>JADMLD010000683.1:2400000-4800000 GCA_017589585.1 Phylloscopus whistleri | reverse complement strand
TCTCCACTTTGTTGCACCTACTAATGACTCTTTTTCTAATTTATTAGTGTGGCAGTCACACTTGGAGGCCACTGCCCCAGGCATTTTCTTTTCCCTCCTTTTTTTTCTTTTTCTTCTCTTTATTGCTTGCCCCTAGCAGTGATCTGGCTAAGAACATTTTTTCTTAATGACTCATTTGATAACTTCTACAATAATTCAGTCTACCACACATTTAATTCTTAGAATGATTTGTCAGTCAAAAACTATATTGCAGGGCTATAATTTTTTGCTCAGCACTTAGGGATGAAAATTTGAAAGCAAAAGGCTATTATCCAGCAATGCTCGGGTCTGTCCAGTTTAGAAAAATAATATATTGTTCAGACTATTATTGTTCTCTTAGCTCATTATCATTCTCTCATTCTCTTAGCTGAGTGGAGGTGTTTTACAGATTCTTTCTTTACTGAGCATCAGACAAGCCCCTCTGCAAGCTTGGAGACAATCCTTGCAAGGCCTTGCAGAGATCAGGCAGCAAGCCTTTTTTTTCCAGGTGTACAGGCTGACAGGTGGCTTGCTGTATTTGTCAGGTATAAAAGGCAGTGCTGACCATTTCAGTCCAGTTATTTCTCATTGCTGAAGCTGTGCTCCAGTTATTTCCTCCTGCCTCCTTATTCCTGCCTGCCTTATCCCTGGTCCCAGTTTCTGCCTACAGCTACTGAAGACTTGCTCTTGCCTCCCAGCCCTTGCTTGGGCTTACTCCTGACTACTTTCATCCTGGCTCCTTTCTGTTCAGCAAGGACCTTGGTTCCCATCCTCTCAACAAGGTTCCCATTATTGGCCAGCCCTGCCTTGGAGAGGCCTTGCTCCAGAGCATGATCTTCCTCATGTCATGGTCCAAGAGTCTGCTAGTGACCAGATGCCTTCTTCACCTGGGAATCTGAGGCAAAGTGTGACTTGGCTAATTTCTGGGCCCACAGCACCTTTCATCTTGGTATTTCCTTCTGGGTACAACCATGAGCTGGATTCACCTGGAAGACAATATCTGCATACATGTTGTTCCCTAATTGTAGGGAGCAACAAGCAGAGATCCCTGTCTGTATTTCTGTGAGGGCAGAAACACCACATCATGTTTATTAGACATCACAAAGTACCTGAGCACCTCCCCAGTCTTACATCTTGTCTCAGAAGGGCTGATGAAAGACTCAGCCAGGGGATCAGCAGAAACACAGACAGAAGAAAATGCTGCCTTATACCAACGAGAAACATAGTAAGAGGAGAAGAAAGTGGAAGACAAGACCCTGTGAAGCAAAAAATTACTGAATAATTTTGATTATTATACAAGTAAACAGCATGAAAATAGTGGCAGTGGAGCAAAATCTAAGCTGAGAAACTCCATCAAAATTTGGGTAAGGACTTCCCTTTGCAGCTCCAGTGGCCATTGTAGAGCTCAGAAATGCCATGAGGTTACAGTTGAAAAATCTGAGGTTTTATATTCACCTTGCAAATGGCTGAGCTGAGAGCACTCACAGGCCCTTCATTACTGACTGCTTGGCAGAAATGCAGCTCATTGCACTGCAAGAACTGGCCCTCATGTCCAAGTCCTTATGCCATTTCTGAATCCTCCTGTGACAGCAGGAAGGGCACAGCCTCATGTGCTGGCAGATGTCTCCTTCCCCATGCTTCCCTGGTGTTTGGCTCTACTGTGGTTTGAGAGCCTAAATCACTGTGTACTCAGCACAAAGACCAATAATGTTTGATTATCATTGTAAACAAACTTTATGGAGATCACATTCAAGCAAACCTCCTCCTGTGGGCTATA
This sequence comes from Phylloscopus whistleri, assembly GCA_017589585.1. Classification (NCBI taxonomy): domain Eukaryota; kingdom Metazoa; phylum Chordata; class Aves; order Passeriformes; family Phylloscopidae; genus Phylloscopus; species Phylloscopus whistleri. The sequence continues at coordinate 4,798,205 of JADMLD010000683.1, read as the reverse complement.
TTGTGGAACAGCCACCAGACCATGCTCACAGCATAAAAAGGCAGCAGCACTGAATTGTTTGGAAGTGTCTTCACCAAACGGAGAGCTGGGTAGCAGGATACTGGCAAAACTGCAAGAGCAAGGGTGTCCCCATATGTTCTTTTATGGTTTTGCCCCATATGTCATTTCCAAAGTCCTTAAAGCCAAACTCAATTTTACTCCCCTCCATTTTTTTTTCTCAATTTGGCCAGTTTTTAGCTACTGCTATTTGTGCACAGCTCTCTCTTGCCTCACGTACTCACTTCTGCACCAGCAGTGCTTTCAGTAATGTTATTATCTGTAGTCTGTTTGCCATCTCTCCCTCCTTCCAGCTACACCTGCAGTGAAGTGCCTTGCTGTGGCAGTGAAGCTCAACTGCAGCACTTCAAAAGCCTGAGTCCAGGGAGCCAAGTCTTTGGCCTTTGGAGAGAGTGCACATAAATTTAAGACCATGGAGGTCAGATGTAGGTTTTGAACACCACATGTTGTCTGTCTGCCATACCACACAGGAAATATGTCCAGTCATGACATACACAGGCAAGGAGCATCCGTGCACACATGCACATGCACTTCCATGGTCATTAGCTCTTTTTTTTAAAAGGTATCATCCTTGTCATGGGTAATTCTAGGGTTTTTATATTATTTTAGTAGATTCATTAATATATTTAAGGACTACCATAATGTTCACTGTACAAATGTGAACACTAGCCCTGTTTCTTGGAGCTTACAATCTGCATATTAGAAAACAGGAAACTGATGGGTACAGGCAGAAAGTGAGCACAGAGAAACTTTGAGCAGATATTATTCCTTGAAATAAACAGGAAAGTAAGGGCACAGGCAACTTGATTATTGTCAACAGAGCACAGAAATGTTTTAGGGAAAACAATGAGATAACTTTTTGTAAAGACATTCTCACAAGGAGAGAGAAAGGTTTGGAAATTTGACAAGTATGGAGGTCAAGCTGGTGGCATGGGGGCAGAATTTACCTTTTAGCCCTGAAAGGAGGAGGGATTGATGTAGAGTCTCTACAAAAGGCTTTAACTGCAAGAAAATTTAGTTTATATTTGATGTAATATAGAAGGTTAAATCAATAGAAGGGTGCAGAGAAAAGTAACCTAGACAAAGAGTTAAGTCATGCAGCTTAAGTCCACATTTGGTGAGTTCAAAAATAAAAAAGGAACAATTGTCATATTTGACACTGGGAGCCCTGGTAAATGTTACAGCTGTGTCAACAGGTAGAAGAGTCTTCTTCTTCACTATGCAAAAAAAATCTCCAGAAATTAAATCCTGCACAGCCCACACCAAGTTGACATCAAACTTTTATCCTCAAGTGATAGACAGTCTTGAGGACACAAGTTCACAATGAGACAGCAGAGAAGGTTAGGGAGGAGCAGCTAAGGGTTCTGGTTTTAGCTGTGCTGAACTGGGACTGATGTTTAATTATCCATAAGTAAATATCACAGAGAGAAGCTGGGATTTCAATTTGTATAGGAGGAGCAGGGTGAGCACAAGCCAGGTAATCTGTGACACCTCAGAGCGCTGACAACAGCAGAATTTGTGTTTGTGAGTGCAATTACCCAGACCAGGAAGGGGAGGAAAATAAAATGCAGAGGTTACTGCTCCTTGGACTCCAGGAGCATGATGGACAGAGAACCCCCAAGAAAGGAGATGAATGATGACAGGAGGAAAGTGAGCACAAGCAGAAGAGAAAAAGGAGCCCAGCAAGGCAAAAATTTCAGGAAAAAGAGAGCAGCAAATGCACAGAAGGTGGCTGGATGGCCACACAGAGGGCTGTATGGGCCTAAATTTAAATAGGAAGACATCATCTGACTGAGGTTCCAGCTGCATGCAAAGGACAAAATACAAAATGGAAGAAAATCTTCTAAAGTTGAGAAAGTAGCTCCAGAAACGGCTTGAAATCATCAAGGGGGGTTCGAGGGGGAAGACTGGGACAAGCAGGGATAAGGATGGAGTTCTTTCCTTCTTTCTTTCTTTTCTTAATTAAAATGTTTACATGTATTTTTTTTTATTGGGAAGGAAATACAAAAAAGAGAGATCAAGAGTCTGTCACTGGGACAAGCAGAAGTTTTATGGAGCAAAATTCTTATTACTGTAGTAAGAGAGAACAGGAAATGAAAAGTAAAAGGAGAAAAAAAAGTCTGTCAAGCTGAAGAAAGGAGTGCTACTTTATCAGTTTGTTTGCACAAAAAATGGGACAGTTGATGTGCAGAGAAATGACTGAAGATAGAGGAGTGAAGCAGATGAAGGGACAGTGGGGGTCTGTGGGATAGAACTAATAGAGCTGGAGGAAACAAACTAATTTGCATGAGAGGGAAAAGAGAGGAATCAGTAGAGAAGTCACTCTTAATACAGCATTACCACCAGAGACGTTTTCACTAGGAAAGAAGGAGCCATGGGCAGGAAACAGATGTGATGCCCCTGAAGACAGGGTTGAGTGCTGGCAGTAGATTCACCACAGTGAGCAGCAGGTCCTCATGCACCAAGGTTAGGGATGAGATAATCAGCAAAACAAACAGTGGTAGCAAAAGAACAGAGTTTGAAAGCAGTCAGGATGTTATCTGTACTGCAGGTCTCAGGTTGGCCAAGTTGGGTATTTTCCAATCTTTCCCTTTCCTTTTGTTGCAGATAAAACCATTCACCCCGTCCCCATTCTTAAACTCTATATCTTTTCATATCTAGTCTGCATCGACTTTTGCATGCTAACTAAAATGGAAGGAAATTCATAGTGTCAGTCACATTTCTATAAACATATGCCCTACACGATCCTTTGGGTTGGATCCTGAGCTACTGCAAATTACCATTCCTTCATAGATGTCACTGGAGTTATCAACATATTCATTGGAGGACCTGGATCTTTGTGCTTCTGTATTTATATCTTACAAAGGAAAATTCCTATAAGAAGAATAGTGTCTAGTTTTCTGCTTTCTTTTAAGAATCTTTCTTTTTGCTTTCTGTGGGAGGATGTTGCTTTTATTCTATACTCAATCCTTTCTCTTTGTCCGTCTGTTGATTTCAACAGCTTTAATTTTTCTCACTGTGAACTTTCTTCCATATCAAATCCATGCTAATGGGGTCTTTTTTGTTCATTGCATTTTAATGGTCCTTCTATATACCACAGACTTCCAGAAATGAAAAATGAGAAATTTACGCCTCTCATCTTGTCCTGATGTACAGAAGAAACAGTGGAGACTCTGACTGTGAGCAGAGGCTGAAAATTCACTTTCCAGTGGGTTCTTATTGACAGCAAATATGTCCTTACTTTGAGCCATATGTCCTGTCCGTGTTACACTTATAACAGTCTTATGTCTGACAAGACCCTTAACACAAGCAAAAGAAGAAAAAAAATCTGATTTTTTTATAACACATTTTACAGATATGTAGTACTGCTATTATCCTACTCAAGTCCAGCTAGGAAAATAAAAATTTCAGCAGACAATATTTCAAAGGTGGGGCATTTGCATGGCCAGGTTTTGATGGGGCTGCAGGGAGGTATTCTGTGAAGAGCTACTAGAAGCTTCTCCTGTGGCTTCTGACAGAGCCAATGCCAGACAGCTCCAAGCTGGAGCCACCGCTGGCCAAGGTTCGGCCTGTCAGTGACAGGAGTAGTGCCTGTGGGATAACAGAGTTAAGAAGGGGAAAAAAATCTGCACAAAAACTTCAGTTAAAGAGTGGAATGAGCGTGAGAGCAACAACTCTGCAGACTCCCAGACCAATGAAGAAGGAGGAGGAGGTGCTCCAGGCACCGGAGCAGCCCCTGGTGCAGACCATGGTGAGGCAGCTGTGCCCCTGCAGCCCAGGGAGTCCATGGGGGAGCAGAGATCCACCCACAGCCCGTGCAGGACCCCCTGTCAGGGCAGCTGGGTGCCCAAAGGAGGCTGTGATCCCATGGGAAGCCTGCACTGGAACAGGCTCCTGGCAGGATCTGTGCAGCCATGGAGAGAGGAGCCCACACCAGAGCAGGTTTGCTGGCAGGAGGTGTCACCCTGAGGGGGCACCCGCTGGAGCAGTCTGCTCCTGAAGGGCTGCACTCCAAGAACAGGACACACTGGAGCAGTTCATGAAGAATCATAGCCCATGGGAAGAATTCACATTGGAGAAGATTCTGGAGGACTGTCTCGCATAGGAGGGACCCCATGTTGGAGCAGAGGAAGTATGTAAGGAGACCTCTCCCTGAGGAGGAAGGAACAGCAGAGAAACATGTGATGAACTGATGACAACCCCCATTCCTCATTCCCTTATGTCACTGGGGTGGAGAAGGCAGAGAATCAGGAGTTAAGCCTGGGAAGAGGGTTTAATATTTGGCTCTATTTCTCATTATACTGCTCATCTTTGATAATAATTCAAAGCTATTTTGCCTGTGATGGTAATTGCTGAGTGATCTCCCCCTGTCTCTATCTGGACCCTTGAACCTTTTGTTGTTTTCTTTCTCCTGTTCAGCTGAGGAGGGGAGCAACAGAGTGGCTTTGGTGGACATCCGATGTTCATCCAGGGTCAACCCACCACAAAAGAAATGGGATTATGTCTGTATTGTTCATGTGTGCTTTTACTAAAGTGAAACACAACATGAGCCTCTTGTGATAACAATGACATGGAAGATGAATGTAAGATAGAATAGTCAAAAGGCGTTTGATGTATGAGGCTAAGGATGGAAGCCTCTGCACTGATTCAGCTAATGAGCCTTGTTTTATTCATCTGATGTTATGGCTGCCAGCAATGCATCAGTTGTACGACACTTTAGTGACCTTTCAGGCACAGCCAGGATAAAATGCCTGCAGAGAGGGCAGCCTGCTGCATGCTCTAAGAAACTAGCTCAGAGTCCACAGGGAGCTTTTAGCACAGTCTGGACACCACAGGGTTTGCAGTGCTGAGAAGCAGCTGCCATGAAGAAAACTTGCTGCAAACAAATTGATGAAATCCTTTTGTATTGGAGTTCGCTTCCTATTACCTCCCCTCACCTACCTTGCAAAGCTTGTTGTTGCCTGTAAGAAGCCATTGTATGTCTCCAGTGAGGTCATGGTAGAACTCTCTGCCCTGCCATCATTTGGTTACACACATGGGAACTTCTGTAGTGAGCTGAACACAGAAATTCTCTATGACCTTGCTTTGTCTGTCACTTGGCAATCTGGCTTACTAGCACTCTGTGCTTGCTCTGTACAACAGGGCAAAGCCACGATGCACAAAGAGATATTCAGCACTGCTCTTTCCCTCATGCTCACACAAAATCATTTTGCTCAATTAAATCTTCTCCTTGACACATTGGTTTAGCTTTCTGAAAACAACCCTGAAGACAACCTTTTGCCCCACATCTGCAAAGCAGAGTGTCTATGCCTGCAGCCTACTAATGTTTTACAGTGTGTTTGAAAAACAAGTTCTAGGAAAATACAGAAGAAAAGCAAAGCTGGACAAATGAGTATAAGCAATATCCCTAAAGTGGCATGGGTTGACAACAGTGAGGCACTGGATCCAACACAGGTATTTTCTGACTTGTGTTGTCAGAGACCAAGAGTAACAAAAAGAAAAGAGAATTGGGCAAGCAAACAACAAACCATACCTGCAGCAAACATACATCCATTCTTTTTTCTGCAATCTTTGTATTTGAATAGAGGGAGTGTTTTCCTCCCAGCCTGGCAATTCATTAAACAATATCCTTCATTTTCCTGTAAACTTAGTATGCTCCCCAAAACATGATCACATTTTGATAAAGGTATTCTGATGGTTACAGACATTGATTAAGTAGAAAGCAACAAATGGCATTTGTCTTGATTTTAGCAACATTTTGACACTGTAAAAGGTTTGTAAGAAGTTCAGAGAAGTGCTGTCCAGATGCAGTCAGCATAGGTTGTGGCAGAATTGTTTAAAACTCTATTTGAAATGTAGTTATAATGCAGATGGGACATTTCAGATGGGATCCCACTGGAACCTCAGCTAGGGAAATAATTCTCTTCATTATTTTGATCAACAACGAGGATAGAAAACATTTGTAAAAGTTTAAGATTAAACTAGACTGGGAAGGGTACAAGCACTTGTGAAGATAGGATTAGAAGTCAAAATAATCTTGAGAAGTGGCTTGAAAACAAGAAGGTGAAATTCAGTACAGACATGTACAAAAGAACTCCTGTGGGGAAGAAACATTCATTTTCAAACAAAATATGGACTACTTGGTTAGGCTACAGTTAGTGTCAAAACAAAAAAATAATTAAGCAATAATGATTATTAAGCATTTGTATGATGCTGTTGAAAAAAAGAAATTGGAAACCAAACCCAAATGACACAAAACAAGAACAGAAAAAAAAAAAAAAAAAAGAAAGAGTGAGAGAGAAACCCAACCAAACATACAAAATCCCAAAACCTACTGAATTATTTCAGGTAATGCACAGAAAACTGTATGGCAGTTGTCCTAGTTAATCCTGCTTTGTGCACCCCACTGTAAGAAAAACATAAGTAAACTGAGGAAGAATCTTCAAAATGTAGATGCTTGGAAAACATGAGCTGTGAGAAAAAATTTGAAGTAACTAGGTTTGCTTAAACCTGAAAACAATAGATAGCATGAAATACTTTCTAAAAATGCTTAAAAGCACTTATAAGAGAAAAAAATGGATCATTCTTCTTCACATCCATAGGGAGAAAAGGCCAAAATGTAGATAAGTAGTTAATTTGGAGGAAATTGTTGAAGTTGTTATCTATCAAATAACCTTTTTCTTCTTTTCCTTTTTTCCTTTTTTTTTTCTTTTTTTTTTTTTCTTTCAATGTACACAGACCCAGTCTGTGAGCAGCAGTGACCAGACATGTGAAAAATGCACTTCCATACCTGAACTCTTTGGCCCTTTTCTATCAAAATAAGGTCCAATTCAGATCTGTGATGCAAGAGACAATACTTTAGGGACGAGAACTGCCCCCAAATAACCCCTATAAGGCAATAGTTGAGTCTCCTGGGACAACAGAAGCAAAGGGCACCCTTTTGCTTGTGCAAAGAAAGTGTTTTAGCAGAGAAATAGGGGTCTTGGGCTCAGATGAGATTGAATTTTCCTGGAAATTGTTTAAAACAAACATAAGAAGGCCATCAGGAACTGCCAATTGTGTGAATTAATAAATAACTCCCACCCTACAACCTTCTTGCAGACCTTCAGCATCTTGAGAGAAATGCAGGTTTCCTTACATCTGTGAAGTTTCATCTCCGAAGCTCAGATAAATTGTTCCAACTCCCTCTTCATGCATTTCAACCCAAATGTCAAAGCAGGCAATCAGAGAAACTTCTGTCTCTCAGACAGAGTTGGATCAATGTACTCCCTCCTCTACATCTCTACTGAGCCATGGTATGACAGCAAGCCAGACACAGTAATCACAGTCAGAAGCAATGCATTCATGCCAATAAATAAATGGTTTTCAGCATTTGTAATGTCTGAATAGCTTGTTGTTTTGTATTAGTGAGGTGGTCTACTTGAAAAAGAGGGATGTGTGGTTATTTCTGGTAGAAAGGTGGCTTTTATAAATCCTTTACTGTTTTTATGTGGTTTTAAAATTGAATTGATTTTAAAAATAAAAAAAAAAAAAGGAGGGAATTTGCCTTTCCTTACTTTTTTATTGTTTTTCTTTACCTTCCCAATTAGCTGGTCTAATATTAACAGATTATTAGAGGATCTGTCAAAAATAATCTGCGTACTGGATGGTTCTTGAATGATAGTGCCTATCAGTTCTGAAAAGGTGTTGCTAATGAAAGCAATTTCTCCCCTTTCAGTTGATTTCATAGGTGGATTTGACTCTTACGGCTATCAAGGTCCACAGAAGACATCTCATTTACAGCTACAGCCCATGTATATGTAAGTACTTAACTTCTGGGACATTCAGCAGAGTGGCAGCCTGATATTAAAGGATCATTAAGCTGAAAGATGGCATGACTTAAAAATTCAGAATAGGCAGAAGCCTTTTTTTGATGGACTGAGTTCAAGTTACCCTTAAGCACCAACATTACTCTTGTGTTGAATTATAATGATTTCTTAGGGCAGGACATCATGTGTCACAGTTGTTCAAACAGTATCCAGCTCTCACCTGATTTTTCCCTATTTTCATTCAAGCAGGTTCCACTCAGAGACAGTGACAATTTGGTGTAGAAAAAACACTAATCATATATGACAAACCATGGTTGTGAAAAAAAGTGGATATTTATTGTTTTATCAAAAGTTCAGCAACATGCTGATTTAGTGGATGAATTTAGCATTTGTCTTACCAGAGCATCTGTTCACCAAGGCACCTCTGTACCTCATTTCCAGTCTCCACATTTAAAAAAGCCAAAACAAATGTAACAACATATGGCTTTTAAAACTAGTTTGAATAGATGACAGTATTTTACCTAACCATTGAATGACAACCCATCTTAGAGTGCAGTCTGATATATTTTGGAATTAAATGGCTAATCAAATCTCAGCTCACACACACGACTGGAGTATATTCACACTAGAGCTGACACACAATCATAGACCAGCCCAGGAATAATCGTCTCCAAATATTTCTTGTACTGATGTCAACTGAAATTCAGAACAGTCCTGACTGCCCAGATAAATCTTACCTCACTGCTTCAGCCTTTTGAAATATTTTTTATTTGCCATCAATGCCCTACACACAAAATGCACAGCACCAAACAGCTCATAAAGGGGCAACAGTTATGCTTTTTCCTCTGTTTCTCTTCTGGAAAAACGGGGTTTTTTTGGAGGAAAATAACTAAGTTCAAGCAAACAGTAGCCATCCCAATGCACAATTCCCCTCAGCTTTGAATGGAATTTCATTTCTTCTGATTAGTGGAAGCAAGTCTGCTAATGGATTAGTGTATTTTTGCGTGGAATCTTGCATTTACTCCTTTATCAGTGGTACAATCTGTTCTGTGGTGGTGTTTGGAACCAAGCCCTTCAGGAGCTTTACTAGGAGCTTTTTAATAATCTCAAATTACAGTAGTGCATATCACCAATGCCATCTTAACTTCAGCTTCCCATCTGTCTGTGCTCAAGTAAATATTTTTCACCTGCACTTTTGGCACAGTGCTGCACATTTAGAAAATGTTATTTCCTTCATGGTATTATATGAGGTACATAGGTACTTAGAACAATTCTAATCCTATCTCTTTCTCACTCTACCATACCTTGTCATCAACATATGGAGCCCTCTAGCTATTATCACATTCTCTTTATGCTCCCAGTGTTTCTTCCAGAACAGCAGATTGCATTTACTATGTATCTTCATACTGACTGGAAAGAAAGCTAGACCTGTGAAAAGAAAAAAGAAGGCAATATTTTTAAGCTTGTAGCTAAAATGGAGAGATAGATGATTAATCCATGTAAACTGTTCTTTCTTATTTCAATGCTGCATGCTCACTGGAGTACAGGTGATTTAGCTGTCTTAACTGAGAGACAGAAATCAGAATGTGAGTTGACATTTTGTCCAATCAACCCACAAAAGTATTGCCATGTCCTAGCCACAGTCAAACAAAGACACTTCATGTTTCCCTCTGACTGTATAGTGTTTGACAGGGTTCTCTAGGATTGCTACAATCTGTCCTTAAGAGGCTTTTATGGCATTTAATAATACCTTTCCTTATTTACAGCTGGGGCACACCAGGAACACATGCAAATGTATTCACATTGCAGTTGCTCTGTAAATGTAGGCAGTCCATTAGGTAGTGGAGTGACAAATTCGAATGTCAAGTTAATCAAGTCAAGGTTTGATCTGCTTGTAGCACTATTTACAGCAATATTATGCATTAGAAATCAAAACATGCTGATGTGATAACAGCAGGCCATACTTGGTGTTTTAAAGCTTTATTTGTTGGGAGGAAAGGTTTGGTTCCTTACAGAGCTTGTTCACCAAATAGCACCAATGTAAGCCTTCAGAGTATTCAAGGAAAGAAAGAAAAAACACAACAGGGCCTTATGTTATTCTCTGGCCAGTATGACCTTCAGTTTATAATGCTCAACATCGAGGAGAGGAGAGGAGAGGAGAGGAGAGGAGAGGAGAGGAGAGGAGAGGAGAGGAGAGGAGAGGAGAGGAGAGGAGAGGAGAGGAGAGGAGAGACCTTCTGCTTTACAGAGTCCCTTGCCATGCTCTCACCACTGTCCATCCAGGATACAACTGGATGGATATAATTATGTCCGTCCAGGATATAACTATACCCATATATGTCCATATAGCTGTATTCATATAACTATTTCCATAACTATATCAAAATGTCTTTGAATCCATAGTCAGCAGAAGATATATTAAGCATTATCCCATCTAATTCCTGCAAAAGATGAAGAAAATAGAGATCACTTTTTGCCAGCACTGCGTCCTCTCCTATTCATACTCACGCTGCGCATGTCTCATATGGAGCTCTGGATTTATAAGAGAAATTGAACAGGAGACAGGTGCCTTTAATTCATCTGATTGCTAACTATATGCAGAGGTACAACAGCAGTTTATTCTCTGTGCTGTGGTGTGCTGGGCATGCTGCAAAGTGGAAGGAGAGCATATGGCCTCCTCTTCGAAGAGCTCAGCAAAACAATATCAGCTTCTAATGGTTGTTCTGATTCTTTCTAAATACAAATTTTAACATGTAGTTCAGTAATACAGAACAGAGAAGCCCCTTATATATTTACCAGATTGATTCATATACAGAACTGGTACAAATCTTGAAGACACGGAGTTTTGTGTTAGGCCTCAGTCATTATCCACATACTGCTTGCTGATGTGAATTGATTTAGTGGGTTGCAATGACAGAAGTCTATCAATAGAAACTCATTTCTTTGGAAGTCAGACACCTTTTCATTCAAGTGACTTAAATCAATTTTCATTTTAATACATGCACTATTTAACTATTATTCTGAAGGAATGCTGGATTCAGTAATTGCTAACTGTTAAGACATACCGTTTTGTAACCAGTTTCTTCCTGTGTGCTACAGTTAAGTCTTCATTTTGTTACTGTGGAGGTTATATTGAACCTACACCAACCTCCATGTGCAAATTATATTTATTTATTCAGGCTTCTCATATTTACATTTCTGTAACTATTATGTCAGGAGTATTTTATCTGAAGATTTATTACTTTTGATTTGTGATTTTCATTAATCAAGCTCTACTTTTAAGAACATTCTAATTCAGTTTAAACACACATGGTCACTTTGTGTGACGTTTCATCAGTTGTGCAAAAATACCCTGAATGAACAGATATCTAAGGAAAAGAAAAATCTTCATTTCTGAAAAAGAAATATTATCTTTAGGTAGTTAATTGAAGTGACTATCTCTGGCTACTGTTACCTTTAATAGTCTAGAATTATTAGATTCAGGCTCACATTGAAGTTTTTTTCTCTACATTTTAGGCTTTGAATTCCAATCACGGTTTTCCTTATCACCTCTTCCAATTTCATATTTAATTTAAATCAGCTTACTATTTAAAGTGAAAAATATATGCAATTTCAAACTATGTTTTGAATAAAACACTGATGTTTTGGGGAAGAATTCTTATGGTGACATTTCTCTACCTGTTATAAATGGGATTTTTTTATTATTTAAGTGCCAACAGTGTGCTCTATGCTGTACAAGCCAAGAAGCCTAGACAGTCCCTTCAAAACGAGTACGCTTTTTGAACAGAACGGGACAGAACCGATGCTCATGTACCTCCTTGCAGTGTGGCCACAGCTGATGTACTCAAAAGCAGCTTCCTGGCATTCTGTGCCGGAGATGCCAGTGCTCATTTCCAGACCATGGGAGAAGGACACAATAAGATGGCGGAAATCAATTGTCAAGACAAAATTCTCCTCTTGGGAGGTGACCAAGGAAGGTGACTAAACACTCCCTGACACTGATTCTGCTGCACATGAAAAAACACAGTTGTAGTTGTGGAACAAGACTGCACTGCATGATCACTGTTTCTAAAAACAATAGGAAGGAGGGAGGGGAGAGAGATCTTTCTTTATGTTCTCCACACTGAACTTGTTTGCTCGAGAAAAGAAGAATTGAAGCAAAAAAACCCATGCATGTCTGATGCTGATGCCTAATGCACTGGAGAAATTGCTCAAAAGCAGTGCAGCCCTGAAGTGAAGCATGCTTTCCTCCTATTATGAAGCCCAAGAATATTTGCAGTATCTGTACTCTCGTGCACAGCACTCACACACGTATATAGCCATTTGTCTAAATATTTTCACATACTGAAGGTGCTACCTACTTCACCATTCACTTAAAGTATAAATGAAACACACACAAAAAAAAAAAAAAAAAAAAAAGACACTAAAACTAGCACCTTGAGTATAACCACCGTGACACTCAGCAAGTTCATGCAGTACAAATCTTCCGTGTAATTATCTCGTCATGTTTTGGAATTCAGACACATTTAAATAAAATACCACCTAAGCTTTCAGTATCAGCAAACAACATCTTGCCCATTCTAGACTGAAAGCTTTACTTACATGGGATTGGGACAGCACTGTTAAGGTGGCCAGACTGTGTCACTTGCACAGGCTCTCTGCTTTGTGAGTGAGCCATGGGCGGCTTTCCCCTGCACCTGCAATTCAGCCCTTCTGTCCTCATACCGTGTCACTCCTTGGTTTTACAAAGACAGCTACGTATCTGATGGATTATATAAATCAGGTCATATTCCCATTGACCCATGAACATACCAGTTAAGGTTATAATTAAGTATAATTCCTGCCTAAGATTGTTTAGAAAATCTGTGCTGACTTCTCTGACAATGTTCCAGAGAGGGCCAAGCAGCTACTTGAGTAAACACTTTGTCTTTCTGTCCTCTTACATCCCCTGTGTATCTGAACTGTGTTACTGGTTTGTGGATTACACTTGCTTGCAAAAGGACACCAGAGCAGCAGGGCAGGGATCAGATAAGTAAATGGTGGATTTTAAGTGTTGTTCTCTCTCTGTCTTACTTCTAGGTCAAAGTAAACATGGGGACTACTCAAGGTGGGCTGGAGGACCTGTCAAAAAATCTCTTTCAGGATGGCCTCCTGGTTCTTCAAAGAGAAAAGAAATACAATTTTTGTGCTAAAAATAACGCATAAAAGCTGATTGAACAGTGAAACAGAAAACAACAGAGACCTTCAGCCTTTCTTTGTAACAGGTACTAAAGGAGATGCCCCAGACCCCCTCCTTGGACCTCCTGCCTCCCAGCACCAGAGGGACACAGCAGAGGCATTGGTGCCACCTTTTGTCCCTTTCTTTTCCCCGCCTCGGCCAGCATGGCCCGTCTGGATTGAGACATGAACCCAGCCCACTCAGTGCTGTGGGAGCCTCCTCCACACTCCAGGCTGTGTTGAGTCTCCTCAGTCAACACAACACTGAAATACCAGGATGACCTTGCAGCAGAAGTCAATAGACAGCGCATTGTTTGCCCTGAAGGCTGTACAGTTCATACTTGCCTTAACCCAACTGCGTTGCACATTAGAGAAACTACGTGCAAGCTTTCTGAAGTTAACATGCTGCTGTTAATTCTGAACAATTTCTAAGTCAGTGGTTTTCTTCTGTTTGGTTTTGCTTTGTTTTCATGTCAGGGAATAAGGCTCTGTTGCTCCATGGCTCCAGAGCAACCAAGTAGAAAACTGCCAGCTGTCTGATAAGTGCTTTACTTTTGGGGCTCCACAGTGGTCAAGAAACAGTTTATAGTGATTAAAAAGAAAAATAAATAAAGAAATAAATGAGATCTTTTGGGGGTCAGGGTGGGGAAAGGGGTAACAGAAACTAATAATTGAACCTACTGGAAATAAGCAGCAGAAACAATGCTTCTTAATCCCGCTGGTTTTATTTATCGCACTATAGGTGCTTTTATAGCTATCTCTAAACATCTTTTACTAACTACAGAGACATCTGCAGATTTCTATGAACAAAGGCCAACTGAATATGTACTAGCTGTGTTTACTCTTTTGTATCTTATTTCAACTAAAATTTCTCTGTAAGTGAGCTTTTTTTTTCTAATTGCACCATAAGGGATCCACATATTTTATTTTTCGATTTTGGTTGGAGAGGGCAGGGAGGGACTAGTTGAGTTGAAGAAATACTGAAGACCTTTTTGTGGTATATTTGGGGGATCTGTTGTGTGTTAGAACGTGTATTTTATCTTCCTGTATTATTGTGGCTGAAAAAACCTCTGTGCTGTTACGTAGTTGGCAACAAGATGCCTTTGGGAATTTTGCTAGTAGGTCAATGTGTATATGAAATACTCTGAACTCCTAGGAACATATGTTTTATTCTACATCTGATCTGTACTTTCAAGAACGTAGATGGCTTTCACTAGGAAAACCCAATATTTTGCTCAGGTTTTTCAGGAACTTGGATTGTCATTGTTTCTTTGCTCAGACCTTGCATAGACAAATGCACACACCTACCACACCTGAGGTGACCACCTAGCTTTTGAGGGCAAGAGGGAAGGTCAGCGCTCAGAAACGCTCGAGGCACCCCTGAGCAGCTCCCGTTTCCCTGCTGGCCAAACCCTTGCCCCAAAGGCTCACACCACTCACCCATCCCTGTGCAAGCCAGTGCCCTTTGCTGTGTCTGCATGGATGTACAGTGTCACAAGCAGCAACTCTGGACAATGACAGAGGAACAGGCATTCACCAGTGAAAACAAGATATGGGACATGTTCAGGAGCTATACCTACATTGATTCAGTGAGATTTATATAGATATAGATAGATATATATATATGTAAGTGTGTGAATGTGTGTGTATGTCTATGTATATAAAATACACAGGAATAACTATTTTTGAGGGCTGCATCACCCAGGAAGATTCTGATGCAGTGGACCAAGGGTTCCTGTCTCAGATACTGCTGGGAATTTCATGCATGAAACATGAACTTCCCCTAGGCCTGATGCTGCAAAGCATTCATTGCTGATTCGGATCTCAAATTTAAATTTTCATACTTGGGTACCTGAAAATTGGAGCTCCTACTGGATAGAGCTGCTTTTCACCCCCTGGAAACCCCATGCAACTTCCAAGTGACAGGCTGAAATTTCCCGTAACATGAAAAATTTAAAAAGTTTCTACTTTTATGTAGTATTAAATATAGCAGATGTATAGTATTAAACACAATGAAGAGGTTTAAATGGGATGAAAATGTCATAACAGGTTTTTTTTTACCTTTCCCTGTATACCAGTTAATCAAAATGATATTTCTATAAAAACCATTTTTTAACATGAAAAGAAACCAGTTTAGGCACCTAAGCAGCAATCCAATTTTCAGAAGATAATTTTTCATACCTTTCAGTGATTTCCCATGGAACAGCGGCTACTGGTAGTTAGCAATTTTAGAAGTCAGACAATTTAATGAAGTGTCTATACGTAGCTTATAGGCCTGATTTTAATTTAGAAAATTTTGGCCTTAATTTCTCTGTGTCTTAGTCTTCCCATCTATAATACGGGAATAATATGTGCCTCACAGGCTTTTAGTGAGGTCTGAATTGTTAATGTTTGTAAAATGCTTAGGAAATAGGAAGCACATCTAACTACTATGGATTGCAATATAAATGTGTATTCATATATTACATATAGAGTAGATACACACACTCACATACACACAGTATATATATATATATATAAAAACACATCCATCCCTATACGAAGTTGGTATTCATAACCCTGCTTAAGTTGCAGTTAGAGCACCACCATAAAAAAAAAAAAAAAAAATTAGGACTGTTGACTACTCAACTAAACAATTAGTAGACAGATCGCTTCTGGAAGCAGTTTAGAGCACAGTAATGTGAGAATATCTGGATGGGATTTTTGATTTGTACAGCTGTATCCTCCTCAAAATCCAGTAAAGAATGTTATTTTTCTAGGCTGGGCTTTTGTTATAAACTAAAATATTCAAAAGGCAAGAGATACAATCCAAATGTGTCTTTTTTCTTTCTTTTCTTTTTGGCATTTGTTAATTCTGAATGTATTTTTAACGAAAGTGATTTTTTTGACTTACTAGTGTAATTTGCATTTAAAAAAAAATAAATGGAAAAAATATAGGTTTCCAAGCTATTCATGGCCCCTGCTGCTATTCAGAACTTACAGGAAACTCAGAATTGCTCTTCCCAGCTGAGCAACAATGCAGGATAAAGAATCCTATTACATTTACATGATGACAATCCCGATCTGTGCCGTGCATGGGTGTGACAGCACTGAATAGAAATTGCCGGGTCATGACACCATTTTAACACTGTCATATGTACTAGGTATTTTCATTATCACTGACACTAAAAGGTTTCTTTTACAAGTCTGACTGCAACAGACTCTTTACTTAGAAAATAGGGCTGGTTTTGCCCACTCATCAGGAATTTTAAGCCCATGATAGGTATAGAGTTGCCAACAGTGCTAAGTACTGCAAAAATAATACTTATTAAGAAGGAGATATGTAACATGGACATTTTCTCTGCATTTATATATTTTTATGCTATTTATTGTCCCTACACTTAAATGATGGAATCCTGTCTTAGGCAAAATGTTTATAGAGCTCACATATATTGACAGCTTGCCTGGGGTCATTTAATAAAGGTGGAGCAGAGCGATACATATTTTGAGATACTCGGTCATACTCTCTTAGGATGAGTCCTTAGAAAGAGAGTTTCTTTCATTAGGATTTTTTAGGTCTTCATAATAGTGCAAGTGATACTTTTCAGTCAGGTAAGGGGAAATGGTTTGGGCTCCACTTGCTTAATTTAAGTACTGTTTACAATACTCCACTGCTGCACAGCATTTTGACAAAGTCTGGCACAGTCATGTATGGATGGCTGGATGTCTCCAGATAGGAATGGCCATTAACTCAGTGTCTGAAGGCTTTCATCACTTGCATGATCACCTTCCATTTGAGCACATTGATAGTAGCCAAAGCAAAACTCCACACACCGTGAATCACTCCAGCCTGTAATATTTTCATTTCCAGTCCTCTGTTTTATTTTTAAATGCAAATACTAAGAGGAGGAGGACTTTTCTTACAAATATGGAAAGCCCCATGAGTAGTCCATGTGTATGTGTTGCTTGCTGACTGTCTATTGATGAGTAGCTGAGGTGAAAGTGATGGACTTCTTGAGTTTATTTTCTAGCTAATGTGAATCTGGCTTCTTCCCAGTACATGTGGATTGACAGCAGACAACTAAAGGTAAGCCAGGTTTTGTTGAAGAACCAATGCACAGCAATACTGCAGACAACACTGTGTCCACTGCTCCTCGGAGAAAGATGAAGACAGTTGTTAAGCTAATTGGTCTGCTTCAAGCTATGTGCAGTATTAAATGCAATTACAATGTATAAAAGAAACTGCCCTTTAGACTGCAATTACTCATTCACATACAGAAGTGGCACAGCCCAGAATCAATCTGTAAAAGAGATTTTCCTCCTGCAGTCACCAATATGCTTCATCTCCTGACATGGATTGGAGAAATCAGGTCTGTTTGATCTCATGTCCTAACAAGTCCCTCTCTTCAGACCTTCAACAAGAGAGGCGATTGCAGCTAGTTAGAGTTGAGAGCTTGGCATAGCTGAGTGGTTTAGGAAGATATTGTACCAAATGTAAAGTTCTAAGTAGCATCATACATACATTTCTTGCACATCTCTCTCTATATGTAAAAAAACAAGCGTCTTTTGAAAACGCACTTTTCCTTTATCTCTCAGAAAGAAACTGAAACATTATGTCTTTTACAAGTGTCTTCCAAGTCCTGCCAAGATCACAAAAGACATTTTTTAATGAAAAATCCAATAAAAACACCACCTTTTCTGCTAGCTGCTGAGTACAAGACTTAGCTCTTGGGACTTCCAAATGCCTTGGGATTATTATTCTGGATAGATAGGAGCACTGTGAAACCTGAGAATTAAAAAAGAAAAAAAAGAAAAAAAAAAAAAAAAAAAACCACAAAAACAAAAACAAATAACGCTTGTGGTCATCATCTCTGATAAAAAATTAAATCTGTACAAAACCAAACTTCTGCATCCACCAATAGAAAAGGGTCTTTACTGCCATCTGGTACCTTATCACTTTCACAGTTTTACCTTTGTCCTGCTGGGAAATAGGTTATGAGGAGCTTATGGTGAAAAAGCGTGTTCATACTCAGCATGTGCTCTCCAACAGCCTCCAGTTCTGCCACCCAGATTCATACCTGGTTAATTTCTTTCTCTCTGTCACAGTCTTCTTGTCACATTCTCACTCTCTCCTCCTGAACACAACCCCAAATACCCTCCCAAAATTACATACTGCTCCTTGTCACGTCCATTGTTTCCAACTCACACAAAGGTGGTGGTGGCAGTCATGGAGGATAGTGTCACTCAGGATGTGTGCAAAACAACAAGAAGAGGAAGTAGAAGGTTATGTACATCCTCAAAAAGCCCCAGACAGGGAGACATTTAACAGAATGGTAAGGGTTGGCACCATTACAAAGCCTGAAGACACAGCAAGCCCTGGTAGGAATCATTTTCAAGTGTGCAATTACATTTGCTAAAGCTAGAGTTCACCGAGTTCACAGAAAGTCATAAATTTAAAGTCAGAGCTGCAAAAGGCACAGGTGAATTAGAAGAAAACTCATAAAAAAATGTTTGTGAACATATTGACTGGATTAGATTCACATTTCATTTTCTTCAAAAATTGTCTCAGGATTGTGTTTTTTCCCCTTACAAACATTAGATAGTTGGCTTCTATGCATGCACGAATATTTTGTTCCTAGGAGAGCATGTAAGTACGTGCAATTGCTTTAATTTACATGGGGTTCTCAGTACTGATGCATCTGTGTGCACTTGTGCTAAGTGTTGGCTCAGTTCACTCAGTCACACATACATGCACACATACACACACCTGTTATGTGACTATATTTTATGGTGGGGATACATGATCACACACAGTCTCTCTCCTTTTCTGCTTAGTTTTTTCTATCCCTCCTCTTAAGACATTCAAATCCCGAGTGTTTATTTTCTAGACAGGCATTTGATACACAAAAATTATTATTTCTGATAATTACTGTATGTACAAGCATGGTGCAATCCATGAAGAGAGTAAATAAGACAGCCCTTTCTACAAAGGGCTTATGTGATAAATAAAGTAAGTTAATGAGAAGATTTCAATTAGGGAAAAAAAAGAAAAATATTATCCCACAGTCTCACTCTGCTGTTAAATTTCAGTTAGTTAAAGGGTGACAAAAAAAATCAGAAAAAGGAGAAGATCAGGGAAACAAGAACTTGGAGTAGAGTTTTAAGGTGATATGGTTATTTACAGCATTACAGATAAGAATTAAGTAAAAGAATCAGCCAATTATATCTTTCTAGGGTATCCAATTTATGGTAGCTCCATATAGACGTGTTATATCTTATATTTTAAAGGCATTTAAAACAGTAGCTATGGAAGAAGAACATCAAAGGGACTGCATATTGATGTAATCACAAAAGCTTGATGGATTGATTCAATTAATCAGTGACTCATTTCTAAGAGTTCTGCAGGGATTTATTTACCAAACACTTACATTGTTTATTTTGCTCTCTGGAGGGTTTATATACTGTCATTTTTCTTCATTATTCTTCTTGTTTCATTCGTCAATTTCTGACAAATGTTTTCATGCTGATATGTGGCATGTTAGGCATGTAAATTGTCCACATTTACTGGTTTAAAGCAGTACGCTCCAAACTTTCAGGAGCTGAGAACTTTTGTTTATTTCCCTCGGGCCCTAAGAAACACTAGCCATCTATAATTAAAAGATGTGTTTTCCATTTAATCTTTGCTTTTAGTGTCTGCTCAACATGGCAAGGATGTAAGTTCTTGTCTAGCATAACCTGCTTAAACTTTAGACAGAAACTTACTATGGAAAACATTTTGAACACTCTTGATGCTAAACAGAATAACTGTTCCCTCTTTGGTTTGTTCTTATATTTTGTAGTTCAAATCCAGGAAAACAATGCAAGAATGTTTTAGGAAGGTCAGCAGAACTTATTTTTCCTTAAGTTCAGATAAGGAAAAGGGCAAGAAGTGATAGGACAAGGGGAATGGCTTTAAAACTGAAAGAGGGCAGCTTAGGTTAGATATTGGGAAAGAAAATGTTTTCCTTTGAGGATGGTGAGGCACTGGAACAGGTTGCCTGGAGAAGTGATGGATTCCCCATTCCTGAAAGTGTTCAAGTCCAGGCTGAATGGTGAGTGAATCAGCACATACAGGAAACCAAAGGCAACCATCAAGCCACAGCTGAAATGCCAAGAGAGCATTTATTTCATTACCTCGCTTACAATGCTGAACAGCAGAGACACACAGGGACACAGGCTCCATCCTGCTTAGTTTTTCCCAGGAGGCAGCAGCAATCTGGTCTAGTGAAAAGTCTCCCTATCCATGATAGGGGTTTTAGAACTAAATGATCTTTAAGGTCCCTTCAAACTCAAACCATTCCATGACTCTATGATTTTGTATTTTAATACTGTTACAGTATGTGCTCTAAAGTCAAAAATGGCCAAATTAGGTCAAGTCACAGATTTCAAAATGGCCATACTGGGCACAACACAGGTCTGTGAAAGATGAAGAACTGAAACTGAAAGGAAACCATTCTTTGAAAGCATTGTGTCTCGTTTGGGCATATATTTTTATTTTAAGCTATCAGGAACACTGAAGGGCTAATTTTTTTTTTTTTAATTAACATATTCATTGCATGCATACATGCAGCATGGGTGTGATATCCAGGCATCTTCAGCATCTTCTTACTTCACTTTTAGGTGGCTAAGAACAGCTTCTCAGGAAAAGTGAAAGATCAGAGACCCAGTGACAAGAGCCCTGGAAGTCTGCATCAAGTGACAGCCTTCCCCAGTGGATTTGGAAAACTCCACCCTATCTATTAAACATACTATAACAGGCAGATGGAGACAGACACCTCTAAGTGATACCCAGTGACACACAGGAGGTTCCCTCTGAACATCAGCAAACTCTTTCTTACTGTCAGAGTCACCGAGCACTGGCACAGATTGCCCAGGGAGGTTTCTTGGAGACCTTGACTGGACATGGTCCTGGGCAACATTCTGCAGGTGTCCCTGCAGGAGTTGGACTCAACAATTGGTTGTTGGACTCAACAATTACCAGATGCACCTTCCAACCTCAACCATTCTCTGATTCATCTCTCATTCAAGCTATATTTTTTCCCCATTGGAAATACTCCTAGCATCTCAAGAGGATGCAAAAACCTTCCTTGTTGGTCTGAAGTAGTCTCAGAATTAACCTTTGGAGTGAAAATAGCAGGTCTGCGTATTAAGAGACAAAAAAAGCTATCAATTTTTAAAATGCATTGGTTATTATTTTTCCCTTATTTGAGTCTCCTTCAGTTGGCCACTTGGATGAAATCCCAGCTCCATTAAGGCCAGTGGGAATCTTGGTGTTTGGTTCAATGAGATTTCAAGATCTCATACTTTGTGATTAAGATGCCTGAATATTTGCTTTCCTTGAAAAACAAAAACCCACTGCCATTATCCTCAATAATTTTTAAATGCTCGGCAAAAATTAAGATTTTTTTTTTCCCTTTCATTCTCAGCATTCGTGAAATACATGATGATATAAAAATTTTATCTGTACTCATTTGTGCTGACCCATATAACTTGTTCGTTGCCACATTTGTGCCAGTAAAATCTTTCTATCATTCCCACTCCTCTGTGTATTTCATTTCATGTGAATTAATATCACCCAGGGGATTAACACCCTGGGAGGCTTTCTGCAAAACATGAGTATTAGGGAGAAATCAAAAGACATTTGCATAGCTATTTGGCCAATGTGATAGTAGGAATCTGCTACATAACCTCTTTTGCCTTTATAAATACTTGTTAAATATACGTTGTAACCCAGAATTCTCAGTGTAAGTATTTCACATCGTTCTAGCTTCTTACTCAGTTTCACAGAGCTCCTCAGACTTGATAAGATTTCCATTGAGCAAACTAATTCAGTAGGAAGGAAATTTTTGCACATAAACAGAAAGATAAAGCACCACCTCAAAAGACAGTCTAATAATATCCAGTGCTTCTAGAAATCCAATACTTTTGCCAAAGGCATTTCTCAGTCTGGAGTTTCTCCTGTGCAAAAATGCTTCTTGTTCATTAATTTGCAGCCTGAAATGCAGTTCCTGACAAAACTCTGTCTGGGTGAGGCTCCCACCCTGACAGTCACTGATGTGTACAACCCATATTCTGCATTGTGAAAAGATACAGATGAGAAACTAGCACAGCTCCTTCAGGTCTATTCCCTTGAGCTTGTCCTTCTCACACCTGAGCACCTGAGACTGTTGCCCCCCAACAGGCTCAGTGCTCATGGGCAAGTTGAGTTATCAAGCTGAACCACTGGTGAGTGCCAATTAAAATTAAGTAGGGTCTCTACATCCTTAGTGGAAAAGCATCCACTGTGCCACTGGTGCTGTGCCACCTGAGCAGGGATAGACCTAGGCACAAATAGAGTAGAGAATCCTTCAAGCAGGGGCAACCAGGGAGGGCAGCAATATCTATGTCCCTACTCCCAGCTTCTGCCAGAGCCCCAAAAACTCCCATTCCCTGTGTTGGCTCCATCACCAGAGCTGACCAATGGTATCTTCAAGAGGTCACATCCTCCTGGCACCATCAGGAAGAGCAAGTCTGCATCTGTAGGAATCACTTCCAAAGTCTCTGTTTTAACTCAGATCACATCTTTCTTGTAAGAGAAGTCAGACTTTTGTCTGGCTACAACTTTTTACATTTGAGGTGACAAAGCCCTGCCTTGCTTCACTTTGCACTTGCTAAAGAGCAAGTTCAATTAGAGGAGGTAGTTTTGGCAAGCAGGGACAATGTTCCAATTTTCTTTGCATTAGGAAAGATGTAGTTCAAGTGTACTTCTGAACAATAAACTAAAGGTGAAAAAAAGATAATTCTCTGTTAGAACTTGAACATATTCAAGCTCCCTTTATGAATGTGAAGACATCCTGAGTCACATGCACAGTTATTTACTGTCATTACTTTTATGAATGCTTATTGATGTAAATGCATGCTTTATTTATTATATTAAAATTGCTCATACCAGTGAGGTACTTTTTACATTTAGAAATACATATTACATGTAGAAAAATCAAAGGAAATAGCAGGAAAAATTGACATGAAAATATTCCACAACACTAGCATACTGTTAAGTTAACCATCAGGATCAATCTCAAAAACTATCCCCAAGCTCAGGCCTATAACCCATTTACACTACAAAATAATGTCCTCTGTCCTGACAGTCACACAAGGCCAAAAGCTCTGTTGATCTCAGGTTGTTAAATTCTACTTAAATGGCTGACTGGTCATTGTCCCAGATCATCTCCCAGTCCTATTGTGTTTGCTGTCATTTGCACTCATAAGGGCTGTAGGTTTGTGAAATGGAAGTTCATCATTCTTTTTTTGTCCCTGAATTATTTGCTTTTCATCTTTACAGTCCATAACAGAACCTGGAGAAGGAGAGCAGGCAGATTCCTAGAAGACTTGCAGGCGTGTATAACAAAGAGACTTTCTGAGGAAACACTGATGGCGAAGGGCCCCTCAGGCTGGGCCTTCTCAAACATTATGGGGCTGTTTGTAGTTGGAAAGAACTGGACTCAGCAGCCCGAGCTGTTCCTTCAGCCACTTCATTTCTGTAGTTTTTGTGAGGAGAGTTACCCTCAAATCAGACCACCAGTTTCACTGAAAATCAGGAGATCTTAAACTCTTCTTGGGTATTTAGCTTCTTGGGCCTTTTTGAATGCCCATTATTGTTTATTTTTATTTTCAAATTCCTCTGAAGTGGAACAAAAGGACCTTTGAAAATCAGTGCCTGGTTAGACCCTGTGGACAGGCACACTTGCTCATCAGGCTAAATAAATTCAGTAATTCGATTCAGCCCTTGAGTTTCAGGTCTTTACATGTATTACACTTTGCTAATTTCCCTGTGATTTTTCACAGCTTTTATGAACCCAGAAATATAAACTTCATCCACATCTGCTCTGATATTGTTTGAGTTCCTGATATAATGGATGCATGTCAGTAATAACAAAAATAGCTGATCTGTGCCAGCCCACGCTCTGTGACAGTTTGTACAATAATTTTTTACCCTCAAACTCCATCGCTTCAGAATCCCTTCTTCTCCCATCTGTCCTAAACAAGTGGGAGAGGCTTTTTGCTAGAAAATGTACTTTTTTAAGTACCTCTCTGGAGGAGAGCATAACAACTCTGCCTTAAGAAAAAATGCTGTTAGTCCTTCCCGTGTGTCAGAATGGAAGCTGCTACTAATTATAACTAAGATCCTGTCAGTTATCTGAATTCACTGGCAATTCTCATAAGATCCTGAAGAAAGTGAGTAAACACATTAACAGGAATGTGCCAGCAGCAAGTCACCATAATTCCCTTCCCAGCACTCTAAAACCTTCTGCGGGCTTACAGCAGCAGCAGCAGCAGCTCTGTGCTGCAGCCCACGGAACACCTGGGGCCAGTGCAGGCAGCCTGACCCAGGCTAGCAGCTGTCTCCAAACAGGCACATCCATAGCAGGAGAGTAATGAAATAGCTGACAATCTTCTTGACAGGTCTGGAATATTCCGGAGATTTGGACAACAGTGGGGAAAATCTGTCACTCAGGGTCCTTTACCTGAGGAGATATGGGGGAAGAAAACCCTTTAAGTAAAAAGGATGTGCATCAAAATGTGTCACCAGCCTCCCTGGCATTTTGAGTATTCTGGGTTATGCCATGTTCTTTTTTGAATCCAAAAGAACAGAAATCTTTCTGCTGAGGCACAAGATGCTGTTAATATTTCTGCAGAGCCAAATCTTCCCTAGGGACCATTCCTGCAACCACAGGTCGTGTGCACAAACCAGAAAGGACTGCTGCTCATGAAATAATAAACATCTTTGCTACTGGGACCCTCTCATACCTCTCTGGAGGTATAAATAGCCCTTCACAGGAGCCACTGTAAAACACACCCATCTGAAGACTCCTGCACTTGCTAAAGGAACACAAAGGTGGCTTAGGGAAAACAAGAACCTGATCCAATTCTCAGCAGGAGAGCAGATTAAGTATCCTCCTCCTTCAGGGATTTTTATTATTATTCACAAATAACAACAGGTGCAGTAGCTGATTTCTTTTTTCCAAAATACACAGCAATGCCTTTGAAAGACAGGATTTTTCAAGCCAAATGAAACCATGGAACCACAGTGCTGGGTGAAGAGCACAGCAGCTCCCTTACCCTTTCCAGAGTTTGATACAATTCACATTCCTGCACAGAAGGCAAGAGAAGAGGAGGAGAGGGAAAAGAGTAGAAAAGATTAACAGACACTGAAGAATGCAGTATATTCAGTAAAAGCTTAATGAGATAATCCCATGGTAACCGTCAGGCTTTGTTTTTTGTGCACAGCTATCTGCAGGAATGCTACCAGCACACAGCTTGTTTGCTGCTGACACTTTCTGTTAAAGAGGGAAAAACCTGTGAGGAGGCCTGAATTACCCACAGGCTCAGCAATAGGATCTAAGTCTAGGGGCACGGGGTGTGTATGGTACATGTACTCTGGTGGCCTGGAGGAGATGGTTTCAAGGTACCTGGTAGTATGTACTGCAGCTGTAGCATGGTATGGGGAGTTAAAACTGAAGCTAGGGATCCTAAACTGATTTCACAACAATAGGACTTTTTTTTTCTCTCTCAAAGAAGACCTGACAGGCTTTGCAGAGTCAAAATTTAAATAAGCCACTTAAGAATCCTTCAACATTTTTAACAGCATTTATAGGTTTTTTTTCCCAAGTAGCAGGTACCACTTAATATCAGGTACCAAGTCATTTAATAGCTGTCTGAGTGTAAATTCCAGAGTCTTTTCTCTTTTACTTCTCAACTTGAACAGCCTAAGTTCATTTTAACTTCCATCCAGATTAGTGTCAGGCTTTGGTCTTAACTGCTCTGAATAGAATGGAAATCAACAGTGTTGCATAGGAACAAATTACTAACCCATGCAATGACAGACTCAGAACAAAGGTCTTCTTCCAATTTCTCTTGGCTGTGACAGCTGACAGTGCTGTCCTACTGCACTGGCTTCTGGAACGAGTGATCTAGGATTAGATTAGCCTGAAAGAAGTGTAACAAGATTTCAAATTAATGAAAACTTTCAAAACCTTCTTTTACTAGGAACTCAAGCTTGGCCCATGCTGATAGTGACCAAGAAGCATTGCCTAAGGGTTACTCAGAATTCTTCTCTTGAAAAAGTAGTGTTACAGATATGTAATGTCTGGCATTGCTGCAATACAACTGCATTTTCTCACACAAGGTCTGCAGATGCCAGCCCTCACATTGCTGTAGATGATTAGTTGGCATATATTAGTCAGAGAGCTGGAGAGTCTTAATGCAGCACACGGGAGTTTGGGGCATTCTCTCCCTGAGGAATTTGCAGTCTTCACACATCCATGATGGGTTTGCAGGTCTGAGTCACAGCAATGAGTCATGCTGTCAGCTAGTAGTGGGTGTCAGAGTCAGTACAGCACTCAGCTTCCAGGCCATCTATGCCTGTCCCCACTGCTTGATCCCTGTGCTAGGCTGAGAGCAGGGGTTGTTTCTAGCCACCAGCTTAGTACCCCTTGTTATCTGTTCTGATTGGTCAGTGGAGAAATGCCCTAGCTAGAATCAGCATCTTCCAGGGATCTTTCAAAACCTGAAGAAGAAAATGGTTAATATTTATGAGGCCAGCCTAAAATAGCTTCTGAAAGGTGTCCTAGGTTATAATGTAAGATGTGCCCAAAGTCTGTATTCTATCACCATCTTCATGAGCTGTTGAAACCAGGTGGGGCAATGTTTCCCTTGCCCCCTCCCCCGGGCTATCTCCTATTAATGGGCCATCAATGCCTTGCCCATGACTCACAGGTAACTCCCTCCAGGAGCTCTCTCTGTTTAATGGGCAATCAAGGACCCATTACATGACTCATAGAATGATATCAGCCCATTGTGAGATGCTCCACCCAGGGAGAGGAGCCAAACATTCCCACCTGGATATAATGTGGGATTTGGGACAGCACAGGAAGCCTTTACCCACTGTATTCCCAAAGGACAAGAGCTATCAGACCTTTCTATGGGATCACTGCTTCGACAAGACCACTTCATCTGGACTGCTACCACCACCCTAACTAACATTGTCAGGTTATATTCTGACTCTGTCAGTGGTCTTTTGTACTGCTGCATTTATTTTATTTACTTTTTTTTTCTCCTATTAAATTGTATTTCTGGCTTGGAGTCTCTCACTGGTTTTGCTTTCAAACCAGTACAACAGGGAAGAAAACTTAAAGAGGAGACATTTTCCCTAAACTGATGGAAAAAAGTCAGGGAACTACTTATTTGCTTTGCAACTCAGAACAGAGGAATGAAATGGTAGCACACCTTAAACTGCTTCATGTGCTTCTTGGGTATTGTCTTCCCAAATAAGACTGTAAGCTGATGTAAAAAAACCTGCCACCATGTCTTTTTATTTGCAAAGGATCCCTTGGACTGGAAGTGCATTGTTCTTTCAACCCATCATTTGCAATTTTGGTACCTAATTGAAAGTACTGATAGCAGCCCTGAAGTTACTTGTCAGTTAAAGGCTGTTTGTCACAATGCTGACCTCTGATATGTAAAGGTGTTTCACAAAGCAAATGAGAAACAGCCCTGGGCAACCTGCTGGGTGTCCCTGCTCATGATATATTGGAGTAACCCTTCTCCAGAGGTGCCTTCCTATCTCAGCATTTCTGTGACTCAGACACACGTGGCTTCTTGCTGAGCTGCAGGAGCCATCCTTGTCAACCAATAAACAGAACTTTCCACATAAGGCAAGCATGGCCCTTCTTACAAACTCAATGTCTCTATACTTCTCTGTTATATAAGATTAAGCATAAAAAATTGAAATACATGCTGTTCCAGAATTGCAGCTTGTAGAAAACTTAAATCAGCATGCAGCTCAGTACCTGCCTTGAATGCATAAATGGTGATAGGAAACAATTCAAGGTATAAGACAGTAAGGTGTCTGGAATAGAGAGTACCCCAAATGCTGCCTGCGAGATTTGGAGGACCTTATGACAGGGAATCGTTACATCTTGAGCTCCTGTGTAGGATGAGTCCTCCTAGACACCCTCAAGGGTGCTTGGTGCTGTTTACTTCTTTCTTTTGAAGGGTACCACAAGTCTTCAACACCTAAAAAAGGAAGGCAAGTACTAGAAAGGAGACATATGCATGGTAGAGGAAGAGCTCTAAAGAGTGGAGGAGCTTTAGATCAGGTGGAGAGACGGGTAAGAATGTTTCATATCAGGAAAGATCCTGGTCAGTTTCTACAAGATCAAACCACAAGTTAGTTCCCCCACTTCTTACCCAGATGCAGGTGGACACAGCTTCCATTTGAGTCTGTGTAACAGTGCAGTTCACTCTTTCCATGAGGAATACAAGCCCAGGCATGGGACACGCATTTAGGAAGCTTGTTGTGTAGAGTAAATGTCTCGTGTTGTGAGTGAACGCATCTTTGGGGTCTCTGAGCAGAAGCTCTGTACACATATTTTCATAGTGAAGATGAAGCTCAAGGAAACCACAGGATCTGAATCAAGATAAGGATGCTAGGAATTAATATGGTTAAGC
This sequence comes from Phylloscopus whistleri, assembly GCA_017589585.1. Lineage (NCBI taxonomy): Eukaryota > Metazoa > Chordata > Aves > Passeriformes > Phylloscopidae > Phylloscopus > Phylloscopus whistleri. The sequence goes on along the minus strand of JADMLD010000683.1, from coordinate 4,769,616 downwards.
CAAGGGGGGAGACACCTCAGCAGATGCTGTAAAAGTCCCCTAATTCTTAAGTTTGGATTTTTCCTACATTTGTATCATGGTCTGTTCTGCACATTCTTATATATAGTCACTAGGTTAAACAAGGTTATGAGCTGTGTTGCTTGTTTTCTCCCAGAGGTAGATGGCCTGGTGGAAATGACCTTCCACACATAACAGAGTCTGTGTGGTCAATGCCTGCCGTGCTCATACAAGACACAACCGGGTCTTAAGCATCTGTAATATTTCACACAGAGAGGAGCCCCTCCTTTGGCTCAGAAACTGAACACAGGGTGTTCAGTTATCTCACTGGAGTGGCACTGTTTCTTATAATCCTCTTTTGGAAGGAATTTTGTATACTGGCACTTTTATCACAAGTAGTATTTCTATTTTTTTCCCTCTGTTCACTCAGCTGTTTTATTTCACCCTGGCGTAAGGTTTAGGGAAGGAAAACACAGTCTTTACACAGGGGTTACAGCTTTGCACTTTCTGCTTGCCTGGGAAGATGAAATGTTTGACTCCAGAAGCGTGTTTTAGCAGCTTAATAAAACAAAAGAGGTAGCACTCTTGACCACCTTGAACAGTATCAGAATCTGCTGGCAGAGTTGTGTGCCCTTCAGCCAGCCCCAGGGAGGGTGAGCAGAGCCAGTGGATGCCTCTGCCCCCGTTGGTCTGTGTGTGCCTGCATGTAAACCAAACAATAATGCTTGGAAATTTTTCAAATATACCCTGTGGTTCATTGTGTGAAGTGAGGTTGTTATTGCTGCTTTAGCTCATTAACATTGCCTTTGTGTCACCCAGTCCACAGATCATCAGCGCATTGTCTGTTGGAGCTGCCTCAAACATATTTTTGTAATAAAAATCTGGCTAAGGATGTCCTCTAGGTCAGTTATCCATTGCTCCTGGGGTCTCTAAAGTACATCATCTGTTAGTATAAGAGCCTCTACTTCTGCCTCTAGCAGTTTTCATAATGGAAGTATCTATTAATTCACTAATGCAGATCAACTTATTCAAATGCTTCAGATGCTATTGTCATATGAAAAAAAATTATATATATATATATATATATATATATATATATATATATATATATAATCAGAATGTCCTAACCATATCTTGTCTTTCATGCACATTTGAAACTGGTGAAGTATGTCTGGTCTTCAGACTTCCCATAACATCATTGTCTGTTCCATAAATCTTTGCAGATGCCTGGAAGGACCTTTCTTCAGTGTCACTGCTTTCTTTACATTCATTTTCAAACTTAGCTTTGTTTTTTCACACTCTTGAGGTCCTGGTAGGACAGGAGAACTCGGTTTTGGACAAGTCATCCTGACCTATTCCTTTAAAAGATTTATCATATTAATGTTCTCTATTTTTCTTTAGCATTTCTGCGGGGGTTTTTAGCAGACACCAACTCATGTTGCTACAGGAATTTCTCTTCTGGGCTTGTATTTCACTTTGAAGTCATGCCTTTGTAGGTTTACGATCATGTGCAAAGTCTAGATGGTGCAGAAGCTTAAGATTTGTCAAAAATATCCCCTAAGGTTTGTAATCTATTTCAGCTATACTGTACAGTATGTACTGACATCCAGTGACAGTGGTAAATTCTTTTCTATTTGAGTATAATTTTTCTGTGATAGTTCTATGCTCTCAATCCTTATGCCCCCAAAGTGTCTCCTGTAAAATACTGCTTCATCCACTATTTACGGCTTATCTACCTTCTCAGTGTTGTGACCTGAATTTCTAGGAACATACCCTGGAACACGTCCAGTGAGTTTGTTGCTGCCATTTATTGTGGTTTAAAAATGATGCAGCTCCTGTATTCTCAAAGTTCTCACCAAATTTTCCCAATAAGATGTGTTTTCTATTTTGGGCTTCATAATAAGCATCTGTATAAATCTCTTAACAGGTAAACCATTGTGTTTATTATGGATTCTGATTTTTCCAGCAAGAAGTTAGATATTTGAGAATGCTTTATTGTCTTCACTTTGTTTGAACAGGTCCAGAGGCATTTTTCTCCTAAGGTTTGGCCAAAGTAACTCACACAACACCTACTTTTATTTTGCTGTGATTTAGTTTTAGCTGGCACTCCATCTTATGAGTTGTGCTATTAGGTTTTTGTTGAGTGTCTCTATATACTAGATTGTCAACAGCAAGGACTTCTATTCCACCTAATATTTCACTGTACCCTTTCTGGACTTGTGTTATATGAGTGTAGAAGAAGGTATATTCTGGGAGAGTTGTCTTCTAGACAGACAAAAGTGTGTACTTCGATTGCTTCTTCTTCAGATTGTCCGATCTGACACGGTGTCCCAAAGCATCATGCTTTGGTAAAGCAGCATGCTTTAATTGCTGCAGTGGTCATGTAAGTGATGTTCTTTAGGCTGGTTAGACTGTAGCTGGGCTGTAGGGAAGAAGAAAGGAGAAGTGAGACGTTTGCCCCAAGGATGAGGTCCTGTATAATCACATAATCTAGCAGAAAAAGGGAGAAGACTGGGTGCTGCACAGTAGCTCGGGCTCAGCACAGACCCTTAGTTCTGATACTTGATTTTGGTAGCTACAGAAGGCCTGTACTCACTTATCTCACACCAGTGTTGGAAATCCCAACTTCTGAGGTTCCCCCTTTTTCACTTATGCTCAGCCATATGCTGCTGCTGTCCCCTGTCACACTGCATTTGAAAGTATTTGAATCCTTGGAGTCTGGGAGGCATCAGGACTCCCTTAAACACACCAAGAAAAGCTTCCTCAGTCTTTTCTGCTGGAAGGCAAGTTCTCAGGCATCCCATAGACTATAAAATTTTTATCATGCTTCCTGAAGCTAAGACAAATATTCTTAGGAATGGCTCTGTTGTCACAGCTATCACACAGGCATAAAGACTTGTCCAAATGCTTACATCTAAACCTGCATTTCCCCAGTAGGCCTTTATGACATTATCAGCCTTGCTGACAAAAACTATATGGATGTTGTGGATTAGATTCAACATTCTGAGTTGCTCTTCCCATTCTGGCAGGGCAGCTCAGGTAACAACCATGAGGCTTACATACATTTTCTCATACTGCATTGCAGCAAAAGTTAAAGTGGCTGCACTCTTGCTAAATCTTCCATCCCTTCCTGCAAGGACCTGAACTGTGTTTTTCTCTCTGCCTGTTCTGTGCAGAAGCCTTTGCTCTTACACATTTCATTAATATCCTTATCCAACAACAGACACTACATGCTTTCTGCAACTGTGCTCTGCCACATGCTTTCCTTCAACTGGTTTTTGTACCTTACTGTTGCCTCCATATTTTTTTTTCCTTTTCTTTTCATTTATTTCTGGCTATATGGCTTTCCATCACATATATATAATGAATGATTTTTTTGGACCCAGGAAGTAATTTTTTGCTCCTTTCCTGTCTTTGTTCCCTCTTATTGTGTCCTCCCCTGTTTGAAATTGCTCTCATTTTTCTCTTAGAGAGGTTTCATGTGACTACTGCAGCTGCTGTTGTTTTGTTCTTTCTATATATATTTCTTGATTTAAATTCATCCGATGCCCAAGAACCATTTATTTTGCATATCTCTGTGTCTGTCTCTAAAATTGTTCCATGAAATCCCTCTGCGTCACTTTCAGATTGTTTCCTATTTCTTACAGAAAATATCACCTTGCCTGTGTCTGAGAAACAATTTGTCTCTTTTCCCATGGTTCAATTCTGCTCATCTTGATGAACTCTAATTAGGCTTTTCTCTAAATAGCACCTTTTTACTTTCTTCCATACTAACCTTCAAGCTTTGCATGGACAGCTGCAAACTTAGCATCAAGTAATTTATTTTCTTATACCAAATCCTGAAATACTTCTGTCCTAATCCTGAAGGTCTATTCATGCATCACTAATTAGCTGGTTCTTCCTTTTTTAGGGAAAGGAATTCTCCTTGACTGTACTGCCTTTTATTTGTGCCAAATTTAGGGTTTGCAATCTTCCAAAACATTCCTGTTAGGAAGCAGTATGGTTTGAATTGGTGGATTATGAAAAAAATCAAAACAACCTACTTGTGTGGACATGACATTTCCAAAAGAACACAATGTAGTGAAATAAAGATGTAGTTCAAACAACATTAAGCAAAGTCAGTTCTCATTGAACAGGACTCTTGCTTCCTTAAAAATTTCACTTCTTAGAATCAGTGTAAAAGCAGCTAAAACTTAATCTCAAAACCAGTTGTCCTCAGTAAACTTATTACAGCTACTCTGACAATCTATCACTAGTTCAAACAGTGATTAAGGAGCAGCCTTTTTTCCAGAGAGATGGATGAGACAAATTCCAAATTCTCTCAATGCAACTTATTTAGGAAACATGAAAGTGTGAACTGAGCAACTTGACTCTGGAGTATGCTGCTTGCTGTTAAGATGATTTAATGGAAGGAAAATAGCTCAGATGTCCCCACAGCTGTAGTAATACAGTCTGTACAGCTGATTTCCAGGTTGTCAACTTTAATGAAGTTGAAAACATGCTGACAATTCAGTAATGTTTTCTTTTCAGCTGTGCAAATGCTGCGGCAACAGATTACAGCAGGATTGTAAGTACTTAACAAGGGCATTACAAAGAGAAAATAGTAATTGAGATGAGAGATGAAAACAGAAAAAAATCATGGAAATAAATTAATTTAATGAAAAAATAATTTTCACTACTCTAAGATTTATAAGTACGATAGCAGAAAAACTAGCCCATGATGTATTCCCCTTGGTGTTTTATGTACCAATTTTAAAGCTATCTTTCTGCATTTCTTTCATTAGGTAATAAAAAGAAGCAAAAAACCAAACTTCTGCAAATTGTAACTGTTAAACAGAATGACATACCAAACATTTCATGGAATGCATTTTGGATAAATGTCATTATTCTGAGTTCCAGCATAGCCCATAGTATGCTAATTTTGTTAGAATGATGTATGCTTTGGAGTATGCTCTACAAGTCTGTCTTGACGTCTGAAATTATCATCATCCAAGCACAAACTTCAGCACTAATTTGCAGTAGAAATTGTAAAGGAAAATTTAGTTAAATCTATTTCTGGTTTCATGGAGGTATTTTCATCTCAGAAGGCTGAATAAAGAAGTTCAGTGCAGGATGCAAAGTACAGAATCCACAAAAAAAGATCTTGGAAATAGCTGCAGAAATTGAGTGAATGTGTGTTTGTGCATGCATGTTGTAGGAGAGAGTTAATTCATGAAAGTATTACAGATGACCTGTCTACCAAGAGTACAACTCATGTCTCACCTCAGTGCTGTCCAATACTCATTCAAATGTACAGCTCTTTTGAAGGTTGGCAAAATGAAAAAAACTTATTCTGAGTATAGAACAGGATATAGATCCAGTGTCTCTCTTCTAGCTCCTGGGTTAATAAGTGAAGCAGATTTTGTCTACAGGAAAGCTTAGGATACCTACACCAGTTTCTCCACCCCCACTTTCTTGGTCCCTTGATGATGTCACTGACCAAGTAGAAAGGACAGAGACCTTCTCTCAGACCTTCCTAGACTGCTCTACCATTGCGGATCTGATTTGAAGATAGAAAGCATTCTTGGAAGCAGCTAAGTAGTTCTACAAAGAATATATGGAATTATTTTCCATGTACAGAAGACATCTTTCATTCCAATAGGTAAAATAAATGGCCTACAAAAAATTAGTTTTGCCTTTTGTTTAAACTGCTCAAAAGAGCTGACACCCTCTACCTAAGCAGTTTCTATAAGGACCCTAAAAAAATCAGAGCAGCTGTCCAGCCATATATGCATCACATTAGCAGGTTTAATCAGGTTCTACATCAACTGTACAATGGCAAGTACAGTGGAATCCTCCATTCATTTCTAGGCAGTTACAGTGCAATGAATAATGAAGTAACTGGTTGTACGTCTTTCAAAATGTCCCAGATGTCTATCAATGTCATTAAAATGGAATTCAAACCATAACCATTTAAAAAATAGGAAAGATTTTATAGCAGAAAACATTTTCTAAGATGAAAAAAAGGTCAATTTGGAACGTAAGTGCAAGGAGAATAAAATACAGAAGGCTCTTGATTAATGGTGTTTATATAAATGTTAACAGAACTTGCTATCCTGCATTTCTCATTTTCTGCTTTAAGAGTGCCAATTGTAAAGTATACTTACAGCAGGAAGCTAAAAATTCTCCTTCCATCCAACCAAGCTAGTAGGCAAGTCACCATGCAAGGAGAGTTTAAAATTCTGACGTGCGGTCATTTGCTATGAATCATACACAGCCGTACTATCTGACGCCCTGTAAACAACTATTTTGAAAACAACATCAGCAGTAAATACACTTAATTCCCAGAAGACCCACTAAAATTACTTTGCTTAGTGTCAAGGTGTTTGATTGCAAAGGAAACACTTGGTTATCTGTAAAACTGTTTAACAGGAGAAGGCAGGCCACCATTTCAAGACTTGTTCAATAGTTTGATATCTGATTTATTTAACCACTTGGGATATTGTGGCAGGGAGAAGAGGACTTTCTTGGGCTTTTCTGAATCATCCATCCACATGGCAAGCACAGGTGAATGTGGGACATGCTGGCTCAATGCCACCACTCCATCAGCCTCTGGAGGAGCAGCTCCCATAATCTCTGCACTGGTGGCAGCAGCCCATGATCTGGAGCTCAGCTCCAGTGAGGAACAGCTACAGTCCCCCTTGTGCCCAGTGTCACCTCACAAACATCTTTAATCACCCAGTCTCCCCTTTTCTCCTTGCAAAAGAGTACAGAGGCAAGTTCAGACTTAGTCTGCTGGATTTACAGTGCAGTGCTGCATTTACTCTGGCCTGTGCATCTGCAAGTTGCAATATAATTGGAAGAAAATAATTGTTCTTTTAGGAGTAATTGAAGAGCCTGTTTATAAATGCATCGTTTTCAGATGTTCTGAAATTAGTATCTCCTAATACTTCACCCTTTAACACATTTTTGAGCAATGACTCCTCACTATTTTATACAAAATTATTCTACAGTTTATAGAGCCTTTGGAGAACTCAATTTTTAAAGGGCTTAGACCTATATCAGTAGGAAAGAACTGCCATGTTATGTTGAAGCTCAGGTTAAATAACACAAATCAGTCAGGTCTCTGACCAAGCAGACCTCTGTCATACTCCTTGGCCCTGCATGAGTTCTGAATTTTTAGTGCATTGTGAAGGTATTCACAAACAAACTCTGCCCATGCTGCAAACTGAACAAAGGCTACATAGTTGTGATCTACTTGTACTTCTGCCTTCTTACGAAAACTTATGGATTTATTTGAAATAAACTGGCCAGTGGGAAGAGATCACAATTCTACTTGATTCCTATAAAGGTGGGGTTTGGGAGGGAGACATTTCTAGATAGACAGCTGTGTAGGCTTTAAAAGAAATTGAGGGAGTGGCTAATACCACCCTTCAATTTGGCATCTGCTGTGAAGACAGACACTAAAACCAGGTTTCATCATTGCTCAGAGTGCAACTCCTTGGGTCTCTGAGACACTAGACATTATGTAGTGCCTGAAAAATACAGCTGGAGACTGCATCTGTGGCAGATCTCTGTATCTGGAGACTGCATTGTGATAAGTACAAGAGTGGTAAGCACACATTGCAAAATACATTATGTACGTTTTTATATTTCCAAAGTTTTACTTTGCATATTTATTTCAATAAAATATTATTGATGAAATTGTTTCCCAGTGATGATTTGATTCTTCACAGCAGTAGATGACAAGATGCTTATACAAGCCCTCAGATAGCACAGTTTTGTTGTCCATCATCATCCATGGTTCTCTTTCATCTGTAGTGTTTCTACATTTCTCTGTCCCACTGAACATGCTTTTTAAAACATACCCACCCACTTCCTCAGTGTCTTATTCTGAATTGTATTCTGTTGTTCACCTAACCTGATCCAACCAAAGGATATTACAAAAAAGAAAAAGAAGAAAACCTAACCAAACATACATACTCCCCATGGTATCTCCTTTATTTTTCTGAGATTTGAGGTCAGGTTGTTATTACTGTTTGCCGTTTTCCTTTGTCTTCCTGAGTATTTCCATTTATTCCCAGTACCTACATATCTCAACAGTATTTATGTTATCAATGTTACCCATTGCTCTACGGAAGATAAAAATCTCCCCCTGCTTCATTTTGCAGAGCACATAAGATTTTTTCCAGTCCCAATCAGCAATTCAGGCTGTGCATCAAACTTGTGTTTTAGGGACTCTGTTCCAGTCCTGAGTTTCAGCCAAGAGACAATTACAACCCTTGCTTCTCACACTTTAGATTATTCACTAAGTTGTTCAATTATATCAGTCCTCAGAATCACCATGAGCCTTTAGGTCTGAATGAAGTACATCCATATTTACTATACCCTTTGACCATGGCATTGCAGTCAGCTTTCAATCTGCATGACAAGTTTCCCTTTCCAACTCAATTTGAATTAATTTTGAGATTACACTTTTGTGCAACGCTGTAATTAAAGGTGTGAGTGCAATCCAAACACAGACATCTACAGATTTTCCTTCACTCGTGAATGTTGCAATTATATTTTTAAAAGCAGTTAATGACGGTGCCAGAGTGTATTCCTTCCAAACTAAGGTTGCTTGTTGCTCATCTCTTTTTCATAAAAGAAGAAGGGAGGAGGCAGACACAGCAAGTATAAGCAAAAGAAGACATTAAGAGTGCACTGCAAAACAGTCTAATCAGCCCTTTGTACCTTGTGTACTGGACTCAAATAGAAGGATCTGCTCCTGTTGGTCTTCTTGTACCTTCTTTAGGGGGTTTGATATATTTTATCTTGACTCCATCAAAAAATCTTAATCCTTGGTCCATGTTTTTTTTAGAAGAGCTAAAAGTACCTTATCAGCTCTCCCCTTGCTTTTCTCTAACAATCACACAGTTACAAAGGGAATGAGAATACAGCAGAGGGATTAACTACTTTGACCTGAGGGAAAAAGCTGTAGCATTACAGGTGAGATTGTAATATCTGTCTCTTTTCAAGAGAGATATCATGTCTGCTCACCCTCCTAGCTGCATGTGATAGCTTCACTTTATTCATGGGATCAGTAATTCCTGGGATTTTTCCACTGTCACCTTTTCCTTTCCCCGTCTCATTCTTCATAAGGTATTTTCCTGCATACACTATTAAACTAGAAAATGTATCCTGTCAATAGCCTCAAGTTGTCCTTTTCAGCTCCTTCAGAATAGTACTAAAAGAGCTTGATCTGAAATTATGGCTATAAACAAAATTAAGGCAAATCAAGATTGGATCAGAGTTTTCGCAGAGAAAAATGACATTGCAGGCCATATTTATAATTTTAATTAAAGAATCTTAATGCCTACTATTCCCGAGGCTCTTTGTCAAATCTGCCAGTTCCTTGTTATACTATTTATTCTTTATAACTAAGAAAATTTTGAAAGAGTTGTAGAATCTGTGAAAATGTGATCTTAAGACATAAAAAGTGCATAGCACTGAGTACAGAAACAGTGTCTTTACTGATCAAAATGCCATAAACTGCCGTGGCTCTTGCTAACTGCTGAGTGCCATCTACTGCTGAGAGAGTAGAAGCTGAAGGCATTTCTTGCAAAATATACACTTGTGACGACCTTCAGCTAGCCAGCACAGGAGAGAGAAACCACTGCAGAGCCTCTGTGGTGCTCCTGCTGAGCTTGGGCTTTATGTCTGTCCCTCTTCCCAGACTCTGAAGATTTCTTGGGAGCTGCAAGAGGCAGGAGCTGTCCTTGTGCTCACCATATGCCTTTGTTCAGGCTCATTATCCACTTGATTCCTGGCAGCAGTTCTCCCTTATACTCAGTGTCAGTAGGGAATGGAGGGGTCAGCAATCCCCCAGGATCCATGTCAGATGGCGGGAGGCTTTCCCCACTGCACACTGGAAAGACCTGTAGCAATCTAGCTACACCTAATTTCTCACCCAGTATTCTCATAGACAAGAAAGCCACTTACAGGTATGAATCAGTTCCTGAAAACAGGAAAGCTATTTAAACCTCTGCATGTGAGCTGACTTTCAGTGGAATTTAAGGGTTCAGTATTTTTGTTGAAACGCTCAAGCACAAAAGCCAAGGAATACACCCAGAGGTGTCCCACTGGCCTCTGGTTGTTCTTCCAGAAGGGCATGGGCTTCTGCAGCTGGTGTGTCACATTTGCCAAACCATTGAGGGCATCTCAAGTGACATTAGATTCCTGTGATCAGACAGCTGAATCAAGGCACTAGACAATATAATGCACAAAGATTTTGGCTGACTTTTTTCCCCCAAACAAGACAACTGTATTTGTTCTGTTCAATGACATCCAAAATAACTCTGACAACAGTGAAAGTCTAGGCACCAAGCTCATGTGGCATTGAATTTAAATGCCTCCATTGGGAGCTGAGCCTTAGCTCACTGTCTGAATACCATCCAGCCTCTCAATGTAATGCCACCTGTTCAACATTTCCATTTAATTCTTTCCTTGACACCTCGATGCGATTGCTGCCCTGTCTCTGATCAGAAACAATGAAAACCTCCATGAAGTTGTTAAAGCTTCCCATCTGAAAGGTTTTATTTACCTAGTAACAAGAGAGAAAATAAAAGGTTTGGAAGAATAAACATAAAGGCTGTGGGACTTCTGGTTTGCATTTCTAAAACAGTATTAGGAGCTATTCAATTCACAGCTCTTCTATTCTGTCTCCATCACGTGTAAGGACCAGTTTACTGTTGCTGGAGGTAGCCATTGGCATCAGAAGGCTATAGACAGGTAAGCAGTCATAGTTTAATCTAAGTGAAGAGATCAAGGAACTGGTCTGGATTTTAAATTATAAATTTCAGTGCAAAGATACAGTTTTGCCATTACATAAGGCAGCATTCAGGGACTCAAGGCTTTGGAAAGTGTAAGTTGTAAACTAGTAGTGAATGTGCATGGCTCTTTTGCTTTAAGGTCTGTGCTTTTTTTCAGTAACTTTTTTTCTGAAGCAAAGCTATTGCTCCCAGAGTGTTGTAGGCATGTCAAATAAGTTAGACCCCTCAGGTAACCACAGAGGCACAGAGGCAGCAGTCCAGGGCAGGATCTGAGAGAGCAGTGCAATCCTCCTGTGAGAGAAAGATAGTGACAGACATTGAACTGGGAATGCAGTGTGAGAGACCAAGAAAGATCAGAAGAACAGCTTAACCTTCCCACTGCAGCATCTAAATCCATATAGAAAATCAGCATGGAGGCAGGAGAAACAAGGCAAGGTCACAGTCAGCTAAAACTCTGCAATAGCTACACCAAGCATCCTCAGAGCAGGAACAGTGTAGCAGTTGAGCTCTCCTTGTCCTTGTCAATAACCCAAGTGATTAAAAAAACCTGGTCAGATTGTGTTGCTGTCAAAACATGCTGTCTCTGAACCTTTTCTCTCACATAGTTAGACCTTTTCTACTAATTGAAAACCATAATCTATTCATGGCTACCTTATTTCCACACAATCTGATTGTGTGCAGTGATAAAATACAACTGATACTTCTTTTCTGCTCCTGTCTTTGAATCACATTAGAGACTCTCAGCAGGTAAGAGAGTCCCGTTGAGATAGACATCCCACTGGGACCATACATAACAAAACCCTGTCTCCAAGGGGTAGTGATGTGCTGCACACAACATTATATATTTTCAGGCCAGGGTCAGAATGAGCAGTTTCCAAAGCAGAATTAGTCTTGTTAATGAGGCTTTCATTCCAGGAAAATAAGCAAAAGTGATTCTTCATATCTCTCTTCCCATATAATAGCTACTTTTGTGTAATGATCAGAGTAGGGTAAAATATTGTCAGTGATTCAGAAGAACAAAGTAATAAAAGGGCTTGAGTAGCTTGGAGGGTAGCAAATGCATTGAACTTTGAAAAATACTTAATGCATCCATAAATAAGCTAAGAGAATATGTAGAGTCATGTAGGCTCTCATAAGGAGCACTAAGATGAAGAGAGTAATGACTCATAAGAAAATAAAAAACAGGAAGGATAAAGATGTGTATTTGCTCTACCCTTCTCCCCCCCATCCCAATCTCATAAATATCAGGAGGTGGTACTAGAATTTTTACCCACCACAAAAACCCTGCAGTACTTCTTTGGAAAATGCAATAGTCTTTAAGATGTTCCTAATGCTACATTTCATTGTTATGTGCTTTTTTGAATATGATGATTTTTAACTAATTCCATTTAAAAAATGTATAATATATAGAAATATAATTTTCTTTAAATACCTGAATTACTAGTTAAATTGGTTAGAAATATTTAAATGATACTGTAATTTTTGAGTTCACAGTGATTTTTCTCCCAAGAAGGGATATTTAAAACCAGTATTTGAACAACTTCAGCCTCCCAATATCCTGTGTCTTTGCTAAAACTGAAATTTGTCTCCTACCTACTTTTTCTTCAGTTACAGCATAGAAAACAAGAGGAAAATATTGGTGAAATAGGAGAAGGAAAACTGTAAGAAATATGATAGGGATTGATATTGACAGAGGAATCCCTGAGTTCCTGTCCTTCCTCTGAGCCATCTCTATTCATTTCATTCATGCCTGTATGTTAACACAGTATGAAGTCAGTGAGCAGCCCTTGGAGCCAAGAAGGGAAAACACAGTGTTATCCCAGCTATTCAGCTGTGGGATAACAGTGTTATCCCAGCTATTCAGCTACAAGAGTGCTCCCTTTGTCTTCTGATTCTTGTCAAGCACTTTTTATTTCATGGGAAACAGAGCAACTTCAGCAGGAGGTATTTAGATTGTTATCACCATTACACTACCACTCTACAACCTGGGACAGATGTTGATAGATGAGATGGGAAATGAAAAACTCCAATTCAAGTGTTCATGCCAAGTTTTTCCTTAAAAACTATTAATTTCAATCACATTCTCCAAACCAGTTTTTACTCCAAATACTAACCAGAACATCTCAGAGCTCCAGGCAGGATTTTCAGGGTGCATGGTACGGAAGAGGGCTGGGTCCTGGCGGGGTGCAGTAGGAGGACGCCCAGTCTGGGAGCCTTGTGGCTGGCAGATTGGCCAGCTACTCAGCAAAACTGAGCTTGGGACACTTCCACTGTGGCAAGCGGGCAGCTATCACAGCAACAGCTCCCAGTCACAGTAACTTGCTCCTGGCTGCCAGCACTGGCTATTAGGATCAAATCAGCTTTCATTTCGAATCAACCATTGGCATTCAGGACAATGTATGGGTCAACAGCAGTGATAAACCAGTTACCAACAACAGGCAGTACCTGACAACTTTTCCATGAGCTCTAATTGGTGCTTCCTGAAATGTCTCTTTGCAGCTTTTCATGCAGATCCACATGTACTAATCGTGGAGTCACTGTTGGGGCATCCTACACTCAGGCAAGACGTAGGTCAAGACCTCCCTCATTCAAAACATGACATTCTCTTCTTTGCAGTCACATGTGATGCTGCAGCCTCAGCAGAATGGCACTGCTCTACTCCAAGAACAAGAAACAAGGAGGGAAACCATGGCAGCAGAGGCAGACAAGGGTTTTTGTGCTGATTCTGGCTGGAGTTCATTTTCTTCATCGGAGCTACTATGGGGCTATGATTTGGACTGGTGCTGGAAACAGTGTTAATAACACGTGATGCTCTAGTTACTGCTGAGCAGTGCTTTCCCAGAGTCAAGGCCTTTTCTGCTTCTCACCCCATCCCACCAGCAAGGAGGTGGACAAGCTGGGAAGGGACACAGCCAGGATAGCTGACACCAGGTGACCAAAGGGATATTCCAGACCATCTGGAATCATGCTCAGCAAAAAGCTATTGGGAAGGTTGGGCAGGGGGTCACTCTCTGGGGACTTTCTGGGCATGAGTTGGTTGCTGGTGAGAAATTGTTTTTGTTTGCACCACTTATCTTTCTTGGGTTTTATTTTACTTTCTTTTTCATTATTATTATTATTTTGCCATTATTAACCTCCTTTTATCTAAACTCACAGATTTTCTCCCTTTCACCTTTCTCTTTTACCCCCAACTTGCTGCAGGTTGGAGCAGAGGAGTGAGTGAGCAGATGTGTGGTGGCTGAAATTAAACCACAACAGATCTTTTGGTACCTAACATGGGGCTCAAAGAGTTTGAGTTAATAGCAAATTATTATGTGTGTCAGAGTGTATTAGAAAGGATTTATATCTATCAGCAACTGCAGGTCACAACATTGATTCATATGTTCTCAATATTAGTTTATCATATCTGTGCCATGCAATTTTTTGCTGTAGATTTTAAAGCTTGGAGTTAGCTTTTTTAGTTTGCTGTGCTCTGTAGTGAGTAGTGATGTTTTGACTTGGAGATTTTTTTATTAAAACACTGACCTTGAGCTTAATCTGGTATTTGGGCCCTGTAATGAAGTCATTACTGTACTTTGGGTACCATCTCCTGGAGACAATTAACAATTATATTTCTTCCTCTAAGAGGTTTTTGTGAAGGAAATACAGAGTGGCACCTTCCCTACCTTCTTCTGTGGTGTTTTCTCCTTCATTAAAACAAATTGCCAGTGTCTTGAACATCACTGGGTGGTTAAAATAGCTCTGTTGGTATTTTCTGGCAATACTGATTTGGTTTTGTCTCAGATTAATGAGAATTTCAGAGTATGACTCAGTCTCCATGAGAGTATGATTGTGGGGTGTGTAGCATGTGGAAGAATATGGGCTCATATCTAGAGAACTTCTCACCCCCAATGGTCTGGAACTTCCCTCCCAAACAATGACAGGAAGATGATGAATTGATAAAATTTTGAAAAACAAATGTTGCAGTGATTCCATAGTGGCACAATTGACCACTGGCCATGGCCTGGATCTGCCAAACTCTGCTTGACATCATGCAGCATTCTCAGGAAGAAGAAAGGGAAAACAAATAAACAAATAAACATTATAGCAGTGTTGGCAGTGACAATTTGTTTATGGGTGTTAAAACTGTCTCTATAACTATCGAGACAGTATAATGATGCTTACAGCTCAGGTGAAGACAGGTCTCAACATAGTATCTTTGATAATTTATGTGAAGAATTCCTCCAAACTTGGTCAAATTATAAGACCATCACAAACCCACAAGTACAGCTAAGACTGTTTTTAGCCAAATAATTTGAATATTCTACCTGCAGCAGTTACATCACATCTTCTTGTGGCTTTTCCTTACTTACCAGATTTTATATGCTATGTCCTCAGAATGGAAAACCTTTTTTTCATTTTGGGTTATGGCAAATGAATTATATTTTCTCTGCAGTTTTGTTGCAGTCCCTCTGCAAGGATTTTGTGATATGTAAGAAAAGATAAAAGATGTTATTTCACCTCTGTTTTCCATATATTTTCTTAGTCTTTTGTTCTTTTTCCACTGCTTTGTTTCCTCAGAGTTCAATGTAAGGGTGGTGGCATCCTTGTTATAAGGAGCGTGTGTAACAATAGGTTAGAAGTCTATCAGCCTGTTTTGGGCTGACCCAGTATTGAGCAGTGCTGAGCAAAGCTGATGCTACCAAGCTAAGAGTTAAGGTAGTGCTGTAGTAGTAGCATATATTTTTAGTTCCAACAGTTGCTTGCAGTCTGAGACAGCTCCAGACCTGAGAAGGCACATGGCACCAGCTCTGCTGCATGTATCTGTATGTCACACACACATATCTCATAAAAACAATGGGACAATCAGGAGTGTAGTACACTGGGATGAAATGTGCACATCAGAAAAGCTTCATCCAGGGAACAGAAGGCTCCACTGGTCACTGGCTGGACAGAGTTTGCCATTGTTGTGCTGCCCATTGCACTGCCTGGTTGAAGAAAGCCACAGTGTCTGTATGTGACAGAGAGGGCAGAGGTGGCTTTTGAGGAGGAGCCATCAGTACAGTAGATGCAACCATAAAATTAGCTTCAGTTTTTACCTAAGGAATGATAGTTTCATTATTAAAACCCTGGTTTAATCTCTAGTTCTAGGAAGGTTCTGATTGCCCTTGGGGTGACACTGAGAAATTAATTCCTGATCTCAACTATTTTAATGTAGCCACCACAGCCCAGACATTCAGCTCTTCTCCAGCAGACTTTCAAAGGTGTTTAGAAGCCTCAGGGTGAATGCTGGCATTTGGTAGACAGACAAATAAGCATCAAAAGTAACAATAAACTCCCTTTGAAAATTAAATACTTAGCTTGCTCAGGCATTTCTGAATAACACAGCAGGTGATGATCTATATCTTCATAAGTATTTTAATAAATGTAGCTACTTCTGCCTCCTTTTTAGCTGCTCTCTTTATTAGTACTCCCCTAACACATTGAAGTGCAACTATAAATTCACTACTAGCTATGAATTGTTCAAACTTGAAATACTGAGGAAACTTTTAAGTCCCTACATAAGTATGCAAGAAACAAATGTTACAGGCCTGGCCAAATTGCTGAATTTCTTGCACTGATGATAAATGTACAGGAGAGGGAGCTGTAGGACTAGACTGATTTTCACTAAAAGAGACTTGCAAAGCTGAACACAGGATGATGACTAAAAGATTATAGGAATAAAGAGAAAATAGCTTTAAATCTAATGTCAGCTATTTTTTAAAAAGTCTCTAAATAGATCTGTAGCTAGCCCTATAGCCCTCCAACAACAATGGATGCTCTTAATCTTACCTGTATATTCCAGCTCCAGAAATGTCTTAAAAAGGTTCTTGACTGCTTTGTGTGACATAAACACCTTCTAGGATTATGAGATAAGAGTGGCATAAGTGTTCTGTTCCATGCAGAAGAGGAAGCCAGGTGGAATATAGGTTCTGAGAACTGCTGAGATAGGTCAGCTTGAAAAACTGGAATTGGAGAGCAACCAGCATAATTTTATGTATGTTCAGTAGAATCATGGAGTTTAGAGATAAAAAAGAAAAATAGATTTCCTGCCTTAATATGTCCTTGTCCCTTTATTATGTGCATAAGGTCCGTTCCATGTTGCTTCTCTTTAAATTTTTTACAACTCTATTTGCAAATGGTGTAGCAGTAATGGCTGCATCCCCCAGAAGTTATTGGTTTTTCAACATTACCCCCATCTGATTACAGTGGCTCAAACAGTGCACCATGACATAATTTTCTGAAAGATATTCTAAAAATTGAACCCAAAAGATTAGTTCAGCAGATTTAAACAGAAGAATCCACCATAAAGGCTTCCTCAAGTATAAAAGAAAGCTCCCAATGACGTTTACCTGGAGTACTGATCATGTCTTTACGAATAATCTGAGCTGTTGTTCAAAACGGTAACATACGTGCAGATGTTTTGTTTCCCACGTGCAGGGTACTTCATCTAGCTTAGAGTTTGTTTTCTTAAACGGAGCTTTGGGAGCCTATGTCTTCTGCAGTGCACGACTTAGAGACTAATGCAGCTCTGGCAGGGCATTTCAGATGTCTCTGATGCCATTATCAGAGTTAAAACCCATACTACAGATCCCTTTTGTCAATACTTATGATGTGCTTGGACCAGCACACTCCAAGCAAAAATACTCTGTCTTTTAAATCAGAAAAGAAAGAAATGTATATGTCTGTTTCCTCAGGAAACCAACTCCACAGAAGTGTAATTTTTTGCAGGTTTTATTGCTTTATCTTATATGGTAATGAGAAACTGGTGCTTCAGATTGAAGCAGCTGGCCAACAGCTAATTCATGAAAATATTTTAGATTTTTGTTCTACCTCAGAGGGAATACTTGATGGGTTTTTTTACCTTTTTCTTAGAGAACAGTAATGACTTATGGGTGCTTTTTAGCTGACCATTACAATTTTTCAGCCTGTGCATACTCATAACACACAATGCATTATTGTGAGACAGTGTGAGTAATGGATATTTAGCACCAGTGAAATCCTGTGCATAGCAAGGTAAACCTGAACGTACTGTACACACCCACAGAAGTGAAGAAAAGTGGGCTACTCCTACCCCATCCCTAAAAATGGACTTAGATGAGAGAGAATGACTTGCCTTCCTGTTGTTGCAAGATACTTTCTCCATTGCTTGAAAGAAGGTGAGAAGCAGACCAGATGCCTCCCTTTTAGGTGACCAATGCTAAATAAAATTAAATTATTGGTCAAGGCTAAATAAAACCTTTTTTGGATTGAAAAATCCCCTACATATTGTTTCAGTAACCCAGGTACATTTTGGCTCTTATTTTCTTCCCAGGTCCCATTACAAGAGGAGACAAGCTATGTCCCTGAAAGCTTGACTAAAGCAGATGTCACAGTTATTTTCATTAAAAATGAAATAATTTTTAAGTGGGAGGAGGAACTACATCCAGGTTTTACACAGTAGGTGACTTATGAGATAGCTCACTGAAGATGTGGGAGATCCACATCAAAGCAACTCAGTAGAAAAGCAGGCATCCAAAGCTGCCACCCCTGACAGCGTGGTGACTGTGAGTACAGCTCTCTTACGCTGCAATTTCAATGAGGCCGAGTGATCGAGAGCATGATTGAGACAATTGATCACACAATAGGATACACACACAAAGATACAGATCTTTTATCATTATTTGGTCTTGGACATAACTGAGGACTTTGGTGCCATCGTGAGCTGTGAGGTGCCTTTCTACATTAGGGGAAGTAAATCCCTTGATTCTTGCCTGTCTGCATTCTTCAGTTTGCAAAGTGGTTTTGCAAATGTGGCACCATCCTGGCTACACTTACCCCACTTGAAAGAGCAAACTTCAGACAAATGAAGACATGACAAGCTGTGGCTCTTGCCACATTTCATCCCCACTTCCCAAGACAGCCAGCAGCACTGCTCATCCCAGGAGGCTCCTAAAGGCACATGTTAGCTGTCCTGAGCCTGAGCTGGACAAGTCTCTATCTGAAGGGAAGTCTTCATAATCTATGACTGGCTACTATATATTCCAGCATTTTTGTTGTAAGTTACTCATTTTGGGTTCCCTATTCTTTACTTAAATAAAGTTCCTAAAATAAAGTCCCAATGTAAACTGTGCACAGAGAAGTTTGCAAAAACTCTAAATAGCCTTGAAGTATCCAAAAATGGTGCAGAAATCTCCGGCACCTCATCTGCGAGATCCCTAACTGAGAGCAGCAAGTTAAGTGTGGCGTGAGCTCCTGTATGAGGCCAGCTGGTAGGGCTACAGAAAACAAGCAAGCACAGAAGCCTTTCTTCCCGTCTCAGAGGACAGCTCCCGATTCAGAGTAAAGAAAGGCCTGTGTGTCCCAGACAGAGGCATCTGTGCTAGCCTGGGGGAAGGGTTGTGTGCCCAAGGCCACAGTGCCTGTGCACCAGCACTGCCCGATGGCTTTTGCTGATGTGGCAGCCAGCCTAACAAAAGCTATTATTTCTTCTTCAAATATTGCTGCATCTACATCCTTAGATTATCACAATTACATCAGTGTTTCCATTTGTATAGAATAAAAGCCTAAATCATTCCACTAACAGGGAGAAATTTGTTTTCTGTCTTGGTCATCTTTTGTCTCTCAGTGAAGGTAACCCTGTCCCTTGCCGGTGCCTGCATCCAATGGATGCTAAGAGACCATCCTGAGAAATTAGAAAGTTTCCTTTTGGAAACACCAGGGTTTATTTTCCTCCCTCCTGCAAATAGCAGCTGCTGAAAACTTTAAAGGTCTGTTTAACCATCAGCATTTTTACATAATTCATGCATTAGGGAGAGGATAGTAGGGAAGTAGGAAGACAAGAAGGAACAGTATGCAATATGCCACACATGCTCATGGTTTATTTTGTATAATGCATGCTGTGTAAGAGTCCATCTAGCCTATTGTGCTCTTGCCAAAAGTAGCTATAAAAAATTACTCAGGAAAGAGTAAGGACAGGACAAGTATATCCAATGCACACATTTAAAGCTCTTCCAGACATCAGTTATTTCCAGCTTGAGGACTTTCATGGCTAGATATAGTTTCTCTGCAATGAGTACATCTTCTATCAACTTGGTTCCAGCTCGTCTTTTAACATCAACCGCCTTTGGTTGAGAAGTTGGGTTCATGTCTCACAGTGGAAAGAATTACCTTCTTTCTTTACACATACCTACTCTGAATTTCATCCGCCTTTTTGCTACCAGCTCAGCCAGTCTTATGAATTCTTCCTGCAACCCACAATTAGCCCTACTTCCTTAAACAAATTAGGGTCATCTTCAATCTTTGACATTGTCTTAATTATGGTTGTTTATGAATATGTTAAGCAGAACAGATATCTGGATGGATTTGAACTACATTGGTCAAGTTTTCTTGCCTTCAAAGACTGACTTGAAATTTATGTTTCCTATTCCTAAGGTTTTTACATCCTCACTTCTATGGTAGCTACCTAATTACTGCATTTTAGACATGTGGTCTTCTGCTAAACCAGAATATATATGGTGGTCAAAGTAAAAGCAAATAGTATGCAACCAGGTTTCGAAGCATGAGAGCAAGGTGAGAAAACAAGGTTAACACAATTTCCTAGGCTGTCTCTCCTACCGCATTCTGCAGATAAGTAACTTCTGCAACTTCTGACTGCATCTAACCAGAGTCAGAGAAAGAACATTCTACCTTGATTATTGGGGAAAAAAAGAAAAACCTTGGGGCACCTAGATGTCCACCTACTGAGGTGGTCTGCACACTCTCTATGCTTAAGGAGACACAGAAAGCCTCGGTCTGTTGAAGGATCCACAAAGCAGCACAGCCTGCCTGGCACTCACACTGCTCATACATGTGCTGAGCTGCTGACACTCTCAGTGCACCCAGCAGAGTCCCAGTTCCCTGCCACATGCAGCTGCAGGAGAACAGCTGTGCAGAGATGCCCTGCTGAGCCAACATGCTCTTCTCACCAGGGATGAGCATGGGGGGACTCTGGGCTATGGCCAGAATCACCCTGGCAGTGACCGTTCCCGGGTAGTGTAGCTGCAATGGCTGGACTCTCCCATGACTTCTTGCCTCACACTTACAGTGTCTCCCCTCCATTCTCCAAACAGATCTCTTCTCTTACTGGTGATTGTCAGCTGACAAAATCTCTCAGGCAGCCAGTTACAGCAGAACTGGAAAAGCTCTGGATAATAACAACATGCCTCACTGGCTGGCATCCCACAAGTGTGTGTGTCTGACTAATTTTGTTCCCAGGCAGCTCCTTGTTTTCCTTTCCTTCCCACCCCCAGTCTGAAAGAAAACAAAAGTCATTGAAGCTTATTCTAGGCCAGCTGGTCACTGTAAACAGACACCAGCTCTGCTCATAGCCCAGATGCATGAATACCTACACAGGGACAAGCCAAACATCCTTGTATTTTCTCTGGATAGAAAATACTGTGTTGTATCTCCCCACTGGCTCACTCTACTTCAACCAGGGATAAGTGCCACCTACCATCAAATGCTCTCTCCTCATCCTCATCACCTTCCTCTTCCTCCACTGGTCTTTGGCATGGATCCTAGTCATGGTAAAGTCCTCTTTTTCTGGGCCAACCATTAGACTGGAGAAGGGAATCTTCTCTGGAAATCTTCTGGAGTGCAAGGACATAAAGAAGATATATAGAGAATAAAGGGATTGCAGGGGAGCATTTGGAATATGCTCAATTGGAAGGGACCTATCAAGATCATCAAGTCCAGCTCCTGGCCCTGCATAGGACACCCCAAGAATCACACCATGTTCTTGAGATCATTGTTTAAACATTTCTTGAACTCTGTCAGGCTTGGTGTTGTGATTATTTCCCCAGAGACCCTGTTCCAGTGCAAAACCTTTTCCTGATATCCAATCGAAGCCACCCCTAACTTGGCTTCACGCCATTTCCTCAAGTCCTGTCACTGGTCGTGAGAGTGAAGAGATTGGCACCTGCCTGTTGCTGTTGGACACGAAAGAAAGATAAAAGACTCCAAATATTTCAGAGGGCAAAGAGCATAGAAAAAGCTTTATTGTCTAATTCTTACTACCTTTTATAAGGTGTTCCAATACAGACTTAACATGATTGGTGAATAGGAACAACACCTCTCTAATCCCATTGGTTAAACTAGAGAAACAACAAAACACCACCTGGAGAAAGATTGTTTTGAGAAAGGATAGTTGTTTACCAAGATTGTTTTGAGAAGAAACTTTCCTGAGAAACTTTTCCTTGGGAAAAGTTAGCAGCTGCTAGCAGGCTAAAATCTCTCAGACCCAGAAATATCAGGCCCACACCTGCCCATCTGCTTCCCCTCATGAGGAAGTTGAAGGCTGTAATGAGGTCTTCCCTAAGTCTCTTCCAGGCTGAACAGATCAAGTTCAGTCCTCACATGCTTTCCCCTCAAGGCCCTTCACCCTCCTCATGGCCCTCCTTTAGACACTCTCTGATAGCTTAATGCCTTTTTTATGTTGTGGCACCCCAAACTGTGCACAGTATTCAAGGTGAGGCCGCCCCAGTGCAGAGCTGAGTGGGACAATCCCCTCCCTTGCCTGGCTGGCAATGCTGTGCCTGATGCACCCCAGGACAAGGTTGGCACTCCTGGCTGCCAGGGCACTGCTGACTCATGTTCAGCTTGTCACTAACCAGGACCCCCAAGTCCCTTTCCACAGCACTGCTCTCCAGCCTCTCATTCCCCAGTCTATACACACAGCCAGGGCTGCCCCATCCCAAGTGCAGAATCCAGCACTCACCCTTGTTAAACTTCATGCTGTTGGTGACTGTCCATCTCTCTAATTTGTTGAGATCTCTCCCCAGGGCCCTTGAGAGAGTCAAAAGTTCCTTCCAATTTCAAACTGTGTAATCAGCAAACTTACTTAGGTGTTTTGGTTTGGTTTGGTTTTTTTGGTTTTTTTTGCTTCCCTAAACACTGCTGAAACAGAGAGAAGAACCCTTGCCTTGGTATTGCTCTAAACATTTTGTGCAACTTAGGGTTTAAAACGCTGGACCAGAATAAAGACACAGTGGGTTGAGGAGGTCCTTAAGGAGGTGTAACAGGTGCTGGTTTTCTTAGACCCTGTGGTGCTGCTGGAGGCAGCTGAGGGGTGTGGATGCCAAGGCAGAGCTCACCCACACCTCCTGGGGTCTGGCTGGGTGAGTTGGAGAAGAGGATCACATAGCTCCTGCAGCTGAATGAGGCTTCTTTGGGGGCCCAAACCTAAGGCCTGCTCTATTTTCTTGTGAAATGACCTGCTTCAGGCTATTCTAGAGTTACTCAGGAACTCTTTTGTCAAAAGCAGCTGCTATGACTTCTGCACTGCTTTGGGGCACAGAGCCTGCAGGGAGGCTCCTCTCTGCAGCATCGGGGACATCTTCTTCACCTCAGCCTCTGTGGGAGAAAAGAACAAATTTATTTTGGGAATTGAGTAACAACAACAGGGAGTGAGTGAGTGGCTGTGTAGTGCTTAGTTGCTGGCTGGGGTTAAACCATGACAGTCTCTTGCCAGAAATAGTGCATAGCATTTGTCCCCTGACTGGCTTCTTGAGAAGAGAGAGGACTTGTGCTCAGAGTCCCACCATCCTACCTTTACCCTGCCCATAAACCCAAAGGAGGTGTTCACAGTCATGTTCCTGGCTCTGGTCAGCTCTTCTGGTCCAGGAATGGGTATACTTTTAGGTGTGGTATAGGGTGGGGTCCCTGGGAAACAAGAGAGGGACACCACAGTTCTCTGATCCTTGGATTTTGATGGGGACAGCTTGGTGTGAAAAGCAAGCACTCACCATGTGGGAGCACAAATAAGTCCTGAGAAAAACTCCTGAGACCCCAAGTTCCTTCTACCAGTGCCAAGACAGGCCTGTACTGTCGAGGACAAGCAGAGCCAGTTCTGTAAGTGGCACATTCAGGTATGGGCTGTTTTCAGTGCAAGTGAAACACTTGCAGACAAGTATTTCCCCGTGCCAACAGGGATATTTTGAACCAGGCTGAGAGGAACATCGGGTACTGACAACAGCACTGCGATTCCAGCTGTACATTTTAAAGCAGCATAAAGATGGTAGGACAGACACAGGTGCTTGTACCCAGACATGGGACATGGACAACTCCATTTGCCAAAGTTCGTAAAACAATTTGGGATTTATTAAGAGTGATTACATTCAAAGTCTTGGCACAACTTTGAATTACAAAGCCTTATCTTTATTAATTTCTAAATAAAATAGCAGCAGAGCTTAGCAAAAATTACTTGGGGCATTGGAACCAGTGTCCTTTGGATATTAGTAATACTGGTACACATTGAAACATGGCATAACTCTAGCTCTCAGTAAGTTAATGTCTCTCAAATGCTTAAGTAATACTATAATTAAGAACTGTACTATTATCTCTTCCTTTCCAGGTTTTAAGACAACAAATCAGGACATATCTACTGGCTAGCAAAGAAAAATGAAATGTTTCTTCCTTCCAGTGATGTAGTGATAAATTAAGAATTAATTTAAGACACACTAGTTACTTGGTAAATAAAAACTTAGGCAAACATGCCTGTTTGATTTCTGTTTAGCAAGAAAGGAATAATTTCTTTATTGTTCTACAGAGAAGTAGATAAAATCCATTTACCTGTGCTTCTCCTTGATGACCCCATGGGTCTCCATCTTGGCCTTATATTAGAAATATATTCAGGCATATTTACTATTAACCTTTTTTTTTCTTTTCTTATTCTGTGGGTAGAACTACAGAACTACTCATGCCTGAGCTTAAGAGTTTTACTGAATTTCACAGGGAATGGAAAAACTGACAGAAAACAGAGATTATTCACTGCTAAGTCTCTTCCAAATAAGTTTGCAAAAGCATTCAACATTTCTGTCACCAAATAAACACACAGAAGCCAAATGTTATGTAGTTTCACTGATTTGGGGCCTCCACTGATGTTCATGTTCCTGGAAAATCATTTGACTACCTCTGTTAAACTCATTGTTTTCTTTGTCCCTGAATGGGAGATTCTCCTTTAAATAAAATAGTAAACAATAATCATCATTGTGGTTCTTTACAAAATCTTCTAAAAAGAAGTATTAAGGTATTACTCTCTTGTGTACTTTTGGGGACGTTTTTCTGGATGTATGAGGTGGAAAATCCCCTACAGAGCAGAAAATACATCAGGGCTAAAGGAATCCTGAGGACAAATGACTGAAAATTATCTATCCTAAGTGATACTTCACTGTAAAATGCACTTAATATCAGAAAAATAAAAACAGAACCCGCCCCCCCCCCCGCCCCGCCCTTTCCAGATCTGTAGAAACTCAGGGAAAACCCTCTTTAATTTTACCTGCAGCAGGAAAAACAAGGTGCTTGTTGCCTGTATCACATGAGCAGGAATTCAAAAGTGGATTTACCAGGGAGGCTTCAGACCATGCACTATACAGGCACACAGCAGAGCCTATGGTGCCCGTGTGTATGCCCCATTACATAGCAGAGGGAGCTGGTAGAGCCTTGCCCAGCTTCCCAGTTAGATCCTGGCTTTCTCTGCCCCTCCCTGTACCAAGAAGGCTGGTGCCTGCCAAGAGGATTGACCTAGAAGCTGACTCTTCAAAGCAGGAAGATGGGAAAGTCCCCAATTAGGACAAGTATCAAAGGGAATCTAGAGTTGAAGAAAATGTTGAAGTTCCATTGAAAGCAAAAGGAAAGGAATGAAGAACATTTTTAAATCCCATTAACTTCAATAAGAGTTAAATATGTGATTAAAGGTAAGTGCATACTTTTATGAATAAGAATTCTTTAATGACCCTTAAGTCTACAGCTGTCTCATCGACATTATCTAGAGTGGAACCAGAAATTGTTTCCGGTAATCTGAGGCTAAATTACTTGAAAATTAAATTCTATGATGAGCAAGGAACAATGATTCATGTCAGAAATCTAAGTTCCCTCTCTTTCCATCAGTCAAAACCAAATCTAAATCTTCACCTCACACACAAAATTCTTAAGGCTTTTTATTATTGCTAAACTACTTGAAAATTAAACTTTATGATGAACAAGGAACAATGATTCATCTTTGAAATCTACAGTTTTCTTTCCTCCTGTCAGTCAAATTCAAACCTAAATCTTCACCTCACATACATAAAATCCTTACGGGTTTTTATTGTTGCACATCTTTATTTTATTTGTAGTTTTTATTTTCTTCTTAAAACTAGACAGAAGTTACCTAAAAAACTATGTTTTTAGATAAAAACTATGTAAACCAGATCAAGACTTCATAAAACACTCTTAAAAATTGATGGCCTCATAAAGTAGCAGTCAAACACGCTGAAGTTGCATTTTTCATGGCTTAACTGAGCAAATCTGTACAGGAAAACCTATTTCACTTTAAAACATCAGCAGCACACGCTGTCAGCTTTCGTCCCGCTCCATGTAGGTGGTGTATCCTGCAGTGTCCCGTCCTCAGAGCAGGGCCAGTGCAGACACTGCTGTCCCATGGCATTGCTGAGTGAGCTGAGGGCCACACGTGGGGCAGGTGCCACACAGACAATGCAGCTGCAGAGCCCTGGTCCCACATCCCGGGGGCATTGTGGAAAACCTCCCCAAATCACAGGCTCAAAAGTTGAGGTCCTGTCTTTATGAGCAGCCTTGGTGAACTTCTTCATAATGCCACCTCTTCATTCGACTCAGGCCTTTTAGGGGTGGTCATCATCCCCTACACACTTGCTGAAACTAAAGGGGAAGGGGAAAAAACCCTGATCATATAAAAGTTCAAACTTGATATTCCATTACTATACTGGCATTTTATTACCTTTTAAAATCTAAGGCAGTGCTAGAACTGTATCTCTTGCTTTTTTAAATTGTCTCCTCATCTCCAGGGTTCCTTCACTTTCTGAGATATAGACACCTGTTAATAAAAAATTGCAACAGAAATTTTAATTTATTGAGTGTTTTGTTGTTTGGTTTTGTTTTTTTTTTTTTTTTCCCAATAAAGTAGGGAAAACCCACAGAATATTTATACATTTAATACTTCTCTTGTTTTCCTCCTCGTACTCCACTTCTAAATTTTTTTACATTGCACTCAGAAGAAGAGAGGTGAAAGATCTGGACTTCAGAATGAGAGGTCTTTATATTTTTGCTCTTCCTAACCTGATAAGTGCAACGCTTTTATTATTTTTGTGGAAAATACTGCTTTTTCTCCTAAAATGTTTACAATATTCTACAGCTTTCTATTCCAAGAGCACGCGTCTATACTGTGGAAGTTTGACTTGGTTGCTGCCCAACAGTATTTTCCTAGCAGTTCTTTCCTTCAACACAAGATGTCAGGTTTTCAGCCCAAACATCTCTAAGCAAATTCTTAATGCTCTTGGTATTGGGTAAATTCTAGTATCACTAGAAAGAAGAAAATCACTAAAAAAAAAAAATGCAGTGGTTGCAGAGTCTCTTTGACTGGTATGACGAGACCATTAGTTCTTTGTGTTTCTAAATTAGTGCCATGCTGGAGATGCCAGACTAGGAAATTGGATCTCACAATCCATATCCTGAGACTGGCAAAAGGCAAAACATAGCACCATCATTTGATCTTGGTAAATTTTATTTGATCACTGAAGGTTCCTTCTATGTCTCTTCTATGTCCTTCTGAAAGATGGGAGACAGACCAAAATAAGTATGCAGAATTATGGGGTTGGAATAAAACACAAAAATCTTTCTGTTTAGAAAAACTCCTCTCTGAAATCAGATTTTTTTTTAAATAGTCCATGGTCTGTTGTACAAAAGTAGTGGTTCTGAGGCATTTGGATCTGGACCCAAATGTTCCCAAAGCTTAAAGCTTTTAATGGACAGCACTGTGGATCAAAACTAATGCTACCATGGGAAAAGTGTTTTTGTTCGTAATCTCTGATCAGATCCAGCACACACACGTGACCTGGCTGCCAGCTGAAGGCATGGTTAGCCCTTAAAGGAGCATGTTCCTGGTCTGAAATGGAAGAATGACACTCACATTCATCATGCTCTCTTAACAATCACTCTTTAGCTTTTACTGCCTCACACATTTATAAAATTGCTTTTTTGCATAAGCTCCATGTTGATTTTGCACCAGGTTCTACATTCATGAAAGGTTTCTTTTCTAGTCAACTGATGCATTTCACTGGTTTTTTGATTACAGATCTCAAAGTCAGTAGGAAAGGGAATTCAGCCTTGGTGAATTTAGCCTAGGTGAAGGAAAGCTCTCACACTGAGTTTTCATATATTGTTTATAATATAATCTAGATAACATTAATTATAGAACTCCATATGTACTAAATGCATTTTAAAATAAAACCCCTTAATGTTTTATTTCCTCTAGGATATAGCCAAAGCAATTTGAATGCTTTAGGATTTGAAATAACAATATCCTCCTGTATGTAGTGAAGGCATTTTTTTCCCCTAACCCAGAAGAGACCAGAATTAAAGCACTTACAGTGGTCCCCTACTTTGTGCAGAGCTTTAGAGATAATTAGTGGAGGAACAATAAAAATACGAGTACTAAAAACAAAATCTGCAAAGCAAAAATCCATAGCAGATAACACCACAATCACTTAATATATGGCAAGGTATCAGGCAGGATAATAATGTCCTGGAAACATCCATGTACAAAAATTGAGAAAGCAAACTGAGAAACAAAGAGATCTGCACTGATAAAGTCACGGAAGTGGCTTTTCTGAAAGCAAACCTGTAGAGAAGCGCAGGCAGGACTTCAAGTAAAAAAAAAAAAAAGGCAGAACTAAAAGGCAGAACTGGTAACCTACTTGTTTCCCCTCCTGAATTCCCTGCAACAGGATATCCTCCTCACATCATGTGGAGCCATGTAAATATGCCCCCTTTGGCTACGTGACAGGAATCATTTCCTCCACCCTGCTTGCAGGGAAGGAAGGCAAAAAAGAAAGGTCAGGATCTTGGGGATTTGTATTAGCAGATAGCACTTAGTCAGGAAAAGGATAAAGATTACAGGGGAAGTGGTGCTATTCATCTGTAATCCTTTTCTGTCACACACACTTTATATATTATTAATAAAAAATATGTGGAAAAAATTAAGCTTTACTATTTTTCACTTTCAATTTCTCATTGGTACTTAATGAAGGTATAAAGACTTCAAAATGTCCTAGAAGAAACTCACAAGCTGAAATTTTGCTAGCATCCACAAACGTGAAAGCAAAGCAAAGCAAAGTATAACTCCTAGGGAAAAAAATTTGCACTGTAAGTGAAGTTATTAACAAGGAAAAACTTCCTTAATGGTTTGTTTGCCAGAATTGCTTTGACTGTTCCCAGTAAGACTTCTGTGTGTTCCAGTGTTCCAGCAGAGCTGGGACCCTAACTTACGCTTAACACAGAACTTATGCTGCACAGAAAAGCCCCAGACTCCTGCAGCAGCAGGTGACAATGAAGCGCTGCTTTTACCAGCCCTGATCAAGGTGCAAGAGTTTTGCTGTTAACAAATAGATTCATAAAAACCAACAAAAAATCTACTAGATTTTAGTCTCATCTTCTACTTATTTAATATATACAGAGTACACTTGATATGTCTTTGATGGAAAGATCATTTCTAGAAAAGCATCTATTCTTGAAGACTTTAGGCACTCCAAAATCTGTTACAAACTGGATTTGTATTCTGACACATACTAGTTTCTTTTAGTATATTAAGACATTTTATTGAAACAAGACTAACACAGTCAAGTTAAACTCCTTTGTAAAACTGTGCATTTTTTTTTTTTAACTGTTACTCACTAGCTTTTGGTCCCTCTCTATATTTTCTCCCTTCTCATTAAATTATTGAGCAATGCCAGGACTCACACAAACCCCCATTGAACTCTGCTGGAAACAGCCCCACCTGATGATTCTTCCCTACTGATAGTTACTTCTTGAATTAATTTACCAGTGTTTTAGTCTATTTTAGATGTATACTACTTCTGTTGCAATGGAATGTGCTTTAAACAGTATTATGCAACATTAAGATAAATGCTTTACCCATTTTTCAATATGTACATACTTAGTAATTTTTAGATGTTTTAGACCAATTTATTGTATTGTTGATGTGACTAAATAAGCTGAGAGGACACTATCTAGAAGTATATTATGTTAACATACACTGCTAACTGATTCATTTAAATAAACACATCTTGTTTTGGATATTTTTTCACTGGCATTGGTGCAAGCTAAACCAGTTTACCTTCACTAGCTCTGAATTGCATCATTTTAATTTCACTGATCTAAAATCATGCTGTTAGTGCTGTGTTCAGATCAATTCTTAGCTGAAAAAAATATTCCATTTACTTTATAGTTGTGTCCCAAAGGAACCACAGATAAATGTTTTCACTGGAAAAGAAGAAGTACTCAATAAATGCACTTCATTATCCTCAGAATATCCTCAGTATAAAGCAATCTTATGGGCTGTTTCACATATTAATTGCTTAATCAGTCGTCTTCTAGACTTTCTCACATGCCAAAAAGTTTATAGGCAACAAAAACTTAAAAGACAAATCTGATTGCAACTACACAGTTGCCCTCCTCTTTATTTTTATGCTCTCTCTTATAAGCAGATCAAATCACTCCAAGTAGCAGGTGAGGTCACACTAAATCAAGCAATCATAAGTAGCCAGATATCTCCTGATCTAATTAATAGGAAGAACACTGTTGCAATTCTATTTACTATTTCTTTATGAAATCTGCCACTGTTCATATAAAAATGAAACTTATGACTGGCACTGAAGAACATGATGATGACAATTTTCTCCACTAATCTACTTCAAGTTAGTCTGAGGATTAAAGTGAAATCAATGCTTTTTATCTTGGGCTCCACAGCTGCATCAAATAAGTTAGGCTTGGTCCTTGTCCTCATAAACAGAGATTCATGTAACAAGAACCCATCCCAACAGCTGATTCCCCAGCAGACAGCCAAGTGAGTGGCTCCTTGGGAAGGCTCCTGTGATAGCTTGGCATTTCTGAATTTTTTTTTTAATGTTGCTGATAAGCATACCAGAACCACAAAACTAAGTGCAAGGCTTTCACTGCAGCTTTCGCTTGCCAGCAGTCTCAGATTCCACTCTGACAGCCTAAGGATTTTGTTTTCTGCCCAGACAGTATCTTCAAATGTTACATTTTTCCCCCCAAGTCATGCTTCCCTAGGATAAGACGTTTGCTGATGCCCTTTTATTACACCAGCGATTGTTCTGACATTTCCACCCAGGACTTAATCTGCAAACCACACAGTTTGTTGTTAGGGCATGATGTACTAACATTGTGTTGTTAGGGCATGATGTACTAACATTGTGTCTAAAATGGCTACTAAGAAACAACTTCCAAAGGGAGAGTGCAAAGCATTTTTCACCTACATTTATCAGGTTCCTAGCTGAACTTTTCTTTCTAAACAGCTTTCCACTGCAGTCTGTAGATTGTTCTAGCTGGCCAGCACTTTCTGATAGTATTATTTGGACCTGTTTTAAAACAAGACATGTTAGATAAGAGAATATAGGAAAAGACTTCTAGGAACAGTTTCTTCAAGGTTGCCGAGTACTACGTGCAAAAAGACCCGTGACGTATGTAGACTCATTACTCATGTAGGTACAAGAGTGTGGTTTTCAGCTGTATACAGCAATTCCTAAGGTAAAATACATCCCATTTACCAACAACTTCTTTTTCAATGTATGCAGTGAAGGCTTTAAGAATCAACCCTTAGATTAGGTGTGGAAGAGCCAGGAATGCTCCATGAAAACGAACAGTCCATAGCAAAAATATTGAAATTACCTTTCAAGGAAATCATTTAATTGATTCCCTGTTCATTGCTATGTCTCAGCAGCCCTTCAGACATGGCTCCTGACATTGTGTTGTGTCACATACTGGATCTGTATAGCAGCAAGTTCAGTGTTAAGTTTTGTGAGGGCAATTTGCTGTCTTGCCTGTTTCCATTTTTGATGCTTCTCAATCCCCACTCCAGTCAAGCTATCTATAGAATAATCAATTGAGCATATAATCAATATAACACCACTTTAATTTTGCAGAGTCATAATTCAGAGTCCTTTTTTCCATCCAGCTGAGAAGATTTTCTTATCATGGCACCTCCACAGTGAAGCCAGCTTTACAGGCTGAAAAGCACAGGGACTTGCAAATTAGGGACAGAGCCATAAAATGAACCTGTATTTTGACCTGTGATGTTATGAAACCAGCATCATCTCACTCTGCAGAATGACCTACTGAGTGTAGTCAGACATTACTTCTTGTGGCAGTAGCAAAAATGAATTTGTAGAGAGAAATTACAGGATTTCAGTCCTGCTAGTGAATTAGGTTTTATTCTGGCCTTTCTTTCCTTGGTGTAATTGTCATGCATACCGTACTAAATATCTGTTTTGGTATACTAGGTAAAATCCCACTGGAAATCTGGACACATGATCTGAGCAATGTTTAGATCCCTGCATTCTTACACAGAGAGCATGAGGCTGAAGGTGGGATAAGTCCCTGGTGTTAGCTTATGCAAATAAAACCTTCACAGGGCACACAGTGCTGTTCAGTAATGACTACAGCCCAGCAGAAAAATTCTTGTGAATGTAGTGTTCCACAGTCAAATGAATTAAAAATAGAGAGATCTGAACATACATAATTTTAACTATAAAATGGGCTATTAATGAGCTAATTTCACGTGGCACTCTGGATGAGGAAATGACTATGTTTTGTCTGTGATACAGTAGTACCTGGAGCATCAGCCAAGACCAGGGGATTCACTGGGTCACATAGTGCTGCAGCTGTCAAGACTCCTGGTCAGACATGGCTTACAGTCTAAATAATGGAGACAGGCAAAAGGTAAAAGGGGAAACAGAGAGATACGAGTATCTCATCCCAGGTGACACGACTGGTCAGTAACAGAGCTGAGATTAGAAAAAGGGCCCCCCAGGTCCCCACTCCAGTGCCCTCACCACAAGATCTCACTGCCCATCCCCGCTTGGCTGGCGAAAGCAGCTCCACTTGCTACAGCCGCTTCCTCTGCAGACCTGGTAAGTATCCATGGAGTAACAAAGTGTGTAATGGGAGTCTCTGCTGATAACAGGAGGGTTGTTGAATTACAGAGATGAACTTCAGGAAGTCTTCAAAAGCATTCTGAAATTTGGCTTTAAGAAGCAAAGCAGCATAATTAAAAAACAGCTAATTTGACTAGCTCTATGTATCCCCACTGTCTGATCAGGTTAATTATTTAATTTCATTTTTTTCTGAAATCCTTTTAAATTATTTGCATTGCAAAAAAACCCTTTAGTACAAAATGAGAAAAGCACAATTTGATAATCCAGTAATAAGGGTAGACAATTGTTTTAACAAATGTTCAACTGCTTTTCAGGCCTGAAGCTAAGAAGGAAAAGATAGCAATTTGCACATCAGAGAATGACTCACAATATTTTCAAAAATGTAGCTGCTAAGTCTTTATTTTACAAAACATTCTATTTGTGTGTCATTCTGAATAGTTAATTAAAGCAACAATAACTATAAAATATACCTGCCCTTCAGCAGAATTTACTCTCACTGTGGTGTTGTCAGGTAACCCTGTGGCCAAGTATTACTACTAAAATAAATTCAAAGAAATATTAATAAAAACAATGCAGTAATGAAGGATTCTTTCTTTGGGAGAGTCTTAAAATGCTGATGTAATTTAGAATGTTCTCATGGCTGTACTGCTGCTGATGGTGGTAAATAACTCCCGCTTCCCCAAAATAACTGCATTGCACCCAGGCTGCAATGCATCGAAGCATTTCATTCCAGATTAATGCTGATAAATGATTTGGGTCTTACCTGTTATTAAGGGAAAAACATGGGTGATTGTGGGATACATGAAGTGTAGCTTGAGTCCAGTGTGGTTCTGGGACTAACCGTGAATAAATTCACCTGGGGAAGCAAGCCATGGTCATGACATTCCCAGCTCAGTTTCTCAATTTCAGCCTCAAGAGCTTAAAAATATATACTCCCGTTCTATGAAAAGTAAGCTTCCTGCTTCACTCAAGTGGTTCTTTGCATTTGTTGAAGATGAAAGTGATTCCTGATTTATGAACCCAGGTGACATAAGGGACAATAATGTGGTAAAAAATCTAGGAAGAATAAATAAAAGATTTGAGTGATGAGGAGGGGGAAGTAATTTCCATCAGTTTAAGTTCCTGGTTGGTCTAGCCCTAAGTGGGAAACTGGATTCATCAATATCCAGAAGACAAAGACAGGCATGAGTCTCTCTACAAAGCCATGGGCTAAATACAGATCTTTGTGACAATTTTAGGAAGTGAAGATGTGATAGGAAAAAGGATAAACATGTTTTGAAATTACTGGTGCAGGCAGAAAAACAAGAAAATAAAAACAGTGTTGCAAGTGTTAAAAAAGGACTTTGAAGAAGTGTGTAGAATAAATCATTCCAAAACAAGAGAAGCAATTAAGGAGGATGCATCAAGGTTCTAAGTGCCCTTTAAAATATGACTTGAGACATTGATAAGATCTGTTTGGAAAGACCCATAAATTCTGGAAAAGCATTTTCTCTCCTTAGCCCAGATGTGGGCAGCAAGCACATAGGAAGTACAAAGGGTTTGATCTGTTTAAGCAATGTGTAAGATACACAGTTATGTTTTGAAGGTTGTTTCCATAATGCTAGATAAAAATAATGGCACAGATTGTTTTCAAAATAAGTACTGTAACAATTGCTCTAGGCACACAGTCCTTCTTTCTGATCTAATTAGGATGCTCATAAGAAATTATTCTAGTGCATGTCTTTTTCTAACTTACACTTTCTATAAAACATACATGAATCTTTCAATTCACAAGATGAACAGAAGCCCAAGCATCCCCCTCAAAAAGTAAGTTAGCACCCAATGACCCAGTACAATACTGCCAGCTACTTACTTACTACACAGAAAAAAGAAGGCTTCACATTTCCTCAGAGGCTATCAGCATAAACCCAGAAGAATGAAAGTTAATTACTTATCCTAAAAATATTAATTATTTTTAGTAAAAGTAATTTTTAAGAAGTCTCAGGAATTACAGCCCTGGGAAATTAAGTCCTCCTTTCACATATAAGTATACACACAGATATAGATACATGGCACATTAAGTCCTCCTTTCACATATAAGTATACACACAGATATAGATACATGACACAAACAGCTTTAGCTCTGCTTTAGCTCTGCTGTATTGCTGAAAATATCTAATCAGTTTTGTAATTAATTATAGAACTGCTTTCGTGACTGTGTGTAGCAATGAGTTCTGCAGCTTGCCTATATGCTGCATAGCCCAGTACTCTCTATTGCTGAAGTTTTATGTAAGCCTGTGCTCTTCCTTGATTAAAGGAAAGGAAGGAAGATAGGAAAGAAGGAACTGAAAGAAAACAAGGATGGAGGTTCTCAGGCACTATTCTGGAAAATTTTACAGATTTGGACAAATGTAATTAATTGATGCAATAGACATCACAACTTCATTCAGTGTGAATAATTAATAACAATAATAATAAAAAACTCAAAACAATCCCAAATTTGGGCATCGCTAGAACAGTGGCAGTCAATTACATTCATTATTTGAAAATACAAGTGTCTATGCTGGTTCTAAGCTATAGAATTTTAAAATCAGGCATGAGTAAAAGGACCAGCCATAAACATACCTATTCAAACCAAACCCTCCAATTTTTTCAACAGAGAAGAAAAGTTTTGTGGAATTTTCTGCATTCCCAAATATAAGCAAATCCAGGTTCTGATGGACAACATTGGATAGAGCTTTCCAAAACTGGGAATCTCTCACAGATAATTAATGTCCTGCCAGCTGCTTCTTCATACTTCATTTGCAGAGTCCAAATGTGTGAATCTCTGTGGAGTTTGACTTGGCAGTACATCACAGGGAGAGAAGTCATTTTTCAAGCAACTAGGCTCAGTTCTACACAACTGTGCTCAAACATAATCAAGTTCTTGTAAACCAAAGAGTTTGATGATAAAAAGGTTTATCTCCGTAGGATAATTTATTTTAATCTGTTCTTTTATGCAAATCTTTTAGAGCTGCTATCTTTTTAATATCTTCCATAAGGCTTAGACATGCTCTACAGAGAGTGTAAAATGTGTGGATCTAAAATCGTATTTTAAACCAAGAAGGTTTTACAACAGACTCATTCTGGATGCAAATCTGACATGTGGTTTCTCAAAACCTGGGCAACAGCCAGACTAAGACATATCACGCAGCCTGTCAGTCAGCAGCAGTGCAGCCTCTTTGGGATCCACACATTCATCCCTGTATGGATTCCACCTTCCTGCACCCAGGCATCCACCAGCAGTGCACGGAGCAACAGAGCCAGGACCCCTCACTGACCACTCCTTCTCTCATCAGCTCCCTTTGCAGAATAAGCAAGGGCCATGCAACACAAAATCCTATTCTGTCAGATTGTTGGGGGCAAGGATGGTCTTTTTGTGAAAATTCTCCCTTAATGTCATTCAAATATGAGCCTGTATAAAGGCACAGTGGGAAAGGCCATCAGTACATACTAGTAGGCCACATGTTTACCTCAAGCCTATTTTTTCTGTTTACTACTGTATAATTTCATACTTTTTCAATATGCCTGAGAGAATATATTCAGAATATGGCAAAGACTTGTTGCAAAGACTTGGTTGATATGTTTGTCAAAGAGTGGGAAAGTCCCCTTGGGGGCTGCTCATCAGCCAGGGCTAATCCCAATCCCACCATCAGACAGAATAGGGGACCCTGGGAGCAGCTGGGCTGGCACATCTGCTCACTGTTCACAGCCCCAGGACCAGCAGGACCCATGGCTAGGCACAGGCAACTGAACTACCTGTCCTTTGACCATAGGCTGGCAGGCAATTCTGTAACTCCTAAATAGGTAACTCCTAAATAAGTAGCTCCTAATAGCTTCATGCTTCTCCTCAGCTAAGTATGATCATCATTGCCATCCTGAATTCCTAAAGGACCCTTTTCCCCTACTGTGCTTTAGCACACACATTTCCGAATTAACAGTGGAGCAACATTCTGGTTCTTGCAATGACTCTATCTTTCTAGTTTTTAAGTTCCAAGCTCTTAAGTGGTAGGCCTGCTGGAAATTCTAACATTTATTCAATCATTAGAAGTTTTACACTTTGTATTTTCAAACTAAGCTTTGGGATCATAATCCCTAAAGGCTCAAATAAGAAAAGTTATACATATTGTTTAAAAGAAGTAATTCCTCTTCATTGTTTTCCTGGAGGGATAACTAGAGTCTGACATTGCACAAATTCATACCCATTGACTTTCACATCTAATCGGGTGTGCAAGAAATAGAGCATTTTCAAGGCGAAGAGCCCCCCAAGCCAGCAGCTGTTGCCAGTTGCTACACAGAGCCTGCGGTGCCTCCACTGCCAGCCCTTGGCAGGGCAGGGCAGGCTCCCTGAGTGGCTTTTTGGGAGGCTCAGCTCCTCCCCAGAGTGCACATGTGCTTCAACGCCACACAGGAACCTCCAAAGCTGGACTGGCTGCCTACAGTGTCCTCAATGCCCTGCACTGTGGGACACTGCAGCTGAGCAGCTGCACTGCTGAGCTCAAAGACAAAGCCAGGCAAACGCACGGAGCTGCTCCCTGCGTGAGCCTGAGATCATGAGATCACTGGGGTTGGGGGTACGACATGCAGACAGCCGTGATGTCTCTGACTGTCATCTCCCCACTTGAAGACCTCCTCCTATCACTCTAGTTAAGCCCAACACCCTGTCCTCTCAAGGAGAGCAACTGATTAACCTCTGAGTAACACAAGTTCAGGATGGAAACTGCACAATCCATTTTAAGGTACTCAGTTGCTGCAGCATTAGTTCCATGACATCTTCCCTACGTGATTATGTAAATGATGACGTCAAGGCCTGGAGATACCATCTTCAAGCAGAGGAATTGGCATACTGACCAACTCTTGGAGCAGAATGTGCATACATCCCCCTAATCTCCTTGAGTACCTGAAGAAGCAAGTGCCGTTTTGGACCTGTGTGGATACTCCTGTTGTTAATAGTTTCGATTATTTTTGTGAATGTCACTTTACTGCCTTGATGCTAGTGCGAAGCTCTCACAGTGGAGTTGATGATGCCCGCTACAATTTTTTTTCCTTCGGGGATGATTTTTAATCGGACGCTCACGATTTACTCAGAGGACGTTACTCTGCGGCCGGGCCGCATGTACCTGCACACGGCGGAGGGAACCTGGGGCCCAGGACCACGCCTCGCTGTGCCGGTGCCGGCGTGCGGGCAGCCACGCCGTGTTTACGGCTGAATGAGGGGCGCCGCCGAGGAGCTGCGTCAGCGCGGGCGGGGGCGGGCCGGGGCGGGCGCGCCCGGCGGGGCGGCCGCCGCGGGCCGGGGGCGGTGACGCGCGGGGCGGGACAGGGCGGCTGCGGGGCGCGGCCGGGCGCGCTGCCCCGCGGCACCAGCGGAGGCTGCCCGCGTCCTCCCCGGAATGGGGGTCGGGCTCGGGCCGGCACCCCGCGGGCGGCGCTGACCGGAGCGGCACCCGCCGCTGCCGCCGCTCCCTCCCCCGCGCCCGCAGCCCTTCGGCGGGGAGGCCGGGCGGCGGCGGCCGGCGCCCGCGGGCGGCGCGGGGTTCGGCGCAGCGGGGCTCGGGACCCGGAAGCAGAAGCGGGGCCGGGAGGCGGCTGGATGGGAAGGAGCGGCGGCGGGCGGCGATGGGGGAGCAGCAGAGCTCGCTGAGCGCCCCGCGGGCGGCCGCCGCGCCGCCGAGTCCGGCCGGGGGCCCGCGGGAGCCCGGCCCGGACGAGCCGCCTTCGCCGCGAGAGGCGGTCCCGGGCGGCGGGGCGGCCGGGCCGGGGCGAGGCGGGGAGCTGCCGCCGGCCGCCGCCGGCCCCGAGCGGCGAGGGGCCGAAGAGGAGGCGGAGGCGGCGGCCGGGCCGGAGCAGCCGCCGGGCTCGGGAGAGCCGGCGGCCCCGGCGGAGGAGGGGCCGGAGGGAGGCAGCGGCCGCCGCCGCCCCCCCCGGCGGCACGTGTACTGCACCGTCTATTGCGTGGAGAACGACCGGCCGGCCGCGACCCCCGGTTCCCCCCGCGGCGGCCTGGGCGCGGGGCAGCCCCCGGCGCGGCGCGGGGTGGTGCCGGGCGAGGACCCGCTGTCGTCCGGCGGCAGCATCGAGGTGGTGGACTTGTACCTGCTGCCCGAGCCCTTCTCCGGGCTGATCGCGGGCGAGTTCGGGCCGCTGCTGGTGCTGAGCTGCCGCGTGTGCCTGGAGGAGAAGCCCATCAAGCCCCTGTCCTGCTGCAAGAAGGCGGTGTGCGAGGAGTGCCTCCGGCGGTACCTCAGCTCCCAGGTACTTCCCAGCGGGCGCCGCCGGGGTGTGCTGGGGGGGGCTGTGGCCGCATGCTCGGGCGGCCCGGCGGGCTGAGCGCTGTGCCGGGGCCGGCGAGCCGGGCTGGGCCATGGGGTAGGGGGCGGGAGGGACGCTTTCCCGTCCCGTACGAAACGTATTCGGCCGCCACCTGCGTGCGAGCTGCGGATTCAGCGACCGCTCATTTCCGAAGCGGCGCTCTGCGCGTTCGTACGCAGCTGGTCGGGCTGGTCACTCGTGCGTTTTCAGGCTCTTCCCGTCTTTACAAGGATTTTCGCTTTGGTATCTCAAACTCTTGCTGTTACCTGACCGGCGGCACCAGCTTTCTTGTAAGAGGAGGCCAAGTAGTGATAAGGAGCGGAGTTTGGGCGGAGTTTGGGAGCTCTGGCAGCCGCCTCCTAAGCGGCTCCTGCAGTCGGGGGTTTTGCCCGCTGCCGCTTGGGTTTGCTGATGTTCGGGCCCTTGGTGCAGCCCCTCGGCCTGCTCCTCGCAGGACGCATCGCCTTTGGTGTTAGGCCAGTTATGCAAGATTAAAATAGTGTGTGTGTGACTGTCGGTGAACAATTGCAGTTAACATCAGCAAACAATAACTTCTTTGGAGGAGAAAATTTGAAAACACAACTTTTCCATCCTGGGCAGACAACTGCTCATCCTGGGCAGATAGTTGGCCTGTAAGGTGCTTACATGTTCATCACTGTTTTGTCAGTCAGAACTGCTGTTTGAAACCGAAATCAGCAGCCTGATAAGTAAGCTCTGTCTTCGATAATGTTTTCAGTAGTTAGTTTAGAATATTTGTGTGTTTCTGCTGCTAGTGTAGTCATACCCTAAACACGAAGAACAATGGTGGAAGTATGGTGTATGTGGGAGAAACAAAACCAACTAAACCCTTGGCTTACCACCTTTATGCTTTTATTCAGCAGAAGCTTTTAGGATGTGCTTGGTGGAGATGTGCTAGTTTGGTGATGGAATTAATTTTTACACCTGTTGGGGCTTGGTGCTGTGGTGGGG
Organism: Phylloscopus whistleri; assembly: GCA_017589585.1. Lineage (NCBI taxonomy): Eukaryota > Metazoa > Chordata > Aves > Passeriformes > Phylloscopidae > Phylloscopus > Phylloscopus whistleri. The sequence continues at coordinate 4,729,526 of JADMLD010000683.1, read as the reverse complement.
CAGTTTGTGCTCCTGCTGAGCTGTGCGTATAGGGAAGGAATGGATGATTGCAGCCACCCCTGCACTCTATAAATAGTTGACAGGCCTCTTCTGGCCAGAGTACATTTCACTGCTTGGAAATAGCACGTGCTACCAGAAGTCAAGTACTTGCTCCTTTCTGGGCCCTGCTAGCCTATGTAACATTTGCTGGTGCTGGTAGCATTTGTTCTGGCTAATAGTAAACTCAGTAGCATTTTTATGGTCTAGTTTGGACATGTTTAGATAACAGCAAAGGGCTTAACTTGGGAACTGATGGATTGGATGGTCAGAGTTATGTTTTGTATGTTTCCTGTAACACTGAAACTCAGGAACACTTAATAAACCTTCTTGAGACTTCATACCCAGAGACCAAAATGATTTGATTTGTAGATAAGTGGTAGACTGCAAATTCTGACTGAGTTTTTAGGTTATACTGTCAGTGCACATTTGTGTCTCTTTGATATCTGCCACTGAGGTCATATGTCAGAATATTGACTTTCATTTAAGCAGAAAATTGACAAGTGTGATGTCAGGGTGATCTTCCCCATGCTCTGCAGGTGCTTGCAGTTTGCAGTGATGTGGTGAAAGTTACATGATCTGGTATCTAAAGCCATACTGAAGAACTCTTCTGCCTGGTTTAGGCTGGACTCCTGGTGAAGGAAGCAGTAGCTTGGTGGCTGAAATAGCTGGCTGGCCTAGGAAGCGGCTATATGTGCTATGAAGTGGGTTTAGCATTGGCCAGGTGTTGGATGTGTATGCAGGGATGCCCTTCAAGGAAGCCACTACTCTTGCTAAGCACCTGCAAAGCTGATCCCAGCAGCTGTTGGAAGGTACCCATATGGCACATAGCCATATGGTTACTTCCTCCTGTACATTAAAGGCGGGGCAGGGATACTGATCTTGAGGAGTGAGATTCACAGAGCACTTCTGTGGACATGTTGTTACAGATGCTTTTATGACCAGGCAGAATTTTAGTTGCTTGATAAATTTCGTAGGGAAAAATGAAACAAAATTCAACAAATAACAGTCCAATGTGTTCTTGCCTTATCTTCCTTTTTGAAAAGGACAAGAAAGTGATGTTTCTTCAAGAACAAAAAGTGATTTGTCTTTCCTTTGTGCTGTGGACGGACCCTGTGAGTCATCCTGGAGAGAAAGAAAGGCATCTCCATGTCAGTTATATTAGAAGAATTTCCGGGAGGAAAGAGTGAAAAGCCAGTATAGGTTAGAAATCAAGTTACCTTTCATCTTTGAGACTTGCATCTTTTGTAGGAAATTAAAAAGGAAACTAATGAGAAGCTCAAAAGGATTAGATGCTGAAAAGCATATTTGTTTGAAAATTTTAGAAGATCTTACTTTTGGATATGATCAGCCAGATTTAAGAATGTACCTGAAATTAAACAAAAAACAATTTGAAAGCAAAACCCCAAGCAGCATTGTGCATAATTTAGATCTGGTTTTCTTGTCAGAGAAATAGCAATCTCTGCCCTGGCTGACTCTACGTCTCTGGAGGAGTGGTCTCTCATGCTGAAAATTTAGCAAATGTTAGCAGAAGAATAGCACTTAAAATAATTCATGTTACCTTCGATGTCTGTGTGTCTTTCTCACTGAAGAAAGCTGTATTCTTCATGATGGCTTCATTATGATTCCTGAAATGATGTTTAATGGACTAGCAAAGTAAAAACTCTGTTAATGCACCCTGCTTTCTTCTATGCAAATATATAAGAGCATTAGAACTTCTGCTTTCGAGCCCTTTATAGATCACAAAATCCACTGAAGTTTTAGGCATTTGTGAAAGGAATGTCAGATGAAAGTAGTCCAACTGCAGAGTTTTTGCTCATCATGTTACCAACATGCTGGAAAATGCGGGTAACATCTGAAGGTCCTTAGAGGTCAAGTCCAGTCTTTCTTATCGCTGGCACCTTGCTGCATAATCCCTTTCAAAGATTTAGTGACTGGAGCAGAAGCTTAGCAGGCAAGCCTGGAATGTGCAGGCTGATCTGGTCCTGACTTAGGGAAATTGTGTGACTTTACTTCTGCCTCAATTTAGCTATTCTGTCTCACATCCTGATAGTCATGCTCTCAGGGCTCTTCAGAGTCTGACTACGACCAGTTGATCTACCATTCACAAAAAAAAAATTCTGTGACTGTTTGTTTGGACTCAAAGAAATTGATGAAATGGTAATTGATAAGTATGGGTGATGGGTTGTGGAAGAGGTTGTGGCTTTTGCAGCTCAGGATGTGGTGTGGTGGTTTTCACAGCTGAGAATCTGGTGCGAATCCCACAGAGCCTGAGTCAGGTCCCAGCCCTATCTCCAGGAATTGATGAAGCCCAGAGCTGTTGTTTATTATGCTTAATGGGTGAGGTTGAAGGGTTCGATTGTCTGAAAGGTCAGACATGTTCTCCCTCCATAGATTCTCATGTATGTGTTGAGTGAGGTTGGGATCAAAAGTGTGGAAGAACTATTTCTCATTCAGCTGGGAGCTGTGGGTTTCTGAAATCTGTCACCCACCATACAAACTTGGGACAGGGGAGCAAGAACCAGGACACTTAATCTCACAGGTGTAAAATTACATCTATATCTCCTTCACCTCCTTAACTTCCCATCTTTCTTTTCATTAAACGTGGCACTAAACACAGGTTATTTCAGAAACACTGCATACTGAGGTTTCCTAAAAAAGTGATTCACTTCCTAACCACTCGTGGGTGCTTGTATTTTTACATCAGAGGGAGCATTTCATTTTTCCTATAAAATGGATGCAAAAGTTTTATAGAAAACTCAGTGCCTGCTTTTTCTACATGCAAACAGGGAAACCTGATAATCCAGTTTTGATCCTATGCTCATTAGTGATACTTTATTCTGTAAATCTTGTAAGTCTGTTGGAGTAGTCATTCTTATAGTAAAAGACTTTGGGTTAGTTAATTTAAACACCGTACTGTGTTCTTCATCAGATTTTATGGTGCTTTAATTATAGGAACTCTAATGAGATTAGTAGCCATGAGTAAATCAGAAGGGATGATTGGGGGTGGGGAGAGACTGCATCTGACAGTGTTTTGTGCATGGTAAGCTTTGGTGGGACAAGAATAGTACTTTCTTCTGAGCATGAAATGTGGAGATCATCCTCCCTCTGCTCAGGACCTCAGTCTTTCTCTCTGTGACCTGAGATCTTGGTTTTGACCCCTTTCTTTTCTGTGCATAATTTCTTTCTGAAAGAGCTGGAGAAAAAATGCTGCTGTCTGTTACAGTCAGGATTTTTGTGGGGAACGTGATTATAAAGCTGCATAGTGAAGAGGAAAATTTAGGAGCAGTCTGCATCACATAAAACTAGTACTGGCTTGGAGCTGGAGGGCTTTGACACCTGTGTCTCGTCAGGTGTCTGATGGTATCATATAAACCATACATCTTCAAAGCTGTAGTGTGCTGATGAAAACCAGACAGCAGAAATGTAGGCACCAAGTGCTGAATCATCTGATGGTTAATGAGCTGCTTGTGCCCTGAGTCAAACCAGAGCTCAGAAAGGCCATTGTCATTCAGTGCAGAAGCAGCTCTGTGTTTGCAAGGGTAATTAATCTAAAACCTTGCTCCAACATCAGCTACCGACTTTCTGGGACAGGCTACAAACTGCCTACCAGGAGGTGATGGCAGGGTGAGTGACCACCCCTCCAGCTGACATTGCAAGAATGCAGAAGTTTCCGAAAGAGGAAGAGAGGTGCAGGAGGAGAAAAGAACCTGCTGGTTTACAGGCTTTCTAAACCAAATCAGCAGCCTCAGCCGGTGTAAGCTGGCTGTGTTCCCGAGGAGGAGGAGAAGGCAGATAGACTTGGTCCATCAGATGCAAGAAACCTATAAGCTGCAGGAGTACCTAAACTACTTCACGGTCATTTTCAGCAAGCAGCTTCTGAAAGTTTGTTGTGTTCTCCTGATGTGTTGTATGCAGTGCCAGTGTCAAAATGCTGCTCCATAGGCAGATGTCACAGTTCAGGATGATACCCAAGTAAGTATGTCTAAGATTGTAAGAGTTAGTCTTTCAGGTTGACAAGATATATGGCAGACTTTCAGTCCATCTTGAATGCTTCTTGGTGAATCCAGTTTGTGCCAAAACTTAAGTTTGGAACAGTTTACAAAATGCAGCATTGATGAAAATGCCTTGAAATTAATTTTAAAGAAAACTGGTTTTGAGCAATGTTCTTGAATGATAGTACTGCCTAGTTTAGTGTGTGTAGGCCTAGGTGCTCTGTCAGCATATGAGCACTGCATGTGGTATGTTTGTTCCTGTGCAGAAGTAGCTTCAAGCATACTCTACATGGCTAGCTGTGACTTCCTCTTGTTTGGATAAGTCTTTGCCAGGTGTAGAGCTGGAATTGTGTCTGTCCTTTCTTAGCCATGCTGGTATGAAGTGAAGCATAAGAGAGTGGCTGTTCTTACAGCAAAGAACATTTTCGGTATAACTCTGGGATCCAGGAGACTGAGAATAGAAAAGATGGTGTCACCTTTGAACAGTTGCAGGAGGGGTTTTGCTGATGGAAAAAGGCCCGAGTTCCTGAGGGGAGGATAAATGGCATCATGAAATTGTTAATGTTGGTAGCGAGTGGTAAGGGTGAACCGTGGGTGCTACAGTGATACCATGAGTTTGCTGATGTTGATAGTAAAGTTGATTTTGAAGTGTAAAGTCCTATGAATGGGAAATTGCAGCAGGAGATGGAGAACCAGTTTTGTTGTAGCTGGAGTTGAAACCTAATTTTGAAAATGTGTGATTTCTGTGATGCAGAAGCCCTCCTTGTCAGCTGTCTCTCACAGCCATTGTGTTGCACCTCGCTGGTCTGTGGGTGGTGTTGGCATTGGGGACCACAGACAGGCTGAGCCATCAGGAGATCATCTGGCTGCGTGCCTTCACTCCCACTGCTACCACCAGCTGTACATAGGGGCTACCAGGCACAGGTGAGGAATCAGTCCAGGGAATGTAAAATTAAATGAGTTGGAAACTGAACTGTTGGTGTTTAGTTGCCCAAATAAAAAGAAATTAAGGAGTTAAATGCGGATTGGGAAGGCCTTCAGCTCACCTCTGCCCCATTCTTGCTTCCCCACCCAGAACAACTGTTCTTCCAACTGCTCTGGGGCCTCTTGGCCCTTCATTCCTCTTTTCTTCTTGCACAAATATCTTGCTTCCTGCTGTCTAAACCAGCCAGGCTCGAGGAAAGTATGTATTTTAAATGGCCAGGATGTCAGTACATTGTCAAAATGATTAAGAGTTGTGAGGGATGTAATTTCTTTAAAAGAATTCAGACTGGAGGCTTTCCCCTGAAGAAGGGCATTACTTACCCACCCGGGTTTATCTGTCTTTCTGTATGCTTTATCTGCTTGTGCTTATGTTTCTCTTGCTCCTTTTTTTAAAGTACTTTCTTGATGAGTTATATTTTTAAAGTAAAAAAGTCCTTGTCTATAGGATTTTATTAGCCAAATACTACTTTTTCTATACTGTACAAAGTGACAAATTTGCCGGGTGGTGAAGAGGCTATTTAATTTCTGAGTCCGTTTTTAAGAACTTGAAAATTTTTTGATAAGGCAAAACAATTAATTTTACTTGGAAGTTAAAAATTAGGATGAAAAATTCAGGACTTTCCTCAGAAAAAAATTCTGTGGATTTCAGTGCAGAAGGTCAGAAGTTTAACAGTAGTTTAAGCCAGATTTGGAATTAAACCTGAAATGGCTTAGATACCATGTTCAAGTCCACATTTACCTTAGATGCTACCTCATGCTTTGATTTGAGATTGATGTATATTTTCATTGGCAGCCTCGTTGGGATGTGCTGTTGCTCTCATTTACTTACTTAATTGTGAGAAAGGCTGTGCAGTTTCTGGATTAGAATTCCATGAAAAGGTAAAGAAATTTCCAAGTCTATCACACTTCCACTTCCTTATGAGCTTATTGAGTAGACTGCAGAACACTTATTTTCCCCAGTGATGTTTTTATTAAGAACAGCACAAACTATAAGATTTTGTACTGGATAATAGAAGGGGCAAAGTTTTCGCAAGCTTAGTCATCCTGATGCAATTGTGTACTATTTTCTACCACTAACATGAATGGCAGCAAAGGCAGGTACCTCTCTAGTTTACTTGGGTTGGCTTCCTGATTTTGTAGGAATGGTGATATATCAGCTTGGAGGTGTGTGATGGGGATCTGAGTGACTCTGTCCCTTTAGCTTGTAGGAAAGGGAAGTCCTATCCAAACTGTTTCAGATGTGACATGGTTCTGTGGGGGTTGCTCACACAATACAAGGAAGGAAGAAAAGGGAGAAGAAGATTGCTGGTGATGATGATAGTGTAGGAATTGGTTTGCTCCAGAAGGTGGACTTACTCAGGGTAAGCTTTCATAAAACAAAAGGGAATTGTGAAGACTGGTGGCCTTCATGTAGGGTGGATCCATGCAGGTGGATCCTGCAGTTTAAAGCTGCAGCTGAGTACTGGCCAGTTACTGTGGTAAATAGTGGCCAGAAAGTGAAATGAGACTAGCTCTTTTTCTGATTTCCTGTTGGATGGAGGCAGGCGGGAAATAAATCTAGCCAAAAAGAAAAAAAAAATAGTAAGGATTCTAAACACAGTTTAAAGTATAGAACTTCCAGGAAAATAATGGGTTAGTGTTTTACTGAGCTGCTGGAAGACTTTTATACCCCATCGGCAGCAGGGTGGGTAGAGTAGGTAGGTAAAGCATCCCATCTGTGATGACACAATTACAGAGTGCCTGTGAGGTGCCACTTCCCTGCAGAAGCAAAAACAAGTCCTTCACCATAGTCAGTACTATTGCTGTTGTAGAGGGGCAAAGAAATGATGGGGAAGGGCTTCTTAACCTTTCAGCCATTTTAATGTTGCTCACTATGAGAATGTTAATTGGGGAAAGGACATCCTATGCCTTCCATTCCAGTGCACCTGTGCAGTGCCAGGTGAAATTTGTCTGCTTAGAAGCCTCACAGAGGCAAGCATATAAATCACACAGTACTTTTTCACATGCATGTGCAGTTCAGTTGTGCAATAGCTTGGAAACTCTGTTTAGTTAACTTTATGGCATTTAGTCTGCAGGTTAAAAATGGGAAATAATGTGCAACTTTAGAGTTTTTTGGAATGGATGGATCTGCAAAAGAGCAAAGACAGCCCACAGTATTTAGATGCCTGGTGTTGCATACCAACTAGAAAATGTACATGTTATGGGGTTTTTTGTGATGAACTAATCCATGTGGAGGTTAGGGCAGAAAATTAGTTGTGAAGCACTGGAATTCAGTCTAAGTGTTGTTGCTGTTAGACATTTATGGATATTGACATATACAGGTCCACCTAGACCTCAAAGTGGCCAAAGTGAAATACGGTATGAAAATCTGGATATTTCAAAGTATGCACTTATCTGGTGGTCCCCATTTGCCTTACATAAGGGCAGTGGAAATCAAGCAGACTCAGAAATTTTCACTCATTTGTGTAATGGAAAGTAAATTCAGCCTCGCTTTTGTTGTATTTCTCAGTAACACTTAAAGAGTAATTTTCTAACTTCTGAAGATATCCGTTCTTTCAAGACATTATTTGGAGCTCTAACTTTATTTTACATTACTAACATCTTCCCAGTCAGTAAGATATAAATCTTCCTTGCGGTGAGTTGCAGCTGGTACTGATGGACATCGCTGAGTGCTTTTGTCTCAGCAAAGTAGGTATTTCATGTCAAGGCTTGATTTGTTGTTCTTTCAGTGAAAGCAACTCATCAAATCCTACCTGAATTATCCCAGAGTGTAATGCTTCATGAGAACCTCACCCAAGCCATGACAGGTAGTCAGACAAGGCCAGGCTATCACTTTTCTGGTAAACTAAGGATCTAAAATGAGTTCTGGATCTCATTCTATTTTCTCTCCTTGTCAAGAAAAGGAAACTTGTCTAAAGCTGATTGTATACAGTGATTTTTAGCTAGCAGTGCTGCTTACCGCAGTCTGCTGCTTGTTCCCTGCTCTTTGTGCATCGTTTGATCCATCATCAGGAAAAAAGATCTGGTTTAAAAAGTAACCTTTCACAGTTATTTTTTTTTGCTTCTTTTATTCTTACCCAGTTTCTAATTGTGTTGTGCACAATGTACAAATGTTTATTTCACCACAAGGTGGTACTGAATAAAGTGCTAAGCCGAGCAGTTTATTTTGGCAACTGTGGCAGCCTGTCAAACCAAAACATTTGAAAATGACATGTTCACAAAGATGACAGATGGGGGTTTTCATTGGAGCTCAATGAAGTCAAGACTGCAATTTGGTTCTTTTGCTGCATCATTTCCTCTTTCGCAATCCAGACGGAACTTACAGCTTATCTGGCACCTGAAGGTGCATCTGCACCCACAGCTCTTGGACAGGCAGGGTCCAGGGAGTTACTCCAAGCTGCTCACAGCACTGAGGTGCCCAGTCAAGCCCAGGCTGGTACCCACTGGTCCTGTCTCTGCCGCCTATGAGCTTTCAACTGGCTGAATTCTAAAGCATCCTCATGTGTTTTGTAACATAGATTATTCTGAAGATAGTCATGCAAGTGGAGTTTTTCATGTGAATATTGTTGCAGATGAGGAACCTCTCTCTTGATCTTACTTTTTTCAACAGCTTTAGTTTGCTGCAGCCAAGCAATGCCAAGTTAGATTGTTATTTTCTTGAGAGAAATTTTTTTCTGCTCCATGGAGCTCTCAAAGGAAGTTTCTTCTTGTTCCTAATCTGATGGAATAATAAGTGAAGAGATGCAGAACTTAAAATTATAGAAGAATTTGGAGGTTTTATTTTGTGAGATGTGTTGTAGTGGGGGATTTTTTGGTAGGTGGGGATAGGGGTGTTAGTTTTTTTGGTGTTTTGTTTGGGTTTTTTTTTTCTGCAAAGACACAAAATGCACATTGGTATTGAATATGACATTTAAAAATGTACAACAGAGCAAAGTATGGCACTGTCATGGAAGAACTGGTTTGCATAATTAGATTTTGGTACTGAAGGTTCTTTTGAGCTTGGTCATACAGTCTCTTGGTAGAAATAAAAAAACCTAACATTTCTGTTGAAGTAGACAACCAAAATAATGACTACACCAGCATATTCTTTTCCACTCTAATTGATTTTTTTATGTTTCTGTAGGTGTACTGCTTTTGACCCATAATAATTTTAAGCCTCTTTTTAAAATTAATCTAGATTTTGAGAAAAGTTGTAGCATGTGCTCTGGGCTGTGACTACAGCTTTCACAGGCTAGAAGCATATTTTTTAGTGAGCAGCTTTGAGATGAAGAAAAGAGAGGAGAGCAGAAGGGTCCCATTTCATTGCATCAGTAATGAACTGGCTCCAGATGGTAAGTTTTCTGATACTAGCTTATCATTTTGCTTCTGTATTGAGTTTCCATATAGGAGAATTTTATCTATCCTTATGGTGAAAAGAAGGAGCAAGGAAGAGGTTTTTGATTATTTTTATTTTTCAAGTATGAGCTTGTCCAGCTGTTGGAATGTTAGTAGGAGACAGCAGATCTGGGTGAATGATGGCAGGTGATGCAAACAGCTGATAATGATGAAACCACTAAAAAAACCTGAATGCAATTTGAGGCTCTAGTCCAGAGAGGAAAGCAGTGAGGCACTTTTATCTGGTAAGGCTTCTTTTGGAATCTCTAGTGTAGGTGGTTGATGCTGGCCAGCTGCCAGACACCCACCAAAGCCTCTCTCTTTTCTCCCCTCCACAGCTGGACAGGAGAGAGAAAATATGAGGGGTTCATGGGTTGAAATAAAGACTGAGAGAGATCACTCACCAGATACCATCATGGGAAAAACTGAATCCAACTAGAGATATTAATTAAATTTATTGCTGACAAAATAAACCCTTAAGTTTAAGGAAGTAAACTAAACCCTTAAAAGTAAAGAAGTAAAATAAACCCTTAAAAACACCATCTTGCCACCCCTCCCTCCTTCTTAGCTCCACCTCCTATCCCCAGGGTGGTAGGAGACAGGAAATGGGGATTATGGTCAGTTCATCACCTCAGGAGTTTCTCCCACTGTTCAGGGAGAGGAGTCCTTCCCCTGCTGCACCATGGGGCCCCTCCCACAGGAGACAGTTGTCTGCAAACTTCTCCAGTGTGAGTCCATCTCATGGCAACAATCCTCAAACTGCTGCAGCATGGGCCCCTCTCTCCATGGGTCGCTCACTAAGTCACAGCTTCCTCTCAGGCATCTCCAGCCTGGGCTCCTCCATGGGCTACAGGTGGGTTTCTGTATCACTGTGGAACTCTATGGGCTGCAGTGGCACAGCTCCCCCACCATGGTCTGCACCAGGAGCTGCAGAGAAATCCCAGCTCTGGTGCCTGGAGCACCTCCTGCCCCTCCTTCTCCACTGACCTTGGAGTCTGCAAGGCTGTTCCTCCCACATATTCTCACCCTGCTCTTTTCTGGCCACAGTTACATCTGCACAACTTTTTTTTCTCTTGTTTAGATCTGTTACCACCATTTCTGAAGTGCCTTGGCAAGTGGAACATCCATCTTTAGAGCCACCAGGGGATTGGCTCTGCCAGACATGGAGGAAGCTTCTGGCAGCTTCTCAAAGAGGCCACTCCTGTAATCCCTCCCCACCCCATTACCCCCACAAACCAGGCCATGTAAACCATGTCAATAAATTTGGTTTAAGAAAAATGGAACCAAGAAGGACTGCAAGGAAAAAAGAGCTGTTGCGCAGATGCAGAACTCTTTACTTGAGCGTGAGGAGAACTGGGAGAAGAAATGACTATTCTGTCTAAATGCAAGAGGGGGTAATTTGGGTAGGCGCTTGTAAATAATTCTTGGCACAACACAAAACTCTAAAAATTGCAATGAATTAAGTCAGGCTGGAAGTCAGTATGAGCCTCTGCTGGAGAGAAGGATTTGGGAGGGTCTTTGCAGTCTCTGAAATTGGGAAGAAAGGTGCAGTAGCAGAGCAGTTTGCAAAGCGAGCACCTTCAGTACTCTCAGAAGAAGGCTTTCCATGTGGTGCCCCTGTGTGCTGAATTTGGCACAGTTGGATGGTAAGGCTGCCTGTGCTTCTCAGTGTACTCTGTTGAGAAGCTAAAGTCCAACAAGGAAATGGTAGAAGAGTTTTATTCTCTGGTGTTACTTTTTCCTTGACCATTGAAAACAGTAAAATAGTTTGTAATGCCCAATGTGGGCTTGCAGAACGCTTCAAACAGTGCAGCATGCTTCAAACTGTATCTGGCATTTTTTGTTTGTATGAAAGGTAAAGTCAACCATCTCACATTTAATAGGAGAAATAGCTCTCAAATAAATTTCAAAACTCAGTTTTTGAGACAGTTTCTGGTTAGGCTGTTCTGGCTGAATCAGAGCAATTCTGAAGCAATTCCTTCCCTCTGCTGGCAGAGGAGAGACTGCATTGGTGTTACCCGAGTTGACCTAGGCTAAAGAGGATGCCTTTGTAAACTAACTCTCCAAGGGAATTCATGCAAGCTGTTGTATAAAGAAACTTGTGAGAGGGAACATTTAGCAAGGACCAGTGATTGTTTTAGTTCCCACTGATTGCTTTTACATTAAAACAATGAACAGAACAGATGGTTAAGGTGGAAGAGCTATGTAACATTGAAAAACAATCTCTGAAATCATGTGGTTTGGGCGTGGGGTTTGAAAAAAAAAAATTTTGTGTGAAACTAACTGTTACCACCTGGGCAAATTTGCTGTAAATTACTGGAAGGAAGTAGTTGGTTGTTGAATGTCCTTGTCTTTCAGTTAGTCTGTAGATTAGCTGTGTGTTTCAGTTGACAAACTGCAGCATTATCATTCTGGATTTATCTCCTGCTATTTCATTCTAACTTGTTTTCTCTTTTTTTCCTTCTGATTTTTAATACCAATATGTGTCAAGTTTCGTGGAAGGATTTTGGCATTCTTAGAGTACTTATCTTGGCTGCCAGGTAGTCCTTTGGAAGCTCAGGGTCCCTGCGAGGTGGTTTATGGGGGATTATGGCAAAATCTATCCTGGCTGCATGCCTGGGCTGGTGTACATAGGGAGGGCTTTACTGCTGAGATGCAGTAAACACTGACTTTCTGTACTCATCACAAAATACATCTGCAAACTGTCTAGATGAACTTGTTGAAGCTGTTGTGCTCTTTATAGCTGCTTTATGTAGAAGCTAGATCCACAGGGAAAATCAATAAATCTTGCATAGAGGTAGAGGCTTGGTAGCCATGCATACATGTCTTATGTGTTTAATGTTCTCTATGTGTTTGACCTTTGAAGACTGTGCAGCGTGAAAGAATTTTTTTTTTATTCAGTTCTTATTAATTTAGGATTATACCAGACTTAAATTGGTCTCTTGCAGGGTTATATCACTTCGTGTCTCTGAGTTCACCAGCGAAGTCTGTCTGGAAAGACAAATTTAGTGGAAGCATTGATAGATCCAAATTTTCACTCTGCAATCTATATGAGCACCAGTTGGATCACAACAAGCCTAGTTTTGGGTCTGAACAAACCTTGCACAAACATGAAAACTGATATATGCTGACACCAACAGGCGTTGAAACATTGAAAATATTTCTGAGAGTTAGAGGGTTTTAATGACTTTCTTCATATGTGTAAGCCATGGTGGAAAAACTGATGAGAACTCTTTCTGGAATATATCAGATAATAGTATATCTTGTGTAATGGTCTGTTGAAACACCTGAAAAATGCAATGCTACTGCCCAAGAAATAAGATGGGTGAAAAGAAGTAAATGTCTGGCTGATATATATTTTGAGTGGGTTATAAAATATTTATTTATGGCAGGAAGTTGAGCTTCTTCAAAAGATATATACTTACCTAGTGAGTGCTGTGAAGATCCTGGAGTGACCACTGTTCTCACCAGCTTCCAACTTTTGCACTCTTTCATCTTCCCTTTCCTGGATAAGTTTCCCTTCCACTGTCAGGAGCTTTTTAAAATGTGATTTCCTTTTCACAGTGATCCTTTTACATACAGTGTTTGCAGTAGTGCTCTGTAAAGGTTTATAGAATTGAAGACAAACTTGGTCACATTATAGATTGTTCATCAGTGGCATTCAAGTGAAAATTACTCAATTATGAACTTTTCTTATTTCTGTTGTCTTGAAGTGTTTGTTTTGTTTTTTTTCCTGGCAATATTTAATTGACCAGGAGAGAGACTTCCTTGCAGGAGGGTCTTTGTAATTATACATCACATCCTTTTGTCTGATGAACTGCCTTAGAGCAGGTGGTAGATTTCCCTGAGAGCTGTCCGTGCTTTGCACTGCTGTTGTCCTTCTTGTGTTCAGCTAAGACCCTTAAGACGAGTTGAACCTTCATGACACATCATTTACAGCTGGTTTCTCTGTTCCTTGCTACGCTGTACACCACTACAGAGGGGACTGGACTGTGTTCAAAGCGCTGAATGGTCATGGGAAGCGTTGTTACTTGGGGCTTGCACTTCTGGGCTAGCCTGTGTTATTACTCTGTTACTCAGCTGTGATTCTAGCCCACTGGTTTTGAAAATAGAGCTCAATAGTTTTGTGCTTCTGTTATATGAATAGTTCTGGTTGCAAAGTGAAACGGTTGTGAAATTTGGAAGTATAAAAGCATTTTGTAGTTATCTTACTGTTGCACTGTTTTTTACCAAAGGTTTTGGAAGACAAAAAGAGCACATCTATTCTATTTCTTCTTTCACATCTATTCTATTTCTTCTCCTTGGAGTAGCAGAAGAAATAGATTCTTTTTTTCTCCCTTTTCTTACCTGTAAAGCTCTATAAGTAAGGGAAAGAGAATAGAATAACCATGAGATTAAGACTTAATTTATCTGCTTTTCCTTTTTTCCTCCTCCTCTCTTTCTCTTTGAACAGAGTTTGGTTGGGGGTTGGGAAAAAGATCTAATCTTTCTGAAGCAGTAGAGTTCCTGTGTGTGATGTCACGGGAGACAGGTCTATTCCAATTGCAGCTTTAATGTTTCAGTTAAACCTGTATTCCGTGTTGGATGGGCTAGGAGGTGTTTTGATGCCATGTAGGTGTCCAAGTGCTTGTGCAGGAAGTGACTAATACAGCTGGGCAGCTAGGGCTGCACTAATGAGACCAGAAAAAAAGGGCTTTTTTTAATAACAGAGATGCTCTCACTGCCCAACTTACAGAACGCATCATATGGCATTAAGAAATTTAGTGTTGCTTTGGCATACTGTTGCTTTCACTACTTATTCGCATTGTAGAAATTGTTTTTTGAGGTTTTAAGTTTTAGAGAAATTATCTGTATATATCATGTCTTGGGTTGTACAACAGATAAATTAGTTGTGCTAATACTACGTGATGCAAACCCAAGCAAACAAGAAATTGCTTCTAGTTTGTTTGTTTTGTTTTTTTTTTTTTTTAATTGGAAAAACAGAATTAGGAGAGCAGTTCAGTCATACTTGTCCTATGGTGACCACAGTGAAAAATCCTTGGAATCATGCCTAATTGTAGCTCCAGTTCAAATTACTTCAAAAACCAGTTTCACCTTAACTCTTTGGGGAAAATATGTTGCTTTTAGGTATTGTTTCATGTGAAACTATCTGCAAACTTGTAAAATTCCAAACTTTTTTTTTTTTTTTCCATGAAAACTGTAAATTTGGGGAAGTGGTACCTGATTGTTGAAATTTCGTTGCACCTGTAAATAGTGTATTGAATTACACTGATTATGGTAATAATATATGATTATAATTAAACTCTTATACTAAAGTTCAGTTACAGCTCATATAATGAAAGTGGAAATACATACATTTTGCATAACTTCCTTTCTGTTTTCATGTTCTCTTTGGGATTTCTGTGTTTGAACTCCTGCTGTTAGGTTCTCTCTGCTCTCTGAATTTGCCCACCTCAATAATTCTAAAGTTCCTGGAATACAGGCAGAATTGAGGTGCTCCCATCTTTAGTGGGACCTAAGTAAAAGTTCTGGTCTACTCATGTGGACTCTTTTGTTGCTTTTTATTCCACTTTTCTGATTATATCTTGAGCAGTTCTGCAGGTTGGCCAGGTTTTCTTTGCTGTATTACACTCAAATTTACAGTTTAATGGGTCTTTCCAAGGGTCTCTTAAAAGTACTTCTGTTGTGTGTTAGTCAGTACTGTATGTATGCAGTTTGTCTAGTCTCACGTGGGATGTGAACCCAAAATCTTCCATCCTAAGATATTTGTCTGGTGTCTTAGCTAAGGAGGAACATTATGTGAAGTCCCTTGTGAATTCAGCAAGTGTATTTTTAATTTACTAAAATTACCATTTTTGTATCACAGGTGCAATTTATTGTCTGCTGTTAGAATTGAAGAATCCTATCACAGATTTGTAGATTTTTCTTGTTTTTTTTCCCAGATGGAAATGTTCCACCCTACTTGAATCTATGGGGGAAAATCCTAGTGAATAGTTAATTTGAAGAGTTCTGAGCATGAACTTTGGAAAAACCCACTTACTCGGTTGCTCCTATGGTTAAAAAAACCAAAACAAAACAAGACAAACAACCCACCACACAACCCCCCACCCCAACAAATCACATTTAGGTTATTTCTAATCTAAAAACTTTAGTGTTTCAGTGACTGAGTGAGGAACTCGGTATTGTAGGATGTCTGTCTTCATTTTTAAAAGTGCTGTACACAGGGAATGAAATATTTAACTGCAGTTTTTCACCATGTATTATCTGCAAATTTTTCATTAGGTGGCTTAACTCACTAATTCTTACAGCATTGAGGTGTCCCAGCCCTGTGAGACTTAAGCTAGATGTGCTTTTTGTCCATGATGGCAATTTTAGACTCCTGTAATATGCTGTGGTGGATTAAATTGCATGGGACAGGACACCAGGTTTCTGGATGCTGTGCCATGGCATGGTCTCTGAAGGCAGCCTGCATTCCAGTGCACATCCAGTCAGGCTTCTGATGCAGGGGATGAAGGCTGTCTGGCTTGATGGGGAATGAGACCAGTGTGGTGTGTGGGAATCCTGGCACAGAGAGACCAGAAGAGATGCAGGGAACAGAGGCAGCAGGGCAGAGGAGAGGCCGGGTGCTTGCAGGCTGCAGCTGAGGCTGCAGGGCTCTGATTGCTCCCTTCATTTGCTCTGCCTGGGATGTGATCTCTCCTGGCACATATCTCCCTAGCAGCTGATCAGCATGAGGTACCTGCCTGCTGCTCCTAGTAGTTATTCCCTTTGATCAAGAGTTACATTTTTTTTCCTCTGTACGTGATGGATTGATTTCCACCTTGCTGACAAAAGTGTGTAGAAGCTGATACTCTCCCATAGAAATGTGTTTGAGGAGTAGAGGATTATTACAACTTTAATGAGAAGCCATGAGATGAGAGAGAATAATAGTGAAAGTAGAAGAACTGTGTTGTCAATTTTTCCCTTCCTGATATTGTTAGAGCCCTCCAGGATGATCCCAGCCAAGTCCCTTGGGACTTTTCACAGATGACCACTAACTGCAATGACTCAGATTGTGAGCTCACCTTCACTCAAAATCACTAGGAGTTGTGCTTTGAGGTCAATCAAGCTGGTGTTAGGAAAAAAGACATTCTTACTTGCAAAATATTTGTATTCTGAGAAATTATTTTATATTTCTAAGTAGAGGTTTGGCGTGCAGAAATTGCTGAAGGGGCACATGAAAAATGCTTTCATGATCTGTTTTATCATTCTTTCTGTGTAGACTTGCTAGCCTGTTCTTTCTTACTGATTATAGTTTTGCAAATGAGAAATCAAATGGAACTGTAATTTGCACTTTTAAGCATAACCATTCGTACTTTAGAGACACAAAATGTGCAAGTGTATGGAAGTAAGCACTGGTATGGGGTTTCATTTTTTTTCCTGATTTTAATAATGTTTATTGTTTTCTTGAGTTACATAGTTTTGTCAGGCTTTCTCATATGTATTAACTTGTTCGCTGTGCAAAATATGCATAATTATTCTGCATATGAAAACATGATCTCTAAGTGATCATTTGGGGGAATCATTGATCAGCTGAAAGGCTCAGACACTTTTCTATTCCTCTTGAGTTATATGTGAGTCTTTTCTTCGATCTTCTGTAATTCTTATCATACTTACATTAAAATATTTTACTAGATAGGTATTTCAGTACCGGTTGAAAGAAGACTCCAAAGGCCTCATTATTTAAAATGGCTTTATAATTAGGTTACTCTATGCATAAGAATACAGCTAATTACTTTTGCCTTTAATAAAATGTATTTCATTAAATATAAATGTTTTAATAAAATGTTCTTGAACTTTCTCTTGATAATGCCTTACCATTGCTTGTCAGCAAATGGCTTGTGTGTTTAACCATAAACATCCTTTGGCTTTTTTATAGTAGTCATTTTTACCTGAGTTATGCAGTTTTAAAAAGTTATTTTACAGAATCATAGAATGGTATGAGTTGGAAGAGACCATGAATATAAGGTCTTTATAAAGATAAGGCCATAGGCAGGGATGCCACCCCCTAGATCAGGTTGCCTACGGACCTGTCCAGTCTGACCTTGAAAACTTGTAGGGATGGGGCAGTCACAGCTTCTCTGAGCAAACTGTTCCAGTGCCTCACCACACCATTGGTATTTTAATATAGATTCGAACAGATTTATTTAGTTATGTTTTTTCTTGTTGCTAGGGTGAATTAGCCTGTTCCCAAATGAAGTTTGACAAAAAAAAAAAAAGGTCTTTTATGTTCTCTTTCAGCTCTTTCAACAATGTCACCTTCAGTTTATGTAGGGAATACATAGAGTGTGTGAAAATCAGAGTGGCTTTCATTCAGTTAACCCACTGAATTTCAGATGTGCCATCTTCATATCATGAGTTACTTGGTACTAGAAGTTTAGTAAGCCTCTGTATTAGCAGGAAATTGTGTAGCTGCACAGGCACACAGTGGGACAGCTGGTATGAATGTAAGGGGCATGGAGGAGTGCCAGGGACTAGCTCTGGAGGGATGCTTCTGCCATCGCTCCCTATCCCGTTGTGAATACGGGTGTGGGAAAGTCGCTGAACCTGATCTCTTGCCACCAAGGAAAGTTCTGAGACATGCTTTAGCAAGAAATCCTAGTGGTTGGGGAAAGTCCTTTTTTGGGAACTGTCAGGCTGGTTTTCTGTCCTACTGTGCTGCTAGAAATTCTCAGCTTTTATGATTCTTCTGTAGGTTCAAAAACCTGTAGTGTGTTGGGGTGGTGGGGAAGAGTCAAAAGAATACACACATGAACAGAAATTCTAAAACTGCCAAGTTCATTAGGAAACTGACATCCATGTTTGTTCTCAGGCAGCAATGTTTCGATTCATAGAGAAAAATGTGAATACAACTCAGAATTTAGTTCTGCACCAGGATGCCACTCATTTTCCTTGTTGCAGGGAGCACTGTGAAAAGTATATAAAACTTATCTGGATTTTTGGGCATGTTATCAAAGCCACAAAAGTCACAAATACAAATATTCCTGCCTTTCATTTGCACAAAAAAGTCAGTGTGGTTTGGGGCATCAGTTTCCTGCATAGCAACAACAGCAGCTTTTAGTGGCAGCTTCTACTGTTTGGTGCCGTTAAAAAGAGACTTTACAAGTGCGGAGTCATCGCTGGATGAAAATGTGGAGCAACCGGAATAGTTCAGAGGTGAACCAAGCTAGTGTGTGTATTATTAAAGTCAAGAAAAGTATGTGGATTTAGAAAATTTTGATGACTAGACTTTTTTCCCTGTGAACGTCAGGCAAGAGGATGCTATTTTCCAGAGGAAAACTGCAGGAGAGAAAAGGTGCAAATTATGGGAAAGGCAGTATTTTCTTGGAAAGGCTGATATGGGTCCCTCTTCTTTCTTTTTCCTGAATTTTCTGTTTTGTCTTCTTCCTCTTCCCAAACAAGCTATCAAAGCTGCAGCTTCTTTCCTCTTTCTCTGGTGAATCACTGCAGCTACCCAGGCCTTTAGAGAAGCTTGTTATGGTGGTCAATGATTGCTTAACCATAGGGAATAAAGTGGGCAGATCTGGAAGAACTGTTGCATTATTTTTCTAAAAAACAATAGTTCTTATCCTATTAAAAATCTGAAACAAAACTAGTATTTTGGCTAGACAGATCAGTGTTTACCATCATGTTTCCATTTCAATGAAAATATCAATGAAATGTAGATCAGATACTTTCGAAAAGTTTTCTCCTCCTTGCTGGCAATCATTCTGTTTATCTACTTGTCTCTTTGTCACAAAATCTGTTGATCCTTTCTTTTTGGTCTGGCAAAATTGGGAGTTAGAGATGGATGTCCTTGTGTACAAACCCTCTTGTGTTCTGTTCCTGTGCCTTGAACCTTCTACTCTGTGCTGCTTCAGTTCCTACTTAGTAGCCTTTCTCCCACTGAGGACTGTATAAATTCTTTGGAAATAATTAATGAAACTAGGATTTCCTCAGCTGGCATTGAATTCAATTACTACTAGAGTCCATGGCTTCAGAAGTGGAGAATGCATATAGTTGACTTGCTACCTTCTTCACCTCACTTCACCTGCCCATCTCCTGGTCCCCAGTCCTTTCTGGTGGTGGTTTGAAAACTGTTGCCTTCTGATGCTGCAAAAATGCTTCTATAAAAATTCAGTATGACAAACCAGTTTCTGCAGCCTCACAAAAGTTTAATGCTGGCAGAAGTGGAGTGTCCAGATATCTAAAAACCTGTTCATCATTTTTCAAACCTTCGTAGTAAATAATCCTTGATTATTCTCTTTGCGGGTTTTAGTTTATTGCAGGGGGTGACGTTGAGACAAATTTGAATTACTTTTGTTTGTAAAGAGGTAGGCAGTATCTACAGAAATAAAAAGTAGTGGGTTTCTTCTGATTATGAACAGTTTCTCTTACCATAACCATTCTTAACCTGGAGTCTTCAGAGGTAACATCTTTACCCTTGGAATAGAACAATGAAACATATTTAGTAAAAGCTTCTTGCAGTGTATGTCAAGTTAATGAGGTGTCTTGTTCATAGTATATCTTTTAATAATCATTGTTTTATTCTTATGGTCAGCTGCTTCACAATATTTTGTAGCATATGTGACAGTTGTTGGTCGGGATCCTCCCTACTGCTTGGTCCAAAGTTGCTGAGGTTACCTATTAACTTAGTTGTTTCATTGCAAGTAATGTATTTCTTCATCTTGAAAAACCTGCTTACTTCATAACGATTCCTCTTGCTCTAGCTTTACAGATAAGACTCTTGTATCCTTCAGGGAGATGGTTGAGAGGAGAGCAGGAATTTTGCCAACCAAAGTGGAAAGGTGAAGACCATCTGAGGGGCTGTGGGGTGGGGGTTAGGGCAGATGCTAAGCTGAGACCTGAAGCTCGGTGAGGGATTTTCATGCATGTTGTTGAGTATTTTAAGTACTTGTGCAAAATGGGAAAACATACATTTGTACTCATAAGCCTAATAATGACCTAGCTATAACAAAATACAGGCTGCTTTCTGAGGAACAGAAATTCTGGCACCTGTGCAGAAAACAATGCTGCATAGACTCGCAAGGAGGCAGTGATCAAGTACACCCCTCCAACCCTGGTGCTGTAGTTGCCATTAAGTTTTTCTTTTTTACTGAGAGGACCTGCTGAGCATATTTTGGGCTTGTAAACACAGTTAACACACAAGATGTGCTTGGTACTTGATCTGAAGGTGTAGATTGACATGACAGGTAAGACAACTGGTGGCCTCTACTGCTGCAAGAGTCTTTCCTTGTCTCTGTGCTTCCCACTTTTCTCTTGGGTTATGATCTAGTGATCATGTGTCACAGGGGGAATTAATTCAGCTACTTTAAATTAGAAAGCTAATTTAAAAACACTTCTGTCTCTTGAAACTTCTCTCCCTGCAGCCTTTCAATTGCTCTCTAAAGAAGAGGGGAAGAAGGGAAAGCTACATTGACTTCTTCCATAATTTTTTATCCATTAGTCATGGTGCAGTCTGAGATAATGTGAGTCTTGGCTGACTGTGGCCTGATGGAGCGGCCAAAAGGGTCTGAGACCAGGGGAGGGTAATGGGTAGAGCTGGTATGAGAGAGGTCTGGCTGGACCGGCACCCCAAACCTTTCAGGTCCATGTAAGTGTTTGATCACTTAACTGGAGTCATTGGGTTAAACTGGTGGTACAGGGTAAACCTGGCATACCATCCAGAAAGAGGAGTCTGTGTGGTTAGGAGTCCTCTTTTTCCTTTCTGTTCCAGGTCAGTCTCTAATCAGCCAAAAAAGGATGATTGCAGGGATCTGAATTCAGTGATAACAACAGTTATTCCCACCTTTCCATATTCGTACACTGTCTGGGACTGCTATTACTCTCAAAGTCATTAAAAACTTAAGGCAGGATAAGGAAATGTCTTTTTATCTTGGAGGTGTTTTGGGGGTTTTGGGGGGGGGGGCGGTGTTTTTGTTTATTTGTTTGTTTTTGTTTCGTTTGTTTTTTTGTTTGTTTTTCCTACATGCAAGTATTTCCACAGCCTTATCTGGTCACAATGATACTTTTGCACAAGTCAAGTCTCCTCCTCACTGTTAGCACTTGAGATTTTTAGCCTGGAGTCTAACCTGGGGCACTTGACTTATTCTACCTTTGTTGTTCTTTTTTGCTTCATCACAAAAGCAGGCTGTCGAGCACAACACTACCTTACAACTTCTTTGTCAAGTCCATATCAATATTTTTAAATAGTAAAAGGTTTGTAGTAAAGGTCATGTTGTGTTATACTTTTCTGTTAAACATAAATTTACATATATAAACAGTAGATAACTAGTAGTGGGTTTATTTTGTCTTTATAAAGAGAATTGTAAAAAATGAGAAGGAGTTTCTTCTCTTGTTATAAACCTGATGTGAAAATGAGTATATTAATAGCCTTGTCAGCTGATAGAACTGCATTTAGGAATTTAAATTAATTCGCTTCATGTTTTCTCTGCTTTAGGAGAAAGTGGTAAGTGGAATATATTGTTCTAAACACAGTGACAGTTTGATTTTCCTAGCATACAACACTTGTATGTCTGCTTCCCTGCTTGTTTTGCTGTTTCTTATGGTTTTATGATATAAAGATTCTAGCTGCTTTTGACAAACAAGGTCTGCAGCAATCAATGCACAAACTGTCTCTTAATCAAGCTGAAGTTCCAGCTTTGGTGAGAACCCTATTCTCTGAGATGCTTGGGTAGACTGACCTAACACAGCAACAACCCCAGAATTACAGCCAGAGTTTGATCATCATTAGAATTAACTCTGGTAGCTTGGCTGTTTAATAAGCTGTTTAAAAATTACTGTTCACTAGACAAGTACTTTCAACTTTCATAAGATGATTTTTTTTCTTCTGTGCCATAGGTTTCTGCTGGGATATCTTAGGTAACACTTTAACTCCTTGGTGATGGGTAATTTACTCCCAGCTGGGGTGACGCTTGAGTTCAGTTCTGTTTCTCCAAGTATGGATCAGAATCACTGTTTAAGCTTTTGCCTCAGCTCCCTGGAGAAGGCTGTACTATTTGCACTTGTTTATCTTGTATATTTGCTCCCTGTGGTGGCTGTGTCCGTCTTTTCATTAAATGTGAATCAAATTGTGGTTTCAGCTTACAATGCACTGTGAGAATTAACTTGATGAAGTAGTGTGACATTGGAGTTACAGCACGGTATCTAGGGTTTATCCAATTGATGGCATGTGGGGAGAAGCTTGAAAGTTCGTTCTGCATTAGCCTTTTACAGGTTTATTCCTGAAAATGGAGCACATCCATCACTGAAGCCATGTAAAAGTTACCAATTTCTGTCACTTACATTAGCACAGCTTTTCATTAAAACCAGCTGTGGAGTGGTACTGGTACAATAAGATGGGTTACTTTTCAAAAAGGCAGAGCAAAATAACTATAAATCAAAACTTAGTTCTTTTGTTACATCTTGATCACATAAAGAAGTTTATTCAAGTTACCTTGTTCATAGGGGAAGACAAATTATGGTATTTTAACCTCATACATTGTACCTTGAATCTAAGAAATGTCTACTCTTACTCCTGACAATGACCTGCCAGTTAGAAAATACTTTTCAGGCTTTCTTGTGCTTTTGCCTACGCAACTCTGCTGTTTCTTTATTAAATTCATCAAGTGAAGAGGACACAATTTGGCTTCATGTCTGATAGTCAGGCATGAAAATACTCATTATTACTACATGCACAAGAAAACTCACTCAAAACTAGCAAAGGCACGGAAACTAGTTGTAGGTATCTTTCTGAAGGAAAGCAGGACAGTTTAGAAACAGCTATAAAATGCCTGTCCTTTTTTCTATGGGCTGGGGAATGTAGATGATCAGGTTGGTGGAGAGAACAGTTGAGACATTTGTGTTAAAAGTTCTTGCTATTTTGTAAGTGTTCACCCACTCCATGCCAACTCTGTCAGGTTTTGTAGCCGTCTTCTGGGATGTAATAGTGAGATAAGCAAGAGCATACTTCTCTTCTCCTACTTCCTTTGCTTGATTATGAGAGCTTTTCTTACTTTATGCCAAATACCACTTTCTGTTGGAAGAATATCGAGCATCATGAAGTGTTTCTGTAGGTACAACAGTAAACCGTAACAGCAGCTGTTAGAGAAACCAAGGGTTGATTAACGATTGCTGATGGTATCAGTTGGGCTTATCTGTACTAAAGGTTCAGTAATACAGATTAGTGAATAGGTTGTGCAGATATACTGTGATTTGTCCTATTTTATTTGAAATAAATAAAATACTGCTTGCAAAATGGGAGCTCAGGAGCCTATTCCAGGTTTCATGTATGGTGGGGAACCTGACTACTACATAGAAGAATAGTAGAAGAATGAACTTTTGATCTTGTCTTTTTCAACACAAATAATTGTAGGATAAAATTTCACTGTTTATGATTTTTCATGGCTCCACTCGAAGACCAAAATAGTGATTCCAAATGAAGATTGGGACCATGTTTTTTCACTGTTCTATAACAGCTTATCCTAGAATGGTTTGGATTGAGAGGGACATTAAAGATCATAGAGTTCCAACCCTTCTGCTGTAAGCAGGGATGCCACCCACTAGAGCAGTTTGCCCAGGACCTTATCCAGCTTGGCCTTCAACACTTCCTGGGATGGAACATCAGCAACTTCTCTGGGCAACATGTGCCGGTGTCTCCCCACCCTCTCAGTAAAGAATTTCTTCCTAACATCTGGTCTAAACCTGCCTTCTTTCTGTTTTAAGGCCATTACCCCTTGTCCTGTAACTCCATGCAGTTGTAGGAAATCTCCAGCTCTCTTATAGGCCCTTTTTAGGAACTGTAAGGCTGCTCTAGGGTCTCCCTACAGCCTTCTTTTCTCTAGGCTGGACAGCTTCCTCAGCCTGTATTTATCAGAGAGGTGCTTCAGCCTTCTGATCATCTCTTTGTCTTTAAGGAAGACATGGGAAAGGTTATGATTGTGATGCTAATTATTGTTAATAGTTAACAGTATTATTTTGTTGGCATAGATTTGAACCTGGGTTAATCCAGCCTGAACCTGGTTGTAGGTTGGAGTTTGACTGTAGATGATTTCCTGTTGTAAGCAAGACAAGGAAACAGCTATGTCGCTTTTTAAGCATTGTTCCTGCGGGAGAGTGTCATACACATAAAAATTACCTGCTGAAGTACTGAGCACACTTGGGTTTAATCTCCTTAACTGGTGGAATTGGATTTTGGTTTTTGGGGAGTTAGGTTATTTTGTTTTCTTTCTAATTTATTTTCTGAGATAAGTATTTAAATTAATTACAGTGAACACATCATGACTTCTATGCTTTTGGGAGCTCAGGCATGCTGAAAGTTAGGGTTGCTGTCCAGTGGCAGGGGCAAAGTGGCAGTGGCTGCTGCTGTGCTTGTATCTCGTCGTGTTCAACCTGTTCCCTCCTCACCTTCCCATTGTATAAGCATGGGCTCTTGCAGTTTATGCCTCAACAGAGAATTCAGATGAGCAGAATATGCCTGGGTTAGGTTTAGCTGGTAACAAATTCAAACACAGATGACAGTTTCTACAAGTCTTATTCTGGCTATTGGAGAACGGGCTGTCCCTCTCTGAATTTAAGACTGTTAATTAAACAGGTAACTGATAGCTTTTTATCTCACTTTACAAGAATCAGCTGTGAGAGTTGGCTTGTTCTGGTTCTGTGCTATTTGGCTGTGATGTTTTTATACCTATGCGGGAAGCCTAACAAACCATTACCATTACAAAGAATGTGTTGCTTCTTTGCTACTTGTATTTCCTAATGCTACTGAGACCCTTCAAGCAGGGCTCACTCCTGAGATGCCCAGGTTATTTAAATTTAAATTTATCATGATACATAGATGGTCTCCTGGCCCTTGCTTCTTTCCTGAAATCCCTTTCTGCACCTGCTCAATTTTAATATGGGGTCTTTTGGTCTCCTTGGCAGGAGCAACTGCCTCTGTTTTCCAGCTGAGAAAGGGCAGGTATCTGGCGTGTTCAGCTGTCTTCAAACCTCTTCTTTCATGAGTATCTTTGCATCTTTTATTGAAAGTGAATATGTCTTCTAAGGAACAGAAAAATCAGCATAAGCATACTTACGTTGGTAATATACACACCTGGGCAAAATCAGAAAGCTTCTGTGCTTTTTCTTCTTCCTGTAATGAATGGTGAGAGGGCTGTGGGTTTGCGTTAGATTCCTCCAGGGTTGGCAGTTTCTGCCATTATTCTTCCCAAGTTAACTTCCTCCACTGGCATTTCCCCCTCCCTCTGCTCCCACACACCTATGGGGAGGAGAGGTGAAAGATAGCTTTCACAACCTCTGGGAGCCCTGGAGAGTGCAAGACAAAGCCACCTGCTAGTCGGTCTCTCAGTCTAACCCTGGCATGCCTCTTTGCCAGAGAGTGACCGAGCTCTGTGTGCAGCCGTCCAGCTATACCAGCACTGGTTTTGTCCAGACATGGTACTAAGCTTTACCTCTGCTCTGGGTTTCAGCTCATTGTGCATTCCAGAACACCAGAACAGAAAGCACATAACCTCCATGCCTGCTGGTGACGTGCAGGTGGTTTGATGAGTAGTAGCAGAGGCATGACTTAATGCAATGCAGTTTTTCTAAATGCATTGCTGAGATAAAATTGTTTCCTGTTTTCATTCACTCAATGAAGCAACAGGAGATGAAAAGACAAAAAGGGAGAGCTCTCCATGTTGACAACAGTTCACTTCTTGCAAAGGAGAATTTCAGTATTAATTTTTCTAAAAGTAATTTTTTGTAAATCCTATCCCTATGTGGTAAGGACAAGTAAAATCTGGTTATTTCTTGATATCAGATCCATGTGAGCAGGTAACATCTAGTTCTGTGGGAGAAAAAAGGCGTAGAACTACATGTCACCATGTCAAATGAGAAAGCAAATTAAGAGGCTTTTAAGAAAAAGGTTTAGTTGAATTTAGATGCATTCTGAAGAATATCTTTCTAGTTTATCCTCAGAGGGTTTTTTTAGGAAAGTTGTAGATATAACCATGGAGTGAAAAAGCAGTTTGAACAGAAAACAGACAAAATGATGTGAGGCTTTGCTCCAGGCAACCAAGGACAGTTTTGCCAGTTAAGGTTTTGGGTTGTTTCTGGGGCTAAAGCCACTCTGGTCTCTTCCCACACAGGTGGTGCTGGCTGTGACCCTCGCTGGTGTGTAGCTGCACCATTCCACAGTGCTCCTGGGGACATGGATGTGTGTAAGTGTGCTTCGGACAGTGGTCCTCAGTTATGAATGCAGCTGGAGCCTCAGCTTCTGGCTGAAGTTGTAAAAACTAGATGACCTTTGAAAATTTAAGTTGATGCTGTGTTTAAATATGCTTTGTATAAAGCATTCAGAAGACTTGCTTTTGGAGCAGAAAGATCAAACCTTTGTGCTGGTGGTGGTTGGATGCAGTTATGTACACTTAGATTCCCTCCCAGCTTCTTGCTTTTGAGTGCCTTTCACCTGAAGGACGAGGGACTAGCAAGTACTTCAAAGGCCCTGAGACTCAGCTTTTTTTTGTATCTTTTTTGGTGTCGACAGTGTGGTAATTAATGCAAAACTAATTGAGAACAAATTGTTGTCAAAACTAGAAGAGGTGGCATCTGCTCAAGCCTGCAGTGTTTGTGCCTGAGTGTCTCTCTCTGAATGTCAGGTGGAGCAGGAATCACCGCATCATTGTCATGGCTGCATCTGCAAGTGTGGTCCTTGTGAAAGGAGAACAAAGACTCAGAGGACATGTGAAGGGGAGCATCCTCACAAACCCTCTCAGGGTTGGTCTGTGTGAGCTGGTGACACAATAGAAAAGACTCCAGTTCAACTTCTATTAATAATAAACGGCCTTTAGATGATCTTAATGACAGCTCAGATATATAATTTTGAATGTCTTCTGGATCCTTTTGAGGACAGTGGTACATGCCCTGATAAAGGCTAGTGAAGCCCTTCCTTCTTGAGGAGACGAGCAATGACTCTTGAGTGATGTTACAGATGGTTGTCAGAGAAGATGGTGGAGCAATTGAATGAGACAGACATTCAGGAAGTAATTTATTGCAAGTCTGTTGAGATATAAGTTAAAGAGGGAGTAAAAGTGAAACACCCCATGGAGTATGGTTTGTGAAGTAATGAAAAACAGGCAAGAAGTTGTGTGAAAATGTTCTGTGGAGGAGGTGGCATACACAAAACAAGAAGTTCTTTCTCTTTGGTAGTGATACACACCCCTTAAGTAGCTCCTGATCTAATTGCTCTAAGTTCTAGCTGTTTATTCTTGCTTGTCTTGCAGCAGCACTGGGGATTGATTTGTGCTGTTTGAGAGCAAGGAGGAAGGATGAATGAACTGAAAAAGAGAATGTATTTCACAGGATTTTTATTTTTTTTTAAGAATTTTGGTGGAGAATGCCAGGATATCACTGGCACAAATCAGGGATACAGACTGATGAACTAAAACCACAAAAATGTCTTAAAGGCAGGTGCAAAATATGTAGTAAAAGTTTGAACTGTCTTTGGTTGGCACTTCTTGAATCATGTCTACTTGGATTTCATTTGGTTAGTACCTACCATTGTGGAGTTCTGAATCATGGTGATTCCTTCAAGTATTTTCCACAAATTATTACTGTTGTTTTAAAGAAAATAAATTCATAATGATACATTTTCCAAATGTACAAGAAAAGTAATTCTTCACTGCTTTGTAGCTTACCAGTGAAAATGAAAGAAAAGTTTCTAGTGAACTACAAAGGAATAGGATTTTGCTTATAAATAAAGGGGATTTTAATCCAACCACTTCTTTACTTAGAGTATGAAAGTCCTCTAGACTAGACTGTCCCTTTCCTTGCATCTGTGCATTTCCAGAATATTTTTTTAATGCATAACTTCCCTGATAATTTACAGGGGATAATGTGGCACGCTGGTAGAAATTAAATTTCTCTACAGAAGTACATATTTGGCATGGCCATGTTCACTTTCAGCTTTAAGAAGAGCAATTAAGCATATGCATCTCTGAACTAAGAGTGAAGTTTCAGTTAGAAAATGCTTGTTTGTAGATATATGTTATAAAATAGAATGGCCCCTTCTTTAAGGAATATAGCCAAAATACAGCAGTGCAAATACTGCCTGCAAATGTTACATTACATCCAGCCTAGGGCAGGCCAAATGACAGGTATAAATCTGTGCTTCTCTGGTCTAGTTTGAACTTGGCTTTCTGTGCAGTTAACAAAGATTTCCTTTAAAAGAAAGCTCAGGGTGTGGGAGTTTTCTGACTTAAAAGTATAGTGTCATCTGTTTCTGTTTTCTGTTGGTGGTATCACTGTCTTCTTGGATAGTGAGTAAATCAGTGTAGAGTCTGTGTGTGTGTCCTGTCTCTGTTCCCCCTGCCCTTTCTCCTACCTACCCCCTGCCAATAAAAATGCTTTTATTTAAAATGTCAGGAATTGGCAGGGAGAGGTACATACTGTTCTCCTGATAATTTAAATGTTACCTTTCTGTAGGATGAAAGGCTAGAGCCTTCTTTCTCCTTCTGAATTGTAAGCAGAGTAGCCCCTCCTGAGATGCTTTACAGAAGTGAAGCACAACTGAGTATAAGAGCTGGATGCTGCCTGACATTTAACACTGCTGCAGCTCAGCTGCTCTTAGATATATGAGTCCTTCCTCATGCTGTGAAAATACACCATGCTGTTCTGTATACTGAGAGTTCTCAAGTTTTTCATACACAGTGGTTTTCTTAAAACTTGGTGGTTTGACATTGTAAGAAGCTGATAGAAGGGATAAGGCTCTCCAAAATAAAAAGAAAGTTAAGGAAAATAATAAAACTAATTATTTGTACCAATATCATAAGAGATTGTTTTGTTTTTCCTTTCTCATTCTGTAACATGTCCTGAGTCCATGGCAGCAGGTAGCCTGACAGGCTTCCTCTAAAGCTATACTTCCATCAATTGCTGATGCTAGTGCACAAAGATAGACTGTTTTGGTAGGACAAGGCTCCATTGAAGTTACTGCTAATAAGCAAGCCAGCTCTGTTCACTTCAGTCCCATTCAAAACACAGGAAAAGGCTCAGTCTTTGCCAAACTTGAAAAGCTGAAACTATTACAGAGGTTAAAAATTATTTATTTCAAGTGGGCGTAAAACATATTTTCAAAATAAACACTGAAACCACACCTGACTCTTACCACATATATTAATCATATTCTGTGTGGGCATGAAGTACAGAAAATGTTGAGCTTTGTATTCCTTGGTTTTATAAATGCAGGTTTGTTCTAACTAGTATTTAATATAAGCAATGTTTAAGTACTGTCAGATACAATGCACCTTCTCATTATGTAGTGCTACTCCATTGGAGCTTAGTTTACTCCTGGCAGAAAGATACGGCTCTTTTAATACCTCCCTAATGATTAAAATTTTCCTTTAAGAAATGCTGTAGTCATAGGTGGGATTAATTTGACTATTTGGTTCTAAAGCATACCTATACTTGCTGAACAAAAGCTGATACTAATCCTAGTGCAATATCTTTTTATCTTTCTGTAGCAAATTTTTCTGTTAGTTCAGTGTGCTTGTGTTCTCTAGTGCTGTACTGTCATCTGCTTTTTGAGTACAGCTCCTTGATGCACTGGGTGATTCTTCTGAGAACAGCCCAGTGGTCTGTATGCTTGGTTGAAATTTTACATGCTGCTACAGGTGAATCACTGTCCTACAGGTATAAAATGTTGGCATTCCTCAGCATGTAGTATGTGAGGTTTGGGGGATTTTTTGTTCTGGTGGTTTGTTTTGGTTTGTTGTTGTTGTTGTTTTGGTTTGGTTTGGTTTTTTTTTTAATGTCTTTGAGTACATACACACTGTACTTCCACTCGTCTATGTAAAAGCCAAACTGAGTGTGACATTGTTTGCATGTGGCAGAGCTCTGCCCACCTTTTAGAGCTGGAAATGAAATGTGGGGAATTTCCCTCCTAAAAATGGATGTATTACTGGGGAGCTGTTTGTCCTCCATACTGCAGACAGATTTGCCTCCATCCTGACCTGCCTGTACCTTGAGCCAAGGCTGCTCCGGGCACCATGGCAGTGATAGGTTGCTGAAGTGTTCTCCACCGTGCTCTGGTCTGAGACTTGCTGCCACCATCCACACCTGGCATTTCTCTCTCTAACATATACCTAATCTCCTGAATTTTGGCTGTGTTGCTGAGAGAACAGAGGTAGTGCAGTAGGAATCTTTTGAAATCAGCGTAAACCTTGAGTTTGATACTATGTTGTTATAACTCTTCTAATCCTCTGGTTCCTGACTGAGTTATCATTCATTTAGAATCCATGTGGCTCAGTTGCTGAAGCAACAATGACAGGGTTGCATTGTGTTGCTTTTTAGGGTTTTGCCCTCCTTTTTAGCTTAAATACTGCATTAGTGGAGTCTTTATGTCTTCTGGTACCACTGTGCAGCAACGAGGTCTGCATCCAAATCTGAGGTGTTTCTTATTTAGTGTATTGTTCGGCAGGTTTCTCTAATTGAGCGTGTTAAAGAATAAGCAGTGTGGGGAAATCAAACTTGCCAACATTCAAATAGTAATTCCTGGAAAGAGATGCTGGTTGCACCCTTATTCTCTTCATGGAGATACTCAATAAGGAAGGAGTTGAGTTGGTGGTCAGTTGCACTTGTGCAGTCAAAACTCACTCGTTGGAGATTACTTGAGGCAGACACAAACATGCTCCAGCTGCGTCCTTGCAGACTCTTAAGATCCAGAGGAGTTTATTAACTTGGGCTCACTGCCAAGCAAATGCAACTCTGGTGCTCCCAGACCAAGTAGGATCTGCTGTTTTGGCATGGAGTCTGAGCAATTAAAGCCTGCTAAGCGTGAAGGGTGCAGATCTGGGTCCGGCACAGTTCTTGCATGCAGGAGCTCTAGAAACATGTTGTGGATATCTGAACATACGGATCAGCTTGGGACCATCAGGACTCATTAGATCATCAACAGTTTATGCCCTGTTAACCTCAAGTTTGTTTGTTTGTCTGATTTTAGTTTGGTTTTTATTAAGTTTTTTTATTATGTTGTTGGGGTGTGTATTTTTTAAAACTTTTAATTCTTGAGTTCTGGGGAAATATATTGATCAGCCCCAAACTCAACTAAAACTTTCTGCATGTGCAGTGTGGCATGTAAGGAGCTTCTTGAAAGCAGACTGCGAAGCACTGAGTGTACTGAGCAGGAACCAGCTCAAGGTTCCTGAGTCAGAGCTGCTGATCTTAAATTGACTTTTAATTTCTCTGTGCTGTGAGTCCCATGTCGTTTTGCAGTGAAGCAGTATGCAAATGTTTCCATTGTCTGCTTTCTCATAGCCTTTATGAGCCATGACTGTTGTGCACTGACCATTACACCCAAAATATGGCATACTGGGTGGTCATTGTTAGTTAGGACTTGTATTTGGTTTTGTGGTGTATGTAGCCATGGTACATACTGAGAGAATGTGTTTAATAACTGCAGTTGTCAGGGTAATTAGCTTTTCTGTTTGGATTTGAAAATGCTCTCTGGAAAAATTGCTGTGTGCTTGGTGTAACTCCACCAAGCACAAATTAAATAATCTGAAGACGATATGCTAGGTAGTCCCTGGATTGTTATAGTATTTGAAGTTAATTTTCCTCAAAAAATTCACCAATGTTTGCTTAACTTTTCCAAGCGAAAGGTCATACAGTTCTTTTTTTTTTTCTTTTTTATTAATACCTAGGTGCAGCTGGGCCAAGCGGATATAAAATGCCCCATCACAGAGTGCAGCGAACACCTGGATGAAACAACTGTCCTCTATAACCTGCCCCATGACGACATCATCAAGTATAAATACTTCCTGGAACTCAGCCGCATTGACTCCAGCACCAAGCCATGCCCTCAGTGCAAGCACTTTACAACCTTCCGGAGGAGAGGCCACATTCCTACCCCTGCCAAATTGGAGAACAAATACAAAGTGAGCATGCTTGCCGGGGCTGTGGGTTAGATGGCACTGCAAAAGTAGGACAGCATTTGGTGAGCATTAAATGAACTTTTTTGTTTCACTGGAGCTGTGTGTAAGCTGTGATTAGGAATATGAACCTGTAGTACATCACTCATTAAGTACTTAATTGACTTCTAACAGTTCAAGCAGCTGAACTCTTCAGCTTGTATTTTTTTTTTTTTTTGGTAGGTGGCATAATTTTGTCCTGAGATACATTTTAATTTAAGGAGTATTTTCTTTCTTACATGCAAATAATGTGGCCACAGTCAGTAGAGACTGGGAAACGGGAGTTACCACTATAACCAACAATTTTAGACACACAACTTAAGTTTTCCCTGAGACTCTGGGTGAGTGAATTCTGGGCATTTATGATGTTAGGCTGTTGGCTTTGCTTCTTCCTTAGTAATAGAGCTCTTGTCTGTCTTGCATGTTGGTTCTGATTCCTTCACTCCCTTACCAGAGGTTATATGTTACCATAGTCTCATCATTCACAATGCAGAACTTTGAGAAATAGAGGAGGGAAAAGCACATTTCTACAGCATTTCTTTTCACAGAAGAATTTCTTATACTGTGATTTTAATCAAAGATAAAAAGCAAGAATTTATAATAAGCTTTGAGCTGCTGAAAGTCTGTCTAAGTTCCAGAAGACAGCAGTTGTCTGCAGCACCATGTCCTGTGATAGTTTTCCATCCGGTTACTAGATTTGTTGTGGTTAATTTCATGACTGAGCTGGCCTTTCCTGGACAAACCAGTTCTCCTCAGTAGGAGTTGAGATGACTGTTTAGATAGCCCTAATTGCACAGCATGAGATTCAGCCCAGTATGAAGATTAAAAGGTGGAAGGTTGTGTATTCATTGGAGTTGAAAAGTTGGTAAAGCTAATTCTGAGTTACGAGCTATTTGTGCATATCTGTATAGGGCATGAATTACATGACACGCTCTGTTGGACTCAGTGTTTTGAAATTTTTGTCATCTTACACTGAGGTGGAGAAAATTTGAAACTGCAAGTAAAATTCCTTCTGCCCAAAGCTATTCTCCTTCACCTATCTGCTTCATCATCATCACATATCAGATATAATCCAGGGTAGATCAGAGCTTGTAATGCTTTGGCAGCCACCTCTCCTAAGATGTCAGAGGCTGTTAGTGTCCCACAAGTGTGGGTCACTGGTAGTGCAGCTGTTGTATCACAGGCCTGCCAGGTCTGAGAACATTCCTCAGAGCATAGCCAGTTCTCTTTTATGAGTTAAAATGTTCCTAAGTGCCCTACAAACCATGATGGGAAGGAATGGGAGACTGTGTGATGTAAGGTGCAAGCCAGGAGCAGTTCACTGGTCACGTGGTGGTTCAGTGTGTGTACCTGTGAGCTGCAGAGCTTAAATCTCCTGGCAACAGACACTGGCAAAATCTATCCTTTGCACTGAGGCCAGGTGTTATATGCAAGAATGTCTAGTTGATGCTAGTCAGGAATATAATTGGGAAAATGCTGGCAAGCAGTATGAATGATTGTGACCACAGGGCTTCAGCAGAATCCTTGAACCTGAACTGTTTTCTGGTGTGGGTACAGTTTTAGTGATTTATTTTAAGCTTAGCAGAAGGAGAAACTTAAGGAGAAGTTTTGTTGCAGGGACAAGGTTTAAAAAGATGACTATATATGACACGGAGTACGTGTGAGTAATTTACATACGCACATAGCTGTGAACCAATGTTATCTGTTTTCTTAGGTTCTCATGTGATTACATGTACACATTGTGTCTTGAATTTTAGGCTGTTAGGAGGCAAAGACACATTTTCTTTTGTGTATAGCATAGACATCTGACTGGAGCCTTTTGAGGCTGCCCCATTCACATGCAAGTAATATAAGCAGCAATGGCACGAGATGAATTCTGTACCAGCGCTGCAAGTGTTGGCTTCAAGAGAACTGAGTCATGTGTGGGGAACACACAGGCACAAGCCTGCTGCTAGGATCACAGCACAGCCAGTACACCCACTCTTTTATACACTGCACAGGGAAAGCACTCTAAAATCCAAGACTTCATTTGAACTGATACTTTAAAAATGCTAAAGCCATTTCTAAAATTTTGATACAGTATTTAAAATTACAAATAAGGTGGAAATTTAAAGACGCAGCAAAGTTATAAATTAGTCTTTCTTGTTACAGCTGATTTGTGTTAGCTAAGCTGATCTAGGTCCAGCAGTTCAATTGGCTGAGATTCAAGTTTTGATGTACTAAGATAGAAAGTTAACATGTATGTTGAGGAAGAAGGGGAAGAAAAGCAGAACTTCCTATCCAGACCTTTCTTCTACCATCAGTGCCACTTAAGGCCACACAGAACAGCAAGAGAACTATTTAATTTTCTATATAAAATATTTTTATCACAAATGGATCCAGCATTAACTCTGAAAATTTCCTTGGGCCCCTCTCATACGTCCTGAACTGAGAGTGAAATGTGGTTTCAGACAAGACCCTAACAAACATTTGTTCAGAGCTATTATGCAAAAGTGCAATGGAAATGGGCAGAAATTGAAAAATTGCTGGTTGAGCTTCTGTGCATGGAACAGGTAAAGGTTTCACAAGAGTGAGTAAGAAGGCTTGCTCTATGAGAAGCTCTGGCTTTTGCCTGTTAAAGTTAGATTTTGACCTGCCATCTGAGGAGCAAACCTCTGTGAGATTCATAATGAGGTTTTCTGATTCACTTCTGTCAAGAGATACATGTCACATAAAAGGAGGACTCGAGTGCTTGTGTTTGCAGATGTAAATAGTTTTTCAATTCAGTTGTTACACAAACTATCATTTTTTGAACTACTAAAGCGTTTCTGAAAGTTGTTCTACAACTAGGAGGAATTTGTTCCAGCAGAGATGCTGTGATAGAGCTGATCTGTTGGCTCCCCACTTTTGGATCAGATTTTAACTTTTAAGTGGCAGATATCTTCATGCCTATACATCTCTTCAATCTGCCTTGAGCCTCAGCTGCTGCTAGTGTGGTAATTTTGCTGTGCTCTCCCTCCTTGCTCTCAGCTGTTCATTCCTGCCAGCCTGCTTTTTATTATGTTGATGTTGATGTCACACTGGGAGATAGATCAAAGATCAGCCCTAATAGGGTACAAAATTTGTTTGTTTTGTTGTTGCTTATTTTCAGCAGTTTCAGGAGAGAGGATGGGTTGATGATGAGGAGAAGGAAGTTGTTTTGGCTGCAACCCATATTTATTTTCAAATAAAGTGACAGTATCTGCAGCTAGTGACTGTAATTTATGTAATCAGTTAATTGCATAATTAATTTGGCCACCCTGTTATATAGCTACTGTTCCACCAAGCAGCAGAAAATCCCATTAAGCTTTTTGTACCTTCAGGTTCTAGGAATTTTTTTCATGTGCAGTCAGTTTTGCTATCATCAGGTCACATTGAGTTGTGTTGTGTTGAAATTATCTATCAGTTTTGAAAAGTCTTTCCCTGTGAGGTGAGGAAACTGATAGATAAAGTGGCTTGCTATGAAAATGGAAAATGTTAGCCTCAAAGGTCAGTGTTTCAGAAAGCTGAGAATCAAGAGAGTTGGAACACAAAGTTGTGCAATATTTTCTATTTCAAGGGGGGCTGATCTCCAGATGGCATGGAAGTTTGTGTATATATATCCATCCTCTCAATTCTAGTCAACAGAAAGAGAAATCATAAAATAAGTGAGAAAATGTTTGTGTGAGGAAAAACATACTTGAAAAAACACAAGGTTAATGTTTTGTTTTGCAGATATATTTTGTCTGCTATGCTGGACTATATTTACTGGTTTAAAATTATATGTGGATAGCATCTCTGTGTCCTTGCTACGGTGATTTCATGCATAACTACTGAAGCATGAATCAAATAATATTTGCCTTTTCTTTCACAAAAGCAGAGGAAAAAGTGGAATAAAAATGTGAAAGACTGCTGTAATTGTCCTTTTCTGTTTCTGTTTCTTGAGCACAGGGGCAGCGCACTGCATCCAAGTTTAAATGGTTTTAGGGGTTTGTTTTGCAGCCACTAGTTCCAAGAAAAATAAGGTTCATAACTACTTAAAGGACATAGTTTTCTTTGCTTGCTTCAGTTATGCTCAGGAAGCATTGAACCCTTAGAGAAGTAAAATGGCCCGTTCAAAATGTAAAAACTATTTACAAGTTCAATTTTGAGGAAGGTTCTGTCAGGGTGACAGGTGGAAGAGGAAACTGCTAATGAAACATAGAGTTCAGTTAGGGCCATTTGTGGTAAGAAATGTTATTTCGAGTTCCTGTGGTTATAGCCTCATCCTGTATTTCAGTACTTTTTGATTAATGTGTTTTGAAACACCTGATGTCAGTGTGCATGTGTAAGTTTAAATGTATATCCTGATGGGTGCTCTATTGCTTTCACTTATGTACATGCTTTAATAGAAAGATAGAGTGTGCAATTAATTTGTCAGATATTGCTCAAAAAACCGAACAAAAAACAAACCCACAGAACTTGTGTTTTAAATTATGTTGCCTTTTTTTTTGAGGAAGCTTTGACTTGCAGATTCCTGACCTGTTTATTTGGGTTTGTAGTTTTTAACAACCGTGTTCGATCTCAAATGTCTGAATACTGCACCTGATAAAAGTTTTCAGATTGTAGAACACTTACTTGTGACTTACATGCTCCATCTTTGGCTGAGGCACAACAAATACTGAGTCCTACAATATGATGCTTGCTATGATCTGTCTTCCCAGCAGTAGGACACTGTGACATGTGTTGTTGAAAGACATAAATCAATGCTGGGGGGGAGTGAGGAAGCAAAAGGAAAAAAGAAAGGTGTGGAGATATAGGTTAGGATAGGTTAGATGACTGTCTTGTGCATATTGATTTTTAAAGTATTGTGGAAACATTGATCAGTGCTCTGTGTTAGTTTGGTTAGTAGCAATATATATATCATTCTTTAGGTTCCTCAGAGCAGGAAACTTCCCTTCTTTTAAACTGGTTTTATTAGGAGAATTCATCTGGGAAGCAGAGATGCGAGTTAGTATATTTTCATTGATTCAGCATCTTGGCCACTGGCTCATTATATTTGAGAAAGGGCACTGTTTTGTATTGCTTTTGTTCTATACTTTATTATGGCCTTGGACAAATTTTCAAGTAAAAACTAATAATGTTTGTCATGCACATGTTTCAGTCCTAATGTGTTGTTTCCCTTTAAACAAGATGTAGCAATTACATGTGTAAATAATTTTGGCTAGCCCCAGCAAAATATGTAAGGGAGATCAGAGCACCTACTTTGGACTCTTAATTGTAGTCAAGGAAGCATAACACCAGTTGTCATGACTCAACAGGAGGGCACAGCAGCTGGTGCGAGTGAGAACTTGAGAAATATGTTTTGGGGACTTCACATGTTACTACATTCTAGGATGTAGTTTCCTGAGAAGCACCCCCACACCATGCATGGTCAGCACAGATGTTTCTGTGGTTTGGTGGTGAACCAAGTCTGGACACAGATATAACCAAAAACCCTTGGTTTGGCTGGTTGAATTCCTCAGTCCCATCCATTGGCTGGGTACAAAGCCAGGGCAGTGCCAGACATGGACTGCAATTGGAGATGGTGGACAGAGCTCAGCAGTCGCTTGAGAGGCTGAGATGTTTTGCTGCCAAACACAGCAGCAAGTGTGTGTTGAAGTGAACGTGTTGCAGGAGCCTGGATCTGCCTGAGTCTAATGTGGCTTCTAGTTCTTGCTTTCCTTAGTCATGATCCAGGTTGGAGGCCTGTCTTTTGTCAGATAAGCAGCTGCAATGTGCCTCTGTTTATTACTCCTGCAAACACAGCAGCTGCCTTAGCTTTTCAGAAAAAAAAATGATTAGGCTATGGAAGAAGATGTGATGACGATGGTAGCTGTTTGACACAATGATTTAAAACTGAAGGAGTGGAAAGAATAGATCCTTTCTCAATTTGAATATGGCTTGTGGGTTTTGCCATTAGGTGTGGTCTGTAGCAAGTGGGCTGTTTGGCACAGCCTCAGCTTGCCTTGACGCAATCAAGAGCAAAAGGAGGTGCCTGACTTCCCGTTGGTAGTTGTGGCTCTTGGATGAGAGCCTTGCTCATGGCCCCTTTTCCCAGGACCATTTCTAATACAAGCTTCATAACACATGCCGAGTTCCGTAGAGCCCCTTCAGAAGACCAAGAACTTTCTGTAGTAGCCTTGGCAATGCAGTTTATTCGTAGAAAAAGACACATCCACTGCACTGAAAACTGTCAGCTAATTTTTAGGTGTTCTCACAAATGTATTGGAGGCAATCGAAATAAACTTTCTGCATTCTGCCTTTTGTCAGTTGAGCCACACAATCACTTGGGGACGTAGTGCCTGTGATTAAACCAAGCTACTTGTGCTTCGTTTGATTGAGGCCTTTCCCAGCTTCAGCAATTACTCCTGTATTTTCTCTTGTTTAAAAAGGAAAAGATTAAGCTAGCTTCCACAACTTCTTGTGTTTTTAGAACAGAGCCTCCCAAAGATGTTAGACCTTTGCTGGGCAGCTGCTTTCTTAATTGGAGAGCAGTGGTTTCAAAACAGGCTTTCTAGTTGTATCAGCACCCAGCTTGCAAACGTGTGGTGTTTTCTCATTTATACAGATCCAGTGTCCATCTTGCCAATTTGTCTGGTGTTTCAAGTGCCACTCTCCCTGGCATGAAGGCGTTAACTGCAAAGAATACAAGAAGGGAGACAAGCTGTTACGTCACTGGGCCAACGAAATCGAACACGGGCAGAGGAATGCCCAGAAGTGTCCAAAATGCAAGGTGAGCTGCTCTCCCTTGGCTTGCAGGTAGTGGCTTCAAACTGTTCAAATATACATTTAAAATAAGTATTTGTGGCTTCTGCTCAGCACTGGAAATGAAATTCACAGTTGTTGTGCAGTTTCTTGTTAATGACCCATTGAGAAAAATAGGTCAGATTTTTTTGCTGGTTCCTGCACTAATTCTACAGAATGTTTGCATGTAAAAGAAACATAATGGAAATTATTAAGAAGGGGCTTTGATGTATGCTTAGAACCGTAGAAATGTTTGGGTTAATTAATTACAGAATAAATTAATCCCAAAATGAAACTTTAAAGAAATGGAAAGCTTTAGGGAAATACAGTGCCCTTTGTCAGGTTTTCCAGAGAATTTGAGTGTATTCAGTGTCTGAGTAAGACTGGAAATACTCTGTCAACAAGTTAAGTCAGTGGATACTAAGACTTGACAAAACTGTAAGTTTTGTAGGATTGAATGCTAGTATTTCACAAGATGTACCTCAAGGTGGGACTGCACAGGCTGCACCTGGAGTGCCATGTCCAGTTCTGGGCCCTTCACTTCAAGAACATTGAGGTGCTGGAGTGAGTCCAGAGAAGGGCAACAGAACTGGTGAAAGTCTGGAGCCCAAGTCCTATGAGGGGTGGCTGAGGTTCCCCCTGAGCCTCCTTTTTAGCCTGGAGAAAAGGAGACTCGGGGCACCTTTTCATTCTCCACAACGACCTGAAAGGAGGATGTAGCCAGGTGGGGGTTGGCCTCTTCTCTCCCAGGCAAGCAGTGACAGGACAAGAGGGCATAGCATCAAGCTGCACCAGACTGGACATCAGGAGGAATTTCCTTCCAGAAAGGGTTGTTAAACATTGGAATGGGTTGCCAGGGAGGTGATAGAGTCGCCAGCCCTGGAGGTGTTCAAGAAATGACTGGATGTGACAGTGCCATCAAAGGTTGGAGTTGATGATCTCAGAGGTCTTTTCCAACCTAGATGATTCTCTGAAGTCTTTCTCATTATTCATTTTCAACACTGAAATGCAGTTCTACACCCTGAAAATGTCATTGATCCCTTCAGAGATGAGAAGTGTTTCCCACTACTCAAATGAGATGCCACAGCCCTGCACACCCCTGCCCCAGTTGCCCTTAATGAAGGCTGCTTTTAAATTTGTTCACTATTTTTCTCACAGCGACCAACAGAGTAGTAAGTCAAAGCTGGACTGTTTTCGTAGAAAATGAATATTGAATGGGAAGATTTACCTGTAAACATACA
Source organism: Phylloscopus whistleri (assembly GCA_017589585.1). Classification (NCBI taxonomy): domain Eukaryota; kingdom Metazoa; phylum Chordata; class Aves; order Passeriformes; family Phylloscopidae; genus Phylloscopus; species Phylloscopus whistleri. The sequence goes on along the minus strand of JADMLD010000683.1, from coordinate 4,689,176 downwards.
AAGTATATGTCACACTTTGAGCCTTACACTGAGCAATTAAGAAAATGTTCATCAGTTTACTAAGTATCATATTTTGGTCTTTGAGGAAGAAATACCTGTGATGCCATAGCTTGAAATGGAAAGGTTTCAAAACACTGAGCAAAATTGGAAAGTTCTGAAATCAGCAGCTGGTTGTTTACCTTTCCTCCTGCACGTGTGTGACCTTTCAACAGAATTTTTGCAGCCTGCTTTTTGGTAAGAGTTGATAGGTTTGAATCAGTTCTAAAAATGTTCACTTTCTGGGAAGTCTTAAAGTAAAATACTTTGTTCCTTTTAGAGTGGGAAGAAGTGTGTGTTTTGATTTTAGTTGTTTGACTTGTGTCCAGGTTCAGATTTTACGACAATGGGAATGATGTAAATTGAAATAAATTGTCCAAAAAATTAAGGAAGTGGACTAAGCAAAAAAATATGAATGTGGAAAAACAAGAGTGGTAAGAAGGCTGATAGCTGGAAAGAGAAAGGAACTAAAACTGCGAAGTCTAACATATAGCCTGAATAAGTAAAAATTTAAAATGCCTTGTTTAAATATTCAACTCTTCACCGTCTTCAAAAGAAAAGGCTGAACACTTTAAACTTACATGGCTTGTTACTAACTCTGAAGCATGAAGCTGCATGAGTTTGGCTGCTAATTTAAAAAATACTTGAGGTTTCTTTTCTTAATCAAAGGAAAATAAAACCTCCTGCATGGTGGGAGGCAGTATGGAAACTTATGAAACTAGCACAGGAAAAGAACCTCTGTTAAATCCTTCCTGGTAATGTGGCACTGTAAGTGGGTATTGAACAGGGAATTCAGCGTTTTATTAAACTGTGTTGCTACCCCAACTCTTGATACTTTTTTTCCAGAAGTGAAAAAAATTCTTCTTGCCTACAATCTCAGTTTATTTTTGAATCAAATCTATAACCTGCAAGTAATCAAAAGTACCACTTAGCAGGCATTTAGTTCAAAAAAAAACCATCTTAAGCAGTATTCTTCATCAGATCTTTAGTAGGTATTTGGGCACATGGGGATAAGCAATCTGACAGTTATCAATTTGAAGTCAGGCAGATTAGATGTCATACTTCTCTGCCTCTCTCTCCCATCCATCCCTCCCTCCAAAACCTGTATATAAAATAACATTGAATCCGATGATAATCCTATTTCCAAACAAAATAAAGAGTGATAGAGAAAATAATTTGTAACACGCTATTTGATTTATCCATGTTCTAGGTCCACAGAGGCAATGTTTCAGGTGAAAATATACTTTATTTTTAACCTTGTTCATATTTTGGTTGAAAATTTGCAGCAGCCGAAGTTGGCAAACAGATTGAGGGAAAGTCAATATTAAATTGTGCCTAAAGCTATTAGTATTTCATCTTTACACTAAAACTGAAATGAATGGAAATTAAAGGTCGAAACTTAAGTAGAAGCACAGTTTCTTTACTGAATAATATATAAAATTGCTGGTAATTTCCAAAGTGTGATAGTGATTACAGTGTAAACTGTGACTATATTTTACAGATAGCTTCTGGAGATAATTATTTATATACACAGATACATTTACACACAACTCTTTTTGGAGATTTGTACCATGGAGAAATCGAATGCATTATCTTGTCTGGGCATGCAGGTGAGAAAATCAAAACACACTTAATGGGGTGTGTGCGTACAGAGGCAGATCCTCAGGCAAATATGAGTATTTCAGTGGCTTTGGGTAAGCGATTTGAAAGAAAAACATAATCCTTTGTAATGTGAATATAGCGGAGACTGTTACATAAGCTTAAACTTGACTACTTTTTCCTGTAGTTGGATACAGCTTTAGCACATCTAATAGAAATAGTTTACATTTACCTGATTCTCTCCAAGATGTGTTTGCATAAGATAATAAAAATGTTACACACTGTCCAAATGCTTAAATATAGATTCATGTTGTGACTGTGTGTCAGTACGGAAATATGGAAAAATGCTGCTTTTCTTAAACTGTATCTTAAATTTATTTTGACTTTTTTTCTTAATATCCTTTTCCAAATTTACTATACACTATTTTGAGAGTCAATATAGACCATTTTTCTCAACAAGGCTTGTCCAAAAAGTGCTGATCATCTTCTAGAGTAAGTTGGGTAATAAGTGCAAATTTGCTACATGTTACTGGATGTCATTTGCCAAAATCTATTCCATTATTTGTCTTTGCCCACTACTATTTTAAGGAGTTATTTTTTACAATTTCTTGGTATGTTTGCAAGAAAATGCTGTTGTTTCCACAAGTGTTTTTACAGTACAGCAAACCAAGGAAGTACTCCATGTTGTTATCTTACCACAGATTTCCAAAGCAACGCTCTCTGAGGAAATGCCACATAGCAACTCTAGCTTAGAAGGCTTTGAACAGCAACAGAAATTTAAGAACAAGCATGTCAATGCAAATAAGAGAGTGTGTACTTCTTATCTGTTCTGATTCATATATGTCTTATCAAATAATTCAGGGCATAGATTTTGGAAACACTCTACAAATTAGTTCTCATCCTCTGGAGGGAAGAGAGTCCTTATTTGTACACAATGGGATAAAGCTGTGCAGGTTTTCTTCAGGGGTGGAGGAGACATGGCCACTCATCGTCAGAACTCTTGTCAGTTATTTCCCTAGAAGATTTCTATGAGAGGGCATGTAATATGCAGAGGGGGTAAAATGAGGGTCTGAAATAGCCACTGTGCTACTTCAGTTGTCTACTTATGACTCTGAAGTTGATGTGCCCTTGGTGGGTAGTTTTCACCCCTGTTGTTCTGGAAGCTATTCTTGGGTTTCTGAATGGCTAAACCTTCCCCTGTAAGGTATATCTTTGGTTTTGAACAGGTCGTGGGTGTGGGATGGAGCCTGTAGCTTCGACTGAATGCATGGAGGCAGAAGCTGGGCTTGCAGTTGCTGAGCTGCAGGGGAGCCTGTGGTCACACGGCACAGCCGCAGCTTCCCACAGCCGGCGGCATTCCTGGCCCTGCACATTCCCCCGGCTGCCTCTTGTGCGCCCTGGTGCTGTCAGTGCAGCAGGAGCACTCCTGATATCTGAGCCATCCGCAATCACTTTCTCAACCTATGGATTTGTAATCCATCTCTGTCAGTGGATTATCTGGAGGGCACGGAGGCATGCCCATGTGAACCGGAGATGAAGTTGATCTGGTGAGATGTCATGTCTTAGGCTTGAAAACCGCCTGACCAAATGATACAAAGTTCACCTGGCATTGTCAGTCTGCAAAGCATGTGATAGGGAGTCCAAGCCCTGCATCTAAGGTTTGTGGGGTTTTTTGCTTTGTTTTTTTAATCAAGTCTTTACTCACTGGAAAAAAGGAATTTTTTTGCAATAAAAAGCTATAGGCAAGTAGAGCCGGTTGTTCCGGATTCGCAGCATTTGAAGACAGTTACATGTGCAGATGAGTATTGACTGAAATATTTTTATGGTTTGCTTTTTGAAGAAACAAGCATGAAGTGCATGTAGGTGCAGTATTTGTCTATAAGAAAATAAATCCTTATCAACTTCTTTCATGTTTCCAGAGGACAGCATGTCTGGAGGCTTTAGGGCAGAAACAAGTAGATTGACAAATTATTCAGGAGTAATGCATGACTAACTGGAGCTGGGAGGCTTCTAGGAAAGCATGGGTAGAAGGATGGCAGGCATTTCTAAGAGGTGGATACTTCTTAAAGATATGAATGGTGGAACATAAAAGGCTATTACTAGCATCTCCTTGAAGTTCTTACTACTATTAAAAATTAATTTACTTTTGAAATGTGAAGTAATTTTAGTTTGCATCTAGGATTTTTATAGGTTCCAGGATTCTACAGAATTACAAGGAGGATGAATGGTAACTTAATTGGGTTGGTAAATTAGAGCAGAGAGGGGAGAATTCAACAGCCTTGATTCGAAAAGAAAATAAAGCGATCAGTTAATTCTCATTAGTCACAAAATCTAGTTCCCTCATTTGTATTTTTAAGATAGAATCAGCAGATGAGGAAAATTACCCTTTAAATTACAAAAGTCTGTGTAGTTGGCTGTCTGAGTTTGTCCCCTGAAAAATTAATTTGAATTAAATTTTAAAGTTAATTTGTCAAAATACTTCAAGTCATTATTAAAATTCCTTCTTTTCAGTTCAAGTTAATCTGAGGAATTACAGTAAATAAACTATGGCTCCTTAAGTGGGGTCAACATTTTTTCATATGTAACCTGAGAAGTGAGAAGTTGAACTGACAATGTAATGTCCCTTTTAGAAAAAAAAAAACTGTATATTTTCTTAAATTATGCCTAAGTTGGTATAATATTGGCACTTTGCCTGCTGTCAGTGCTTAGCTGTGGCAGTGCATCAGCAATGGTATTTTTTCAAGTGCTTCTTGAAAACAGGACACCTGTAATACAGCAGAATTCCTTGGGATAGAGGGAGATGTTTGCTTGGTCAGAAAAAATTTAAGTCTACTGGAATACTTGCCCACTAGACAGCATTGTTTTTAATAGCCCAGCTCTCTCTTTTGTGAATGGCTTTCTCCTCTTTCAAGCATAAAAGCAGCATTTGAAAGCACAGAAATGCAAATCCTGAGATCACTACTGTGGCACATGGGTGCTGGCAGGTGTATCTGTAACTACTGTTACCTTTGTAACTCTTACCACCAGTGTTGCAGGTGGAAAGCATCACTTTGTTACATGTATAAAGTGCCAGTTTCAGTAGATGTTTGGGTGAGCAAGGTGAGAGCCCAGATCACCCTGATCAACAGTGAAGAACAAATGCATTTGACACTCCTCCTGTCGGATACCCCAGGAGTCACTCATGAGCTTCTCTGAAGCTTGCTGAGCTTTCAGTGTCTCTGGTGCTTGTGGGGCCACTGAGTGGTCATGCCATGTCTTTGTACCTCCCTGCAAAATAAATACGTGTAGGTGAGTATAGGAGTTTCATGAGGCATTGATTTATCTGTTGCAAGTTTCAACAGGTGAAATTCTAATTGGATATAATGGAAAAAAGTATTCCCAGGGAGGATGGTGAAGCATGATATAGATCACTTAAAGAAGCTGTGACATACCCATGCTTGGAAATTTTTTAAATCTAGTGGGATAAGACCTGGAGCAATCTGATCTGGCTGGAGTTATCCTAGCTTGGAGTTAGGGGTTAAAATAGATGATCCCCACGCATCACTCTCAAGCTCAATTATTAGGCTATCTACCATTCCACTGTGGAAGTGGTCTTGGAATGCAGGATGGGGAACTATTTATGCAGGCAATCAGTAGAAAGGTGGCAGTAGAACTGGGGCAGCCCGGTTTCATGCTGTCCTGCGGGTATCACTGGGTATCACGAAAGCTTGGTGTAATTTTTTATTCCATGTATAGTTTATATTTTTTTTTTTTTTTGAAAAAGCATCCGTACCTCCCCAATCGTGCACTGTAACAGCAGTGTTTTTCTGGTGTTCATTACAAAATGCCAAATCAATTTGTGATGGAAAAAGGAGAGGAGCCCCAGGTGGCCTAAGAGGGAAACCCATCTGTGAAGGGGTCAAACAGAGTTCATAACTATATTCACTGTGTTGCTTTTATTTTTAAAAAAGTTTGGTGCTAACAGATCTACTTCAGCAATAAAACCAAAATTTCTTTAAGGACAAGAATTCTCATCTGATATGAAGAGCGTTTAAACAAAAAAAGCATGATTATGTAGGAAATGAGAATCTGGAAATAAAGCTCTGAAACATGCCTCAGAAAACCATTATTGTCTTAAGCCAGCTGCAGTATTAATTAATGCAAAGACTGACTTAGCAGGGGTTTGCTTGCCGCTTCTTTACATCTGGCACATGAACCTGCCCCAGGTAGTGCCCACTTTCCTATGCTTAGGAAGGGGGAGGAAATAATATTTTTTTTTTCCTTCTGCTCATACAGATCCACATCCAGAGAACTGAAGGGTGTGACCACATGACCTGTTCACAGTGTAACACTAATTTCTGTTACCGTTGTGGGGAGAGATACCGCCAGCTCCGCTTCTTTGGAGATCACACGTCAAACCTCAGTATCTTTGGATGCAAATACCGCTACCTCCCCGAGAGACCACATTTAAGGAGATTAGTGCGAGGCTCTGTCTGTGGTGAGTGGATTAATGCTCCTTGTGGAGAACTGCACAGTGAAGTGGGGGGGGGGGGGGATAGGGCAATTACAGTTCAGTTAAAACTAGTGGTTTAAAGGATTGCATGGGTAACTTGTTTTTCAGTTATTCAAAAGATGGCTTATTAGGTATATTTAAATATATGACGTTTGCCATCCCTTTTTAGATTGACTGTGTATGATCAAGTATTGTGTCCTCTTCTGATAGCTTTTTTCCTATTTTTTTAGTAATACACAAGCAGAGTGCTGTCAATATGCGTGTCGCTGGTTGCCTTCATTATTCTGAAGGAATATTGGAGAGATGGGTCAGAGGAGGAACCTTATTTAAATTAACCTTGCTGAAAGTCTGTTTGAATAAAGTGCTCTTTAGATTTGAACCTGATCTGAGTTGAAAAACTCCTCCATATAAATAGGAGGACACTATTTTAACTGTTAGCGTTAGTTCAGATAAAATCACCTGGAAACAAAATACGACTTATGTATGTTAATTTTGCCCACAAAAGTATGATGCCAAAAATGTCTTTTTATTAAACAAAAGCACACTCATAATTTGCTTTTGAGCCAGATCAATATCTGTGTCAACTTACAGAAGCAAAAGATAATAAAATAGACTCTTATGTGGTGTCTCTCATATATGTAAAGTTCAGTCATTGTAGTGAGTTCACAGCATGTAAGGCAACCTGTAATGTTACAGGAAATGGATGTGTTAACTGTCAAAGGAAAGGAAAGTAGAGCTACAACTAAGAAAATAGAACTTTTCATACTTTGAATTAAGGCATAAAAATTGGAGATGAGTTGTAGTTCACCTAGGATGAGGAAATGCTTTGAGCTTGATTGTAGATGTTAAGGCAAGAGATAGAACATGTGGGAAAAAGCAGACCTGAGGTGAAAACATTACTTCTGAGCCAGACATGTTCCAGTAAGAAAACTAGTTAGTTTCCAGAGTAACATAAGAATTGACACACAAACTCATGAATCTGGTAATAAAAATTCCAATCTTGCTGCTCTGCATTGTGGGGGAATTGAAAATCTGGAAATCTTGTTTTAAACAAGTGACAATGTGTCATCCAAGCCCATTAGTTTGACCTCAGGAGCTTGTAAGGCTTTGGTAACCAACTTTGAGAGAAGTGATTTAAAGGTACAGAAATAACTAGAAAGGAGGTGAAAATTGCAAATGATTGCAGGTGTCTACTCTGAAACAATTTTTAGAGATTAATTGCAACACACAAGAAGATTTCGTCTAGATGAAAGACTGTGCTGGCATTAGGGCACATGGATATAAACATTCATTAAAAAATTTAAGCTTAAACTTCAGGAACTGTTTCAAAGCACTTAGTAAGATTTCAGAAGGGCTTTCAGTAATAGCCACAGTGGCAAACAATGTAAGCTGTTTTTAAATAGATCATGTTATATTTGGTGTAATTAGTCTCTGCTGTAGCCACAGATTGTACTCAGATACGTTACCAAGTCAGTGCTGCTCACATGCAGAATCATGGGTAACCTTATTAGAATCACAGAATAGTTTGGGCTGAGGGGAACCTTTAAAGGCCACCTGCAATGAGGAGGGGCATCTTCAACTAAACCAGGTTGCTCAGAGCCCTGTTCAGCCTTGGATATTAAAGCTCCATGGTAAATATGCGTATGCTCTTATTTACGAGTTCACACATAGAGAAGGTATAAGATATTTTTATTTTCATCTCCTACTTGCAAGTGTAGTTGTGGTTTGCATTAATTAATAAACCAAGAAAGATTAGCAAAGCTCAAAGCCTCTGATTGCATTTCTCATAGGGTTTTCTGTTAAAAATTTCTCTCCAAATTCCCTCTGTCACATGATGGGATTTCTCACAAGAATGGTCATCATCTGAGTAGAGACAGATGTATCTGAATCTGTCAGCACATGTAGTAATTGCCCACTTTTTTACAGTAGCTTGTTAACACTCAAGTTAACAATAATTCAGAGAATTTTTCATCAGTACTTATGACCTTAAATCTCTGTCATCTCCACGGTTCTAAATTTGAATATTGATCCTGATACATTTTATGAATAACTACCAAAACACTCCAGAGATCTCACAGAACTCACACATGAAAATAAGAAATGAAAATCTTCAGAAATTTGCATCAGAATTTGGGAATTGAGCTCACAGCTCTTCTTCCATTGCAGTAGATTTTGGGTATGACTTACATGTGTGAGCCAGTCTAGGTTTTTGTACTTTTTCCACACAAGTGCACGTGTGAGGTTTCACATCTGTTTTTAAAAATGCATTCTATTGCTGTAAGATTGTATGTCCTGACCTGTTTCCTGATCTTTTGAAAAAGGTATAATCCTAAACTGTGATATAGTTTGTTTGTGGATTCTGCCTGATTTTCAATGTTGGAAATTTGCTAGGATCATCTATCTTTGTGAAACACATTCAACAGAATTGATCTGTAGCCATTAATTGGGCTTGTATAAAGGTCTGCCTAGTGAGTCTGTCCCCAGAAATGGTCAATTAGAAGTAAGATTTCACTCCCTGTTTGTTTCCAGTAATCATTGCTGTAGACACTTTCTTAGTCACAGTTTGTATCCGAACCTTTGCTTTATAACCCTCAGTGGATGGATCCTTCACTAGTTTTAACAGTCCTTAAATTTTGGCTTCCACAACATTTCTGGTAGAGGCTCTAGGATTTCACTGTGTGTCATGTGTGAAAAGTCCTGTTGTTTTTTTATTGATTCCTGATAATTTCATTGACTACTTTTGTTATCATGAAATTGAGTAAACAGTAATAGCTTGCTGGCCTTTTCATTTAGTTTTTTTATGGACCATCCATCAGATTCTACTTTGTCATGATATTTTTGTTTTGTTTTGTTTTGTTTGTGTTTTATGTTGAGCTGAAGCTTACTAGTCTTAATCACTTAAGATCAAATTTAAAATCCAAAAATGTTGAATTCCAGTAAGGGATCACACCCAGGCTCAGGGTGGTCCCAGTAGCTAGAAATGTAAATATAATTATGTAAATACTTTATCAGGCAAGAGTGGAGCATTATCATCAGTAGGTGTTATTGCAGAAGTCTGGGTTTTGGTTCTGTTCTGCAAGTCAGCAGAAGAAGAGATGGTAGCAGAGATACCATTAAAAGCATAGCCTCTACATTTTAGTAACACGTAGTAAGAAACAAAGGTTGGTTTTCCTATAGAAAAATGCCTCTGCTAGTTAGCTAAGTAGTGGAAATTAGAGGAATATTCTCTTGACTATCTGTGGGACACTGGTGAGGTGTTGCTAGATATGTGGGGGTTTTGTATGACTTTTTACTTTATTGCTATGGAGAATAAATACTTTAATAAATGTGATTTTGTAGCCATGTGGAGTGAAAGGTTTTTGGATTGTTTCTAAAATCTGTCCAGGTGGATTGTGTATGAAGATCACCTCATGGCAGGCTGGCATGCTATCATGATTTCTGTTGAGAAGCAAGTGCATACAGTCACAAACTGCTGTGCAGTAAAAATAAGGGAAAAGTATTTATGGCATCATAGATTTAAACATACTTTTCTTAATAAACCAGCTGTTCTGTAAAGGTGATAGTAATCATGGGGAGAAGAAAACCCGAGAGCAGAAGTGATCTGTGACATTTCTCTCCCCTCTTTAGCCAGCGTGTTTTTTAGAGAAACTGTCTTGTGAGCAGTGCAGTCAAGTGAAATTGTTTTTGTTTTTCCATCCCAGCAGACTCAGAGATTTCATTCTCATTATAATTGTTTGGCTGAATTGTTGAAGGCAGAATGTTTGGTTATAATTGGAGTAAGTGATGAATTATACAGGAAGGAAAAGTGTGTTCAGCTGTCTTAAGTGTACTCAAGATGCCACTGGGATACCACCTGGATTCAGCTGATGAACTGTATTCAAAATCAGGTGCTAGGTACTTTATGGATTTGTAACAAGACACAACATGTAATGAAGCCGTTAAAGCAAATGAATTTAATTTTTTTGCATGGTAACCAGCATTTCAGATAGGATTCTTAAAGCAGGCTGTTTTCAGATGTGACTGATGTTTACTCCTGGCCCAAGCAGAGCACAAGGTTTGCTTCATGTAGGCATGGCTTTGAGCCTCACAGAAGGCAGCATGCAATTCTGTGATCCAACCTTCATTAGCAACTTCATATTTTAGTTGGACTTGTAAGACTGGATACACTGGATAAGACTCTTTAAAAAAAATACAGATTTTTATTAGAACTTATGTCTGCATAGATACTGCTAGTTTGATTTGTAAGTAGACATTTTTTTTGTCTCCGCTTAAACAATAATGATATTTAGACTTAAAAGATAAAATTTAATACTTTTCATATGTTACTGATTAAATCTGTTTTATAAAACTAGTTTATTAACTTTTTATGTGGCAAAGAATTCTCTAAGGATATTTGGGGATTTTGGATATATTACCCTAAAACCTGTAACTAAAACCAAAGTTAGGTAAGGGATAAGTATTCCCTCATGTTTCCTGAAATACTTCATTATTTTGCAGAAAAACATGGTTCTCTACATCACAAATAAAGCAACCCTTCTGAGACACTTGCAAATACAGTTTGTTATACTACCACAAATGTCTACTTCTTCATCTGGGCCACCCAGTAGAGAAACTATTTACCACTAATTTCAGTGCAGTTGTAAAAAAGTTCTATTTCAATTGCTTTTTGTTAAGTTACCCTTAAAAACTAGCTTTGGACAACAGCAAACTGGCTGTCATAACCTACTGCTGAGATTACCACATGGGTTAATGACCCAACATTTTATTCAGCTCTGAGGCAGGTGTTATATTTGTTCTCTGTGCTCTCAGTCTCAGAGCTAGCAGACGTAGAGCAGTTCAGTCCCTGCAGCAAACATCCTTATTAGTCTCAGTGACGTTTCCTGATCTGTCATGATTCCCTCTATGATTAAACACCTCATAATCCTTTGCACTATGACAAACAATGTTTGTCGAACTGGAATTGAATATAAAGTAGTTTTCAATTCTGACATGTAAAACTGAGAAATTTGTAATTGTTTCATGCAATGCACATAAAAATTATTGGAGGAAATAGTACATACCTGCTGCTTTGCTGGTGATTGCTGCTGTTTGTATTCTTCCTGATGGCAACATTTGCAAGCCTTGTTCACCTTGTGTTGTTTGTTAATTTTAGTTTACAAAGGTAAAGAGATACTAAGGATTTGAATGTGACAGATATATAAGTAGAAAAAGTATTTGTTTTGAAATTTGGTCTTTAGAAAGAGTGCATTGATAACCAAAAGAAGATAAGGTCTCATGATAATGAAAAGTCATTTTATTCTATAAGATCTTGGAACTACACAATACTCATAACTCCATATTCACAGGCAGAAGGAAAGACCCTGCTCATGCTCTTGAGTATTTATTTTAGCTCTGAGTTTGTCAAATGTAAATAAACAAGTTCTTGAATTAGCTCAGGAACTGTTCTTTGTGTCTGAAAAGAAGTTATTCCAGTTGAATGCTAGCTTAGCCCTTCCCATAGACTATTTCTGCATACTCAATCACCAGCTCAGTGATTTAAGTTTTTAATAATTTTGGTTCCAAACATCATCATTTTCTAGCATTCTAGTTACACAGCTATTAATGAAGTAAGGAGTTCATACCTTAAGCCTCTAATCAAGCTTTGCTTGAAATTGTTGAAGGCTCTGGTAATGTTTTAAGATGCTTTTAATTTCTTATTTTTGGACCTTTCTTGAGGTTTTCCATCACTTTACATTCATTCTTCTGTCTACACTTGAATAATGTATTTGACAAGTTCTGTGTGTATAGAAAACAGCTCAGTGGAGTCCCAGGAAGGTATGCCATTTAGGATGCCTAGCAACTAGAGTAATACAAATATTTGCCTTTTTTTTTTTTTTTTTTCTTCTAGGAATTAATGTTTCCCACTCACAACACTCCCATGAAATTTAAAAGCTATCAAAACAGAGCAAGAAAAGGACCAGTTCATTTAGCTGCTGTAAATACTTTCAAAATATCTAATTTTTCCTTCAGCCTGCTAAAATTAGTGTCTCAGGTTATGGAAAGGTTTACATCATTATTGAATGAAGCAATCCACTTACTGAAATCTGATACGAGTGACTTGAGAGAGGGAAGGGCAGGGAAGAGAGGTAACAAACTGAATTTTTCTCCCATTCTGGAGGTGATCTTTCAAACACATACCTAACCTAGAGAATTGCAGAATTTCAAGTTCCTGCTCAGACTGCTGGTGTATTAGTAAAAATGCCTGCCCTCCTGCATTTTCAAATAGCTCGGTTAAGTGACGTCTTTGACCCAACTGCTCAGTCAACAGAGGCAGGGAGATTATTCCACTGAAAGCATTGCAATGCAAGGAAGATAGCTTGGGTTCTGGTTCAGTTTAAAATTCACTTTTTTCAGCATGACCCCTGCCTTCACTCTGTGAACTTCTACAGATCATGAACTCATCAGAAATGAAGAATATGAACACACTTGGTTTGTTCTTGGTCTTATGCTCTAGCAAGTATGCTGTTCAACATCACTGCCCTACTCATGTAAGAACCACAACATATCCATATAAATGTTGATCCAAAATAGACTTGGCTGTGGTTTGACTAAGACCTAAATCACAGCTGTACGTGAGCACTTCATTGTAGCCTTTTAAAGCGAGCAGAAATGTATTTAGAGGTGATGGTCTCATCACCTTGAGCTAACGTAAACTTTCCAAGATGCTAGTTTGCTTGGCATCTCTCCAGACGGGTTGCTGTGCAGTAGGATTCCAGGGAAGCCAACTTTATAGCTGTCACGTTCCTGTCGATGCTTGAGGGATTTCAGAATGGAAACAGAAATAAATGCAAGCTGTTAATGTATGGAATAAGCTGTGCTCAGAGAGTTGTGGTGGGTGAAGAGGGCAGAGAGAAATGTGTGTAGGAAGCTGACTGCGTGGTGATAGCTCCTGGCTGAATTTGTAGGATGAAATTACAAATAGGAATCCTATTTGTAGAGGTAAAAAATATTATTTTTTAAATAAGCTTAAAATATTTTCTGATACTAAAATATTTATGAATTGTTGGAAATGAAAAAATAAAAATTCCTTCTTTGAACTATTTAATGAATTTTGCATTTCAGCTGGAAAACTACTCATTACACCCCTAATATTGGTTCTGGGACTGGCATTGGGAGCCGTAGCTGTTGTAATAGGTAAGAGTTACATACATGAATGAATTTAGTCCTGATTATGCATTTCCCTGTATGACATCTCAAAGACATGGAGACAAAGTATATATTTCACAGATAATGTTTTAGTATTAAACACATGACTTTTTTTTCTAAAAAAAAGATTTTTTTTTTTAATTTATGCTTGCTAGCTTTATTTTTTTTCCATGTATTTGGTTTTCCAAATAAACATCTTTAACTGCTGTAGATAAATGAGCAAAAAGTCCAGAGTAACTAAAACATAATCCTGGGGACTGACTTGGACCTAGCCTTTTATCACCCCATTGAATTGCAGCTTTATGATCTTGGCCATGCATATGACAAGATTTTTAGGGAGCTAAGGCCTAGTCCCAAGAGCTCACCAGCTTGAAGATGCAACAGCAACAAAGAAACAAATTGGGATGACTCAGTCTCAAAGCATGATCCAGTGTGAAGGCTGCCAAATTGTATTCCGTCACAAAAACTGGTACCGTGATCTCAATTGATTACAGTATCAAAGCTCTGTTAATGTGGTTGTATTAACATGGACACAGATATTTTAGCAAAGCTGCTCTTTTGCCTGGCTCAGCTGAGTTTTCCCACAGAAAGGAGATTAGCTGTGACAACAAGGTATAATTTTACTCACGTGAATGAATATCCACTCTTTATGTTGGCAGCAAAATGTCATTCAGGGATCATGCTGCTTCACAGCTTTTCATCAAACTGCTATTCCACTGAGAATTTGCAGTGCATGCCCAACCCTGAGGTACATTGGGATGTGGCTCCTGTATTTTGATATAATAAAGCCAAAATAACCAGGATAGTTATATTAATAAGGTTGTAAGTAACCAATCAACCTATAACCAAAATTTTCTAGATTACATCTGGCCAAATAAGGAATATTACTGTAACTTCTGTATTTAGACCATCTTCACTGAAGACAGCGAGCGATGTCTATCTTAAATATTTGCTCTATTCAATAGGATTTTTCATGCCAAGATTTTAAGCAATAAAGACTTCTTAATGCCAGTAAATCTTATTTTGGTATGCAGTCTGGTATAATCTGTGATGGGGAAAAAACTCACTTTTTTATATACTAAAATTTAAGAGGGTTTTGCAGTAATATAGTAACAGTATTTGCAATAATAATCAAAATGCCATTGGAGTCTCATCCTAGGCTTGGCTGGATAAGATACGATCAAGGCCAGCATATGAGCAGTTCCAAAAACATTGATTATTTATAGAAAAGTTTTGGTTTTGAGGTAGTTAGAGCAATATTTGCTGCCAACCACTATTAGAGTAATCTCAGTTACATAGCTGAAAACTGTACTGCACCATTTACAAGTGGCAAAGCAAGAACTCTGTGCTTGTAGTAGTCTTTTGTTCTATGTTTTTCCTGTAGTGGTGTCTGAAAAGAAAGTCTTTGGCCATTTCAGTGAGCTGGTGGCAAGAGAAAGAGAAAGATGCTTCTCATTTGGGTTTGAGAGGGTAAAAACTATTGGACAAATTATTTTTCACCTTAATGATTGTGATGTATTTATTTATTTTTGTTTTTACAGCTTTTTTTCTCTCAAAAGACTTTTAAGAATAAATAGTTCCTTGTCCAGGCAAGAATAAATACTTGATATTATTCAAGATAAGCATTTGGTATTACTTCATAGTAGATGAGGATGTTTGTAAAAATAAAGTAAAACTATAACATGCTGTCTCTATTGTGTGTGAATCTAGTTGAAAAGTAGTTTAGTTACATCAGCTTTGACTTCAGATCTAAGAATTTCCAGAGTGCTTTTAAAAGTTTTATGTTTGTACCTTATACCAAACAGCATGGTTGAGAAATTAATTCACCAGAGATGAGTGTAGGGTTAGATGGAATTTGTTGTAATGGAAAGAGTAAGTGTAGCTTAGCTCATATCAAAGACACTGTTGCAAGCTAGTCTTTTTTTTCTGCTTGTCCAAATGCCTGGTCTAAATTCTCCTGAGACATGAAAACTCCATCTGAATACATATATCTAAAGAACATAACACATGCATAAAGGATTGCATTTAATTATGGTTTTTTTCATATCTCCTTCTTTTGGCAGGTTTATTTGTGTTCCCTATCTATTGCCTTTGTAAAAAGCAGAGGAAAAGGTCACGGACAGGTATGCCCTGGTGAGGATGGACATTACTCGCCTGAACTGAGCTGGTCCTGCAAGGGCTATCCATGTTTTGTGCAACAGAGCAATACAGTACTGGTTACAGCATCAAAGCCACCGCCCTGGAAGAAGAATGGGGGGTCTCCTGCCATCTTCCCTCAGCTGAAAACACTACTGCAGACCAGAAAGCCTCTTTGCTCTGGTGCACTCTCGACAAGATGGGCCCCCTGACTGCTGCTTTTTAAATGTTTTTGGTTTCGGTTTTTTTAGTTATTACTTTGGAGGGGTTTTTTGAGTCTAAGTTTGTGAACCAGACAATCCAAGTCTGTATTGTAGCCACAACTCTACTACCGATTTGGCCTGTGAAGAAAGCATTTAACTGCTAACATGTGCTCGTTTAACTTCAGTGTCGGCCTTTAAGGTGGAAATGCTTAGAAGTGTTCGGACTCTTACTGTATACTGAGCATACTACTTTTGGTATTAAAAACTACTTCTGTAAATAACTTCCATCACACAGCATTCTGTTCAGCATACCGAAACCCCATCACATGCCAGAGCACGACAGCTGCTTATCTTCTGAGTCCTCCTGCTAGTGGAGTGCACATTGCCACCGCCAAACTGCAGTGCCTCAGGGGGAAATACCCTTAGTACTGAAGCGCCGTGATACTTAAGAATATGGTGACTGGTTTCACTTCAGTAATTTATTCATGACAGTCTATTAATATTAATGGCAGGGGGTGTGATAAGATTTGTTACAACAGGACTTAATTTTTAAATTCTCACAGTACAGAAGAAATGTGAAGGGTTTAGATAACAAGATGTGTCAGTGGCCTAATCTGTCCCAAGATGTCCCGAGAAGTGTGCTTGCAGGGAAGCTGGAAACCTGCTCTTTTATTCTGACTTGGAATATGATACACATGCTACACACTACTTGTGTGAGGATTGACTTGATGAAATTTTATAACCTAAATAGCACATTTTGTTTGTTTGTTCCCTTGAGTAGGCTACTACTACATAAGTCTTGAAGTATCCACTGATGTCTCATGAGGAAAATCTGTGAATCCAGGGTAAGGGAAGCGATCATAAGTTCTTAGGAGACCACTTCATTCTTACTTTCTGCTTCCAGTGTTTCTCTTCCTGGCGCATGATAGTTCTGAAGACAATAGCTATCTTTGCTCTTTTTTTCTTAAGTTCCACTGTTTGCTACCAAACCTCTTTCTCAGTGCATCGTGACAAATGTGATTCAGCATAAAGAATCAGTTACTGAGAATTTTTACACTTTTAATTATATTCCAAATTTATCATACAAATATAACTTAAAAAACTAGAATAAATTTGTTTAGACAGAACACTGAAACAATAAAGAAAGGAACTGAACAAAAAGAATCTACTTCATACTGTAAAAATACAAGCTAATCTTAAAAGAAGATTGGATTTGTACTGTGAAGGTACTTCTTTTCAGCATGTGTGTTTGAAGAGACACATATATTTATATATATGTTTGTGTTTATATGGGGAAAGGGGAAGCAGGAAGATGGGAGATGTCCTTAAGTCTATGGACTTCAAAATTTAGGCTCGCAAATGCATATCATTTAAGAGGATATACTTTGTACCACTTCCTTGAAAATTGTTAAATCTGAATCCAGTTGTAATTTTTAAGCAAATAGTGTTCTGCCCCACCAACATAATACTGTTGTAAGATACTTTGACTTTGAAGCCTCAGTGGAAGAAGCTGATGACTTTTGTTAACCTGGAAACACAAGTATCAGCTTACCATAGCTGCCTAGTTTGCTTGTTTTCTGTCAGCTTCTGGTTTTGTTTTCTTGCATTTTTTTTTTCCTTCAAGCACACCATAGTAGTCAATAACTATTTAATTATTTCCATTTGAATTTAAGGGCATGTTGACCGTGTTATCCTAACAGTAGAAATAGTACTTTTCAAAGATTTGCAAGTTAAGAAGGGAAGCAATGACATTTAGAAATAAAATTCAAAGCCTATTGTCAATGCAGATTCACCTGTTATTTAGACTTACTTTCTTCTGAGACACATCAGTTTTCTATTTGTGTTCTGTCTGAATTTGGAAGCTGCCTTAAAATTGGTCTTGGTTTTGAGTGTGTTTTCTGAGGCTATACATATCAGTTGTCTTTGGCTTACTCAGGGATTTTTATTCCTCTCTTTAAATGTCAAATAATGAAGATATTTTTGTATTATTTAGAAAAACCTTCAGACCTCAGAGAGTGAGATATATATGGATAGATTTAGGTTTGCAATGCAGTCGATAACTTGGTGTCAAATTATTCCACTTGAGAATATTTTAGTACTTGAGATTGTCTGTAATTAACTACACAGTGGATTAATTTCCTTTCTTTCCCTGGCTCTTTATAAATGTGTGAGATATTCTTATGGTCTTTGTAGCTATTTTCACTCTGCCATGTTTGCCATTTTCAATTTTAACTAGAGTTCAATAAGATCTGAAACTAAGATAGATACTAGAATAAAGAACATAAAAGGGAAGATAATAGATCTGCACTTACTTCTATTCAGAAAGTGTGTCCTTGTGGATGGAGAAAAGGCCCATACAAATCAGCTCCTTCATTGTCATTTCATCTAGGCCATTTTGATTTTATCAGAACAGATTAAATCAAAGGGAAATGGTCCTTCATTTTGTATACAGAGCAGAAAGAGACATCTTTGACCTTGTAAAAATGAGTGAGTCTGATTGTGCTTTTTCTGTAGGAAAAAAAAAAAAGGAGTTACAATAATTTTTACTTTTCTGTAGAACAAGATAAATGTTCAAGGACCAGGCAGGACAGGGATATGGAAGTCTTTTTCCATCTGTATAAAAATATTCCCACTTGAAAAGTACATAAATACAATTTTTATCAGTATTACATAACATAACCTTCTAAAGCATGAGAAGTAGCTCAATACAAAGCTTCATTTTGGTAAACATTAGCTTTTAAGCAACTAATCACAGCAAACCTTATATACATTAAAGCCACGTCATTTGTTTTAAAAGCATTAATTTATTCATTTGAAAGAAACTGAATGAACTTCATAAGGAAATTATGTTGAGTGTATTGTGGTTTTTGTAGCTACTCTAAAGAAACCATCAGGCTGTTCTACTCCATCTTTATTAGCAGAAAACTTCATCAGGCAGCTATACCTGCTAAGGCAGATTTCACACTACTGTATGCTGATCATCACTGGTCATTGTGTTTGCTTTCACGACATTTAATATTTAAGATTATTTATCTTTGTGCGAAGTTGTTGCTCATCAGCTGTGTTCAGACTAGGAAATGCTTAAATCCATTCTGCACTAGCCTTCTGTTTAGAGCTTGCCTGTGTGCTCAGTCCTGTGTGCGGACATGCAGTCAGAGCTGGGGCTCTCCCTTCCCACGGTGCTGTGGCTCTGTGTGCCCCATCCTGCTCCTGCTGGGAGGGCTGGCTGGACACACCACCCTGCAGGAGCTGCTCTCCCTTTCTCCAGTATGTGGAATTTAGTTGTCTTTGGTTGATGGGGTCAAGTACCAGAGCTGCTCAGCCATAGCAGCAGCGGGATCATTTTCTGTCCTGTGACATCTCAGAACAGAGTTAGGTATATGTACAGAGTTTATCCAGGAGCTTGTGACTGGAAAATAATTGTGCTTGTCCTTATGTCCGTCTATTAGCCAGTGAGAGTAATAGGCTGAGTAGGAATACAAGCAAGAGGCAGAAAGCAATTCTGAATAGCTTTGTGCTGAGCTGACTCATCAGGTTTAGGTCTGTACAAAAAAGTCAGTCTTCAGTTCTCACCACCTTTATAATAAACAGCATATTCCTACCTGTTCAGTGTCGTTAAAGTACAGTGCACTTTGAGTGATCTATTATCTTCCTTTGAGGCAGTGCAAATGTGTAAGGGAAGATGTTGTGTTTGGTTTTGATGCTCCTAATGCTGACTTCATAACTCGTCCTGGTGTGTTAGGGTTTTTTGTAATCTACACCTATTTATTCATTATAAATTTTTTCCTTTATTAAAAATATTAATTTGCAGGGACTACTGCCAATTTTAACTAGAAAGCATTTTGGATCACCATCAGGTATTCTTTTTAGCCAAGAGGCTTTTTGCTCTTCCAAAGACTGTCACAGTTTGTGTGATGTTAAATGGTGTGTAGGTGGGGCAGTAATTCTCCCAAAGGATACAAATTCACCAGTGATGGAATGGTTTCTTACGCCAGTTAGATTTGAGAAACTGTTCAATATTCAATGGCAGAACAGGTTGCCATGCAGATTCTTGGTTGATTTTTTAGATTTTTTAATATTTAGTTTTGTTGTTTCTTGAGCAAACCTTACATCATAATTTTTGGTATGCTAATTGTGCAGGTTCAAGTTGTGGATAAGAACCACAGATTGCTGTTACTGTTATAATCTATATTAGATCTCTGCTGATGGAAAGAATCCTACATGAGGAAACTATTAGATAATTTCTTACTTTCTTTTAATTTTTAAGCCTTATAGTTGCAGTGAGTCAGCTTGATTCCTGACATCCATCACAGCCCCATTAAACCAGAGAAAACTATTTTTATGCCAGCGTGGAATTTGGTCACAAATACTTTTATAAAAACATCTGGAAGCATGTTGATAGCCATGGAAAACCTGATTCAGTTCTTAAGAAGTGCAAACCACTATGGAGCAACTCCTCTCATTTGCAGAATTATGCCAATGTGTTTAGTAAGCACAGGAGAGGGAAGGAGTTGGGAGGAATTTCCAAACAACATTCTCAGAGCAGATTGTCAGGAGAGGGGATACTAGCTTTTAATATAATAAACCTTACTGCTTTGAGTCACTAATTAAATTAGAAACAACACCCAAAGACAGTGTTAAATAACATTTCTTCAAATTCTACTTTCTTCAATGTAACAAATAGCATCACGCTGTAAGAAATGGAATTGCAGCTGTTCAGTATTTTTAGGACTTAACACGTAAACTTCAGGACACACAACATCTAAAAAGTTATGTTGCTGGTCTGTTTGGTAGTTTGTCTTGCTACTGTTACATGAAAAATCAGCTGAGCCCTGATTTGATTGAAAGACAAACAGTTTTCACTGGTGTTACAGCTTGAGCAGTACTTAACACCCCAAAACATTTTTGTAATAAAACTAACAAATGCAGTTGCTTGCAGACTGAACTTCCTCGCTGATTCTTCCTTACCTTTCTGTGCATAAGAGTTCAGGAACCATATGTTCTCTCTGCATTAAGGAACAGACTGCACATATTAGGCAGTTAATCACTGATGCCTCTCTTCTCTTGGCCTGATAGTGAAATGCCGTAAGGTAGGGAAACAAAAACTGATCTTAGAGTGCATGCTCTGATTTCAAAGTTAAAAATGTGTAATAAGTTTTAATTACTCCATAGCAGAAAATAAATGCATACATTTTGAAACATAATTCCAGCTGTTTATTTATAAATCTGTCTGTATAACACAATAGTTATAATAGTGATGCATTTATTAAAATATGCATATTGTGCAAAAGAAAACCTTTTTTGGTGCTTATTTGGCTTATCAAAACATGAAAAATTAATCTGCAGTGTTTTGGATGGATCAAAGAAGAGAAGCTTATTGTGTAGAAATATTTGTTTAGCATAAACGTGAATTTTGCACATATCTTAAACACAGCTGCATGCCAACCCAATTCACTGTACACCTTGTTGAAAATTTGTCAGACTGAAAACAGTATTTTTGAAATTTTTAACTTACTATCACAGAGCATGATGTTACTAACAGAATGCCACATTTACCTCATTTTTAGAAGGAGATACATTTACAGAATCCAGAGAAGCTGTTCAGGTGTTTTAAACCTGTCCTATAACACTAAGATGCAGTCAGAAAACATCTTCATGCCTTATGCAAGCTCTGGATGAGCAGATGGATTCAGTCTTTTGTCATGGACTATGTTTTTGCATAAAAAATGCACTCTTAAGAGTTTTTCATACCAATTTGCATCCTGCTGCTTTGTGTTGAGAAATTGCAAGGACAGGGATAGATTTACATTTCACTGTTTACCATCTCATAATAAAATGTTTACCATGTTTCCATTCTTATACACCTTGTTTGTATGCTTTCCTTCTCCTTCTAAATTTCATGAATTGAAACTGACTTGTGAAAACGACTGAAGATCAAATTGGACCTGTAAAATGTGATCTCATAAGAAGTTGCTTTGTTAGTGCTTTGCTGAGCTTATATAAGCAAAAAATTTAATTTTGTTGTAATCTATTTTTCTTCAGGGGTTTTAATTTTGCATTTTTTTAAATGTACTTAAACAGCACAGTCATCTTTGTTACATAACTAACCATCTGAGTACAAAATAACATTTTCGGATGTTCGTTAATTCTTGTCACTGTGGTAGAGATGAGAATAGTGCTGAAAAAAGGAAAAAATTATCTCTGAGGAGCGTGTCCAAACCGAATTTAATTCTATGACAATTCAATGAGAAGCCTTCCCTTGCCCCCATCTCTTGTTCTGTGTATTTTAGGGTGAAGGGTTCCCTTTAAAACAGGTTTAATTTGAATTGCAAGGGGTGAGGGTAGTGAGATAATAGATCACATCATTTTTAGTGTACAGGCTTCTGGCACAACTAGGGTGCTGGCCAAACACTGTGGATTCATTAAGAAAGCAATTTCTAGTTCTGCATTTGGGCAACATACAAGATAGATGCATCAATGGTTGGAACTTTTTGTAGTATATTTATGGGATGACTAAGAACTTAGAAAAACTGGAGGAAGACAATGCCCATGAAATCAACACTTGAATTCCAGTATTTAGTGTTTTGTATAATGAGGGAATTTGAATGTGTAAGTGCCTTACTGCGTGAAACAAATGAAAGGTGTTCAAACCCCTCAACAGAGCAATATGGGAATTCCTGTTCCGTGGACTCCTACCATTATATTAAGCCAAAGTAATGAGTATTGGTTTGCTCAGAAAGTTGACAAATATTACATTAGGGAAGAAGTTAGCCTATCATAAAAGTAATCTGGCATGCCTATTTTAATTCTGATTATCTCATTTCTGTGGGTTTTTTAACTTGCTCTTTGCCTCCATCTCTCCCTCTGACTCCCTTCCTTCAGACTTCTGCAGAAATGCATCTTAGGTTGTTGTTAGAGTCAGTTTGGCTCCTCCAGCATAGGAAGCCATGAGTTTTCAACCACTGAAAGAAATGCAGCCTTTTGAAGAGAATTCAGCCAAAGTTTAGATACAGTACAGCCTGTCGTGGCTGTACCCACCAGCTCGGGGGCTCACTTGTGCCTTGTTCACACTAATTGCAGGAGGTGGAAACACCAAGGAATATGGCACATGGAGGTGCACGGTATCTAGGCTGGGACTTAAAGCAGGTTGAGAGCATTTCAGTGTTATCCAACTGGAACATATCCTGTTAGTACAAGTTGGTAACTCCTCTGGGGTGGGTGTCCGTGTGGACGAAACCATCAATCAAGATGGTGGCGCAGCTCTGGGATCTCTGCCCAGCCCTTCACTGCAGGGTGGGAGGTGTGATCTGGAAAAGTATTACTCATTTTGCCATCTTCTGATAGCTTCAAAATGGGTGTTGTGGGGTTTATTTCTTCTTACTTCCTTTTCCAGAAGACAGTAGAATTTTACCCTGTATGATCTAGACTTACTAAAGGACCTGTTTGTCTTTACTAACACTGATGCCACTATTGTCCAGCTATTATTGAAGTCAGGAATAAGCTACTTTTCTAAAATTACCTTAAATTTCATGAGCTTATGGTAGCAATTATCTGTCAAAAAAAAAAAAAAAGTATATAAGGTAATTATCAGAAGGAAATTGAGTTAATGGGGGGTAAGAAGAAAAATTATGATTAGAAGGTCTATTTTTTTATAGATTCATAAGATGGTTTTAATATGTTTAATTTCCTCCACTGCGAATTTGTAAAGGAAAGAAGGAAAAATTAAGGTGAATATCCCTTTGAACCTTTTATTTTCTTGAAATTCTTGAGTTTTTCAGAACTGTAGAGGGGCTTTTTTTCCACCCTGGAATTACTAATTGGGAATATAGCTGTCACAGTGTTACTGTGAACACTACCGTGACTGTTTAGTCAGGATTCAGCTTGCATGTCTGAAGGTTTTGGTGGTAGGGAACTTGATTTAGAGCCATACTGTAATAAAATTGTTAATGAATTATCACATGACTTCTCTTTCAGCATTATCTCAGAATTTTAGGCATTAAAAATTTGATCATTCTATAATCCTTTAAATAGAAGATGCCATGTATCAAAATACTCGTTCAACCTTATGAGTTACTGTTTATTTTTACTAGTTATTTCATTAAATGATTTTTTCTCTCCTAGAACCAGCAGACACACAACCAAAATGCTGATAAGATTTCCCCATTATCTTTGTCTTGCATTTAGCTGATACTATATTTTCTGTTGCACAGTATTGCAGCAATGGTCTTCATGCTGTAATAATTTGATGAAAATTTCCAGTAGTCTTGGGCAATATTTTACAAATAATTCATCTTCAAGTTGGTATTTTAAGTGTATACCAATAATCACTGTTGAGTGTGCTACCTATGTGGTCACTTTAGTTCATGTCAATGTTTTGTAAGGATTATTTCTTGCTACCCTCTTCAGAGTGCCTTTTCATTTAGGAGGTCTAGAAGATGGTTCATTGAAGTCTTCTGTTGAATCTACCATAGTAATATCTGATCTTCAAAATTGTCCTGATGAATGTATAACTAAAATATTGTTCTTTAAGAAGCTGTAGTAGACACAGGTTGTATATGCACATGTACATGCATGGATACAAGGGAGGGTATTCTGCCAATGTCCTGCTGGACAGGACCTTTCGAAAGTAAGTGAATTTTTTAACAGTTTTATTTTCAAAATGTTACCTCACTAGTATTCAGTAGTAGATATGTCTCTGTATTGCTTCACTTTGCTAAATACAATCATGGTAGGCAGTTTAATTTTTAAAAGACTGCAATGAATCCGGTGTTCGTATGAGACTGAATTTCGTAAGACAAAACTTACGGTACTTTGTTTCCTTTAAAGGCATTCCTTTCACTTACACTGACATCCCGAGCCCCTGTCAGCAACAGACTGAAAAAGTGCTTCCCCATGATGAAATGGAAGAATGTAAAGTAGCATTTGAATGCACTCCACCCATCCTAGAATCAATATTCAGAAATGGGGGCGGGGGGCAGTGGATTTGATTAATTGTGGGGAGACCTATATTGTAGAGTTCATTCACTTGCACACAAGGGGTTTTACAGTGTCATCTAGTTATGTCTACCTAATAAAGTTTTGAAAAAGAAAAATGAAACTGCCTGAATGTTTAACTCTTTCTTTAAGCAATTCTATATTTGAAGGATAGTTGTCAATCTCCAAGGAGTCTTGCTTAAATTTGTAATATTTTTAATGATATTTATATAATCTTAAAAAAATCACACCAAATAATTTAAACTTTAGAGTCTTTGTGTTCTCAAACCCTGTATTAGAGTCACTTCACTCTTTAGCTGCTTAACACTGAAAGCAGAGGTAAAAGCCAGTTTACTGTGGTGAACATTTTAATGCAAAATAAATGTCATGTTGTGTCATCTCTGGCTACTGCTTTCACTTTTAAAAGCATCTTAATATGCAACACAGAATTTTACCTTCTCATGAAATGTTAAAATGTTAGCTTAAAATAACCGAACACAAAATGAGGAGAAAATTGCTGAAATCCAATTTTCCCATTCCCTTTTTATGACTAGTCCCTAAAGCTTTATCACTTTCAAAGGGTTTCAGAGAAAGCAGTCTGTAGCTATAAACTTGAAATAGGTAACCCATTAATTGAAGCGGGTGCCTCTTTTCTCTGGAAAGGAACTGTGTTCAGTTTCCTTACTAGGTGAGCTGTCACTATTGATGGAATGTGTTTTCTGATGTGTTGGGGATTTTTAAACACTGTACCTAATTATGAAGTTGCACTGGCTTATTCATGAACAGGCACACAAGGTGTCACCATTACCTACACTTTTTTTTTCTGTAGGAAATAAAGCTGAAAAACAATTCCCTGCCAAGAAATAGGAAGCAAAAATCTTGAGGCCTATGCTTGGTCCCTCTGGTGGACAACAAACCTTTCAGCCCTCTCATCAGCCCCCTCCAAAACGGTCAAGATTTGCAACAAAATGTCAAGGACATCATACCAGAGGTTCCTTATTTGCAGGAATTCTTGCATCAGTGTGCAGCAATGGAAGAATAGTCCACAGGCCAAAGAAATCGATAGCCCTAGAGCTGAAACTGAAGTTAAAGGCCAACTTCTCGCTTGCAATCTCAAACTGTTTGACAAAAGACAGACAGCAGA
Organism: Phylloscopus whistleri; assembly: GCA_017589585.1. Lineage (NCBI taxonomy): Eukaryota > Metazoa > Chordata > Aves > Passeriformes > Phylloscopidae > Phylloscopus > Phylloscopus whistleri. The sequence continues at coordinate 4,663,408 of JADMLD010000683.1, read as the reverse complement.
CTTTGATTATAAGCGTGGTCTTTCCCCAAGTAAACAGTTTCCCATGACTGACATAATGCTTTTGAGGGTTTTCATGATTTGCTTAGTAGGTTGGCATGAGCAGTGAAATGAATCACTGTGGGGTATGTGAAATACTGAATTAGAATTAGCAACCATGTAAACCTGTTATGCTTCTAAAAGGTCAATACAGCTTTTATGAGGGAGTCTTGTCTTATTAACCACAAAGTTTATTGGCAAGTCAGCAAGTTATGTAATTCCTTGCAATAGTCTCAAACCTAGACATGGGCTAAGAAGGAGGATCTCGTGTGGACAAGGTGGGCATAGTATGGTCAGAACATACTTGAATTCTGCAGAGATCTGTGTTTGGCTTTGCTCTTGAACATACTTGCAAATGATATAAAGAAAAAGGTAAGCAATGGGGTAATAAACAATCTTGAGTTACCCAGGAGTGTAGAGATGAGAGTTAGTTACAGTAATTAAATAAGTGGGTTTTGGACAACAACAAAATAGAGGTAGGTTCTTTCCATGGAATGATATGACTGATGGATGATAGTTACTGTGTTTGTACCAAAGGTCTCTGAGTGATACAGGAAAAACAAAGTAGTGACCAGATGGGATCTGTAACAAAAAAAAAAAAAGTGAATCTTGATGAAACAATGAAGACCAGTGAAGTCTCCTGCCAAAGGGTATTGTAAATGCTGAGACCTGACATGGAAACTGGAGCAATAACAGCAGAGAAAGTGGTGGCAAGTCACTTAATGTATAGAATACCCTGTTTGGTTCAGAAAGTCTTTTGAGTCAAAAATGTTTGGAAGCCTGAAGTGTAGTAGATTGGTAGTATTTGTTTGCATGTTTTTGCATTTTCCCCCAGATACCTGGTTTTATTTTCTGTCAGACTATTGGTCTCCCTGAAGCATTGCTCTGTCCCAGTATTTTTAGGTCATTTTCTTTTAATTGAAATTCCCTAGGTGGGGATAATGTCATGGTGGATTCCAGCAGTGATCCAATGAGAATGGGAGGGATATGGCCTCTTCCATCCTACTTGACCATAGAAAACACTACCATGGATGAGATGCTGATAGGTAAATTAGGGGTTTGCAAAGTTGTGAAGTCATGCAAATGTGTCCCCTTTGTGTACTGTTCTCACCATCAGCTAATTTTTTTCCACCTGTTCTGGACAATGTTCTTGCCTCAACCTAATTTCCACCTAGCTTGTCCTCTTACTCTCTCTGGGATGCTTTCACGATCATATCATCCTTTCTCAGGCTGTTTTCCTGTTCCTTAATACTCCCCTTACTGGAATACTGAAATATCTGAAGCTAAGATTTGTTTTTGTGATCCTCTAAGAGTGTTGTATGCTTGTTGTATGTTCTATGCTGGCCCAGTCCTTGCCTCCTTGACCAATTTGGGCATAAATAAACAGCACTACTTCCTCTGGAAATATTTCTTTCTAAATGAAATGCCATTTTACGTGTCCCTTACCCACTTTTGTCTGCCTTCTATTTCATCAATCCCATTCCATTTTGTAAATTATGTTTTCTCTTTTGTTCTCTTTTATGCTAAAGAACTATTGGACAGTCTCTCAAAGCTCCAAGTAGGTAAGAGAGAAAGTGCAGCAAAGCAAAATAAAATTACAATGCCAGAAAAGCAGCACTGTGTGATTAAATGGGACTCTGTAGAGATTCCCCTGCCTGGTAATTGTACACTTGTACACTCCTCATTTTGATGTTTGTGATATTTTTTGTTTGTTTGTTTGTTTAGCATGTGCATGATGCACCTAAAAAGTTACCTGTGAACCTGTTTTGGGTGTTTGGCTTTGGTGGTTTTTTGGGGGGAGGGGGGCAGGGTGAGAGGACCATGGGGCTGCTTTTGTGTTTGGTTTTTGTGAAGAAATCTCTGTGCACCTACTGGCTGATGAGGGATGGCCCTGCCCTGAGGCTGAAGCCTGAGGCTGAAGCCAGCTGAGAGATGGTTTTGATGATCCCTATGATGCGCAGCTTCCCAAGTTATGCTCCCAACAGCAGAGTCTGATGGTTAAAACATCATTCCAGTGTCTGAGCCTTGCACCCAGGGCATTGCTGCCTTCATCCACTGGGGCAGGATTACGTCCTGTTCTTGTCCTGGCCATCCAGCCCCTTCTGCCCGAGAACTGCCTTGTAGATTCTCCTCTTTTAACTCATGCCTTGTCAAATAACAGTAATGGCAGGCTCCAGTCATTGGTACATTGCCTCAGAACACTTCACAGGGCAGAAGATGGTGTGTGGGAGGAGTGGTGGGAAGGACACACGTTCACAGGGGCAGTGTGGTGTGGCGCCCATCTCCCTCTGCCCCAGCCTGTTCTGGGCATCTCTCCACAGCTCGCCCCTCTTCTTGATTTCAACTTTTTGTTTTCAAACCATGTCTGTTTTAACCTTTAGTTTGACCATATGTTTATTACTTATTAAAAAATACTTTCAAATACATGGCTTCATTTTAGTTTCATTTGACTTTTACGAGGTGATGGACAAGTCAGAGCTAATAATAAATTGCTTAGTGACAAACCTTTGCCAAATCAAATAAACTTGAATTCAACAGAGCTTTCCAATAACGCCTTCAGTGTTTCAGACCTTCTGTGTCTCCTGTTGCCTTTTTCTCAAATTCCTTTACAACAAGCACTCTATGTCACCACTTCCCTTTTGATGCTATTTTTAACAAACAGATTACTTAGATTTCAGGCAACATTGAGCCTCTTTTTAACTATCATTTATTTATGTATTGTAATCTTGAGTTAGCTCTTTTATGGCTTTGAACCTTAGAAATGATTGTAGCGATGTTATCTCCTGTAGCAGTAAAAGGAGACAAGACAGACAAAGGCTGACTTTTCCTCTCCCACAAAGGAGCGTTCAAGGACTAAACATGGCTGTCAGAATTGTACTTCATAAAAATCAACCTTTGTGGGAACCCCTTGTCAGCCTGATGGTGGATAAGTGGAGCAGCTGTCTCTGCTGGATTTGTTCATTTACCTGACAGCCTGTCAGATGAGGAGTTGTCAGAAAAAAGTGGCTGAATATGAGCTGAGGTCATCGCTTTGGTGGCAGCCTGTCCTGAGGTGCCGTTTTCTCCAGCTGTTTGAGGGGTAAGTGTGGGGTGTGTGCATGGGAACTTCAGCAGGTCCCAGCACCCTGGATTTGGTGTGTGTGGTGCTGGCTCCCCCCGAGCCATAGGTCCAGCCAAGTCATAACAGAGCCCTGCACATCCCAGTCTTGCTACTGGAAGGCATTATGGGACCCAGACCTGTCAAGGTGCATAAGGATAACATGTTAATAAGTATAATTCTTTTAACTATCATCTTTTCATAGACCTATCAAGATATGAAAAAAGTGCATCCTTTGGCATAGAGTTTTTCTGCCTGCTATAAATTCAGGCAACAAATATTTCCTAAGTTAAGGCACAGAATTAAAAAAAATACATTTACATGGTTCAGTTTATTATGTGTGTGTGATCATATTACTACGGTATGAAAGCTTTTGCTCTCTTTTTTAAAGTATGTATGTAATAAGTAATGATTTATGTTTTAATGTAATAATATATAAAATTATATGTTATATATATTTAACCATCTGAAATTCAACAGAGGTAAATGCAGGGTCCTGCACCTGGGGAAGAATAACCCCAGACACCTGTACAGGCTGGAGGCTGATCTGATGGGAAAGCAGCTCTGCAGAGAAGGAACTGGATGTCCTGGTGGACAAGCTGTCCATGAACCAGCACTGTTCCATGTGGCCAGTGGTATCCTGAGGTACATTAAGAGGAGCATTCCCACCAGGACAAGGGAGGGATCCTCCCTACTCAGCTCTGGTGAGGCACATCTGGAGTGCTGTGTGCAGTTCTGGCCTCCCCAGTACAAGAGAGACATGGAGCTCCTGGAGCAGGTCCAGTGGAGGGCTCCAGAGGTGATTAAGGGTCTGGAGCATCTCTCTTACAAGGACAGGCTGAGGGAGCTGAGCCTGTTCAGCCTTGAGAAGAGACAACTGAGAGGGGACCTCATGAATGTCTGTCAGTATCTGAAGGGAGAGTGCCAAGAGAACGGAACCAGGCTCTTGGTGGTACCAAGCAATAGGACAAGAGGTAACGGGCAAAACCAGATTCATAGGAACTTCCACTTGAATATGAAGAAGAATTTCTTCACTGTGCAGGTGGCCATGCACTGGAACAGGTTGCCCAGAGAGGTTGTAGAGTCTCCCCCAATGGAGCTACTCGAGCCATCAGGACACAATCCTGTGCGTGTGCTCTAGGATGACCCTGCTTTAGCAGAGAGTTTGGACCAAATGATCCATTGTGGTCCTTTCCAATCTGACCCATTCTATTATTCTGTGATTTCTTGTCATCTTATATGTAGATAATAACAGCAAACCAATAGCATTATTCATTCCTTGCTGGTTTGTCATGCTGCATAACAAAAGAACTGCAGTGAAATAATTTAACTGCCTGTTTTATTGTTCGTGTACACCTCTAGGGCTTTTTTATTATTACTCTTTTGCTAATTTGCTTATCTCAATGGCATTCTTTGGCACTGAATTATCTGCATTCCAATGTGCAAATGTATTTCTTTGCTTTAGTAATTGCCTTTTTATATAATGATTGTCTACCTCCTTTAAGATAAGAACAAGGTCCTGGAAGATGGTTGTTGATTTGAATTTGTGTATATTAAAAAGTGAAACGAGAACTAGAAAAAGGTTTTTCAGTTATAAAGATGATAGCAAAATAGGATTACTGGATAAAGGAAAACTGCTGACATCAAGGCACATCTGGTGAGAAATGTACATTGTTTAGGTTAGAGACTGACCACATTAGGCTGATGTACCCAAACAGTTTTATATAACTCAGTGATTAAAAGCAGAGTCCTGTCATTGTTTTGGCTGGCCATATTTAAAATTAGCTATTCCAGGAATGGAAAAATTAAAAGTCTGTTTCCTTGTGAATTTATTTTCTGTGCCACTCCATTATAACATGTCTTCACCTGGAACAGCCTATTTGAATTTACCTCTCCCTGTTAAATGTGTCTGGTTCTTCCCAGTGTTCCCTAAATTGTCACACAGTGCCTTCTCCCCATCTCTATCTAAGCAAGAATTATCACATGCTTTACCTTTTTCCAAAGCACATAGGTGCCAGCTGGTCATCTACTAGAATTGTGATGGTTGTCAGATCAATTTTCAGGAGCTTTCATGCAGGCTGGCTGCCCACCAGGAAATGGTGGCTGGGTGCTTCACTCCTTCTCCCGACTGAAGCACTCCTACCACACTTGCCTTTGTCCAGGTACTGATTTTCAAAAATCCTATTTGAGCGTGGTTAGGCCACCACACAACGTAGTGTTCTAAGCCTCATTTCTTCAGAATCCAAGGATAAAGTGGAGATTTTAATATGTGCACATGTAAGGTTTTCCCTTTAATTTCAATGTGAGGTTTCATTTTTTGAACATTAGTATGAAAGCATATCAGTGGTAATTAGATCATGGAAAGTAAGCCAGCTGTATGTTGGATAACACAACTTGCAGCAGGTATGAAGAAGTATAAAGATGAGAAGAGGTACATGGACAAACACAGAACAAATTCTGGAGCTAGGAATAGAAATTAAAAAGTACTGGTAGTTTTGACCAGATATTTCCTGGCCATGGAGACTATTTATTACTTCAAGTTTTGAGTCTGAATATACAGTGAATCTCCAGCAAAAATTTCCTGTAACTGGAATTTTCAAATCCCTTTCTGGTGCTGTGTGTGCCACCAGCCAAACAATTGCTAGGGAAGGATATCAAAAACTGCTGATAAAAATAAATAATATTGGTCTTCATCTTTTATTCAATAAAATACATCTTCTTTATTTTTATATTTTTTAAAATGTGGCATTTATATAACAAGTGAAAAATTACTTAGCAAACTTAAGTCAGCGCAGTTGTGCAGAATAAAAAAAATCATGGATCTACTCATTTGTTGTAACTAACTGTTGATTAGATTTATTCTGTAAATGGTCTAGCCTAAAATATTTCAGGGTTGTGATGTTTTGGGCATTTTTTAGTAGTGGAAAAGCTGTTTTAAAAGGATATCAAATTCTAAGAACTTGTTAAAATAGTGTCAAGTTACTGCACGTCTGCTAAGCTTAACTGTGTGTTTTTATCATTCAGTTTATCATTTTGCTTAGGCTGTGCAGTTCATGTCTCCTTACCTAGATAGATGCTGAAACCAGTAAGGTGAGAGTTCACTTTCAAAGCCCTTTTCCTGTATATAGGTACATTATTCTATATATTCCATATAAATATTATTGTTATTGTTGTTGTTATTATTATATAGTCCGTATATAGTGTGATATAAACTAAATGCGGGAAAAGCTTTCTTATTCAGTCTGGTTATATTTGCAAATATATGAAACCTTAGGGGACAAAACACTTCATTTTGCTAAATCTCTCACATTCATACCCACTTATTTTATTGACAGCCCACTATGCCAGAAAAGGGACTTGATCATCTGAGTTAAGAGACGTGGCATTACATTTATTGTGTGTTAGTGGTTTATATCACGTTTAAGTAATATTGTAGGACATGCTCTTCTGTGACCAGGCATTTAAGGAATTTGTGCAGGAGTTACAAAAGTTAAAAATTACCTTGGAGAAGAACAGCATATCAAGCATATTCATTATTATAAATCAAATCAAGGCATTTTTATGAGACGTGTTTCGTGTTACGAAAAGGAAAAAATACAGCCATTTCACTGAAGAATATTGTGCTCTTTGCTCATGAACAGAAAATTAAATTGGACTACACACAGTGATTAGAGTGCTGTTCAGTAAGGCATTGAAACGGGGTAGGGTCACTATACGACTGGCCTCAGTGGATGTGATGGATGCGAGGTATTTTTGAAAAGATGCCATGTACTTGGGAGCCTGGCATCAGCCTTATGTGTCTGAAGAATGCTGCCCAAAGTCCTATATTAAAGGGAAAGGAACTGCTTGAAAGTGGGTGGAAGGAGCACACATCTTTGATAGATTTTTGCAAAATAATAGGTTATTTCAAGATAGAGTTTAGCCTGATGCATCCTCTCCATTTTATTGTGCATGAGTTCAAAGGTAGTCGAAGTTAGCATTACCTCCCTTGGGATGTAAATGGGTCCCAATCCAATTCACCCTGAATAATCAGGTTCTTTCTAGAGGGATTGCTAGGAACCAGGAAAGGTTTTTAGATAGGAGTTGTATAGCACCAACTAGGAACAAAAAAGCATAAGAGTCAAGGGTAGCTGAAAATGGCCCAGCATGTTTAAAAGGTGAGAAAGCAAGTTACATTCCATTACTTATTCTAATTTTTTTTCTTGGTAGACTGTATTTTTTAGACTGATATGTTCAGATGTTATGTCTAAAATTATATTTTTAGGTAAGTGATACTCTTCACAAACAGCAATCTTGGTGTGTCGTGCTTTATCAATCTAACTAGTTAGAACTAATTTAGTTGAAACATTACTGTAGGTATTACAGAGGCTGAGACCAATATTATATACTCACAGTTCAAAGTTTTAGCATGTCTGGACATACTGCTTTCAGCAAGAAGGTGACAGATGTTGACTTTGTGGAATGCTCTCAGACACCAAGCATGCAAATTTCTATCTAAATGCATTTTTAATCACTTTCATATCATTTTTTAAGATTATTAGTAGATTGACCTGAGAGACAATAAGGCAGATGGCTGACTTCTTGCATGGAAACATTCAGTTAATGAGGTGAATGAAACTTCCACCATAAAAAACTAAATATTTTCTTCTAGGAACTATGATCTCAAGCTGACAACTTCCATTGGAAACCAAAGCAAAAGGCGTGTGGTTTTCAGCAGAAAAAAAGAAGAGAGTGTGTTAATAGCCAGACTGAGATTGTAGATGATAAATACTTTTTTCAGTCTCACAAATGCATTTTTTCATTATCTCTCCCTCCCAAACTCACAATTTGACAGACCACTTACATTTTAGTAAATTGATCTCTCCACTGATCATAAATATCCTGTTTTGCTACCAGAGGGCAACATATTTGCTTCCAATTCTTGGTCTCCCACATGTCATTTTTCTAACAAATTTTCAGTCCCTTTGTACCTTTCAGTTGGAAGTGTCAAATATTTCACACCAGACTGTGAATGTTAGGATAGCACAGCAGAGAGAGAACAGTGTGGGAACAGCCACCCTGAGGCAGATTTCTGATCCCCAGACACTGTAGTGTTCTAGGAGCTCACAAAGGTGATTCTGGTCCTTAGGAGCTTGTGACAGCAGCTGTGCTGCATCAGACAAAGTCTGGTAACACAACTTGAGTAGTATCAGAGCTTGTTAAGCACTTTAGGAGACTCTGCAGGATATGCTGGGGAAGAAGTGGTGTTTTTGTGTTTTGTTTGCCTTACAGATATTTTTAAATGAAATTTCCCAATAACTTTTGAACAAATGCAAATTTTCATTAATCACAATATCCCACAGTGATGGAGGTGCAAAGTTAGCACACATTACCTGAATCAGGTTTGTTTGTTTGTTTTGTTGTTTGTTTGTTTTGTTTTAATTTGGAATTACCACTAGAATCCAATATGCACTGTATAGGAAGAGACAGTGAACTGTCAGCCCCTGCCCACTGCCTCCATGTTGTGAGACTTGTGTGTCCCTGCTATATATAACATTATGTAAAATTCTCCCTGTTCTCTTTCACCCAACATCTCTTTTCGAAGCTAAAGAGCCTTAGCCTGCGAGCTGCTCATGCAGCAGAAATTCTTTCAGTACTTTGGCTGTTCTTATTGCTGTTCTCTGATCCTTTTCCAGTTCTTTTTTTTTTTTTAGATAGGTGATACAGTACAGAAATGGATGAGACACACACAAAGTCCTGAATATCTGGGGAAATACAGACTTCTATAATGGCTTTCTCATTTTTCATGCATGATTGGCTTTCTTGATTGCTAGTGAGTAAGGAAGTGAAAGTTCTTTGAAAGCCCCACTCAAACACTGAGGTCTCATTCCTGAGTCCTAGTTAGTGTGTACTGAATTGAGGTTGGGGTAGGTTGCCAGACAGGGTGAAGAGACCCTAGAATCTAGGAGATTGTTTCAATTTCTTCCTGATTAACTTCTTTCTTCCTTCTGAAAAATAAATCTAGTTCTGTTGCAATTTTCTTTCTTTTTTTTTTTTTTTTTTTTTTTAGATTATTTGTTACTCCATGTTTCCTCAAATATAGACTTTTGTTTCACTTTATAAGCCTATATATAGGTATGTCCTGTCTCCTCAATACAACAATCTGAGGAATAGCTCTAATTATAGCAGTTACTCTTTCTATTTTAATCTACCATCTCCAGCAGTCAAGAGCCCTCTTGATTATTGCTTCCAAAAGTGTTGCAAGAAACTATGCACCAGGCAGAAGCTAAATATCCTGGCAAGAGAAAAGAATCTTCCCTCTAAATACCAATAAGTAGACTGCTGATACATGCCCAGCTGGGAAAGGGCTTGGGTCCTTCCCAGGCCTTTTTCACAGTTCTGGTATTCTCTATTCAAGCAGTTTTCAAACCCCGCATGTTAAATGATTCAAAATTTTCCACTTTCACCTATCCACTGACTTCTTACACACCTTGAGAACTAAAGTGCAGATTTTTTTCCACGTGAAAAACTCCTTGCTTGTCATTTTCTCCACCCACACTAGTAAGTTAACTCATCAGAAAAAAATTCAGCCTTCTTATTGACATTGTGGACATATATGCATAGCCAAACTTTTAGATTGAGTGATTTGTTTCACTTGGATAGTTATGTAAAACAGCAAAATAATCAAATAGTGTATTTCTTATATGCAGATTATTTTTCCCTCTAGCATATATACATATACAAGCACATATTCATTATTACAAATTGCAGTATTAGTTATTGTATTAAAGTATATGTTGCTACGTACATTTTATATACGTATGTGTATAATTTGAATCCTGTTAAGTTTTAGCAATTTTTAATCATGTTCATCTGACTGCAGTAGGCTCATACATTAATTCCCACACACATTAAGCAGCAGCACTGGCAACAATGCTGTATTGAACTGTATGTGCAACTGTGGTGAGGCAATGTGTGCTAATAAACCCTTCCCACCATAGGTGACCTAAGATTAGGACATATCTGTTTATTAGCTGGGAATGCAAGTTGACATGCCAGGGCGTGTCAGAAGTGCTAGGCTGAAACCAGGAGCCCATCCCAGCTAAACAGATGGATGCTAAAAGTGAGAATTGGATAGAAGAGCAGTAACAGTTGAGGTCTTGCCACAGAACAGACAGAAACGTTCTTTCAATAGAATAGTGTAAATTGAACTTTTAATTACTATGTGCTCTTTTCAGCACAACAGATGAAAAATGAACTGAGCAGCTGGAAGCATGAACTGTTTTCCAGGAAAAACCTGCCTTGAAAAGTGCTTTGTGAGCATGTTGGAGTTGGGGAGGCAGCTGTGTGATTTCACAATTTGGTTCTAATTGTGCTCTAACAGGCTTGTGTATTCAAATTCTTGGGTTGGAGCACTGGCTGAGAACAGGTGCTGTTTAATGTGGTTCAATTAGACTTTTGTGAATCAATTTAAAAATACAAAAGTAGCAGATAGATGCCACGCATAATAGTAATGAGATTATTATGCAAACAACTTTTGCAAATACTCTAAAAATTGTTTAAGTTATTGGCATTTTTGAACATAGCTTCTGACACCAAAATCTCACTCTGATCAGAAGCTAACCAGGAGATCAGAAATTAGGCAGGAGTGAAGATGATTGCAGAGACATGGCTGAGACACTTCTACCATAGCACAGATATCAGAAAGTGTAGCTAAATCCCTTTGCCCAAGTAAGTCACACGGCATTTTTCCCAGGACTGGTAGTTAATTGCCCAAGAGCACGGAATGGTGCCCACTCAACACCTCGGCTTGCACCTCGGTGTAGCTCTCTTGCAGCTAAATGCCTTCCTAACATCTTCAAGGTGTCCTTGAGACAGGTGCCTTCTGCAGTTCCCCTCCTTGCACTTCTTCATTCTGCATTTATCGTAACTTTCAGTTTCCCTTTGCAAATCTACCTTGATGCACAATTTTTTCCCTCTTCCATACTCTCAGAAAGTTCAGCATATAGCTTCCATAAGCATACAGCCCATCCCTGTGGGCTGTAAAGGAGACCTGCACAGAATGCTTGCTGCAACTTCATAATTAACTTCATTTCCTTGAGGGAAATTAGTATTTAAGAGGAGTTTGTAAACGTACAGCATGTTGTTCATGTCCATCTTGGAGCAGAACAAGCCAGTGAAGAACTTTCCTCTGTGGCCTAAAAATATGCTGTGTGCAAAAGGTTAGGAGTAGCAGCACCTACGCAGTCTCCTTCCTGTGATTTCTCCAAAGTCAGCCACACTACACCAAGATGTCAACTTGCCTGTAAATTCTGCCTTCAGCCTCCTTAGCACAGGTACATACAAGTGCCTTCTCCTATCCCACTGTCTTTCACTACACCCAAGTGCTAAGGAACAAGCACAGCTCTCCACCCATATCCTTTCTAATTATTGTTCCTCTTCTGATGCTGAATTGCTCCTAAGCACTATCGTAGCTCACTGTCCTAAATATCAAATCAATCCTACCTAAATTCTCTGTGCTAACCAAAGCTAAGAGCCCCCTGAATAATCCTGTGCTTGCTCTTGCCAAATTCTGCTCATGGTGATGCTAAGCCAAGGGCTATGAGTCAGTCACATTTCAGTGCTGAGTCAGCCTGCTCAGCTAATTTTATCTTGGACTCGGATATAAACGAGAGTGTTGCAAGTGGACATGACGCTGATTTGCAAAAGGAGGTGACTGGAGCAGATGCACTGCCAGGGATGTGTATGGGAAAAAGGAGCACACTGGAGGTCTGTACATGCCTAGTTGTCCTCACCTAGAGGATGTAAACACCAAGCAGCTTGACATCACAGAGAGGGAGGCCAGAGGAATCACTGGGAGATTGTGCTGATATTTAAGACACACACACACACATATAAGATATACACAAGATACACATTTAAAAACAATTTTCGGTGCTGAAGTTACAGTAAGTGATTGATAATGCCTAATCTTCAAATAGCCCTGATATCAAAAGATAAATATATGTTTCCCATGAACAGTAAATACAATTCAAGCTTCAACTTAAACTGTTTTTCAAAAGATTACCTGGCTTTAAAGTGTTTTTAGCTTTGATTGTGTAAAACATTTGGCACCATCAAGTGGTAAAACAGTGGACTGCTCCTTCGTGGCAGTCTCAGTAATAAAAAAGGGAACAGTGATGTAATTGCCCAATGTAATTGTGTATTAGAAAGGAGCCTAAAGAAACTTTTGAACATATTTTATCAAGGTATTGAAAAAGTTTCTGAGGTTTTCTCGGGAAAATTACTGGATTAAATATTTTTGTTTCCAGCAAATTAAGTTGGATCTGTCATTGTTTCAGCTTGAGTATATCATAGCAATCAGTTTCAGTATTTTTCAGGCTTAATTACTGAAATTGAGTCTATTTACATGTGATCAATATAGAAACAATGTTCACTTCAGCACAGAAGCCAGTATGAACTTTTTTTATTATTCTCCTTGGTGAAGTCTTAAAATAATAGTTCTATAAAATGAAAGCAGAAGTAGTAACCTGCATAGTTATGAGACTTGCTTAACTTTTGCTTGCTGGCCATTGAATAGGCTTGAATGGGGCCAGCTTGTGGTAAAGGCAATCTGCAAAAGAGGCAACTGTAGGCAGATGAAGTGAGTAGAAATTAAATACAGAATTTAAAAGAGCAAAATTAATTTAGTTCTAAAATAATAACAACAACAAAGCCTTTTGCTAGGCCAAACCCAATTCTGAAATCTGAAAAGATTTTCAATTATGCAGTAATCATGCATCATTTCAATTAGTACCAGCTTTGGTACAGATAACACTTAATATATGCATAACTTGATTAAAGAAATAATAGACCTATCTGTGGGGTAAAATAAATCTATAATTATACTGGTTGATTGTTACATAAATGTTTTCAATTTTGCCAGTGTGTGCTTATCAAATAAGGATTTAAAAAATACCTTCTTCTTCTTAAAAAAAAAATCCGAATCAAACCAAATCAACCAACCAACCAATGAACTCACAAACCAACCAAAAGCCCAAACCTGCTCCTGTAAAATAACTTTTTTCATTACTTAAAAATTTATTTTAATGAGAAGAAAACTCTAGTGGATGAGCTCACACAACTGAAGAGAGAGAAGAGACAGGCAGTTGAGCTGACCTCTGACAAGGAAAAGCAGGTAATTTGTGCTGAACAGCAAACCAACCTGAATAACAGTGAATAGAAAATCCTTGTGTTACAGTCAAAGGTATTTTTCCTGATACCACTGAGTAACACAAAGTATTTCTATGGATTGAATCCTCATGTTTATCTGACAAGAAATATCTAATGCAGAAAATATTTGCTCCATTTTGGATATAGAAGATGGAATTCAGCTCATCAGAAAAGGAAATTATTAATTTTCATTTAAATTAATTTCTTTTAATATATTCTTCAGAAATGTAAGTTCAATATTTTAGTAAGAGGTGAAGACTTCATTCTCTACTGTTCATTTCAAATCAGTGTTAACTGAGCCTGGGATTCTCATAATGGGAAGGAGAGAGCATTTGCAGACTGCAGCAGGTTCCTTGAAAATCAGGATGCCCCATATCTCCCTGCATCCATAGCTTGTAGTTCTTTTCATATATATCTTGGACTTACAAAAAAGGGGCAGGGAAATGTGAAGGGTCTTTTCTGACATCTTGACCAAATTTTAGGAAGTTACATGCAGAAAAAAAGTTTTCCAATTTTTTTTATTTATTTTTTTTTTTAAGTAGTGGATGCATTTGATTGTAGTAGCTTGTCCAGCTTCAGGAAATAATGTGCTCAGAGAGAAATAGGACAGTGATTCCAGCAGTTTGCAGAAGTGCACAAAACCCTCTCACTGCTTGTCCCAGTGTTAGATCCTAGAATCCCAAGTACAAATGCAGAGAAATGTGTGGTAGTTAATAAAATGTTACTTCTGAATGATTAATCAGGACCAAAATATACGAGTGCTGTGTTAAAGTATCATAGAAGAGAAAAAGATAATTATGAGGGAACAATGTGGGGAGAGACAAGGGAGATGCACGGAGTTTCATGAAGCCTTCAACAATTTTTTGGTGTAATTCCCTTGTAGAGGCCTCAGCCACTACTCATAAGAGAGTGATTGATAGCAGCACTCTGCTGTCATCCTCCCAAACCCTACATTTGGCAGGGAAGAGGAAGGGTTGCTGCAGGCTTTGTTGTCAGCAGGGAAGGTGATCTGGGGAATGGCAGCGCTGCTCTGCCAGCGGCGGTGTCTCAGCTCCACCCAAACGCCAGCAGGAGCCATGGATCCCCACGCTGGCACAGCCCTGAATCCGAGCTAATGTACCTTGCCTCCAGCTCAGCTTTTGGCTGAGGCTCAGTGCAGGACTGGCTCGAGTCCCTCTGAGCGGGAGCACAGGGAGGGTGCACTGGAAAGTGCTTTTTGTGTGAGCCTCGGGAAGCTTTTGCAGGCATAGTGTGAGTAACAGGGTGTTTGATTTCACACCTTTGAGAGGAATCTGTTCTATGGATCACACATCCTTCAGCTTGATCCTCGTGTCATCTTGATGCTCCCTGAATTTAGAATTAACCAAACCAAAAGAGCATGCAGGGATGCCACTTTATCACATGGATAAAGCTGTGGCTGAACAAGTGCTTTAAAAAAAACCCTGCAAAGTACAATGACATGTCAAAAAAGAATATGCAGTCTGTGATTTAATTGCTTTAATAAATTAAGTAAAAAATGAGAAGCTATTCAGTATTTACTCTGTTTCCCACCACTCATTACTAAGCAAAAGATGAAGTCAGAATGTGTGGCAGATTTTCCGTAAGGAAGCTACCTCTTATCCCAGAATACTGGCATCCCAAATCAGTGGTATGGTTTACAGGTAAGCTGTCAATTAACCAAAATTTGAATCCTCATATCTTGATATTGTTCTGTTTTCTTATATGTATATGTTTACCAAGCTGAAGCAAAGTGCAGAACAACAAACAGCTGTAGAGCAACCACTTTCTAAAAAGAGGAGAGAGATTCTGAAATTGCAATGGCTGTACCTGACATGAAGGCGGATTTTTTTTTTTAAATAGTGATGGTGTAAGAGTAGATAACATATGATATCAAGTTATTTGGCTTATGGTAGCTGGGATTTTGAAGGCACAGGACTCAATTTTAAATGCATTCTATTTTTGGGAATCTGTTGTGTTCTCATGGAGGTTGAAGTCACTCTAACTGGGCATCCAATTCTCTGAACACACTCTGCTCACTGTAATAGACTGCCGGGAGTTCTTCCTTATTCACTTGGGTTTTCTAAGAGAAAAGAAAATGAAACTTTATTCTGATGTTTGCTGTGTCTATGATTGATTCTTAAGAGCCATCCTTTTTACTGTGAACTCCTTTTAAAGAAATCTAAGGGGTTTTTTTCCATTTTTAGAGGGGTCCAGCTCGAGAGTTTTTGCACAAATTGGATTCTTTTTTTAATCTAACCTTTCAGTGAAGTGTGATTCATACTTTTGCATCATGATGCTAAACGAATACCTATGTAAGGACATTACAATAGAATACTTACCTGTTTCTTTCTGCTATTTTTTAAAGAGTTGTTAGGTTTTCTCTTGGTGATATGGATAATAGTCAGGAATGTTGCCAGGTTGGTTCAGTCACTCCCAGTCACAAGGCAGGATGCACTTCCACTTCAGTCTGGAGATGTAGGATTTAAGCCTCAGAAATGGGTATTGCATCCAGCAATGCAGCAATAATTCCATGTGCTAGGCATTCCATCAGTATCAATAGCACTTCAAAGAAGAATCTCCTTTAAGAAGTTGAATTAAATGCTTTTCAGCAGTAGCTTTTGTACCAGATTCCCAATGCACATATACAGAAATGAATGCTTTCTAAACCAACAAAGAAATCTGCTTCTGAGCTACATGTGAAAAATAAGTTCTATCCTTGCTTTTAGAATGGCTTCTTAACTTTTGGGCATAAAGGAACCATTCTAAGAAGACAGAAGAAACCACATCAGTTCTGCTAAGTTAAAACTAAATTACGTTGGATCTATCATGATTATTTTACCTGTATCAAAGATTGATTTTGACCTATTAAAAATAGGTCATAATAGAGATTTACCAAGTCAACTTTTTTAATATGGCATCATTTTGCAGCATTTGCCAAACTTGGCAGTTTGGCAAATTTATTGTAGTTTATTGTACAGCAGGATTGGCACATCACTAGACCAACGGACAGAGAGGTGGATTGAAAACTGACTGAAGGACAGGGTTCAAAGAGAGTAGCCCAAGCCCAGCTGGAGGCCAGTTACTTGGGGTGCACTGGTCTGCAAGAGGTAGAGTGGTGCCAGCAGGCCAAGGGAGTGGATCCTTCCCTTTGCTTAGCACAGGTGAAGTCATGCATGGAGTGCTGAGTCCAGTTCTGGGCAAACATGGACATACTGGAGCAAGTCCAGCAAGGGATGATGAAGATGATTGAGAGATTGTTATTTGAGGAAAGGCTGAGAAGGCTGGGATAGTTCAGCTTGAAGGCCCAGGAGGAACCTCATCACTGAGTATAAATACTTGATGCTTGCAGTATCACTGGGGCAGCCCCTGGGCTTTGTGTTGTGCTGAGGAACACAGGCAATGCTGTCTGCAAAAATGGAACACCTGAACAAAATTTCACCAAAGGACATGTGCATGGGTACAATAAAGAGGAGCTCCAAAAGAATTCCAACAACAGGCCATAAGAACCAGAAGAATCAGGTGATGGGCCTCTGAATCAGAAATTACATTCTAAGTTTCATGCAGGGTGACTTGGGGAAGGACCTCCCTCTCCCACAGCCATGGGGCAACTTACAGCTGCCTGTGAGTCTGTTACAGGGTGCTGGCTGGGGCAATTCGTGTTTCCTTTTCCTCAGGTTAAAGGCTTTGCACAAAGTTTTCATCTGCATGAATTAAACTGATTGCCCGGTGTTTCTGACATAGTAGCAACGTCCATGCCCTACTTCTGAAGGAGAGATATTGACTATGCTCTTGGGGAGGTGGAAACCTTTAGGAGTATAAAACCACTGTTTTACACTCCATACACCATCATTGAAGTTATTAAAGGTTAATGGCTGATCTGAACAAAAGCCTAGTAACAACTTAAGAGCTTACATGAAGTGACAAGGATGTTCTTTGAAAGGAATGAGGTGGTTGTGGCAGGGGTGGATGCACATTGTCAGGCAGACTTGCTGAACATGCAACACTTCTGCAAACACAATATGACATTAAGTACATGTTAATAGGAACTCAACCTACAGACATTTAGCCCACACCTAGGTGCACAAAGCAGGATTCAGTTTTATGAAAAGCTCTTCAGATATCGTAAGGAGTCTCACCTGGTCTTGGAGCTGCTGCTCCAGAGAAGTGCAGGTTCACACTGGGGTTGGGCTGCACATCTCTGCTCTGTAGAGGCAACCCAGACTCCCCAGGAATTTCCAAGTGGCATTGAATGTCTGTCTGTAGGTAACTGAGTGCCTTCTGTACTGAATATCTCAAGTGCTTAAAGTCAAATATCTACTAGTATGTTAGAAGTCCTAGGGTATCCCAACTATCCCAATATGACATTTCACAGAACTCCCACAGATCTTGTGTGATACATGCTAGCTCATGTGGGTATCTCGGGTCTTTTGGGATATCTAAAATGGTTCTAAGTATGTGTGTTTAGACGTTTAATTGCCTGCCTTCATTCAAGCAGCTAAGTTTAGTTGTGTGCCATCTGGTGTTGAAAGACACCATGAGGGAATCATGAGCTCTCATGGTTGCAGTTCATCTGAATCACTCTAAAGCTGTGTGTCAAGGTGGCATGAGCCCATGCCTAGAAATGCTGGGTTTCTTTTGTATTTTAACATGAGAGATGAGCCTTTACATCGACAAACAGAATATTTCATCTCACAAGTTATATGAATGAATGCTGACTCTTTTATGGCAGGATATATATCTTTCAGAAAGTCCTGAAAGCTTAATGACAGCACATGTTCACACTGTGCTATCCACAAGCCCCAGGATATGTGTCAGCAGTTTGCAATCACTTCATGTATAAATTCTAGTCTGATCCAACCTTCATTTTCAGTTTCTCTCTCTCTCTGTTTTATTGGATTGTGGTGAAGAGTTTGATGTGCCTTCCCACTTGCTCATCCTCCAATTTTTCACCTCACAGTATCCCTTTTCATCTCAGGGAAACTGGAAAAACATTTGAGAGAGAGAGAAAAGATACTCAATTCATAGGACAGTCAGAAATCTGTTGAGTAATGAGGGGAAAAATTTATTTCACTACTCAAAAATATTCTAAATTATCTCTGCGAGTTGTAAAAACACAAAGTAATACTGTCACTGGCAGTCCTGTTACATATTTATCAAAGACAACTGCAGTAAGTAATCAGAATTTTATTATTACAATAGAGATGTTGGCATCAGGAAAGGATCTTGATTCAGATTCTCTGACATTAGGAGCATAGTGATCAATGCTGGATAGCTGATATGAAGTTCACTTTCACTGATCCCAGTTATGAGAAATTATGAGAAGTTATGTTTGAAGGAAAACAGAGCTGTCAAAGGATCAGGCATATATTTTTCATTAATATCAATAATAATAAAATAATTTTCTGCTCATGATTCTATCACAGAGCATATTTCATACCAAGTTAAGCACATTCAAAAATATCACACAAGCTTTGTATCTTCATTCTTATATTTTGTTAGTTACAGTTGGAGAAAAACCATTTCATTGGTAGGAAATGAAAAAAAGAAACTACTTTATCATCAGATTATTAGGATAATTTGCTAAGTAGTTTTAGAACCCTTAGGACAATTGTGAAAATCTGCTGATAAAAATGTAAATTTAAGATTTCATGTTCAGATTAAATCACTAAAGAGCAACCTGTTCATTCTTTGTTGTTGTTGTTAGAATTGTCTTCTGCTGCAGGCCTGGCATGACATCCAGTTATGGGTAGTATGAGATACATGATGGTAAAATGATAACATGCTTAGGTTGTATTCCAAATAATTCTGCATGCTCCTAGTATATGCATCCTTACAGCCTGTAAGAAAACTTAGGAGAGTCTCCTAAACCAATATCAAAATTCTCTTTTGCAGAACTGTCATCTCTTCATGTAATCTTATGGATCAGATACATGTGTAAAGGAAAATATTGTCCTGTGGTAAACACATATATGTGATAAAATTAATGTAATGCTTCTTATTTCCATCATGTCTTCAGACTCAGCCTTGTCCTCTGCTACACATTATTTTTTTACCAAGGTTCACCAAAGAAAGTAAAGGAGAGAGATTTTGGAAGAGATTCCAGGATTGGTTTAATCTTGATATAAGAAAGACATTTTTTACAATGAGAGTAATTAATCACTGGAACAATCTCCCAAGGAATGTGGTTGAGTCCCCATCAGAGTTGACCTTCATGAGCTTATGGGATGTTTTAGGCACATTTCCTCTCACTCTAGCACCAGTGGAAAATGGTTAAAAGTTTTACATATTGTTAAGAGGTAAGGTCTAGCGTGTGTAATATTGTTCTCTAATAATGTTTTTTGTATAATTTGCATAAAGCTCAGTGTTATTTTTTATAGTGTTTCTAGTATCTTTTCAGTATTGTTCAGTACCTTTTGACCCTTGGAGCCAGAACCCCGCTGTATGAAACTTCAGGCTAAACTTGGCCTGTCTGTAAAATACACAATGCAAGTAGCATCTTCTCACTGTTGCACAGTCATAACACTGACATTTCACACTTCATGTTCTAAATTGTAACATTGCCCTAGACATTATGTATACAAAGAATAGGAGATGAAAATCAAAAGAATTTACTAAAGGTTAAATAAAAATTCTGAAAAAAGATTGAGCATATTCTACTTTATTTTTCAGTATTTCTTTCAAACATCAGAACCCACAATATTCTGAGAATTGAACATTTAGCATAGGCCATTTGGCAAAGACCTCAATGACATCTGAATGGAAGGAAAGAAATTGTAATGACTTGTGTGAACACATGGGGCTTTGAACCTTGTACAAGAAGATACAGGGCATATCCTTGGCTTTCCCATCCATGGCATATTGCTACAAAGATTTAACCTGCTGCTGGAGATCTAACTTTGTATCACAACTGGAATGCTGTGCTTCACTGCAGCCTGCCATCTCTCCTGCAGAGTGCACATGCCATAGTCCATCCTGCTGAACAATCATTCCACCTTAAGGACCAACAAATTCCACTGGTATCTCACAGTCTTTAGATGGTTTGCACTTCTGTGAATTATTCAGTAGTTTTTTCCCATTCTTTTCCATGGAAAATCAGTATGAGTTGAGGATACTTGTCGTGCAAAATCCTGCCTTAATCCCCATCTGCAAAATGCATGTAGTTACTCCCTCCAAGAAGAGAGACATCCACTGAAGTCTGGCACGAGATTGGATGTTGTCACTTTTGTGTTAGAGGACAAGAACCAGTCAGTGCAATGACATAAACATGGTATATTTATTTGAAGCCTACTGCTGTTTTATTGTGAAAATGGTGTAATCTGAAGTGTGTGATAATACATAATTGTTTCAAAAATAAAATAATCTGTCTTTTGTTTTATTCTGACCTCTTAACCAAACAAAACCCAACTGTTTTTAATTTCAGCATGATGGGAGAGACAATGATCTCTCTCAAGCAACAACTAAGCTCCTACAACTTGATTGAGACCTTCCAAGACAGAAAACAAAGTCTGAATTATGCCAGTCTCTTCAGACATAGAAGTTAAAGAAAATCTCTTGCAAGGCAAATTTGATGAGGAATCTCACTAAATCAGTGATATATGTGGGACAATATGAAAATGCATCCTGTTGTACTGTAGGTAGAAAATCAATCAGCTATTTTACAACAAAAATGGCATAATTTCAATGGGATATTAATTTTCTAATAAAATCTACCTTTAAGATGCTGATTTCCTAGCTGCATGTTGCAGGAGGATATTGTAAATGACTGGTTTCTTTTTCCTGTCAAACATGCCACGAGATGAACATATTACTGTGGAACTCAAGACTTTTAGGTTTGTTTTCCTATTCATAGGTCTCTTAAATGTAGAACTAATTTTGTTGTTCAACATAACTTGTTAGGTAAAACACTGGTTGTATTTTCTTTACAGCAGAGGGCATTCCTGGTGTGGAAAAAGAAGTAATATATCAAAATGTAAAGGATAAATCAGACTCAGCATATAAGCATCTGGTAAAATTTCCTGTTCAGTAATTTGAATAGCATATGCTGCTATAAGATTTGTAACTAGGCTTGTACATAAACAGTGTTGTTAATATTGTTGTAGCCCTGTAAGTAGATGCTGAGTTTTCATCATGCTTCATAGGAACTGCTTAGGATGCTTTAGAGAGCCCTGCCTGTATTTGCAGAAAAGTACATTTATGCTGATAGTTTCACATGATGAGAGAAATTTCTCAGCCATTTAATGCATTTGTGGCTGGACTTGGCTTTGTATTTTGTTCATGTAAAAGTCGCATTTCTGAGCTCAGATCTTGCCACGGTAAGATGTCTCTGCATTTGAAATGAGTGCAGGAATTCATTCTTCTGACAACCTCTGTTCTGCTTTTGTCAGTGGTAAATTCCAGCTCAAGGAGATGTCAAATCACAATGAAGAGAGGTTTGCCTAGGAAAAAATAATGATAATTCACGCCTTACAGAAATTAAAATTCAAACCCACAAGCGTGTGTGTATTAAAGGAAAACCTCATTAGATATGTACAAATTAAAGCTGCTTTGGCCTTAGTTTTCTATTTTTTTTGGAAAAACAAAGTTGAGAAATAAATAATGTTTATTTATTTCTCGATTTTGCTACAAAATTTTAAGGAAAAAAGAAAGTCTTGTTTTCTAGCTATAAATGTTCATTTTTCTTTGACCAAACCACATAATAATTTTCTTTTGGATAATTTTCTTCAAAGTATTTGATATACTCATTTGTATAATTTCACAAACAAACGTCCAGTACTTCTTTCATCTGCCTTTACTGTCTTGCTTTGTTGTTTTCAGTAGTACAGGCCTTGAGAATCTATGCGTCCTTAGTGTATCCTGGAGGCATTCAGCAAATACTCAGGTACAGTGTCTGACTGATAAATACATGGATAATCAGCCATGGAGAAGGCAGCCGTGCTAAAACAATATAACAGACCCACGAGTGAAGTTACTGTGGACTGGTTACAAAGCGTGGAAGCTACGCTGGCAAGAGCACACCTAGAGTAAATCTGTGCTGCAGTGTGAAAAATGTTACAGGTTACAGGTCTGTATCCTGCTATTGCTGTGTGGTGTGTACCACGCCACGCAGTAATAGTAGGATACAGACCGATGTGCTGGGGAAAAAAATGTAATTTTTTACTTTAGCTGCTAAGTATCCGTGATAGCGTTAGGCTCTTGTCATTCCTCTGCATGTGTTCCCATGTTCCTGCCATAGGAGGTAGAACTGCCATAGAACGTGACACCCGCAGGTACTCAGATGAGCCGTGAACTCGTTCATTGCAGGCCCCTGACCACCTCACTGTGCCGCTGACACACCAGGCACGCCTTTGCTCGGGTGGGGAGCCCGTGCCACCGGTGCCTTGCGGCTCCTGGCTTCCCCTGGGGGGAAGTCCCGAGTGCCTCGGCTGAGCGGGGAACAGCCGTGCCAGCCCGAGGTGTTGTGCGGCGGAGATGGCGAAGGCGCTGAGGCGCTGAGGGGCCGGGCCCGGCCCGGGGCCTGTGCAGGGCCAGAGGGGCGCGGGCCGGGCCGGGCCGTGCGGGGGCCCCGCTGAGCGGCGCCGCCGAGCTTGGCCGCGAGGGGGCGCGGCGGGGCGGGGCGGGGCGGGAGCGGCGGGGGGCGGTGGCGGCGCGGCCCCGGCTGTCAGCGCCGCCCGAGCCGGGCTGCGGCGGGCTCCGGGCTGCGGCGGGCTCCGCGCCGCAGGCACGGCTGAGCCCCGCGCAGCCATGGAGCCGCAGGCACGCGGTGAGTCTCGCCGGGACAGAGCCCTCCGGGGCGGCGCGGGGGTGCCGTCCCTGCCGCCCGGAGCTGCGCTCACCCCTCGCGGAGGGCCGAGCCGGCGCGGAACAGCGCGAATTGGGGCGGGGGGTGCCCGGGGCGGGAAGAGCCCGCGGGGAGCCGCGGCTCGGGGCACGGGCCGGTGAGAGGAGCGCGGTGAGCGGTGCCCGTGGGCGGATCCCCGTGAGCGCTGCCCGGCGCCCGCCCCAGGCTCGGCCGGGGAGCGCGGCATGACCCGGCCCGGCCCGCGGGGCATCCTCGCCCTGCGCCCCGTCCTCCATCCCGAGCCGCCGTCCCCTTGGCTTTCCTTATGGTTGGGATGTTGGCGGCCGCTTTCTCCTCCTGTGGGCTATAGGCGTTTCGCGGTCAGGTAGCCGGCTGACAACTCCGTGTTAAGTTAGTGCCGTCGAGGTTTGTTGGTTGGTTGAGGTATTTTTGTGTGTCCTGCTCCACTATCCCCCTCCCCGGGTCGGTCTGCAGCCGCTGCCTCCCGGGGACAAGCGGGACGATGCGAGCCCGAGCCGGCATCGCCACCCCTCTCCCGGAGGCAGCCGGAGGGCGGGAGCCGCCGCCAGCACAGAGACCCTGGGACTCGGCTTCCAGCAAAGCTCTGGATCTACCGAGAGCCGCTTAAAATTGGATCCGCCAAAGTGTTTTTGTAGGTTTGCAAACACGGCATTCATTCACCTAAAGTGAGCCTTTTCTGTTGCAACAGTTACGGCTTACTTAGCTGTTCATCTCTCTCTGGATAAAGTTAATTGGCGTCCAAAGAAGAGAAGAAACTTTTCATGCGAGTTACAAAGGATGTCTGGGTCAGCCTAAGATATTTAGCACAGATGGGTCTTGCTCACCTTTATGTCTTCCTTCTGTTTTCTAAAGAACCTCACAGCTTTGTCACATAGGACTAAGCAGGTGGTACAAGTATTTCTGCAAAACCAGAACGTTTAGGAAACATTTTATGTCGTCTAGAAATCAGGAAGATGAAATAAGCAGGAGACATATGCTCGTTGAAACTAACTGAAAAAAATAGGCTTCCTAATTCTTAATAGGATAGTTAAAATCTGCCTGAAACAAATACACTTAGAAGAGGCAATGTTGGCTGTGAATACGTTTGTATGTAAAGGAATGCAGTGGGAAATTTGAGTTCATGCCAATGAGAACCTTTCTGGCAAGTGTGTATGTTGCTGTGCCAATGGCTGTCCCATGGCTGAAGTTGCCTGCCGAAATAAGTAGATCTGTAGCTCATTTCTTGGGATTTTTAGAAGTCAGTATTAAGACTGACTTCTAAATAACAGCATCAGGCTGTTATTTAAACTAATTTTCTGAACAGATCTGTATAGCTACTATGATGGGAACTCCTGTTCATTAAACAGGAACTTCATAAGACACAGAATTTGGATAATTTCTTGTTTTGTAGAGCTGATGGAAAACAGTTTCAGATTCTGGTTAGCTGGATAGTGATATATGTACATGGGAATCTTTTGCCTTCTCTGACTAGTAAGATGAGTAAACACACATGTTCTCAGTGTGTGTTAAAAAATTAGGTCAATAAATGTTTTTGCTAATGTATATTTGGGTCAGCAACTCTGTTACTTCCCCAGGTCTTGAATGAATTCTTCTAGATGAGTATCCATTGGCTAGTGAGAGAATGTGTAAAATTTTACCAGTACTCAATTCTTGAATCACTGTTTTCTTTGATTTCTCACCTGTGTGTTTTATTTCTACAGTCTCTCAGAACAGTCTCCCATTACTAAAAAAAAACAAAACAAAACAAAACAAAACAAACCAAAAAAAAAAAACACCAAAAACTATTGCTTTGATAAACTAGCAGTAGAATCCAAGATTTTTGTGGTAGGTATTTTCATGCCAGCAAACCTTTGTTTTTACCCTCCCTTTCCTTCTAGACTTAATTCAGTGCGTGCTACTGCAGTTAGGGAGCCTTGCTGGCAAAAAGAATTCAACCTGTATGTGTCTAATGTTGTCAAATTCAGCTAAGTACATGTATGCACTGGCCAGCAGTCAGAATTTTTCAATCCCAGTTACACATTTTGCGGTGTACAGTTAAAGCAGTTTACTAACAAAACAGTAACAATTTGCTTGAAAGACTGCTCTACTTCCAATATCTCCTAAAGCAGCAGGAGAAATGTATATACATTTGAATGAGTTTATTAATTGCTTCTAAAGAACTTTCAGATGCCCACAGAGAAATGTATCCTGAATGGTTTGTTCCAGTGTGCTCTGCTGGGGTATTGTGTTCCAACTGAAAAGATAAATCTATGCATTTAAAAGCATTTAAAAGCATAATTGTGTTGTTTGTGCCATTTTGTATTGTCCTTAAGTCAGGCTATGCCTGAGTAGAGCAATTTTATGTTCAAGAAATGCATGCAAGTATAAAACACAGATTTCTTCAGCGCAGGAAAATCATTTTTGTCAGCAATTTTACATAGCAGCATGAGTCAACTTTATGAGTCTTAATGCAACTGTGGACAAAAGAAAAGTGTTATGTGTGAATGCATCAAGGTACTGGGTAGAGGTCACAGCTAAACACCAAGAGTTTCTGGGTGGTTCAAGACACAACATAGTATCTGTCCATGCCCCAAAGACTGTGAAAATTAAATGCTCTGATATTTACTTTAAAGTAGCAGAGAAAGTTCATAGACTGAAACTGTTACTACTGGAATTACTGTTAAACATATTGAAGATGTCTGGCAGCATTCATGTGAATAAACTAGATGAGACAGTCATCCAGAGACAGGGAAATAGTAATTCATGTTAAAATTATTTTCTTAAGAAATAACCATATGTTCCATGTAAACAAATTCATATGTGTAATAAAAATAATAAATTTTACTTTATATACATTTTATCTTTAAGCCTCTGAGTGCTTTCCTCTTTGATTACTTTTTGTTCTTAATGGAAGAGCTGATCTGGGAACACACCAGCTAGGCTTGTACTAGGTGCTAAAAACTACATAAGAGCCTGTTTGTTTTCCTTCCTATGGCTGCCAGTCGTTTCTCAAGTGAAAAGTTAGGAAATCTGAAGAACAGTGTTTCTCTTTGAAAGGGAGGAAGATCCGAGCTGTGTATTTGCCTCTCATCATACTCATTCTACCCCAGGTCCAGATTAACTGACTATCACTTGTAGTCCTGCTTTCCATTTTAAAACTGTGAATGTCCTGTAATAATGACAGTACCATGGATGTCGTACTCTTTCTCTCATCTGAAAATCCCATGTGACTTTTTAACACCGGGGCTTTGCTCATTACACATTTCTCTCCTTTTGCAATAGTTCTCCAGTTTTTCATGCATCCAGAATTTTCCCTGTCACATCCTGTCTTGATTCTTACCCTGATAAAGAGCTTTGATGTGCAGCTTTCTGCTTCCTTTTTACCTGCACAGGTAGGTCAAAAAACTGCTTGTGCTCCTGGCCTCTGAAGGGGTTTTGGGGCATTTCCCTGTCCTAGCAATTCTCCCTAGAGCTGTTCCTGGCCGTCATTGTAGCCATAACAGCTTTGCAGTGGCTACACTCATCCCTATCAAGTATTGTGATGAGAGCCATGGTTAGTTCAGATGTTGGATGACTCCTTCTTGAGACCTTATCTTGTAGGCTTGCAGCACCTCACTTCCTCCCTCTGCTGTGTGCAGCTCACATGCTCCTTCTGGGATCCTCAAGCCAGCTGCATCTGCCCTGAGATGTTACAGAGCTGAGAGGCAGCACCTTGGCATGTGCATTTGAGTGGAGCTTGTGATTAGAGGAATATCATCAGAAGTAACAGCATTAGCCCAGTGCCCTCTCCCTGCCACAGCGGCACCTGCCATCTCAGACTTAGCTGGTCTGAGGCCTCCATGATAGGAGGCAGTGGTGAGAAGGAGTTGTGTTACCTGTGATATGATGTACAAGACTTGCCAAAATGGCATTGGCAGCTTGGTCAGCATTCTCTGTCCTTGCTAGCTACTCATGTGGTTACTAATCCAGATAGGAATGTGGATAGAGTCAGTCTTGCAGTGGGGTTAGAGAACACAAGAATGTTACCTCACTGCAGCAGCAGTGCTGTAGCCATCACACCAAAGCAGTGTCTTGCTGGAGAGGGCAGCATCTTCCCTATCCTTGTGTTTGAGTCTGGTGCTTTACCGAGCAGCACTGACTGTTTTGATCTATATTCACCTTTTCCCCTAAGGACAGCGTAAAACTACTGGTTTGGAGCTGATTTAGTGTAATTGTTTTATGAGAAGTGCCTGTCCACATGTGCTTTTTGAGGCATAAGGATTCACTCTATTTATCTAGGAGTTTGTGCTGTCTCTGTACTGCCTTCTAGAGCTCAGCATTGCCCCACCATGAAAGCAGGACTTTGCAAAGGGTCAGGAGGATACTGGAGTAATTGAACCAGCCAGTGATAACCTGCTTATTTCACTGCACAATGGAGGTTTCAGCTGCTGTGTTAACAAGATCACATGAAGAGAAGGTCAAGTGAAAAAGGCTGGGTTGTAATTTATGACAGGATTCTTAAATATTTAACAATAGTGCACAAAGCTCGAAAAAATAGCTCTTTCATGCTTTTTATACTACAAGGAGAGAAAATGCACATGTGGAATGAGTTATTTGGTATATCAGATTTTTAGCAACTCAGTATCTGAAATCAAATGCAGTGCTTCTCTTTTACACTTTTGAACCTGTACTGTTTTCAGCTTCATGACTCTTGTCACAGGTTGAAATTCAGTTTGCTGAGGCTGAGAAAATTTGAGTGGCTTCATGCTACACCTGAGAACTGAAAATAGCATACTGTGAGATTTGGAAATAAGATATAAAAAAGAGACCTCATCTAAAATCTAAGGCCAGTCTTACAAGTCTTTTTAACTTTGACAGTTTTACAGCCATGAGGACATAAAATGTAGAACATACTAAAACAAAGACATCTAACCCTAAACCATGTTTTAAAATTCTTGCTGTATTTTTTTCTCCTGAGTCTTACTTTCACAGGTCTGGTGGTATGAGCCTTACAAAGCAGCACAAGTATAATCTGAGTCTGCTCTCTGTACTAAAGTGCATGTCTTGGTTTGGAAGGACAGGTATCTGCCAGGGAAAGCTGGAGTTTCCCTTAGAATGGAGAATGTAAACCCCTCACCCCCTCCAAATTATAATTTTGCAATTAAGGGCTTTCAGGCAAAGATTTGGGAATAGGAATAACAGTTCTTTACTAGAAATATTAACAATACAAATGTAGTAGAAAACAAAACTAACCAACCAAACAAGCAAACAAACAACAATCCTGGAAAACCCTGACAGAGTCAGAGCTACAGCTTGACACCCTGTTGGTCAGGGTGTTGGAAGCAGTCCAAAGGCAAGTCCTCCTGGAGTGGCAGATGTGGTTCTGTTAAAGTAGAGATGATCCTGTAGCAAAAGGGTCCAGTCTTCCTCTAGGAATCTGGTGGAACCAGATACCTTGTGTTCCTATGTCTCAGTTTTTATCTAGGTGGGAATGTTTGGCTCCCCCCCACTGGGTGGAGCATCTCACAATGGGGATGATAGAATATGTTGTGCCCTTAAGTGAGCCTTAATGGCCCATTAGCAGAAAATATCCCCCTGGAGGGAGGATGGGTGGTGAAAGAGATAAGAAACACTGCCCCACCTGTTTTAACAGCTGGCCCGTTATCAGAAGGCACCCGCCCCTCTCCCTCCAGAGTTACAAGAGATAAAGAAAAACATCTCCCCAGCTGCTTTCAGCAGATGAAATAGAATACACATTTTTGGTTCCATAACCCAAGACAGTGCGCTACTGGAAAGATGAGTTTGTCGATGGTGTCCTGACGTGCCTCACTGACTAGTACAGTACAGAAGTGCATGGAACTTTTGAGGTGCTTTGCTTAGGCCATGTGCTGCTTGAAGAATGTGGCACAACCTTTGCTGAAGATCACAGAGGGCTTGAAGGAATGTTGCCATATTTAGAAATTTATGTATCATTCAGGTAGCTTGTTTTAGAGCAATTCTGGAATTTAGATTTAGAAAGAATGTACTCAACCCTTGATTCAGGATGTGTTTTCAGGGTAAAATGAATTCTTGCTTTCTAATTAGAAAATACCTCTTGAGGTAATAGATAAAAATGAGATCTGGGTGGGCTAGTATTATCTGATTTTATTTGTATCTCATAGAAATGCAAGTTGCAATGCCAAATTCTATATATGTAGTATGCTGTAGTCATATCAGTGCTGTCTAAACTGAGGCCTTTTGGCTGCTGAATGCTCTACACCCATCTTGTGTGAGAAATGGTGAGAAGGGACTGACAAATACAGATTTTAGTAACAGATGTCACACTGACCTTCAAAACCCTCCAAAACTATATAAGTGGATTTGTTTGATTCTTTAGGACAGAGGTAATATTACTTAGCCATCTTTGAGGTCCATGATCAAAATCATATCTAACTAACCTATCATGATTACACTTCTACATCCATGATGTGGTTAAGTGTTGCAGGTGAGTAATTGTAAAGAATATATTTAGCAAGTGTTTGTATTGTACTTTAGCAGTGAATCTCCCTTTTCTTTCTCTTGTGCTGTCTCTCAGTCCCTCTTTCACTTCATACAAAGAAATAGAATGGCAGCAGCGAGGATCTTGTTGCAAATGTTCTTATAGAAAAGTGTAAAACAAGTGCAAGAATGCAACAACTACCAAGTGATACTTCCTGAAGTGCCATCCTATCATGATAAAGCTCTTACAGTGTCTTCAATTTTCATTCTTCTGCTTCTCATTTTACCTTTTCTGCACTTTTAGGATTTAAAATCGCTGGATGATAAAAAGGGCTTCTAAAAGACTGCTCTTGTTAATTAATTGCTTCTGTGTAAGATTTCTTGAACTTTTTGATCCTTTGTTACTTATTCCAGCAAAATTTTATTGTGCTTGTATTGATGGCATGTGGTTAATGGCATGATGAAGTGTAGGATCCACTATTGGATCCCCAAGCAGACAAGAAAGATCCCACTGGAAATAGTTGCATAAAATACTAGAAATTTCGGTATTCTCTTCACATTGCCTGTCAAGTTTTCTTATGTAAGATAGTTGTTGAAAAATATCTCATGCTTGTAGCTAAAACCCCAGTCTTTCAGCAACCAAATAATAACACAGCAGTAAAATTTATAAAGACAGGTTTACAGAGAAAAATAATGGTTCAGTGTGTGTATCTCATAGCCAGATAAAATAGCTTCTCTCATTTAGCCTGTTCTCCTACTAATTTTCAGATGCTTAGGAGCTATGTAGTCAGGGATCCAGTTCTTGGATATTTTTTTTACATCTTTGCCTTCACTGAAGGAGAATCCAGGGAGCTCAGAGAAGTGGGGTGTGGGTATCTAGAGCAGAAGGAGATCTAATGACTTGTGTCATTTCCAGAAATGGAAGGCAATGATATGTCTTGAGCAGTCAGTTCCTTCTGAAGCAAGAAGGACTGTCAGGAAGAATGCATACTTCTGGGGGTTTTTTTGTTGGTCTTCTAGGGTTTGCTTTCTGTAAAGTTGTCCTACTCTCACCACTAAGGTACTTTAGCCAGCAATTATCCTTGCTATCCACCAAGAACACAATGAAAGTACACAGGAGCTAGAACACTAGTGGTGCTTTAGGCAGAGAGAGACCTAAAACTATATTCAGAAAACATTTTTGATATTCATACAAGTGTGAAGTGCCTATAGATACAGTGTTGATTTTCCCAGTGAGAACTGTTGGCACAAAATATTTATATAGCAGGCAGTGCAGTTTATTTCCATGTGCTTTCTTGCTGAAAGGGCTACTTTTGTTGGTTGATCAATGAAGTTGTTAGGACCAGATCCTCTCCAGTCTGTTTCTTCCTCTCTTGTGAATCATTCTGTCTGGCTTTTCTTTGCATTTATACCGTCTGATTTTTCTCTGGGTTTTGCATTAATTTTTGAAAATTCCTTAGCTTCCTCCTTAGCCATCCAAGTACATAAGTTGTCTCTCTTTAGTACCTGTGCCATGTTTTCAAATGGTATTTAATAATTGCCTAATAATTAAAGTTACTAACATATAAGCTGTAAATAAAACATAATTTAAAACTATGTATGTATGAATTAAAAAAGCTGTATGGTTTATATTCTGTAAATATTTATAAATGGCAGCTAAAGGGAGATAATGCTTTCTATGTTTGCTTCTTCAGTAAAATGTTAGGTTTTTCTGTATTCATCTGTTTGTTCAATTGTCTTTTCACCAGCTTCCTCACCACGAAATTGCCTTGCCACCTAGGTTGGGACCAAGGTGATGCAAGTTTGTGGTTACAAAAAGGTGGCTCATAACCCTCTAAAGCTTTAAAATTCTTCTGCATAGTTGCCTCAAAATAACTGTTTTCATTGTGCTTTAGGTGGATTTAGTAGTAATTTGTCAAGCTGATATTAACTCAGGCATTTTAGGTGCTTATCTAATTCCTCTTTCTATGTTTCTCACTTGAATTAAAATGTTCTTAAATGCACAGAGTAGACTTCAGGTCACACTAAGATTTTTAGAGGATGATATGGAGCAAATGTGTCTAGTTAGAAGATCCTCTAAAGGCCTTAGATACTTTATATTCTTTCTCTGGTGCATGCTAGGCTGTTGCAGGCTAAATTTTCATTAAAAAGTGATCAGAGATAGTTGTATTTAAACAGATCCAGATTTTTCTTAGAGACGAGTAAAATATATGTACATTTCAGAGTTAGAGGGGCAATTATGCCAGGAACAGAAGATTATCTTGTGCTCAAAGTATTTTAGGTAGATAGCAGCTATTAACTTATTGTTGTGGGAGGAAGGAATCAAAGTCATAATCAGCGAGAATGAGTTTTGCCATGTCATTACCTAACCAGTGCTGTGCACTGTTATGAAGATATGAAGAACCAGTTAAGCCATGTGCTCTTGTGAGAGAAAATCCTTCAGTCGTGTAGTGGGAAAGATGGTTCAGAACTCTGATAGCAAAGAAAAGATGACGCTAAGAAGGAGCAATTACTTGAATAGCCTGACTGATTAAAAAAAAAAAAAAAGGCTGCTGAATAATGTCATTCAAACATTCATATAACCTGAATTGCAATGCAGACTTGAAGACTTAAATAATGTCTTTGCAGAGCTAAATAACAGATATTATCAGGAAGCTGGAAGTCAAATACTACAGGTGGAGGAAAAATGTGTTCTCTTGGTTTTAAATTGCTTCGGAAAACAGAGACGCATGGGTAATCAGCAATATAGATGAAGCCTGCCGTAAGCACAAGTAATAAAGAAGAGTATGTAATCATAATAGTTTGTACCTATTTAGGAGAGGCTCAAAGACAGGAACCAGATTTAGACCTAGATCCAGAATTAGAAGGCTTCTCAGTTGTGTCCAGTTCTGCACAGAAATATGGAGCATGGATATGTCCTGAAAAGGGAGCGGCAGTACTTTGGTCATAGTTATGTGCTGTGCGTGGGAGTCAAGGATGAGGACGGGTAAGAAGAGAGAAAAATTTTAACAATTAAGTTGAGTACGGATGAAGATGTGAATGAAAGTTATTAGCAGAGATGCAAGTTTATTTCCCCCTTATTTCTGGTTTATTTCAGAAAAGCTGTGTTATGTCCATCTTGCAACAACTTCCTCAATAAAATATTCTTACTTAAGGTGGTAGAAGAGTGAAGACAAGGACTGTCTTGTGCTCATTCTCTCAACCTTCTTAAGGTACTGAAGTTAAAATAGGCATTATTTCACCCTGGGTTCTGTAAAGATTCTAGGTTGGAGGTTTGAATGATATTCTTGCCTCTTGAGTGTGGTCTTATGCAGCCTCAGCAGCATGACAACTCATCCCATGTACTTAGCTAAACCCGGTCCTTCTCTTGCCCATTGGCCCGCCATTGCCTGTGCCCACAGCAGCTGTCATAGCAGCTCACCCTCTTTGGTTCAGGGATTATCTTCCCAGCTGATCTTCAAGGAAAAAAAAAAAAAGCCCACACTCTGCCTGTGTCAGCTGCCATTTTCTGCTGGTATTTGAGGATGAATTGGAGACCTCAAAGATTGAGGCTGTATGGTGGGGCTGGAAGTGCCAGTCTCTGTCTCCTGGTCCAATAAATACCCCCTCTTCCTGAAGCATGGTCTTTGTGTCACTAGGATGGCTGCATGGGGCATCCCACCTGTTTCTACACAGATAGCCAGGCCCTAAAACCCCAGGTGCCTCCATTCAGAGCTCCACTAAACAAACAGATTTCTTTGCAATGGTGTTTTACGTAACTCTGCGTGGGCAAAGCCACAAAGTTAATGATGCCAAAAACTCTGAAGGCCTTAACAGGGAGCTTAACACCAGGAGCAGAATAGTAAGTGCTTCATTTCACAACTCACAATACTGGCAAAAAAAGTTTGTGGGAAAAACAAATGAAAGTTGGAGCTGGACAGGCCCAGATAGGTGGTGCTATTCTGACTGAGAAGTATTTTGTGTGGCCTGTGTGCAGAGAATTACTGTTACACTAAATGCAAATTCCAGGTTTATCAGAGCAACCCACTGCAGCAAGACATCCTGTCAGAAAAGCAGTGCATCCGCAGGAAGTGGCTTGGCACTCAAGTGAGCTGTTTGTCAATATATTTGGAGTATTTCCTTAAAAAAAAAAAGTTTCATCTTGAATACAGGGCCTGTGTAACAGAACTATTAAAATGTGTTGTTTTCAAATAAATTGATATAAATGAGCTTTGATTTTGTTGGTTTTAAGTAAACCGTGTTGCAGGTAGATGCATGCAAGAGTAGGTCAAGTTTATTTAGGGAAGATGAGCGGAAGTTTCCACTGTCACATGACACACACCCCAACCCCCCCCCAGCCTGTTAGGAAGGCAAAAGTGCACTGGTGCAAAGTAGCTAGTCTTAATTATGAAGGGATTAAGGGGTGAAGCAGGTGGTGCTTAAAAATGGGGGGCTGGGAGGGAGGAGGACACAACACACTAGACATGTCTGCTCTGAGAAGTGTGTTGATTCACTGTCTCATTTTGGTGGCCATGAGCTTTTACATGATGTAACATAAAAGATTAAGAAAAACTCTGGAAAAGGAACTGTACCTTTCTGCTGACTTAGAGAGTGATGTCAGCTCTGGGGCCTCCAACTCAAGAAAGGCATGGAGGGCCAGAGAGATAATGAGAGAGCTGGAGCACCTGTCCTAAGAAAACAGGTTGAGAGAGTTAGTGTTGTTCAGCTTGGAGAAGAAAAGGCTTTCAGACGACCATACAGCACTTTCCAGTACCTGAAGGGGTCTACAAGAGAACTGGAGGGACTTGTTTCTAGGGCATGTAGTGGTAGGACAAGGGCAAATGGCTTTGAACTGACAGAGAAGGTTTAGATTAAATACTAGGATGAAATTATTTACAGTGAGGGTGGTGAGATAAAGGAAGAGGTTGCCCAGAAAAGTTGTGGATGCCCATCCTTGGAAGTGCTGAAGGCCAGGTTGGAAGGGGCTTTGAACAACCTGGTCTGATGGAAGGTGTCCCTGCCCATGGCAGGCTGGTAGGAAGTAGGTGATCTTTTAGGTGCCTTCCAACTCAAACTATTCTATGTTTTATTGTTGCTAATTTGTAATTATGCTGCCTACAAGGCTTAGTCACAGATCATGGATATTTTGTGCCAAACAGTATGCAATTAGGCAGTCCTGGTCCTTTAATACTGTGATCTTTACTCTCCCAGTATGAGAGATTGATCACCGAGGGGAAAGATAATTTGTCTTTTTTCTCCCAGCATTCCTAAATGTGAACTTTAGTATATGTAACAACATAGAGACATTAATTCTGTATTAAAACAATGGGAGCAATGAATTTGAGCCTGAAGAGAATAAAGAATCTATCATGTACCCAGTTATAATTGTTTCCTGTGTATTTTCCCTAGTACATTTATAGGACCAAAAGTGACGCATCTGTCTTACATGTTGAAATAGCTGAAAGGGGGTGTGAGGAAAGCAAGCAACCTGCTGGCTGCAGCACAATTTTGCTAATTTTTAAATTACACTTTTAAAGATCTTGTTAGTTATATATTTTGTGATCTAAAGGACACAAAATATGACTACATGAAGAATTTATTTTGTAATTAAAAATATAATTTTATTACTTCTTGCTGTGCAGATACATTGTTGGAAGTTAATTGAAGAGGCTTTTGAGTTTAATTATACTGTACTTAGATTGCTATCTAATTATATTCTTTTGCACCTGGCTTTAGAAAAGTACAATAAACTGATTCATTCTTAGGAGAGAAAGGTTATTAAATCCTGCCATTAAGTTTCAGTGATTTTGATTCAGTGAAGCAGATGCATGATCTTAATTATGCAATTGATGGGATTGCCATCCCTTCTACCAGCTGAGGATGGGACCCCAGGTGCCCCTCTATTCAGAGATGAGAAAAATGTACTGTCATGTATTTTTAGTATGAAAGGGTGGGTTTAAGAAATGTTACTGACAACTTTTACCTCTGACTGCCAGGATTTCCATGTCACAGCTCTTACCTTCCCCTATATTCCTTTTTCTCTAGTTTGATTATATATGCATTATTACTTCATTTGTTTTACGCTGTGTGTTACCGTTTCTAGGGTACCTTATTTGTAGAGAACAAGTCCCTTTTGTGATGCAGTGTTATCCACTTTGCATTCCCTATTATTCCATTGTGACTTCATCTTTTTCCTTTTTTCCCCTGTTTTTCCTAAAGAAAGAGATGACAACTCTTCCACTTGAGGCATTTTTTTCTTACCATTGATTTCACAGAAAGTTGTGCAGCATGATCAGTAGCAAGCACAGAAAGTGGTACAGTGCTGTCATTACTTTCAGTTTGACATAATAGAAGGAACCTTCTACTGTCTTTAAACTGTTACATTTCACAGCAATGGCTTTGTTTTGTTTTGTTGGGTTTGTTTTTTTCTTAGCTTGAAAATGTTACCCTTGTCCAGGCATCCGGGATTATTATTCTATACAAAGAGAGCTTGTTATAGGGTAAAGTGTGTAAGATCATACTTGCATTCCTGGACGTTTCAGATAATTATTTTGCATGGAAGCTCAGTTCCCAGGTTGAAATCTTAGGTTGAAGTAAGTGTTATTTTTTTTTTTAACCATTATTACTATTCTCACTTTTATCCATCGTGTTTCCATGTTTTGCATGATTATCAAGCTCCTTTTCAATGTGTATGGTTTCCTGGTGCAGTGGTCAAGCTGTTGAGTCTCTTTTCTGCCATTTTTTGTGTGTGGATTGTCTCTTTTCACTGGCATAGATTGGCAGCTGTGCCAGCAGTTTCTGGAGGAAAAATAAGGTAGAGACATCCTCAAGGTGTGATTAATTTCATTATACTGAAACAGAGAAAAGAAACAGCAGAGTACAACTGGCTCTTTATCCAGAAGCTTCAAATAAAAGTGTTCCTTTGTTTGGAAATCTGCCAATCTATCTCAAAGCTATCGAAAGATTCTCTTACTGCTTGGGTTTGCAGGGGTTAAGAGGTGGAAGGGAAAGCTTTATTAAAGTCAGTAATAAGCTGCTCCAGGATGACTGGGGACCTCTACTCTGAGATTTTAGACTGCATCCCAGAACTCTTGAGTACCCAAAAATTGTACTCTCTCCCTCTCCTTGACACTACTGCCAACCTAAAGCTCAGTTGAGAGAGGGAACAAAGACACTTGCCCATCCATCTCTATCTTCCAAGGAGCATACTCAGAGCAAAAAGAAGACTGAGCCCACATGGTTACAGAAAGTAGAACCTACATTTTTCTGTAATGTTTACATTTTTAATCTACATCACCTGTGTATCTTAAATATTTTCTCTCTTAACCAAGGTGAATCCAGCCTCTGAGTTTGTTTTTCAATCATAACTTCAAAATCTACCTTATATTCTCAGTTCTAAGTCCTTTAGGAGAATGGCAGGCTGTATGTAATTGTTAGGCTCAAGCCTAAGCAAGTTTAAGATGAGTTCAGACTTGTCCAGAGTTAGAACCAGACACAGAAGGGAAGATCTTCCTGCAGTAGTTTGTTTTCTAGGTGAATTAAATGATAACATATTTTCCTATTTTGATCATCCAGTAATGACTTTGTAGTGGAAAAATGGTATGGAAATCTTTGCAACTTCTGATAGCTTTTTCTGATCAATTTAGTTATTTAGTACATGCTTCCAGTCCCCATCTCCCCCCCTTAATCTCTGTATCTGGCATTAAGACTACACTATAAAGAAGATCAAAGACACTAATGCAGTGTCTGGACAGTTCCTTTGTTCTACTTACCATTTCATCCCTTTGAAGACTTAATTGCAATTTAAATTTGTGAACAAGTGTTTTCCATATTTAAATAAGGAACTTTAATGACATGGCAAAAGAAGCTGTAGCAAGTAGTTTTGCTTACTAGAGGAGTTATGTAATTTGTTTTCTCACTATTTGATGTGAATGCTAGATAACAAGGTAGATATGGTATTTTTAATTAGTTGGAAAACAAAAAGGCAGAGCAGTAAAAGCACTTCAATTCTTAAATGCTTTGTTAACACAAAGGATCATCTATATATTTCCCTGAGTGAATGTTAGAAAATGTACACAAACAGAAATTTGATGTTTTTTACCTTAATTTTGCTGTCATTATGGTTAATTCAACAGACATCAGTGCCTACCGTGTAAGCTTTTCCTTTTGTTGGTTTTTGGGGGGGGTTGGGGTTGTTATTCTTTTTTAAACAGTCAACATATGAGAAATAGTCTGATACATACTACTCCAGAACATAGGTCTGAGATAATACAGAGAAAATACATAAAAAGCACTAATTAAAACATCTCTATGTAGTTAATCTTTAGATACCTGAGTAAGTATAAAAATCTGTCATGGATTTTATCATTGTATAATTTGGTTATTTTAAATTTGCAGAATAGTTACAGATCTTCTAGATTCTAATTGGCTTATTAAGTTTGTCATCCCTGCAATTCTACTGGCAAACATATGCACAGGTATTGATCAATGCTGAAACAGTTTCTTGCATTAAATCAGATTTAACAGCAGACTGTAGAATTAGGGTCACTAGTCTTAGCCAGAACTACCATGAACTTTGGGAGAAAACTCAAAAATGCCCATTTCAGAACACTGGAACAACTTGCATGTTTGTTGTATTATCTTGTCATAGGAATATTTCAGAAGAACACAATAAATGTGTTCCCCCAGCTATCCACCCCCTACTTCTTTCTATATAAATCTCCTAATACAAAGGATTTTCTGCTCATTTGTTCCAACTTGGATCCTTCTGTATGACTTGCGGTTCCTAATTAGATAATCCCATACTTTTAATGTTTCATTCATATTTTATCTAATTACATGTGACAGTGAGTACTAAAACTTTCTTTAAATTAGAAGCCAAACAGCGTTTTGCATTGATTCGAACCTACTATATGATTTCCCACACTTTATGGGGGTGGGGTTTTTTGTTATTTTGAAGTAACATGTGTCCAGAATAGTTTGCCTGTTTGTGGAGGATAAATGAGTTACACGAGTGTATTATTAGTGTAATTTGCTGTAGCAACAGGACTATAGGACCTACAGTCTTGTCTCCAGCAATGCTAAACCACAAGAAGAGGCCGTCTGGAAGAGAGAATGAAGGAGGTGGTGTGGGTCTTGCATCTCTTCTCTGGGCAGAGTTTTGTGACAGCAGATCCCAGAGCTAGTTGTTGATTGATTAAGCTCTGGATTGAGCTTCATTGCAAATGGAAGAAGTGGAGAGGTGGGGATAGGTAATGAGAACTCCTTAGTTCACCATGGTGAATGAGGGAGGGGAAGTTCAAGGAACAAGTTCTAAGGCAACTTCTGCTCCATTGATGTCTCTTGTGTGATTTTTTTTTTTTTTTTTTTTTTAGTGTAATATAACTGCTGGATAGGCACAGCAGCTGAAATTAAATTCAGGAGGAACAGAATTAACTTAATCTGTGTAAGACATAATAGGAGAAGAAAGCAGATATTAGTTAGTGGTAGTGTCTAGGCTCTATCCTCATGCCTTACCTATTAGTGCCCTGCTTGAATGAAACTTGGCAAACCTGTGCTTTAGATCAGTATGTGGAGGTCAATGCCTAAAATACTGTGCTCTTAGTAAAGGACATAAGAAATACAGGATGTCACCAAAACCACAGGTTCTGTAAATGGCTGGTAATCTACTAGATGAGCTCCTAATTATTTCAGGGAAGCTCGTAACACCTATACTACAAGGTGAAACAAAAGCTATTCACCCACCCAACAACTGAATTGCTCTTCTAAAAGGGTGAAAGTTAATTTCCAATTCCACACCTGGATATTAGTGCAATTCTGAAATAATAGCAGCTCTGCATCTGAACAATTTAATCACAATTCCAGTTTTTCCAATTCTGACCATAGCTGGAAAAAAGGCATGATCTTCAGTATTTCTGGGAGGAGTGGCTAAGAGAAGAGGGAATGCAACTTAAAGGCAAATCTTTTTCCTACTACCAATGACCTTATGTTAATCTTGAGAACAGCTCAGCTACTTGTGCAACTCCCTTCCCAGAGTGATCAAGCCTTCATGGCTCATAACTAATACCTATGCATATTTAAATATTATCTTTCCCCAGAACCGTTCCTGTGTGTTGTCAGGTTCTGTAGCTGGGCAGGAGAGGAAAATGCCTCAGTTTCTTCAATACTGAGAGGAGACCTCATAGCAGTCTACAACTTTCTCATGAGGGGAGGTGTAGAGGCTGACACTGGTCTCTTCTCTCATGACTAGTGACAGGGCCTGAGGGAACAGCCTGAAGCTGTTTCAGGGGAGGTGTAACTAGGATATTAAGGAAAGGTTCTTCATCCAGAGGGTGAAGAGGTTCCCCAGGGAAGTGGTCATGGCACCAAGCCTGACAGTTCATGAAGTGGTTGGGCAGTCCTCTCAAACACATGGTATGATTCTTGGGGTTTGCCTCTGCAGGGCCAGAAGCTGGGCTTTGATGATCCTTGTGGGTCTCTTCCAACTCAGGATATTCTATGATTCTGTGCTTCTATTCCATGCCCACCCAGGATTTTGAGACTGTATGAGAGCAGAATTGTAGGTGGTCTTACATGACATCCGCTCTGTTGTACTGGAGGGTGCTAGGCTGCTCTGTCTCCTGCATGGTCAAGGAATCACAGAACTTCCTTCAGTCTGGAGACTAAAGTCTGAGAGATGACAGTATCTAGAAAGAGAAACCGGAAGAAATGTTCTGCTGGCCTTGCAGTGTCACACCCTGCAGAGACACCCACAAATCCCAAGCAATAGGTACACCTGTGACCCAAAGCATCAGTCCTAGCTCCAGGCTCCAAAGCACTGTGTTAGGTTATCAGCACACACTGTGCTGATGAGCTCTGTAACTTCAGTGGTGAACTAGTACAGTAAGAGTCTGAGCCGGTGGATGCTGACCTCTGTTGTGCTCTATATACAAATACAATGTCCTAATTGTAACCTCTATGCTATTGTCGCTGCTAGAATTTAAGTGTTCTCACATGAGGAAGTTTATAACTTAGATTGGCCTAAAGAAGGCTGTGATCCACAGTATGCTGGAGAGATGTTCAGACTGGAACTGTGAGATGACCAAAGTGAAAAAGTTGGCGGAGGGGCAGTGACCGTTAGGGAGGACTCTGGTGGCTGGAACAGGAAAGTAGAGACTGAAGGATCAGACTAGATTTTAGAGGACTTAAACAAGAAGCAAAGGACAAAAATTGGGAGAGGAACTGGATGAGTTTGCAAAGGATCATAAAGGAGATTGACATGTATTTATGGTTTTGGAATGGAATGTAATTTCGGTCCAGTCTTGAAGATTGAACTTGACCATTGGGCCGAGTGTTGTTATTGAGTTGTTTCTGGTGATTTTGTCCATGTTGGCTTCCATCTTTTTCCCAGCCATTCCCAAACTAATGTTGTCCCTTGAGCACGGATCTGCCTTCTTTTTGGGTTAAGCATCAGTTGCTTCAAGATCACCTCATCTATCCCAAGGCTTCCCTTAAGGGTTTTCAGCCCTGTTGCCCCTTAGATCCTTCCCAGCATTTCCAACAGCTGCCCTGCACCACTGCTCCTCCATCCATGAAAAAATAGACTGCTTTCAAAACAGTGCAGACTAAGTTTAGCTTGAGTCCCATAGCAACACTATTAATCCTCAAACAAATACCAAATAACAATTGTGTTTAGAGATGTGCTTAGGGGTGTTAATAAAGGTGATTTGAGAGTGTTCCTACTGAATAAATATGCTTTTCTTTTGTTGTGACTTCAGCAATCTAGGTTTTCCTGGCAAGCTGTTTTTTGGGTAATAGCTAAGATATCAACTACTTTTATATGCTTTCATATTTTTAAAAGGTTTTGTGCTTAAGGGTGGTGATCTACTTCTTCATACGGTGCTAGGCAGGGGTTCAGCACCTGTGTTGCTATACTTTATCTTCCCACTCAGGGAAGATTGTAATTAACAAGGCTGAATTCACTCCATTGTGTTCCGTAGGGAAGTTGATGGTATGAATTGAATCAGTTCTGCTCTGTTAAATAGAAGGAAATCCAGGTACACTGGGGGACTCTAGGCGAAGGAAATGGCAGAAGGCTGGAGGGAATTTAGTTTTCTGCATGAAAATGTAAAGTACTCAATTTCAAGACTTGTTCCTTGTAACCTCTATTCTTTAATGCCCAAACTTAACGAAGCTGTATTTTTATCTCTTATAATAGAGTATACAGACCTCTGTGGAGCTAGGAAAGAAATTGTTCTCTTCCAAATGAAGCAGTATACAGTGTCAGGAGTTAGCAGAGATGGCTGATTACCCTGCTAGGGAACTGAAATACAGGGAAAAGTGCTATCCTGGGTGTAACCTGGATGAGATTTTTCTTCCACAACAGAAGAAGATCTAGAATTTCAAAACAAGTTCCAAAGTAACCAGAATGTTTTCTGTTATCCCTGGGTTTGTATTGTTTTCTCTGTAGACCATACAGAAGAGAGGCTCTTAGCAGCTGGAGCCCCAGCAATCTTCTCTTCACTGAATGATTGGGAGATAGGAAATATTTTGTTTCATCAGTACCTATTATGCCTGCCAGCCCCAGGTCTTGCAAGCATTTATGCATGCACTTATCTTGCTTATACTGACCCTGATCTTGGGCATGCAGAAGAAGGAAGTAAAGAGGTGCAGTGTATTTGTCTCCCCTTCACAGGTTTAGATTGAGCAATCAAGGAATGCTGCTCATTAACACTCAGAAATTTCAAACAATAG
Source organism: Phylloscopus whistleri (assembly GCA_017589585.1). Lineage (NCBI taxonomy): Eukaryota > Metazoa > Chordata > Aves > Passeriformes > Phylloscopidae > Phylloscopus > Phylloscopus whistleri. The sequence continues at coordinate 4,621,118 of JADMLD010000683.1, read as the reverse complement.
GTGTGGCATTTGCTTCTGTGAACTGTAGAAGTTTGTAGAACTGTGCATCTGTAAGGTTTCAAATCGCTGCAATCAGAGGTACTTTTAGAGAAAACTTGGCTCTGTAATATACTTCCTTTATTATTCAGTGTACTATTGCTACTCTTTGCATCAATGATCCACATTAGCCAGCTTTCTTATTTTGAAGAAAAAGCTTTCTTTTTTTCCTTCTGTATTGTTAGAAGCAAGAAAATGCCTTATCAGGGATTAGTAGGGCCCAAGGTGATTGATTTCTGGGAATGAGTGGTGCTTATACATATTAAATTGCTCCTGTGCAGATATTACCTTCTGATACTTCCAATAGCTTTTCAGAAGTGAAGAGAAGCAGAATGCAAATGATTGTAGCAGGAAAAGATTGTGGGTTTTTTTGGTTTGTTTGTTTGTTTTGTTGTGGGTTTTTTTTGTTTTGTTTTGTTTTTCCTAGTGGGTGAATATTATATCATTCTTAGATTTTAGGGGAGGCCAATACAATAATTGAAATAATTAATAATGGTTGTCTTGACCTTTTAATTTTTTAAGGCCTGCTGGAAACTCAGTCGTTCCATGAAGCAGATGAAGATGTGGTCACTGATGTTGATTTCACCAATATGATTTCTGAAGAAGAAAAAGAAGAGTTAAAGATTGAGCTAGCCAAGGTAATGAATTTGAATTTCTGTGACTGTTACTATTTCTACTTCCTTAAACTGGAAGCTATTAATTGTAGGATGAAGTATACATAATAAAGGCATGCCCTTCCTTTTTGGTAAAATTATTCTAGGCTACAATAATGTAGCCTATAATTTTCTTATATCTATTTCTTGAAGGTTAAGTATCTTCTACTTGATGATTTTACTGTGAAAAATGCACATTCCCATCTTAGTCGTGTCTTTATTTATAAACATTCCTTGAAAAAGAATGAAAGGTGTTCTCATGGTATTGTTGTTACAGTGGTTGTGCCACCTGATAGAAAAGTTTCTTTTTGTGGTGCTCAAAGGAAAAGGTAATGATGGTTGCAGAAGAAGCTGATGACAACAAGCACAGTTATTTTATCACATTCTTGTTTCTTTTGGTACTGATGTGTTTTGAGAAGGTAGTATCTTTTTTCAGGAGTCTGGAAGTCAGGACACTGTGAAGAGGCTTAAAAATAATGAGATGGGAGTAAAAGAGTGTGAACTATGTGATGTCTTTATTACAAAGATTAAAGAGATTGTCTAGATTTGGTCCATGGAAGGATGGATTCAACTTTAATTATTGCTGCTGAATACTGCAGAAAATTGAAGTTCTGGAATGGAAAATGAGAGAATGGGGGAAGCTGTGCATTTAATTATTTGAAATGTGAGTCAAAGAACAGAAATCACAGCCATATGAACGTGAAGAGTTTGCCTTAACTGGAATACTTAAATTGATATTAAGTTGTAGTACTTACAAAGTACTCTAAGAAGTAATATTTGTAATGACTTTCAAGTAATTTACCTGCAGTGCTGATTCAGGGTTTTCAATTGAAACTGAAGACAGTTTTTTCACTTAAATATTTTATCAATCTTTGTATTTCTGAGTTACTAGTTAATTTTACTTCTTTGCTGATGCTGTCACATTTGTAGACAATCAGAAGGAAGCTGAAAGTTTACATGTTCAGTTTATCAAATAAGTTAGGAGTTAACATATTCACTACTGGCTTTTCAGTAATGGTTAGTCCCTACTAACATGCCCTTTCTGCTCCACCAATGATAGTTTTTTTTTCTTCCATGTCTTTATGTGCTATGTAATACCTGTTTGAGCCTGTAGAAACAAGCACCTCTCTTTCTCTTGTGAGAGGTAAAAATCATCCTTAATACTGCTATCAGCTGTTGATAAAATGGGGATCTCTTTGTGAGCACCTGTTGTGCATTTATTTAAGCAGAAAACATATATTCAGTCTCTGTGTTGTGTATCTAATGTATATATTCTTTGTTTTCTTCCTCCTTCCCACTCTGACATTAGGAGAGGAACAAGCACTACTGTTTTTCTGGCAGGATTTTTTTTATATCTTCTGTTCCTATTCTCCTGCTAATAGTCTCTTTTTACTGGAAGCTTCTCAGAGCAGGGACTTACTCTGTTCTTGTATTTGTCTAGCTAACACAGCAGGGCTCTGACTCTAATCAAGCCTTTGGATTTCTACAATGCAACTAAAATGAGTAACTCTTACAAAAACTTCTAACAGTCATTTGAATTTACAGAGGTCAGTCTGACTTTTCAGAATAACAGCAGAAAATTGTAGCCCAAAAAGCTTTACATAAGGCCAGAAGATTGCTAGCAGAACAGATTCCCCCCGCCCCCCTCACTGTGAGGAGCATTGTACAATGACTCTTGAGTCATGCTGGGGGCTGAGATTTTGAGCTACCTTGCTCGCTGCTGTCAGTTGTCCTTCCATTACACTCATCAAAGTAGTCATTTACTCTTTGGTGTCTTCTCCCTCCCACACCTTCCCAGAAGGAGCTATCTGGTTTGATCTAGCTGATGCACAGGGTTCAGCAGTGTGTGTTACTGCATGTTTGTTCCCAGTTTGGGGAAAGATGATAATAATACCTTTTTCTTCAAACTTATAGGAGAAGGGAACTTTGCCTTTATATGATGCATCTATATTCTTCTGACTCTATTGCACTTTGAAAGAAGGGAAGCATGAGAACTAGAAGTTTGTATTTCTGTTGACTTTAGCCCCAGTTTTATAATGGAGTTATAAACATTTACAAAAGTGGACTTTAAAAAAATTCCTAAACAGGTGATGCCTGACTTCCATGAGAGTTAGGTATGTTACATGCTTAAATGCTTTTCAAGATCCTACTGTAAGTCCCTAATCCTTTCAACCTACTTCAGAGTCATCATTGATATTTGAGCACTTGAGGGCGGCTTTGTATCTGTCATTATTTCAAAATGATGGAAGTTGAGGAGGATTTTATCAATTCAAAACTGATTGCTGTTATAAATAATAAATTAGTTTTCTTTAATCAAAAATGTTGCTCATACTTCTGCCGTTGAGCACATGGCTAATGCTTGCTTAGGCTATCACAGCTTTAAGATGTCTATTCAATGGAACAGATGGAAAATAATTTTAATAGAAGCCCTGAAATGTTTATATATCCAAGTTCCTGATGATCAGCCTAGTGCTGGCCCATAAGTGTCCTGGAATCCATTTAAGTTCTTTAGCAGTGTTGCACAGGCAGTCATGCACTAAAGGGTTTGCTTTTGGTGAGAAATGACCAAAAGGAGCTCTGAACTGCTGCCTGAGGAATGCTGACATTTGTGCTTTCTTTCTATAAGCATTTAACCAATTACCCTCTCAGAAGAGAGACTCTTGACACCTGCCTCTTGACAGTATGCCATTTGCAGGTTAGGAATATAATGGAGCATAAAGGACATGGGGAGAAATAAATTAATTTGGATTGTTGTGTATGTAACAGTACTGGTGGAGTGTTGGCATCACAGGCATTGGTGAATAGTAATACCTGCTTTGCTCAGGTCATAATTTTGCTTTATGCTCATAGCCTTGCTGTTTGATTCCTGAACTGCTTGAATATTTAGTTAACAGGTAATGACAAAAGAAACTGATAGCTGGGGGATTCAAGGATGAGACTTTTCCAAGAACAGTGAGCTTGCAGCCAGTTTTTCAGTGAACCAGAACGCATGAATGTGTAAAATAAAATAGTGCTGGTACTGATGTCCTAAATATAGCCTTGGAGGTCAGCACTGTTTTAGCTGGTGCTTGCATCATTCCCTGCAGCCTATGGAGTTAAATCACAGGGAGACTGTGGTTCCAGGGAACTTAGCATATGGTAATCAGATAAGTTGCCATATGTTACCTTACTAACATATGGAGAAAGGAACACAGTTGGTAAGGGAATTTCTAAACCTGAAGTGAAAGGCAGCTGCTCTGGTGTCACTTGCCCTTGTCAGCTTCAGTAGCTCTATGTGCTGCTTATATAGATTGGTTTGGGAGGCTTCCAGGTAGAGTGCAAACCCCTGCTCACTTGCAGGAGAGCTGCCCAAGGAGCAGGATTCTGAGCCAGTGGCAGGACAATTCTGGAGACCCTCTTCTTACAGTCCTGTCTTCTGGTTCTTGCCTTGGTAAAACACTGGCTTTGATTAAATATTTCAAAAAAAAAGTCTACTGTAGGGAGAATTATATTCCTCTGTTTGGGCTGGATGGCATCTTTACAGCTTGAAATCGCAGAGTTTGGTTAAATACTAGGATCTCTGGAAAGACTAATCTGCTCTATGTTCTGAGTGCTTTTTTGCATTGGGTACTGATCACTCATGTTAGCTCAACTATAAAATTTTATGTTACAAATTTGAAATATTTAGGGCCTAAAATACATAAATAAAACTCATATGACAAGGATATAACGTTTGATTGTACTCTCAAGTCATATATTGTCATGCAGTTTTTCTATTTCTTAACTTGCTCCTAAGAGTTTGCATATGTTTTTTTCAGGACCAGAAGACTAAAAATCTGTAAATATGAAGTTAAAAGCCTGTGCATTCAAAGAAAGATATTTGCTTGAACTTTCCAGTCTTCTCTTGCCTCGTCCATTCCCATTTTACTAGTGAATGAAAAGCTGGTGTTTGAGACTCCTAATGCCCTTAGGCAGATTTGGGTGAAGTCGCTTCCTTACTGGATAATTCTCTCTCTTATCAGATGCATGTGTGTGTGATGGTGAACATAGGTGACACAGAGGCATTAATTTAACATAGTGCCAGCTCTGTTCTGGGCATGCCTTTGTGACCTCCATAAGCACTTGACTCTGTTCCTCCAGCTACCTACAAAAAGCAAAAGGGTTTTGAGATTCATTCAGCCTCTTAATATTGTATGTGTTTATTATTCTGTGGGAACCGGCTAACACCTTTCTCCTTTCTCCGTGTTTCCCTTAGCTAGAGGATGAAATTGCAACTTTGCGGCAAGTTCTAGCAGCCAAAGAGAAGCACCTGGTTGAAATTAAACAAAAACTTGGCATAAGTCTGATGAATGAACTGAAGCAGAACTTCAGCAGAAGCTGGCATGATATGCAGACGACTTCTGCGTGAGTACTGATCTTTATACTTACACGTATGAACATACCATGTTTTTCCAAAACTTTTTGGGCTGAATTAATATCAACATTGGTAGAAAGAACCACCCACCTTTCATCAAGTGCTGTCTGAAAAGTCATTTGCTTTTTTTTCCTCTTCATTTGACAACTGAATTTGACACTTAAGGAGAAGGAAAAGTGAGCTTCTCCACAACTGAGCTGAGGTGGCAGCAAGGAAGGCAGGGTGGCAGTGGCATCATCCATGAAGGAGCAGTCCCACAATACCTGAACAAAGAGAGCAGAGCAGGTCCAGTGACAGCAAAGAGGGTCAGGCCAAGAGTTCAGATCTCCAAGTACGTCTGTACTGATGAGCCAAGTCCTAGGTTGAGTGAGGGAGTCAAATCTGTGAGTTCAGGATCTGTGAGGTACTTGGCCAGATACAGGCACATCAGTAATATGACTTGACCCTAAATTCAGTCTAGGCTTTAGTATAGCTCCCAAATGAAGGGAAAAAGTGCTTAACAAGTGTTCTCCCAACTCTTGCACAATGCTTTCATCACAGTCTTACCCAAGGTTTCACAGCTGTGCAGTGCCAGATCTTGCCTTGAGCCACCAAATTCAGGGGAATGGGGGGAAAAGCATTAGCAGTTCCTCAGTACATTCAAGGTGCTGACAGAGACTTGGTAAAATATGTTAAAATATGTATATTTTTACATTAAAAGAACTATTCTTTGTGTTTTCATGAGAAGTCAAATAAAAACCCCTTAATAAAAATACAGTTTGTATGTCTCCTCTCTCTCACTGTTGCACAGTTTCTCATCTAGGTTCTGTTTCTCATGACATGTCATTAGCAGGGGTATCGTTGTTGCCTGGGTGAGGATGTCTGTCATGTGCTAGGAGAGAACAGTCCAGTGGCACTAACCTTTAGGAGAGAGGAGGGGCACAAGACATCTGAACTAGAATTACTGGGAGAGACTAGCAAAATTTTGAAACAAAACTTTTCATTTTTACCTGAAATTTGGTAGCAGGTTCCCGGATAGCTTTTCATTTTTCCTCCACATTGATATTTTCCACAAAGATAGACTTAGGAGATTTTTTCAGTGTGGTAACTGCTTCTTTTTATTTAAGGTGAGTTTCAGAAATTACAATCCATTAGGTGGTAAATGTCCAGAAATTGTTAAGTGAAACTGAGCAGCAGGAGTTCCATTTGTGCCCCAGAAAATTCTCATGTTTATGGTCCAACTACTGTATAATTCTGCCAGACCCTCATGCCAGAACACCAGCGCTGGTACAAATCAGGGTAATCCAGCATTCTTAAGAATGGATGTGTTAAGTAATAGAAGTGATTCATTGTTGCTGTACCAAAATAGCAGTGGGATAGCATTATTCACCAAGATTCTCTGTTTTAGGAAGGATGGAAAGCTTGTTTAAAAAAAAAAAAAGTTCAAAATATTTACATGCCTGTACTTTAGGTTTCTAAATCCACAATTACTCATTTTAAATTTTAAAATTACCTGGTTTTAAGAGGACAAATTTTGTTTCACTTAGCTTGTGTGCTTTTCTGTAAGTTACAACTAGTTTTCTTTAACAAGTAACTTTTCAAAGCCACAGAGCACCAAAGTTTTTGTCCACTTATTGTTAATCTTTTTAAGCTCTTCATTTAGGGGTGCATTCTTAGGGTTAGAGTGGACTTAGAGGAAGAGGGGTGGGCTTCTCTCAGAAACAGTCCTGTAAAGTGTGTTTGACCACTAGTTAGGAGTCAGTACCTAATGTACAGGATGCGTGCCACCTCTACTGACTAAATTTAAACTTGAGATTTTGACTGTTTTAAAGCATTTGCATTTTAAATGGTTGGCCACAAGTTCCTTGTTAATTTCCTGTACTATTCAGTGCACTTATGTTTAGTATAATCTAGGTGTCGGGGGAGGCAAAGGGTTCTGCTATAGAGGACATCAGTAACTGGAGAGCAAATGATTGCCTTGAGTTTGGTTTGGTTTCATGGTGGTAAGGCATTCAACTGGAATGACTTCCCACACACACCTTTTTAATGATTGGATTTTCAGTGAATAGAGGTGGGTGGATATTCAACTTCTAGCAATGCAGGTTTTTTATATTTTAAAAATAGATAATTCATTCTTATTTAGATGCTAGAAGCAGGGTCATGTTGGTGGATTTTGAGATTATTTATTTTAACTTAAGAAATAATTACAAATGTCTTTATACAGATATTTGTAAAGACCATAATTGAGCTTTTCTAGTTATTCTTCTGCTACAAAAGAAAGGTTTTATGTAACCTGAATGCACTGTATTCAGTTGAAGGTTCTTGGTGGTGCTTCTGTAAAGTTCCCACAAGTCTCCTTACTTTCCATGCTTCAGATTTTCACCATATAGTGGATTAAGGTAGAGGATAGTATTTATGAAGATTAACCTGGTTTTATACAGAATCAAAGAATATTTGAGGTGTTGACAGCAATGTCAGGAGACTGTCCAGTCCAACTGCCTCTTTCAGGCAGGACCAGCTAGACCAGAGTGCTCAAGACTGCGTTCAGTGGGTTTTGAATATCTCCAAGGCTGGAGATTCTACAGCCTCTCTGGGAAACCTGTTCCATGTTCAATTACCCTTGCTGTAAAAAACATTTTTCTTATATTAATATATTTTACTATTTCTTGCCTTGAATTTGTGCTGGTTGCCTCTTACACTTTCACTAGATACCACTCAAAAGGGCTTTCCTCTATCTTCTTTCCTCCTTTCATTAGGTTGTTTTTACACATTGATGATATCCTTCCGTGAGCCTTCTCTAGGGTGACCGGTCCCAGCTTTCCCAGCCTCCTCATATGAGAGTTGCTCCAGTCCTTTACCATCTTCATGCACCTTTGCTGGACTTGTTCCAGTTTGTCCTACATGTCTGCCTTGTACTGGGAAGCACAGAACAGGACCCAACACTTCAGGTGTGGCCATAACCAGGGCTGACATTTGAAGGATCACTTCACTCAAGCTGTACTCACATCTCCTAAGCACCCCAGGACACTGTTAGATACCTTTGCTGCAAAGGCACATTGCTGACTCACGTCCAATTTGTTCTCTACCAGGATTCAATCCCTTTTTCTGCAAAGCTGCTTTCCAGCTGGTTGATCCCCAGCCTCTACTGGGTTATTAATCCCAACCTGCAGGATTCTGCATTGCCCTTTGTTGAATTTACTGAGAGTCCTGTTGCCTCATTTTTTCTCAGACAAAGTCCCAAGTAACTGTATTCTTCAATGCAATTATAGAATTGTATTTTATTATGTACGGAGAAGGTTACAAGGGTTAGTTTAGCCTTTCACTAGTCCCTCATATTAAGCACTAAAGATATAGATCCACAAGATATCTTGCCTTTTGCTGAGCATTTATGTTGTAACCATGCTCAGCTTTGTCTCTCAGCTTTTCATTTGGTGCTCTTCTGTAGTTCTTTGGAGAAAAAAACATAAGACATTATAGTCCTGTCCTCTTGGGAGATATTTCAATTCTACTGAGGTTCTAAGGAACAGTTTTATCTGTAAAATTACCCACCAATGAACTCACTTCAGCCTAGTAGTTCCCACAAACTTTTTTGTCATCCTTTCTTAAAATGTTATCAACTGTTACAAGACATAAACCTTCTCTGTTTTAATGGTTAACCTTTCAACCCATGGATGGACTAATAACTATGGAGAGAGTTTCTAGGGAGATGAAAATGCTTAGTTTGCTAGTAAACCTCTCCAAAAAAGAAATACTCCAGACATTCAGACCGCTATAAGCATCAGTACTGCCACGGCAAATAAATGATTAGAAGAGCTAGAAAATGAGAGGAAACCCACTCTATCTTCAAGGGCTGTAGTAGTGAAATTATGTGAAATGTTTCCAAGTCGATATGCTTAGTGATTCAAACTGAGGGGCTGGGAAGCCTTTGATATGATGGAAAGTGGACCCACACAAGGCTAACATTTAGGATAGGAGTCTGAAAAGATGGCTTTTCATCTTTTGACCTCAGACAGAAATTTTCACTTGTAGAAAAGGAAAAGCTTGTGAATTATAGGCCAAAATCAAGAGAACTGTAAGTGCTGGCTCCAAACAGTATGTTTCCTGGACAGCCCTGAGATTTTTTTTTTAGGTGGTGCCTGCCTTTTCAAGCCTTTTTAGGAAGGTTTCAATGTTGCTCTGTTCTTGCATGTGAAATTTAATTGAGATTTGGGACAAGAATGTTCAACATGGACTTGGCCTTTTCCTCCAGAGATAGAATAAGATTCTATTCATTGACTACTTGCTGAACTATGAGCAAGCTTAGTTCTGCTGATAGGAAACCTGAGGACAATTGCATAGGTTTCAACAACTGTAGGGAACTTACTGTTTTTATAGTTCAAATTTCTGCCAGGTTATCAGAAAATAGAAGGTAATAGTTGCACTGCATGTGTTTTAGGCTTGCAATCTATGGTACAGGCAGTCTTTGTTAATGTAACTTTAAATATATAGTAATGTGTTCCAAAGTTTCAGAACTTTTTTCAGTAAGTCGGATATAATTTGTGGACAGCCACAGTCCTACTGTGACTTCTAGGAATTAAGTAAACTGTGTTCCCACACACATACTTCTTCCAAGTGTAGTAAAAGAAATGTGGGTGTTTCTGTTCATTGCAATGTGTAATCACCTTTTGACGTTTTCTTCTCTAAATTTGCAAGTAAATGTAACAGTTGTGTAAGTGAAGCAATTGTGTGTTGGCTTTAGCAAGTACATTACCTGTGTGTGAATCTGTGCTATATGGAAGTAAAAGGAGCCTCTCCCTTCCACTGCCTTTGCTTCCTTTGGGTCAGAGCAGGCAACCTTCATGCTGCCTTCAAAGAGAATTATTTTGGTGCCTTTCCACATGTGTCTGGCCTTGAATTTGGAAGGGTAGAGTAATAAGGAGAAAGGACTTCAAGAAGTTAACTTAGTCTGTTCTCACTGTTCCTTGTCCAAAAGATGTGTGTCCATTTGTTTGCACGAGAACCTTCAGCTAATGGAAATTCCACGGTAAGGTCAGGTGATCTGTTCCAGATACTCATTTCTCAGGGAAAAACCCACTGTAATTACCATGGGGCACCAGAAAATATATGCATGTGTATTATAGTGAGCTTTATGTATCTATATCTAACTGTAAGGATGGGTAGGGAGGCCTGAATGTAAATTGGGATCTCTGGAATTACAAGGATTAAAAATATCCAAGAAAGAGTTAGTAGAAAAGAGGGAAAGGGAAGGGGAAGGGGAGGAAAAGGAGAAAGGGAGGGGAAGAAAAGAAAAGAGAGTGAAAAGGATGTGTTTAATCTGCATAATTTTGTTAATCTAATGTACAGACAGTGTTCCTGATAAAGTTTAAGGTGTGATGAACTACTGCCTGTAATGCCTTAAGATCATCTGTGCTTCAGAAACATATTTTGGCTTTTCTACTTGGAGAGTAACTGCAGCACACTCCCCCCCCCCACACTGCTATTCTGTGCTGCATTGTACAAATAATGCATTTCAAACAACTGTATCCCATATTTTTCCCCAGTGTTTGAAGATTACAGGGCAGTACAGCCCAGAATATTTGTCACCTTTGTCTGGCACCTTTCCTGACCTGTAACTCTCTCCAGCCTATTGGACAGTCACCTTCCATGTGCTGCACACAGATTTCTGCTTCAGCCTGCAGAGGTTCAGTTAGCTCAATTCTCTCCTCCCTCTCTCTGTGGGAGAGGAACTACCTGGGGCATACTTCCTTAGATTTAGGCGTATGTACCCATCCATGTGCCAGCACTGTTTCACTTAGTTCTTAACATCCCTGGCAATGGGAAGGATGACAAAAAATACATCTGTCATTTGGTTTTGAAGTTGGAATGAATTTCAGGACAGTACTAAAAAAACCCCACCAAAACAAAAACCAAATATAATGCACAACAGCTTAGAGTTCATTTGTGGCAAAAATGACAATAAGAATGCTCTTAGAGAATGTTTTATGTACCTTTTATCTGTCGTAGATGCACTTATCTCATTTGAGTATTAGCATAATTTAGTTAATGCTGAGCCGTTTCTCACAGAAAATCAACACAAAAATAGTTTTGTAGCTGAGAGATTCTCAGGGATCCTGATGCTTTAGATAGATTGCAGAAAAGTCATTCTTAAGCTGACTAATGGTTTGAAAACTGAAAAATAGTAAGCTCCAGAGAGCATGGCTTGTGCTACCAGGCTCTGCTCTACTGTATGGTTTTGTTGTTAATTGTTTGTGTTCTGTTACATCTTCTGTGAGCCTTATCGCAGGCCAGGGTTTCTCAAATGGATTAATTTTGCCAGCAAGCATTGATGGAGAGGCATAATGCTGAATGAAGATGTACTAATTAGCAAATGTGCTAATTTTACAGAAGCTGAATAAAAATTCTTTCTCGTTTACTGCAGTACATCAAATGTGCAGCTTGACATGCAAAATATAAATATTATATGTGTAGCCTACTTCTGTCAGCACGCCCTATATTGCACCTGTGAATGAAGGTTACATTTAACTCTGCCATTTGAAGGGTAATTCTGTACTGAGATTAGTATGTCCTGTCATACCCTGCAGATGATGTTAGCCATATAAATGTCTAATTCTCTCTGTATGGCTGCTGCTTGGCTATTCTCTCCATAAAGCACTCGTTCCTTCATATGTTTTTTTATGAAACAGTATGTCCTTATATTTCCTCTCACTGTCTGTAAAAATCACAGTGAGGTATATATAGTGAGATCTGGTTGTCACAGGATAGCATAACCTAAATGTAGTATATGACACTGTCAAGTGAAAATGCAGTCAAAATATGCTGCAAATCTACTTTGACTAAATAGTATGTTAGAGCACTGGAGATGTGATTTATCTTTAAAGCTCCTTTTAATTATGTTGGGCATGTTGTTGGAATATAACTGCAATATCAGCATGTATTGTGATAACCTCTGATAATCAGTTTTATAAATAACTGCTTCTTTTATAGAAATACCCTATTTTAAAAACGAAATTATAATCAGAAGTCGATGAATGAAATTCTTAGGTTAATGTCATATATAAAGGTAATGTTCAAATGTTCACTCAAATGTGAGTTTTATTTAGAAGTTTACAATTGAGACAGCAGTTGATATAACTTAATTGTTTAATCTCTCTTGTCTATGAAATACATAATAAATATTTATTGTTAAGTGCTGATTGAAAGCACAGAATAACGTTCTTGTTAACCGTTACCAGCAATTCCTCTGTGCTACAGAGTATTTTCAGATACCACAAAATCAGAACAGGAATTCCTACTCTAACTGAATAAATCAAGTAGGCTGGTTCTGCCGGTTTTGCTGATGCTACCTGGTGTAATGCTGATGGTGCCTTTGTTTGAGTGTAATGATGTATTTGGGTAAAAATGCACTTCATGACTTGGATGGAAGGTGCTCTTTCTTGAATCCCTGTATCCTAAATTATCCAAGTTTGTTTTTTGCTGGGGTATTTCTGCCTATAAGTTTTGGGATCACTGGTCTAATCTGAGCTGCTGGCTGGCTCCTAAGATGCTCTCACCTGTCTCAATGAGCTGGTGGTCAGCACTCACCTAATGATTGCCAGAAGTGACTGCTGAAAGGATGAGAGTGCCCAGGTGTTGTAGATGACTTAGCATGCAGAGCACCTGGTGGTGCAAGAAGGACTTAAACCATGCATAGAGCACTTTTTCCAGTTAATAAGTGTTTGTAGTTCTTACCTGGAATATCCAACTCCATTTCTGTTGGTAAAGGTTTCTGAAAATTATGTAAGCTGTTCAGTGCATTAAAACAAAAGTACAAACTTCTGTGAGTTACATGAGATGATGAAAACTGCTTGGTCAGATGATTAATGTGCAATATAGCTGAACAGATTCCCAGATGACAGAGAGAATATGTTGAAGAGATCGTTGTTACCAGAGTGCTTGGCAAAATATCAAATGGATGCTGTAAATATGAAATAACTACAAGAATAAATATATCTGAGCCAAAATACAGTGCATAACTAACTACAGTGAGGCAATGTGCTCTGTGGAAAGATTATTTATGAAGAAGGCATAGTGATACATGTAATGGTGGAGAGGTAGGAATGGGCAGGGGGTTTGATTTTTAAGCTATCAGAGAGCTCTGCTGAGATGTAAATTAATGTTTCTTGTTTCTGCTGACAGGTATTGCATCCTGTGGTCTATTTCCACCTTTGTTATTTTGTTGTTCCTTAAAGCTCGTCTTCAGCATTGCTGAAGGGAGGAGGGGACGTGTCATAGGTCATTTTTGCTGAAGTTGGTGCTGAAAAAAGACTAGTTGTGTAACAGTTTTAGCTGGATTTACGCTCTTATGTAATGTCAAAAGTATTAGGAACACAAATGCAGTCTCCATGTCTTCCTCGCTAGTGAAAATACTGGAGGATGCTTGGCTTATGAAATTTACACAGAAAACACAATATTGTTGGAATATCAAAATCAGTGTCATTTCAGCCACTTCCCTGAAGATGTGTTCTGACCAGTGTAATGTTCAGAAATATGTAGGGGACTCTAATGTGTCTCAGTGAAATTTGGGTCTGTCTGCTGGATGGTGCATTTTGGACTGTTCTCAAAATAGTCTTACATGGTGTGAAGAACTTGCAGTGGAAAGATAAGACATAGAGATATTTTATCATAAAGTTAAACATGCCTATAAATAAAATTAACTCCAAGGTGTCATTTAAAAAAATCAGTTCAGAGGGATATCTGAAAAGTATTTTACTATGTACATACAACTTGTTCATAAATAGGTTGCACTACAAAGGACCTTTTAGACTTGCAAGTCAAATCTTGGCCTTCGTTTTGTCATCAGCAAAATTCCACTTGTGCTGAATAGTTTTGCTTTTCTGTAAGTGAACTCTTTAAGACTTGTATGTCACAGGCAATAGAATATTTGATTTTCTTCTTTTTCATAGGCAACTGTTACCAAAAAGCTACGTGCTTATAGGTAGTAGCATCCTTATTTTAGGGTCTCATCCCATTCTAGTTTATATGAGAGTATATCTACTGTCAGCAAGAGAATGACACATCTATTAAACTAGTTAAGCTAGAGGATGAGGGCTCAGTGAAATAGGAGTATTGCATTCTTGCTCTGTCCAAGGACAGACTGGCTAAGAAGAAATGAGATCCAATGTATTTGGTTTGGCTTATCTAACTGGAGACTCCTACAGATCCCATACCCTAGTCTTCAGTTGCTCCCTGTGGATTGTCTTGTTAGTGAAAACAGAGACAAGCACCTTCATAGAGGGAGCCCTTTCACTTGGCAGTTTAAGAACATGGTAGTTCAGTAGGATGTTGTGGGTTAGGAACATAAAATCAAAATTAACATTAAACATAAAATCTGAAAGAACAGAGCATTACGTGGCCACTGCCATCAAACCAGTGGTTTGTAAAACACAGTCCTGAACAGACTTTCAGCAGTAGGTCCTGCTGGGGCTGAAACAATGTGACATGAAATGTAATGTGCCATACTGCAGATGTTAATCTTATTTCCCCTCCTTCCTCCACAAAGTTATTACTTTCATATACATAATAATGAGAAAATGCCCTGTTGTAAGGACTTAGGCAGTAGGACTTTTTTTTTTTTTTATCAGTTACTAGTGTATTTGGGTACATGCTTGCGATCCTACAGTTTTTGTTCAAAGGAGAATGGGAACCAGTGGAGTTTTATTTCTGAATTTTTCATGATGATTTCTTCTTGTCTGCCGACACACACCACAGGATAGAAGACTGATTATAGTGTGCTCTCCTTTTTTTACTAGGTCAGTACTTCTAATTCTGAACTTGTCTGCGTCACTGGGAGTATCAGATAATTTACTCAGAAGGAGGCCTCTGACATGCTCAGAATTAGTTGAGTCAGCAGAAAATCATCTGTGCAGAAAAGCTTATTGATTACTCTGAGAGTGCAAGTTAACTGTACTGAAGGGTCTGTGTGGGTCAGAGCAGGTATTCTGGATCAGTAAATTAAGATGATTCTGTGTTTGAATCTTCATGCTATAAGTGAAGTTAGTCACATCTTTTAAAAGAATTCAGGCCTACTAAGAATATGCAGTCACTATAGGTTTCTTCATCTTTCTTTCTCTGTCCTTTCCCAAACCTTCTTCCTTTAAAGAAATTTTAAAAAGTGAAAAAAAAAACAAAAAGGAAAGTTGTGGCATATGAAAACAGATTTAATGATTTTTTCTATTTTAAATATCACAGAATCATTTTGAAGTATATCTGTTAAATGTACCTAATATGTATATGCTTGAAAGAGTTGTATTTGTCCTCGTTCTTTGTTATGCTTCAGACAGCAGATTTTGCCAGAAAGTCAGTGTTTGCTGGAAGAATACTTACTTGATGTAAATATGATTTTCTGTAATCAGAAGTTGTATCAAGCAGGTATTCAACAAATCACTGCATTCTGCTTTTAACCAGCGTGCGCTGGCCCATCTGGGGGATGTTATCTGCAAGGGGGAAGGAGAGGATTGCTCTGGAGAACCCTGCACTTAGGAACCTGTGCAGAAATGGGCATCCTCACCCATGTTTGTTTTGAGCTACAGTTACTATGTTTCTTAACATTTCAGTGGATGGGCCTTTGAGGGAAATTAGTTGCAGAGATTCTAGTCTCTCTTTTTAATATTTATCACTATTTCTGTTCTATTTTTGGTTTCCAGTTACAAGAAAACACACGAGACCCTGAGCCATGCAGGGCAAAAAGCAACAGCAGCTATCAGCAATGTGGGAACGGCTATCAGCAAGAAGTTTGGAGATATGAGGTATCAGCATCTGCTGCTTCTCTGGTCTTATTTAGAGGACTAAATGTTCGAATCATTTGTTAGCTCTTCCTTTCCTTCCTTAGTGTTTTGAAGGTTCAAGTAGTTTGTAGTTAGAGTATTTAATAACATTCATGTTTTTAAATGGAAAGAAGGCATAATGATGACCAAAGATAGACTTTTTATATGAATCCTGTTGGTTTGTTGTTGTTGTGTTTTTGGGTTTTTTTTTAAAGTACAGTCAGAAATCCTTTTGTAATAACTTTGCAAACTCAAGGAAATGTATAAGTAAAATGGAACAAAAATTACTGTTGGATCATTATTAACCCAATTTTCTTCATATGTGGATGCTGGAGAAAAATATCATCTGAAGAAAAGAACCCTACCTAGGAGCTGCTTGTGATAGGACAAAAATATTTCAGGCTATTTTTAATCAGCTTTTTTTCAAGATGTACTGCAAAGTTTTGTTCTGCAGTTATATAAAAATAGATATGATGGAAGTAACAGGAGTTGAGGTCAGTAGAACTGTCACTTAAAGGCAACTTCAGTGCCAGGCTTTATATGTTGATGTATCTTTGAAAGTGTTGGTCTTAAAGTTCCTCAGTATGAGAGCAGAAATTGTATACTGTAAACCAGCATTCCAGTTTTCATTAAGTAGTAGGACTGCAAAACTTCTGGAGTGTTAAAAGGAGTTGATTTTTGTGATAAAATAAATGGACATGGGTAACTCTACAATATACCATTTGACCTGCAGAGTTAGGGTCTCATTTATTAATAGTGCATATTATCCCATTGGTATGTATTCACTTGTTTGTTTTTTGTAATGTATGAGGTAACCATATCCTAAGGTCTGTGTGTGCTGCAAATGACTGAAACTTAGTTCATGATAGCTAAAACTTTTTCCCCCCTTTTGATTTTTATTCTGGGTAATAAATCTTTAGAGTCCCTCCTTAATACCTGCCTTTTACATACAGCTTAATAAATCCTCTACAGAAGTACTAATGTTTTTCTAGCTGAAACTAAACAAGGAAAATCTTCGTTACTGTATCATCTGCTTTACAGTGTCTTTTTCCACACTGCAGTTCAAAATGGAAATTTACTCAGTGACTTGCAACTAGGATATGAACATAACTAAGAATTTTTGACTTGATATAGTTAAACATTCATGAGTGGTATGTGCCTATCAAAGGATAGAAGAATAAGCAGGCATGCAATTATATTTTCTTAGTATGTTTTTTAGTGTTCAGATATCTAAGAGCTGAAAACTTTCTAAAACATAAATTTGAGCCTTCATTTAAAAACTTCTTGAGAGTTTTTCTTCATGAATTTATCCTTACTTAGAATTTATTTTAACTTACATGAGCTTTTGAAATTCATAACACCTCATGTCTCCCCCAGATGAATAGAAATTTATGTGGTAAATTCTGTGGTTTATTTGTTCGTTCATTCATTCCCTATTTGGAGTCTCCTTGGTCTTTCCTTTGGTGCCTTCTGACTCTTCCATTATGAGAAACAGTGAGTGAGTTCTTCTTCTGACCTTCATTTCACTCATTATTTCTTGTGGGTTTATTGTATTTCACTTCAGTTCCCTCTTTCCAGGCTCCAGTTGGATGAGTCACTTTGACAAGCCTTTTTGTTACCTTTATTAATTCTTTCTGCCTTCCCTGCATTTATAGTTGTATTTTGTGTCTTTGAGAAATGTGTTAGATGTGTGTGATGCATGTGGCAGCAACATATTCACTGTTTCATTTTATGTTCTTTCTTAACACCTCCTCTTGTTAAAAAGACAAGCCCACAGCTCAGCAAACAGGTCCCGTTGCTGCTTCCAGGTTTTAGATCCTAGAGCAGTGACCAAAGATTTTCTGTGTGAATACCTTGAGTGCTGGCTCTGGATTATAGAGGGAAGGATGACATAGCAGTTCAGGATTTCTCAGGTCCTATTACTTGTGCTTTGCAGATGGTGTGAGATTAACTGCAAAGGCAGAGATGTCTTCCCTGAAATGCAGCATGTTCATCCTTTAATATTTCCCTTAATTAATCACTGTTACCAAATGCCTTTGTCTTACCTATCAGTATCAGCCCTCATGCCCATGGCAGTCATGCTTCTGACATGGCAGATGGGAGGTGTTTATCCCATTAGCCCTTTAGCCAAGGGCTCAAAGCAGAGGCTGAGTCCAAAAGCATTTTGATTATTCAAAAAGCGGATTTCTGGTGGCTCTCTTTGAATTTATTAACTTGAACCTGATTGGAAATTTCTCAGGAAAATACAAACTACCAGTGCTGCCTTTTTTGTGAATACTTGCTGTTTTCAGATAAATTCTCAGTTAGGACTGAGTTTTCTGGACACTTGATGATGAAGTAGCAAGTGGTCTAGCCAGGTTCCCATAGTTAAAGAGAGAGTGGCGTGACTTGGACCTTCTGCATCTGCTGCACATCCTAAATCTGCAGTGATGGTCAGTATGCTTCCCTCAGCAACAAAGATGGTCTAAATTCTTGGCTCAGCTTGGCCAGGTGTAGTTCTGTGTGGGCTCACATTACAAACCTTATCACTGAAATAACCTGATTATTAAAAAACTTTCCCCTCCCTTTCCAATCCCACTTGTGTTTGGGGGAGTAAACTGTAAAGAGGCAGGAATTTTCTGTGTCATCGTTGGCTTGCTTTTTTTGCTAATCCAAATATTTTTATTTCAGTGATCTAGTGTATGGATTATCACCACCCCCTCTCATAATGCCATTTTAAACAAACATCAGACTCTGGCTTAATTCTCTTGGTTAGGCATTAAGGCTGATAGTCACCAATGACATCCAGATGCAAATCCCTGTTCTGCTTTCACTCAGACCAGACACTTGAAACTGATTTCTAAAATCCAGATGTCATCATAATTCCCAGTATGTTCAGCAGCCTTACCCCCTGCCTGTGGTGATGATGATTTTGAAAAGGTTTGTAGACAGACTGACTGAATACTGAAACCTGCCTTCTTTATGAAACAAAATTCTGTTTTGTATGTTGCCTGCTATGTCAACTGTACAGAGCACTACATGAAACACATATTTCTGTACTGAAGTTGTTGGGTCTTAATTTTCATCTTGTTTTTTTCTCTAAAAATATTACTAAAATATCATATAACAACAGGCCAGAAAGACTCCCCCAAATGTGCTGTTTTGCTATGTTAGTATTCAAGAAGATAAAATGTATAAGAAAAATGACAAAATTCTGTGTGTCTGACAGAACAGATGCCACCCTTTGGGGACCAAGTGCTTTTCATGCAGCTGCTGTGCTTTTCTTTTATCCCCACCCCATCTTCCCAGTGTCTGAAGTCTCTAATTCATTTTGTGCATGAATAATCACTAGTGTTTTACATTTTCTGAATTTTGCAATAATAATAGTGCTTGTAAGGTCTCTTTATGATCATAATGCATCCTATTTAATATTATATTTATAGAAATACAAGCAGTGCATATAAAACCAGTGTACAGATATTTCTGGTTTAGGATACAAACCAGACACTAGCAATATAGCTAAGATAATAGATTCTTCATTAGTAGGTCTTGTGATTAATTATATGCCATCAAGATTTTTTATTTTTTTCTTTTTGCTCCTCCACCTCCAGCTTGCATTGTTTCTTTTAATATTTCTCTGGTGTGGAAGGTTAAGGGGAAGCTGGTAGTCCCAGGTTACTCACAGGGCATTTATCAGAGGCTCAGATCTCTCGGTATTAGAGATTGCACTGACATTTTAATGTGGCTCTTGCTAAGAAGAGCACAGATGTGATAGAGTTGAGGGTCTTTATCCCTTTCTCCTTTGCTTTCTGCCAACGTTTGAATATTTCATGCTATACTGCTGGACTACTCTGCAGTTGTCTCTATGGATCTATGTTTCATCCCTGCTGATGACCTTTTAGAAACAAATTGTGATACCAAGTGAGAGGCTTTCTGGGTTTTGGGTTGCTTCAAAAAAAAAAAAAAAAAGAGGAAAGAAAGAAAGAGTAAACTACTTACACTACACTACACTGTATGCACACTACCACATACATTGCTGCTACTCAAGTAAAGGTATTTAAAGATTAAGCTAACAAAGGCATGCATGCAAATTAGGATGTCAGCAGTTACATTTTGTATAGCTCCTTCATTCAGCTGTCTGGTACGTTTTCTTTAATTACATGATCACACAGACCCCTTTCAAATTCAGTGCCTGGGATGAGCCAGCTCTCGAGTTGAATGAAGGTAATAAAATGCCTCATTCCTGCCAGGAGTTGGAAGGCACTTGTGGAAAGACACAAAAAACTGCAGGGAGGGACAGCCTGGGGGCATGGCTGTGGCAGTTGCATGTGCCCCTCAGAGATCAGCACAGAAGGTATAAGAGGCACCAGAGGGGTGGAGGAAGGCAAAGTTAATTCCTCTACAGAGGGGCAAGGGAAGTTCGGGGAACTACAAAGCAGATACTGGATGAATGCATTAACCTGTTATTTTCTAAGCATTTGGAAGATAGCATGATGGCAAAAACATAAAAGGGTTTGTCAAGAACAATTATCTTGAACTGACAGCACCTGTCATAGAGGATAGATGGAAGGTAGGAGATGTGATAGAGCTTGACTTTGATAAGGCTGTCTGTAGTGTTTTTGCAGAACTAGAGAAATACAGTTTAGGTGTTAATGCTTTAGCAGGAAGAGAGCATAGGGAATGGAAAATTGTATCCAAAGAATAGGTCTCAGTAGCTGACCTAATGTGGGATTTTGCAGGCATCTGTCCTGAGTCTGTTACTCATCAACATTTTCATTGCTGGGTTAGATGAAGGTGCCAGGATGGCATCACTTAGAATTCCCATATGACTGCAGTGGCAGAGTATGCAAGCACTTTAGGCACCAGGATTAGAAATCCACATTATTTTAAAGTATAAAATAGAGTTCAGTGTAGGAAAGTGTAATGTGCTTTATTGACAAATGGAAGAAAATTCAAAAGCAGAGATGGGGAGCACTGACCAGGCAGCTCTGCAGAGAAGGGCTAGCAAGTCTAACCTCATGGCTCACGAGTGCAGCTGAGGATTTCTGAAGGCTATGAAATCTCTGTCATTTAAAGTTTTTAGAAGCAGGTGGGGCCAAAATCTTTTGGTGATGGTTCGGGTATGATTAACCTGCTTTACCACTTTGGGAATTGATTTTTGCTGTGCCTTTATTGTTGTGCTTTTTGGGCTTTTTTTGTTGTATTGTTTGTGGTGACGGAGTTTTTACAAAGCCTTTTAGGATTTCTGTGATGTAGGGATGTTCTGGCCACTTAAACCTGCTGTCAGATCTGAACTCCTTCAAATGCTGTAGCATTTGCCTGAAATGCCATTCTCAAACCTTTCTATCTTTTGATACTCCTACAAACTAAATAGCAATACTACATTGCTTCAGAACATAATTTCATAAGCATTTCTTTTGCTGATGGGTGAGGAATTTGTTTTCTCTCACTTCCATGGACATTTGCCCCTTAATTTGTGCTAGTTTTAGAGGTCTGCAGTAACGGAGATTGCCTTATCGTATTTCTGTGCAAGTATCTGTATTGGCATGGAGAAGGGGGTGGCTATTATTGGGAGCCAGCAGGTAGTACAAGGAGGGCAACAGTATTACTTAAATGGGTCCAAGCAGAAATGTATTGTGAAGACAAGCCCTTTAATGTTTGAGAATCAGTATACATGATGATGTGTATAACCTTGTGAATAAACCTGAAGAAATCAATGCTTTTCTTTGGAGCAAAGTATGAACATTGCACAGTAAATAATACATCACACCACACATTGAGAAAGGATGTGAAAAATAAGTATTTGAAGAGATGTTCATTAAGTGTGCACCACCTCTCTGGCTCGCTGCATGAGGCAGGTGTTCCCTTGAAGGGGTCTGTAATTAAAGACTACATCAGTAACACAGATGAAGGAGAGGCTTGTCTGCCTCATCATTTCTCAACTTTGGAACATTAATAACATCCTTTGAATATTGTGTATCAGTGTGTCTCTCCCAGTTCCGCCTTAATTAAGTTTCCTGTGAGCTGGAATACAGTGTCAAAGTGTTTCAAGTATTGTTTTCAACAAGGAACAAGTATTTTAGAAAATGTCGTTTTAGGAATTAAAAGCTCCTTATTTTTTCCATAGCCTTTTTTAACTGAGAGATGATTAAGGAATTCAGAGAGGGAAAAAAAAAATTATTTGCTCTTATGTACATGTACAATTCCAATTCACTTATTCTTTCTCTTTAATGATACTAAGGGAGGCTATGAGGGAAGAAACCAGTTAGCATTGTTTAAATCTGTTCTAATGCAGAGAACACAAAATTTAGTAGGCAAAAATTCTGGTTTTCAATGCATACAGAATAGCTGACTGCAGAGTGAAGGACTGTGTGAACATTTTTGCTTTGGGGTGATCTGAAGTGATCCACATTCTACTGTGAATTCCAGCATCAAGATTTGACTGCAAATTATTTTGTTTTTCTCCTTGGGCAGTTTGACAGTCTACAGATGTGTATGTCTATTTTTGTTATCTTTTCCTAATACTTTTAACTCTTGCTTTTCTTTCCTTGTGCATCCACCACAGATCGCATTCAATTGGGTAAGACACGTTACTCTCCTTGAATACTGCCTCTGTATTTGACAGGATTTGTTTTATGGACTGTAATGCAGTAACCTCTTTCCTTTCAGGATCATTATATAGAAAAAAGCATGTTCTACTTAAACTGTTATGCCTCATTTTTACAGCGTGGTGAGTGTAACAAGAAAAGGATTGGACTAAGTGTTTGCCTTGAGTAGATTAGTCTCAAATTCAAATAATGGATGCATTCAAAAGATGTTGGTCTTAGGAAAACCTACTTATATATAATCCCATTCTCTCGACCATATTCTTTCTGTCAGAGGTTCAAATATGAGCAACAAACAGTAAAAATTCTATTCAGCTGAGTTTTGTAAAGATTATATGAAGTATTTACATACCCCCTCTTCAATAGAGCTAAAGTATCTTAGTCATGATTCTTTAAAACTCTTGAGTCCTGGGGAAATTTCCCAGTTCTGAGCATGATAAAAGAGTTCTTTATATTTAGAGTTTGAGTTTATTGATTCTGTACAGTGCTTGAATATATGATGAATGAGAAAACAATTATGTGTGTTCTCAAAGGTTCTATAAGCAGTCTGGCTTTATGTCAGTTCACCCTGGAAAGAGGCTGAACAGCCCTGAATGCCCTGCCAGTCCCTCTGGCCTTGTAGTATCCTCAGTGCATTGAAAAGCTCAAGAGCATTTTTTCCATTCAGCTAAGTTATCCTAACAAGGACTCTAACTTCACTGAGTACACTTCAAAGTACAGCATAGATTGACCTTCTTCACTCACTCTGACATGAAACTAAAATGTGGTATTTACCAACCTCTGTCATGAAGGATCTCTTTTCTCTGCAATGATCACTATCACAGACATGTATCTTTAAAAAAATGTTTCTAGCTTGTACTAAAAGAAGATTTTGCACTGTTTCTATAACTTGCATTCTTACCTCTATAGAGAAATTAAAATATGAACTCAAAAAATAAGCACTTAATATTTGGATTGTCTGTCATGTGCTATCTCTCAGCTGTGTGAATTTAAACTTAAACCTTTATATTTATAATGTTATAAATTTAATATATAATGTTATATATATTAAATAATATATATATAACATTGTATATTAAATATATATGATAATTTGTAACATTTTATAAAACCTTATAATGTTTTGCTATTAGAAGAGGAGCAGTCTATGCTGAAATACTTCCAAATTCTACTTTTTTGCCTATTTGTTGCAGGTTGCAAAACTAAAATGGCAAGGATGCTTGCTTAATTTAATGAGGATTGTTAAAGATTTGCCACACTTGTGAAATATTTGGGCTAATCTTTCATAAGTCTTAAAAATTATGTGAAAAATTGAACATGAAACATTAGCATTGTTCTTATCTATCTGATCTTAGCAGAAGCCTTAAAATACATACAACAGCAAACAACTTGTATTAGATCTATTCCACCTGCTTGTCAAATAGCTCCTCCCTCCCTTCCCCACCCCCATTTCTGAGTCTTTAATCTGGAAGAGCAAATCTGTATATAGACTCAGTGCTGCTCTCTTTTTGTATAGTTTAAAACAAACATGTGTGCTGTTTGTATGAGAGCTTCCATTTTTTAATGCTATAATCATGCTTTGCTTGCAGCCAAATGTTGGTGATCCTTACAGTAAAGCTCTCCATGTTCTCAGTCAGACCAGGCTGCAGCTGTCAGTCAACACTGAAAGTAGCAAGGGATTTTTGAAAAAAGACACACTCTTGCATCACACTTTACTTAAAGTGCTCAGATCTAAGTGTGCTTATGGAAAGTTCTTGAGCTTCAGAAAAAGATTCTTATTTGGACCAGGCTTGATGCTTCCCAGCGGCAAGGAACAGGTGATGCTGTGAAAGCAGAGAGGGGGTCTCAGGTGGGAGAATTTGGCTCATGTAAGTCAAGCAGTGTGTGTGGGTGCATCTGCAGGTCTAAAGGTGTGCAGCATGATTTGGGGATCTCTGAGTAATGCAGAGGCACCATCCTCTGCTTGCAGCCTTCCAATACTCCTGCTGCTGGGAAGTCTGAGGAGGGAAGTGTCACAAGGAGAGCTGGACAAGAGCTGTGGGAAATAGCTCCATACCTTTGGTAAAGTTGAGGAGTGATGGAGGAAGCAAAATGTCCTGAAGGGGTGTGGATAAGTGAGAGTGCTGCCTCTGTGGCTGAAGAAACCTCTTGTTTAGGTAACCATTTGTGCAGGAGCCATTTGAAACTGGGAGTCAGCTGAACCAGCTCTGCTGATATGCACAAACCTGGGGCGTATTCCTCCTGCCCAACAGAGAGCTCGTCCTCTGTCACTGCAGGACACGGAGGTGGCTCTCTGTGCCCCTCTCATGTGTCCTTGTAGATAGCTGGGGTCTGCACCATTTAAATGGATTTTGCCAGGAGCTGTTTTGCATCATTCTCTTGAGCCCTATTGCTGGTCAGTTGACATGAGAATGTGGTGGTAAGATCTTTAGTGCTGAGAGTAAGCTGGAGTTTGACAAGCCTTTGCCATCAGGAGAGGAAGAATACCAGTACTCATGAAAATATGTATATGTACATTTAAAGCTAAGTTAAAAATACATTATAATAATAATACTGGAAATCAGATTTTTACAGCTGTTTTTTCTAATGTTTTGCTTTTGTCCCACAGCTATTCTATCCGCCATTCCATAAGCATGCCTGCAATGAGGTAATGTGCTACCCACATTCTGTTTGCTATGGTGATGTTCCACAGAGTAATGAGGAGGGATTTGCATACTTTGATCCTGATCCTGCAGTTTTTAGTTGGATGAGTAGTCTCACTTCAATCAATTAAGGTTATTCATGTAGATGAGGGATGCAGGACAGGCTAGCTGTGGTTTTTTGGTTTTGTTTTGGTTTTTTTTTCCATTTTAATTGTATTAACTGCTTAATCTCGTGTACAAGCCTTTGAGTAAATCAGCAGTTCTGAGATGTATTTGGGTAGCTGATTGTTACCAGGTTTGTATTACTGAAGCTGAAATTCAGTTGTTTTGCTGTCTCTAGAACATCATCCAAAGCCCATTAACGTCAGAGATGCTTTCCACTCCAACAGGCTTTGGATCATGCTCCTATGGAGGGATTTTACATGAGTGCTTTCATATTTTAATGGCTATAATCACACTTTACTTGACTGCAGCCAAATATTGACGTCTGTTCAAGTAAAGCTCTGACTGTTTTCAATAAAATTAGTATCCAGCTTTCTTTTTACTCCCTTGGCCTCTAAGTACATGACTGTCCCCATTCTGTGCCAAGCATGCATGAAAAACAAACAACTAAATGATGGATGCTAATTCATTCAACTTCAGCAGGGGGGTAGTTTAAGGCAAGCATTCACCAATGTGACCTATGGATCAAATATAAGTTTGATCATATATAAAAACTCAGTTTTTCCCTCCTTTTGACCCTTCTTGCCCTATGAAAAATTTGTCATCTAAATAACAGAAACTAAATTTGCATTATTTTTTCAACTGGCTCCTGTTTGCCCTTCCCTTAAATTGGGGTCATTTTAACTCAGCCTGATGAGGGATATGATATATTTGCAGAACCAGGAACTGTGCTGGACAACAGTGCCCGAGCTTCAGAGTATTCACTAATTATGAAGGAGAACATATGCTGTAAATGAGCTCTCAGGTGCCAAGGAGCAGAGAACCAGAAGAAGGTCCCCTTCACCCACCTCAGGCTTGTCCAAGTCTCTTTTGTGCTGGGTGAACACAGAGGAAAGCTTAGCTTAGTCAGAGAGGCACCTTAGGAACACAGTGTCTCTAAAGTCTTTGTCTTTGAAAGCAGCAGTCACAAAATCACAGTGAGGGGGGCAGGATTCCTCAAAGGCATTTGGGACCCACTTCCCTTGTGGTTCTAATCTCCTTATTCCCAGCCTTAGGAAATTAAACTTAGCATCTTTTTGGTAATGTAGGTTATGAACTTGCTCATCAGCTGAAAAAATGTTTATTTCTTTACAGCAACAATACAAATGGATAAAGCCATAGAAAAGCA
Source organism: Phylloscopus whistleri (assembly GCA_017589585.1). Lineage (NCBI taxonomy): Eukaryota > Metazoa > Chordata > Aves > Passeriformes > Phylloscopidae > Phylloscopus > Phylloscopus whistleri. The sequence goes on along the minus strand of JADMLD010000683.1, from coordinate 4,594,699 downwards.
GCACTACAGGCAGCATTGTCTGGTTGTTCTTCTGAGAACATGACAAATGTATCATAGAGTAGGCAGGCCAGTTATCATTTGGTTTCAATTACTAGGCAGGTTCTGCTTTTGAAAATTTGTAGCTAAAAAATACTCATCCGATTACCATAATTGGATTTGACTGACAGAGCACAAGTGAGTGTTCATGGCCCTGTGCTGACAGCCAGCCTTCATTCTGTGCTGGCAGTGTTGCCTGGTAAGAACTGATCAAATTGTGGCCTTATCCCATGATGTTGGCAGCTGACTCTTTTTCCTCCCTTCAACTTTTTCTTTTCTCCTAGGAATTCTCCAACTTTCAAATCATTTGAGGAGAAGGTTGAAACCACTGTCACAAGCCTTAAGGTAAAGGTTAGGGGCAGAGTTTGCATGCCTGTGTGTGTTAAAGTGTGACAGCTTAGTTGTCCCTATCATTTGTACAGGAGACTGAATTTGTTGTTCCATCAAGAATTTTATGGTAGTGCAAGAGCACTAAATGGAAAATGAAGGCAATATGCAAAGAAATTGTTTTCCTTTGCTTTGCTGCTAAGAAATTATTTCTGATGCCAAAGTAAGCAAGTGGTATCAGAAATGCCAAAAATAGTGGTGATAAGGAATGTCTATTCCCACTCATCTCAATGTGTCGTTCAGAAATAGAAAAAGGTAATTCCAGCTGCCCAGCTCTGAAGACCATTTCCTCTCACAGTGATCTGCTTGAGGAGCCTGATCTTATTTTGTTGATTAAGCAAAGGTGTTCTAGAGGAGTGTATTTGTCATTCCATCTCAGCCTGTTGTGTTCAGAGTACTCTTAGATCATCCTTTAAGAAATCTGTAATTAAGCAAGACAATACAGTAAGTTTTGAATCTGAAATAATCCTCCACATCTCACAAAACCTTTATTGTCTATCTTTATTGGCAAACTCACTGATGTTTTCTCAAAATATTTTCTTTCTGTTTTCTTTTTCTTTCTCTTTCCTTTCCTTTTTTCTTTCCTTTTTTCTTTCCTTTTTTCTTTCCTTTTTTCTTTCCCTTCCCTTCCCTTCCCTTCCCTTCCCTTCCCTTCCCTTCCCTTCCCTTCCCTTCCCTTCCCTTCCCTTCCCTTCCCTTCCCTTCCCTTCCCTTCCCTTCCCTTCCCTTCCCTTCCCTTCCCTTCCCTTCCCTTCCCTTCCCTTCCCTTCCCTTCCCTTCCCTTCCCTTCCCTTCCCTCTTTTCCATGTGCAAATGGGGAAGGGAAGTTGGAGTCATGGATCTAGGGTGCCGCCAGGGTAGACTGTGGACAAATGTCAATGTCTTAGCATTGCTCCTCCCTTTCCTGCCTCTGTTCCAAGGCTTGTAAGATTAGGAAGACCAGGGGATTGGGGAAGAAATCATGGAGTTACCCTTCAATTCTAGGGTTTTGTTGGGGTCTCAAAAAGTGGAGAACTACCCAGAGAGGCCCCTGAAAAAAAGAACAGCAGTAGTCTTATCATCTTTCCAACCCCCATATAGGCTACAAATCTTCAGTGATCCTACAGTGTTCTGCAGTTTGCCAAAACTGATGTTCAAGTTTCATAACATTTAGAAGTCAAATTTCAAATGAGATTTTATTTGCTCTTGAAGTTTGGACTTTGGGTTGCAGCTTTCTTGGGAGAGTATACTAGTTCATTTTCCCCTGAAAATCAAACAGGACCAGGGTGCCTCATTCTCTTCAACTTTTCTGAAAATCTGAGCTCTGATGAATTAAATGTTTTATTGGACTTTCAAGCTGTGCTAGCTCAAGAAACAGGATTATGTAGGATTAACCCTTTGGAAACTTAGAACACAAAGTTCATTTAATTAAAATAATCTTCCTAAGCATTCAGTGGCTGAGAGGTTGAGAAAATGTCAGCTTGTCTTTGAGTTCTGCTGCAATTCAAGAATGGAGTAAAAGGTTTTGTCCTATTTTCAAGCTTGAATTAATTTGGAGTGGGCATATCAGCAAGCAAAGCCACAAAAGAATGTTGTCTTGCCAAGACAACCCAACAGCTTTGGGTTGGCTTGGTAAGTCACCACTTACCACAACAGCTTTGTCTCTTCATCACTTAGTCTTGATAATTTTCAAATCTTTAGATACAGCTCTATCTTTGTTAGGAAACTTCATTTTCAAAGATATAGTCTTACTGATTTGTAATACTTATTACAAATTCAGTGACCTGAAGCATTCTGGAAGTAGATGTGCAAGCACATTGGATATGTTTAATTAATGTATTTTGGTATCTCTTCCCTGCCTTCCCCCATGAAAATGCCACTGGCAGTTTTATATACCAGTACCTAGGCAGCTACAAGTGCCTGAAAGGATTCAGGTTGCTGAATCCCTTCAGGGTTTCAGGGTTTGTCCTTTGGTTACCACATTCCTTCTGCTGTCCAAAATCCCAGAATGGTTTATGCATTTTGCAAACAGCTGTGTTGCCATAGCTGGCACGTGGGCCACTCAGCAAATGAAGCAGTTCATTTTAGTATCCATCTCTTATCCAGCCTGCATAGAATTGGAACAAAACAGTGAAACCAGTGTGAGCTACCTAGGTAAACAACCACATTGGGTTTACTGCTAGGGCCTGGGATCCTACCTGGGATCTACTTAGGGGCTGGTTCCTTTAAGCATATGAGACATGCCGCTGTCAGATTTTATGATGACAGCCTAGTTTAGAAACTGTGGAGTAGAGAATTTGTTTTATTTGACTGGTTTTATAGCTGTTGTTCCAAGGAAAATCCCATCCTGGCGTTTTTCGCAGAAGTTCCCTGCTCTCCTTAGCCATGGGGTGGATTGGAAATGGAATTTGCTTCAGTGTGAGCAGAGGAACTTGCTGTTCTCTCTTTGTCTTATTTCAGACCAAGGTTGGTGGGACGAGCCACACGGGAGGCAGTTTTGAAGAAGTTCTCAGCTCTACAGCCCATGCCAGTGCTCAGAGCTCCCTTGCTGGCACCCGAGTCCCTGAAAGTGAAGAAGAGCTTCAGTGTTAAACAGCAAGTCATCCTGAGCCCTACATGCCTCTCTTCAGAGACTTGCCCAGACAGTGATTTTCAGCCCTCCTTCACCACACAACTTGTGCAACAAGGTTTTGTCAGCTTTGGAAAATTGCCATCCTGGCCTTGTGCTGGAGAAATGTTTTCTCTCCCTATTTCTACTTCAGATGGGCCATTTTAGGTATTTTGTACATCATCAAAACCACAGGCAAGTCATTGGCTATAATGCACTAAATTCTGTGTTAAGTGACTGAATAGTTTTCAGTTACATGTAATTTCCCTCTAACAATCTCCCAGTCTCTGTTTCTTATTTATTTTGATTTACTCTTTTCTATCTGTTGGTTTCTGGCTTCCCTCTCAGTGCCACATCAGACAGATGGACCTAGAGCTGTGCAAAGCGTTCAACTGCCAGCAGTAGCCCATACACCAGCTGTCTACCACCCATAACAGGTGCCCTTTGCTCAGGAGTGTCTGTACACCACCTATTTCCTAACACAATTAAAATCACTTACTGTCACAAAAAGCTGTTTCTCCTTCAGTGGTACAGTCTGGCATTGCCCTACACCCATTAGGCAGCAGAGTTAAGGGGGGCAGGAAGAGACACCTGGTTATTCATACAGAAACAACCTATCACAGCTGCTGATTTCAGATGGTCATTTTGGCTGGAAAAGCTTCAGTTTCAAAATGTGCACCATTGCTTGCTCTCTTTGGTTTGATAAGACTTGGCAGTGAAATTAATTAGAAAATCAAGTGGAGTGGAGGGAACTTCTAATATTTTTGCCTCTGTATCTTCCCCTCAAAGCCAAGGGAAGATACATTTATGAGCCTCTGTCAAGATACAGCCTTAAGTGAAAGAATACAAACCCAACATTTGGCTTCAGATGTGCCATAGGTTAGAGAGCCCATGCCTTCAGAGCTGCTAGCATAGACCCTGTCACCTGACAATGCACAGGATGAGTAAGAACTTCACTTTTGGTGTCAAATTTTGTTGTGCTTTGCTCCAGGATGTAATTCCACCAACCGCGTTCTCTCTGCTCCATCACCAAGAGCCAGACATCTCTCAGCTTTGATTCAGCATGTTTTCTGAACTGCATTCTTTTAACATGCTTTCTAAGGAAAGAGCAGCACTTTTGTGACACTATCTTGCTGTGTAGTGAGCACGTGCCAGTCCGCATGTTGCGTTGCTCAGCTCACCACACACGGAGGTGGGCACAATGTTAGCAGTAAGCAGGATGGAAAAGAGCCTGGCTACTTTGAACATGGATGCATTTTTTGAGCATACGCCAAAGCTTCAAATCAGTGTTAGTGAGTTTGACATTACAGACTGCTTAAAATCTTGTGAGAAAACGTGGCTTTAAGTGATTTTCGTTTTTTCTTGTGTGGCTTTTGTTAGTTTTTACAAAGTTGGAAGTCCTTTTGTAATGTTCTACTGGACATAAGTTAACTTGGACATTTATATCACATGCCTCTAGTGTGATTTTTAGCATGGAAGTAAATCTAATAGTTTTTCTAGTATTGTGACAATTTTCAAGCTTATTTCGCGTGGTTTTGTGCATAAATGTGAATTTATTTAAAGTGGAAGGTATTAATTGACAACTTAGTTTGTGTAAATGAAGTTCTTGATATTCTTATTAAAAATAAATTTCTCTCTTACTCTTTTACCCTTTGTGATGTTTTAATTCTGTGTTTACCAGTAGTACTGAGCAACCTAGTGGAAGGTGTCCCTGCCACTGGCAAGGAAATTGGAACTAGATGATCTTTAAGGTCCCTTCCAACTCAAACCACTCTGTGATTACTGTGCATGGGGTTCCATGCTCTGTCCCCTCGATCCCCTGCAGAATGGTGAAGCCTCCTCCTGCACTGCAGGAATGGACTGTTCCTGCTTAGGGTAGTATTTGTGCTGGCTGTGTTTCTACCAAACATCTCTTCAAGGCCACTTTTCTGGTTTGTCAAGAATGTTCTTAGTTCTGCTCTTCCATGCATCTGTAGCTCTTTCACACTCAGCATTCAATGCAAACTAATGGAGATTATGGTTTGTGTGCATCTAGGTGGAATGAAAATGCTGGCAAAAGCTTGGTGGGCCCCACTCCATCCCCCTCTGCAGTATGACAATCTGTTGCCAAGAACCACTAATCAGCTCAGCGAAGTGCAACCTGTTCTTCCAGGGTTGCCACAGGGCATGACTGCTGCCCCGGGGGGTTCCTGAGCAGAGCAGGCATCTGGCATCTCCTCTGAACCAGACCAGTAAGCTCTGCAGATTTTGTGCACTGTGCCAGCCACTGAGGCAAGAAGCTCCCAGCATCTCTGCACAGCACTCTGTGCTCTAGGAAAGGCACCAGCCACAGAATGCTTTGTGAGCTTCATCAGGCCCCCAAGGTTTGTGTAAAGAAAGCATTTCCAGAGTCATGGTGCCTGAAAACGTGTGTTCAGATACATTACCCACCTTTAAAGGGTATGACAATTGAGTTTAGTTTTATGCTGCTTCATTTGACATGAGGCAGAAGACGGAGAACTCCAGGTCTCTACCATGTGATTTTTCCAGGTGCAAATTTTGCTTATTTGGTAATCATGGCATTGCCCTCATCTCCAGCTGCACACAACTTGCCTGTTGGGTGTGCAGACACTGGCCTCATTATGGCATTTACCACCACTACAGCTTTACTTCACAAACATCCTGTACTTCTACACTTGTGTCTACTTCTGCCAGAAACTCACTTATGGCAGAACTGGTACCAGCGTGTGATAACCTGAAGAAGGGAGCCAGCATTACCTGGCTGTACAGGCTTCTGCATTTGATTGCACAAACTCCAAAGGTCCCTCCCAATCTAAAGTATTCTGTATCAATTACCTGTGAAGGCGTCTGTAAAACTGCCACTCTGGGGTGAGGGGGAGTCAGGAATATAGACCTTCTGGAAATACTGGCACCACTCCCTGATACAACACATGAACGGGGGAAAAGTTGGATGAAACAAAGAAGATATTAAGAAAATGTAATTAATGAGATCACCAGTTTTATGCACCATCACTTAAGGCTTATGCACTCCAAAGAAATCTCATCTCTAAGCTCAATCAACAGCTTCTACAGACACATGCTCATTGGTCTCGTTTCTGAGAGTGTAGCACTCAGTGGATATTAACCGATTTTGAAGTTACTGAAATCCATACACATTTAGAAATTCACAGAACAAGACCACCTGCCCCATACAGTGCATTACATGAACAGATTAGATTGCAATCAAATAATTTTTTTTAAATGTACCTCAATTTCCCCAGTGGAGAAGCTATTTGTAACTGAGACTGCATTAATCAGTGGCTGATTAAAAAGAAGGAAAACCCCAAACATACTAATGCTTTGTTCCCTGACACAACCTCTGATCTGGGAGGCAACTACACTACTTGCCCCTCTCTAAGTGGTGCTGGAATTCTCAGCAGTGAATGCTCAAGAAAAAAATTTGCCAGCAGAATCAGTGATGTTAGAAGAGAAAAAATAATGACCAGAATATAAATCAAAGTATTTATTATGGCTACAGCATTTAGAAACACCTCAGGAAAGTGGATGAGATGTGGCAGCTGTTCTTTTTTTCCTTTCTGTGTTAATCAGAGATACAAGCTGGACTATTTCTGGGTGAACAAACTTCCCTGCAAAACAAAAGAAAGAGAAGGTTAATGAAAAATGCTCTCATTTTGTCATGTGTGAAAGGCTGGCATTGTAATGATAGCAGGGATGTCACTTCAGGCTCAGAATAAATGTCAAATTGTTCTTTTAAGAAAGTGAGTGCTCCCAGTTCAGTCCAACTATGGAGTAATTGTAGTGACACCCCTTCTCCACAAAAGGCTTGTAATTTGCTCTATTAAGACACCTAAGAGCTGAAAAAGGAATGCACCCTGACCAGGATAATCTGATACTACGTATCATGCTTCAAGAAACAACTCCAGTTACAGGTGCACTTAGGGTATATGCTGTAGGCTCTACACAGACACCAGCTCAATTTAAGTTGTTGAACTCTGGTAGGGGAGCAAAGGTGTCAGTCAGAAAACAAAGCATTACAAGCTTCATTCATGTTGTCCTTTTTTATTCCTTTGCTAATCAAAGTCTTACATTTTCGAGAGAGATTGTTATTTCCCTGGGGAGTCACCAAAGCCTAAATGGGACTTGTCAGGGACTCTGTTTGGTGATTGCTGGCCCTCTTATTTCTGAAGCCTGTCTATCCCATTTTTTTTCCAGGACAGGATGAGTTAGTTACAGCCCTTCTCTGGTGTTCAACTACCTTGCCAAAATGATAAAGTTTATTATTTTACCTATCTCTGCTTTCAACTACCAGTGTATTTTGCAAGAGATGAAAAGCAGTGGATGGAATAAAAAGTAACACAGTTGCAACTTAATCATTTCACTGAGGTGGTTCTTGCAGGAACCTTGGGCTGGTCACTCAATTCACTTGGGGATAACAAATTCTACTTCACTGCTTCCAGAAACACTGACAGAGTACAAACAAGCTGCTGTCAGAGCATCAGTGAACACTGAAGACTCCTACATGAAGAATCTGATGTTTCAGGGAGATCTTACACACATGCAAGTGTAATGAAAGCTGAGCCTCTCTCTAAGGTAAAAAGTGATGTAAAAGGAATTTGGCACAAATGAAATTCAGGTTTAATACCTACAGATAAATGTCAGGTATGTTCACATTGCATTAAGTTTCCCCAGAAATATTAGGGGACTTGAGCAATGAGTAAAACAACTAGTTCTCACTTGCTCTGAATGTCTATCAGAATAAAAAGGCAATTTATATATTTCATTTAAGAAAGAGGATAAAAAAGCCCAAATGTCATACCAGCAGTTGAATCAAAAAAATCCTGCAGTCTACCAGGTGTGTTTTCCAATTCTTCATACTCAAATGCTTGCAGTATCATCTCACACTGATCCAACTGCTTTACAAACTTGGCCTCTGCAGTAGACTGGTTTTCATATTCCTGAAAAGATTTGCAGTTATAAGAAAATCATTTTGTCACTCTGAAATAGAACATTAAAATCTCTTTATATATCTAGAATTTTTTTCATTAATACAAGCCACTTCAGAAATATTCAGTACAATTATATCTCTCATTTTGTTTTTACAAACACACAGTGGTCAGCAAAACACTTGAAATATGTGCCAATTTTATATTACATGCAGGAGGACATAAAATACCATCTTCTGCATAATCTAACTCTAAACATACCAATTGTTTTGGCTGAATCAGGGATGATATGAAGCAACTCTGCATCACATACAAGTTAACATAGATTTGATTTAACATATTTTACATATAAATATCATTTCAGGCCTGGCTAAGTCTATAAATTACCACAGTGTGTGCCTATGAACTGTCACCACCTATTTTTAAGACCTATTTTACATTTTTCTCACCACTTGCTGTTTCTATATGGAGTTGTTCTTTATATTTCTCCTGTCATTCCTGCCTAATCTTTTTGGTCTAATCTGTCTGAGCTGCTTATGTCCTTATGTCTCTCCTAGGAGATAGGAAGGGGAGTGGTTAAGGGGTTTCCTCCCCTTCAGAATTTAAGTCCTTTAATCTCTCTGCTATCTTTTCCCGTCTCTGCAGTCATCATCAGTAGATGAGTGATTCACATTTCTAGTCAACTTGAACAATTTTGCTGTCATTTGCTTCCAGTGATGTCTGCAGACAGGTTTGGCATTGCATTTTCTCTTTTCCAAATCTACTGCATTGTATGTGATGTCTCATGAGCAGGTCTTCCTGACTCTCCTGACTTCCAAAACCAACCCCATGAAAAGGGGTTTTCTCCTGTGCAGGTTACCATCACCTTGATACCATTGGCAGGTGTGACCCTGTTCATCATTCCCACCACCATTAATCACACCAAATACACACTGGGCCCAGCTGTGCTCCCAGATCCACAGAACCTGTGGATCATAGAGACCACAGAGCAGCACAAGTGCAGGAAGAGGTTTGCCTACTGACCACAGAACCTGGCTTTCCTTTCTGCACCTCAAGACACCAACTGTGGTGTGAGTGTCATCCATAACAGCAAAATCCCGGATTGTAATTCCAGCAGAGTGATGCTCAGATAAGTGTGACAGTCATTTCCTTGTCTTGCATACTATTAGGAGCCTGTTCTTAGGCCTATTACTTTACCTTTGAAGTCAGAAACCCAGATTTCAATAGCCATGATTGACTGGTTTATTATTCTATTTAGATTTCAATGGTACTTTGAATTTTCAGTTACATCTTCATCATTATTTTAGTAATAAATTTCATTTCAGTGTTTTTATCTCGTTTTTCTCTTTTCAACCTGAGCTTTGTCTCATTTTTAAATTAGGTACTAATTTTCTTAAATCTATTTATTTCTACTCTATTTTTTATAACCTATTTTTCAGGGGGGAGGGTCCCTCAAAGACAAACAAAACTCTTGACAGTACCACAAAGTAGAACTGCAGGAAAAGGAGAAGTAGGGCTGTTCACTTGTAAAAGTTGGTCCCACCTCCAGCAATTAGGTGGCACTATCAATTTGTTGCCAGTCTCTTTGTGCTATACAGCCCACCAGATGTTATTCACACCTCAGCTCACACTGCCCTCAAGAAACATCAGCTATGACATCACCTGTGCAGTGCTGAAACAAACATTTACTGTTTCCTCCCCACAGGCGGTTAAGACTCTGAAATAACAGTGTACTTCGGAAAAACACTAACTGGACCCTCCAACACCACAGGCCATCTTTTAAAAATCATCCCCATGCTTTTGCACTTGAGAATAAAAAAGCAGGACAGAGCTGAAATTTGCTGACTTGTTTACTTTCCTATTTTTTCCAACATATCTGGGATTAAATTATGAAGTGAAAATGTATCTGAGGCATCTTTCTGCTGCCTCTCTCCCTACACTGCACTCACCAAGTACCCACCAACACCATCTAAAGCAGCAGTTCTTGTAAAGCTGAAAGGCAGAGACAGAGACAAGGGCAGGGCAGTGCAGGAAGGACCTGCTAAGAGTGTCAAGAGCTCTTGTCCTGCTCAGTACTGTTCATTTCTGGTCCATAACCACTTTCACTCACAAAACAAATCATAGGGAAATGTCTCTGGCTAGCTGAGAGCAGAGCAGCACACCAAGTTATTAGAGGCTTTTTATTTTCTTTCTCTCTTTTCTTTTTTTCTTCTTAAGGAGCAACTAGTTGTTCCACTTAAAACAACACTAGAGAGACTACATGTGAATAGTAGATTTTTAGGGTACCCTCTCTGCCATGTGGGTTGCACTCATGCTAATGACATGCAGACACAGTGCCAATAAATAATCCCGAAGGTAGAAACAAAGACCAAATTATCAAAAATGTGCACATATTAAGTTATGGTTAATGAGGATGATGAAAAACTAACACACTGAAGAACTGACTCCATACTGAACCAGCTCTTACAGTGTCACAGAGAAGACTGAGACCAGCAAAGAAAAAAACCCAATTATACAGAACTAACCTTATCTATCAAAACCTCATTTTCCTCAATTATAACAGTTTCTCAAGGGAGAAGGAACCAGTGCTCCCTCAAAAAGTACACACATATTATTTCCCATATTTGATGATGCTGGTTTACCCCTGTTACCTTAAAATATAGCTCTGAGAGCCCATTCCCACTGCCTATTCAACCACACAGCTCTGACAGGGAAAAAACCCCCAAAATAACCCTAAAACTGAAACAAAAACAGAATAGGGTGTTGTAGCAAAAGGCAGAAATTGGATGCAAATATCTGGAATTTAAATGCACTCTAAGTAGAAAAGACTATGAATATAAAATAGATAAGATCTAAGACTCAGGTCACAGAGTCCAAGAAACACAGAAGGCATTGTTTGAATGAGAGGTCGTGGATACAATTTTCCCCATGCGACCGTATGTCAGGAGCAGATAAAGCACAGTCATTATAAACTTGAATTGTTTGGAAATAATCTAATCATCCCTCATTTCCAAGTATAAAAGATCTTATCAATTAACAGCATGGGTTCACATAGAAATGGTTAAATCACCTTCAAACACAAAAGATACTTTCTAATACAAACTTTTATGGAACCCAAGACCAGAAATCTCCAGTGTTCATAGAAAAGTGAGGGGGTTTTTTGTAATGTTTAAGTTTAAACTTTAGTTTACTTAATCATTTTAAGTTATTACTAAATATCTGGCCTAATGGAGTTTATAAGAAAGAAATTAAAGCCACAGAAATTACTTGCATAAGAAGCGGAAGAAAATCCACAGCACCACCACCTACCATTATTTTTTTCCTTTATTAAAAGCTGCAAATGGCCAGATATGAATGGAAGTGATAATGTAATAAAAGATCAGATTTATATCCATTGGGCTGGACGTAGAGGACAAACCCTTCCTTCAGCTGTACAAACCAAGCCCTGAACAGGTTCACCTGGAACTCTGAGAGGCTAGGGGCAGAAGATGGTTATTTAAACAAAGTCCAGCACTTCTTTTTGAAAAAGCTCCTAAAATGACCTTGACTCATGCTGTTAAAGCTTTATCTTCTAAGCAAAAAAATCTCACTTTCTTGAGGTCAAAATAAGAGATGGCGCAATTTCACAGGTACATGGGAAGAAGGGAATGGGTCACCCTGAATTTTAACACAGGATTAAAAGAATGCAAACTTACTTCCCAGAGTTCATAGATTTCTTTTCTGAGATCCTCTGATAGAAGCTGGGTCAGTTGTTGCATAGCTGTCTGAAAAAAAAGAAGCTTTTTCCATTTATCTGTTTTCTGAGAAACATTTTTATCATTATCTTTTCTGAATAATTATCTAGTTGTTACCAAGCTAGCAGAAACATCCACTGCAGCATATTTTACTGTATTGTTTTGGCATGGCAAGGTTTGGCTACAGCTCTGGCCAAGGCAGTAGCACCTCTGGATAACATATTTAAGGGGTGGGGAAATCCCTGTGCAACTCTACCCAGAGGGAGGAGTGAGAAGGGAGAGGAAGAACTCTGCAGATTCCAGAGTTAGTGAAGAAGGAGAAGGAGGAGGCTCTTCAGATGCCAGAGCAGAGGTTCCCCTGCAGCCCCTGAAGGTCCATGGTGGAGCAGATATCCACCCAGGGCCCATGGAGGATTTGGGCCAGGGGGATACCCAAAGGAGGCTGTGACCCTGTAGGAAGCCTGCACTGGAGCAGGGTGCTGGCAGAACTTCTGACTCCAGAAATTGTTCTGCAAGCTCTTTGTTCTCACAGCTATCAGTCTCATTTCTGTGCTGTCTCTACTGTTTGCCCAGTAACATGAAGGGCTGCTTCTGAAACAACCAACATCACAGGCAAGACAAAGGTTTCATGCCATGATTGTTTCTCCACTTCAAATACAGGATACAGTGTCACAATATGGTTCCCCATTGCTTGCCACCACTGAAGCATCAAGGTCTCATTCCTTCTCACCTCTTTCCAGCTCTGGAACTCATCAGATTTCAAGGTTAGGTGGCTAAAATGACTTACCTGGCAAAAACCCCTACTCCAAACAACACCCTCCCTCCTCCAAAAAAATTCCAAAACTTCTTTTTTTAATCCAGTTCAGTTTCTGCTGCCTTAGTGTTGGTGAGACTCACTGGTTAAAGTTACTGCACAAGCAGCAAACTTCAGAGCCAGCTCAATGTCTGCTGTAGAGCAAACAGAAGAAAGGAGAACTCTGCAGTGGAAGCAGAGTATTGATAACTCACCTCAAGCCACCTCCTGAAGTGGCTACCCATGGTCTATTTTTACAACAAAGTATTTCAGAGTCATCCCAAATGTTTAATGCTTTACTCTCCTTCCCACAAAGTCAACACAAAGTCCTCACTGACTGAAATGGGAGCAGAAGGAGCTGCAAATACTTAAGAAAACTTCTTAAACGTACCTGGGCATCAAAATCTCTTTTTCCTTGCCTAAATTCAAATGAGAATTCTCTCTAGACCAAAGTTGAAGGCTGATCCTCAGAGACACAACAATCTTTAGAGGCTTCCAGAAAGAGGTTTCTTCTGTTCAGTGTTCTGAAGCTCTTTGAAGAGTGTAACAAACACTTCAGTGATTATTCCCCCTCCACCCTCTGCCCCTTTTATACTTATCTTGCTAAAACTAGGGGCTGGGGGGCCATGACTAACTCTAGGAGTAAGCTCTTAGATAAGAAAGTTGAGATTGAAGATCTAAGATGCATTTGGCATTCTTGAAGTACTGTCTTTATTGACTGTAATTTCGGAGTTTCTTTTTTTCAATATATTTCCTAGTGTGTTCTTACACCAAATGCAAAAAGCCTCTGAGAGTTTCTGAGGCATGACATTGCCCTCTAGCTGTGGCTACAGAAATAGTTTACATTTTCTTCAAATAATGCCACAAACCAAAACCAACAAACCAGCAGCTTGGATAAGTGCAAGGCCAAAAACAAAGTGACTAGGCATGCTGCACTCAAAGAATCACAACAACAACAAAAAAGACACCTGCATCTGAGGTTCTGTGCGAAAGGTTTAAATTTAGTCCCTGTCAACCTCATGATCTGGCACCACACACATGATCTGACATGCACTGACATCCATCCTACTCAGTGCACCTACTCCCTGCTCCTCACCTCTTGGTAAGGCTGCTGAACATGACTAACTCAGGCTACCAAAACTGCAGCTAGCTACTGCAGGGAAAAATGGCCAAGGTGAAGATGACTTCAAAGGTTCTTCCATAACTTAGTATTTGGTGACATTACAGGTACAAAAATCACAATGAGCTGAAAACTCTACTTGGTTGTGGCAGGCTTGTCCAATGCCAATGACAGTGTTATATTGCTTGGAGTGTTCCTTCACCACCACCAGAACATTAAAACACACAGAATGCTCTGCAGCTGTGGCTTCACACCTTATGTTCATACCTTTTCTCTCCTGTGTTTCTCCTCCTTTGGGATATTATCTGCAGGAGCAATATCTCCAACAATGCACTCAGCCATATCATGAACCAAAGCTAATCGTATGCATCTGACAAGAAGGAGGGACAGAATAATTAGTTTTTCAGCATTTTAAGTTGTAAACTTATTCAAAAAGCTAAGAGATTGCAGAATTCATCCCCCTTGATATACTCTCTAAAAGTTGGTCAGAGCTTTTCTTAAACCTTATGTAACATTTTCCACTTTTTTGTTAAGGGGAGTATTTTCCACCTAGACATGATTTTGATTTCTGATTTCTAGTCCCTACTGCTTGTAAATGTAGATTTAAGTATAAATACACTGTGTACCAGAGCATAATATTCAAAAGTAATGCACTTAGCTTTTGTATACTTGTCTTTTGGAGATGCTGTGGTAATTAACTACATTATACACTTCACATTATTCCTGCAACAGGTAGAAGGTAATCTGACTGGAGCAATCCCAAATTCAGTATATAATCTGTCACTCACAGTTCTGTAGATGCCAGTCTGCAGCAGAATATTCAAAAAAGCCTTCATATCAGCTCCTAGAGCCTTCTCTGCTATCCTAGAGGACTTCTGTGGCTCCTTACTGCTGCCAAGTGCTCCTTCAGTCTTGTCAAAATCCACATGGTCTATGGCTCTGACATGGCTGTCTGTTGCTTCACGTTGTTTTTTAACAAGGGCCTTCAGCCTGTTTATTTACTGCTTGAAAGAAGACGGCTTTGAGCCTCGGCACTAAGGACTTGTCTCAACACTCAGAGTTAAGCAATGAAGGTTTTAGCCCCTTTCAATTGTCGAGGTAAACAAGACCTTGTCCAAAGGATAGAGAGAAAAGAAGAGGGGGAAGGATTTCAAATTCCTTCAGCGTGATTTAAAAGCTCTTACTCGGGATGACAGCTTCTTTTAGCATTTGTAGCTCCCCCACAACATTAACATATGGTCTTGAGAAGCAGAGGCCGTCTCACCTGTCCTTGTTAAGGCCTTTGTCTTCAGTCACCAAAGCCATCATCGCCATCCTGTACATATGGTCGGAGACGCTCTCTGGGTTTGCCACGTTCCTGTACACCCATCCTGTCCGCGGCACTCTCTGCGGCCGTGTCACAGAATCACACAATCAGTTAGGTTGGAAAACCCCGCAGAGATCATCGAGTCCAACCTCTGGGCGGACACCACCGCGTCCACCAGACCGCGGCACTGTGCAGGTTGAACCCCTTGGCTTGGCAGGCTCTGGTTTCAGAGGCACCAGCAGGAATTCCGCCCCACCATGGCCTCCCCGCTCCGAGAGCTTTGATGCTCCCAGCGAACAGCCTGTCCCCAGGCCCGGCCCCCCCAGGCTGTATGGGGCCAGGAGCACGGCCCGCCCGCAGCAGGGGCCGCCACAGCCGAAGGGCCGGGACCCGCCGGCTCCCACGAGTCCCCGCCAGCCCCGGCCCGGCCGGGCCCGCTGCGCTGGCACAACGCGGGCGGAAGCCTCGGCTCACGCCGGCCCCAGCCCCCGCGGCCCCGCTGCCAGCCCGGGCACTGCCGGGGGAACCCAGCCCAGCGCCCCGGCCCGGCCCCAGCCCCGCCGCGCCCGGCCCGCGCCCACCTTGAGCTGCCCCAGCAGCCGCAGGAAGGACAGCAGCCCGGCCCCGCCGCCCGCCGCCATCGGCCGCCGGCAGCGCGGCCCCGGCCGCGGCTCCTCCTCCTCCTGCCGGGGCGGGAGGCGGCGGTGCCCGGGAACGCGTCCGGAGCGGGCCGGGCGCGGGTGTGTGGGGAAAAGTGTCAGTGGGGGCAAGGGCGTCCCCAAAGCTCTGGCTGCTCGGGGTTCATTAAGCACAAAAAAGAACGACACGGGCTGCGACTGCAATGAGAAAAGCAGCAAAAGAAGCCGGGCTGCTCACGGGCATGAGCGCTGCGGAGTGGGGAAGGGAAGGTGGCAGGCGTGTCCTCTCCTCTCTTCCGCTGGAGTCCAGCAGGGCGGAGGGAAAGGGCCGCTCGAAGGCAGAAATAGCTCATACTTCTGTCAAAACTGAGCGTCTCGGTGACCTTTACCATGCTTCAAAAAAATTAGTGCAAACTCATGTTATTGTTCAGAGAAGAGCGGATCGTTATCAGGGTTGCTGATGAGTTTTAAATTATTCTGTGGACTCCCGGCATCTTGCTATAAGCACATCAGTCGCTTTTATGAGTTGAACAAATAACACGGTGACTTACCTGACAATTGGTGGATTTTTAAAATACATTGCATTTATTTGCTACTTTTATATTGCCATCTGAAATAGTGGGTAATGATTTAAATGTGGTGATGAAATAATCTGTTCCACGAAAGCACATCTGCAGTTTTGCCAGCTATCAACAGATGGCAGAGTATTTTTGTTTGTGCAAATATTTAAATTAATAATAAAGCCCACAATAAACAAGAATCCTAGGATCAAGATAGTCATCACCTTTGCAGCTGTGTACACTACCATAGATGTGTTAGGTGTTGCAGTACAGCTTTTCCTGGTTGAAGTGAATCACATCTGTTGCAGATTTGTCTTGACAGCTCTTGAAACCATCCAAAATAAAATTTCATACTTTGTCCAGGCTGTCTGCCTTCCACAGTGAACAGTTCGTTTTGTAATGTCCTCTTAGGACCTCCTTGTGCCCGTGGTTTCCCATGATATCTCATGCCATTCCCAAGGGCAGTTTGGCCCCATTGTACTGTAATGCCCCCTCAAGCAGTGGCAGGCTGCTGTTGTATGGGCCCTTAGGCTCTTCAGCAGGCAAGGCAGGCCCGGGATACCTCAGCACCTCCTTCAAGGTGATGTGATTTAGATCCCAGCTGTCTTGGTAGCCTTCACTGAAGGTGCCCTGTCTTGATCTGAGAAAGCACCAAAGTGGGCCCTGTGTCCAGCCAGCACCTCACCAACACCAAGCAAAGGGGGACAGGAACCTTCCTCAGCATACTGGCTGTACTCTTATGTAGGCTATTGTGTGATTTTCCCTCTTTGGGATGGGAACATGCTATGAGCTTGTGTTGGACTTGGCTTTCAGGTCCTTTCTGATGAAGCTGCTAGCCAGCCTGTTTCTTCACAGTTGGTACCAACAGAAGGTCTTATTTGGCCTTAGGTCCAGAACTGAGCATTTATCCTTGTGTTTCTCTGTGTTAAACATGTTGAAACTTCTGCCAACCCAGTCCAGAAGCTGCCTAAAGTCCCTCACAATTTAAGCTCTATCATTTAGTGTGTCAGCCATCCCTCCTAACTTAGCATTACCTTAAAATAGCCCAAGAGTGCATCCTGTCCTGTGGTCCAGGTTTTTAATGAGACAATGCTCTATATGGACCCTTGTATCAACCCCTAGAGTACTCAACCTCCTTTTGGGCTTTCAGGCACATTGCCAAGCCACCAGTGCCACCCACTGAACCTGTCAGCCTAGGCAGTTCTCAATGCATCTATTGGACAGCTTGTTCATGCCATAGTTCCTCAGTTTGTGAGTGAAAGTGTTGCAGGAAGTCATTTCAACAACTGTAATGAAGTCAAGATCTCTTGTGTCCACTGCTCCATCCTTGTCCACAATAGTGAACCATTTCACTAGAGGATGCAGTCAGGTTGGCCAAGTGGGATTTGTTCTTCATAAATTAATGCCAACTGTTCTTAACTGCCTTCTTGTCTTTTACAAGTCTCTTTCTAATAGAGCTTCATCAACATTCTTTCTGTCTCTTGCAGCCTCTTTCTGGTTTCCTGAACGGTTGAGAAAAAGCCTTCAGAATGCAATCATAAAAATAACACAGAGTAATTTAATAATTTGCATTTTAAATGAGATGCTGGATCTATTCAGAAATGCTATTCTTAAGGCTAGCTGATAACAGATACGTTGTCTTTTAACCCTTTCTGAATAGATCTATTCAATGTACATGTTTAGTATTTCTAGCACTTTAAATCCCGTAATCAATTTGCTTTTGCATATTCATTAATAATTCTGTAATATGGGTAAGTCTTATACATCCCACTTGTATGGAGGAGGTATGATTTTCAATTTTACTGTCTGATAAATTCTTTGCTACTGATGTCCTTAAGGTACATTTCTAGAATGAACACTTGAGCAAGAATCATGAGCCTGGACTCACAGGCACTGGCCTCAGTGTAATTTTTGTAATATTTGTCAATTTTGTAGCATTTATATGTATATAATTCCTCTACATGCACTTTGTGTGCTGCTTTTGCATATTGCTTATTGACACTGGTTTTCCACCCAGTCATTCTTTGACAGTACTTAGTGGTATAATTTATGTGCTTTTCCAAGTATCTGTCAAATGCATCATGTGTAGTGTTAAATGCATGGATTCTCAGTAGGCTGGAGGACCCCAACTGAGTACAAATATTAGCTCTGTCAGGATTTTATTCTTGAGTAAGTAGCCTGAAAACAGAAACAAATCAGCTCCATACAATTTTAAGCAGCTTTTTTATGTAATTCAGAAACTTCAGCAAGGATTAGCAAAGTCTCCCTACAGGATATTAAGGTAGTGCTAAGGCTTAAGTCTCAATCTTTCATCAGTCTCAGCTGGCTTTGTTCTCCATCTTTTGCCAGAACAGATGATAAGCTGGTTACCGCAGAGTCATTATGATTTATTAGCTGGAGATGGCGCTCTCTGCCCACAGATTTCTGCTTCAACCGCACTTGCTGCCACCCTGCTGCCAGGCTGAAGTTGTGCTTCCATTTCTTTAAGAAATAGCGCTGGGGGAGAGAGGTTGCTTTGCACACTTGGTGCAGTAATGTGAAAATCATCTCCCCAAATGCCAGGTGGCTGGGAGCCGACCCAGTAACTTCTCCTAAGGTGGATCGTAATCAGTTTGTGATTTATATGGTGTAGCACCAATGATAACACATTGGGTTTTGAAAACCCTTATATGTTCTGCCAGCATGGGCACAGTGAACCTTGTGTTGGCAAAATATATTTGGGAAAAGTAATTAATTGATGGGATTCATCCATTAACATCTGGCATGAAAAGAAAAAAAGAAAACGTTGTGTAGTTCAGTGGACAGGGCAAAATGGTTGTGTATCACAGACCCATCAGGAAGGAATATCAGCCCTGATGCCCTCCCTAATAGCAAAAAGATTAATGAGCACCTGCCAGACACTATAAATGGTCATTTTTAGTTCTCCAGACTATAATATCTTCCTTTGTCTGAGGCAATCTTAGCAACTATATAGAGTTAGCTTGTGAAAATCTGTTGCAAGAATTCTTCAGTAAGGGTACAAAAGAGCAAACCTCTGAAGTGACAGTACATGTGTGCCATGTGGCTCCCTTCCCTCTGCCATGCACCTCACTGTGCTGGACTGTGTGTCCTTGTGCCCAGGGAGCCCCACTCTCCCCTGGGCTGTCAAAGCTGGTGAGAGGCACCTGAGAGAGTCACTGTGCACTGATAACTGTGCCAAGGGCTGGATGTCTTCTGCTGAGACTTCATAGAATCACAGAATGGTTTGGGTTGGAAAAGACCTTAAAGATCATCTAGTTTCACCCCACTGCCATGGGTGAGGGCACCTTCCATTAGACCAGTTTCCTCAAAGCCCCATCCAACCTGGCCTGGAACACTTCCAGGGATGGGACATCCATAGCTTCTCTGGGGAGCTTGTTCCAGTGTCTCACTGTACTCACAGGAAAGCAGTTTTTCCTAATATCTAATCTAAACTTAGTCTTTTTCAGCTTAAAGCTGTTCCATCTTATCTTGTAACTCCTGTGCCCTTGTAAAACATCCCTCTCCATCTCAGAAGGCTGAGGAGAACGTACACTTAAGGTAGCATTCCAGTAGTCAGCAATACCTGTCCAGAGTGTCCCTGTTCACTGTAGCTAACTGGTGGCATCACTACCAGAAAAAAAATGTTCTTCTTGTGCTGTTGCATAACATCTTGGGCTTTCTGTGATTAACAAGAGATTTTCTATCAGAACCCTTAGGATTAGCCTATCTAAACCTTCAAAATGAAGAAAAAGTTGTTTTACTTTATATGTGTAACAGATCTGCAGAGCCAAGAGTAGAACTTTAGAATGGCACATTTGGGAAAAAAAAAAAAAAAAAAAAAAAAAAAAAAAAAAAAAAAAAGTTAATTTAAGAGCAAATCAATCTTACATGAGCAGAACATTTCTAATGTAAAAAGGCAGCTGAATTAGAGGATTAGGTCACACTGCCTGATTAACATCATTTGATCTTTTGCTATTGAAAAGCCACTGGTCTTCTCAGAGAATGGGAGCATTCAAACTTTAAATGACACCACAAGCCTGGCTTAGAAAAAAACCTGCTAAACTGAAAACAACTTGCCTTGCTTCAGTAATTGTTGGTTTGTCTCTGCTGTGGGGGGATGCATCAAAATCAGGATTTAGAAATACCTCACATTTTGCTATAACAAAGAAGGACTGAAAAACTGAATGAGGGCATCTTGGACACTATGTGGGAGAGGCATACAGCATGTGAATCTTGTCTTGCTTTGCCATATCATATTTATTTCTTGTTTAAAGGTGGAAGACAGATACTCAAATATCTGTTTGATGTTAGTTTGTTTTTTTTTATTACGCATTTCCTGTTGGTTTTGCCTTTTTAATTTTGCAGGGGTAGGAGGTAACAAAAAAAAGACGCTCACCTTGGACCACAGAACCCACTCAGAATCTGAGAGGTACCTGCTGATGACATTTGATAAGGGAGCAAGAGAGGGAGTTCTAGTTACAGTTTTTATTGTTTTTAAAACTGAATTTGTTTTAACTAAGAAACATGTTTAAACAATGAAGCTTTTCTTAAAATTACACCTCTTTCTTGTGAGCCTCAAAGTAAAATTGTAACAGATCAGCCTTGGTCTTCTGAAATTTTCTAAGGTAAACCAAGAATAAGGGAACCATTCTATGATATAACTAAGCCTTTTGTCACTGGAAACACCAAGAACAAGAATAAATCCCATGGAAAAAAAATCCTCTGTCTACTTCTCATATCTCTTTTTGTTAAAAAGCTTATACTGTTTTCACTTAATTGTATTTAAATGAGTTTTGAAGGGATTTTAACAATCACCTGCCACTGTCAGCACTTAGTAAAGTAAACAGCAAGCAGACAGAAATAAAAGAATTTATTTCCTATCTCTAATGATCTGATGATCAGTTTGCTCAAAGGATTTTTCTGTGCTTTTTGTAAAGTACTAGCCCATATTCACAAGCAGTGTATTTCTATTATTTTTTAAAAATGCTGATTTAATATTTATGATCTTATTTTCAGTCATAGTGTTATTTCAGTTGCTAGGGATGAAGAAAAGCAGTATTTTAAGAGATAGAAAAGCTGTGAATATTCTCGTTATTCCCCCAGTCATGCTTTTAAGCACTGCACATTCATATAATGAGCACACAGATCCTGCTCAGACTCTTGCTTTTCAGCCATCTCCCAAATGTCAGCCAAGTCAGACCCTGCTTAGCTTCCAAAATCAGACATGGTCGGGCATGTAACAATGTAAAGAAAAATAAATCCTGAAAGGCACTCTGAATTATAATGTACTTTTCTTTTTTTTTCTCTGACATGCAAGAAAGAACAAAATGGAAGTTTTATCACAACTCTGCTTCCTTTTGGGTGCCCCCACCCTCCCTTATTACTGTGAGCAACGTTTTCTCAAAATAAAGGCACACTGATTTGTTTGTTATTTTAGGCTCTGAGAAGCAGGTCAGACTGGAACCCTGTCCAAATGTATGCCTCTGGTCCCATTAAGGACCAATGAACGTACTTATCTCCATCCGTCGCACACCAGGGCATTGTCTCCCCGAGCGAGCTCCTGATAGCGCACGGCTCTGTCTATCACTTCAGGGATGGACGTGCTCTTGCAGCCTGGCGCTGCTGTGGGTTCTCACACAGGGAGAGATGCACGTAATGAGCTGCCTTAGCTTCCTGCCCCCCCCGCGCTGCTCGGCTATTATTTTGACGGCTGGTGACAGGGCTGTGGAGCCTCCCTTCCCCTCTGTCACCCTGCCTGGCAGCAGCAGCTGGGCGGCCTGATTTGTGCCCTGCCAGCCCCGGAGGGAGGGGAGAGCAGGGGGGAGCACCCTGAGGCCACAGCGCTTCGCTGCAGCGGCTTCAAGGGGTCTTCTAAGGGCAGGGTCGCTGGCCACAGCTGGGGGCGGCGTTCCCTCCTCTCTCATGCCACCACTACAGACCCTACACTAATAAAAAACTCTGCTTTGCTATTTTTGTCCAAATATTTGAGCCCTTCAGACATCCCTGAACAAAACACACCAGCCGTAGGAATGCTCTTGCTAATCTGAGGGAATCTTTTGCATGGGCCTCTGCTTTCTAACCTGAGATTGACTTTAATTATCCATTATTTTGCCTTCCTCCCTGTGAGCCTCTTGCTGAATGCATTGTGCCACCCAGCATATTAGTCAATCATCGCGGCTTAGGGAGCGCAATACTTCACATCTTGGCTTCGGTGTCATTCATGTGCACTGAGTGGAGACAGCAACCACTTTTAAGATGCTGGGTAGATTTAAGCATGCTAGGGCCTGTCTGTCCCTATAGTAAATAGCTTTGCTGACATTTAAGCTGCACATGGCTTGATGTTAGGTCAAACAAAAATGTCACACTATAATCACTTTTTAAATAGCTGTTTCCGGCTCAGTTAGTACTGTATAGTTCCAGAAGAGAAAGCACTTACAAGCTGACAGACAGAAAGGGGGAACCGTCTGTGTAGGATGTTTGCCTAATCCCATCCCTGCCCTTGCCTGTCAGGCTTGGAGGCTTTGTTTGTTTAAAAAAAAATAAAAATTGCTTATACAATTAAATGCCACTGTACTTTTCAGCTGGGCAGACACTAAAGAAAACTCACGAATAAATTTTGGGGAGAACTCACAGCTTTGATGTAGCTGTGAGGGGGTTGGGGTGGTCCAGGGGGCACCCAGCCTTCAGCAGTTTTGGGGCTGATACAGTGTATTGAGGCACTGTGCTGCTGAGATTCTATTGCTGTGAGAAAGCATGTAGGTAAAGTCCTAATGATCTCTGATAGCAGAAAATGTGAGGGTTTTCATATTCCCTGATACCACTCCTTAAATTTGCCTCTACCTCTGAACCAGCCTGTGGAGGACATGGACCATGGGAAAGCCATGCCAGGCTTGCTTCCTCTCTCAGTTTGTGTGTGATGGTCTCCATACAGAATGACAGAATCATTTAGGTTGAAAAGACCTTGATATGGTTTCACTGAGACTCTGTTGTCCTGCCCTGTCCTAAGGAGGAACTAACATCCCCGTGGGACAAAGCAGTGGCTTGTCAGAGAGCACTGCAGTATTCCCCAGGTCCTGATCCCCCATTAACACAGACAGGCACTGGGTCAGAGTGCCCTGTGATGAGGCTGAAGTGTGTACATCTTTACTCTCCACCCCAATTACGGCTGAAAGGAATACTTACATCCCACCACTCAGACCCACCGCCCCAAAATCATCTATATGTGCAATACTGCCCACTTGCAGTTTCATCTTTGCCCCACAAGCTCTCCTGGGGATTATCAGCAGTTGCTTTTGTGGGAAGGGACAACTGTAATCAGAAGGTGGATCAGTGGATTGTGAAGCACTTGTAGAAGGCAACACATGAGAGATTTTGTCTACAAAGATGAATAAGAGTTTGGGGAAGAATAGAAACTCATGAGGAAATGAAATATTTTATCATCAGCAGTTTAGCAAGAAGGAGGAAACCAGCCTTTCTTGGCTTCCACTGTAGCCTTTTTCATCTAATTTCATCTCTGGCTCTATTATTTCTAACCAAGTGGCAGTCTGAGAAGGTGCTATGGATGTGACTGAAGGCCACCATGAGAACTGAGCTCAAGCCTTGAACATCCCTGGCTGCTGCTTCACAGAGGCTGCTGACCCCTGCTTGTAGGTCTGTTGTAAGTCATTTCCTTTCCTGATTAGTTCAGAACAGTGGCACCAACCTGAGTGTGTCAACATGGGGATTTCCTGCTATGTTGATTTCCCTCTATCCCGAAGCCAGCTGTAATGTATACTTTTTAAATTGAAAAGCAAATTTAGTCCTGTGGGACGTGCATTTCCAAGCTGCATTTGGACAGTAAGTGGTAAATCTTAACACATTCCTCATTTCACATCATAGTTACAGCAGGTGGTGGCTACTGTCTGATCCCATAATAATGAACATGACAGAGAAACAAATCTCTTCCACATTCAGACTGTGGAAGATAAGCTGGTACCAAATACAGTTGCAAACTATGGAGCACTATGAAGGGGGTGTTGGGTAAAATGTTACAGTCTCCAAGAGGTAGGACAAGTTAACCTTTTGTTTACAACGATCCAACATTCCTTAACCCAGATGAGACTTCTGTTACACCTCAAATCAGCAACCCATTTTCTTCTGCTGGGAATGACCGTGCCTTTGCTCAACCACTGATGTGAGGGTGGGTGGTTGCCATTGCGTGCAAGCTGTGGGGAGTCACTTTGGGGCTGTTGGAGAGTTTCTCCTGGCCAGGAGATGGGTGAGGAAGAAACAGAGGGATGGAATATATACAGTGAACAGTAAATTTAGTAAGAATGACCATGCATTC
The DNA here is from genome assembly GCA_017589585.1 of Phylloscopus whistleri. Lineage (NCBI taxonomy): Eukaryota > Metazoa > Chordata > Aves > Passeriformes > Phylloscopidae > Phylloscopus > Phylloscopus whistleri. Next base: position 4,570,269 of record JADMLD010000683.1, on the reverse strand, counting down.
AGTCACTTGTCTCTGTTTTACACTCTTTGCCAGTACAAAGATTGAAATGGAGCTAGAGGAGCCAAGAGTTGGTGAGTGTTCCTGAGAAAGCACAAAAAATGGGATGCACTCAAAAACAAATGCTGTGATTTTAGGATCTTACTCACTAGCCAGGGAAAAGGAAAAGCCCCACTCATGATTGAGATAGAAACTTTCTAAATATGAGTTTACATGCTTGTGTTGTTGAGTTCTTCCTTGTAAAACACACAGAGCAGAGTAGGGGTGGGCAATGGCAGTTTTGTTACCAGTTACACGTGAGATCATGTATGCCAAGATGAACCATCAATTAAATGCAATGTTTAAGGATGTAAGCTACCACCTTTTGTTTTGTCTGCTCATCATCAAATAAGGACTTAGAGAACTCAGGCCAGAGAATATTTTCTTCAGTCTTAAAACATTTAAAATACATTCAGGCATTCAGCTGAAAGACATTTCCTAGGAAATCAAAATTTAATAAGTAAATATTATTTAAACCATCCCAATTATCTCTTTGAAGGTTTTCTTTCCCCCTTGTTAAAATACTTAGCTTCCTTTTTATGTATATTATATTCACAATATTCAGTTGTAAGTGATTAGTGGCACATTCTTGCAACATCACAAATCATTCTTGTTAGTGAAGATCACAAATTGACAGAATGGTTGAGGTTGGAAGGGACCTCTGCAAATCATCTGGTCCAGGGTCAGCAGGACAGGTGATCCAGGACCATGTCCATACAGCTTTTGACTGTCTCCAAGGATGAAGACTCTGCAACCTCTATTTGTCATCTTCAGTGACAAAATATCATCCCTTTGTGCCAGCCGTAAAAGGAGAGGAACTTCCCATCAGCAGCTGTTTAAGTGGAAAAAAAAAACAAAAAACAACCAACTAAAATGAGAACTAAAAAGATGTTAACATTTCTAGGTTTTGCTTTGTTGACTCCACAGTCTTAAGTTATATATAAAAAATTGCACAAGGATTTTATTAAGTGATTCTTTACACCCACAACTTTACTGTTTCTTTGAAAGTGGATCCTAAAACTCCAAAAATTTTAAAGCTAAAACCTGCAGCCATATGCCGTTGAAGTGCCCAGGGATTTTTCAGTATTACAAATTGTCTTCTGAGGTACCACTGCTTTTCATATTTTTCATATGGGAAATCTAATACAGCAATATCAACCTGAATTTATTCTATGCAGAAAAATACTGGTTTTAACTTACCAGCCTTTTAAACCATGTTTTTGTAGATGACTCAAATAGTTACAGCATTTATTTTCTTTCTCTTTTTTTTTTGTTTGTTTGTTTGTTTTTGGAGAAAGACTTCATTTGGACATTTGATCTTTAATATATTTTATGTTTTAATGCAAATTTTTAATCAGTTGTGGGTTGTGTGGACGTATCTAAAAAGAAGACACTCTATTTTATGAAGTGGGTATCTCAGTTTGGATTTTTGACCAAGTGCATTGACAGACATCATCTGTACATGCCTTCCCAGGTGGAGTTGGGTATCTGCTCTGTGACAATTGTGTATTTAGTTTTTAATTGTTTTGCTAAGAGTAAAATTACTGAATGTTTTCACAAGCAGAGGAGTGAGATCCCTGCCAGAGAGGTCTCTGAGTGTGAGAGTAGCACAGCACACATATGAAGACCAAAGAAAGCATTTCAAGACTGCTGGAAGTTGCAATACCCCTGTGCAAGGCACCCTGACAGACTGCTGTGCAAAAGTGTTCCAGTGCAGGGCACTGACAGGTCAGTGCAGCGACATTAGGAGGATGACATTTAGGTGGAACAATGATGCCACATGGAAAATGCTCCCTGCTTTTTGACTGTTCGGTGAGTTGTTCAAATTAATGACACAAAAGGAGCGCATTATAAAATCGTTGGGGCGAAATTTGTGATTGTCTTGGATAAGGTAGCTGGCTGACCTTTGTAAAGTGGTAAACTTGTAAACTGAGCAATTCACAATTCACAATTCACAATTCACAACAAAAGCTACCTCAATAAAACATTTGTCTGCTGTTTTCTTTGTCTGGCTGCATTTTTTTTGCCTTTTTTTTTTTTTTTTTTTGTTAAAAGGTTTGATTTTTACGCAGCTTGTCAGTAAGATTCTTGATCTCTTGAAATTCTGTATTTTCCTTTTCTATGTGAGCATTTCAGTCAAACCAAATATGACAATTTAAAGACGTGCAGATGGCTTTTGAGCCGGAGAGAACTGGTTGCCTAAACTAACTGCTAGAAAGGGAGTCTTCTACTTGGTTGACTGAAATTTGGCTCTGTTAATTTAGTAATGACTTTTTCCTCAGCATTTTTTCACATCTTAAAGTTTTTTACCGTTCCTGATATGGATCGTGATTCTACTAATGGTAAGCATTTCTTCTTTTTTTTTTTTTTTTTTTTTTAAGTCGAAGAGATAAGTATAAATCCCCCTCAAATATCCAATTTCATAAATATTTTGGTGTTTTGTTGTTTTGTTTTTTGGGGGTTTTTTGGTTTTTTTTTTACACTGGAGTGTGTCCATTATTCATCACTGTTACTTGACTTTCTCTTGTGGACATTTTGGTACAAAATTTAAAAAATAGTAAGCATGTGCAGAAAGGTGAAAGAGAAATTCTTCCTTTCTCACAAAGCCACAAAGCTTATTTTCCATGATTGAATATTTGTTTGATTTATTTTTTTATTTCATTTTTTTCCTTTAATTTTTTTTCTTTTGATTTTTTTTTCAGTTTCCTATTCCCTCATAACTTAGCTCCTGGCAGCTATGTTATAAGGTAAGTAGTCTAAGCAGATATTAATCTGAAATAAAAAAGTGTTTTGCTCAACAAAAGCTGCAAGACTCAGTTTGTTGGCAGAGGAAAAAGTGTTGGTCTCGCCCTTCCCTGTTCTTACTAAGGAATGTTTTAATGTCCAATTAGAAGACTAAAGTAATATCAAGCAATAATATTTCAGGTAATTGAATTTGGGATTTGTGAGGTTTTTTTGTGGTCATTGCTTTGTAATTAAGGGCTGGTCTTGGATTTTAACTTTTCATTTTTGAAATATGAGCTGTCTTTTTTTTTTTAGATTAATTGGACCTTTTGTGGCTGATGGCCAAGATGCTCAATTACAGATTTAAAGTTACAGCTCTATTTCATGCAACTTTTTGCTTTGAATTTGTGACTTTCCACACACACATGAAAAGGGAAGGCCAGTGAGCAGCTGCCATACGATCCCCTATTTCACTTGCCAGCAGTGAGGTGCTTGCGCGGCACAGTGCATCATCCCTGCGGGAAGCCCATTCCTTAGCAGGGAGTCCTTGGACCCAGCAAAATGTTTTCTTCACCTCTGAATGCAGCTGTGAGCAACAGGCTGTACTGTACCAAATACAGTTTGTTGGCGTCACCTTGAACTTTATTCTGCTGGGGTTTTTTGGGTTTTTGTTTTCTCTTTTCTGCATGTAAACATTTCAGTAAACCTTTCTGTTGGCTTCTTGGCTGCAGTACCCTTGGGAAAAAAAAAAAAAAAAAAAAAAAGAGATCTTCTGTAACCTACAAAACATGGAAATGGGACTTTCAGTGAGCAGTTGGAAGTTGTGCCTTCAAAATCTTGTTTGCAGGGGTTTTTTGGCCACCCAGCAGAGCACAGAAAATGCCACAGTCACACTGTCCGTGAGGAACACAGCTAAGATACAGGCTGGACAACACTCTAAGCTTGTCTTAAACAGCTTCCTGGCCAAAAAATATTCTGCTAAAGAGGTTATGAGTAATTTTTAATACTAAATATTTTCATTACTTGAACTTTTTGCAACAAGAAAATACAAATGCGTCACTTTTAACATACATTTATTGGAAATCATTTGCAAATAAGCAAACTTGTCAAAAGTAGCCTACCGAAATAACTACGAAAAGCACTTTTATTTAGGGGATTATATTTACTGCTCCAGTATCAGATAGTCTCAAAACCATGTTGTAAAAAATGATCTCATGCCAAAATCTTTGGGATTCTTCCAATCCCACTGGAGTTGTGTGAGTTTAATTCAGTGCTGTTCTATTATCATAATGTTTTATCCAAAATATTTTGATAAATAGGTAAATTCTTTATCCAAAGCATCTTCATGTATTTTTCTTTGCTCATGGGATGCCTCTGTTTAAATTTCTCCCTCATTTGGTCTTTAAAACCTTTTTATGTTCACAGGGAAGATGGACAATGCAAGCATGTGCTAACAATTGCTGTTATACTGAGTATACTTACCTTCAAATCAACAGAGTAATTTGGACAAATCAGTCATTTGTTTTCATTTTTTGAATTAAAACAGGAATACCAGGTCACAAACTATCATTCAAAATTTAAATAAATCTTTCTGATAATATTTTTTCTCAAATTTAATTCTATTTTTTCATCCAAAACTCTTTTCAAATTTGACATAAATTCTTGCATAGTTTCAATCTGTGTCTCCTTTTACTGACAGATAAGCTATGTAGGTAAAAAAAAAATTACAAGCTCCAAAGATACCACTTGCATATTGGATAATTATCTGTTTCTTTAAACAACGTCAATTGTTAAAATTACAATAAATTTATCATCCAGTCCTATGAAACAAAACCACATTATATTTTTGAAGAAGAATTCATATATATGTTCTACTGTTTGCTTTTGAATCACCCATGGCTGCTGCTTGATCACAAATTTGAATTATGGAGACAATCTTCCAGGCCCTGCTGATAATTAATCTCTAACTTGTGTGTGCCTTAGTGAATCCAGCAGTGTGGCTGCAGATAAACAACTAATTAGCACTTTTATACAAGTGAAATGGATTTCCAATTACTGCTATCTCCCCCCTCCCCCTCTTCTTCACATGCATTTTTCTTAGGCATTAGGGATGCCTCATGGCTTACCAAACCAGATAGTCTTGTCTTTCTTCCTTTCTCTCTCCACCATTCAGCAAGGGTTTAATCCAAGCCAGGCTGTTGTGCTGCTGTGCCTGCTCTCATGTTGCTGTCCTGATGGGAGAAGTCCTTTGAAGGAAAGAGTGAACTTTTTAGGTAAAACAAGAAAACAGAAAAAGCATTTGGGCAAGAACAGTGATAGTAGTTTATAATCAGATGTAGCACTGCCAGAGAGCTGTACTGGGAAGAGGCTCTAGAATTATCCCAGGTCCCTAGATTAGCTCAGGACTAAAGGGAAAAATATGTGACCAGCTCTATGTAGTGTATATGGGCACGAACTAGGAAATTCAGAGGAATCTGTAACATGGTGTTCTACAAGCAGCATAGAGGTGCAAACTAGTCCTGTGACCTGCTTATCTGCAGAAAGCTGGGACTGGATCCAGCTACTTTGATCCTCCAGGAAAGGAGGGAATGCAGCATCATGTACAGCTAATTTGGTAGAGTTCAGCTAGAGTACAGCTCCAGCCCTAGCGGGGGCCAGATGGCATGACCCCGTGCTGTGCTGCCCGCCTGCCCAAGCACAGCACTTCCCTTTGGCAGACAACTGCCTCTCCATCATGTGGGATTTCTGTCTTCAGAGTTGCTTTAAGAAAAAAATAAATTTTTTCTGCCTTGCACTTCTTTTGCTCCAAAGAGGGACCCACCTCTTGAGCACAGTAGTCCTCTGTTTCCACCAATGTGTTTGGAAATCTTTACAGCATTCCACCAGAACCAATACAACTTTGATGCTTTATTTCTCAGAGGCAGAGCAAGTATGGAACATATTACCTTGCAGGGAAAATTCTGACTTGGATTATTGCTTTGGCACTTTCCAAGTAGCCTTCTCACTCTATATCCCAAAGTGTCTCACAGGGTAATAAATTACATTACCCACACAACCAGTATGAGCTCAGTAAGATCCACCTATGGCCAAGAATAGCTCCATGTTACTGTCAGTTAATTAGTGCTGTGATTCATTAGCTGAGGAAGTGAGAGCCAGGAGGCAACCCTTTACTCTTTATGGCTGGTGTCACAGCATGGCACAAAGGCCATCTAACCATCCATCAGGTGGCTGAAGGGAGGTCAGATATTGACAAGGAGTTTGCTCCTCTGGCCCACGGGAGAGGCATTGCACACACAGTCACCCTTGCATGCACAACCCCATGCATGGTCACATTTGCAGTGGTCATCCCACCTTCCTGCAAGCAAGGCCTGAGCTGCTATTGCTTAAACCCCTGCACTGTTCTGACCTTAAACCTTAACCCTGTGTAATCTGATGGGGGTGGCTTCCCAGTCCTAGAGACTGGTGCCCTCTAAATTCAGGATAAAACTTGTTCCTCTGATGCACAGAGACTGGTGTATCTAATCACACACAGCACACTGATACAGAATTAGGGGAACTCAGTCAGGCTGCTTGCTGCTTCTCTGTGGCCATCCAGGGAGCCTTTGTGGGAACAAGGATCAGAGTCCATATTTCGACGTGGAGTGAAAAAGGCATCTCTGCTTCTGCACCCTGGAGTGGTTAGTGCCAAGCTTTGATTCTTGCAAGCCCAAGTGCTAAACTGAGGCACAAGCCCATGGAGAGCAGGAGGATCAGAATGCAGCTCCTTGTGTTCCAGAGGGAAAGGTCCACCCTGCCCCAGTAGCTGGAAATGCTGGTGTGGTTGCTGCTGGCAGCAGGCAGAGAGGCTGATGCTGCTCACAGTCCCCCACAAGGGCACAAGCAGTGCCAGCCCTGCCCTTCTCACTGAAGGCATTCTTCCCCTGCAAACAGAGCTGGCGGTGAGACATTAGGAGGATTTTGATCCATATGAAAGGCAGGCAGAGAGCACTGCAGAGACATGTGTGAGCCTGAATGCATCTGTAGCCTCAAGATCCCATCGATATGCAGATGTACTATGATGGGTTTCTTCCCTGAATGCTGGCATTCTTGGTCTCTCTGCTTCTTCACAGACACCTCTCTGACAGCCTACAGAGCTCTTTGGTATCACTCCTTATTCCATTCAAAGTTCATCCACCTCTCTTAACCCCCTTTACTCTGTCAGCAACCTCCTTCACCCTCCCACAGACAACAGACATCCAGTTCCCTCCCTAGAACACTTTTTTTTTTAACATATGAAAAATTCCTTCTTGCTTTTCCCTCTTCTCCTCTCCTCTGCTCCACTCCACACCACATATTCTGGAAGTCACCTTCAGACCACACTGGAGTGTTACCTCTATTGCCCAGGGCTAGGATCATGTTACAGCTTTCCTCTTCTCGCTAAAGATGTGTGCTCTGATTTGAACTTCACCAAAGTTCAGGGATGTTTGGAATCTGGACTTCTGGCTTGGACCCCTCTCAGTGCCTCGTGTCAGCATCTAGGAGTTGACAGAAGTTGTTTGCAGCTGAGGCAGCCAGATCTGCAAGATGCAAATGACCAGGAATAAAAGAAAAACCCTAGCCCTCCAAAGAAAGCTGGCCCCATGAAAAATTGCCTGGCCCGTGGAGACATACCAACATATCTTTCTGCCCACAAAAGCCGCAGATCAGGCAGTGCTCACCTGGCTACTGGAAATCTCAATTAGCACAAAGATTTTGGGAATCTAGGGTCACACATCCTGGCCTGGATGACACACACCTTCATCTTCTTGCTTTCCTTTCAAGGGACTGGGTGAGGAGAAGGTGATGGAGAAGATCCTTGCAGATAGATAACTCCATTTGGCACATGGCTGTTTTCCCTTTGCAATGGCTTTGTGGGATGTAGTAGATAGTTAATTCATGCTTTTATAATAATGTTGTTTTGGTGGCGGGTGAATTATATTTTTGTAATAACACTGTTGTAATAACTAGAAGGATAAGGGTTACAGTATCTGAAAAACCAAGAAAGGCGGCCACAAACGGGAACCAGGCTAAGAAGAATTTCTCAAGAAGGTCCCTCCATGTCCAGGAGAGGAAACAGAGAATTTCAATACCAATGAAGGGCGAGGAGGAAACCAGAGCAGCAATGATCAGCATCCGATAAGGGCTAATGGCTCAAAGACAGTGTCTGGTCTGGAACATTAAGAGTGCTTGAGGACATCCTTACACCCAGGAAATCCTTTCAGATGGAGTCTCAGTCTCCCAAAATCCTATCAACGACTACCCAAGGAACAAAAGAACATATAGAAATTTTAGAATTGAATAGCAGAAGAGTTTCAAGGCCCTCCCCAGCACCTGGACCTGAAGACAAGTCGGGGCTTGTACAGGGAGCCCGAATCAAGAAGGGTATAAAACAGACGGACTTTGGGGCACTCGGTGTGAGACCTCAGGGGGACATGGCGCTGCAAAGCACATGTCGGAGGCTCTCCTCCGATGCGCGTCGATTCCTTGATTTGCTTGGCTTTGTTAATTTCTTGTCAATTTCGTGTTTTAAATTTCTCCTTGGCAATAAATTGTTTTTGATTGAAATTGGCTCCAAAAATTTATAACACGGGAGAAGAAGTGATGGATAGAACAAGTGGGTTTTTGCTTTTTTTGTTTATTTTATCAGAGTAGGCTTGGCCAGCTTAGCTTTGACTCCACAGCAGGACTCAATGTGCAAAGGATGGTGGGGAGAAGACAGGACTTGTTTCAAAGCTCTTATCAAAGTGCAGGCTGTGTTCCTCTGCTGGCACCTCATCTCAGCAGTGTGGCACCTGTGGGGTCATGCCTGCTGCTGCTGGAGGATGTGAGAGAGGCATTCCAAGCCTGTGGTCTCCACATGAGGGGACCTTACAGCACCGGCCAGGTGTCTGTGCAAGCCCAGGGGAGCCCGCCCAGTGTCAAAACAAACAGGGCTGTCATTTTCTCTTCTTCTGCCTACAGGAACCGAAAATTTCCTTCCTGCCCTTTCCTCCTGGCAGAAAATAGGCAGCTGAGAGACAGGCCAGAGAGGCCAGGGAGGACCAGTGGCCTACACACTCCCAGGCTAGGAGGGAGCTGTTGCAGCCCAGGCTATTTTTAACCTGTTTTTGTTGCACACTGGCAGTCTCGTCTCTCATTGCTTTCTTCCTTCTCTGTGTCTCTGTGTGTCTTTGCAGCTCCTTCCTGCTACCGTGAGATGTGTGAACTATATATGGCCTGGGAAATCTGCAGCAGGCAGTATTTTTAAACCAGGCCTCCGCTTTGCAGGCTGCTGTGACGCAGTTCATCCGACTTTGCCAGTTTCTCATGGGAATGCAGGGTGTTGAGTTTTTGGCCTGCACGATGCAACCCTTGGGGCCCAGGCTAACATCTCGAGACTTGGGAAGCAGCAGACCTTGTGTGTGTGCAGGGTTTGAGCCTGGCTGTCATGACGGTGCAGCTTTCTGGATGTCAGCTGCGGGTCTCCGAAGTAAGGTGACTTTTCAGCCGCTTGGCCAAGTGTTGCCATCAAATCCAGGGGACTGGGCACAAGGATAACCTCCCCAGGTACCTGCCCTCCTGCAGAGTATGTGTCTCTCTTCAAAGTCCCGCTGTTCATACCCTCTGTCGAAATGGCATGGTTTTTGTAGTATTTGGAACAGGTTTACAGTGATGAAACCCTGGAAAATAGACATCCAGTGTAGAAAAGACTGAATAAAACTCCATGAAGAAATATTTGGGAGCAAATAATTTCACCTGCTTCACATGCTAAATAAACCTCTGTTCTTTCTTCTTCTTCCACAGCTAAAATTCTACCTGAGTGAAAATGTACTGCTGAGGTTAAAAAGTTTCCATATGAGGTTTTTTTCTCATTGCTACTTTTAATTTCTATTTTATATTGAACAGAGGAAAAAATAAAAGGTTGGTTTGAGACTCTTTGCTGGAAACATTCTGTCCAAAAACATTCTTTGAGCATTTTCACTGAGAGATGGCAGGAACCACTTGTATTGTCTACAGCCTGAACATCCATTTCTCTCATGGTGATAGTTTTTTACTGAAATTCTTGCAGAAGATAAAAAATATGTTTTAGTCACTCAGAACCTTGTAAATTAAGAATTCGCCTGATCAGATTTTATTCTGTGAGAAAATTGTTTGTTTCTTCTTCTTTTAATATTTATGATGTGTATAGGCTTAAATTAAATAACCACTATCTGAAGATTCTCTTGTGTGACTCTACTGCTGTTGAAGAATGAATCGTAGAATCATAGAACTGTATAGGTTGTAAAAGATCTATAAGATCATTGAGTCCAACCCTTAACCCAGCACTGCCATTTCCACCACTAAATCACATCCCTAAGTGCCAAATCTACACGTCTTTTAAAATCCTTCTGGGTTGGTGACTCCCCCAGTTCCCTGGGCAGACTGTTGCGATGCTTGACAACTCCTTTGATGGAGAAATTCTTCTAATATCCAGTACAAACCTCCCCTGGTGCAATTTGAGGCCATTTCCACTTGTTGTATTGCTCATTACCTGGGAGAAGAGGCCGACTCCCACCTGGCTACACCCTCCTCTCAGGCAGTTGTAGAGAGTGATAAGGTCTCCAGAGTCCCCTTTTCTCCAGGCTAAACATTCCCATGGGCCCTCAGCCACTTCATATGGGGCTTGTGCTCCAGATGCTTCACCAGCTTCATTGCTCTTCTCTGAGCTCATTCAGTGCCTCTACGTCTTTCTAGCAACAAAGTGTTGAAAATTGAAGGCAGGATTCAAGGTGTGGCCTCACAAGAACATGGGGATGGTCATGGCCCTGATCCTTCTGGCCACAGGATTTCTGATACAAGCCAACCTTTCCTGCAGCAGCTAACTGGGCCACTTTGTCATAGAAGGAGATCCTGTTGGTCAAGGAGGACCAGACTTTTACATATCCACATTGGCTGGCCCTGATCCCCTGGCTGGCCTGCACCTGCCACAGGAATGCACTCAATCTGATCTGCTCCATGGGCTTCCCTGGCACCCAGTTCAGGCTGATAGACCCATAGTTCCCCAGATCTTCTTTCTGAGCCTTCTTAGAGATGGGCATAATTTATGTACTTGCCTGCAACCATATAATGTATTTGCAACTGTATTTGTGGTCCTGTATAAATATATACTTTTATCTACTCTTGTTTATATTCTCTTTCCTCAGTAAGAATCCTAACTCTAGTAGTGAAGAAGTTGTATCTTTGAGATGCTGTTGCTCTTTATAGATTTCACTGTGCTTTGGACCACACCCATCTATTTTTTTTCTTAATGCTTGACTTTACATTCATGAAAATACCTGTCATTTGTGAAGATTTCCCTTTCAGACTTTAAGAATTTACACAGTTTAGGGAATGCTGATCAGTGTGTATACAGTAATAATTTGACCTCTACACCACTCCATTTAATTTAACTTCTAATAAAGCACGGCATTTCCAGTTTGCCAAAAAGTGACTGATCACAGATATTATCAGAAAACCACAGGGTTTGGTACCATGAACTGGCAGTATTATGGAGAAGACTGATTTCTCAGGCCCAACTGGACCAGTGTAGGGAAGTCTCTGTGCCCAGGAAACTGTTCTTCATGCATGGATGAAAACCCACTTCTTGGATTTATAAACATTTAGATAAAACAACACCAAGGATGTGAGTTTATCAGTATTAAAAGAAAGCATGAGATATGTTTATCACTAATAGGTAAGGCAAAGGAGACAAATAAATCCTCATCACTCCACTGGTGATAACCATCCCCAGGAATTATATAGGAGCCCAGTGATGTTATTAAAGATGCACTCCCATTTAGTAAAGAAAATGGGGGATAAAATTCTGACAATGATGAATGTTAAACTGGGTGGAGCAAGGACTTTATCTTGCTTGGTGAGTTTTATTTTCCAAATAGATATTTGCTCATGAAAACAGGGTTTATCTTAACATGGTATCATATCAAAACTTGGCTTTAATTGTCTTCTTTCTATCAGAAAAGATCTTAGTTTAAGCATACACATTATTTCGGCATCAAAATGTTTTTATCATTCCATAGATGCTTTTCAAAATGTTCCCATGACATGAAGTGGTCAGTGGACTTTTAATTCTGCAGATGCCAATTAGAACTCAAGGTCTAAGAGGAAGTTCATTTCTGGGCAGTGAGAGCACATTGTGGGTGGTCACAGACGCCACAAAGCCTATGACTTCAGCCACCTGAGAAATTAAATAATGAACCCTGACTGAGGAAGCTTGCGGGCATTACATCATTTACACATAAAAACAAAAAATAGATTTATAGGGCACATGGGTGGCTGTGAGCCAGCAGCCACTCTAGAAGTCTCAGCTATATCCAACAGACTGATGCCCTTTAATACCATTCTTTGTAGAAAGGGATCCCACAAACCTACTCCTCCTCTACTTTGGGTTTCTGTTTCTCCATTGTTGCTACAGGCTGACTGTGACTCTTAGATGTGTTGCCTAAACTGCAGCTGTACAGGGTGTGCTTTGCACTGAAGGAATAGGATGTGTGCCAGGTGTTTTTCCAAGCCAGTGTAGCCCTGGAGAGATGAACTGCTGCTGCAATTTTAATGGGGATTGGGAACCAATTTAAGGGGTTTCTAGAGATCTGATGTGTTTGAAATATTTTATTATGGTGGTACTGACTGCTCAGAAGTGGGAACAGGGTTCTATTTCAGAAATTATCCTAAAGGGTTACTAACAGCCTGAAAAACAATTATTTGAAAAAAAAATCATTGCCTAATGCAAAAGCTGGAGAACTAATAGCTTACAGTAGTAACCAAACAGCAACAGAGCTGCAGCCAGCGGTGTCAGAGGGCATAGCTCTGGTGGTCTTTGTTGGGAATGGGGAGAGGAAGTCCTAAGAGTGGCTTTAAATGAAGGAAGAACCACAGGAAGGATCGAATGATTCTGCAAAGAGAAGGGCAGTGAGGCTGTTCAGCCATAGGAATAGCTGCTGGCAAAATGAGAAGGCACACAGGAAGCAGGGGTTATTCCTTGGAGTCTGGGCCTCCATGTACACAAAGACAATGATAGGGTCTTTCTGAGTGTCATCGATCCCTGTTGCTTTAGGCTCTGAAACTCCTCCCTCACCCCAAAACACACCCATCACCTCAGGGAAGGGGCTGGACCACAACCAGCTCATATCCCTGAAAAAGCACCCTCTGCACACTGACCCTGGGCAGTCTTGCTGAAAACATCTCGGAGATTTCTTTAATTAAAACTTTGATTCGTGCTCAAGCAAGAGAAAACAAACATTGTCCGGTTCCAATGTTCGGATCCCTCAATGGAAGCCAGATGTCACAGCTGGTTCCTGCAGCTGCTCTCGGTGTGGCAGCGTGACCTCCTGCCGCACGCCACACAAGGGCAGCAGGCAGAGACGAGCCCAGTAGCTGCCCCAGCATGTCTTGCTTTCATATTTAGCCTCAAAATGTATTTCCTGGACTTTATATGCTCACTCTTCTCTCTCCTTTCTTTCCTCTTTTCTCCTCGTCCTTCCCTCCCACCTTGAGACTTGGCACACAGCGCGCTATCCGAGTACCGAAATGAAGGAAAAAGAGGAAAGAAAAAGAAGGGAAGAAAGAACACAGGCCCATGTCTGTTTGTTTCTAAGGCAACAGGTAGGAGCTGCAGAGCACTGGCACTGAGCAGCCACACGCCCGTGGTGCTGAGGCTGTTCAGTGCTCCACAGGGACTGGTGGGAGGCTGTCTGTCTGTCTGTCTGTCAGCACGGGCCCTGGGGAAATGGTGTGAAACAAATAAGCCTCGCTTGTGCTCCCGTGTCAGCCCTTCGTGGGGGCTGCGACTGTGACTGCCCCAGCCCCGGCTCCCCTTGCCGGGTGACTGGAGACCAGTGAGCAGGCAGGCAGGTGAAAAACATGATCTCAGGTGGCCTCAGATGACAGCCTAAAAGCTGAGACACATTTAAAACACAGGGCTAGAAATAAATTGCTTCCTCCTGCCAGGGTTACAGCCAGGTCATACAGGAAGGAGGACAGGATTATCACTTCAGGAAAGAGAAGATGCATTTGGCAGTTAAAAAATTTTACCAAAATAGATTAAAGAGAAGGCTTTTTCATCTGTTTTCTTTCCTTTGGTCTCTGAACTTCCTTCACCTGCCTCCATCCATCGTAAGCAATCATCATGGGACAACACATGGAGCTGGGGTCACAGTCAGAAAGGGCAGGAGGACACTCAGGTCAAAGTGAGTCGAAGAGGAGCAGTGCTGAACCCAGCTGAGCTGTGTGGGCATTGTTGAAAGCCATCCTGGAGACCCTCCAGAGCCTTGTGGGTGCAGTTAGGGGCATGGGGTTAAAGCAGAAAGTGGCTTGGGGAGGGGTTGGGTGATAGCAGCCTTTGGAGTAACATGGACGAAAAATCACTGTGGCAGTGGCTGGCACTAATGCTTTTCCTGCCTTTCCGCCAGGTAAGAGCTAGGAAACATTTTCATAATGATTGGTTACTTTTAGCTTGGCTACTGGAAAATACAGATACAGGGGAGAGGAAGATGGAAGTTGTGATCAAAATGTAACAAATGAGAAACAAGAGATTTACCAGAGGCGGGCTCTGAGAGCTCTGAGAACTTGGCTGCTTCCCTATCTTTCCTTCTTTTACTGGTGGAGGAGACATACTCCTGCACCATGTGATGTGGGCCCCAGCCCTCTAGGCTGAGGATGGCATTGTGGTCTGTCTCCAACCCTGACTTTGCCTGAATGTTTTTGAAGGCTGCATTTAACTTACTTGGAAAGGTTTCACTGAGCTGACCTGTCTCCGTTTGCTCAAAAACATCCAGCATTCAAGTTTCTATTGTCTTCAAAACTAAGGAGCCTAGCAGAAAGCTCTGCAGAGTTTATTTCTGAGGTTTTCTGAAATATCAAGCAGCTGACCTGTCTTTCTAGCTATTGCACTAAATTTCAGAAAAAGTCCAGGGAGTATTCTGGATACTTTTTAACAATAAACTTAACTTCATCTGACTTCAGTTAATGTCAGCTGAACCACTGGTGCCTAGAAGCCCCCTATGTTGTTTGTAGGATCCACGGGGAGTGCAGGAATACTGTGTCCAGCAGTAAATAATTACAGTTGCTGGATAATATATGACAAAAGAAATTCTGCCAGAGTTCAAGATGCCAGTCTCTGTATTTTCAGAAGTGACAATTGGAGTTTCTCTGCAGGCAGGTATGTTGCAAAGCTAAAATTGTTGTCAGAGAAATCCAGAGCAACCCTGTTGAAAAGAATGGCAATATTTCTTTCCTAGATTATGATGATTAAATTTAAATATGGAGCTAATAAATCACCTCTCGCTCAGTCTAGCTGAGCCTTCCATATGTAGTAATGACTTTTCCAGGCAGAATGGGTTGGGCATTGGCAATGAATGGCTGTAATTCCCTACATCTGTATCTGTGTGTGGCTATGGCTATGTGTCTGGAAGGTGTGAAGCGTGTGTGTGAGTGCTGCAGGGGATGTTCAGTGAAAGAAATGGCAATAGCAGCAAGAAGCAGAAATAGCCTCTCTCTGGTGGTGGCAGAGATCCACCAGCGTAGCTGCACGTATCCCCTGTTCTAAGAATTGTCTGTCATGTACATCATACCCAGGCTAGATTAATGAGATGGCTTTGCAGCTATATACCCAAATAATGTCAAGTGAATAGACAAAACCAGCAGGATTTCTTACTACACCTATGTACCATTTTTGATTCCTGTAGGATGGTTAACAAGTAATTTTTGGAGCAGTAAAACTTTGCTCGCTTTAGAAATTTTTCTTGTCTTGGAAAAGTAATGCCTTCTATTTCTAAATTAACATTAAAAAGACATACTTTAAAAGGTGCCTTGAAGCCCCCTTAGTTACCTGGATTTCAAATTCCAAGCAAATACACAATATGACTTAATTTGAGCTCCAGGCAGGGTTTAGGAAGCATCTTGAAAGAGATCATAGTCTAGAACTTCCTTTCATTGATATGTTAACATAAAATGTTTTGAGCTGGTTTTTTTTTTGTGGTTGTTTCTTTTGTACATTTGGAAGTTAATGTGTCCCAGATCTGTTGTACCTCATCTTTATTTATATCCAAGTCTTTTTCTTTTTTTTTTTTTTTTTTTTTTCTGTGCAACTTTTATTTTTTTGTGTGGCTCCTTTTGAAAGAAGAATGATAAAAGAGAAAATTGAATCATACAAAAAAAAAGTGTCTTTCAGCTTGTCAGAGGTAAAGAACTGTAGCTTTTATTTTACTACAGGGACCATGATTACCTCAAAAAACACTTTATTTTACAGCACCAAGCTTTCTTATATTCTTTAGCTCTCTGTTTTTCACTTTCTGTTATGGGTTTTTTTCAAGATTTCCCATTCTATAAAAAAAATCTGCATATTGCAGACTTGAAACTGCCTACCAATGAAAAAAATATCAAGATTAAATTTCTACATACAAAAAATTTCTGTGAAGGATGTGATGAGCGATTATAGCATCGTAACAGTGGGGATGTGTGGTGTTTCACATGGTAAGAGATAACCAAAACCATGCTTTTTGTCCTAGACAATGCACACTAACAACACACGAAGAACCTCTGTGATTATAGCTCACTCAGTTCAGGCAAGGAGGAATTCAGATCTGTGCCATCCCACACTTGAGAGACTCCAGCCTGATCTGGGCAGCGCAGAGTGTATCTTTTCCATGGCAGGAGGGGACATAGTGACTGCCTGTATGACGCCAAACTCAGGAAAATGATGAAATGTGTCCCAGCTGAAGCATTTGAGTAATCACATGGCATGTCAAACCTTCATATGGAACTGTCTGGCTCATAAGATTTGGTGTTTGGCCAAATACATAAATTAAAAATAACTTCTCTTGGCTCTCCTTATGGCACCAGGACTTTTCTATCAAAGGAAATATCATTTGTATATCACATATCCTTTGATTGCCCGAAAGGCCTGTACCCAGACATGCTGGTTAAAAATGCGGCTTCTTTTTTCAAAAAAAGGAGATAGTGGAGAGCTGCTTGTGCATTCACTGTGCAAGGACCACTGCATTTAGGTCAGTGCCTTTACAATGATTGTAATGGAAAAAGACTATTCCCCAAGGTTTGGGGAGAACAATTGCTTTCTAACACAATTCCCCTGCAAGGGCAGTTGGAGTGAAAACCTATCTGCTGGTCTTTTCACACCAGCTAAAGGTGCTCAAAATTCTGCAAGAGCAGCCCAGAAGGGATTTATAGCATCTCTGCTGCATTGGGGGTTGGCATTAGGGTTAGTGATGAGGACCTTTTGGCAATGCACAGCTTAAACACCACTACTGATAGTGCTGGTTGTGATTCTGTGGAGACCCTTTGACCATCATGAAGGTTACTCCCCTAGGGATATTCAGCTAAGGCAGGGAGCCCTGAGAAAATATGCCCAGAAGACTAATTCTTTTTTCCTAGAGAAGACAGAGACTCAGAGGCCCAATGCAGGCTATTACGTGTAAAAATCCATGCCAAGAACATCATTGCCCTGAAAATTGAGTGGCCTTTAGAGCAAAATGAGTGCCTTCTACAGGAAACTCACTGGCAAGTACCTGAACAAGCAGTCTGCTCCCTCACCAGGTGCTGGCAGAATGACAACCCCTTCCTCCTGCAGCCTGCAGGTCCTGCTTTAGGTAAAATAACTATAACCTTTTAACTCTTGTAAGAGTTAAAAAAATTTCCATATCCTGAAAGATGTGACATTATCTGATGCTGACACCAGAGAATTGTAACTATGACTACTGAAACAGCAGTATTTCCTTTTTCCCTCTTTCTTGCCCTTGTGGTTCCACCTGAAATGAAGGGAACACCTGTATGAACTAAAGCCCACTTCTGTTTATTACCAGCTGAGTTTTCTCTGAGGAGACAGGAGGAAGGCAAAACTTTAGCTAGAATTGTACTCGTTTCAGGGATTTTCAGAAGCTTCAATGGCAGTTGCTTGATTTATGAATTACATCCCATTGCCAGCTTATAAATTATCAGCATTATTGTACCTCTCCTTTCAAAGTTGCCCATACTCTCTGCCTGATTAAGAGAAAGATGGAAAAATAGGAGGAGGCACAAACACCACTTTCCAAGATGGGTTCTTATGTTCTCAGGATTTTGTGCCCAATAGCTTTCTAGTCAGTAAGACATTGAAATGCTGAGCTTTCAAGCCAGTAAATGGCAAGAATAATCTGCTGGTCCCCTCAGCGCAGACAGAAATCTGTTCAGCTGGACTGTTTCTACGTATGCTGTCAGGCAGAGAAAGATGTCCCCCCGTTGTCACCTCCTCCTCTGGCGTCAAGGGTGACTCCGCATAATTCACTGAGTGTGCAGAGAGGTTGCTGGCACGCAGAACAGCGCGGGCAGAAGGGAAGAAGGCAGGCACCACCAGAGGAAACCGAGCACAATGAGAGCACAGTGTATGTGTGCACACACACATATACACTCACACCGTGAAATATGAGAAAGGAGGGAGAAACTGGGGAGCAGTGCAGTGTAGCACGTGTCCAGGGAGAAGGGGCTTGACTGTTGTGGCTTCTTTTCAACCGCAAGGATTTAATGCAACATTAATCTCTGGTGGTCCTGACATCCCTGATCACAGTCTTCTGATTTCCTGTGGGTTGGCATTTCCGGCACAAACATCTACTTTTCGTGGGAGACTTGATTCCACAGGAAAAAAGAGACCCTACATCTCAGCTGGATACTGATTTTTATTCTCCAATTAATTAAAATAGAAATCTCTTTCCACCCTTGAATGATGTGAAAGCAAAGAAGCTCAGGGATGGCTGAAGTTGTTTTTAATTCACTTAATTTCTGGCATTTAAGGGGAAACTTTAAAGTGATCAACTTAAGTATATTTGAAAAGAGACATTATTTGAAAACGAGTCAAATATTCCAAGTGAATTATCAGCAGGTGCCTGAGAATCAACTCCTTTGCTGTTGATACCAGTGGCAAAGCTAATTTTGGCTCAACAGCAGTGGGCAGCAATCTCTGCATATGGCCATAACCTGATAGCTGACACTGTGGTTACATCTCATTCTCACAGTTTACCCTGGGCTGAACAGAGCCAACTTTCAACAAAAACCACCAGTGACCCCTGAGGCTCTCCTCTTGCCTTGCCACACAGCCTGTCTCCCCCAGCAGCCAGCTTGAGCTGTCAGGGCTGTGTGTCAATGGAATTTGCACAAAGCATCCTGCTTCAGAAGAGAAACTGGGACACTTCTATCCTTGAAAACATGGGACAACTGTGGCAGCATCTTTGCAGTTGCAAGGACACCAACCCAAAGTGTGACCAAAATAATATCTCAGGCTTTTTGAATTATTTTCCAGAGCAACAGTAGTTCTGTAACATTGCCATTGCCATTGAAATAAACAGATCACTGGTGTCTAATTTAAGAGTGGGCATGTGTGGATATGCTGAGCTGCCAGAAGAACTGAGGGAGAACTGACCACTGTGATTTTGTCTACCCAAAATATTTTTATCTGACAACTTTTCAGAAGGCTGTAAGGCAAGGGAGTGGGCTGAGTTTATGGAAGTGGTTTTGGAACTTATATCTTTACCAAGGGATATAATGCTCTTTCTATCCTGTTGTTTTGGGATTTTTTTCATGTGACATGGCTGCATACTCTTGGACAACCAAAAATTTCTGCTGCATGTGTAAACCAATGAGCAAATGATCCTTCCTGTCACCTCTGAAACAAAATACCAATACAGGGAAAAAATATTGGGAATATTATGTGCTAATAACAAAATACTTATTCTCATCTAAGCTGTAATGTCTTTCTTTGGTCCAAAACCTGTCAAATAAATATAGTCCATCTGTCAATATTGTTGTCACGCAGGGTTGACAGTGGGAGTGCAACTGTAAGAAAATATGCTCTGTGCATGCTAAGTGGCAGCTCTGTATATGGTGAAAGTTTAGCTAAAAAGAGTGAGGGAAAAAAAAATGCCCCATTACAAATTTATTATACAAACAACTGTATTTACTGTACAGTTTAAAGCCATTTTGGTATGGCTGTGTGAATAGGATTCAAGTCCACATGGCAAAAAGTTCAAGACAAAAAATCGTGACTTTAGAGAATACATTGAGAGTGTAAAGACATTATGTCTCCCTTCAAGCTGTGGTTTCTCATGGTCTTCTGGAGCAAACTAATAACCTGAAAGCTGAAAAAGAAAGTCTATGTACTTGAAACATGTATCTGAACACTTGGGCTTCACTGTCCTTTGTGCCAAGATTTTTTTCACATGTGCTGTATGAGAATTGATTGCTTTTGTGATTTTTATCCCAGCTGAAACAAATGCACATGTTGTTCTTATTTGTATGAATGGCTAATCCATTTTAATATTCTGGTTTGACACATGTACATGACTTTTGCAAGTTAATAGAGGTGATTCACATCTGTCATGCCTTCCCTTCTGTACATTTTCCTCTTTACTGGCTTATGTTAAGATAAGACGGAAATATATCCTTGTGCCAATGATAATGACATGAATTTTTTTAAGGGCTGATAGGCATCAGCTTGGTGCAGCACCAGTAACCCCAACCGGCTTCCCTTTTGGAATGATTCTCTACAAAATCACCAGTGTATGAAATTCCTTTAGGCATTTTGTCTCTCTTCTTCAGCCTGCCCCAAAATGCCTTCTTTCTGGAACACTCTGTGTGGGGGTTAGGATGAGGACAACCTTTTAGTATGAGGAATAGTTGGGGAGATTTGTGGTATTTTTTTCTTGCTAAAAGGCAGGGGTCAATCGGGCATAAAGTGGCAATGAAGAATGGTATTTTTCTGCTTTATTTGTACATGTCTAAACCATTTATCTGGATATTAACTGTTATCTCTGAAAACAAATAGACCCCTCAGCAAGTCTCCCACAAGCTGGCCGCATTGGTCATCAGAAAGAACCAAAGGAAAGAATTCATTTGGCCTCACCTTGCACATCTAATTTTGGTGTCATTGACAGATTCAAAGTAGGAGCCTGAAGTGGGAGCTGTGAATCATTGGCTGGAGGAACAACTTCCATTCTACTGGTTGTAAGTGAAAGTCTAGGGAGAGTTCACTTTGGGCTAGACATGGCTTTCTTCTCTAAAGAAGTCAAGAGCTCAAGGTGCTCTTATGAGAAGAGGATAATCTTTTGCTGTAACAGACTGGAGAACATGAAAATAAGAGTAGTGATACTCTAAGCTTTGAGGAAAAAAGTAAATCTCCTATGGAAACTGAATATTTTCCTGATTATTTCCATCTGCACTACACCCTGGCTATCCCATGCGATTTTAAACCGATTAGCAGGGAGGAAGAAAATAATTTTCCAGAAATACTTTGCTGCACTCATGCAATAAGCACATTCCGGTTCACAATTACTTTGTATGTAAAAGCCAGGTCTTTTTACAGTATGTGTATGAAAAGAATTATCTAAACAGGGGCTGTGTACATTGTAGCTGCCAAGGTGCTGACCACATCAATACCCTGTGACATAGACTTGGCAAGAATGAGATTAACTTTGTTAACTTGGCTAAATTCCAGAATAAATAACCAAAGTTGGATAACCTAATTTTCTCTCAAGTTTAGCAGGAGATACTGAGCGTGATGCTGCTGCTTTGGATGTTAGGTAGTTGTTCTCTTTATACAGGGGGGATATAGAATATTGCCCTCTTGACATCGTATTTACCCCAGCACTCCAGAAGTAGAAATGGCAATTAATCATACCAGGCAATCACATCTTTACTTGGCTCTTCTAACTCTTTCCTAGTGCTGCTTAATAGCTGCTTCCTCTCAGTCAGATGAGGGGAATATCCCCATACCCTCAGCTGGTTTCAATCTGTAATACTTTCTTTTGACTTCAGTGGATTGTCTGCTTGCTTTGCTGAAAGGGTCTCAGAAAAAGTTTATCCCAGGACCATTAAGTCAGAGAAGTAATGTGGAGTGTACTGAAACTCACAACTTTATTACACACTCTACTTGATCAGGGGTCCATTTAAATTTTCCTTTGTTCTGTTGGGAAGCACATGGCATCCTACCTTCTCATTGCAGGTCAAGTTCCGAAGCAAAGAACTAATGTCAAAAAGAGATAAGTAGTTGTGGCTGACAATAAGGGACTGCTGTTGTCATGGTAGAAAGCTCTGGATGTCCACAAGAGAGATCTGGGGTCCTTTAGGCAAAAGGTCTGCTCCAATGTACACCCTACCATGGCCTTTGTGCAGGCAAAGGCTCCATGCTAACAGCACATGCTAGTGGCACTGTTAGCTGCTTTAAGAGAGCTGCTGCACAACAAGGGAGACTCTGCGTTGGTCCCTGATTAGAATCAGTGCTTGAGACAATGCTGGTCTTGCAGAGAAGGCATTGACATAGAGTTAGGATTCCTAGGAGATGGAAATGACTTTTTCTCCCGGGGCTAACACTCCCATTAACTGGAGACATGAGACCTCCCCCTTGCTACAAATTTGACTTGATATCAGACTCAAGTTCTCTTCATTCAGGCAGTGTGACAGGCAGCAGAATACTGGCCAAACATCAAGCAATGGGCATAGCACCCTGCAGCTAAGATCCAGAACTCACTAGTCAATGTCTCTATACAAAAATACTTCTAAGATATAGTATCATGTGTCTGCTAAAATGCTATGTTAATAGTGTAAACATTTTAGATGTGTATGTAGTAACCACTATGCTGCAAGAATAGCTGACTACAAAAATATCCCCATCATTGCTGTTAAAGCTCTTCCTGCTTACAGGCATTTTCAGCTAAAATTACAGGTCTCTTTGGGCAAGCTAGGTTGTAGACCTCTTGCTTTTGTTGACCTGTCAACATTGGCAGTACTTATATTATTCAGCATCTTTACTTAACGCAGGCTTGATAGCAGCTGACATGTTCCCTGCTGGAAACCATGTACAATTTTCCTGAGTAGGAAAGCCCAGGTTATGTCCCATCTGGTGCTGTAATGAGTTGGGGGGTCATGTGTAAACACAGCCTAGATGAAAACCCAAAGCTGTGCTATTTGAATCCCAAGTTGCCATTTCATGCAAAAGTGCAGCATAGCACACGGCACAGCTTCGTTGTGCCTGGCATGGCCGGCCGCTGCTCTCTCTAGATCCCTCTGCCCTGGGGGAAGTGCACCCATCTCGGGGCAGGTCAGCAGTGGCTCTGCTGCCTCCTCCTGCTAAAGACTCCTGAAGGGAAGCGCCGTGCTCTGCCAAGCCTCCCACACAAACCTTGCACCTGGACCTGGGCACGCTGCTGGCCATGAGCCCACCCGGGGGGAGCTCGGCTGTTCTGCGCTGATGGGTACTCTGGGGTCAGCAGATGGGCAAGCTGGGGGAAAACTCAGTGAGCTGGAGTCATGCAAGAGTCACTGCCCTGAAGGGCTCGGTTAGCTTCATGCTGACAGGGAACTTCTAATATTATGACTAAGTGGTACAGTGGTACAAGTTTACATAACAAAGTGCAAGAAAAGAAGGGGTTCAGTTGTAACATTAAAGATGATGTGTCACAATTTAGCATGAAACTTTCCTAAACTCCCTTTGACATGAAACTAGGTATTGCAAGATACTCTCTGTTTTAAACGCAGGTTTTAAAACCTTGGAAATGGCTCAAAACCAGTATGTTCTAGAGTATGTTATAGGCTTTCAGTAAAAAGTTTCTGCCATTACTGTGTAGGCATTTCTTAATATTAATTCAGTCTACACTCAGTCAAGGCTTTCATTGATATCAGTGGGAATTTTCCTGCAAAGTGGTTTTTGCAAAGCCTGTAAAGGCTGTTTTATGTGAATAATTTTTAGCTACACCCTCCCCTCCAAGAAATCTGTTAATTTCATCTTTGCCTCCATAAACCATTAGTACTTCCCAATGCTGCTTAAACAGGGATCTAAATGAAAGTGGAATACTTTGTGGAATATGGCTTTTGTCAGGGTTAGTAAAGCTGTTAAAATTCCATTCTTTCCTTTTTAAAAATGACATTTCTTTACAGGCTTGTACAAAGTACCAATACACACATGCAAGTATGTGGGAAAAAATTAAATCCCCAAAACTCAAACCAAAAAACAATGCAGGGAAAATGAACTGGATTGGAGATTTGAAAAATGCCATAGAGTAACCCTGTCAGTTAATCTCCATTTATTTTCCCATCCATTTTCATTCATGTATTTTATTTGTTGTTCAGGCTCTATCCACTTATTATTCTATTTAATTACATAGAATATTTTTTTCCAAAATATCCATGTGCCAAAAACTAATGCAAGCCAAAGATTTCCCAGCTATAGACAAAAAGACCCCATCTCCTGAGAAGCAAATTCACCTTCTGTTGGAAAGCCATTATAGCAGTCTCCCAGTACTTAAAAGGGGGCTACAAGAAAGATGGGAAGAGACTCTTTATCAGGAAGTGTAGCAGTAAGATCAGGGGAAATCTCTTAAAGCTGAAAGATGATAGAATTAGATTAGATTTCAGGAAGAAATTACTTCCTGTGAGGGTGGTGAAACACTGGGCTGTCCAACCTCCCTCAGCCTCTCCTCCAAAGTCCTATGCCACAGGCCACAGCCAGTTTGGTGCCCTTTGCTGGACTGGCTGCAGGATGTTCCTGTCTCTCGTGTGGAGAGGAGCCTGGAACTGGACCCAGCACTCATCAGGGCTGAGCAGAGATGAAGGATCACCTCCCCTGACCTGCTGGTGATGCTGCCTAAAGCAGTTCTGCGTAAGGTCGATACCTACACGGGCAACTAGAGAAGGCAAAGAATCTTTTGTACTGTTTGCAACACAGGTGAAAGAACTCTTGAAGGGCAGAAAAGGTAAAGATGAAAGATGACTTCAACAACAAGACAGGGCAGGATTTCTGGAAAAAGATGCAGAAACGCATTTTCATAAAAAATGCATTTGGAATATAGCACTCCATAAGAAGAGTAATGATGTATATAAGAGGGATGCTGTGACAAGAGTGAGACACACTGATTTTATTCCAATTCAGCATTGACATTGCAGGAGATGAAAGAGTGATACTCTAAGGAAACAGAGACGATAATCACTACAGCTGCAAAATTTGCCAGTGTTTACATGGAAAATAAAGGCCAGCAACTGAGGGAGCAAATTCAAAGCAAAAATATAGAAAGCAAACCTGAGAAATCAAGAAATAGAAAAAAATATATTTTCTACATATAAACAAGAAACATGCACATCTTTCTTTGTGAGTTTTACATGGATGTATCAATTTTTTTCTGCTTCTTTCCTGCATTCATATAAAAACATCTTCTGGGTCATCCCATTCAACTGTTTATGGAGTGTTTGCACTAAAGAGATGTTCATAATAAATAAATATACACAGTTGATTAAAATCCTCTTTCTCAGACTGCCGAGCCTTTACTTAGAGAAACAATATTTATTCTCCATTCATGCAGATCAATCTTCAGGAAGAAAAATATAGTAATGTGAAAAATGGGCATATGCAAGCAAACATATTTAACAAACATTTTAATGTTTGCCTCAGACTACGAAGAGTAAAAGAAGATGACAAACCTCTTCATCTCACTACACACTGAACACTTCCACAATCTCTCTGATGTCCTCCAAAAGAAGGCCAAATCTTATCAAGGCTTACACAACTGCAAATCAATTAGCAGTGTGTTGGAGTTTTTGAAATTGCTGGTAGAATCACCACACAAATTACAGAAGCTGAGAGTTCTCCTAGGACAGCTTACCCACTTTCCATGAGATTTAACATTTTAACCAGCTGACAATGTCAATTATTTGCCATTGCACCAATATAAAAACTGCAGGAACACTGTGCATGTGTAAGGCCACTGGGAGAAGTAAGGTCAGAAATTATACAGCAAATGTCCTTATGAGGACCAAGTTTCTGTAAAGGGAAGTGACTTGCCTGGGGTTAGGTAAAAAGAGCAAGGGCAGCCCAGCTTCACTGCTGCTTGGGCCTGTGTGCAAGCCTCGCATATTTCTTGCCGAAGGAGCTCCTCAGCTATGGTCTAGAGACTCTTGCAGACTTTCTGATTCAACCAGTATGGTTACCCATAACAATTTCATTAAACTATTTCTGTACAATCTTTTGCTTGTTAGTCTTTCCCCTGGTAGAAGTCTGTATGTTCTGTGCTTCACTCCTAAACAAACAACATGCAGATAAATATGGTGCAAAGCACTTACCACAACTGAAAAATAAACTTCTAACCACAGTGAGGGAGAGGAAAAGAGCTGGGTATTTTGTGGTCCCCAAAGGAAATTGAAATCTGCTTTTTGCTGGAGACATGTTTCAAAAGATGAAACCAACCAAATGGGGAAAATGTCTTTTTCTCGGGTATGTGCACAGCACATATTAATGGCTGCCAAAAGTTAAATGGGAAGCACTATTGATATTATTGTCTGTTTGTTATTAAATAAAAATCATTCAAGCTTTGTTCTCTTCTCCAGTGGATTAAAGAAAGACATCACCCTGAATCAAATGTGATCAAGTTTCCTTTTAGCATATCATGCCTTGATGCAATACGCTTCAGACAGTGGCTGCTGCAAAACATTTTGTTTAGTGCCTTGTTTATTATTGTTTTTCTAGTAGAAAAATGGTCCCAAACATAATTTTTTTCCTAAAATTCCAATGGTCTGGTATACTTTAAAAGAAAACAGATGGCAAAAGCTTCCTTTAAAATTTTATGTCTTCTTAAGGTGACTTAATAAGTAAATTGAAATTATTCTTTAAAAGGAATGAAAAGGAAGATGAGGAAAGAGAGAAAGAGAGAAAGAATGAGCAAATGGAAGAATGAACAAATGAAAAATGACAAAATGAGAGAATGAGGGAAGGGAAGGGAAGGGAAGGGAAGGGAAGGGAAGGGAAGGGAAGGGAAGGGAAGGGAAGGGAAGGGAAGGGAAGGGAAGGGAAGGGAAGGGAAGGGAAGGGAAGGGAAGGGAAGGGAAGGGAAGGGAAGGGAAGGGAAGGGAAGGGAAGGGAAGGGAAGGGAAGGGAAGGGAAGGGAAGGGAAGGGAAGGGAAGGGAAGGGAAGGGAAGGGAAGGGAAGGGAAGGGAAGGGGAAACTTATGTATAGTTTGTATATTTAATGAGTTGGGGTTTTTTAATTAAAATGACTAGTATTTTCTAGACTAGGAAACATTCAGAAAGTCACAGAATCACTGAATATACTGAGTTGGAAGGAACCATCAAGGATCACCAAGTCCAAGTCCTGGCCCTGCTTGTGCATCCCCAGAAACATTCTAAGAAAATAATTTATATATGTTATTGAACCAGACATTTCCATGTCTCCACAGACTCGGGAATGATTCATGTCCTTTCCTAGTGACAATAATACAGTAGGCTTTTGACCACTAGTGAGTGGAGCTGGCTTGAGCTGGTGACCTGGAGATGAAATGTTTACTGCCAATCTCCCGGGCAACCATCTCCCCCTACAGGCACCTTTCAATAAATCTGCCCTTCCTTATTTTCAAAAGACACTTTGGAAACATGCCATTTGAATCTATTGAGAATACTTCCAAAAATCCTTTTGTTCAAGGCTTGTTTTTGTAAGTATTTTGTGTAAGACAGGCAAAGTTTTCTTTCCTTAAATTTTAAGTAGCTTGCAGATTTTACATGGTTTTATTCCTTTCATTTCTCAATGTCTTATGCCTGTGGCATGGCACTTTGCTGGCGAGCATTCCTGCATTAGACAGTGCTTAGGCACACAAATCCCAGCTGTCATCTCTGGTCCTGGGAGGAACCAAAAACGCTCAACATGCTTCCTTCCAGCTTCCTCTCCCACATTGCCTTACACACCCCAGGTACCTCCACCTCTGCAAACCCTTTATTAAAACTGAATTCTAAGATAAAAAAGAATGATGGCATTATAGAACTGGTCCTAGTCTAAACTACTTAGTACCATTTTAGATAAGAGAGTATGGAAGTAGATTAGTCCACCATAGCCCAGCACACATATGCAATATTCTGTGTAGAAGTAGAAAGAACACTACCTGACACATAGCTGTGTTCTTGGAGATCAGCTTAAAATCTCCATGTTAAATATTCCCAGAAGGCAATGCCTATTATTCCCATCAGTTTCACTCAAAGACATGCCCATCTCTTTGTGAAACTATCATACAAAAACAATGGTTCCTGTTCCCCATGCCTTACTCAGGCCTTTGTGAAACCAGTTACTGGAATTTTTATCTGGGTCAAGGAATTCAAAGCAGGACAAAATAAATTCAAATTTAATGGGATTAAACACTCAGAATGGAAGTTAAGTGTGTGTGTGGGGTTCATTATTTTAGTTACTCTAAGTGCTAAGAGAATATGCCCATCATATTGGTAAATGCTGTATTGTAATATTCACAATGGATAGTTTCTTTCTTTATATTTCCATATGTGCAGAGTAAATTATGTCACTCTGCCTTCAGATTTTTACTCATTTGTATCTTTTAAAGGCATGGATGAAATACTTAACCGGGGTGCAGACTCAGATACCTTGTGTTTTGAATTTCAACTACAATTTTAGTAAGTTTGTATTCTGTAACAAATGTAACAAACTCATTTTATATGAGTGATCCACTCACAGCTTTGTCTCTTGACTCTTCTGTTCCACAGATGTCTAAATCAGACCACTGTAACTCAGTGTGCCTATGCTGAGGGCAGCAGCAATGCTCCTCCTGCCATCTGTGGGGAGCTCATCCCTTGGTGGAAGGGATAAGACCTTTATATTACAAATTTGACTTCCATTTCATTTCCTTTGCCAGTTCAGGACTCATGATATCACTGCATCAGACTTACCCACAGCCACATCTCTGTGTCCTGGTCAAGCTTGTCTGAGCTGATGCAGCTCATCAGCCACTCGTGTACATGCCAGCTCCACACTTAGAGGATTTGGGCTTGGCTGATGCCTAAAAATAAAAAAAAAAAAATAAACTTGACTTTCATTGCTAACAACCACCAGACTGGTTCCTCTCTGAAGAAGACAATGTCTCATTTTGAGGATATTTAAACTAGAGGGAGAGAAAAGATCTCACTTTTCCCTCACATTCCTGTTGAGATGGATGCAGCCACCCATGGAGGAGAGCAGAGAGGTTTTGTTCTCCTAAGCATCTTCGTAACCTGGTGCCCTTCCTTGCAGCTGGAGGCTAAAATTGCTACCCAAAGACAGCCAAACTCAAAGATTTATCAACCAAAGTTAAGAGCCCTTGCTGCAACAAGCAAGGGTTTGTACCCTATGGTGAGTAGGAACTCAGAGGGACAAAAGGAGCAAGGGAACCAGGAGGACTGAGGAGAAGGGAAAGAATGAGCTAGAGCAAGGAGTACTTGTTCTGTTGCCAGCTAGTGGAGACCAGGGAGAGCATCCAGTAGATGGGAAGTAATTTGGATGATCTGGTCTTCCTGGAAAACTCCATTCCCTCTTTAGAAAGTGAATGGTGATCTCCACTGTCATTATTATATGCCAGAAACACATGGCATAGTAGCTGCTTTTGTGGCTTCTTTCTGGCTCTCTTGTGGCTTTCTTTCCCTATAAGGGGAGCCATCAGCACAATAGGGGATCTACTACAGTTTGGGTGCTGCTTTCAAGAGGTTACAAGAGCCAGCAGTAACTGGAGCAAGTGCTCTGGAGCAGGTGCTTTTTAGAATATGAATTGGATTTCTTGTTTTTGGAATAAGCAAATGTACTTAATGCCTTTGATAATAAAGAATATTGAAATGGAGATGAGTGGAATACATGCAAACAAAAATAGATAATAATTTTCATCATTAACTGCATAAGGATCTTATCCACAGTGCCAGGTGACTAATTAATGAGCCAACTGCAACTCTTGATCAAGGTCCCATTTTGAATGAGACGTGTCAAACTTGTAGGAGAGGACTTTTGCAGATACAGTACACTGTGAATGCCACTGAAGGAGAGAGTAGGTCACAGTGAGCAAGGAGGCAGTGAAGTGCCCTAAACAGTGCAAAAGTGGAGAAGATTTACAAGTTGTTGATGAAGAAAACAAAGAATAATATGGGAAGAAACTTCCACAGGGAAAGTGTACAGAAATCTGAAACACTAAAGATGAATGGGTGGATTACAGGCAATTTTTCAGTTTGACGTGCCCATTTTCATATATGACAACACACCCCAAGGAAAAAACAAAGAAAGAAAATCAAGGAGAACATGACTTGCAGTTACTGGGAGTAATTTCATAGCTACAGTGAGCTGGCAATAAAACAGCAACACAATAAGGATTTTAAAAAATGATATGTCTTAAATATAGCATGTCATGAACAAGAGTAACAAAATGTGCTGGGATGCCAGCTTTGAAGAAAAGCAATGAATTTTGCATTTGGGCGGAGAAGCAGGTATTTCATGGAACTGCCTGTATATATCATGATCAGACGAGGAGTTGAGCAACATAAAGAGCTTGCTCCAAGCCAGATTTAAGAGGCTGGGGCAATGGCTCTTGTCTGGGGTTGTTAGAAATCACATACTTGATTGCTTAACAATGCAGTTGTAATTAGAAGAGTAAAGACAACTCTATGGAACAAGAAAAAATTTAAGAGTTTTATTCTCCCCAATGGGATGGTGAAAACTGATGAAGCAGAGCATTGCATTCCTCCTCACAGGGCATTCATATATGCTCTGTTACAGTGTGGGACTGCAAAGTCTTTTGAGGCATCCTCACACACCCTTCAGTGGTGACTCTCAAAGGTGGTGATGGAAAGGGGAGAAAGGGTTTAATTTTGAGTAAGAAAGTTGGAATCAGTCACATTCACAAGGAATATGAGGAACTCCTCTGATCAGGCAACTCAGCAGGGATCTCTAAGTATGGAAGACAGCTGAAGGATTTTAAGTGAGCTGCACTAGTGGCAAACCGTTTCTTTTCCATTTTTGCCTTTCGCTTTGAGCAGCATTACAATTGCTTCAGATTTTGCTAAGTACAGAACAGGTCTGATTTGAGAGGCTGTTGGAACAAATATATCCCTAGCAAGAAAACACACAATTTTGAAGAACCAATTTCCTTGGCTCCCAGTTCAAGTGTTTCTAGCTGTGCAGTAACAGAGACACATAAGATTCCTCCTTTCTGCAGGGCACTGTTGATATTTTTTGGCAAAAAGAAAAAGGATTGATAAGACAGCAGAAAAAGCTGAAATTTTAGGCAGAAGCCTGAGAAAAAACAGCAGGGAAATCTTTCCTAGTTGGACAGATCTGGTCAAGGCCTCAAAAGTAATTTCTAAGGTTTTCAAGATGGAAAACAGGAAACATAACTTTGTTCTTACTTTGTATCCAGCCATGACATTTCTGTAGTAAAACTATGAAGTTCTGGCTGATTGTCTTGCTCTTCTATCCCCATGCATTCCATAAGATGTCTGTGGATTTTTTGTATGTAGCTTTTTGTAGATGTTTGAACATAAGACAATACCAGGCTGTTCCAGGGTGAAGTAGAGTGTATTGGTTACCTATTAGCACTTTCTCTCTGCATCCAGTAGACATAGCAAGGTTCTGGGCAGTGACTAAGATGGAAAGGGGTCTTTGACCCAGCACCACATGTGCCATGGGCTTTCCAGAGAGGTGAGAAGGCTGCTGAGCAGCTTTGGAAAGAACAAGCTGCTGTTAGAAACCGTACACATTTCCAAAACTAGATCCTACAATCACAGAAGTACAAAGTACTCCAGGGGATCATCTATGCCCTCCTTTTACTCAGAGGTAGGATGACACTTGACAAGACAATCTGAATGGGAGGATTATCTTACTTCTTCCAAAAATCTCCAGTGAAGGAAAACTTCTACTCACCCTAGGCTGCCTGTACCACCTGTTCCAATGTTTCTTTAATAAGAATTGCTTTTTTCAAATACATAGCTCAAATGCCCTTTGCTTAATCTGATTATTTATTGTCCTAAGACTAGTCAATATAATGAACAACAAATTAATCCTTTTTATAACTGTTCACATATTAGAAAACTGCCACCATGTCCTCCCTATTTTCAAGCTTTCTAGACTAAACAAGCTGACTTCCTCTGACCCTTCTCATCAGTCAAATTTCCCTACCCTCAGCTCCTTCTTCCTTCTATTCTTCTTAGTACATACTTCACATGGAGTAGTGTCCTGGGGTCCCAAGGTCACTTCACTTCCCTAGGTAAGGTTTGGATTACTTCTCTTCAGAGGAAGAGGAGACAATAACCTCCTACATTTTACAAATGAAAGTTCTGAAGCTACACTCCAGAAGTCTTCCTTCTTTTCTATTACACTCATCATCTACAATAACGAAAAATAAAATGTAGGTGAGTATTTCAAGGTCCTTCTTCACCTTGCTGGTGGATGTAAGGATCTTGGTGAACTCTCCTCAAAGTGAATTTTAACTGCATAATATTGGCCAATTTAATTTTTTTTTTTTTTATGACAAATCTTCCGTTTTGGTTGAGGAACAGAACTGTACTCTAAAAATATTTTTGCCTCCAGATGGGACAAGATGGTAGAATGACAGAAATAGACTTGTAGAATTTTGACTAAGTCAGTTAGTGTTGTACTACTCAGAATCATAGAATCATTAAAGTCAGAAAAGATCTCCAAGATCATCAGATTCAATCTTTAAACAAATCCCACGGTGCCCACTGAACCACATCACAAAATACCACATCTGCTTGGCTTTTTAACACTTCCCAAAAGGTTGACTCCACCACTTCTTAGGGAAGCCTGTTTCCAAGCTTGTTATTATACTGTCCTGTCCTATACACCACTGTCATAAACATGTTGCCTAGATTTGCAGTGATTTTGGTTTTTTTCCTGTTCTCTCCAGCAGTGAATTTAGCAAAGAAAAATGCAATCTGTCAGTTAAGACAGGAATGACATGCAGTGTGGACTTCAATTTTCAGAAAGCTCATGTGTCAAAGAATAAGAGATGATCTTTCAGAGTAACTAAGTAGCACCATAAAAAAGGAAAAAGGATTTCCACAAAGAAAAGCCCATAAAAAGTTTGTGGTCTTTATGCAGCTCACCAGGCTGCTTTTACAGGAATTTTTTTTTGGTAAAGGTTTCTCTATTGGAAAAAATCAGATAATTGTACTCTACCACAGGAAGCAAGTTCAAGATATAGCTATAAGGAAAGGTCTTCAAGGAATATTTTTCAGAACATCATCAGGCAGTCTTATATTGATTACATGGCTGTCTCAGCAGCATATTTGTTAATTTAGAATAAAAGGATTCCTTGTAAGTGCAGGGATAATAATGACAGACATTTTTAAGAAACACTGTTTACCAGAAACAGCGTATGAGAAAAGCACATAATAGACAAAACTGCCCCTCAGGCAGTTGCTGTGGATTGAAAGAGACTCAGAAGTTTTGGGTGGGTTATTTTTGTACTATTCTGTTCCTTTATTATCCAGGATGAAACTGAGAGATCCAAGACAAAAGCTGTAAGAGACCTCAAAGGACACCTTGTCTTCCCATTTAATGGAAGATTTTTTTGCCAAGTAATTTGGTTCAGACTATCATAAGTATTACAGAAGTTATTTAACCTATGGCCATGCTGTTACAGTTCAATGTGATTGTTCAGTCACTGGCTGTCAAAGTCTAGCAAAATGACAACCCTGAAGTGGTTGGTAGACACAGAAGCAGAGGAAGAGAGAGGAAACCCTTTTTAAGTCTTGGTTTAAAAACAGGAAGTGTTTGACATTCTGCTCTGGCATCTGTGTAGCGTCCATAGCTGTTAGTTTAATTTTGGGCATTTTGGTTCAATGAATATGAAAGAGAGAGAGGGAGGGAGAGGAGAGAAATACTCTAAGCAGAGTAGCTTAAAGTAGTAGGAGAGTACCCCAGAAATGCCAGGAAAAACTGTTTCAAAAGCAACATATTAAAATGCACAGGATGATGCCCACTTACTGCAGTCAATACTGGTTCTTGTCCTGAGCACACAGACAGAGATTTTACTTCATATGTGACCGACAAAATTTCACACAACGTGAACTAACTAACCCCAGCAACACACTGATGGAGGAAGAGGGGGTTTTACCTCTTGTTCATAATTTGCTGCTTTGAGAACCTTCAATAATTTTGCATTTTGCTCTACAACACTGAAATAAGTAATAGTTATGTCATTGCCATTAGTAATAAGAGAGGGGGAGAATTCTGAACGTGGGTGAAGCCTATGTGTAATAGGTACATTAAACAGGATGGAAAGAGGATGATCTGAAAGCTGTAAATTATTGAGTGTTATCTAATCCTGCACGATTGCTTTTTATTAGAAGCACTTCCTGGAAACTCAGGCATTTGTAACCTACTAAATAAAGGACTTCCTTTAAAAGACATGAGAGTTGAGAGACTGAAGATAAGGCATTGAAAGGAGGTTGTATAGTTTTGTCCTCTGTATAAGTTGCTCTGTGAAAGCAAAATTCATGCACTGTCATGAGCTGAGTCTTAATTTTGAAGTCAAAGACATTTTCCACATTTATTCTGCTAGCCTTTTATATGTGCTATCATGATGTTTCTCATAAATGATATTTATTAGTAGACAAGTTGCCCCCTGATGTTCTCCTAAAGAGGCCAGCACACCCAGTAGGAGCCCAGTAAATTCAGCTGCATTATTTTTTTTTTTTTTGCTAGAACCCTACATCATCACTGTTTTATCAGAGATTTGCATCTGCATGTAAAATAGCAAAGGTGTTGGAATGCATTTCCACACCCGAGCAGGTGTCAGCACAAGAGCACTGATTGGGCTTGGGAAGTGTACCTCAAAGCCTGTTGCCAGTTTCATTGGGCAAGGTGCCAAAGGGAACCCCCCTAGGTCATTCAGTACTTAAGGACAAGCACAGAAGTGCTCAGGGCTTTTTGGAGCATTTTTAGCAAGGTGTCAGGGGTTTCTCTGACACCCGTGCTCGGCTTTTTCTTTGTTCCATGATGTTTATTATTTTGTCATTATTAAAACCTTTTACTTTACAAAACATCTCCAAAGGGCCATCTTGCTATTGATTTAAGCCATTTTCTGTGAGGTGCCAGTCACCCTCAGAGGTATTGAGTACCCCAATAAGTGTGAACCTGAGTTTCGATGCAGTGCTCAGGTTTCCTTCCACACTCATTAAATTTGCACAAAGGAAACACTGCTGTACAGACTTAGACAATTCTGCTTTAGCTACAGACATAATACAGTTACTAAGATTTAAGGTAATGTTATTGGGAGACATTTAACACCACCTGATTTAAAACAGGGTATGAAGGGACTACTAGGATTTCATGCATTTTTAAAATGCAGTTCTTAGCGTTTTCTCTATGAAGAAACACAATGAAAATATAAATTTTTCCCCCAGGGAGAGATAAAAACAAAGAAATTGGACTGCAGTATTAATTACAATGGTGTCATTAAAAGATAATCAGTGTTTATAAATCAAGGGTGAGGTTTCATGACTGGCTTTGCCCAGTTTGTGAGCAAACCTGTGCCAGAGCTGTGGTCCCTCCATCAATACCTTCTGTTTTCTGTTGGGCTGTTCTGGGGCTCTTCAGCCTGGAGAAGAAAAAGTTGTGTGGAGACCTCATAACAACCTTCCAGTATCTGAAAGCAAAGAGGGAACCTTCACTGGGATCTGTAGCAAAAGGACAAGGAGTAATGGCTACAAACTGAAAGAGGGGGAATTTAATTTAGAAACTAGGAAGACATTTTTTACTGTGAGGGTGGTGAGACACTGGAACAGGTTGACCAGGGAGATTGTGGATGCCCCAACAGTGGCAACGTTCAAAGGCAGGTTGGGTAAGGCCTTGAACAACCTGGTCTAGTGGGAGGTGTGCCCATGACAAGGGGCTTGGGACTTGATGATCTTTAAGGTCCATTCCAACCCCTTAACATTCTATGATCCCATAAAATCTCTTTGGGGCTGCCCATGTATCCATGTATCTCCATGTATCGTGATTCTACTGTGCTTATTCTGGATGTCTTTCAGAACATCGAAGTCATAAAGTCCAAAACATTATGTTTGGCTTCCAAAGGCTAACAGTGGGTTTATGGGGTCTTTTTTTGTGGTTTTGTTGTTGTTGTTTGTTTGTTTGTTTGTTTGTTTTTGTGGGTTTTTTTTTTTTAAAGGAAGTTTGGTTTTTTTCAGTTGGTTCATTTTGTGGCTTTGTTTTTGATTTTGGATATTGGTTTGTTTGGTTTTTTTAAAGAAGCTGGTTAAAAGGAAGCTAGAAGATGCCACTAAGAGTGTGATAGGGATAATAGTGCAGAACCGAATGCTGAAACCTTGCTATTGGTTCCTTATTTGTCATCTATTAGGTAAGCCTTGAAAAAGGTTAAAGGGAAGCTGATATGATTAAATAGCAAAATTTATTATAGACACAAGATATTCTTCTGAAAAGATGAAGTTGTATCCAGGCAAGGAACATACACTGTAATACACACTCTAGCGGTTTGAATACGAAAACATAAGTAAGCCTAAAGAGAACAAGTAAATGCTGAAGGACTCAAAACCAAGACTAAAATATTCTAGCCCACCAGGAAGGTGCAAAATGCCCTCTAGACAGTCCAGAAGCTAAGTGCCATTATCAGTGTGTGATGTACTGGTCTCCTTTTGAAAAGGATATATGAAAACTGTGAAAGTGCAATAAAGATGAGAGTGGCACAAAATGTTTTCTCCAAGAGGAGCAACTGAGTAGCAGTAGTAGCCCTCAGGCTGAAAAGGAGACAACATGAGTGAGATATGATATATCTCTACAAAATCATGATTGGTTTAAAGGAGGATTTAACATTTTACTCTCTACCACCATATATGAGGTAGGAGCTGTCATACAAAGGCTGTAAGATCCAGGGTTGGAGTAAATAAAAGGGGATGGTTCTTCATGGGAAAAAAGATCTACAGCTGTTCTTGTCAATGGAAAGAATTCATATGGACACAAAGACAGACTGGAGAAGTAGTAGGAGCCAGGATCCCTTGAAGGCTGTTGAACAAATTGCATCAAGTAAAAAAAAGTTGGATGTGGTAGAGGACTTAAAGATGGAAGACCCATACATCCTTGTCCTGTCTTTATTTACCCTTTATCATCCATTTATGGACACTTAGGGAGAAGGAAGACCAGGTAAAAGGGACATTTTCTCTCAACTCGTACAGACATTCCCGTGGCTACTCCTGCATCCCATGCTTATAGAGTCAGATGAAAATACTCCAGATAGACAAAGAATTTTTTTTTATTTTATTTTTATTTTTATTTTTATTTTTTTATTTTTCATTTTTTATTTATTTTTTATTTTTTCATTTTTTATTTTTTATTTTTTATTTTATTACACTAGGTAAAGTGTCTCTTCTTGGATTCATAAGATACAGAGATCTGCTTATCTTTTTTTTCTTGTGATTCTTTCTTGAAAAATGAGTTGACCCTTCTTCCACTTTCAAGCAGTTCACAGGGTCATAGGGTCTTGGACAAATACTAGTCCCTAGTTCTTCCTAAGTACTTTCCTCATGTTTTCTTGCCAGGCTTTTGGAGGGATTGGAGTGGGAGGTGGGTGTGTTGCATTGTTTTTGGATTTCTCAGGAGAGCAATTCTCTGTTTTCAAATTTTCCACTTCCAATTGACAAATGATATTTCATCCAGTATCATTTTAACACAAAAGCCAGTCTAGTGCTGTTTATGTCCTAGCAGTTAAGCCCAAAGATCCTAACAGCATAGTTCAAGAGGTGTATTTACTTGTTTGAATATGTTCCTTCTCTGAATGAGAGTTTGAGTGTGTGCACACATGGCTGTGTAGCTCCTCAGGAGAATAAACACTTCTGCTCTTGCAGTAGCAGCTGGTTAATGCAGAATCATCTGTACAAAATGTTAAGGTTGTAGACTGTGAGATAGCTCTCTGTCACTATATATTTTAAAAATAGTTTATTACTCAAAATTCTGTGTATTAAAGACTTCTTTTTCACAGGTTGTCTGAACAGAAAATATCAGCTACTCAAACTGTGTCAGTCAGGACATGTGTTTTTTAGGCTAGATTTGTCAGCAGCTCATAAAAGTCTAATTCCTAAGCCTGATGAACTATACCATGGAAAAACACTGATGAGTTAGCTTTGTACACAGAGTACTGTCAATGCACTTTAGGGAACACTGCAGGTAGGTCATGAAGAATACCACATGACTGTAGTGGCAAACAAATGGAAAGGGTTTTTTAAAAAAAAATTAAAAGTATTCCAACTTCACATAATGGTTCAGGTGTTTTTCTTTCCTTTGCTCTTGTGTGTGTGCATGTATGCATATTGCATCAGTGCTGGAGGAATTATTTTTGAAAATAGAATACTGTAAGTAGTCAATAAAAGAACATGCATTTTCCAGGAAAAAGGGAAAATGTGTAGAGCAATAAATGAGGGTACCCTGCCTTTCCATCTGTAGCACTAAACCCCTCCACCTGCTGAGAATGTCAGTTTTGCCACGGAAGCAAGGACAGTATAAACTAGGTAGAGTCAGTAGAAGCTTATGCATGCAGTTAGTTGACATCAGGAAGAGGTATCATGCTCAAAACATGTGCAAATAACATGTATAAGATTGCACAGACATCTGGAAGAGAGAAAATTTTTACTTAAATCCAGTACTGACACAGACACTAAGATTGCTGTCTTCAGAGCTATAAAAACGCACTCATATGGTTATGCTGAGCATGTGGTTGCTCAAGGAAGATGTTTCTCAAAGACTGTCAGGAAAGGGAAAACACAACCAGGACTGCTTTCGTATTTCCATGTTTAGTGGTTTGCAGCAGTGGAATTCAGGGCCTGCGATGTATTATACTGGGAGAGAGTGTGTAAGTCATGGCATCATCTGGTTTAAAGGCCCATAGCTGTTGTTCTTTTCCATCTAGGATCAGACGAAGTGGCATGAGGCTCCACATAATTAAGAGCAAACTATCCCACAGCGGCAAGGAAAGCAGAAAAGATTTCATTGGGAAGGAGGACTGACTACAGAACTTTAAAGACATGATTGTAAACAGAAGAAGCAAACCAGAGAATGTTTAACAGGAAAATAGCACTCTGACCCTCCCTGGATTAAACGCTATCAATCAAGTTTAAATTTAGCTCCTACATGGTCCCACATGAAAAGAAGGCAGTAGGGGCAAGGAAAGCTTAACGCCTGAGAATATTTGTACTGCCTGGCAAGGAAAACAAGCCTAAAGTCAACAAAGAGCAGCCTGTAAAAACAAATAGTCCTGATGAGAACAGCACTGCCACCCGAAAGCTCATTAGCAGCCAGAAACAGAAGAATTGTCTCTCTGCTCTTTCTTTGCTGACTGCCCCCAGCCCAGCGCTACCGCAGCGCTTCTGACTCAGCTGCTGCCTCCCTCCTGGTGTAACCCCTGAGCACTTGCCAGCACCCACACAATGCATGCCCTCAGCATGAAGAGTGTTTCCCCAGGGTGGGCTGGGCTGGTCTATGGTGGGAGGCAGGAGTGGAAAAAGAGCAGGAAATATCTGAGGGTTTTTTTCAAATAATAGTAATGTATACATACACGTATAGTAATTGTCTTTATCTGTTCTAAGATAAACCAGCAAAGGGGAATTTTGGGTGTAAAATGATGAGAAGAAACACTGCCATGCCCACCAGCAAGCACATGGGATTTCAGAAATCATGTGAATTCCAAACCCAACGTCCCATCTGTCATCGCCTATTCACTGCTGGTGGAGTCACAGCTGTAGGGCAATGAGATGCTCCATTTCCTCCTGGTGCATGGGAAAACACAACCATGCATTT
Organism: Phylloscopus whistleri; assembly: GCA_017589585.1. NCBI lineage: Eukaryota > Metazoa > Chordata > Aves > Passeriformes > Phylloscopidae > Phylloscopus > Phylloscopus whistleri. The sequence goes on along the minus strand of JADMLD010000683.1, from coordinate 4,530,895 downwards.
GGACAGAGCTGAGATGCCTGGTGATCAGTAAGGGACACCAAATACATTTTTTAACTTTGAGAGCCAAGAGGTAATTTTAACAAACTTGCATTTAGGTACCTAAAAAAAAGCAGGTTTTTTATCAGAACCCATTTACAACACTTCGAGATTTTTGTGACCATAGAGTTTTACACTGGTCACAAGATTCTGTTCTGTAGATTTAGTTAATCTTAGTATATGGCAGAGTTTAAGGTCGCCAAGGAGACAAAGTTATATCTGCAAGCGTTATACATCTACAAGGTCCAACATTGCAGTTTTATTTGCAAGTGCCGTTTTTTCCTTTTCTCTCTTCAGATCACCAAACTGAAGATAAATGAACAGAAAGGAAAAAACAAACAAACAAAACAAAACAAAACAAAAACAAAAACAAAAAAACCCCACACCACAAAAAAACCAAACCATCAGGGAAGTTCCTCAAATGTAGCAAGTTGAAAGAGAACATCTGTTATGCACAACAATCTGAATATTTTGCTGCATCACTCTAGCACCTTTCAGCTTCCTCTTCCAAAACTGCAGATGCACATCAAGCAGCCAACACCTGGGCAGTGCCCTGGTGCCCTAACTACAGGTACATATTTGTGTACCTAAATATATGACCACACACAGTGTGTTTATGAGCTTTATGGGTTTGTCTGTTTTCTTGTTGTTTACGTATTTGTCTGTATGTTTGTGAAAACTGAGGTTAGTAGATGCATTGCCTACACCAAATGCATTGGCCTAGTCACTATCTATTGCCCTGTGATGGATAACATTGGATTGAGTATAACTTGGAATATATGGCAGAGCCAGACCCTGTGCAGTAGGAGGGTTCAGACAGGTTGCTTGCAAAATCAGGGGCAAAGTTCCAGTCAATTCAGCAGAGAAATCCTTGCTCCAAGGCTGACTCTTCAGTTCCTTACCTGTTGCCATTCTCTCAGGATCCAATGGGAAGATGAAGCTCAAGACTAAAAACACTGCATTTAAAGCAGTTGTGTTTGTATAACGCACTAATATACAGCTTTGAGTTGGCTTCATTTTCTGATATGTGTATCATTTTTTGTTTAATTACAAAACATGCAAAGTAGGAAGGATATCCAACAAAGAAGGGGTCCTCACCCTCACACCATATACATGAATTTAAAAATAAATTTTAACACTTATTTTAAGAAAAAACAGCTCAGAGTAGAATCTAACCTCTTGGAAAACACACTTAAAATGGAATAGTAAGAACATACATCGATCTTCCATATGCAGTTTTCATTTTTTAGAAGATATTGAGCTACAGCAGTAATACAATTATGCAGGTAAAGTATCTAGCTTTTCTGACAAAAAATAAAAATGTGATTTTCAAGAATTTTTAATTAAAGGCATAAATCTATCACTTTGATTTCATAAATCTGTAATCTCAAACTGGATTTTCTTACTAATAACTTTACCCGATAGATTCTGCAGTTGAACAAGTTTCTTCCTCACTCTTTTCATGTTCTTTTGGGTTTTTGATATTGCCCTCACTTGCAATGGGAACTGTAGCAGAATTGCATTTTCTTTTGCAAACAGAATGGGAAAATTTGAAACAGGCACAAATACCTATTATGCTTCTTATATTGAGATGACTTTTATTACAAAAGAAAGAAAAAAACCTAAATCTGCAATATTAATTAATTTGTTCATAAAACAGCCTGCCTCACAATATTTGCTTACTCTTGCATCAGGTTTTGAACAACATTTCTATGAAAATGAATTTGAGGGTCTTCCCCTAGAAAAAGTTGAGATAATAAACATAAAATATGAAACTAACAGGAAAGAGAAGTTGAAGTATCCCTATTTTGCAGTGAAGAATGTGGGAAAACTATGGACAATTTTAGACAGACATATTATTTTCCAGTGGTATTTAAAATAAAGTTCCCTTTGAATCCCATGAGAAACACTCTTGTCCTTGTATGTTTAGTGGAAAGATTGCTGGCAAAAGTCTTTGAAAAGTCACACAAGTGGTAAAATGTCCATAGGTAAAAAAAGTGGATGAGTCCATACTCTCCAGCTCTGCAGTGTGACAGGTACTTTCAGAAAAGTGCTCTTCTGACTTGGTAAATATGAGCACGAAGAGGAAAGAAAGCAGTTCCATCTACAGGTTGAGTTTACTTCAGCTTCCACGTGTTCATCCTTGATTACTCAATAGAGGCTGTGAGCAAATGTGCTAGCTCATCTGTGTGCTGGTGGCAAAAAAGGTGACAAATGCAGAAAAGCATCTCAATTTTTCCAGGGTTGTGACCAAGCTCTGACTGTCCCGGGTTGGTAGCAGGCACTGTAAGATATGGTATGGAATCCCAGAGACATTGCAGGGTACCCCAAGACAGCTTTACCTGCCTCTCTGCCTGAAGACCTGAATGGGAAGAGAGGAAAAAAGAGGGCAGAAATCTCAGAAAACTGGTGGCAGGCATTCAGGATCTCACACTATCTTACTGATGTTAACCAGCCTTCAGACAGGCCTGCCAATAGAAGCGTTTGAAGATCCGTTCGGGTGGAGGTATGCCTCCCATGGGGTGCCTGGGACCAGCTGCAGGAGCGAGCTGAGCTGGTGGGTCTTGACCTCCCTCTCCATCCTTCTCCCAAGGGCCTGACCAAGGCTGCCTGACTGCCCTCAGGAGCTGGGAGGCTTCGGGAGCGTTTCTTGTATTAAACCCTTGTCACAGGTCAGCTGCTTCCCCCAGTTGTACTTCCTCTAAAAATACCCATGTCTTATGGCTTCTGTAGTCACATAACTTCATGTCTCCCCTACTCCTTCCCCAGAGGAATGAAGAATGTTGAGCTGCTGGCAGCTAAATTGTATTTAAAGACATTTTTATTTTCTGAATCATATTCAGTGCAATTCTTGTTTTAATTATATTTTTTGCAGAGTGCTGTAAGATGCATGCATGAAAGCCTGTCCATAAATACACATGTCTTTAAAAGTCCTTATTTATTTTCCTTGAGTCAATTCCTGCTCCTTTGCCGAGGTGCACAAAAGCTGGGATATATGGTCCCCAAAGCCCAGCCACAGAATCCAGACACACACAATGCCAAACAGCCTCTTTGCACCACTTCTGTGTGGGCTCGCCTGTGCTGTGGCACCAGGAGGACACCTGCCCCCCGATGGCCACTCCAGGGGCCCAAGATTGCCATGATTGCCTGGAGAAATCAGCTACTGTGCCTTCTGGAGAGGCAGGCACTCTCCAAAAACCTCTCTTAGGGCAGTTGTGGGATGAAAGACAAAAAGCTGGCCAGGCAAACACATTGTGAACACCACGCAAGCTCTCACAAGCTGCTCCCGTGCTGGAGGCAGAGCTCAGCCCTGAGCACAGGTCCCAGTGGAGGTGCTGTGACCTGGCTGTGCCCCTCAGGGCACCTGTGGGATGAGGGAATGTCACCTGCCACTGGCAAAGGGTTGGCTCAGCAGTGGGGGGTCAAACAGCGATGGCAGGCGTGGGCCTGCCCGTCAAAGGAGCCTTTTGAGGCCAATAAAGAAGGGATTCACGTTCTGTTCCTGGCTGGATCCTGTGGACGAGGCGAGGCTGAGAACAGGCCTGTGAACAGCGTGGGTTGGAGGGCGGCCAGGGGAGGCCATCCCGCCAGCTTTCACAGGACCTCTCGCTGCCACTGCTCACCCGCATGTGGCCTCCAGCGCAGCTCCTGCTGCCCGGCCGTGGCAGCCCTCCCCTGCCCCGCACCCCAGCGCTGCCGGCAGGGCCGCTCCTTGCTCAGCTCTGCCAAAACAGCTGTCTCCTGACGGGAGAAAATAATCTGGGATCAAGGACAGGAAACTGGATCCGCACAGGCAGGCGAGATGAGAAACTCATGTTCTGCTGCAACCCCCCTCAATCAAAGTGCTCCACCTCCCTCTCCCACCTCCAAGCAATGAGAAATGAAAATAAAAGGAATGGAATAAAAGCAGGTACACCTCACTTTTTTTTTTTCCTAACCTTTGTGTGGAAAAAAAAAAAAAAAGGAAAAGGAAGGAAAGCAACTAACTGCGTTTTTTTCTGGCATCAGCATGCTCTCCTGCTTCCATCCCCGTGACAGCTCCTGTGCCCTCACCACAGACACATGAGATTGTCCAAATACCTGGGGTTTTATGGAAAAGGTGTCCCATATGGAAATCCACTGGCAAAGACCAAGGAGGGCAGGGCTTTATGGCTGCAAGCCCCAACCACTGTCTGCCTCTTGCTCCTGCCCCTCGCACATCTGTGTTTCAACACCCCTCACACTGCTGCTGCAGCCCGCGCTGCCTGGAAATGTTCGAGTCTGAATGTGTTGCTTAAAAGAAGAAAATGGCCTTTGATATGTTTCTCGAAAAGAGGTAATTAAAGAAAAGCAGCCCACAAGCCTTCTGAACTGGCTGTCCATCTGGAAAGCAGCTCCCAGTCAGCCCTGCACAGAGCGGTGGCCAACTGCTGGGAATGAGTGGAACCATCTGGTTCTGCTGCCCTCTGTCCCCATTGCCCTCGGGGGGTGTTTAACAGGGATGTGTTTGCTACACCAGCACCATTGCCTTAGCAACACAACCCAAGTGTTTGTCAACATGCAAGCAACATGAATGATGGCGCCTTGTCCGAAGAGTCTGGGTTGCATGTGTGGCTCTTCTTCACAAAAGCCAATTTCACCACTCGCCTCACAAAAGAGCCTGAGCGGGAAACTGGGAGCTGGGAGGGAAACTTTCCTGGGAGTCAAAAGCATATTTTTCTTCTAATTGTGTAGGAACTGCCTTGGCCTTTTGGAATCAGTGGCGTCTAAACTAATAAATAGTACCAGTCTAAAGCTGATGAGAAATAGCTACATTTTAGCAAGTGTCTGCTATTTCTAAGTAGTAACAGATCTGCAGAAATGCTGGAAGCCCGCTATGACCTGCCACCGGACTGCATCAGCCTTCTGAGGGCCTTTCTATTTCCTTCAACCTTTACTAAGGAAACTGCTTATATCTCCCTATTGTACTGCTGTCAGTAGGTTTAAATAGAAATCTATTCACTGAAATCCTTTTTCTCATCAGCCATTTTTTCCCAGATCGGATCAGATGTCAATACAGTCTTTATTGGGAAGGAGCAGGGCCATGCCTGAACAATGTTGCGTTCTTCTAATGAACAACGCAGCTTACTTTTCATGACCTCATGTTCTCAGGAAAAAAAATAATCGAATTCCTTAATGCTATGACACTTTCCTCTTCTTCTTTCCTTTTCCTGCTCTGGTTCATGTCAAAGTGCATGTTTTCCCATGGCCAATTCTTCTTAACACACATCTCTGTCAACTAACAGTGCAGTTGCTCTCCATAAAAGGATTACAGAAAAACTGCTCACCAAAAAGATACATGAAACCTTTCCATTACCTGGAAGAAAAGTGGCACAATGGATAAACCATACAAAAACTAATTTCTTCTGCAAGGCATATATCCCAGTCCTTCCTCATTCAGTGAACAAATTTCAAGTTGACAGTTCTAGAGGAAGAAAATAGAAGTTGAGAGAAAATTGATCAACTAAATGGAAAGAAAAAATTCTAAAAGTGTTTTTGCACTTTCAATCTAGTCCAGGTGGCTCCTAAACTTAGAGAAACTTTATACCCTAAAAACAGGCAGCCAAGTTCCAGTTGACTTCTAAGAGTGATCAAGGTCTAGACAAGTGTCTTTCCTTCATTTAGACGCTCAGAGATGCTCAAACGAAAAGTTTTCTTGGAATAGTCTCAAATATCTGCTATGAATGAACTGCTTTAAGAGAGCATCACTGATTTTCGGGGTTTGTTTGCTTTGGTTTGGTTTGTATGAATCCCTTTAAATAATAACTTCACAAATAGATTATGCAGCTAGACAGTGGAGGACCTGAGCTTGGCCTCCCCACATCCTATGAGGCTGTTCTGACTGCCAGACTGTATCTTACTGTGAAAGGGGCTTTCTCTGCCTTTTATGTTGGTGCTGGATTCAGAAGGCAGGAATAAAACAAAGAGCAATTGGGGAACATCTGCTGGTTGCCACTTCAAAAATTGTATTTTACAGAATGGATCTTCCAAGGCAGGCCCTCTCTCCTCTAGTTGTAGTTGCAGGCAATAATGGTTAGCATGCTAACTTTGGGTTGATCCTTTCTTTGGGTCCTGTGGGATCCTTTCCCACAGGGTGGGGAAGCCAAGGTGCTGCTCAAAAGTGTCTTGCACCAAGGCTAATGCTGAATATGTACAGTACAGGGAATCTGAGGAGCCACACAGGGATTTTGAAAATCCTCTGTGTTGTAGAAAATACAGGCATTGTGAAGCTCAGATTTTTATGTTTGTAAGGACAGGACTCAGTTACAATGACTTAACCCCAAGGGCAGTTTAATATCTCCTGTGAGGATGGATGATCCACCAGCATGCCTGGTATACTCCATGGTTTTATCACTCAACCATAGAGCCTTTTCCCCTCACCTTCCAGATTAATACAGCCCTGTGGCTCCCACTGAAATCCCTGAGAGCCAGGAATTTTGTGCATAAATGCCTCCTTTTCTGCAAAGAGCCCTGAGTCTCTGTGGGTCCTCTAAACACTCCTCCAGAAGTTTCTAGTGTCCCTGTAATTTACACTGTAAACTCCCTACGGTGGAGCAGAGAGCTGAGATGAATGCAGAGGGAGAGAGGTCAGAAGAAGAGACTGTCAGTAGTATTTCTCGATAGTCATCAGAGTGCAACATGAGATGTTCCCCACACTGTCCACACTAACATCTGTATAAATGGAACAGAAAGAGTTGCAGCCGCAGAGGGAGGCATGTTTTATGTGGTGTACTTGTTTGGAGTATGCTGTTCTGGATGACTTCAGTGCATTTTCACATACAAACAATGTTCTTATGCTTGTATTAAAATGTTAATTCTCCCTTTTAAGTTTTAAGCCACAGTTTTAAAGATATATGAGAAAGACCTTGCCCCCTGCAGATGTGTATCAATCTACAAAAGATGGAATATGACTTGCAATGCCAGTAGGGCTGGTGTAGATTCTTTGATGCTTAAATATGGGAATTTATGAAGTGTATTTAGTGTTCTCCCATGTGGTGTGGTAGAAATAATGTCAAAAGAGGGATTGAAAATGGGATTTTGGTAAACACGAGTACAAAAGTAGAGTCAGGTTTTTAGGACCACCAAACTATATAAACATGTCTCAGGGGCCTGCTACAGTCAGAAAGTACTGTAGAAATGTTGAAGGGAACTGTTGAAGGAAGGAAGGGCTGTGTACCATGAAGTGATGAGACTGACATAGGAAGAAACAAGAAGAGTAGCATGAAGTCTTTTGATGCATCCAATTTATTTAGGCTGAAAAATAAAGTGCTGTCAAGGTGTGGAGAAAGAACACAGTTTCAAAAATGTTTTACCTTTCATATGAGTGGGCAATCTAGAGATGATAGAGCAACTGGAAATTTTTCATCATCATCTCTTAATTGAAAAAGAGAATGATAAGTACATAGTTGCAGATAAAAAACATATTATCTTAAAAATGTGAACATTTTGTAAAAAAAACCAAGGTAAAAACCACAAGCATTATTATAGTTGGGACAAAAACATTTGCTAATCAATACTTGAATACTTTTAGGACAATAGTGCTATTTCAGAGAAAGAATATTTTCTTTAAATTTTTAAGTTTTAAAAGTTGGTGAATGTACTGCAAAACTGTCACTAGGCTTTATTTATTTTTAGATTTTATTTTAGATCTTGTATAAAATTCTATGCTATATTGAAGGAGGTGACAATAATGAAAGTGCTGTCATGTTCTATTTGTCAGTCTTGCTTTTAGTGATATTTGTCAGTGGTGTATGTAAACTGAGTAAATCTGCATTTCTTGCTTTGTCCAAATGTTTTTGCAGACAAAAATCATAGTTTTAGATGAGTTGACATGTGCTTTAGGAGCTTTGCTTCTGTGAGTTAAACGCTGTAAGAGAAGAACCAGATGATTAAAAGTTAATAAAGTTTTGTTTTCTGTGTGCAAAGGATGACCAGGGCAGACACTGTCCATGACTCACCATAAGAAAGATAAAGCAGCATCTTGCACACTCTCAAGGGAAATACAAGAAGTGAAGCCTAACTAGGAATGGAAATGCTGCTAGAGACATATGAGTCAAACCAAAAACAAGATGTTGTCACTATGTGATCAAGAAAGGAATTTATTATGAGTACTCATGAACAACAGCTGAAGATACCTCTTTGATCAGAGAAATACCTTTCTGCTGTCTCCATACCCTGCCTTTTTTTTTTTCCCCTGGATTTTCAGCTTCTCTGTGTATTTTATTTTTCTGAATGAAGCTATTTTCTCAGTCCAATGCTCCATTGCTGAGACACTAACTCTACTCTCTGTATCTCAGTTTTGAACTTTTGAAACTACAAATTATTTTAAAATATAATAAGAAATCCTTGTCTTAAAGTCCTTATCTTAAAATATAATAAAAAAATCCTTACCTGAATTTCGGACACTTTTTCTGAAATGTTACCAGGTTCCACCTCTGTAAAAATTCTTCTTGGACACATCAGAATTATTTCTTGCATCGGCTACTGTAACTCTCATTTTAATGGACTCACTGAACCCCAAAGTGCCTAGAATGCTGCAGTCAGACCACATGGTATTTGCTAAGAAGCTTCATCTCTCTTAACTTCATTCACTTATTACCTCTCTGCCCACAGAATTGAAATTGACTTCTAATTCTTTTAATTCACTTTTGCCTCACTCTGTATTCAGCCCTTGGCCTAAGCACAATTCAGTCTTCCTCTTCCAAATTTTGCCTTTATTATCATTCACATAGATCAATTTCCATGAAATACCTACAAGCTAAAGTTAGGGAAGTGGAACTTTTCAAGAGTGTTCTGTGAATTTTCCCAGCTGAAGAGGCAGGAGTTAGTGTTTGGCCTTTGAAGAAAGACTTCCATTTTGAAATGGAGGCTACCAAAACAGCCCAACATTTTTAATTCTTTCCCGAATTTTATGTAAGTCCCAGGAGTAGAAAAAAAAATCAGATTAACGTATCTGTTTAAACTCAAACACTCCTATGCCTTTGTCTTTCCCTTTCTTTTACTGGACCATTACCTTGTAGAAGCATAGGAATTAGGTCTTATTTTCTTCTTCCTTCTATTTCTTCCTGTTATTTTTTATTTCTTATTTTCCTTTCATTTCTTCTTCTTTAACACTTCCAAGACATCAGTATGCCTAGTTTAGGATTGTCCTCAAAAGTGCTGTCCACTTTTTGTGCTTCCAGGCGAAATTCCTACCTTAACAAAATTGTATTTCTCTTTTTCCAGGTGGTAGTAAACGTGTATGCAATAACATTTGTCTTTGGTTTTTCCATATGCTGTCTTGACTCTCTCATTTGTACCACACCCATTCTTGCACAATAATTGTTATCTCAGCTTCTAATCCATGACATAATGAAGGCTGCTGTAATCAATCAAATAATATTCTTTTTAACTAGTAAGCATCTATAATCAAGAGATTGATTTCTGGGTGAACCACTTAACAGTGGGCTCTTATGTCTGCTAATGTTCATGAAATTATAGCACTAAATTCTTATTCTTGGTTTCATTGCTCCAGCACATCAACCATATGCGGTTGGAAAACTTTAAACATCAGAAGAGTAAGGGAAAGAAAGTTTCCTTTTGCCTCTCAAAAAAAAGCATTGTTTAATTCATTCAAATACAAATGGAATGCACATACTAAGCCACTAGGATGTGCTTAATTTCTTAAAGATGTTTTTTCATGTGATGAAGTATCATCTGACCCCATAAACCAACTCTAGCCTGGGTTTGTAGGTTCACAAAACATAAGCATTGCCCAAAAAAATTCCCACTTCCTTTTCTTTCGGTTTTCCGTATGAAAGAATCCCTTTCAGGGGATATGTTAGAATGATATTTTCAGATATCCAGACAATATAAGACCAGACCACAGAATTAAAGTATTTTCTTTGTCTTAAGATAGATTTCTTCTCTAAGTATGAATAAACATTTAGATCAGATCAATTGTTTCCTTTGAATTATAGTGGAAGAGAGTTAAGTGGCTAAACATACAGTTTACTGGTATTATTCTAAGAGACAAACATTTTCATATGATTTCTCCTAAAGTTTTAAAAGTAATATTTTATATTATATTTATATGTGATTAAAACACATTCTAAAAATTACTGCTTAATAAGGAAGGTCACAATGTGCTTGGAGTTTTATATAAAATGTCAAGTGAACTAATAAGATGTCCTTTTATGTAGGCAGTGTAAATGCTGTAATTAAAAATAAAACAACATAACCAATTTTAAATTTTATGTAGAAAACAGAAAATCATTCGAGTGACAAGAAGAAAAGGTCGAAATACACTTGTCACTACTCTCTCCTGGATGGTTCCACTCTCCTACAGCTTCAGTCAGGGATAGCTGTGATTTGAAACAATAACATGTATGTTTTAATGTACTGGGACTGGACAAACAGTGCTTTCGTAATAATGTGGGCAAGTTAGATTGCTTTGCTGCTTCCATTGTCGTGCAGCTCTTGTGTTATCGGCCATGGAAATAATGAATGCTCAAATGCATCTCACCACTTGTGTAGCTTTTTATTTTATTGGACAAAGGTGTATCCCTGAGGAAAATGCCCAGGAGGTACTGGCTTGGGGAGAGAGAGCAAAGAGATCCCAAAATTTCAGAATTTTTCATTTATAAAAAAAAACTTGTTTAATATAATTCACTCTCAAAATACACACCCTAATTTCTAATATCACCATACTTGTGTTTCAATGAGTTTGTGCCTGATTTTAGTAGATTACAAGAAGGAAAGTGAGTCCCCAAAATCAAGGTGTCTGAACTCAACAAATATTTTTGAGATCTAAATGCTGAAGCAACCTTCCTACTAATTTGTGCTACTCTATATCATCAAACTAATATGACCTCTTGTCTACACCAAACATGTTTTTATATTGCCATCAACCTAAAAATCACATAATGTTAAAAAATACCTATAGAACTATGTATTGGATCTTATTATCTATTAATTATGGCCCATATTGCTCATTTTTTTTTATTTAAAAATAAACTTTTGGTACCTAGCTTTTGTCATGAGGAACTGGGCCTCTGCCTGGAAGCCTGTCTTTGACCGTGGCACTATGCAAAATCCCCCAGAAAATATAAGAACCACCCCAGTGACAAGAACTGGGGTTGCTTTTCTCCTTATCACAGTGCTCCATACCCAAGAAAATATGGGGCTTTCAATCAAGCAGGAACTCCAGAACAAAGACAAGTGTCCTATATCTGTGCCTTAGTAGACCTAAAAAGGATCAAAAAATCACAATGTGGCCAGAGTCTGGGGAAATTTAGTCTTTATTTCACCTCCTTGCTTCCAGCCCTGGGAAGAAGAGGTCTGTGGCTGGGTGGGACCCCCAAATGTCTCTTCTCCTCCCATCCTTACTCATGCAAGAAGAAAAGACAAGTTGAATGGACAGAAGCATACAGTTGCCTTCCCTCAGGAAAAGCTTTTTGTCATCTCCTGCCTCACTCCCTATGCCTGGCTCATTCTTCCTCTGGAGGCAGAAACAAAAGAGATGAACCATAACACCAAGCTCTTCTTGGTCATCTTAGAACTGTCTGAGGTCTAAATCAAGAGCAAGTCACCTCAGTTCATCAGGAAAACATGGTCAAAGCTGGCACCAGTGTGCATGGGGTTCTTGCATAAGCTTCCATATGAGTAAGAGGTGCCTACTCCAGGGGCTGACTGGGTTGCATGCTATTGGTTTTCTGTGTTCATGAGGACCAAATGTTGCTTTAAAAGTGGCAGAGGAATGAACAGCATTTAAAATAAGCCAATATAAAGCCTGGGATTTTGCTGAGCTTTTATATTCTGCTATTTACTGAAAATATCTCTGTGTGTGAGATCTTTTCCCCTAAGAACATATGTCCTTCCTGCTTGTTCAGACTCTGATCCTAATCTCAATTGTTTGATGTCATAATCTGTAGTATGGGAATGCAGAGAAATGACTGAAAAAAACCAAAACCCAGTGCTAATTGAGAGAAGGTGCCTTCTGGGGGTTTTCTGTGTGCAATAGTTTCAGGAATGATTGGAGGAGAGCATATTAATCAATTTTGCAGATGATTTGCAGTGGGAAAAGATCATAAACCACTTAAAGGCTGGGGATAATACAGAACACAGTTTTCATAAAACAAAGGAAAAAATCTGACATCACTTGGAGCATACTGGACATTCAGATCACTTCCCACAGCTACTCAGCAAACATTTTTGAAAACATTTTGAAAACCAATATACATGAGAGAATGAATCAATGACAATGTAAGAAATACACTCATGCCTTAGCCATTGGAAGCACCAGGAAGAAACAGAAGTATTTTCAGTGTCCAATCTTATTCTCCTAAATTTCAGAAAAGATATTAGTCTTTAGCAAAATTACTGCTGTGGTACCTTGTTGTTATTCTAGCAAACAGGATGCAATAACAGCAATCTGATATCCCATTCAAACACTTTGTATTAAAAGTGGCATTTTCTTTCTGCTGGTGGTAACAATGAACATCTGTAGAGTGCCTTTTAATATCAACCCCCATAGCAAGATTTTGTCTTCACCCTCAGAGAAGATGATTTTTTTTCTAATGAACTCAAACCAGTTTTTTCCTTATGTTCACTAGCAATGCCAGCTATGAGTACAAATCCCTGTGTGGCTGCAGAAATGTGTAAGTTGCTTTGTGTGTGTTGCGAAGATCGGCAATTTGAAGCTTCCAGCAAATGACATCAAACATCATGGATTTTCATCAACATGCAAATAAATACAAAATACACTTGCTAATTTTGCTTGTAACCCATGAATTGCCTTCAATACTATTATCACCATCTTGTCAGGATGCTTAGAGTTGGAAGAATCCAGGCTTAAGTGAGGACAGCAACAGGACTGGTAAAACATGCTTTGAGAAATCATCTCAGACCTCCAGACAAATCCACTTGAATGTTTTTACATTGCCTTTGATTTACAAAATATGTAATCTTTAATTTATATATAACTTTTTCTGGCTTCTTAATGTTTTTATGCCATTCTCTCATTATGTCTTTTTTTCTGATAGCTCACATTTCAGAAATTGATAAAGCATGGCCCCTGTAATTGCTGTGATTTGACTGTGGAAAATAGAAAATGTGCATTACACAGTATGCTTTACACAGGTTTTTTGATTGTAGTCTTATTATCTGGGGGGATGAACAGAAGAATGAGACTCAAGTGGTCTCATCCTATTATGGGGTCCCTAGTCAAGCTATCTTACATTTTTGCTGTAGTGTACTGATTTGTAGAAAGAGAATTAAAAACCTAATTGCCTTAAACAGATATTATACAGGAGTTAATTGATAATGTCTGTACACTGCTTTGAACATCTAAAGAACAATATGTGAATGGTAAGTGCTGCTTTCTCTTTCATTTTTGAGTTTATGTCTCACGCTCAGCTTTTACCCCTCTTCTCTATTCTCTTCCTACAGCTATTTTACAGATAAATCCAAAGCCAGCTTCTTGAGTCAGTCTTACTGAACCTGGAAAAATTCTTGTATGGGACCATGTTGCTTTTTCTTTTGTATTTCTTGTGTTATACTGTCTGTTCTTTGTTAATTTTGTATTTCTTCATGCTATTAAAAGTCAGATGAAACCTTTGCCTTATAATACTTATTCCCTTTTCTCCAGATTTCTTTTATTTTCTCTGAATCATGTATTTTTATTTCTTTTCTGACCATATGCAAGAATTTTCTGAATATACAGTGTGTGAGACTATTCAAAAAAATCAAGTTCTAGCTGATGCATTTACAAGACTCAGAGAATTTTGTATTCCTAGTGTGTAAGATGATTTTCTCGTAACTTAATTATGGTAAACAAGAAGGAGCAGGCCAAATGAAGAAAGACTGAATGTTTTGTTTTCTAATGAATTTCACACAGACGTAGCAGTTTCTCTCGTGCTGGCTTAAAACAAGGAGCACGCAAGTGGTATGAACAACACTGTCAGCAGCAACCTCATTTGCTTAACCTCAGTGCACTAAAAGAAAGAGATGAAGTTTTTTGGAATGCAAATATTATTGTAAAAATGGGGGGGGTGGGGGAAGAAGAGGAAAGGAAAAAATATAGGTTACACATGGCTGCTTTTAATGGAAATAGTATGATGTCGTTTCTCCCTTTCTTCATGGTTTGAAGTCAGCGATCCCCAGAGAGAAAAATTCTGAAGTTGTAATGAAAAGAGATCGTTTCAGAACACATAACAGGCAGTTCCCTCTTCTTTTATGTTCTATGGAGAGAGAATGTTTCCATTGTATGTGGCTTTTTGATATATGACTTTGAAAAGAATACTCAATCCTTCCATGAAAAGGTTGAATATTCTTCTTTGCTTAGTTCTCATTCCTGAATTACATTGAAATCCCACTCCCTGGTTATTCATAACTTGCTAAAGTTTCCCTGTGAGGCTTAAAATTGTAGCGGTCTAGTCTGGTGAAGACATTTTAAAAAGAAATACCAAGCTAAAATAAATAATGCATTGCAGAATAAACAATATCTGAGACATAGCAGAGGGAGAATCAACACCATCCTTCCCTTTTTCTTTCCCCCATGGTGACTACAGAAAAATTTATGCCAGTAAAAGGTTTTGCTTACATTAAATTGTGAGGCCATTTGTTGGTGTAATGCATTTCAAGCTCAAAAAGTACTGGAAGGCTGAACTTGAGACATTCACACTATGTAATAATTGCTCCACTGAACAATTAAATCTTAAGCACTTCTGTTACTGGGTTACTCTTTTGAAGCCTGTCTTGAAAACCAATCCAATAGCCCTGTAACAGTGTCTAAAAGAAAACTGGAGCTTCAGGAAATCTGTGATGGACATTTTTCACTGTTGCTCTGCCTCAGCTGCCAGTGTAATTAAATGTTCCAGAGTATGAGGAATTTCTAAGGACAATTGTATTAAAAATAGATTACAAACAACAAAAGCTGTTGCAAGCAGAGGTGTATGTCTGTGGAAGGAGGGCAATATGGTAACATCTGTAAATATCAGCTGAAATTTTTAATCCTCTTTTAATTAGACTTCTTAGAAATAATTTCACATGCTAAAACTTGAATTAAAGAGTCAGACATAGTGCTGCTGCACAATTTCCAGCTGACTGATTAGATGTTTGCTTTGCAAGTGTTGTGTTCTACTAAGAACAGGAGTATACTACACAGGAGTATTCTAAGAATACTCCTGAAGAGTATTCTGTTCACCTTCCCTGACACTAAACTAACAAAAATGTTATAAACCAAAATATGTACTCCCATATCCTTTGTAGAAAGGGCTTGCCAGTTGTTTATGTGCTTCTTCTGGTAAGATGATTCTCCCTGTGAATTTTTCTTTCTACTGACCTGCAAAGAAAGTTAGTCAGGATCAGTCCAAACATACCCATTATTTCAATGTTAATTCATGGAAGAATTGTATCTCATGAGATCTCATGGGACTTGGAATACTGCTTAAAAAGTGTTCTCAACTAATATTAAAAGAGCACAGACCTCCCCCCAAAATCTGGGTATGCTGTGAACTCAGTGTTTCATGGCAAGGATATGCATGTCATTCAACAACACCAGGGAGCACAGGGAGTCATGGGAGTCACTGCCAACAAAAGTTCCAGTCCACAGGCAAGATGATTTTTATGAGCACACCTCTTCTAATGGATGTGAGTAGTTTTGTGAGATTTAACTTGTCTTTTAAATAAAGTATGCAAGATTTAAAGTTTTAACTGACATGCCCAGGCAACTTACATCTGCATTGAATATTTCGGGATTTTCCAGCAGTGTCTTGTGGTATTCATTTTCCATTTCTGTAATAAAAAAGACAGTGACTTTTACTAAGGCACATAGGTTTAACTCATCCAGTAGGACTTCATTCAGGGTAACTGCTTAAATTTTTATTGTATGTATTGAAAAATATTAATCTCATAATAAATAGTTTTGTAAATTCCTGCTTAGAAATGTAACCCTTTCCTGTCCAACATGCTCTGTATCTTCTGTGATTACTCTTTTGTGCAGGATTCAGCTGACCTAACCCGAGACATAAAACCCTTGAGTTAGTTAATTGTGCATACAACTTCTAGAGACACAGGTAATCCCATTTTAAGCAGATGTTTCAGAAGAGTGCACTGAATTACTCAGGTGTGGGTATCCCTCCTGCCAAAGGAGCAGAGGTGGCAAATGTGGACAAGACACCTAACTTGAAGAGAGATCAAATTAATTCCAACACAATGAAGTCCACATTCTATATTTTCTTGGAGTAAAATCTTGTTCAAAGGAGTTTCATGGAAGATGGTAACTAACTGTGGGATTTTTTGAGAAGAGCCCTTTCTACTGGAACAACAGAATTCAACAGAACTCAACAGGGACACTGTTTCACAGAATAGAGATGATGTTTTCTCTTTAATCTTCATTTTGTGTCCATCTCATAAACCCCTCTGAATGCATTCTGATGGTTTCCATAGCGTCCAAAAAAAGTTGAGGAAGGGTGGTATAGGCACAGACAGCCTGAGCAGAGAGAGTAGCTCAGAGAGAGGAGCCTGGGATTCAGGTGAGGCTCACATTGTGCAGCGAGGGCAACAGTGGGATGATGGCTTTTCACAGCTGAGACAGAATGACTGGGCCACCAGAATGGCACTGAGTGATAGAGAGTGACGAGACCACAGTGGGAACAACTTTGGTTATCAGCTCAGAGGGAAAGAACCTGTAGGACTTAGAGTGGGACTTGTATTGGACTACTGTTTCCCTATATCACTTTACACTCTGGCCACAAACACATAAAACTCACCAAAAGCACAGGTTTAGCTTATCCCAACACAGTAAAATGGGATGTTTTGGCAAGACTCCACTTAGCCTGATATACTTCAGGGCTGGATTTGTACTTTATCTAATGTATTTCCTCACATGGTTTCTACAACCAGTTCATTTTGGTCACTGTGGTTTGAGGATAGACTTGACCAAATCCAAATCTATGTCACAGCCATTTTAATCACAGTGTAATTATAGATTAAAGCATTTTTAAATCACCCATATTCATGACTAAAATCCAAAAGGCCCATGCATGAAAATCTTCAGCAATCAAGTGCTTAAGCACCATTCAACAAAATCAGCTTGCAAATGGGTAATGAAAATTTGAATCAACACGCTCTGGTAACAAGTAACCTTACACTGAATGCCAGCTGAACATTGAAAATGCAAAGCAGAGAAGCACAACAACTCGATTACCAACTTCCTTTCTATAAAGAAAATATTGTTTCAAGTGAGCTGTTCTAATGATCAAGTATACCACAGGAATGTGTCAGCAATTAGAGCACTCAGCATGCTTTTTTCAACTTCTCCTTATCTAGCATCTTCTAAACACTAAGGAGAGATATATCTTTTGGCCCCAGACTATAGGTACAAAAAAAATGCTGGAAACAAACTTTAAATAATTATTCCTTAAGGAATGCATATATTCACTGTGTGATCTCCCATCTCAAGCAATACTTGGATTATGAAAGGATGGTGAGCTAAGGGACAGTGCTGTCTGCTGAGGAGGGTGCAGAGAGAACTGAAATAAATCTTACTTTTTGAGCTAAAACTTGAAGCTCATGACTGGGTAACAAGAATCAGGTCAAAACTCACCTGTAGTGTAGAAAAAAATTGATGTCTGCTTCACCAGACATGAGGGGTTTGTGCTAGGCAGGGTTTGATTTTTCCACCCATGATCAGAGAAAAAAACAGAGATGCAGAAAGAGACCAGGAGGAGCAAGATAGGTACAGCTTCCAGGAGATGCCATAATTAAAAGTAGAAACTGTCTTGCTCTTCAGGACCATCTTCCTCCTGGCTTTCCAAGGCTCTGACACTGGCAAAGTTTTGCTGCCCTGTTACAAGCCAGATTTGTAGCAACTATTTTGAGGTGTGTAGTGGAGCAGGGTTTAGCAGAGTGATGTGACGAGAGCAGAAAGGAAAGAGGAAGAAGTAATTTCTTAGGAACAAAATACTCTGGGGCACCCTGTTAGTGCAGTGCCTGATAAATGATGCAACTTTGTGCCAGGCTAAATACTGAGCACCTGTACATGCTGGAGGTGTTTCACCTTTGTAAGCCCAGTTGAAGTGCTAGAGAACATCATTGTTCTAAGTCCAGTGACTGCACCTTCAGCAGCTGCAGAGCAGAAATTGTCATCTATAGCAATTATTTAGAGCATTACAATTTGGAGTGATTTGCTTGCAACTTAACTAGAACTGGAAGACAGTTTCAGTCAGGGGATGTTGTGTCACCTACCATATCTATTCTATGTAATCACAGGTATTTCCACAGCACATCTGTTTTCATAATTCACTGAGTAGCCTAGCGCTCCACTGACCATGCTCCTGAATTCTTTTAATATAGCACAACTTTAGCATAAGATTACCCAGCTATCAGAAGTCTGGGACACTCTAAAATGATAGTCAGGATACTTGAACAGCACTAACTTCAGATTCTGACTCAACAAAAAAAGTTGACTTCAGTAATTTTCCCCTGAAGATGGAGATACAAAGGCAAATACTTGAACTCCACTGAAGGCAACAGGAAAATTCTAGTGCAAATGTTGTTATATAAGTAGGTTGCTATTACTTGTGTCTCACATTTCATGCCTTTATGGAACTTAACAGTGTGCATGATTTTAGACATGAGAGGATCTTAATATGTGAACAGGCTTGCAGGTGAGAGAACAAACAGATGGCAGGTATGCCATTGTAGCAACTGTGAACTCTGTGTATTTCAGATTTTTACCACAGCATTGCTGAAGTGCTGGGAGATGTTCCAAATTACCTTACTAGCTCGTCACAATTACATTTTTAAAAAGTTGGGGAAGATGACATGAGCCTGGGGCAGTAGGCAAGAAAGAAGGGAAAGAGACAGATGGGAAGAGAGCATGGAGACAGTGAGAAAGAATGAAAGAAGGAAAGAAAAAGAAAGAAGCCTCAGAACTGTTCTTTCACTTTTCAAATGTTTTTTTCAAAACGTATCAAGATGTATTGAGCCCTAAGGCAACAGCCTAAAAGCTCATCTAAGTTGTACGTGGAGAGAACAGGAATAATACCACAGGTTTCAACCATGATTTACAACAACATGAATGAAAGCTGATTCTGGCAGAGCTCCATCTACTTAATGAAAAACTTGTTGCAGAGGAAAAAAAAAGTCTAAAAAACAGACTGAGAGAAGATTAGCAAGAACTAGCATGAACATGATTACAGCATTTGTATGTCTATCATTGAGCACCATCTGATTAGTAACAAATATTTTGTTTCCAGTTTGTTTTTTTTTTTTAATTGCACTATTCCCTTTTTGAATCTGCAAAGCCATGATAGTCTTCCAGTTCCTTGTAGATGACCCAGCATATAAAAGCCTTGGACGTGGATTCCAAAACTTCCAGTGTTATTCAAGGACAATATCTGGGCATGGTGGTGTAGCAGAGGATATGAAGGTGGCAACATGGAGGGCAGATCCAAAGAGACACTAATAAACACTTTGCCTCTCAGCTCCTTGTAATTCTATCAGTGTTTGCTTCTAGCCCAGCATCTCACTTTCAGGCACTTCAAATAAAGCATGCAAGGAAATCAGTTATTTGATTATCTCCTCTTTCGTATCATTCCTTCTGGGGCTCAAGCCTCTGCTTAAGAAGGCAAATAGCAGCACTATATCCTCAAAGGCATGGAAATAAGAGCTGAAAAGCCATCTCTTACATCACTTAACACAGACTCTGCCAAGAAGAATTGCTCCCTACAGTACATTCATAAGTGTTTCCTACTATGCAGCTCTAAATGACCAAAGTGATCGGGCTTCCGTTGTCTCCCTGGGGAGGTTTCACCACAGCCTATTCAGGCACGCTGTTCGGAGAGCAAGAGACAGTGATTTCATTGTGTTTCACATCTTGAGGTTTCTACAGAGAGGTTGGCTGCATGCTGCACCTGGAGCAATCTGAAACATTCTGATGACGCAGTGGTGAAATTTCCTGTTCACTTGTCATCATGAACCTGATGGGCAACACCACCGTCAGCCAAAGTGCAATTGAGCCAAATTCCTAGTCAGCTCTGCTTGAAATAGATTCCATGCTAGGATATGACCCTCAAGTGAAAACATCTTACAACTCTGCCTGGCTTCAATTCATGTCCCTTGGAAGTCCATGGACAAGGGACAAAGCTCTTTCGGTAAGTTCTTTGGGACAGTGACTAGCAGACTGTGTGTGCTGATCATTGTAAGTAAACAACAACAACAACGATGACAGTGGTCAGAAATCAGTATCTACAGTAGTTCCAATAAACTGACATGATATATATCTGAGGCCAGAGTCAGGAAATGCCTAACTTCCTGATTATGAAGGAGGTGGAATTAGGGTACTAGCTATTTTCAAGAGATTAATGAACTACTCTTTGTGATACAAGGTCTGACTCTGATCTAACTCTTCCCATCTGCTGGGGTAACTCAACTGGCTCCTGTGGGTCTCTTCTTGACTAACAGCAGGGCAATGGAGCAAGCTTACTTCAGTTGTAAGCTGTGAATGTTTGGTAGCACATACAGTGCCTGTAGCATTCCTTTCTGAGAAACAGTACAGATGTTGGTAGGATGCTGGCACCAGGTATTACCACAGTGGTATAAAATATTTGAAACTACTAAGTGGCACATCTTTCTTCCACTGGATTAAATATGGTCTAAAAAATTCTCTTTGTAATTTATTTAAGGTGCTACTTTTTGTCAGGCAGATAAAAAGAATTTTAGCTTAATAACATATTTTGCTATCATATTGGGGTTTTTTTGAGAAATACCTTTAAGGAACATGGCACAGTGAGAAGATGTTATTTGGAGGTTATTTATTCTGAAATCAACCTCCCTGAACCCCTGTTAATGGTTTCTAAAACATTTCTGTAATTTCAAAGATGAGATGCTTAGCGTTTTCATATGCTGCTTCCTAGCGCTGGTGAAACACTGAAACACTGGAGTCACATCAGCTGTAGCCTTCTGCATTTCTTAGAAGTACATATTTCATATTTTCAGAAGAGCTTACCATTGGCATGTTTCTGTTTCCTGTGATGTAAATGAAGATTTCCTGCAAACTTCAATAGCAGCATTTAGAGGCAATTGCTGAGCACTGTGTCTCACCCTTGGTGACTTGCCCCTGTTGCAGCTAACTTTTAGGAAAGCCAATATCACAGCAAGTGTATTGGCTGTTTTAAACCTACTTTGCTTCTTTCATTTGTACGTAAGATCTATAAATAAATCCAGGCATTTTTGTTCCAATAAGCTCTATTCATAATGACACTATCCTTAAATAGCAGGAATGCACTATAGTAATATAATGAATTCTTTTCTGTGTTTTGTTTGCAAGTTGATTAAGTGCAATCACAGTGGCTTAGTTCAGAATTCTTCCTTTATGGAATACATTTAAAAATAAAACAAAACACAGTCACCCGTGAAGGACTTCATAAAATGTCCAGGCTGTGAAAGGCAGTCAGCAATCTGTGCAAGTCACGTTCAAAACCTTTGTTTGACAAACTTTCCCAGAAGATTGGCAAAATGTTAAATAGCAACTGTACATGGAGTTAGAAAATGAACGGAATCAGCTGACCTGAGAAAGATCTGAACTTGTAGTTCTTCCCACAGCCAACTCTATCATACAATTTTTTTCAGAAACATTATTCTGATAAAATCTCCCAGGCTCTGAATATTTACTGCTCAGTCATTTATTGTCCTTTTTAATAAACAGGTCAGGGGAGGTATTTGTGAACATGGCATATTTTTTTCCAAAATCATCAGGCAGCCAATATATTTCAGTACAATAGCCTACTTGTCTTGGGCAACTTTTTCATTCTGAACAAGGGCATGAATGTTTCGAGATTGGCAGGACAAATGACTTATTTATGTTTATCCCTCTTTTTGTTGTACCATTTCTTTACATACCCTTTCATTCCATTCAGCTATCCCTACCTTCACTAGCTGTTGTAGATAGTCTGACTTGAGCATGAATTATTTTAGTTTTATTAAAGAATATCAGACCCTGAGGGTACCACTACAGTAATAAGACCACCTTACTGAACAGATGTCTGCTTGCATTTCTTTGCAGGGTAATGCAGTGCAAAGATGTGGATGCAGTCCCTTGGGTGATACAGTCAAAGCTGCCTACAAATTAGCTACTTACAGCAGGCAAGGCCCTCATAGGTTTTTGAACTTCTTTAGCATTAGTTCAAACATGAGCTCTATATTTCTATATTCATCAAAGCATGCCTGTTTCAAGCCTTGAAATTTCATTGACTTTTCTGAGCAAATTAGCAATATTTTTGTTCTCTTGTCATTTGCATGACTTTTGGCAGTGCTTAGCATGCCTGCCCTTCCCCTGCTCCCCACATGATGCCTGTACAACCCCGTGACCCCTGGAGTGCAGCAGTGCCTGTGACCTGCTGGTGGAGATGTGGATGCCAGGACAGGACACACGGCTGTGGCAGGACACTGCAAACACTTCTGGGTGCACTGGCTAATGCTGTGCTGGGATGGGACATCAGAGTAAAGCATTTAATTATTCTTAATGACTTCCTCCTGCAACAAGGACTCAGGGAACCTTCGATGGAATAATCAGCTCTTTACTTTGCCCTGAGCACCACTGGACTCGATTTATACATGCTGCTGTGGAACAGGCACTCCAACACAGGGAACAAATTAGGCCCACATCCAACATCCTAGCAGAACCAATAAAACCACCCAATATCTATGCCATCATGCCTAGTTTCAAAAGGTAGTAATGTAAAAATGTGTTTAAAAACATGTAGGATTACATAAAAAAGGAAAGCTCCAACTTTTGAAGAGTAAAGTCTTTGAAGATGACATGCATTGAATTCAAAGATAGTTGTCCTGGTTTTGGCTGAGACAATTTTCATCCTAGTAGCTGGTCCAGTGATGCATTTTGGATTTAGGATGAAAATAACGTTGATGGCATCATGTTCAGCACATAGAGCTTGGGAGTGCTGGCCAGGGAGTGGCTGCTCCTGCTCAGGGACCAGCTGGGCATCGATCAGCTGCTGAACAGCAATTGTGCTGTGCATCACTTACTTTGCATATTCTTCTACTATTATTATTATTATTGTTGTTGCTGTTGTTGTTATTATTATTATTATTAATAATAATAATAATAATAATTTCTTTTCTGATGTATTAAACTGTCTTTATCTCAAGCAGGAGTTCTACCTTTTTTTTTTCCAATTCTGTCCCAGTGAAAGAAGTGAGTGAATGGCTGTGTGGTGCTTAGCTGCCTGCTGGGTTAAACCACAATAATTGTGTCTTGAAGGCACAGAGAAAATACATACCAGATCCTTAAAAAAATCATAAAAAGACCAGAAGAAAGCAGGTATGGTGGCAACTGGTCGAGGAAGATCTGAGAGATCAGAAAATCTCTCTAAAAAATTATTGTTAGATCTGGAAGGCTAAACAGAATTCACACAAAGACAGGAATTTTGAGAAACTACTTGCAAAAGACATGGACATGCAAAATAAATATTTTTTTCAAACATGTTAGGAGAGGCATCTTGTCAGAGAATCTAAGAGATTATTTAGTCATAAGGGCCAAACAACACCCTCTTTAAGAAGACAAGTGCAAAATAACATTTCCACTGCAGCACCTCGGGAAAGTTAATACGCTAGGATCCTTCTTTGCACAGGATGCAGCAGATGATTTGCCTCAAATTGGTGCTCAAAATTATGTGAAACTACAGGAAGACCTTGTCATAGCCACTGGCAGGTGGAATTCAACACATATAAATGCAAACTCCATTCGTTACACCTACTAGGATTGGTTCTGAGTTGCTGCTAACACTGAGGCAGCATACTAAATAGATATGTGAAATTATCATCTTAGTGCTCAGTACTGTTCTGCTGGGGCCTTTTTCTTTGTTCTGGCTTTTTTTATGTCAGAAAAGACACAGAGGTGAGGAACAAAGATGATTAGGGATGCAGAATGGCTTCAACACAAGACCCAAATAATCTAGCAGCACTCTTATACCTGAAAAAGGAGTGAGGGATGGCCTTACAACAGACATCACAAAGGACACAGAGCTCAGGATGATGGTTGGAAAGGCTCTTCCAGTGCAGGAACTGGAAAGTGTCAAGTAATAAAACTTCCAAAAAAAGGAATTTTGTTTCACATTCCATGAAGCTGAGCTGTGGATTTCCTTGGCACAGGATTCTGTGGGCAATCAAAGTTTATACAGGTTCAAAACCAATTGGACAAAGTTAAAAAAATTCTCTCAGGGTTTATTAAATGTAAAAACGCAACCTTTCCTTTGACAACAACATATCACTGGATGCTGGGAGAACATCAGGTGATGTACCACTGCATATTTATTTTGTTCTTATACTTTCCCTTCACACCTTCTACTGATGGCTGTCAAAGGCAAGATCCTGGGC
The DNA here is from genome assembly GCA_017589585.1 of Phylloscopus whistleri. Classification (NCBI taxonomy): domain Eukaryota; kingdom Metazoa; phylum Chordata; class Aves; order Passeriformes; family Phylloscopidae; genus Phylloscopus; species Phylloscopus whistleri. The sequence goes on along the minus strand of JADMLD010000683.1, from coordinate 4,506,463 downwards.
AGGGCAGGCCTTTGATTTGGTTTGATATGATCCTTACTTTCTTATTGTTTTTGAGACAGTCTGTGTGCATAGATCTCCCCCACCTGTGCTGGGACAGCAGTTTAGTTGCTGCAAGCAGTTTTCCAGGCTGTCTCCCCTCAGTGTTCACACTGCAGAATTTCCTTTGCCTGTTAACAACAGCCCAGGAGGGTGAGCCCTCCCTCCCACCTCTGCCCTGCTGCTGTTTGACCTGGCACACCTGTGTCAGTGGAGGAGATTTGGAAGACAAATAGCATGGGCAAAGGGGCATCCATTTCTCAGTACCTTAGTACAGAGAGAGACCAAAATGAGTGGAACTGGTTTCCAGTGTTACCCTGGAGATGTAGAAAGCTTGTAGAGATGGTGATATAATGTTGCTCTAGTGGTCTCTAAAGTGTAAGCACAACTATTGTTTTATCGCTCGAAACAGTTAGATTTTCGTTAATTTATTTTTTATCTTTAAAAAGCTCCTTAGGGAGGCCTGTGAAGAAGAATACATGTTTTTTTTCAGCCTGTTGTGATACCTGAGTTTCTACAGCAGCCTGTCACTGGATTTTTCTAAAGGTGCTTTTTTTTCCACTCAGATGAGAAAGAGATAGGTTGGTTGGCTGATCAGTTACTCAGCCTGTCAGCTTTCCATTCACTCATACCAAACTGGAAAGTTGGCTGTTACACTAAACCAAAACATCAGACCCACCCCTGATGGGTGCCAGAACCTTGGCTAGGAAAAGCATAAGGGAGGAAAATGGTACAATTTGTGCAATCTGAAAGGGCAGAGAGGAAAGGCACAGACAAAGGATGGCCTTCAGTAGGGTGGCCAGATGCAAATTTATAATCCAAGGGAATTAAGAATATTTTTACTTGTATTGCTTTTTTCACAAAGGTGGTATTTTAATTTACAGCTATAAAAGAGATCTGCCACTGGTGGGGACCTCTGGAAACCTGTCTGAACCGGTGCATGCATGGACAGGAGGGTGGGTGGAAGAAACCCACTGTGTGAAAACCTCCAATGACTGATGTATTTCCTAACAGTCAGCAGGCTTGAATCAGGTAAGAAATAATGAATGTAGGTACAGGATGACACCACAGCTATCAAAACCACATAGCCAACAAAATAGCTTTCCACAACAAAAGAGCAGGAAAAAAGGACAGCTTTCTGCTCTGTTTTGTGCATTAACACCCTGCAGAGCAAATGGTAGGCTGACATTATGGATTCCTGTATAAAATTTGCTCTTTTCTTTTATTCCTTCTGCAACCTGTCCCTTTCAATTACTGTGTCTCACCATTATTCAAGGCTAAACTTCATTCAGCAGATTATTGGTACTTGAGTACAGAGGTTTTATTATAAGGGTACACATCTTCTAGGTAGAAGATGTATATGAGGTCTGTTCATGAAGGACATAGCAGCACAAATAACAGTAGAACTATAGGTAGAAAAATTGACTATAAACTACTTTCTAAATTAAATAATTATCTCAATGCATTCTGTGGTGATGATTCTTTATGAGAAAATGTCATCTTGGAAATACAGTACTGTATGCTAAATGAGGTAATGATAGTAAGGGGACAGTGATGCAAAGAGAATATCTTCTATTGGACTCTTACAGGGTCTGAGTCCAGACTTGAAAAGCAATTGCCTGTTAGAAGAAAATACCTATTACTTTTTCATTCAAGGAATCCACAAGCAGGATAGGCAGCCAATGAAGACATTTCAATGCAAGTAGAGTGTTTATAGGAAAAAGAAATATTACCTTACCTGATTTGCAAACACCCTCATTTAAAATTCTCTGACATTCAGTGTTAACAGATTGGCCTTGATGGCAGTAATCAGCTCAGTTACAAAAGGTTTCTGCTATATATAGCACAAATGGTACAGAAGGTGATGTTCTCAGCAGGCAAACAGAAAACCAGATGAAAGAGGAATGATACAGAAGTACAGCCTGGCTGATCACAGCTAATAACGAAAGAATTGCACTTCAACCAAAGTTTCAAGGGAAGAAACTTTCTACCAGTACAAATAGTGGTGATGGAGGTGGAGTATATCTAATAGTTCTAACTGCAGAAAATTGTTTTGATGCATCTGCAGATGCCTGCCAGTTTGGCAGTTCTTAGATCTTTGTGTGAGAAACAGAGAATGTGGTTCCCCTTCTGCAATACAGTGAAATAAACACAGATGAGACTTTAGACCTGCTTAGGTCTAAAGAAAGTAGGAATTTTATTCTGTGATGAACAAAGCACTTCTATTTACAAACTTTTTCCTTTTTTGATAGTTTGTAGTGAGCACTGCATGGACACTGAGCATGCATGTTGTCAGAGTGGTAGCTCTGGAACAGACAAACACAATCCAAATTCTTTCATCTGCCTTGGCTCCGCCAGTATGTGCACCCATAGCTCTGCAAGAAGCAAGACTTTCTGCTGCTTTAATGAAGTTCTCATTCTGTGGAAAGAGTACCAGCTAAGGCTTTGGGGAGAGATTTCTCTTTTCTTTTGAGGGGAGCTTGGGGACGTAAGATACTGAACAGGCTTAAAAATGAAAATAAAATGTTGCAAACATTTTCCTTGACATGTCAGTGGAAAGTTGCTGAGCTGGTTTTAATCTGCAAAAATTATTCTGATTTTTCTGAAAGCAGGAGTAAAGTGTGTTCCTATTGTGGAGAGCTGTGACTGTTTTACAGCATACCTCCAAAAGCCTATCTATTCTACTCATTTACAATGCAGCCCAGGTCACCTCCTACACACTATGGGAGAACAGACAAGTATTTATTCTTCTTGCACTTGCTTGAAGTAGAGGAAATGGTACCATTTTGTAAGGCTTTTTTTTTTCTTTTTAATATGTATCAGATCAAAAAATAGACCCAGACCTTACTTCAAATGGATTTGTGTGTCAGTTTCTAACTTCCAGCAGTGATGTTAGTGGCAAAGCAGATCAGAAAATTGAAACAGCAGTAGGTGAACAGGAGTTCATACAAAGAAGGTTGGGAAAGTATCCAAGTAAGTGGCATCAGCAAGAGAGTTTATAATTTAATTAAATTATGAAAAGAGTAATGGGTCAAGTGATGAAAACAACAATTCAGCCTTTCAAGGCAATAAGGATTAGAGAAGCCATATTCCAACTCACAAAAAAATCAGTTCTTCATTCCAGTAACACAAGAGCAATTGTAAATTCTGTTGATTAAGTTTGCCTGCAGTGAGATATTAGATTTGCTCTAAGCTCTGCAATGCCTACTTTAGCAACTGTGCCACAAGTGCACAATGAATATTCTGAATCATTTTATGCCCATAGGATGCCTATGGACCACAAGTGTCAGTTGACATCACCATACAAAATGAACTATGAAAATGTTAGGATTGTCCAAAAGTTTCATTTTTCTTGATCCTTTTACAGCACTAAGATACAGGCTGTCAAATTTAACACAGAGGCCAATAATTGCTGTACAGACACCACAGAAGCAAAACCATCCCTGATTTCTAATGGCATCTCGTGCCCACTCTGTAGCTCTTCCTTCCCTGCCTCTTACCTCGTTTTCCCCTTCATTCCCCATGAGCAGAAGGAGCCAGTTCCTGATTGTCCCATACAGAGTTTTAGGAGTAGAATTTCTTTTGGTACTCAAAATACTTTTCCTTTTTCTGAGTTGCTTTATACCTGTTGTTTGTTTTAGTTTATACAGCTAAATTTCTTCACATCGTGGCAGCTTTGGAGAAAGTATGCAAGAAGAAAGCAAGTGACCTTTTAGTATACATGCAGCAGCATTGCCTGATCTGAGGTTTAAACTGGCTTAAGTGTCATAGCCCTCTTCTGATGCCTTTTAAAAAAGCTGACAGTGGTCCAGAGATTCGTTGGAGTTTTATAATATTATCCTGATCACAGTAATAATACTATTACTGCAATTTATGATTAATAGAATTACTTAGATATTTAGTTAATAAGCCTTTAGTCACCTACTTTGCTGTTAGCAAGATGGAGTTGACTGTCCAGATCACAGAGCTATTTGTGATGCTACCTGTTCCATTTCTTCACATCTTTCACACCACCACTTGTTTTGCTCAGGAGTTCAAAATCACTCCTAAAACATAAGCAATTGCCAGCAGTTAGTGTATGGGGTAGTAGTAGTAATAGTAGTAGTAGTAGTAGTAATAATAATAATAATAATAATAATAATAATAATAATATAGAATGAGGATTTTGAGCTTGGAAACTCTATTTTTAAAAGAAAGCAGCAGGATAGATCTAATTAGACTGTGCCAAAAGAGGAAAGTTTTAGGGATACTAACAGCAAATATCTTGTCCTAGACCACACTGACATGAAATCTGGGATTTAATGAAGGAAACCAACACACCATTGAATGACACAAATTAACATCCTACAGAAAATGAACTGATTTTGTGTGTAACAGTTGTGGGAGATGTTTTGTCTTGTGTCCACGTGGTAATGCTGGACCAAAAGTTTCATTAAACCTTCTTTGAGGTTTCAGAGCTATTGCAGAGATATGAACAAAGGATCCATCCCTCCACTGATCTTTCTTACAACTGCAGCCCTAAAAAGCTTGTCGCTGTCTTCAGCAGCCCTTGATTAGTGACTACTGGTGATGAAAAGACTTGGAAGAATAGTTTTCTAACCACCTGATCAAACCATCTTAGATCTACAGCTAAACTACAGTAATAATGTATCAGCAGTAGTGGTTTAATTTATATAATTAATTTGTTACATTTTAGCTACAGTGCTAAATAGGATATTTTGATCATGTAATGCAAGAGGCTGCATTATGTTGTTCAAGTGTTGTAATAAGCTGAATTGTTAAAATCCTTCACATTTTTTCCTATATCTGGACTGCAGTGGTTGATAGAGAAAGCTGCTAAGACAGAAGAACAAGACATTCCCACATGAAAAAATAGGAGCAACAAGTAGCAGAGGACTGTGTTTGATGCATGAAAGAGCTACAAATACTGAACAGATAAAGTGAGGCTTATTATCTCTTACTTCATGCTTGAGGAGTTTGAATATGCTAAGAGACTCAAGAGTTGAAGTGCTGTAGCAGCAGTAATCTGGAGAGCAAGAAACATTGCCTGAGTGCCAGGACTGCCAGGCTGTCACATTCCTACCTGGGCTGGCTCTCGGACAGAAGCATGGCCAGAGGTCTGCAAGTGTCTTGAATACTGTGCATACCACCACCAAACTCTGAAAATGTTAATACTCCAAGGGCTGGGATGACTTTTTTGTGGGTTTTTTTGTTTGTTTGTTTTGTTTTGTGGGGTGGGTTGTTTTTTTTGGTGTTATTTTTGGGGGTTTTTTGTGGTTTTTTTTTTGTTTTGTTTTGGTTTGGTTTGGTTTGGGTTTTTTTTGTGTTTATTTTTGGTTTTTTTGGGGGTTGGTTTTGTTTTGTTTGTTTTGTTTTTGTTTTTTGGTTTTGGTTTTGGTTTGTTTTGTTTTTTGATAAATAAAATTTCAATCATTGTAGTTAATATCCAAGGTTTAGGGTGACTTCTTTTGCCTGTAATTATAAGACGTCCAAGCTGGGAATATATTGAGGAATGGGGGTGGGGCAGAGTATCTGGTTTTTCCTCTAAATTCTTAACCAAGTTTCCTGTTGCTGAGTGCTAAATACTGAGCAAGGTGGGAGCCAATATCTTCTGTAGTTTGAGAACAAGTAACTTTTCTCATGGCAAGAGTCTCCACAGCTTTCCCATGAAAGCAGGCAAGTTTTGTGCTGTGGGTAAGTGGGTGCAGTTCCTCTAAAGTCGATGAAAATCTGTCTTTAAGGAATTGTTTAGCAAGCATTTCTTGTTTTGATTATTTTCCTTTTTTAGACCATTTGTCACTTCTGGTCAGTCAAACACTTCCAGCAAGCCAGGAACACTCTGTTACAGAGCCACTGATACAAATGCCCTTGTCCCAGCTAATGTAATATTAAATGCAAAAGAACTTTACAGTCCTGTGATATGTTTTCAAGTCTGAAAGAAGCTCATTTTTGTTAAGGAACATGCCAGGGGTCTGGAAACTGTTGTCATATGAGACATAAAAATATTTTGTACAACAAAGATCTTGACTTTTCAGAGTTTGGGATGTTTTGGAGAGTGGCCTAGTACGTGCCTGTTTTTTTTTGTTTTGGGATCAACTAGCCTTTGTTTGGTGGGCTTTCTTTCATTTCTAAAGCTACTTCCAGTTCCATAATTTTTTCTTCAAACCTTCCCACTTTTCTAAGACCCCAAGATACATTATGTGCTCCTGACTAAATTCAGGATGTATGTGGGGGGCCAAGCTTGTCCTCTTACATGCTGCTGTAAGAAAGGTCAGCTTTTTGTCGTTCACTTCTCCCCTTTCTTTTCTTTTTCTACATGAATCACTTCATTGGCAGGCTATGATTTATAGTTTTCTCCCTCTAATATGAGTGCAAATGGTTCATTTTACTGACATAAATTATATGCAAAGGACCTGCTTAAAGTTGATCGGGCTTATGAGCCTGCTCTTACAGCCTTAATTTGTCGCTTATTCAAGAAGCAAAATATAAATGAAAAAAGAATGGCATCAGGGAGTGTGACAACTAAAATAGGTGGGAAGAGAGCAGGGAGATCTTCTTGGAAACATTTTCCTTAGAAACTTAATCAACTCTAGAATAATCCCACAAAAAATGAAATGGCTTACAAATTTTCTCTCAGAGTGTTAATCCTATGTTTTTGGTGAAATTAAAGAGAAATAAGTACATAGCCTTTAATAATTGTATAATTGCCCTTCTGGACATGAAATTAAAGAAGAGAAAAGAAAACCAATCTAAAGACCCTAAAAAACCAGAAGTGAAATTTATAAAATGAGAAGCACTGTGTATTGAAATTTGGGAGAGGGAGCCAGCAGCAGTTCAGCAACATGTCTGGGTAAAGCAGGAAACCCCAAATCCAGTGAGCTGCTTTGTAATTTAAGATGCTGATCTCAGTGCCTGTAACGCTAGTAACGTGTCATTTCTGGAAGCTAGGATGACACAAAACCTGTGTGGGAAGGAGGGAAAGCAACCTGCAATGTGGGATTGTTTGCCATTTAATGAAGGATAGCTGAGAAGTTAATTGTACCTACGGGTTTTTTATGAATGCAGGTAACCTGATCCTGTGAAATCGATGGATGAAGTTCACCCTTCAGCTTCCTGTGAAGATTGGCATGGGGGCTGCTATTGTGCACAGAATAACAGGAGACACCAGTGCCTGGGAGGCAGCAGTCAGCCCTTGTTTGCTTTCCTCAGTCAGCTCCAGATCTGTGATTAGAGTTCTCCCCAAATCATTTATGCTTTCCGTATAAAAACCAGCATCACTATATGATACATCTTTCTGTTAGTAGGCTCACTACTGTGTTACTTGAAATTCAATTCTCTTATTTTAGGTATTGCTTGGAAGCTTCAACTCATGGGATTTAAGGAAAAGCAGCCTCTGCATTCCCCTAGCAAAGCGAATGTACTGGTGTTTTACTGTCTTCTTCAGTGCCAATGTGAGTAACTTCAGCCCTGTTAGGGCAAGGGTCTTGGAGATCTGTGTGAGAATCATCACAGAGGGAAACACTAGGGAATACTTGTACCAAAAACATAATTTGCTTCACAACATCATCTTGGGGGTTTGGGGGTTTTTTTTGTAACACAACTGAATCCTTAATTAACTTAAAAATATCCTTGGCAACTCCTTCCTGGATGTTTTAAAATAACAGGGAGAAAAATCTAAATTGTCTTGCATGGTATGCTTTCCAAATATCAAATTAGAAAGTGGTGGGTCATTTAACTAATAACCACCTTGACAACAAGAAAGAATTTTGCACTAATTATAAGCATTCTATACAATAATTTTCTCTGAAGTAATGCTCCCAAATATCTACTGGAAATCTAGCAGCTTCTCCAGATATAATGGACTGAGTTTGCTCCCTGGTGTTCATACCCTTCTGTTCAGGTTGGTGGCCACGAGATTTATGACATGAACCTACTCTGTCTTTTCCCATTAGACCTCAGAACTAGGAAACTGCAGCAATGGAGAATATATTCAAAAATGCACCCTCATCAGAACCTGCCTGCTTAGTTGCCAGAGTCAGAAAAACACTCCCAAGGTAGATAGACCATCAGTTAGCATGGCATGTCTTGCAGAATCCTGCATTTGAAAGACTCCTATGAAACAGAGGAATCTGAAAGAGTTGAGTTAAAGCTCTGGAAAACAAATAAAGCCTTTTTCTGCTCTTCAAGAATATTCCTGTTGGACTACAGAAGCCAAGTGGTGCTTCTTGTGAGCAGTTCCCTCACAAGTGACCCCAGCCTGCTGATTGCACCTGCTGTTTTGCCCTAGAGCATGACAATGAAGCACAGTTTCTCTTTTCTGAAGAAACTCATAAAAACCCCTCCCACTTATGCTGTTTAAACACAAAAACTGGACAGTTATTTTTCTGCGATTTCTAAAATTTCACAGTCCCAGCAACAGGCTCAACACACACAGGTTTTCAAAGGCTGGCATTGGTGTGTCATCTATAAAATAGATTATATAACTCTTGCTTAGAGAAGTAACTACTATTAAAATAGTAGGGATCTTCATCTGGTAATATCAACACTGTAATGCTTTCCTTTATTTTTACTTCTGCAGCATGAATGAAGAAATACCTGTGAATTATTGATCTGTTTCAGAGACACTTTAGAGAGAACATCACAGTCCTGGGTGAAATCTTGGACAGAGCCCATCATTGGAAAATCTCCTGAGACAGCACAATATTTAGCTTAAGAGTCTAGTTTCTGTAATCTTATGAGCTCACTCTAGGTGGGATATGGGTACTGTAGCTCTTAAGCTCTTTCTTCCATTTTGACTCTTGTTAGCATGGATCAAGGACAATCTTCACCTAACTTAGTTTTCTTTTACTATTACTCATTGATAATATTGTGCTGTGGATCCAAAGTCAAAAGGAAAAGAGGAATAACTTCCAATCACTTATACTGGAAATTAATTCAGGATCTCCTTTGTGGCTCAGTGAGGTATACCACTAAAGTTCACAGGAAACTTTTTTTTTTAATTTTTTGAGATAATTCTAAGAAAAGCAGCTCAAAACGGCTTTAAAAATTTCCTGCAAACAACCATTTCAAAGCACTGTTTTGGCTTGATATAATATTTTTAAAAGAAATTGAGATCTTTCCTTTACAAAAAAGTTCGAAGACAGTTTAATTAGGGTGAAACACAAATCCAGATTGAAGCTAACTGAAAAAAGAGATGAATTTTTTAGAATTGGAGAGAGAGAATTCATACTGAAACAAGCTGACAACATAAATAATAATTCATTAAATATTTTGGTTCACCTGAGTACTCTTGTGTTTTAATCAGAGAGCATTGTCCACTTCCATACTGATGGCTATTTCAGATTGTAGCCTCCATGGACAGCTCCGAAAACAGGACTGTTTTTTAACCAAGGGTAGGATAACTGAGTGCAATCCTCTCTTGAATTATGTGGAGCCACAACAGTGATGTTAGATTAAGTTAACTTGGAAATTCAGCCTATTTAGTAGTGGTCAGCTATGCACATTGCTCAGCTCCACTACAATGTTCATAATTCAGAGGATATTTAAACCTCTGGTTCAGTTGCATGCTATTAAAAGATTAAGTTTCATCCTTCCTTCCACTAAGCAAATATAAAGGCAGTTTTTATTAGCAGTGCAATCATATCCTCTGCATTTTACCAAATAGCAAGTGTTTTCAGTCAGTCTTTAACGGGATTGCTGTTCTAACTGCTGCAAACTATCTCATTCAATCAGTCAAAACCAGCATTCAAGTCATGCTATTTGCTTTCTCCAGTTAGCTCAGGAACTCTGTCTCGTTATGGTGGGGCATTATGTGCAGCTACACCTATCCTTGTCACTTCTTAACGGGGCCAGAGTAACAGCCAGGAACTCAGGACAGGAAAGGACATTCCAGGTAAAGCTTGTCCCACTGCTCTCCTTGGTGCCGTGCTGTACAACCTCTTCCGTTAACTTGCCAAGCTCCATCTTTACAACAGGTGACCTGGCTGGGAAGTCAGTCAGTCCTCTGGGAATGCCAGGCAGTGCTGGCTGCTAAAGCACAGCCAGAAACACACCAAGCCCATCCACTGGTGCTGGTCCCAGATTCCCACCAGAGCACACCTAAATCCACTCACATATGGCACCAATTCTTCATGCCAACAGATCCAGTTCTTGCAGCATGGGCAAGGCCACACAACACACTGCTGAGAGCTCTAGGCTAAAAACCTTCTCTTGAAAGTGGAGTGCTGGTGGTTGTCCTGATGCTCTTGAAAAGAAACCATGTGAAGGAAAGGAAGTGCTTCTAGGCTTCTGTGGCTTCACAAATACCCCCCGTGACTGCCATGGCTTTCGTTCCATTCACATCACACTTTAAAGGTGAGAAAACCTCTTCCAGGAGTACCTCACATTAGAATTTAATAGTTTAAAGAGGACAGGTAGGTCTCAGGCATGGACTTTGGTTTTGATTACTGTGATCTTATCCAAAGAGCAAAAATTATCTGCCTCTGATAGATATTTCTGAAGTTATTTTATGTATTATCAAAAGTACTTGTTTATTTGAACCTACACCAAGCCAAACTCATCCCACCACTGAAGTGGTGTCACATCCAAGAGCAAAAATCTCAGGGTAAGCTTCAGGTTCTAGGGAAACCTACTGACTTCATCCTGGGCTGGCCTGAGCCTTTATTTGGCAATTTTCCTGAATGATGAAAAAGGAAAGAACACCATGTGTCTTCTCCTGGGAGACAGAAAGCATCTTGTCTGCCTCTCATTCAAAGTTTCAAGCAATAATTCTCCTTTATGACTATGTATTGTTTCTGGCAATAATTATGGATATAAAGCCAGATAAGTTTGGTGTAAATTAGCAGCACTCTGTGAAGTCACTGGAGCTGTGCCAGTATATACCAATTGAAGGAATGGCACATAATGTGATGTTCTGGAGCTGTATCAATATATACCAGCTAAAGGCATGGACCATAATTCTCTACATCAGCATCTTTGTGCTGTGCTCCTTTATCACCAGCTGCTACATTCTAAAAACAGAAAGAGAGTCCTGTCTTTCACGGTCCGTGGAGCACAGGCAGTTTTCTCATTACAACTATTTTACAGGGTCTTTGAGAAACAGACACCACACATGATTAAGGTTTCAGGGCCCTTTCCCAGTGCAAATAATAATAATTTTAAAAAAATAGTTGCATTGGATCCATGCAGTGTTTTTGCATGTCAAAGGTGCTCTGGTCCAAGTGATCTGGTATCCTTCTAAACTCTAAAAGATGCAGAGAGCTGCTCCCTTCAGCTCCTCATACACAGACATTTGGTAAACAGGGGGTTCTGACTGTTGTACTGCACACAAAAGGCACAAGCAACCCCTACCTACATCTGAGCTGCACAAGAAGGCAAGTGCTTGGGCATAGGGCATGTTTATATTTATTCAGTTATTAATATAATTTCATATGTAAATGTTTGATGATTTTTACTGTGTATGTATTAAGATGATTGAATGGGTTTTTTCTTGCTTAAAGGTAAACCATAAACTTTAAGCTCCAGAAGGTATAATTAATAATATTTGCAGTCTGCAGTTACGGTGTTCTGCCCTGTATTCTAACACAGGACATGAGTTTTGCTCCAAGGTATTTACAACTTAATGTTGCCACAAGTAGTAAAATTTCTTTTTTTTTTTCTTTGCCTCATCTAATTTATTCTAGAGTCAGCTACATAGCTAAAGCCTGTAGCTGCCACCCTCAGACTAATACTTGAGCTAGACCACCTAAAAGCACTTCTCTTACACAAATACAAATGAGGACAATTGCTAAGGATCCGTGTTTCCCAGCAGACAATAGAGCCTTTGTTCAGTTGATACACGCTTGGGTTTTGTTGGGTGGGGGTTTTTTTCCTCTGAAAGAGTGGTAGCAAAAGTACAGCCTTCCCATTTTTCCTTGGGGCCTGGGATCAGTAGACTGTTGAGTGCGACTTCTTGCCTTATCTAACCCTCTCAGTGATGGTCACTCGGGAGCAGACAGGCAATGCCACAGACGTTCCCAGACAGGAAAAAGTGGCCCCAGAGGAAAAGATTGAGCAGGTCTCTGTTTAAATGGATCTGACAGCTTTGCTTAAGGAAAGATGTTTGTCCCTGTTTATGGACGTGTCCTTTTCCCCCCTTACGATTCCCAGGACCAGAGTTACATTTACTGTGTGTCTGACTGTCTGGTTGGGGAGCCGGAGGTCATGAGTCCCACAGGCAGTGGGGATGGGTGAGAAATAAATCCACCAAGGCTGCTATTCACAAGGGGGTTGAGTCTTTTCCATAACATTTCCATTATCCTATTTAAAGTTTAATGCCCCAATGATGGAAGTCTCTCCATTTGTACCAGTGGAAGTACGGTCAGTGTCCAAACCTGCACATGCACATTTATTTTCACATGAACCCTCCTCCAGCTGGAAGAACAAAAATGTCAAAAGCATTTCACTGGTATTTAGTTTACAAAGTGAGATCAATTGGTAATCAACTGCTTGTACCAATTCACAGTTTTTCCAAGCTGTGTTTTATATTCTTTTACTTGTCAGAGAAGATAAAGATTATTATTTTTAAATAAAAATATTCTGTAGAGTTTTTTTTTTTGCTGTCAATATTTGCATTTTGAGGACATCTAGCAGAAGTAAGAGAATCTTCAGCCAGAGTTTAATTTTAGAAAGGAAATATGGTATCATGCTTGAAGATTTTCTTAATCAGTTGGATTTGTCCTGACTTTCAACTTTAGATAAGGAAATAGACCATTTTATCACGAGGTTTTAGTGTGTGTGAGGTTTAGTGCCAACCAAAAATGGCTCCCAGTATCTTAGTTATTAAAGTCACATTTGCTGGTGATTATAGCTATTTCCTGCATAAAATGAAGTTTCCACAAATACTTAATAAGTCAAAAGAAGTCAAATAAATGGCATGCCTCTGGAAATATGAAATAAATTAATATTTTTTCTGAGATTTGAGTATCCTATCCACTGGGTTAAATGTGTGCAGGAACTTGTATTTATTCCTGATAATGTCTAAAACATCCTGGGTCTAATAAAACTTCACCAAATCATTGTTTCTATCTTCCAAGATGTTGAAGCTCTGTCTGTGCTCTCTCCTCTTTGGTGTAGAGGAGCCAGAAACTTTCCACCACTAGACAGAGTTAAAACATAGCCTTCTCCTGTGATCACGATATATGAACTCTAACCTCTCTTTAAAAACCCAGAGACTTTTATAATGTCTTCAGTTACTTTAGCCAGTGGTTTTGCTTAGATTTTTGCTATAAACTTTGAGATATATATATATATATATCATAGGTAAGTTTTTTAATGCTTATCTAGTAAGTTTTTCTGAATGGTTATCTAAAAAGTACTATATTTAATAATGTTGCTCTTAATCAGAGAAATATGGTTATTGTAAAATATTGATATTTAATTTAGTCCACATATTGAAGGAATAATCTTTTAAAAGTGCACTAGGCCAGTTAGAGATAAAAGCAACTTTAAAAAAATGACAAAACAATACAAAACAAAGAAAAAAGTTGTTCCAATGCTTTTTCTTCTCTTTCCCACAATCTTGTGTTTCTGAAATAAGTCCCTGAAGGGCTTGATCCAAACCTCTTTGAAGATGAAGGGAAAATGTGCTGTGGAGCTTTTTTCTGAGCCCTGTAGGTGCTCCTGGTGCTGCAGGTTTAGCAGCCCACCACGGCTGTCCACGCAGAGCAGCTACACCTGGTGTCTGCAAGACACTAACTGAGTGCACTGGGTCCTGACAATCCTGGGCACTTCATGTTCAATTTCTTCATAAGGACAAAAGAGGGTGTCTTTCCCCTGACTTCAGTGAACGTGAATAAAGTCAGATACAAGAAGAGTACTTTGGAATAGCCACAATGGCTGCCAAAGAAGGCACAAAATATAGTAAGATGTGGCACTGTTGCAGTTCACAGAACAAATGACAGAATGGAAGGAAAGCTTAAAGTTCAGAATCCAAAAAATAAAAGTCTAATCCCTAATGCAGACAGAAACAATTATTTGCCTGCAGCTGTTCACTGGAAAGAACCACAAACTTGTGAACACTGTCAGCTCATGATCTATTTAGTGATTGGTTGACACACCCCACAAAATAATTACAGGGTGCTAATTATATTGAACCATATACTAAGGTTCTAGTTAATTTTTAACTCTGGAATGTGCAATGAAATTAATCAAAGGTAGAAACTGAAGGACTTGGTCTATTGTAGCTTACAAGCAGGCCTCTACCACACAATTCTCTGGCCAAATGGGTTTGGGCAGCTGCAAATTAGAGTTTTCCTGGTTTGTTCTCCTTAATGAAAATATCATTAAAAATCCCAGAGATACAAATTATTTGCAAAAAGCATCATAATCAAGGCCCTTAGTGTCCACCTGACTCATCTTTCACAGCTGAATAATCTCAATTAAACCAAGCTTTCAGCAAATGCTACTGTACAGAGATGAGTTTGACAATTACTCCCAGGAGTGCAACTAAACTGGACATCACCTTGTAACAGCACGACATGCTTGCCTTGAATATCAATAGAAGGAATATAAAAGTTCCTTGTGTTTGCCCCCAAATTCCAGCATTTTCACAGCCTGCTCTCCTGCCCACATACAGCATCTTCACATCATGTGTATCGCTGCTTCTTGTTGACTGCAGGCAGAAGACAATTCCAGACAGATTTCTGCACGAGATCGCTCTCTGCAGAGAATTCAGGGGTTGAGGGGAGCTCCTAAAGAGAACAGGCAGGACCCACAGCCCTTTGGCCACAGACAACTTTTCAGCCGACCCAAGTATGATTTGTCAGAAAACACTGACCTACTAACATTTTCCCTGCCATTTCTTCCAGCGAAGAATCTGAAGGTAGTTTGTCATTGCCTCGTGTTCACTCCTGGTGAAGAAGAACTTCCACATTTCTAAAATGCCTTGTACAAATGTGAACATCCCTATGTGCAATGGTATGCTTCACCTCTGAAAATGGGAACGAGGCAGCTGACTTCAGCTGCTCTCCCTTTTCATCAGTGCAAGCCTTTGGACTATTGGGAAGGTAAGAGATCTTGAAGACTTCTGACCTTGTGACACTTACTCAGTTTCCCTTGTCATTTGCCAGGGACTCACAAACACACCTTGAAGTTTCTGAACAGCTTCCCATTGGCTTCAGTGGGTGTTGGACTGGACTTGCAGGTAGAACTCCAAATCTATTCCCAGTGAGGCAGTGCTTCTGTACCTGTAAATTGGTAATTTGGGATTTCCTGCTTTTTTCCAAACCTAAGAGCACCAGCTATGGCATACACAGTGCTCGAGCCACGCCAAGAGGCCAACTAGAATAATTTTCTCCTAACTAATTAGGTTAAATTGGGTGCCCTGCTCTGAGGGATTCAGTCACGGAGATGAGAGTGAGAGAAGGAGCCTGGCTGGTTTGGCACGAGCAACAGTAAGGGCTGTGATTGTGCTGCTCTGTGAGAAACCTGGGGCTGGCAAGCAGTCTTCACATGATGTCACCATTCCTGGACTTGTGAAAAGGTTGCAAGGACCTGCAGCAATCCTCCCAGAAAGGCTCGGTCTTGTTGCTCCTGGATGGAATGTGGCTGCCTGGACACACATCTCGTTAGGGAGATACCTGTAAGGCAAACAAACCCCACTCCAGGAGTGTTTATCTCGCGGCACAGAATGCCGCATGCCCCCGGATCAAAGCTGGTGGGAACAGATGCTGTTAGCAGAGCAGCAGCTGCACTCAGATCCTGTCCACACCCTTCCTGTTTGCAGTGGCCTACCCAGGGGCTATTATGTTCCCAACAGGGCGATGATTGCCCCCCCTTCCCACCCCTGCTGCCACTCTCCAGGGAGGGTGTACTGGCGCTGGCCTCGCTGTCTGCCTTCGGGTTCTCATTGTTTCTCTCGGAAGGTGCAGATAGTGGGCTAGACACTCCTTGGCTGGTGCTCTGATAAGGGTCTGGAAATTGTTCTCATGTGTTACACAGAAGCTCGCTTGAAAGAAGGAACTCAACCCAAAATAACAAAACTGACCTCAAGGCTCATTATTTTCTTTCAAGTAAGGAGCTTGAGCCTGTCCAGACTGGAAAAAAGAAAAGGTCATTGTGGTCAGACTGTATTTTTTACTGGACTGGGGTAAGGTGGTATTGCAGTTATTGATGTTATCATGCTCTCTTGCAAGTGCTCTGGAGACTGCATTCCAGCTCTGCATGCAAGGAAAACTCTATTTCCTCACTGTCCTGCAACAACTTGACTGTTGTCCAAGTCACTTATATCAAGTTTGGCTTAACCAAAATAACCCTTACTGTGAGCAACAGTAGTGCAATCTTTCTTCGGTAGGATGGAGAGAACTGCACTCACAGTAAAAGGAGGTGACTGGAAAGCAGACGTTTAACAAGAAGACCTGGGCAAGAAGGAAGCATGTTCTTTTTCGTCCTGGCTGTCCAATAATCTCTGATATGTCCATTAGTTTATGATTGGTTCAACCTGTAAAACACAGCAGACTTAACTCTGATTTTCGCTTGTGAAAATCAGGAATATTTGCCAAAGGTATCACTGGGCCAATCAATGGAATTTGGATTTTAAAATGCCTTCTGATTTGCATCTGTAGCAAAGACAGAAATCCTTTTGCAGCTTTGGTCTGGCATTGTCAAGTAGTAACACAAACATTCCTACAGGTAAAACATTCCCTATCTTGCTTCCAGTGTGAAGCCTAACTAGTTCAGAAGAGTCATCATCTTCAAAAGACCATTTTAAATACACTGCTAGCAGGTACAGTTTGTGGGTTATTTTTCTGTGGTGCTTGCAAGTCCAACAGCAAATCTGATACAGCTGGATATAATCTAATGCAATTTCTCTCAGAACAAATATGATCCTTCCCCTCTACTGGGCCATAGTGAGGCCACATCTTGAGTACTGGGTTAAATTCTGGTCTCCACAGTTCAAGAAAGACAAGGAGCTACTGGGGAGGATCTAATGGAGAGCCACAAAACAGAGGTCCACAAAGATCATTAAGGGTCTGGACCTTCTCTCTTACAAAGAGACACTGAGGGGAATGGGCCTATGTAGTCTGGAGAAGACTGAAAGGGGATCTTATCAATGCGTATAAATATCTTGAAGGCAGGTGCCAGGAGGTTGGTGCCAGACTCTTCAGTGGTGCACAGCAACAGGATGAGGAGTAATGGCCATAAACTAAAGCACAAGAAGTTCCACCTCAACATAAGGAAGAACTCCTTTGCATTGAGGGTGGCAGAGCACTGGAACAGCCTGCCCAGGGAGGCCATGGAGTCTCCCTCTCTGCAGAAATTCAAAACCCGCCTGGGCTCACTCCTGTGTAACCTGCCTTAGACCACTCTGCCTTGGCAGGGGTGTTGGACTAGATGATCTCCTTCCAACTCTAACTATTCTGTAATTCTGCAATTATATCAAAATTCTTAGATTAGATTGCCAGCTAACTGAACTTCTTGAGACGTCTTTGTTTGCTGTCTTACTATACCATAAAGGTGGGAAGAGAGAAGCAACCACTGATGGCAGAAAAGTCATTTGCCTTACCTCAGATCAAAGAGAATCATTGGATGCTCCAAGTGACCAAGACAGTGAGTGAACAGACAAAATAACGATAAAAATACAATGGGCTGATAAATACTAAAAATGTTTTGCATTTTAGGATCTCTTTAAGAGAAGAGGAGATATGAACTACTCTTTAAAAATTTGTAAGGTAACTCATTCAGAATTACAGAATTACAGCAGAAAGTGACAGACACTTGTGTGCTTTCAGGACCACATTGGCCCATGTGTCATCTATTCTCTTATATACTTGTCCAACCTCCTTTCAAAGTTCTGGTCCTTGCCTACTCTTTAGTACAGGATTTTGGATCACAGTGAGAGCTTTTGCCATTTCCAATGTCCCCACCAACTTTACATCATACTTTTCTCAATTCGACTTCTGTCCTTACAACCCACCATCAAACCCTCTAGATGATGCTTTTAATGGGAGTGCAAAATGCACTGGCATCCATGGCTGTATCTGTGATGACAAAACATGCTGAGATCTGGGAATGTGTTCTCAGTTGTGAACATTTTTAACTTACTGAAATGTCCCTGGCACGGTTTAATCATGCCAGTTAGCAATTCTCCCAAGGCATTCCTGGTCACAGCTCACATGGGGCCTGTTCCCAACAGGCAGCCTACACATGGACACCCTGCTTTGGAGGTTAACAGAGTTCAACAGCTACAGATGTGGTCAGGCTGTACCTCCAACTTTGGAGCCAGACAAAAAGCTGTTTAGTTTACTGATAGAGATGCAGCCAATGGCTTTAAAAAAGCCTCCCAGTGTTTTCCTGATTAACTGTTCCCTGAAATAATACTGCAGAGGGAAACTCCCTCCTTACAAATCCCAGATCAGGCTGTCTCTTTCCTGGGTGTTTTCTCTCTATTAATTTGTTGTTTAGCCTGACATCTTATTTGTTTTGCCAGTTGTGCTTTCCTATCTGCCAATCTGTGCAAGTTGCACTATCCTTTCCTATTTCCTCTGTCTCTGGTGTTTCCTCTCCCACCATCATTTTACACTGTGGCATCTGAGGAAGGGGTTTTCCTTTCTCCTCCTGGCAGTCCATAACTGCTGGATGCAGCCCCACAAGTGGAACGGGGAGGAGGGAAGGCAGCTCTGCCTGATGTTTGGTATTGGTCCCTCTCCTGTGCAGGGACTGTCTCATGCTGCTGCCACACTTAAGGTAGTGTGGGTTTTGATCTCTGCTGTCAGCCTTTTTCTGTCTTTCTGTTTTTTCATCCAAAGTCTCTGAAAGGCAAGGAGTGTGTCTCTGTCCTTCCTTGCATAGTTTGCTCCTCTGCACAGTCACAGCATCAGCAGGACAGTGCAAAATATCCCCTGGGTACAAACACAACAGGCTGCCAGGATGGCATGTCCAGTTTCAAATGCCTTGAATCCCTTCCCACTGTGGAATGAGTCCTCTGGTTTCTTTTCTCTGAGCAGTCTGAGTAAGAGAATCATTTAAGCAATAGAACTCTCAGAGGTAATGCAGCAGCAGCCACAATGTGCCCATCTCATTTTGGTCATAGGAAATGTCCCACACAGGGACAGATTGTCTCTCCTCACTGGGCAAAGACATCTTTGCAACCTTAACCTTGTTTCTGACAGCTGGAACTGGACAGGATTTCCAATGCAATTCCACACTTTTTGTTTTCTATTAGCTGACCATAGATGGCTTTACAGTCAGGGTACTCAGGACACTTTGCAAAAGCAATAGAGGGATGTAACTCTGACCTTCAGATTACATTCTGGGGCCCAAGCACACAGTTTGTAGTTGTGTAGAAGGAAAGAAATAACACAGATATTAATGGAATTGCTGCTTTATGACTTCTGTCTCCACAGCTAGCCCAGATCTAGAAACCAACAGGAAAGAATGTGTGTTTATAACACAGCACAATTGAGCAGTAGCACCAAGATATTTTGGAAGACAGGTGATCATTTGTGTGCATGGTACAGGCTCAAGAACACACACACACTGCAGAAGGCATGAGGTGTCAGAACATTGCAAAGTCTGCCTGCAGAGAAGTGACATTTGGGTGTGTTTTCTACTTAAATTTTTAAGGGTTTTTTTATTATTATTATTTTCTAATACATCATTCAGGACCCCAGCATAAACCAAGAGCCATGACATGTATGTAGCTGTGTGTTTCATCCTCCAAGAGGCTGTTCCTGGCAGAATGGCAGAGAATAGCAAGGTGTACAAGAGCTCTATATCTTTTTGTTTTGTTTTGGTTTGGTTTGGTTTTGGTTTTGGTTTTTTAACAGTAAATACATGTTTCTGAATAACGTACAATATTGATGAAGATAAATTTCATCCTGGTTGATGGCTATGCTGGGACCAATCTCCCCCAGATTTCCTAAGAATCACTGCTTCTTAGTCCATACATTCCAGGTAGGTTCTGTATCCAAGGAGTGAAGAGCTTGATACAAAAAGCACCTGTGTTTACCAAGAATCATAGTATTACTGTCACGGGGACTGCTGTTGAGAAACTCCAAGACTGAACTGATATTTGAAGACATTTCTGTGCTGCTCCAATTTGAAATAAGAAGGAAAGTGGGCTGCAAGGCTCTCCTCATGACAAGAGAGCTGGATGCTCCTGGAGCTCACCTTCTGCTTATCTGGATCTTGACCCCTGCCTGCACCATTTGATCCACATGCCTACGACTGCTGGAGACTTATCTGTTGCAGGAGGAATTTGCCTGTGCCTCATGCACCCATCTTAGAGCCCACTTACAAAGTGGATTGTGGGACTCACACTTCAACGCTCACAAGTGGGAAACCTGAGAGCAGGTCATGGTCTCCATCACAGGCGAGGTGTAACAGAGTCAAGTGGGAGGTCAAGCAGAACTAACTGGGTGAGGCTCAGCATGTTTCATGACTCTGCCCAGCCACAGCGGCTCTAGGTGTTATCAGTGTAAAAGGATCACCAAAAGTGAATTTAGTAGATAAATAATTACTTACTTCATTGAACGTAAGTAATTTTGTCTTCCTGCTCTCCTTCCCAAATTCCCAAATACAGGTAATGGAATACTCCTTCCCAGGGTATCTTGCAGCCAGCAAGACTGCTTTGGCTAGGGAAACCAGGAACAAAATTTTTCTCCAAAAACACTGGCAAATTGCAGAAAAGGAGGGAAGGGACATACTGTAAAATTTTAAGTTGTTTTAGAGAAGACTTGTCTTCCATCCTAAGAGGAAATATGAACTAGATAACAACTTTTTTCCCTATACATTATATTTTGGTCCAAAATTATTTCCCCTTCTTCCTCTCCCATACTGCCATATTAGTAATTTTCCATATATTCTATATGTGTCAGTCCCAGCTTGGTGTTTGGGATACATTCACTTTTCAGAGCTCTTTTGTTGTACTTGAACACATTGATTCTTCCCACTGCCCCACCATCCATTATTCCATGATTCTAAGGGAAAGCTGACAGTTTACTTATGGTTATGACCTTCTGGGCTTTTTATGGAGTGCACTATTTCCTAAGGCTTGTGCCAGGCCAGTTCTGTCTTTCAGCCTCTTGCCTAACTGATAGCCAGTGAACAACTTTTCTTAAAAATGGAGGGCTTTCCTGAGGAACTTCTCTAGCAGCTCCTTGAGTCATTAACTGCTTCAGGGAAGAGAGGCGGGAGGCTGTGATCGCTGCGAGCTAGCGTTTGGTTTTGCCTGGTGACACATGGCTTTCTAAATTAGAGGGCTCTGAATAAAATAAAAAATATCAAAGCCATGTGTCTACTTGTGGGTGCCACATTCTTTAGGATCACAGTGGCCATCCTTCTGCACGAATGTCACAGAAACGGCTCGGTTTCATCCCACTTGAATGATGTGGCAATGTTGTGAAACAGGGTGGAAAAGCGTCCCGAAAACCGTCAAGTGAAGAAACCGCTGGAGAGCTGGAAAGCGGCTGCAGAGGCCCGAGTGCTGTCACTTTGAAAGGGTGATCAGCCTCTGTGCCTTTGAAATCATTTATCACAGAAGCCGTAACATCTGCCACCATCTTGGATTCATTCGAGAAGCGCGTCTCAGTAGCCATTTTAAATATGTTTGTTTTCAATTCAAAACACATAATTAAATACAGGCTGGGGTAGAATATATGCCTTGAGCTGCTTTCTCTCACCCTGGTTCAGAGCATGGCTTTTTCACAACTATGTGTTTTGAATTGAAAGCTTTTATTTCAGTTTTTTGTTGGTTTTTGGTTTTGTTATTTTTTTCCTACAGGGCCTGTTGTTTCTCAAGAATCAGTTGAAAGTAAGGCTGCAGATTTAAAGGAGCCCATCTGATAGGAGTCTGAGCATCCCGAGGCCACAAGGGCTGAGCAGCTCCTTCCTCCAACATGGATGGAGCTCGGCCCTCACAAACTGCAGCTGAAGCCTAGCTGTCAGAAGACTAAGCTATGTCTTGTGTTTAATTTAACCATGTCCCACTTCTCAGACAAGGGACACTCAGATGATTTGTCATCATGGAAGGAATGAGCAACCTTGTTACAAGTCTCCAGAGAGGCTACCAAAAAGGTAGTTATGTCCGTAACATACTGTCCTTAATAAACTATTCACATCCTTTTTCCAGACTTTCTAGGAGGCACTTCAGAGGGACAGCATGAAGGCAGTACTGGGCTGTTTACATTGCCTTCAGTTCAGATGACTTTTATCACCATCACTGACATGTTGCAAACAAGCCTGGGGAAAAGACGAGCAAATGCTCAGGAATGAGCCACTCCAGACAGACAGGGGATGGGTTGAACCTGCAGTTCTAACATTATCTCCTAAAGAGATGGGAAGAAAGGCAAGTTCCTAATACAGGAATGAGTCAGAAGCATAGGTAGTGCAATTCTCTGTCCACTCTCCCAAAGAAGAGGGTTTTGTGTGAGGCTGGGACCAATCCATCTATCTGAAAATTCAAGTCACAAGTTTTTCTGAATGACCAGGTGCTCAGATAGTGGGGCAACATATGTGCTGGTGCAACATCCCCTTTCCTCAGTTCAGGCAGGCAAAAGAGAATAGGTGGGTACATGGGGATTCTTAATAGACCTACTCCCCACCTCTCTGTGTATTGTGATTCCTGTGCTGAGGAAAATCATGTCTGCAAGTGGACCAGGATGTGCAGCATGCTTTAACCACCGAATTTCAAGATGAGATGGCTTCTGAATGACGGGTGAACTGGGACTTTGCAATGTGTCTTAGTGAGCAGGTATGTGCAACTCACACTAATGAAATACAGGAACAGATTATCTCAGATTTCAATGACTCCATGCTTTTAAACATGACACCTTGATTTTGAAACACAGTTTATACGAGGCAGTTTTTCTTTCCTGAAGTTGCCTGTCAACACCTGAGTTCAGAACTATGCAAACAGAGAAGACCCTGTCATATGTCTGCAGTGAAATGAAGAAGCAGAGAGCTTTTGCATAATTTATGCTCCAGATTTCTATAGGAGATGCCTACAATAAATATGTTCCTTGGATGGTGAAATATATTCACTATTCTGTCAATGTTTCGACTGAAAGAGAAAAAATGTGGAGGAAAAAAGAGGAAACTAATGAGAATTAGATCTACTAATGAGAATTAGATCTACTAATGATAGAGTCCCTGCAAGAGACTTCTGTCTGTGGTCACAGTCTTGTTACGAAGGAGATGGGATGCATCTGTGCTGAAAGTTAAAGTATCGGTATGCGTGCCCCTAGTTTGTGTTTGGGAATAGATTATAAATCTGATGTGGGGAAACTGAGAGCAGAAACAGCAAGATACCTGCTGCTACTTGAGCTAGTGCTTCCGAAACATGAAGCCAAAGCATGCTTTTAATTTTCTACTACACCCATCTTTTTGAAGTGTCTCATATCCATACAAAGGGGGGTGTTGTTACAGATTCAAGAAGGAGGGGATTTACTTTCTTTTTTCTTAGTAATCTGTTTCTCATGGGCTTTCTTCTTTGGGCATGCATTCCAGCATTGCAGATGAGTGCTGAAATTACAGGGGTGAGAATTCAGCCAGGAATGAGTAACACGCAGCCATACACACAAAACAGAAAACATCCTCTTTGACTAGGTGATAATTAGAAAGGCTGCCACATTGCACTGTACACAAACAAAGCACATCCCCTTTGGGAATGTATTTTCTTTCCTCTGATGTGATTTTTTTTTGGTGGAGGACAGTTTTTCAACTGCTCACTGACATACTTTTAAACATAATTTCTTGTTGCAGCAGCTGCTACCACATACGACCACTACCTAAAAGCTGGTGTGTTGCAGAACAGAACTAGTGTCTGATTAGAAAGGATTGATAACATATCAGCGCTGCATGCTACCAGACTAAAGCCAATTAAAGGTGTCTTGGAAATGAGCTATTATCTCCTCATCTCCAGCAGAAACACAGACTGAAAATGTCGTAGCCACAGCTGGTGACTGACAGGCCGAGAGACCTATGAGCAGCTGACTTTTTCTTCCACTAAAAGGCTCATCTTCTGCTGATCTGCTTCCCTGGTATTCAATCCAGAATGTAGGGGCTTTCCTCTGGATCTGACTCATCCTCTGCATTTCCTCATCATGGTCTGTCTGTAACTCCATCAGCCTAGAATGACCTTCCCAGAAAAGCCATATCTTCCCATGCAGGCTATAAAGGAATAATTTATGAGTGGCAACGAGATGCAAATATGAACTTTTTGGATTAAAGGTATGACAGGGTTGGATATCTTGCAGTGACATTCCTGAAATGTTTTAGGGAAAGGAAGCAAGATACTTTATCTGAAAAGGAGCGAGGAAGGAAGGAAGGAAGGAAGGAAGGAAGGAAGGAAGGAAGGAAGGAAGGAAGGAAGGAAGGAAGGAAGGAAGGAAGGAAGGAAGGAAGGAAGGAAGGAAGGAAGGAAGGAAGGAAGGAAGGAAGGAAGGAAGGAAGGAAGGAAGGAAGGAAGGAAATCCTGTGTGCATTGTCTACACGAAGAGGTGTAATCACATTCAGAACCAACCTCCTCTTGCTGGAGTGCCTCACAAGTAGGCTGATGGTGTTGACCCCCTCCAGCTAAGCTTGGCTACTGTTCTGGTCTACATGGAGGCAAAAAAAATCACGACAACACTTACAGTGTCAGGGAAATCATGTGTAAATTAGGCTATGAGACATGTGTAAATAGTTGCTGTTCTTTCTGGTGGATAATTATTTCAAGTTCTGTGTGGTCTTCAGGAAAAAGGAGTCATGTGAATTCAAAGCATAACATTAACTAGTGTACAATGGTTCATACAGTGAGAAGGATATTAAGGTCAAAGCTGGAACTTGATTTAGGTTTTATGTTTTTATTGAGACTTACTAGACATTCTGCCTTGTATTCTACAAAGAAAAGGACACAGCCTCATAAAAGTTGACAAGTCTTCTTAAGGTTGCTATTATCAGCAAGGGAAGAAATGATGAGATATCGTTTGCTTTCAAAGCACATCACTTTCAATATTTGGATGTGTTTTTGTATTCAACCAAAGCAAAAATAAAAAATCACTTGGTGAAAAGGTTCAACAGAATTTTAATGCAAATTGTGTAAGAGAGCAAAATGTTTTCTGCCTTCCACGTACAGTGATAGCAGAAGGCCAATACTGATATGTTTAAATGTATTCAAAATGTATAATTTACATTTTTCTTCAAAGTTTTAGGATATATGCACACAGCTTTCAAAAGGGGCTTTTGAACTGAGATTTAAGTAGGACTCACAAAAGCACAGTTGAAGAACTAAAAAAATTTGTGCACAAATTTCCAAACTGGCTCTAAGGCTCTAAATGCCCTTATATTCCAATGCCATTGCATGTAAAAACACTCATGTAGGAAGCAGGTGGTATCTTTTAAGATACAATGAGATGAAACAGAGGTCAGGTTTGCAACAGGTTTTATACTTTTTGATGTACAAACATGGTATATGCAACAGCATTTCATATTGCCACAGTGAGACATGTTTCAGCACAATCAGGTGATAACAAAATCTATGATAACATACCCAAATTTTGGTATCTAGCAGAATCCACCAACACAAGTCAGTCTTCAGTCCCACCACACTCAGTAGGTCTCCACCATGTATTTAGAGTCAAGATCATGCTGAGGTGATGTATTCAGGATCAGAGCCACCCTTCCTCGCCCTGTATGGCTGGGGTTGGAACTGCCTCCCTGCCTGCCTGACCCAGCTCTGCTGGCTGATTTGGGTCCTCAGACAAGAGGCTGGGACCTCCTTTGGCTCACCATGGAAGGCAGCCAGGAGCACAGAGCAGCCCATGCCCTCTGCAGAGGCTGTCTGGGGCCATGGCTCAGCAAGGCGGGGGAGGTTGCCCTGCCCTTGATGCAGCCCCTCCAGCTCAGAGCCAGCTGCAATTGGCTTTAAAGGGCTGCAGGAGCAAAGGGTTTTCCACAGATCCACAGGAAGAATAGAAACAAAGCATATGGTTTCATCCGAGTCAGAACAAAATATGCAACAAAGACCTTTTTCATCTTAAAGGAGTGTAAGTAATTCTTGGCTAATATCTGTGTGTGAAGTAGAGTTCTTCCCACAGTCATGCCCCGCGGTGGCAGTTTTAAGTCATAGAGAATCCAAGGGCTTTCTAAAGTTTAAAAAAACTCAAACAAAATAAAGACAAAGCTGTGTCACTGGGCTGAAATTCCTTTGGCAGATGCAAAGATCTTGATGACAATTATTTTCCAGGTCTGCAGCTCAGCAATCCTGCCCCGGAATGGTTTCCCACATGAAGTGTTTGAAGAAGTGGTCGACGTGTGACTGATCTCCAAGGCCCACTGCCTGGTCTTCTTTGAGGATGGGGCAGGGGCAGAAGAAAGGTGATGCTGATAAGGGAATCTGAACCAAATGTTGTCACATTCTAGATGTGATTAGATGCTCTTGCTGTGACTTATTACACAACCTGGAAGGTGGAAAGGGGGTGAAATCCTCAACCTTGTGTGAAACGCAGCCACAAATGGAGGAGATGCTTTTTCAGCAAAGAGCAAAAGCCAAGAGAGAAATTGTTGTAGGTACCTAAAACAGGTCAAATATCAGAGCTTCTTCTATTCTGTGGGATAGATGTGATGCTGCAGTAAATTTCCCCCCAGTCAGATCTACTGTTATTTGCATTTATACCTTCACAAGTTGCTGATTATATAAAAAAGGCTTGTCTTTAATAAAGAACAGAGCAATGTTAAAAGCCATTTTTGATAAATCTGGGCTGTTTCAGGTGTTATTTTTTCCTTGCATGCTTGAATGAGTTAAAGCTTTGAAGCCTGATATATGTAGAATTAAGAGACATAAAATTGGAATGGTCTCTAAATTTCCAGAAAATTTTTATATATTTGGTTCTAAGAGAATTTATGGTTTCATAAATTCCACATTCTTAATATTTGTCATGGTCTATGAAATAACTAAATTATCCTCCATTTTCCCCAAAACATTTTTATCAAACGTCAGTCCTTGAGGGAAGGATTCCAGGGTTTAACATATTATCACTATGCATTTTTAGGTATGCATTATTTGTAAATATGCATTGTTTGTAAATATGCATTATTGTACTTGATAAAACAAATTGTTGTGCAAGTACAAAGGAAAGTGCAAATTTTCCTAGTCTAAAGGAAAAACTGGCAATCTCCTTCTTAACCAGGTGACACACTTCTCTCAAGCCTCAATACCTATCACATATAGCCTGGGTTTGCTCCACTTCTGGATGACATGGTGACTATTCTCCAGCTTATTATTTAATTGCTGAAATCCTGACTGAGGATGGCAGCTAAGATGTAATACAGAAAAACTGGCCACTAACACTTACCCTGGATGTTGAAGACTTCCTAAGAAGCTTTGCAGAGTATGAGGGAGGATTTGGTCTAAACTGGATTTTAGTCCTGTTGAGTCTGGTCTGATTCCCCATTTTCAAAATAGCCCTGATACAACAGAAGGCTGCTATGCCTGGTGAGGCACCTGGCTACCACTGAAGTTTCTCCTTTAGACTGGGAATTATATGTGATACAAGTCTTTCAGGGTAATCTGAAGAACAGCCCAGGGCCAGAAAGACCTTGCTTCAGCTGAGCAGAGGCAGCAGCTCTGCTGTGACAGTCTCAGCATCATGTTGTCTTTTCCTGATGTGTCTGAATAGCCATTTTAAATGCTAGCCTTTATCAGGCCTGCATTTGCCTGAGTAATGTCCCATGGTGATTATAATGGACAGAAAAAGGTCCATAGTCTGGCAAAGATTAAAATATGGGCTCTCCCTTTCACCTCACTTTTATAGCTAAAGAGGAACCATGATGAGACTGAGGTTTTACCAAATATAAATTACTGGTTTGGGTGTCCCAAAAAATGTGTGTCTGGAGGCAGCCAGGTGGTGACCACTGCTTTGAAAGCAGCTGCAGGAGTGCTCTGTGGAGTTGAGTTCAGCAGGAATTCGGGTTGGAAGTGTGGCTGTGACAGAGAGGATCTATGGCTCAATACAAAATTACATATTTCCCATCCCTCTGTCACATACTGTGACTCACTGTGTCAAGCTAGAGGTTGTAGGAAGGAAAAGGGCAGCAAAAGGACAAAGAGAAAAAATAAATCCTTTCCCTTTGGTTCCTATCTCCCCTAATGTTATACCTTAGCCCTTTGAAAAATATACCTTTTTTACCTCCTTCCTCAAGTCTGTGGAATTTTAAAGGCTATCCATGCACTACTTTCATATCTTCCTTTACTCTCTTATTTCCCTTCATCACAAGCACTTGCCCGCAAATAACTCTGGGGACATTTGTGTTGCAGGCACTGGCAGGAGAGGACAGCTGCCTCCAGCATAGCCTCATCTCACCCCCCCTTCTCCAGGCCTTCAACCCCTGCCTGACCCCATCTCTTTGCTGACAGCCTCCCAGGGGTTTGAGTGGCTCATCCCTGACTTCAGGCCGAAACACACCAGTGACACAATGAAGGCTGCTGCCTTTTGTTTATTTTCTGTTCCACCAATAAGCAGGAAGCTTGACAATATAGCGTTGCAGCACAGATACTTAGTTTGCAAACTCCTGCCACACATTCGTAGAGTGTCTGCCAACCAAGAGGTCCAGCCCATAATAATAACCTATACCAAAGCCTGTATGGGCCTTTTAAAATATATCTACATGCAGAACGAGAACACTGGACCTGCAGAAAATGTTATATTGCTTGGAAAGATGAGTCGGGCAGCTTGCTTGGCTCTTCGTGTGATGAGCAGAGTGAGGTCCCCGTCCAGATGTCAGGAGGGCCTGGCTGAAGTCTGAACTCAGCAAGAAGCTAAGAAGGACACAGCAACATGTGACAGCAGGGTGCTGCAAAAGCTCTGCTCATAAATGCACACCAAGTGAGGTTTACTCTCCTTCTCACAGCTGCCAGCTCATTTAGGTACATGGCGTCATCCTGCTTTATTAAATCAAGGCTTCGGTCTTGCTTTTGCCAAGAGGACTAGCTCAGCCCTGTTTTCTTCCTCAGACATGCTATCCAGTTGTCTTTCTGGTTACTTGACATAGTCTCGTTTCCACAGTCACTCTGTTTAGGAAGGAAGTTTCAATCCCATTTTACAGGTGTGAATGTGAGGCAAAGATTGTGCTGAGAGACAGCGCCATGCAAGGAGCTCTCTTCTGTTTCACCAGCTCTCTTCAACCTGTTAGTTTGCTCTTCCTAAAAGCAAGAGGGGATGCTAAACTTCAAAGGCAGTGGGCACAGGAGAGAGCAAGTAAAGAGGAGAAAAAAAGGAATCTCTGGCATTGACTGAAAGCTGATTGTTTGCCATGCTTTGCTGTATCTAAGCTTTTATTTAGAGGAAGCAGCTGAAGGTCCCAGTCCAGGCTGTCAGAAAGTGATGGAAAAGAGTGCATGATAATCTACAGGGGAAAAAACTCAGTCAGAAGGTCAGTGGTGAAACCACCCCAAGTGAACACATATGGTCCACTCCATATTCCCCACAATTTGTACCATAAACGAGTGCAAGAGAAATTTTCCCACACACATCCCTTCAGCAGAGATGGTGGACAGGGGCAGGAGGGACTCTTTTGCAGCTCTGTCTCTT
The DNA here is from genome assembly GCA_017589585.1 of Phylloscopus whistleri. NCBI lineage: Eukaryota > Metazoa > Chordata > Aves > Passeriformes > Phylloscopidae > Phylloscopus > Phylloscopus whistleri. The sequence continues at coordinate 4,476,881 of JADMLD010000683.1, read as the reverse complement.
GCAGCCTTCCTTTCCCTTTTTATGCAACCAGGGACAGCTTGCTAAAGGGTTAGAGCCTGCTCTGCCCTTCCAGCTGCTGGTTCTACCCTCACTTTTGGGGTCACTTTATGCTGTAGTCTGGCCTACCTATGGAGAGTATTTTTACTGCCAAGTTTGCAAAAGGCACACACAGTGAGGGTGTCAGCAGCTCCTCTGATTGCTGCTGAAAGATGAGCTCCATGGCCCCACAGATGCCAAGGCTGGGGAGGAGCGGGAAGAGATGAAAGATGAAAAAGTGGGAGGGAAGATTTGCTGTGTCTGAGAAAACTAGGACTTTACTCAAATTCAGGTTTTTGCATCCCTGACCCCAAGGTGACCTGCTGACCTCTCCTCCCTGCCTGGCTCCAGCCCAGCTGTTTCTCCTGAAGGAAAGAGGCCAGACTCACCTCCTGCACTCTGCTTGACAGCATGTCCAGGCAGACTGCTTCCTGCCAGAGTAAACACAATTACAGAGCCTCATGCACAGGGTTTGGGCCACCTAATGCCAAAGAGGTCACAGGAGAGGTGTCCCAGAAAGCCCCAAAGTGACAGTGCCATCATAACAAGTAAATAACTGCACATGTGCTACTCTTCTAAGTTTGTTGATTGCATAGGTAAGAATTGCTGGATGTTGCTTGTTCTCCACATAGATGTAAAAAACTGTAAAATAAAGGTCTGAAGCACCCATGAGGTTATGCATCCAGCTCACAAAAGATGTTCACTTTCTTAGTCAAAACCCTGTAATATAAAAAGCTGTGGCAGCATGAAGCATGAGGGCTATACCATCATGGACTAGTAAAGAAGCAAGAGATGTATGGCTAGCTCTTGACAGAAAAACTATATGAGAAGAAGCAGCAATATTTAAAAAGCAGTCAAGAAATAATCTAGTCCACAGCCAGGACAAAGCAACTACAATTCTGTGTGCTAGTAATAGGAAGGAGCAGTGATTCCATTACTAAACTCCTTCCTCAGGCAAGAGATGAAAGGAAATTACACCCGTACAAAGAATTTCTATAATGCCTCACTAATTAAACAGCAGTTGTTTCATGTAATGTTGAAATCATAAACCATGTAAACAAACCTTGAGACAGGTTTGAATATTTTCCATTCAGACATGAGCCTGAACAAACTCTATCTTGCACTGTTCCTGACTTTTGGAGAAATTTGAATCCAGAGATGGATGGATTCAATTTTTGTGATCTAGACTCATCTTCACTCAGTATTAGCAGAAGTCAAATCCTTAGCAAGGAATGTACAGTAGCTTGAAAGAAAACGCAGAACACAACCAATGACTCATAAGAAAATGTCAAAGGAATCCAACTTCAGTAATGTTTCAAAACTAAAAATGAGCCTGATATGTCACATACTTAGATGCAAGTAAGACATTCAGTAACTTTTAAGTGGTTAAGAAAAGGAATGAGCATTGCAGTAACACAGCAAGTAGCAGCACCTTCCAGTATGACTGAGAAAGTTCCCAGGCTGGTGGCAAAGCAGCAACAAAGACCAGCAGCATCCTTCTTTCACACTTCCCTTCTGAGTCAATTTAGCTCCCAGAAAGTTTGAGTGCTGCAATGTAGGAGGAGCTGAGCTGGTCAGAAAGGCACAGAATACCAACTAGAGTTCACTACAGCTTGTTCATACCAAAGTCTATGAACTCTGGCTGTGTAACACCTACAAATCTCTCCCAACAGAAGTGTTTTGAAGGGGCTATCCCTGCAACCACATCTGAGCACATAAATGAGAAAACTGATACCCAAAACCAGGCAGCTGTGGATTGATTAGCTCTTTTCCCTTCTATTACCATTTTCTTCTCATTGATTTAAGACTTATCTGCAACACTTCTGTCCATCAGAATTCCTACTGGGAATACTGTGATTGTTTCTCCCCTTCATGACAGAGATCTCTCTTTTTCAAACTAGCTCCTGCATGCCAGTTTTGCTCTGGCTATGTCTGCTCCAGTGAATTCAGTGAGACAAGGCAAAAGGCTTAAGCACCAGCCCATGACTGCCTCTGACATTTGGCTGTCAGCAGGCTCCTGGGAGCCGTGCCGACGGCTGCCTCTGAGCCTGCTTGCATTGCTTGGGCATGGCTAGCAAATGCCAAGAACCATTTTCTCACACTAGAGGTAGCCCTGTCACCTCCCATCCTCTCAGTCACTGCCCCTTCCCCACATTTGAGAACCACTGCACCTCATTCATGATTACTTTCGTGTTAACACGGGTCTGTACATATTCACACCGTGTAATGCCACAGTCCACTGCTAGTCCTGTTTTTCCCCTTTGAATCATAATGCTGGAGCCCTGCAGCTCTAGGCAGCCAAGTTTCTTTCAGAAAGAAGATTTACAAGATGAGAATTTCCTTCTCAAGAGCTCATCTGTTTAGTCCCCACCTGCACTCCTAATCCTACCAGTGACATCAGAGGGAATGGGCAGACATTTGAATTTTCAGTAAAAGGCAAAAGTGAGTGGTCTCATATTCATTCTCTCCACCTACACCCATCTGTTTCCAAAAAAAAAAAAAAAAAAGAAAAGAAAGTTTTAAAAATAAGAGAGTAAGTAGAAACAATAGTAAAAAGACCTGCATACACAGAAATATGACAAAATCAAACTGCAAACACTTCTGAATTTCCCGTAACAACAAACTGGATTCACAGTTCAAGTACCCTTTGGATGTGGTAACCAGGAGCTGGAACAAGCAGCCAAATGCTCAGCGCGGATGTGGCCTCTCGCCAAGGGCAGGGTAGGAGGAGATTCACAAGAGCCACACTTTCTCTGAAGGCAGAGCACCAGGAAAGAACATCTCCCTCCCTGGGAGCCAGGGTGGCCACAGAGCTGGCCCAGGTTCATAGGCAGCTTTAAAAATCCTCCCATCCTTTATGTTTCTACAGAAAAGGATATTCTTTTCCCAGCTCACCTGTGCCAAGTGCTTCTCTCTTGGGGCAGCCCAGAGCTCTGCTGCCTACCACAGACATCTGCAGAGGCTCCTCTGCAAACAGCTACTCCCAAACAGCTTAACCCACAGAGATTTTTGCTTTGCTGGAAAAGGACATTGCACTTAACTGCATGTTTGAGAAGTCCTTGCACACACATGGACACTCACACACATTCACTGACGGCAGGGTTAACAGCTGTTGCCTGGGGACGAGTACATTCAACACTGGCTTAAAGCATAACTCCACTGCATCCCCTCATTTGATGAAAAACTTAACAGTAAAATGTCTCAGGAGAAGAAGCCGCAGGGCTGTTATAGCTTTAACAGACCCCGAGTGCTTATCTCAAGCTGAGAGAGTGATTTCATGGTAATAATTTGTTTAAAGTGTTGCTGATTGCTTCCTATTTCTTCCCAGCAAATGACTTTTACACCTTTCTACTGTTGCTTTTATATGAGCTGCTATGGCAATTACTCCACGGGAGGCTGTGTAAACATCACACAGACCCTTTTATCTCCCTACCAAAGGCCTTAGAAGACACTCCTGAGACCAGATAAAAAGTATTTTCATACTTTTTCTCCTTCCTTGGAAAAAACAATATTGTTATTAAGTTGCTAACATAGTTTTCTCTTACTCTTACAGGACGTGTTCAAATGTACTTCCAACAGAGACTGCCTGATCCCTGTATGCAGTCCCTCTAAAGGGACCTTAAATAAAGTAATATATAAAATTACTGAGAGTTCATGGGGGCAAAGAACTGCCCCTTCTCTGCTAAAAGAAGAATATCTCTGATAAAATTATTTCAAATTGAATTGACTCTTTCAGAAGAACTACAGCTATATAGGAAATGATCAAGGATAATCTGATCATCTGAGGAATCTCATTCTGGAACCTCTGGTGCATCCTCTTATTGTCCAGTGGCAGTGCTAGGTGTTAGCTGCCTGCTTCTCTCATCCCTGCAAGGAACAGGTGCATGCAATGACTTTTGGAGTCTGGCCAAGGCACTTTGCAGGTTTGACAGGAGCTCCAGCCCAAGGATTTGGTTTGGCCCATGAAAGTTTTCTTCTCAGTCCCAACTTCAAAGTTTTTGCATTCTCTGGTCAGCAGCTCTCAGAGATATGCCCCCCTTTAGATCACCTGTGAAGCCCAGGCTCCATCCTCAGATTAACCAGAGTGCACTACAGAGTCTGTGCCAGTTTTAGGCCTTTTTCTGCCAGTTTTGTTCTGCCTTTAAGAGGACTGAAAATAGCTGAACCAGCACAGGCTCAGAGCAGCACAGGAAGATAATACAAGATCTGGCATAAATCCTACTGGTGCAAAGTTGTGTTGTCAATGGACTTTGGCACACTTATGCTGATGATGTATTAATCAGTATTTTGTGTCATGTGACCATAGTGGTGGGGTTTTTCTTGTCAAGAAAATCCTTATACTATCCATGAAGAGTGAGAAAGACACCCTGATAGCAATTGGTAGAAAGAGAATGGCAGATGATTAAAGTTCACAGGTTGATTAACTCAATAATTCACTATTTTAGCTAGGATTGCAATGCAAGTTCCATTTTTAATGCTTGATTTTCAGTTGTGTGGGGGGGTTGATAGTTTCACTGCAACTTATACCAAAAGAATTATTGAAGTTCTACATGCTTAGCAACATATTATCTTCCTTTCTATGATTTAATGCAACATAGTCTAATATATTTCTTTTTCTGATATTCTGTGTGAATGAGATGTTTCAAATGTCTTATGGATGAAGTCCCAAAATTCAAAAGAAAACCTTTTAACACTTTTACCCATAGGCAAAATGGGGAAATCTCTGTGGTGTTATCATAGATTCTGAATCACCGTTTTCAATTTTGTATACAGTTTGTATTATTGTTCCATTTCACAATCTCTGAACTCATATTTACTTTGAGACAAGGTAGATTTGAAGGCAAGCACATCAGTTTATCTCCAAAAGCTGCCACTGCCGTTGTCTCAGGGATGAGGAGCACACGTACGATGTTGCGAGGAGGGGCACTGTTTGTTTCATCCAGTTGGGCTCTTCATTTTTTCTGAATTATGGGTCATATGGGTCTTCCAGAGCATTCACTGCCCTGCTGGTCCCTCTGCTGTTCATCCACTCCTACTGATACACCATTAATAACATACAATAGCAGCTTCATACATTAGCCTCCCACGGTAAGTTTTGGGTGGAGTTTTTTCAGTGTTTAAGATGCGTCATCAGTATTATCAGAGAACAGGGCTCCAGTAGATTAAATTCACATTCAAGAAAGGGAATAAAGGGCATTATGCACATTCTTCCTTACACAGAGTTCTCATCTATATTTGCACTTCTGGGCAGCAGAAAAACTCCTCAGGTTCAAGACAAAAGCAGGTACTCATCAACAGGCTCTACAACATCTGTTGAAAAGCATGCCGTGTGCAGCATGATCTCAAACAGGGGAGTGTGAGCTTGCTAGGGTGTTATGAAAAGAGTTTCCTTGTTCCTTGGACTGAAAGCCCATTGCTGTCTCCAGGTGGTAAAAACATTAAAATAAGACCAACTGTGCAACTCTGCTTATTTCACACCAGCATGAATTGGTCCGGTACAAGAACTGTCTGTCAAGTAAATGAAATGAGATAAGCAGGACTAGCACAGTATTATGCTCTTGGCATAACAGTAACTCCTGTAACGTTTATCTAGATGGCTCCATAAATTGCTCTTAAGTACTCCAAGTGGTTTTACATGCATTTTCTTCACAAACAGGCTTGGTAACATTGTTCTTCCTGACCTTTGCACACCCCTGTACACTCTCCCCTTCAGCCCTCAGAAAGGAAAATTGTAACTGTGTGAAACAAAAGCTGAAATGTTTATTCACAGCAGTACTAATTGAAGTAGTCTTCTGAGATCTATTTGCTGTATATGCCCATGGGTACGTGAAAATTCAATGCAATACTATCCCCTATTAAGTGGATATTCATTTGTCCAACATGGAAAATCCTGGTTCAAGTCCTAAGACGTCTGCAAGGGTACCACTTAGACCAAACAAAAAGAGAACTGCTGTACAGTATCTGATGATCGTTGACAAGCCAACACAGAGCTAACTAATTAGTTCCTTAATATTATCATATTCAGTCCTAAAGCCTCCTTTGGTGTGAATGGTGGCACTATTTCCCCACAAAAACTTGTTTCAGATTAAAAAAATACAGTGTCTGTGTCTAGTCAAAGTTGTTTCCCAAATACAGTCCCCTTCAAGCCATTTTATACAAATTAGACTATTTCTAACCCGTTTAAGTGGAAGAGGAGCACTCAGAAAAACTCCCACTTTCCCAGCTACCTTTAGTAATTTAACAGCCATCTGGTGCTGTTACAGAGCTCCCCAGGCTGCCTTACCTGGGTGTAAGGGACATTAGGGAGAAGAAGGTCTCTGTGAGGGATACTCCTGGATGCCTGCCCACAGGCACAGAGAGATGTTGGAGCCCCCAGGACACTGAAGACAGTGTGGGGGGCAGGTGGGACCTGTGTGCTCTGGACCAGGAGTGTGAGCAGTCTGGGTGTCACTGAACATCAGTGCCCATGCTGGAGGTCCCGGGGGCAGCCTCTGGACAGCGACAAGAGGAAATGGCCTCAAGTTGCCCCAGGGGAAGTTTAGTTCAGGAAGAAAAAATTTCCTCACCAAAAAGTTTTCCAAGCACTGGAACAGACTCGCCAGGAAGGTGGTTGAGTCACTAACTTCAAGGGCTGAAAGAAACCCCTGCTCCTTTTTGTTCACTGGTGTAGGTGTAACCCTGGGTTTCCATGGTGACATTTCTTGAAGAACTTCAGCCAAAGGGAGTGAAATAATAGATACCAAATTGTATCTTACTCTAATACACTAATGTAATTACAGCTTACTATAAGATAAATATCCAGATGTCAGTTTTCCAGCCTTCTTTAATCACATCTGACTAATCACAGATCTATCCTTAAAACAGAAAAGAAAGGAAATGAAAGAGCACACACAGAGAATTCAATTTTGTCTAACATTTCTGTCTAAGCTATTTCTATCACTTCTCTGAGATGTTTAGGATTTCCTATTGCTTGCTTGTCCCTCTCCAGCTGTCCTTTCAGAAGCTCTGGGAATTGTGGGATGAAAACCCCTGACAGGATATTGTCCCCAGCATCTCTCCATCTCTGCACTCAGACTCAGCTGCCACCTGCCTCACAGCCTAAAGCAGTTCAGATTAACAGGGTTGGCTGTTAACCCAGCTAAGGAAGGGGTTCTTCAACTGTCCTCAAATCCCTGAAAGAAGTGCCCAAGAAGCATTTGGCTTCCAACCCAAGGGTGGCCACAGGGAATGTTCATGGGACTTGGGCTCCTAAATCATTACTGTGAAAACCTGACCCCAAATCTGGAGCATGATGTGTAGCCACTAACTGCAATGTGAAGAGACTTGGATCTCTCTATTCTTAGTGGTTTGACTGTGGTTCCTTGCTAAAACAAACTTTTTAACAAGTTTGTTTCTGGAAGCCTTTGGATTTATTATCCTTGCAATGTTTGTTCTTAGAATGGCCTGTTGCAGGAAACACTTAGTACTTTGCATTCTTTTTGTATCTGGTAACACACAAACTTCAGGCCTGTAATTCTATTCTTTAGAGTAATTGTAAATCATTGCATCTTCTTTCACACTTCCATTTCCCTATTAGTGCTCAGATAGCAATTATTGCAACCCACAATTCGCAAGATAGATGATGAAGTGCAGATGACAACAGCACAGCCAGCAACACTGCTCCTCATGCATCCTTCTAGTCTATGCTCCTCCTCCATTTGGAAAGAAGAACCTGTTTTATTTATATAGGTTATTTTGTTAGCTCTCCTCAAATGATGCAGTGATTGCTTATGGTCTGAGAACGTTTCCCGAGACCCCATGGACCACATGGTTTCCAAAGAAGTGGTTCCAGGAGATATTTGTCTTATTTTCTACTTCTGCAGAAAACTACTAACTTGAGAATGGAAGAGGCAATAATTAACTATATTCTTGTTTCCTGCTAGCAAGAAAAATAGTAATGAATTCTCCAGTGTAGCAAATTCTCCAACCTAAAAGCAACCCCTGTAACACTTTTATAACACTTTCTACTAGGGTACTTTTCAATTTATTAGCTTCAATGTAAGGTTTTCTTTTCAGTTTAATAATATAAATTTGCCATGTAAATTTATTTTCTAAAGTGTGAGAATTTTTATAACTAAAGTTTATTATCACAGGATCATAGATCCTTTAAGATAGGATCATTTGAGCTGGAAAAGACCCATAAGATAAGATGAACCCAGCACTGCCAGGCCCACCACTGAACTCTGAACCTAAATGCCTCCTCTAAACCTCTTTTAAATATCTCCAGGGTTGGCAACTCAAAAAGTACCCTGAGCAATCTGTCCCAATGCTTGAACACCCTTTTCATGAAGAAATATTTCCTAATACTCAGTCTAAACTTGGCACAACTTGAGGTTGTTTTCTTTTGACCTATTGGTTGTTACTTGGGGAAAGAGAACGACACCCTTAGTTTAGCCATCTTTGTCCAGGAGTGATTCTTGAGACAGCGTATTTCTGGTCCTTGTAGGGAAATCTATTAGTTCTCTGTCATCTTTAGTCACCTGATTTCTCACCACATAAATGTACAGCACGGCTGTCAAAATAGGAGCATTTTCTGTATTTCTATATTTAGTTACATTCTCTTGTCCCAGTTTTCTTGGGAATGTAATGTCATGCTATATATATCTTTATCTATTGAGTATTTTGAAGTCATCACATGCTTTTAAACTGAATCACAGGCAAATGAAAATTACGTGTTGCACAATATGCTCAAGTTAGTGGCATTTCTTGAAGGAATGATGCTTCATTTTAGTTCAGGAAAGAAAATACTGGAAATTATTCAATCTGCTAAAAAAGGTAAGAAAACGATTCTTACCTTTATGTAAACGAAGAAACTCCCTAACTTTATATTCAGTGCTGTTACTCTGCAGATTGGAAGTAGGTATCAGAGAAAAATGTTTTCTTTTAAAGGCACAAGCTCTAGAGGACTCAGACAATTTGGCAGTATGTCTGGTAGTAGATAACATAACATAACACCTATTGTTCTTAAACCTCTTTGAAATATGAATGAAATCCAACAGAGAGTAACCAACTCGACTGACTTCACTCATCATGAGTGGTATCATATAACCAAGCAACAGTCAAAGTCTGAATCCTGCTCCTGGAAGGAAATGCCACTTACCTTGAGGCAATTCCATTCCTAGCAAAATACAAAGCTCTCCCAGTTGCAACGAGGCAAGGTCACAGTGAGTGACACTACAGAGCGCAGACAAAGACACAAGATCTCAACTGAAAGAAAGGTGAAATAAAGAAACAAAGACCAAATGAGGGTTTCTCTGTAATGAGGGGAAAATACACAGGTGCCTTAGCTGCTGTTCCCCATGGAAAAGAAGAGGTGGGGCTAAGCTGGGAGGGTTGGAAACGGCATGTTAACAATAAATGGATTTTTGCCTAGAATGTAGATAGCTTTGGCCAACACCTAACCAACACAGTGATACTTATGTTATTGTTCTATCAGATCAGATTGACTCTTGGCTGCTTTAAATGACATCAGAAGCTGGAGTCTGTAGGCTTAGGGAAGCAGTAAGTTTCAGCAAAGCATCCTGTGTCCATGTTTGTTCTTTAACTCTTCAGGCATTCAGCTCAATCTATAGGAGCTTTTTTGTCTGCTTCAACATGTTCTGACATATTCAGACTCCTACTCCTCTGGTGTTATCAAGCAGGAGATCAGAGTTATCACAGCAGCATGTGTCATTTTGGGATGCAATCCATCTTCACAGACCTTATTAATTAAATTATAGGCCTTCATCTGTTCAGAGTTCAATTTGAAAAATATTTTTCAAATGTAGGGACATATTACATGACTCATTCCACATGATACAGCAACTTTAGCATCCTACAGTAAAATCTCCTCAGAGATGATCCACGACATATTGCCCAGAACATTAACTAAGTATTTGTAATTTTTATTTTATCACTATCTAGCTTTTTTTTTCATCTTTCCCTTTTTGTGCCTTACATTTTTGGTAATCTTGGCCAGTAACATAATACTGAACCTTACATGCAAAGAAGCCTTCAGCATCCTGCCCCTAAATTTGAACAGGAGCAGAACTGATTTACAATACAGTCCAGTTACCCTGCCCTTGTGTTGTGCAGCTGGGGAAAAACAGGGAGATTACCCTCTAGCAGGGTAACTCTGAGCATTCTTTGCTGGAGTTTACCGGTGACATCAGTTTTCAGAGTGCAAGAGTTAGTCTCTCACAGAAAAAGATGCTTTCCAAATTTTTATGTACTAGTGTGGCATTTTCAAATGATTTAATAGCAAGTTACTCCTGGCAGGACCTTCACCATAAGCTTTCTCTATGTTTCTGATTGCACAGCTCTGTTAATCAATTTTACACCACTAATGTTCCTGATCTACTACCCAAATGTGCCCTCCAGAGTTTCTATGATCTGCTGTAAGCCTGATAGTATATTTTTTAAATTAGTTTGCCTTAGAGGGGAAAAGATTAAGGCCCTCTAGACCGTTGACTAGCTACTTTTAGGTCTTTGCCAGAAGATGTATCTCTTTTATCTCTCTTGCAGAGAAAATTTCTCTCATTTTGTGGCACTGGAGGTAATACTTCAAAGCCACCCACTATAAATTGAAGGACAGAAACTTGAATATCATTAGCTCATGGAAGAGATGTTATTGGCTCCAGGGAGGAGAACAAATTCTGATACGATCACGGTGCAGTTTTTCTTCGCACTAAATCTGGGTCCGCCTCGGAGAATGTTTTTTAGCTACTTCCACTGCTATTACTTTTGGCATAATGTGCAACAGGTTTCATTTCCCAGAGTGCTTGGTGCTTTATCTCTGCCTTGAATTTTCAGTTTGCGTGGAGATGCAAAATACAAATGGTCACAGATATTTTCTATGGTCAATAAGTTAGAGAGAGCTCACAATGTATTGTGGTGCTTTCTGGAACTGATTTTCTCCTGCAGGATAACCCCACTGTTTTAAAGAAGCATTTCAGGGAAGTCATGTTAGCATAAAGACATGCAAAGAGAAGTGAGCATTTGACTGTATTTGTGCATAAAGGTCCTCATTGTCTGTTTCTCTTGCAGCTTAATACCTAAGTTCTCTGCAGAACAGAAAGTATTTGTAATGCTTTTCATTGTACTGCTCTATGTTTTTTTCATAGAGTTCTGGTAAAATTCTCTGCTGCAGTCCTATTCATGTAAATCTCCATACAGGCACTTCAGAGAAAACAATGTGGTGCACACAAACCAAAACAAAACAAAAGCACAGACCAAGGACTGTTTTATCTGTCCCCATGACTTGAAAAACAGAAGAGTTTACCTCAAATATGAAGTCTTAATTAAGCAACTATGCCAGGCTGTTTACAAATATACCAGCTGTGGAAGCTGCAAACGTACAATGTGGAAATAAATAAAATGCACTTTAAACAATATTTACAACTACCATGGAGTAAGAAAACAACAGAGTTTTTCAAAATTGATACTCCTTTACTACTCATTTTAGATTTCTATATATTTCTGGTTTAATTTTTTTTTTTTAAGATGGGAATTTACCATTTGTTAATGACATCAGAATTTCATCTCTTCCACCAGGATGCCACTCATTTCCAGCAAATCTACTGGAAAGTTGACCCATCATGATTTTAAAAACTCAAGTGACAACTAAGAGTCTACCCTGGCAATAGATAGCCTATGAGGTACATCCATTATATGCCCCCAGATTGTCAGGTAGTGAGATAGCACCCTGCAAATATTAGTGGGAATATTATCAGTATTGCCCTTCTAATAACTTGGGACCCTGAGAAAGTGAGGCCAAAATTCTGTCTATTATGCAGGTTGGGCACCCCCTTCTTTCTGTACTTGTTCAGTAGTTCTATAGTCTTTCTTCATATTCTGTCATGAAAAAAAATGCTCAGTTTGCAAGAATTAATATAATTAAATATTAACCCCAAGAATTTAATGAAGCTGTTTTCAAAAAAAAAAATATATATTCCACACTCCATCTTATATTCCTTTGAAATATCTATTATTATGAAGGAATTCCAGAATTCATCAATATATTTATTATTCAAAAATATATTTATTATTTCCCAGGAAAACACAGGATTTATTGCATAAATTTTGCTGCACAAAACACTGGTAAGATATCAGAAAGCCTTTTGGAATTTTTTCTCAGAACTATCCTGTGCCAGACTGGATGAGACAGCTGAAGGGAATAAATCTTGGTTTGCTACCAGTATGCCACAGTGACCCAAGAGCATTGCAAAAGTGACCCAAAGTCCTCACTTCTGGGTTTGCCACAGGGGTAGCTGGGAGGGATTTCAGGAGGAGACTGCAGCCAAAATAGTTTTATTCAGGGCTGTTGTAGACCAGAAAAATAGTAAGTTTATAAATTAAACCAGAACACTTTAGCTATTGATCTGTTTACATTTAAAATGTTTCTGGTCACATTTAAACTGTTTCTGTTCACGAGCAGCTGTCAAGAGAAGTGAAGTTCTTCTACTTTTGATGTTTAGATTGTATTTTCACTACAAAATTACTGCTTATGTTTAGTATCAAGAGCTAAACAAAAATTGGTATGTTCAAGAACATATGAGATTAGATGAATAAGAAAATTCTCCCATGCTTAAAACTTATTATTTATTCTCAGGTAATACCATTTTTCTTTCACAGGACAGTGTATTAAAGACATGATGAGCAAAGGTCCTTCTCACTGTTCTCCCTGTGCCTACCAAAGCAGGAGACAGAGCAGTCTTCATTCATTCCCAAAAGCTGTGTACTGGTGGGAGAAACAGGAGAGGGAGGAAAGGTGAAATGGAAAGAGGGGAGAAGAGAGAGAAATGGCAAGAGATAAAATATGGCAGGGAGAGAAGAGCCTTGCATAACCTTAGGACCTGGTGCAGCCTAGTCACACTTTTTTCAGTTGCAAGCTTCAACAGCTTGCTAAACCATTCCAAAATGCTCCCACAAAAAAGGGATTTAAACTTCTAAAACCCTCTTATTTTTACTGTTGTTATACCCTGATAATTTCCAGGATTTATAATAATATTCCAGTTTCCAGGGAGACATAGAAATCCATATAAGAAATTATTAAAACAAGAAGCACACATAAGAAATTAATAAAACACTCTCTGTTTTGCCACTTGCTTCCTTTGATAAAGGAGGCCATTAGCATCTTTCAGCTGAACAGCTTCCACCCAGTTCCTGTGTACAAGAGCACACATCAGGAGCATGTCCATGTGAGACTGATATATTCCTCAAAGCTGCCAAAGCACGCACAGTGCACCATTGGCTGGAACTGCAGGCCTCCAAAGCTGCAGAGTGAAAGTTATTTTACTTAGTGAACAGTAAACACACAATACAATATACTCTCTGTTATATCAATTAAATGGAAAAGTCCTGATCCTTTTTTAAAAAGAGAAGTCTACTCATTTCCCATGCATAAAACACTGCATCAAGAAAGTCATGAATCATGGATTAAAAATGGCACCCTTAAAATACTTCTTCAATGCTTATGATTTGAATACCTGTAGCCCACAGCAGGCCACTAACATGCAGAAAAAATGCTTATACCTCAACACTTGTATGGCACAGCTTCTCAAAATCAACCTCTGTCCTTCCTCAACAATATCTACTTCTCTATACAGAAATAAAAGCAAAGCCATGCTGGATTGTCTTTCCTATTCCAGCCAACTCTCCATCGTTCTCGTTTTCAATTATGGGTTAAAATATTGAAGAAGAAAGTTTCATATCTCTTGATCCAGAGCTTTAAGGTTAAAGACAGTGAAGCAGAAGTGAAGAAGGGAGTAGGAAGTCTCAGTGAGCAAAGACCATCTTCTGTAGTCTGTGAGTTCTGTGAAGAAAAAGGCAAAGATGGAGGCCAAGCACACTATGGCGTGCTCTCCCTGTTTACTCTAGAATATCCCCAATTTACTGACAGCACAAAGCAGTACCGTATTGTTTATAATGTCATTTCTCAAGAATGCAATGTCCCACCCTCTCCCACTCTCAGCTTTAAACTTGTTTGATGAACACAGTTTTCCAGTAAAGACAACATGATATTTGGCCAGAGTGGTGGAATAAGAAACATGATTCGTTTCATGTTGGACACTTGCGTAATATTTCTCAACATCCAAAGCTGGGTTTATGCAGGATTACAGAAATCCTTTTATTATTCATGAAAGATGACAGCATGCCGTGTGATAATGTTTAGGTTAGTCATCATGCACAATAGCTTATGTGGAGGGAAATATGAAATTTTGGTTAGTATAATGAAGTCTTTAATTAATTTCATCTGTCCAACATTTGCTCTTTTTTTTTTTTTTTATTCAAGCAGTAAATATCTTCCAAAAGATTCACAGAGCAGAGACTTGTCTCACAGCAAAGGCTAAGAAAAGTGCTTATTAGTGCCCTGAGCCTGCCATGTAGACACAGCCAGGTTTGTCATGCTGTGGATCTCAGATCTGCGTGACAAAAACAGATTGCACACAACCCTTTGTAGCTACTCCAGGCCTTCAAAGGCTTGCATGTCCTGTGCTGGAGAACAGCATTCCTCCAGTGGAAGAGGAAAGGAGACAACCCTCAGCCCATCACCACCACCTCCTCATGTAGGTACTGCCACTACCTTCACCAGAGCAGGAGAGACACAGAGACATCCTTCCAGGGAGAGGTGAAGAAAAAGCAGGGAAAACCACACATGAGACTTGTTGAGATTAACTTTTCCAAAAAGTCTCCCTGCGACTCTCTGGGTGCTATCAGTGATGTTAATTGCAGATGATCTTCTAAAGGCAATGATATGGACGGGCTTTATTGCAGTACAGTCATAAATAATTAAATACTGTGTAATAAATAAACCTGTCAAAACCAGCTGGCATAAAGTTAGACTGACTAATCTGATCTGACTGCCAAAATCAGCACACAAGAAAATCTCCATCTGTGAGCTGAATGCCCAAGGTGCTCAGGGGGCCTGTTGTGCATGCCTGTCTCAGCTACCCAGAGCAAAGATGATGCTCAGAGGTGCCCTGTGAGGCCAGGTGGGTGTCCCATAGGACAGAGGAGTGTGAAGGACAGTACTTCATTGCTACTGCACATCACCATCCAGCCCAGCACTGGATTTTTTTTTTTCTTTTCAAAATAGGATAAAACACTTCAGGGAAAGCTGACCCTTTTTCTTGCATGTACGCACAACATTTTTTACCTACATGAACTGTATTAATAAAATATCTCTGGCTATGTGAAGAATTACTCAGAGCCAAGAATTTAAAACTACACCCTTAACTCCGAGGCTTGAGCATTTTTAAAATGTAACTTTTCTCCTCTTTTCATTGTGCTAAAAAAAATTAGTAAAAAGGAAATTAATCTGCAGCTGACCAAAACACACTTCAAAACACATACGTCATAAAAAACTGGCATTTTTGGAAGATGACTGTTGGCCACACATCAGTGATGTTATTGGAGTTTTTCCTTCAAGGTCAAACATTTAGTCTAAGTATTATTAACACTTAAACAATATGCCAATTTTTTTCCCTTACGAAGCTTCTTTTTTAAAGTGGTTATTGGTTTGCTTTCTTTGAAATTGTGTTTAAAGTGTGATTTTTAATGAAATTTCAATAACAATATCCCTTTAAAAAGTCAAATACATTTTTGGGAAATGAAAAATATTTCAGAACAGAAGCCTTGCCATTTCAAATCAGCCTCAACACTTTCTATGTGGTACTTTCTTATTTATGGCTGACTGTCCATTTCATTAAAGCTAAAAAATCAGACAGTAAGATATCTTTGCTGTGTCTGCACACATATATACATGTAAAAACATATACAAATACACACACACGTATACTATTTGTCCAAGGCTAATTTGGATAAACAAAAAGTCAGAAATGCCTGAAAATGGTGATCTCTGGTGGAATAACCCTGTAGCTACAATAGCTACAATGTTACCAGGAGTTTGCTTTCCTCATCTAATTGCAGTTAACATTCTAGCAGGGCCTAGAGATGCTGTTGTAATTTATTAGACTGAGACAATGATTTCTTGATAGTCTCTTCTTTCTCTTGGGGGAAACATAGTCACTTTTTTAGTATTTATTTATTTACTTACTTGCAGTTGGATGTATTTTTGAAAGGATCCTCCACCCCGTAACAAGACCAGAGCTAAAGCAGATGAAAAGCATTTCAGTGTTTGAAATTCTTTTGCTGACACACAACCTTGCATCTCTCTCTTTTACATTAGGACAGTGAGGAGAAAGGGGATATTATCCTTGCACATACTGATACAACGTAAATATTTTGAAGTTATTTACGTAGATGAGAAAAAAATGTTCCTGTCTCTGCCTCCCTTTCTGCATCACATTTTGCCAACAGCTTCTTCATCTAGCTATCGTCAGGCATGATGCACTAAAACAATACATGTGCTCTGAGCGGAGCTTGTGCTTGAGCGAGGGTAGAGCAAAAGAGTGATAGATGGGATGCGGGCACAGCCAAGGAAGCTGTGACACTCTCCGTCACCCAAGGTGTTGGGGAAGATGAAAAAGGAAAGCCTTATAAATATAACTGCTTAGGTTTTGAGAATATGAAACCTATAAGTGAAATAGAGTTGAAAGCAAGTTTCGATGTTTAGAGCCTTAGTTACTGGACAACTGGAGAACAATAGTGTGGCCGGCTGAAGGTAAATCCCCTTTTGATTAAACAATGCCCTTCTCCTCACCGAAAGTCCAAGGGTCAGAGCAGACCCTACTAGCTTGGCAGGAGGGGTCCAAAGAGTAGTTTTTAGGGTTTAAAATATAACACAGTATGGTAATGTAATGATTCTTATAGGCTGTATGTAAATGCTATAGGATTTGTATCTTGTATTAGATTGGTTGGTGTAATTTAGAATATTCAGTATAGAAGAAGATTTAAGGTATTGTAACGGGAACTTCGCTCTCTTCTCTTACTTCTCTTACTTCACTCTCTTGCTCTTCTCTCTCTCGGCTCTGCTCTGAGCTGCGGCTGCAGCTCTCAGCAGGGCCCCTTTACCCACACCCTATGCAATAAACCACATTCTCCAAGACCAGCCTTGACTCCAGAGATCTCTCATCACTGTCCACCCCGGATCCCGCACAAGGCACTTCAAGGACCTTCGCACTTGCCATCTAACCTTGCTGGCAGGACCTGCCGCGCCAGGAAGGCCTCTGGCTTTAGGGCGGTGGTGAGGCAGGTGCCCGCACCGCAATCCCCGCTTTGCCCCGCTGGCGCTGTGCGGTGCGAGCCGCAGGGCAGGGCAGGGCAGGGCAGGGCAGGGCAGGGCGGGGCGGGGCAGGGCAGGGCGGGGCGGGGCAGGTCAGGGCAGGGCAAGGCAGGGCAAGGCAGGGCAGGGCAGGGCAGGGCGGGGCGGGGCAGGGCAGGGCGGGGCGGGGCAGGTCAGGGCAGGGCAAGGCAGGGCAGGGCAGGGCAAGGCAGGGCAGGGCAGGGCAGGGCGGGGCGGGGCGGGGCAGGGCAGGGCAGGGCAGGGCAAGGCAGGGCAGCTCCGCACCCCGGCCACGTCTCCGCACGTCCCGGCGCTCACAGGCACACCGATAAATCTGCTGCTGGCACCCGGGCCGGCGGGCTGGCACCCTCCGCCCCCCGCCCTCTCGACGCGCTCCCTAATCAGTCTTCCTGCAGGAGCCACCGCGCCGGGACAGACGGCGGCACATTTTTGTGCTGGGTGCCCGCCTCAGCCGAGGCCTTTTCCTTGGAATTGCAGCCCACAGCCGGCCGGCCAGAGCGGCAGAGGAGGTGTCGGGGCTCGGTGGGGAAGTCTGGGAGGAAAGCAGCCCCGTGCGGAGAATGGCAGGAAAGCCGCTCCGCTTCCCGGTGGCTGTGTCTGCTGGGAGGCAGCGCGGCGCCGGGAGCCTGCCCGCCCCGCAGGCGCGTCCCGGGATTTCCGAGTCGCGGCCGCAGCTCCTGCTAACAGCCAAATATTTCACTCTAGAGACATACTACACTTCCTGATATAGGATGCACTTGCATGTCTCCTGGTGACCTTAAACACTAATAAAGGAGTCATAATACGACCTAGACAGGCCTTGAGAGCCAGCCGGCGCACGGGTGACTGAAAGGGAGGTTCAAGGGTGGGAGCGCTTGTCTGCTCTTTGTTCGGCAGCTTTCGTGCCGTGTTCCTTCCCTTTTGATTATGCAGAGGAAGGGATTTTAAAATACATTTGTGCTGCCCTTTTGCCAACAGCAGAAATTAATCCAGTGTGCTGGGAGAGAAAAAGCTGCGTGTGCTGGCGGCTGGGGCTCACCAGCATCTCCCGGCAGCCTGCATCCGACCCGGGAACCCGCTTGGCTCTTGCTCCCCACAGCCACAGCTTTCCCCCAAGGAAAAGGGCAACACAGTGCAAAGACTGATCCTCCTACGGATCCTACTCACTTATTTCCACTGCCTGGGCAGGCAAGGAGCTGTTGTGTCTATGCATCGTGGGCATTTTAAGGCTGCCTTGCAGTTGTAAACTCGGAGAGACATCCTGCTCCTACCCAAATCACAGGCTGAAGGAATGGTGAGGTTCTCCATGTTGTTGGGCCAGAATTTCTCTTGCTAACCACAGACTTACCTGCACTCAAAAGAGTGGAGGACTTAGCCCCTCCAGTGTAAGGAAATACAGAGGCTATTGCATGCTGCCTCCTGCCACGTGTGGGGTTTTGTACTGCCTTAGGCCCTACAGCTAAGCAAAAATAAGCAGAGAGAGGTTAATTTTGGACCATGTTGGCAATCCAGCTATCAACCATAAAATGTGCTCAGACTTGCTAAGTAATGAGTGAATGATGACTTTGTTACCAGCAAAATAGTACAGTGTCACAGTGTTAGAGATCAAATGCCAGCGGAGGAGAAACAAGAGACCACCAGGATAAGAGACAGACTTTCTCATCAGCAGAGAAAACTACTTTACTCTTTTAATAGCTCTAAAAATACTCTATTTGACCACGGACCTATGTTATTTAGATCTGTTTATTTGTAAAAGGAAGGATAACAGTCTTCAACTCTGTATTACATAAGATCAGCTGACATTTGCTATGATATCATAGACCAACAAAATGAAATAACTCGCAGAGAAAATATTGACTTTCTTTGTCTGAAATTAAGCCAGCAGAAAGAAGAGAGATGAATATAAAATAAGAAAAAATATTAGAGCAGTCATATCCAAACTAAATTTAGATGCAAGTGATGCATGTCCTAATTTAGGAAAGCTCAAGAAAAGATCTTAAGCGTTATTATCTCTAATATAAAAGCTTTAAATTGCAGAAAACAATCCTCAGCTAAGAAACAATGCATTGAGACAATTCTCACAAGTAATGAAAAGTAAAGTACACCATGATATCATCCCCCAACACTTTCACAGAATTGCCACTGATTTTGACAGGAGCTATGCACACATTTTGGAGGGAGGCCTTCAGCTGCATGGAGAAACAGGAGGCTGAACCTGTACTCAGGGCAGTTCTTAATGCTCATTTTCACTACACAGCCCAGCAACTCAAAACACTTTAAGTCTGCTCTCAGCTAAGACACTAATCAAATAACCTCACATCTGACATGCCCTTAGAGTATCAGTCTGCCTTCAAGACTCTTTCCCAGGATCTGACTGACAAGGGCAATTAATCAGGGCTGGGTCCACTGTAGCCAACAATGTGACGTCAGTGCAAAGTTGGTGAGAAGTCCACACCAGAGCTCTTTTTTTTGCATCAACTTTGTTCTTAACACAGTGCTGTTGCTCACTTACACCTCATTTTTTTTAAAATAAATACACATTTTTGAAGCTTCTGGTAGAATACATTTCTCAACTTGACTCGATTTAGTAGAGGCTTTACCAGAAATTTCTACAAAATCCTATTCACTCACATTCCACTTTTTGCAAAATGAAAGAACTAGTCATGACTGTCTAAATATTTCTGTCACAGATACTTTTCTAACATTTCTTCTGTACATTCTGACCAGCCTCCTGCATAAATTTTCTAGGGTCTGATATGCTCACTTGTTTTTTTTTTAAATTCACCATTGTGTATATGGAAAATATTCTCCTGACTTTTTTCAAATTCTTCCTTTTTAATCCAATGCATCTAAAAAACAACTCTATCTCTCCCCAGTACTAGGCTTGGAGGGAATGAAATGCTGTCTCCTGTGTGCTCTAGGGTTTTAGGATAGCAGAAGCTCTGATTGTCAATCTTTCTTTAATATTTATAGGAATTGATTCAGTACACTACACCCTCACTACCGAGTTTACACTTGTGCTCATAAATCACGCCAGGTCAAGAACTGTATTGAGGACCTCACACATTCAGCATCTGGCCTTTATGTAGCAAAATCTGATTTAGAAGACTTTGGAGACCTTGCCACTTCTTAGAGAAACCTGGTCTTTTGTGTTGTTTCTGTTTTTCTGTAGCACCTTGTTAGCAATACTTCTATCTCCTGTTATCCCTTACTAGTTCTATACAAGCAGGATTGTTAGCATCCCCCTGCAATGCTCCAGGCCTCTCCACCTCTTTCCTTCTTCCTCTTGGCCTTTTGTCTGCTGTTTCTCTTGAGTATTTCTGCACAGCATTTCAGTTTCTTTAAAGGCAACCCTATTGGTGCCTCAGCTGATCTCAATTTGTATGTTACACAAGAAAGAAAAAATAAAAATAAAATCAGTCTGAAATACCATTTGCTTTTTACTGCATAAAATACACCATAAGTTCACCTCATGCCATGGGCCTGTTTCTGTTCTCCTCCACATCAATTTTTCCATGGAAACTTGCAGCAGTGTCATACAGGACAGGAACACCCCACACCAAGGCTTGCCCTGCGTGAGAGGAGGAGGGCACTGCTGGGAAGGTGAGTGTGGCTGACAGACAAATGGCCCCAGGCTCTTTGGCACATGTGTTTCTCAAGCTCCAGTTGTGAGTTGACATGTTTACATTGCAAACCACTCACAGATTGCAGTGGGTGCAAACAGGCATCTTCAATTATTCGTGTGGCCTCGTCCCCATAAATAAAATATTAAGAAAGAAAGAAAACTGTCTGCTAGCCTGTTTACTGCCAGGATTTCTCCCATTTTGTGGTACTCAAGCAGAGTGACTGGGACAAACTCTTTGGCTGTTGTGGAAACAAGAAATTATGACAAATGAGCCCAGACAATGGTCAGGTGAAGGGCACCTGTGATGATGGGATGGCCCTGCAGCGAGGGGGAGGTCAGGGCCCTGGCTGACATGCAGGAACACTTCATCACATCATCCCAGACTTGCTGTCACCCCACAACAGGGAGCTGTTGGCCACATCAGCCCTGCTTGTCCTTGGAGGTGGAAAGAGCCCTTTCAGCCTCCCCAGCTGCTGAAAGGGGTCACCAGAGTCACATAACAGTTTAACCCAGGTGGCATCTCTGTCACATCCAGCTCCTGTGTACCTCAGCACAACTCCAAATCAATACCAGGGGAGCTTCTTTGGGGTCACAATGCATGTTCATGTGTTCAGTCAGGCTTTTTTCCAACATGGCAACACGGCAGAAACAAAACCACAGGCAGATACGATGTCCCTGTGAATCTCATGTGGATGTAGAAATAGCTTTGGTTTAGGTATATGTTAAGTGGCTTTTTTTTTTTTTTTTCTAAAGAACCTATTTGAGTTATTCTGAGTGACCATTTTTCTGAGTGACCTTAGGGCCTGCCTCCCTCCAGCTCTTGGCCAGGCTAATAGCTTCTCCAAGCTGTCAATTGGATCACTTCACATGTGGCTGGGCTTTGCACATCTCGATCCATAGATACCCCTCCTGTCTGGCATATGGCAATGGAGAGAGAAACACAAGGTCCCAGGTCCTGGGCAGGGCATTACCTGAGTCCCATGTCACTTCCTGGCACACAGGAGAAAATAAGAGCTTCATTTCATGCTGGGCATATTAGCAAAGAGTGCAGGGACCAGTTTTGCCAGTAGTCTTTAAATTTTGATCTTTTATAACTAATGAAAAAGAAATTCATAAACAAATAAATTAACCAAAGAAGAGAAAATACACACATTTTGGAAGACCAGTCTCCACCAACAATCTGTGAGCAGCATGGTTCAGCAATGCTTGGGGTTTTTTTCCACAATTTCCTAGGAGCTGTATTTGTCCTGCCTTCAAGGATTGGTACTCACTTACAACTCATTTATAATACGATTTATAATAAGCTTAATATTTAGGTTCTCAAGAACAATTTGAGATTTCCTTCCAGCGAGCATTAGAAAATGATACCCTGATTAGCCATGATATCTCTCTGACTGGGACTGTTAAACAAAACAAGCAGTTGGCACAACTATTTGATTTGGGAAGAAAGAGAAGCAAGAGTAATGACAGCCAGTTTCCAGGTTTTTAATAGAGGAAATGTTTTTGATACAGAAGTCCCATCCCAGTTGTATTTAAGTTCACATACTAACTAACAAAAGTTGTTTTTCAAACATGGAAAAGTTCAGAAAAGCTCATTAAAATTATTTCTTACAGCCCTCTAGTCACCTTTTCCTTTATGCAGCCCCTGAAAGTTAAAAGAGTTATGACATGTAAGATAACCAAAGGGTCAATCCTACCTAAAAATATATTAGTCAGCCAAGACAGGAGCAGTTTTTGCCCAGCTTTGCTTTTGGACCATAAGGAAAAAAAGCAAAAGGGACATTATTTTTCAGAGAAATATGATGTCAGTAGAACTCTTGAAGAATAAACAAAATCTTTTCTTTCATTGTGCATTACAATCTTAGAAAAATAGTGAACTGACTTTCTTCTCACATTTTTTACCATGAGTAATGCACAAGGCAGAAAAAATCTTCTCAATAGATTACGAAATTTCAAGCTGAACCTAAAAAATTTGGAAAAAAGTTTTAGATTTGACCACTGTAACATTCAAACAAGTGGGAAAACAGTACTCTGCAACCTTACATTTTTGTTTTCTATGATCAGTCTAACTCCTTCCAAAAGAGAAGACTATACAAGGCATTGACTAGAAAGCTATTTCTTCTTCTTCAAATTTCAAAGTGCTTTTTTCCCTGGTCTGAAAATGTCTTAAAAGTAAACATCTGTCTTTCATCTGCTGGATTGCAATTTAAGAACATCTACCATTAACCCCCCAGGCACCTCTGCAGATTTGAGGTCCCTCACAGCAGGAGATGCCTGGGGCTCTTGGGGGTCCTTGGCTGCAGGGTAACCCAGAGCATCTATATCTCTTTCTGTGAAGAAGAGAATACAGCATCAGGGATCCCTTTCTGCAGTACAGCTGGGGCATATGAAAAAAAGTCATAAAATGATCCTAAAACGAAACATCACTTACAGCACATGTCTGTTCCTACATGTGTTCCTAATAGTGTCTTAAAGATAGAACTGCTTTTTAAAAAAAAAAAAAAAAAAGAGAAAGATTAGTACCTATTACAACCTATTACAAAAGATGTGCTCTATGGCATTTTTATGTCTGAAAACAGACTTTCTCCCTCATTTTTAGCACCCAAGCCTATCTACTGCTCTGTTCTGGAGCAGTTTTCCTATCAAATACTTGTGCACATTTGAGGTGCAGGTACTTGACACTCTAGAATATATATGTCTAATCTGTTAAATGGGAAGAAAATTCTTTGCCTCCTTTGTCTGATATGCCACCTAGCATATTCCTAGGAAATATGAAATCAGATTGAGCCTGAAATGCCATGTCTCCCCCAGTGACTCCTAAGTGGCATTTCCCTGTGCTTGGGATAAGCCATTTCTTCACAGAACAAACTGAGCTTTATCCCATCCCAAACTGGCTACCCCAGGACTTGGAACAGGCCTCGTGACATTTAAACTATTGTTTGCTAAATGCCTGCTTAGCCACTAGAGCAGTGCTGGTCCATTCTGGCACTCCTCAGCCAGGACAGCAAGACCTCTTTGACCAGGGACTGAGGAAAAAAGGGATGGTGGCTGGGCTGGGGGAGACCCAGGTGCTGTGGCACACTGCTAGAACATTGTGTGCGTTGTCTCCAGCATTTAACACAAAGCATAAGTATTCAAGGGTTTAATGCCTAAATATCTTTCAGCCTGTTCTGTTTTATGGTGATTACTGTGCCTTGCATTTCACCACAGCATCCAAGCAGTGTGTTTCCAGTGATCAAGGCAGCCTACCACTAGACCTGTTTTTAAAAAATGGGATTTCACAAGTCAGCTAGGCACTTTTGAAAATGTTACTCCCAGTCAGACTAAGCTCTTTGGTCTTCCCCCCAGAGAAGCTGCTGGGGTGCCTGGGACCTACCAGCACAGAAGCAGTTAATTTCTATGAAGACTCTGAGAAGAAAAAAAAAAAAAGCCAGCCTAAGAACAGCCCTGTGTTGGGAGGAGAGCTAGAAAACGAGGCTGTTGCTGTTGTTTTCATTGTGTGCACTCTAATCAGAGAGAGTAAGAACAATAATGCATGTAATGCTGATTTTGGACCGTTTCCATGCAGCTTTTCCCAGGCTAGGCAGCCTTGGGAACCACTGATAGTGTGGCACACCAGGGGCACAGCCTCAATCACCAAGCACAGGGCAGGGCAGCCTTTTCTGCGCATAAAATATGTGAGGGATGACAAGAATCTTCCCAGCATGGGAAGTGGCAATAACAAAAAAAAAAAAATATACAAGGGGCTGAAGCTGAGTGCAACATCCACTGCAGAGCGTGCCTGCAGGCAACACTCAGATTTGAAAGGTAGACTGCTATTTTTCATTTCCTCCCCCGTTTTGAGCTTGTTTGTTTGTTTGTTTGTTTTCCCTTCTTTCATTAGATGCCCCCCTCCCCCCCTCAGCACCACTTTGAAGCCAAGATGAAAGAATTGCTGTGGCTGCTGGCACAGAGCACACACAGGGAGACTGACTGAAGTGTGCTTTAGTTTAAGATGGCATGGCTTTTTTTTCCCCCCCTAAGTAGGGGAGGGACAGGGGGAGGGGAGAAGAGGAGAAGAAAGTTATTCAGCTAAAAAACAATATATTACACTCCATTGAAAAGCATATTGTACAGCTTGGATTGAAACATGGTCCTAATTTTTCAAAGCTTTGCTCTTCAAGGACAGAGGGTTTTGGGTAGCTAAGATGTGGCATCCTCCCAGCCAGCAACTGCCCATATTTTATTCATAAAACCTGCCACATCAGTATATGATGGGAATTGACACAACAAGCTGTAGCTCCGTGACCTGTTTTGAATAAGTCGGTCAAATCAATGATGTTTGTCCCTTAGTAGCAGAAATTTATGTAGCCACTGAGGGGTGGAAAAAAGTCACTTGCTACCATTTTTGTTTCTAAAACAAAGAGACGCTTTTGAACAGTAACAATAAAAGGATCAACTTGTTTTCTTTTCTTTTCTCCAGCAATTGATTTCTTCTGACATCCCCTTTAAAAAAAAA
The DNA here is from genome assembly GCA_017589585.1 of Phylloscopus whistleri. NCBI lineage: Eukaryota > Metazoa > Chordata > Aves > Passeriformes > Phylloscopidae > Phylloscopus > Phylloscopus whistleri. Next base: position 4,451,519 of record JADMLD010000683.1, on the reverse strand, counting down.
AAAAAAAAAAAAAAGAAAGAAAGAAAAGAAAAATTTGGCAGAAGAAGGGGTAGAATTTACACACTTCTTTCTTGACACTGGAAGATGTGATTATCTGTGAGCAGCTGAAATGTTCAGTTATTTGGGGAAATCCTGGTGTCAGTGACATCAGCAAGGGACTGTCAGTGACTTTAGTATATCCAGGAAGCTCCAGTCCCACCAAGTTCATCATGTGCTGTCCAAGCCTGCAAGGACAAGGCCCTTCCACCAACGCAGGCTTGTCCCAATGATGGGAAAGTTGTGCAAAGACCCAGTAAAATCCAGGGGAAAGGGAAGGTCACCATGGATGGTTGCAGTATTTTCTCCTGCCTTCAGCTCCTATCCGTTGCCCCTATAAAAGTGTCATTCACCACCAGAATTTCATGCTTATTTAATATCTGTTAGTCACTGTTAAACTGCCAACAGCTAGCTAAATTCACACTAATGTTCTTTTAAATATGCAGCAGTCCTACCATTTACAATCATTATGGAATTAAACTGTAGAATTAAACTCTCAGGTCAAATACCTTAACATATATCTAAAGCAGCATTAATTAGCATGTCCAAGGATTTTTTGGAAGCCCTTGAAGAGAGCAATTACAGCAATTGGTGAATATCCTTTGAAGGGTGGATTGCATGCAGCTTAGCAAGTTAGAACTTCTGACTATTAATTTATTTTGAACTAATTCTGACCCTGCTTCTGTCTGCTAACTGCAAGCCAACTTTCAAAGGCCAAATATACTGGTGTACAAAGTAAGCCAAGTTTTCTGGAGAATAGAGAGCAACAAGCCAGCTTCTCAGAGGGATGGGGCTGGTTCTGTATCAAAGATTAATAGAGAAATAAAAGAATCACAAAATAGGTGTTATCATGACTTGTTACACAGAAAAATAATTTTATAGCAATTTGTTTTGTATATGGAACAAGACAGGGCCCGTGTTAGGAAACAGCACAGCCATTTGGAGAATTTCTTGTCACAGCAGTAACAGAGGGGACTTGTTTCAAACTAAGCAGTTTGAAGCAAGTAGCTTCAAAAAACCAGGATTTTGTGACAGTGGCATCACAAGAGAATCATGAGGAGACCTTTAAACAATAGACAGAGTATAGGACTTGAAAAGGTTTTCTGACTTAGCTCCAAGGAGGCACCAGTTATGCCTAAACTATTCCAGGCATGTTTATGGAATCTTGTCTTTAAGATCTCAAATTGGAGATCCTCAGTTTCTCCAGGTAACATAATTCGGTGCAGAGCCGACTGCACATTTAAAATCACTCCTAAGATCTACCCCAATCTCTTTTATTACTGTTTGATATGCATGCATCACATTCTTCTGGAAGGCAAAATGCATTACACTTTAGCATTTTCATTTGGACTGCCTTTATCCTTATCATGAATATGTCCAGTCAGGTCCATCTTCCCTCCTAATGGCTCCAGCATGGTGAGATTAAAGCTGGAATATGCTCCATTACTTGCAGCATTTTGCCTAGACAAATTCTAATTGTAGGACTCTCTTTTGTGAGTGCTGTGATACACTTCCTACCACTATTGTTTTAAAAGTGCTGGCCCTTTCAGAAGTGTAAGCAGGAGGGGGTTGGAAAAGGAAATATCCAACATTTAAATCAATTGCAGTAACTGGGTGCCAAGACATTGGGCAATGAACTTTGAGTATCAGACATCCACATGGATCTCTTTCAGTTTGAATTGACAGGTCAACAATAACCAAAAGAAGTAATTTTAACTGAAAGATAAGAAGAATCAAATAGAACAATTCTGCAAATGGATATTCTCCTGGTACTACACAGAATCCAGCAATAAACTAAAAACAGCAGAGCGAGGAAAAATCTGGGATCCATAGTTATTTTTCAATGTGGTGATATTAACAACAGTCTCTAAAATTCTCTCTTGTTAAATCAGTGGATTTGATGTTTCCTTGAGATACTTACAAAGTACTGACACAGGAAAGGCAGAGCAAATTGTAATTCTTACCTAGCATCCAAGAAATGCACCACTTATTTTAACGGCCAGAAAGAAGGTTTAGATAAATTTTGGAGGGCTTCAGTAGAAGTATCTATATGATGTTCCTCAGAGACAGAAAATTCAAATTGTTAGTGCTGTGAAAAAGAAATTGGACAACTATGTGAAGAATAAAATTACAAGAGATAATGCTGAGAAAATCCAAAGGAGACATTAAACCCTTTACTTTAGGAATTACATGGCTTTGAATGTTGGTGGTAAGGCATAAACCTGAAGAGGGGGAACACAAATGTATCTGCCTGTGTAAGGCAAGGTTTTGTCACCAAGTGTCTAGTGCTGATTGTGTTTTTTAACGTAGAATACACAGAATCACACAGAATCACTTGGTTAGGAGAGACCTACAAGATCATTGAGTCCAACTCACGCCCTATCACCTCAACTAAACCATGGCACTGAGTGCCATATCCAGTCTTTTTCTAAACACATCCAGGGATGGTGACTCCACCACCTCCCCGGGGAGGCCATTCCAGTACTTTATCACTCTTTCCATAAAAAAGCTTTTTTCCTAACATCCAACCTATATCCAACCCTTGGCTCAGTTTCACACTGTGTCCTCTCGTTCTGTCCAGTTGCTGCCTGGAGAAAGAGACCAACCCCACCTGGCTACAACCACCTTTCAGGGGGTTGTAGAGAGTGATAAGGTCACCTCTGAGTCTCCTTTTCTCCAGGCTAAACAGCCCCAGCTCCCTCAGCCGTTCCTCACAGGGTTTGTGTTCCAAGCCCCTCACCAGCCTCGTTGCCTCCTCTGGACGCGCTCAAGCGTCTCAACGTCCTTCCTGAACTGAGGGGCCAGAGCTGGACACAGCACTCAATGTCCTTCCTGAACTGAGGGGCCAAAGCTGGACACAGCACTCAATGTCCTTCCTGAACTGAGGGGCCAGAGCTGGACACAGCACTCAATGTCCTTCCTGAACTGAGGGGCCAGAGCTGGACACTGCACTCAAGGTCCTTCCTGAACTGAGGGCCCAGAGCTGGACACAGCACTCAATGTCCTTCCTGAGCTGAGGGGCCAGAGCTGGACACAGCACTCAAGCTGTGGCCTCACCAGTGCCCAGTACAGGGGAAGAATGACCTCCCTGCTCCTGCTGGCCACACCATCCCTGATCCAGGCCAGGATGCCCTTGGCCTTCTTGGCCACCTGGGCACACTGCTGGCTCATGTTCAGCTGCTGTCACCAGTGCCCCCAGGTCCCTTTCTGCCTGGGCACTGTCCAGCCACACCATCCCCAGCCTGTAACCTTGCAGGGGGTTATTGTGGCCAAAATGCAGGACTCGGCACTTGGACTTGTTAAACCTCATCTTATTGGACTCTGCCCATCCATCCAGTCATTCCAGGTCTCTCTGCCCTCCTACCTTCCAACAGATCAGCACACACTCCCAGCTTAGCGTCATCTGCAAATTTACTCATGAAAGATTCAATATCCTCATCCATGTCATCAATAAAGATATTGAACAGAGCTGGCCCCAGCACAGACCCCTGAGGGACACCACTGGTGCCTGGCTGCCAGCTGGATGCAGCACCATTCACCACCACTCTCTGGGCCTGGCCATCCAGCCAGTTCCTGACCCAGCACAGAGTGCTCCTGTCCAAGCCATGGGCTGCCAGCTTTTCCAGAAGTGTGCTGTGGGAGACAGTGTCAAAGGACTTCCTGAAGTCCAGGTACACAACATCCACAGCCTTTCCTGCATCCACCAGGAGGGTCACCTGGTCATAAAAAAAGACCAGGTTGGTCAAACCCCACCTACCCCTCCTAAACCCATGCTGGCTGGGTTGAGCGTATTGAACAGGATGAGCTACATACTGGTCTGATATGAGAATTACCATTTTCCTAAAAGGAAGAAATATTGGAATAATTCTAAAATCAGCCTCAAGGTAACATTTTTTCTCTTTTCACCATCATATCTGGAGGAAAAATATTTAGCAGAGCTGGTAACTGCTAACCTCATTCACTAATTTATTCTTCTTACCAGCTGAGCTGCAACACTTCAGCACTACATTTCTGGCTTTAGATTTTAATTACAGTATCCAAGATATATAGTCTCTTACAAAAATTTAGGAGTTTGGGGCTTTTACACTCCTAGAGTAATAAAGAAGACTGTAAGGGTGTTTTTTAAGGAGTGTAATGACATCTGAGAGAAGAGCTTCAATTGCCATTGACATTTGAATCTCTCAGTCAATCATGTGCAGACATATTTCAAAATAATGGATACACTATCTTCTGATTCTGCCAAGAGCAGAGAGGAGCTTGGAAAGCAGGGTAGCTCAGCCTCTGGCCTCCTGAAGCCAGGGATTTTACCTCCAGCGCAGCAGGAATGGCAGCAAGCAGGGGCAGGGAGCAGTGTGGATCTGATCAGAAGGAAAAAAGGCAGTGCCACCGATCTTGTCAAGAGGTCAGATCCTTGCTGTTTTTCCCAACTGCTTTTACTCACTGAAACTTTTCTCTTCTTGTACTTTTCTTGTGTTGTTAGTTAGATCTGCCGTGTCAGCTGGAGTGCTTACCTAAATGAAGGCTGTGATGCTTTCTGTCATGCTATTCTTCTTTGTCTGTAGCTCCCACTAAAATCACTATGTTAGTCTGGAGAAAGTAAGAGGTTTAATAAAGAGAATAAATATATGGAGGCAATAATATCATATCTGAACAGATACTTCCAGCAAAGGAATGCAGGTTCAAAACTTAAATAAAGTGACAAGCAGAACTGTGACCTCTTCTCTTGCCCCTGAGTCACAACATGTGCGTCACAGTGGTGGAATAGTGGTGCAAAAGACCAGAGCAAGCCCTTTTCCAGCAACAATAACAGCAGGGATACTGAAATGTTTCTTGAAACTGGCATCAAAGAGTTCCCTATATGTGCCCAAGCATTACTGAGAGTGGTACTGGGTAAAGCCAGGTTTCTATATGATGGAAAATTTTCTTTTGGCTCTTCGGGCTTGTTGGCTGTGGGAATGAGAGACTCCTGAGCAGGTACTAAGATACTGCCACAGTACTTTCCAACATGACCTTGTAACAAAACTTTGGGTCTCACCTTACCAGTAGGGGAAATTGCTGCTGTGGAAGAGCCCCAGCCATAATCCAAGAAGAGAATATCAATCATATTTTTCTTTCTTCACTGGGCAACAGCTACAGATTCCAGCATGGTGTGAGGCAGGGATGTTTTTTTTTGGGTTCCAGAAGGTGATGAATCCAAAGTGCAAGGCAAAATGTGTAACATTCCTGCTGCTTGAAAACCACCAGGGCAGAGATGTTAATTTTAACAATCTGTCACAGATGTTGCAGATTGCTAAACTAGGGACTTGGCTATTTTTCAGTTCATGGAAATAATTTAGTTATCTAGTCTAGCACTAACCAACCTACTGCTCCTCTCCTCCGGAAAAAGGCATAACAGGGGTGTAGCCTTTAACGTGGGGAGGCCAAACTGACAATTATAACCATTTTCAGCTCCATCAGAGACTTCTGCTCTGAACTTGAACAGAGCATTTGGATGTGTGTCAGAATGACAGGATGGTAAATATCTTGGCACTCCAACCCAAGTCTGGTCATGAGATCAGTGACAAAAATATTTTGGGCCCAGCACACCTTGCTCAAACATGGGTTCCCACTAGCTGCACATTCCCATTTCAAGGCAGCTGCTAAACCCTTTGTAACCATACCCTGGGAGGGCTTAGCCAGGCTGGAGCCCTCTCTGCAAGGCCAGAGGTGCCTTCTTCTGCTCAAGAGGCTATTGGGACGACCATAGTCTGCTGTTAAACTGGTCACCCCCCATGGCCGTTCATGTAGAAGGTGACAGCTTCTATGGCAGCAGCATGATGGACTGCTCTGCTTGGACCATGTAATCTGTCCCTCCTATGCTCTTCCCCAAATTGTTACATGGAAGCAGCAATGACAGTGGCAGATCCTGCTTGGCTCACTGTTGGTCTGAGAGCAGACGAAGCTTGTCTCCTTTCATTACACCCTTTTGCCATAGTGGGTCATGGAACACAGATGTGGAGTGGAAATCTTCATCTTAAAACTATAATGGCTATTGCCTTGCATAAGAGATCTCTGTTACTGCCTTTGCCTTCAGTATAAACAGTCTCAACAGCAGGGGAGCATCCTCCTGTGCTGATATGCTGGTGTGTGCTTAACTCTCTCCCTGGCATTCTTGCTGTGAGCAAGAGAGATGGTGTAGCAGAGAGACTGTGGCTCAAAGGAGAAGAGGTTTTCTGATTCAGTGTCTGTCTCTGCCTTTGTTATCACACTGAGATTGAGTTACAGCAGTGCAAAGGAGGCTGTGAGAACATCTCCATCCACTGGCCACAGAAACAGAGAGGCCCCTCCAACCAGAGCCACAGAAGAGATATAGATCAGCAAAGGAGCCCTCTGCCTTTACAAGCCCAGACAGGCTCTGCAGCAGCTGTTAGACATGCCATGCCATGCCATGCCATTAGTCCTGGCCTTCTTGCCTTCGTGACACTACCCAGGAGACCAAAGTTTTGTCTTTTCTTCTAATCTGGTTTCTCATATATCACTTCTTCATGTGGCATGGCTTCAAGTGGCCCTCAGTTGGCTAGTGCCTATGTCAAAATATATTAAAGCAGCCTGATTTCCAAGGAGGAGGTTTTACTGAGGCCTGTACTAGTAGTGTTCCTTAAGGTTCAATACTGGGCCCAGTATTCATCAATGACTTGGTTGAAGGGGCAGATGCCTCCTCACAAGTTTGCTGATGACACCAAGTTGGGAGGAGTGGCCAATCATCCCCCTAGAGGGCTGTGCAGCCCTTCAGAAGGACCACAACAGGTTGGAGAGATGAGCAGAGAGGAGCTACCTGAAATTCAACAAAGGTAAATGTGGGGTCAGCACATTTAGGATGAATAATCCTGTAGAGGCTGGGGGCTGATCTGCTGGAAAACAGCTCTGCAGAGAAGGACCTGGGAGTCCTGGGGGACAACAAGCATCTGTGAGTCAGCAGTGTGCCCTTGAGGCCAAGAAGGCCAGTAGTATCCTAGGGTGCACTAAAAGAGTATTCCCAGCAGGTTGAGGGAGGTGATCCTGCCCCTCTACTCAGCCCTGGAACAGGTTGCCCAGAAAGGTTGTGGAGCCTCCCTTACCGGAGATACTCAAGAACTGTCTGGATGTGTTCTAGGATGTGCCATGTGTTCTAGGATGACTCTGATTGAGCAGGGAGGCTGGACCAGGTGACCCACTGTGGTCCCTTTCAAGCTGACCCATTCTGAGATTCTGTGACTTACAGACTAAATACATTAATCACTTTTACATTTATATCAGTATGTCAGGAGACAGTAAAAACCAGACTGGAGGCTAGTCTGGAAAAAGAGTGTATTTCAAACTCATAGGACCACTTCAGCAAAGTGTAACCACTCTAAATTCCACTATGGTCACAACCTCAGAGGCATGTCTTCTGGATTCTGTAATGGTCATGTAGCCAAAACAGAATATGGGCCTGAGGGCTGTAGGTTCAGCAACACACTGTCCACCACTGCTGAAAGTAGAGAAAGACTGTATCTGATCCAGCCTTGGTGGTGCCTCATGCTGGGTAAGTAGTGCCAGAACATGATTGGTTTATAGGGTTAGACTGAAGAATACTGCAAGAGTTTTGGTATCTGGTAGTTCTACAGTCAAAAAACTATTAATTCACATGGTTTTACATGGCGGTCCTCTAAAAAAAAACAAACAAATATCAAACTAACAAAAAGAAACAGTACTATAAAAACACAAACCATTTAGAAAGACACTTTTATTTTTTTTTCAGTTCTCCTGTGATGAAAGGTCTGTCAGTTTGCAACCTGGCATAATTTGCCTCTTGGCAGCACTTACTCTCTCACTTAGCTGTTCAGAGTTCCTCCTACTTCTTCCATGTATGTGCTCTCCATTGGCTTTGTCACGGAGTCTTCACCATCTGTATCGTGTCAGCAGCACTACAACCTTACAAACTAGAGAAAAGGCCTTTCTCTCAGCCTATAATTTCCTTACCCGTTGCTAGGATTGCTCTTTTAAGACTTGTTTAGGAAGACAAGAAAATAAAAGGGAAAAAAAGAAGACAAGACATAAGAGGAGGGGAGATAAGATAGGAGAGAAGAGCAAAAGGGAAACAAGTCCTTAAAGTATACCCCATGAAACATATCTTCTGAGATCTGCTTATCTATACATGTTACCAAGGGAAATTTCTCTCAGTGAACTTTGATGCACTGAAAAGAGGGAAAAAAGAAAAGAGGAAAAGGAATAGAAAAAAGCCCTGTGGCATAATCCCCACGAGAAGACCATGTCCAAGAGTGACATTCTCGAGTCTAATCTTCCCATATGTCCTCTCTAACAAGCACGGTAAGAAATAATTGCAACCATTTCTGCTCAAGTTGCATATGCTGGCAAAAATTATTTCACCAAAAGAGCATTCTTTTGTACAACTCCCCAAGCGCCCGCGCGAGGCTTCAAGGCTCTTTCTCTCTCTCTCTCTCTCCAACATTCCTGTTCTCCAGAGTGTGGCATTCAAGTATGGTGTGGGTTGTGCTTTTGGGTATAGTGAGTAAAGGTGACTCTCACTGTTACTGTAAATTAACCTGTCAACACCAGCCTGAGAGCCGTGGCCAATAAAAATAATGGGCTTGCGAGTGAAGAGCTGTTGACACAGCATTTCAGAGAGACAAGTTCAGCACTTGGGGCTGCAAGGGCACCAAACGGTTTTGTTTTGGTTTTCGGTTTTTGTTTAGGTTTTTTTTTCCCCAAGTTTGCTTGGAAAATACACAAAAGAGGAGAGTGTTCAGCATCATTTCCAGACTGCTAGTGTAAAGGGATGGTGTGGATATCCTGAGGATTTTCAGCCCTAGAGGCCACCTGAGATTGTATACTTAGCTCGAATATCTATATTGCATGAGAAAATCAGTAGCCAGAGGGTTAAATGTGTTACTAAATCATTTTCTGCCATGATGCTCCTTAAAGTGGGCTGATAATTGAAAATCAATAAATCAAAGTTTTCAATTCAAAATCTCCATTTTCTCAGCCTTTGCAAAATCATCACATACACTTATGCCATTTCCTTTGGGAGAGGCACTCATGTATCTTCATATGGAAAGTACTGACATCTTCCTTTTCTCTTAAAACTCCCTTTTGCTGCAGATTGGGAGTACAGGTAGACTTGAATGTGGCAGAGCATAAGCACTTCTTTGTTCGTTTTGGTTTTTAAGTAGCCATTGGTCTTCAAAGCTGTTTGTGTTCCAGCAAGTTGAGTTACAACTCCTGTGAAGTGATTTTATAAGTATTGTTTCCAGTACTCAGGAACAATTCATGCTGTGCTCCTCACCATTTTTAATTACACCAGTACATGCAGAGCTTGTCCTGTCAGCCCGCTCAGTGCAGTCCCTTAACCAAAGGGAGCAAGTACAAAGGAGTCTGTAAGCAAGCTGTGTGGTGGAGTGTGGGAGGGAGAGGAATAATCCCCTCTGCCCTGGTGGCTGGGACAGAAATTGCCTGTGGAGAGACTTGTAATTTAGTCATTCTTGCTGTTCTGGTGTTCCTCTGAGTCTTCCTGACACATGGCTGCAGGTCAGAGCACTGATGCCCAGGTGTTTAAAACTTGGTCTTAAGAGGCTAAGTGAAATGCTGGGTGAGACAAGAAATCTAACACAAGAGGAATGAAGCCACCCAGTGTCTGTGCTATTGTGTGTCATAGCTGTGGGCCCCAGGCCAGGAGTGCCTCTTTCCCTGTCTCTGTGCAGTGCCTTCCACAGGGACAGCAGTGTCTCTGAGGGCTCTGTGGGAGTCCAAAAAACCAGCCAGATAGATGTCCACGTAAGACTTACATTTTTTATCTTTTAATAATAACTGCTACCAAGCTTAGCATTATCACACTGCCATCCTCTCTGGACAATTACTTGCTGTGAGACAGTGCTCTCCTGCTTCTTTTTGTTTGGTTTGGTTTCCTTTGGTTTCCTCCACAGGGGTTTGGCAGACTCACCATCACAGGCAGAAGTACAGCTTTTTCCATAGGCCAGAAACATCCTCCACAACTCATTAAGGTTTTACAACTGTTTAACTGCAAAAGAGTTGCCCAGCACTCACGCAGAGCTCTGCACCAGTGAGGTTCCATCTGTTGCAGACAGAAATGCAATAACATGATTTTCATCTCAAAGAACCTGTTAGCTCAGCCTTCATACAGTGCTAGAGCCCTTGCCTCTGCTAACCTGTAGAACAACTTTCTTAGAAATTATTTTAAATTCAATGTTTGACTCAGAGCTAATTTGACTTTTTTTTCAGATGCATTATTTGATTTTTAAGGACTTTAACATAAAGAAATTAGGAAATTTAAGGCTGGATTTACCAAACCACTTTGAAAATATTGAGAACATGTTCCCTGAGCCTATATCCTTAATCAGCAAAGTTTGCTTGTTGCCGTATTTACCAAAGAGAAAAGTTCAACACTCCTCCTTGTGACTCTACTGCAGAGAGCAACAGGCTTGAATTTGGGCACTTTACCTCTTAGGAACTTGTCTCAACACTCAGAAAAGGCGAACTGGAGTGCAGCTCACCCAGTATTTCTAACTGAAGCTTCATACCAAATTATAGAAAGTAATTAATTACCCATTCAGACAAGTGCTGTAAACACCAAAATATAAGATTGGGTTGCAAGGCAGGGATGTGCAACCATCTCCCTCTTCTCTGCATTGTGAAAGTTGCTAAGTCGCCCCAAGGATCAAGCCTTCCACAATTCAATGTTTCCTTCTGAAAATGTCGAAATGAACCAGTTGGGCACTTCCAGAACTTTGTTAGTTTTTGCTTCAGCCAAAAGTAGTTGTCCTGCTTGACCCAGTGTCACAAGCCTGAACTTTTTGGGAGAATGCTCGATTTATGGAGGAAAAGAGAACAATTGCAAAGTCCTGGTCTGTGGCAGTTCCTTCTAAGCCAGGTCGAACAGCTGGGGAGCAGAGCCCATGCTCTGGGCATGGAGGGCAGCCTCTGACCGGCTGCAGGAGGTTAGCTACTTGTGTGGCAACATGTGGCATTTCTTTTTAATAAAAAAAGAAATCACCAAAGCAAAAACAGATGATAGAGAGTAGCCGTTGCTGAGATACTACAAATAAGTAAACAATCCTTGGGCTTTGTGCTGTTGTTATTTTTCTTTAATGAGGACTGTGGGTGGGAGGCCCTGGCACCTCTTCAGTGCACCCAGCCTAGAAAAAGAGTTCTCTCCTACCCTGATCAACTTGACAATGCAACAGGAGTGGTACCTCCTGAGCAACAGCCCACAGCTGGGGAGTAGCCCTCCACTTTAAAGGTTTCTCTTGCTGACATCAGAGTAAAATATGAAAACCCTGTCTCTTCCCCTGGATCAAATTGTGCAGTTCTGCTCTCACAAGAAGAAGCTGCTGTCAGGGACTTGGCAGGTTTCCCAAAGCTCAGCGGTTGAGTGACAAGGAACAGAGAAGGGCACTGTACCAGGGCTAGTTATGATTTTTTAGCTTATTATTAGGTATTAAAAACCACAGAGAAGATGTCCTCAGAGGTGCAAATCATCTCAATTGTAAGCTGATGGCAGAGTGCATAAAATCTCATTTTGAGGACAAACCAAACTGTACCACATCAGTCAAAAACCATTTGGGAACACTTGCAAAATATTTTCCTGCGCTTTTCAAGTATTATATCTGCCCACTAAGAGACGTATTCAAAAAAAATATAAAGGTACCAGTGGGAATGAGGTACAGGAGTTGTCCCTGGAAACATCTTCTGCCTTCAACTTCTATATTCAAGTAATCTCTTACTTCAAGAAAACGCAGTCTAATTTTTTTGCCAAATGCAATTGCACTTAAACAGGGGTTTAACAATTCTTCTCTCTCTGGACCTCTATGTCTACTTTTTTGCAACAAAACTGGCCCCATTACTGGAAAAGAAAAATGAGATGGCTATTTGGGATTTCAGCTGGACACCGGATGGATTGTTCTTCTCTATGATACAAGCCCAGCCTCATGGGAGCCCACAAAAAAAGAGGGCAGCATTTCTTTTTTATTCCTCCTGTACACTGGGGCACTGCTACTTCTTGTGTGTCTTTCTGCATGTATTGTCCTGATGTCTTATGGATTTTTTTTAAAACTATCAATAATGCTGCTTACCCTCTTGTGGTGAGAGGACAGAGAATTTTGTGCCCACTTCAGATGATGAGCTGTGCTGTGTAAGAACTGCTTTCCTTGTCAAGCACAAGTCTGAATGTGAAGGTTTGTAGCTGCTCCTTTGGCATCCTGCATTACTCACATAGATTGCTTCCTCTTCCTGATTTCTCAGTAAAACCTGTTGCTGTCACTGCCAGTGCTGCTTTCCTAACAAGCAAATGTACAAAAAGTGCGAGCTGCAAACATTCATGAATGTACCTTTATGTTTGAGGGAAAAGCAAGAACAATGTGGGCTGACCAGACCAGTTGGCTGCTCCCAGTCAGCTGCTGCCAAACCAGGGGAAAGGGGAGAAAACTGAAGTGTCCACCAAATGCGTCACTCCAGGTGCCAGCTCAAAGGGCACATGGTTTCCCACAGAATTCTATTTCAAAGCCAGTGTCCTGAGAGGAGTAAAGTTTCTTCTTTGGAAAACTCTGTCTCCAGTGGATTCTCAAGTGTCTGCTAGAGTTGTGTTCTCCCAACAGTGTTTCTCTCAGCTGGGGTTATGCAACAGGCTTGTGTGATTTCATGAAACTTGCAGGAGTATCATTAACACCTTGTGATTCCTACCAACTTTAACTGGCCAATTGCCAGCTGGTTTGAAAATTATCAAGGGGTGTGAATATGAACAAACACATACATGCCACATTGAGTGGTATGTAGGGAGCCTTATTTCCCAGAAAACCCAGCCAGTAAATAAAGCAAAATCACAAGTAATGTTTTTGGCAGTAGTGTCAGCAACCCCCATAGCTGTCGTGGTGCTAAGGGCACCCACAGGCCTTACTGTTCTCAACCAGCCTCTCTCAGGACCACCCTTGCCTTGCACACAGCCCAGGACCCCGTTTCAGTTCAGCCTGGGGTGGTCAGTCCCTGCCCCAGTGGTGCCATACAAATGCTGGCTTCCAGCCCTGTCTCCTGAAAGCACTAGACCTATGCAATAAACAACCTGTCTCCTGGATGTGCAGCTTGTCTCTGGTCCTGTCTCTGTGTCTAGATAGACTTTGGAGCCATGCATAGGCTAGTTCCATCCACTCTTGCTTCTGACAGAAGCACCTGGATGGTCCCTGGCCCTGTTTTGTCACTTGCCATGTCAGGGTCTGTTGATGGGTGCTGTCACAGCCTCCAGACCTGCCCACTGTGATCAGAGACTGTGGGACAGCACCCGTTGGTGAGGACATGACCCACTGGTCATGTGTTCCTAGCTGGTGTTCACTCCTCAGCTCATCCACCTTCAGAGCCAACTCTCTGCACACTGGTGTTACCCATCAAACAAAAGAGCTCATGGTGGAGCTCTGATTGCTATTGAAGGACTCACATTAATTAGGCACTGTAAAACATGCCTAAGAGATATATCTCAAGACACTGAGGTGTACAGGGGTCTCATCAAGACCATCAAGATGATACAATTAAAGTACTAATTTTTATATAGGAGATAGGGAAACCTGACCATCTCTGGCCAGGAGAAAGAACTCCATTCTGTCAAAGGAGACTTCTAAGGAGCCAAATGGCACCCTTACATGTCTAATGTGGAGTATTTAGCTGGTTAAAGGTAGATCTGTAAATATCACCTCTTAGAAGTGTAAAACCTTATGAAGTACATATATACAACCTCTCAGAAGACAATTTAGGGCTTACAGATTTGAAATTAATGTCATGAGTTTTGGGGGGAGAAGATAAGAGAGCAAAAATGAACAATGATATCTCTGCTTGTAAAGAATTTGCCAGTTTGTGTGTTCAAAAAGCACAAGCACTTGATATGACCTTATACAATAAGAAGATATTCCTTGGGTCATCTTCCATGGTGGGGAACTACTGAAATTGATTTATGTGGTGGGTAGGAGCCTTTAACACTAAGATCTCCAATGAAAAGGGCTAAATAGTTTACATACAAAGTCACAAATCTATGTATACAAGTATTATCAAATTAACTCATAAACAACGAGGTTTTTAGCACAAAAGTTTTAAGTAATAAGTAGATCATTGTGGCATGTGTTAGCAAAAGAATGACAATATTAAATAACTCCCACAAGGCTTAAGGTCATGTAATAATGGCTGGAAGCTTGTTCAGCTTCTCTGAAATGGAGGCACTGTAAGTATGTTCCTCCTGCTGCAAGCAAGATCACAAACCCTGGAGTATTCCCAAGAGTGTGTTTATGGTTAGGGTGCTTTAGCTTGGCTCTTTGGAGCCATGAAGAAAAGTAGGAAAAGCTGAAGTCTACAGCAGATAGCAAAGAAAATGAAAGGGAAAAATCACAGACCTGGTCTCAAAAGAATTGAGGATGGAAGGAGAAAGGTGGCAAAGGATGGCACAAGAAAGTGTCAAGTACCAGTGAGGGAGTATTTGATAACTCAGACCTGTTATGAAAAAATATGCAGAAGGACAAGTTGGAGCTCAAGTAGCAGTGTGCTTGGAACTACAGGAGGTACATAAGCTAAGGCTGCCACTACCCTGAGAAGCCAGAGCAAGAGCTTTCGCAAGGGTAACAAACATGGTATTCTTTGTGTGCCAAACATGTTGGGATCCTGCAGTGTGCTCATTCTCCAGTAAAGTGACAAATATCATATTCTACTTTGTTAAGACAAAATCAGTGTGTTAGTGTTTGGTTTGCTTAATCATTGTGCAAACATTTCCCTCAATGTCCTCAGTAGGTCTATTGTCATATTTTACTGTCTGTTCTTTGGCGTTTTATATCCTTCAACAGCCCCTCGGTTTTGTCCTCTGTGTCAAAACCCTCTGTAAGACCTATCAAAGTCACCTGTGGGCCAAGCTAGAGGGCAGCAGCTTCTTATGTCACCTTCTTTCCTGGGGAGAGTGGAACTGTCCTGTCAAGATCCACAGGTTCAAGCCTTGTGCCTGTCTGACAGCACTCTGCAACATCCAGGCTTCAGCTGCAGGATGTGCTTGTCAGCAACTGCAGAATGACTCAAACGTCAGCATTCACACCTTTTGAGAAGAAAATGTAGAAACATGGTGAACACTTAATCCTCCAGCTAGTCAGAGCTCAGAATTAGAAACACAAGAGAAAATTTCTCTCATAAAAACAGAGAAGGAGGAACATGCCGAAATCTTCTGTTCTTGGGGGTTTTTTTAGAAGTTGATGAGCTCTTCAAAACTTGGGATGAATAGCAGAGTAAAAGAAGCCAGGAAATGACTGTCAGGTTATTTTCACAAAAACACAACCAGATCCTGCCTTGTTTTTTGAAAAAGAATTTCTGCTGTCATTAGCTATAGATGATGAAGAAAATCTGTTCCTTTGCAAACCTGTGAAAAAAAGGTTAGCAAAAGTGTGATGTTCCTTACTTGACATAATAGACTAAATAATAAAAGTCCATTCAAGCATGCAGCTTGCACTTACAAACATTTTTATCCAACCAGACAGATACTTCAGAATATATATCTAAATGGACCTAGACCTTGATTCAACCTTTCTTTTAGTGATCTCAAGCTTCAAAAGTTCAACAATCTCCTTCATGCAGCAGAACTATAATGAAGGCCCAACATTATAATGGACAGGCAACTGAAACCAGTGCCTAATGTGTGAGCATGCTGCTCTCTTTCCTCCTGGGGTAGTGTTGAATGACTGGTCTAAAGTACATCTGGTTTATGCTGCAAAAACATTTTACCATTGCTCAGCCCAAATCAATGCTTTATTGTGAATGGTTTTTTCTCGTTTTCCAGACAGAGCAAACTAGTGATAGCTTAAACCAGCTCTCTGTCCTGTAGATTGTGGTGTGTCCTTTCAAACCAGCATGTCAGGAACATGAAATTAATTTGTGAAAGCTCCAACTCCAGTGCTTCTTCAGTTGTTTTTTATGTGTGTTTTTGACTATTGTCTGTGTAACATACAAAAGCCATACCTTCCAGTACTGCTTTCAGCAACCCAGAGCCTTGAGACTGGACCTCTGTAGGTACAACTGCAGTTCCCAGTTCAGGTCTAAGACCTGGTTCTAAGGAAGGAGGGAATATGATGATTGCTTTCAAATGTATGTACTCAGACACCCAGAACAGCCAAACATGAAAGCTTTCACGCTTTGCAGGCTTAAAGACCTCAGATCAGGACAGCATCTAGGGATCTGTTTAATTAGAAACACATGCTAAAAACATGGACATCAATTACACTAACTTCATTGCAACTTAATTGAAAATGTGCTTAAATATTTCCTGTTTGAGGCCTGAAAGAACAAGAACACAGCTCTTCAAAATATAGGACATTTCATTGTGTGGAATTTTAAAGGACTTTATGTGCTGAATATGCTGGCAGTACTTACCCCAAAAAGCGGCTGCTTCTGAGGTGGAACATTTTGTGTGCTATGAGAACAAACAGCAACTCTGCAACAGCTACAGACAATGATCATATCATGCCCAAATAAAACTAGTGTAGCAAAACAGACAGCCAGAGCACAATTTCTCAGTTTGAAATTTAGAGGAGAAACTAAGTGTTACAAAAAGCTGTACTAAAGCTCTGTCAATGAGCACGGAGGTCTGGAACCCTTAGCTTCATGCCAGGACACTGATTCATTCCTCACTTGCAGGGAAGAATGACCTCTTCCTTAATTAACTACCAGGAGAGCATTATTCCTTGTACAGCATTTAGCCTTCCTGCAAGGTGTCCCATGCCAAAAGCCATGCTTAGCTTGCAAGAATGTCACAGCCTGGCTATCTTGGACGTAGAGAAAAGGCTGCCTAGCAGTTAGAAAATGTCATAAAAAGTTTTGTCACTGTTATTTACTCCTGTTGTTGCCTTCCACTTAGGACACTTAATCCTTTGCACTTATTTTTAAAACCCATTTTGTGCCATCACTTCTTCAACAGTGCTTAAAAATTGATAGCAAGATATGTTTCACAGCTATGCTCTTAGCCTCACACATAGCACGTGTCTCATTTGCTTTCAGCAGCACACGTAGCAGCTGCACAGAAACACAGCCTGATACATGAGAGGCTCCTGGAAGTGCAAGGGGCACCAACAGAGCAAAGGACACGTGTTGCCTTCGTGCACACACAAGCTGCAGTACTTAACCTGTTGTATCTTAAGCTCCAGATACAACTCCATTAGCCAGAGAAGCATTTTTGGCAGTAAAACTCTTTCCTGCGTGGCTAGGATATAATGATGTCAGTTGCCTTTATACTGCTTAGATAGATACACAGTAAATCATGTATCGCACCATTCACGTTATTTCTTTAAATTCACTTTGTTAACTATCACCATATTGCAGTCAAAAAAATTACTTGTCTGAGATCTTTGGCTCAAAACAACCTGCTTGCATGATCACAACACAAATTTGTTCTGGAGCATATATGCCAAACAGTGTCAGTCTAGAAATATGGGGGAAAGTCTGTTAACATCATTTTATGTTAAGAAGAACCCCACTTCTACCCAGTTTTGTCACTGTTGTTTTTCTTCTTCTGTTGCTTGATGCCCTCTTTGATGAGTGATATAAAAGACTTTTTAAAAGGACATTGGCAGCAGATTAGTCTATGATGTGAATTAATCCCACTCTGTGTTCTTAAAACATTCGTCATGTCAGAATTTACAAGGCAGCTATGCAGTAATCCTACAAAAGATTACTACATGGCTGAAATTACAGTTCTACAGCATACACACACCAATAGACATAAAACAAAAAAAACCATACTCCAGTTACATCAGTAGTAAGAAGACAGGAAAAGAACTAGACCACCATGTTGTGTGGAAGGAACTATGCCACTTGACCACACAAAGGCAAAATGCTGAACCTTTGCATCAGCCTTCAATACAAATATGGGGTGCAATCAGGCAACAAAACCCACATCAGAACTCAGTTCTCAGGCTAAGAGGACAGCCTGACACTGGGTAGAGAACATTTAGAAAAGTTAGCTGTTTAGTTTTGTTCTTTTCCAAATCAGCTTCTTAATTAATTTTATCCTCTGATATTTAAAGAATTAGCTGAAACTACCTTGAACATTCACAAGACTCAGATGGGCAAACACAGAATGGATGTTCATGCCACCCAGTGAGGATCATCTGGGAGCCACACATCATTAACAACCTACAGTGCAGAGTCATTGGAGACAAGCATCTTCTCTGGAATGTAATTTCCTCATCCTAAAATGGTTCCTAAAATGAGTCAATTGAGGCACCCATCTCTCCCATAATTACAGAGGAATGCTTGACAACTATTTTAAACTGGACGTTTTTAAATTGGTGCTCCAACATCTCACATCATGTAACCTGAGTTGCCTTTATACCTTCAGGAAATGGAAAAGTTGTGGGATTGTAGGGAAATCATGTTATCTTCATTGTAGGAAAACCACTAGAATGAAGAACCAAGTAAACTATTTGTGAGTCACTGCTGGGTAATGAGGAAAGGCACACAGTCAATTTGGATTTCAAACCTTTGTGGAGAGTGCTGTGGCTGCTGGGTACAGGCTGCTGTGGGACAGGTTTTCTCAGCCCATCCTGGTATTTCACCTTGCATCTATAGTAAGAGGCTAAGAACTATGGTTTTCCACATGCTCTAATCAGGGAGCAATTTGTGAATGTGTAGCAGTGGCAGCTGGATGTGCAGGCAGCCCTCTTGGTACCCAGGGACTCCCTGGTGCCTGCTTGAGCAGTCTCCTCTGTCCCCAGTGCCATACATCAGAGGCTGGGGGAAGAGGGAGCAGCGACCAGCTGGAGGGAGGACAGTGCTGGTGGTGCTGCTGTAACACCTCCTCTCAAACAGCCACACAGATCAGGCAGCCAGCTCTGTTTCACCCCTCCCTGGGTTTTGGCTACAGAAACTTAACTGGCCATTTGGCTGCGTGAGAAAGAGCTCAGGCACAGCAGTGGCTGGGACAAGGACCCTGAGAGCTGAAACAAAGGCAGTAAAAGGAGTGATGCTTCTGCCAGGGAAGAGTATGAGTGGTGTCATAGGAAAAAGTTTTTTATACAGCAACCAAACTGTCTCTTATTCAGACCTTTCTTGAGCAGCAGCTGCATTAAATGCCCATGATTGTTCCCTTTATCCTAATGTTTTGATAAGGTACCTATGTAATTCACCTAATACTGTCATGGCTGTGTAAATTTGCTGTGATAGTAGATAAAATTAGTGTTTGCCTTTGTTTGACACCCTTTTTTCCAGCACTAACCTTGGAACTTAAGTAGCTTTTCTGGTTCCTTTTGCCTGTGTTTTCCAGATTCTTTTATTTTCAGTCATATTTCGGCCAGGCATGCTGCTGTGCAGTTGCAGAAGAAAACACTCCAAGTACAGCAGAAGCAACCTGCTTCCAGCTTGTTGTGTGTTTTAATTTAATTTTTTAGATTTTCTGTAAACCACATAATTTTCCCACAAGGTGAAACAGATGTAATAAATTTTCAGCACTTGCCTTTATGAAAGGATTTCAATCTTTTAAATTTTGTGCAGTGTCAGGTCAAATATTCCCTAGAGAAAATAGGGCATAGATTACACTTAAAGCTATGAAAGGCACATGGTGACCTATATATACCTCCAGCAGTCATTTTGAATATACAACACCTTCAACTTAAAAGAACAGATCATTGCAAGAGGTACAAGACTGTACAGGGTAGAGGGCAGTGAAATACAGCATTCACTTTTCCAGTTTTTACATACAGAGCCATCAGTGTTTCCCTACATGCCTATAGTAAAAAGGAAGTTTTTGTACACTTAGAGGTGGTGGAGAAGCATAGTTATATCTCATTATACTGAAGAATGGGAAAGACAACTTTTTCTGTTAGCTGTGCATTTTCTTCTACTAGAAACTGAGTTTTTCCTTTTCTTTCCCAGAAAGTGGTCAAGTTAAAAAATAAATAGATGAGCAAATAGAGATGTGTGAATAATTTTATATAAAAAGACAGTATAGTTTATGCATATATATTATATATACTTTATGTATGAAGTTCTATTTAGTACCTTGCCATCATTAGAGAGATACTCTGTACTTTTGTACAACTGAACCCTCCCTACATTCTCTTCTGTACTTTGATGGAGAAAGCCAGAGCTTATAGAGATAATGCATGTTTATATCCCACAAGCTGTGTTTCCTGCCCACTTGAAACTCTGGTGAAAGCTTCTCACCTAAAATGACTAGATCTTCTCAGTTCACTAGTTTCTCCCATTCTTGAAAGTACTGCAGAACATCTTGGGTTCAAAGAGAGAATAATAATCCTTTTAAAATATCTTTTCACAGTTCCAATAGGGAAGTAACATTGTGATTGGATTGTTGGCAAAGGACTTCAGAAATAAAATGCCGTAAAGATAGCCCAAAAGTGGCAAGTAAAACTGACATAATGTGATTGGCACCAGGGATACAGGACATTGCACCAGTGAGACAAAAGATCCTTTAGAAGAGTATTTTAAGCCTCTAAGGTTGATTTAACAGGGACAAAGTTTACTGTGGCACCCTCGCTCCACGGAGGCAGCAGAAAGCAGTCATCAGGTCCCATCCAAGCTGCTGGTAGGAATGAAAGGAGAGGAAAAAAACAGAATCAGTATATTTCCTGAAATGTTCTCTCTTTCCACTTCTGCTCTTTAGCTAGTTTGTGAAATTTCACCCCAAAAGAAGACAATGATTTAGAAGGGCTGCACTAAGCCTGGTGTCGCCAGTCCCTGAGATAAGCCCTGGGAAGCTGCTCGGAGCTCGTGCCACACTGAGCAGCCTGGGAGGGGAAAGAGCTGCCTGAGCATCCCCATCTGCACTGCTACCAGTCTGCAGCTGGCCACCCCTGGGCTCCCATGAGCCCTTCAGACGTTGGCATCCATGGGGTTTCTCCTGATAAATTGTAGGCTTGGGTCAAGACTAATTTATAAATATGGGAAAATTCAGTGTTCCTCCCCCAGGATTATTCCCCACATCAATTCTCACATTCCAGTACACAAAGACTTAGAACCAAAATCCTAAGAAGATGATGGGGAATACAATCATGAACTCAGGCCAAGAAAAACAAACAAACAAACACCCTACTGAAATACAGCAAGTAAGGTTAAAAAAAGCACTGCTGTCATACCTTTCTTACATTTCTAATGCCCTTGGTAAAGGCTTCTCTGACTCCCTTTTCCCTTGAGTTGAGTATTGTCCTAAGCCATACCAGGCTCACCACCTCTCATAGACCATGTCAAGGCAGGGCAGTAGCCCAGGTTTCTCCTGGCAAGTCTGTCTCTAGTCCTTGGAAGACTTGCTTAGACTACTTTGTGAGCATTACTCCTTTACTCAGTGTCTCAGCTTCCCTGAGGGGTGGAAGAGGTGAGGAAAGTCCCACTCCCTGTGTGCCACATCCCACTGCAAGGTGGTTCTGAACCATCACCCACCCACAGTTCATTCCATTGCAACAGAGACCCCAGAAATGGGGATCTCTCTGGCAACTTTCAGCAGAATGTCTTGGAGCATGGAAATGAAATCTTTGCTACAAGAATACACTTCTGTTAAATTCCAAGCACATGTACAACTACGAACAGCTACTTCTCAAATTTCTCTTCTGCAAATGAAGCTGTGCATGATAGCACATTGCCCTCTTGATAAGTAGAGGGAATAGACATCTTTTTCCACCCTAAAATCTCTGGCCATGGGGTCATATTTAGTTTATTGAATGTAACATTATAGCAATCCCTAACACCCTAACACAGATTCTGATATGTCAATCAAAGCTGATATTCTGTTATGTTGTGCATCTTGGCATTGCTTTCTTTCCTGGCTTGACCATAAGCTGATCACAATGATCACAAAGCCAGAGGTAAAACTTGTGGAGGGGACCCAGTGTTCATAAAAGCCATCATTTTTGCTCAGCCCTTCACAGCATAGCTCATGGAGCATAACTTAATTTCTTTATTATGGCAGCAACAATATTTAAAAGTACTTGGTAGCTATTCTGTCATCCTGTAGAAAGAAGTACTACTTTAGTTTCCATCAACTCTTTATGCTTCCAGAGAATAGGAAAACTGTCCTTGTCTTTTTCAATTAGAACTATGCAGCATCCTGAATTCAGTAATTCTAAGATGGAGCTCTGCTAAAGAAGAATGTGATGAGCCACATGCTGCAGCTGTACAGACACACTTAATCATCCCTAGAAGACACCTGGGTGTTTCTCACCATGAGCGATACATAAAAATCTGTGTCAAACCAATGAGTAGATCTGGAAGCCAAGCAGCCATGCAGACCATCAGGAAACACTGTCATCTAAATTCAAAACCTCATAGTGGTGAGACAGTTCTATAGGCCAGCTCCAGACAACAAGTAGTCACACTTGGTCTGTAAATCAGTGGAATAAGAAAAATGTTAGCCTCCTCAGTATTCATAGTTTTTGCATTCTTTATTTTTTAATCCCAGAGTTTTGAAAACAGAAACTCTGTGGGGCTATCCTCATTAAACAAAACCACCAGCAGGTCTCCCTATGCAGCCAAAAGAGCGGAGTTCAGAAGAAATTCCATCCTTAATTATAGTTCTGCACATACTTATCTGTGAGATAAAGAAACTGATCTGCATTCCTCAAAACATATGAGTATTTCAATACTCTGCTGCTCATGTACAAATGCAACTATAACCTTATGCTTTTATACTTCTTATCTGTTGTATCATTTTTAGTTTCCTAAGCATTGAATATAAAATCCTTTGGTCACAATTTGTTGTCTTTATTGCAGCCAAATACTGTTTGAAATATGAGAGATCTGAAGCCCATCCAAGCTTCTTTTGACATTGTTTTTCCAAGCATGGCCCAAAATTTGCCATGACTCAAGTGAAGTTTAAGGCACACTGGTGCTGGACAAAAAACAAGGCATCATCCAAGAGTCTGTATAATGTGACTATACATGAGGTAAATATGAAATTAGATAGTGCAGGGATTGGTAAGAAAGATACAACCATAGCCAAACTTTCAAGAAACTGACAGAGATCATCAGAGTTTTGCAATGGAGAATAGTCATGTGGTTTTCAGTGGTGTCAGAGATGAAAGAAATTATTATGATTTTCAGCTGTTAGTAGTGGAAGCCATTTCACAAACTTATTTCAGCCCAGGAAAGGACACAAACATGTGCCAAACATGATTCCATACAAAGCTTCCCATGTAGTCTGTACCTCTATACGTGTCTACCAGAAACAAAACTTCAGATTACCAGACAGATGGTAATTGCCTTTGCCAAGGATTGTCAGACTCCCTAAATGTACTCTGTGTGTTTGGTTCGGCCAGCCAAAGATAAGATTTTATTCTGAAGATTTTTCTGTCATAGACGGTAAACAAATCTGATGACCTTCAGCTTGGAGATGGGAACGGGAGGGGTAAACTCAAAATTAAAAAAAAAAAGTTTGTATTAAACTTCAAAGTGTTAAAAACTAAATTGTCTAAATATGGGAGGGGAAAATGTTAAAGTTACATGTCAAATCAAGCCTTTGCATACAAATATGATTCTTATTAATGCATGCTGTTAATGCTTTCTTCATTAAATATGCCCTTATTTTCTTCCCTAAAGCCCAGTAGTTCTCTTACGTACTGGTGTTTTCTTTGTCTTGATAGTCCCAAAATGACTCCATCTCTGCAGCAAGCCTCTCCCACTCTACATTATCCAGTGTTAGTAGCAATCCAAACAACTCCTAGACTTCAAATATTTCTGAAAAATTGGAAGAGCATTCATAGCTCCATTCTGCAGTGGGAAGAACTGCGGCACAGAGAGATAAAATCATCTGTCCTTGGCAGGAAGCCACCTACAGAATACTTGCTTTTTGTTCATTTTTTTTCTCCTGCCTTTATAATCCAGATACTTCTTAGATATTTTGGGGATTTTTTCTTGCTAGTATTCTGTTTGATTTTCTTTTTTTAATCACCTCGTTTATTGAGATGCCTGTATTTTTAATTACCTCTTCCTACAGGCTATTTCGTAAGTGAAAACCTCTCCCTGGTTGCATAAAGTCTCTACTGAAATATCCAGCAGGACCAGGACTAGGCATACTTTCTCTACTTTTGTCCCACTTTTCTCTGTCCCTTGGATCCATTTATCCCTAGTTCTTTCCATTTTGCGCTAAACTTCTAACTCTCCCCCGCATTCCCCGCTGCCGCCTTCCTATTTTCTTTCTGTCTCTCTCGCCTCTTTTCCCACCAGCTGGACATAAAGGGACCAGGATTTGAAATACCAAACAATAGCTTTTCAGATCTTGGTATGTTTCCTAAGGACTTCACAGGACTGAAGTCTATGGGAGGGGGAGTAGCCTTTAAAAAAATGAGTAGATGTTCCTAATCATTGCCAGGAGATGCACTAAGGGGAGCCTACAAGGACTCAGTCACAAAAAGGGAGTGGTATTTTCCTTGCCATGAGCCCAGTATTGCGCTAGCCAGCACTCTGAGTCACTGAGGGGAGCTTTGCTGGGAGAAGTCATGCAGGAAGTTCAGTCCAAGAAATCAATCTCAGAACAGCCATTGCCCTATTTCGGAGAGTATCAAGTATCAACACAGAGTTTCAGGAAGGCTGTTCAAAGTAATATTCTCATTATGTTGGAAAAGCATCAGCTATGCCAAAGAAGAACCGTCCTCCTTAACAGTATCTCTCTGGTGTCCCTCTGATGGTCATGGTGACCCATGGTCATCTGCTCACTACTGATGGGTGGCATACATTCAAAATGACCATACATTCCTTTAAATAGTTGAACAAATATTTCCCTAATCTCTGTGCATTTTGGAGATACCAAATTGGTAGTTTAAGTCAGTTCCTTCCACATCTTTCCCAGCTCACAACTGTTGCTTTTATTGGTAACATCATCATAGTTTATCCATTTCCACTAAAATTACCGAAGTTAAATTACCTATCAGTTAACCAGAAACACTCACAGGTATCTCTCTACATCCTGCAGCCTGCAGCAGTGGCACAGTTGGAAGCTTGGGAAAAAATATCTTTTTCTCAGAATGCTCCCTTCCACAGAGATAGAAAAGAAGAGGATTATAGAAAATGTTGGGAGGGCTTTTAGCAAACTGGCACAAAAACTAAGAAACAAACGATGGATGTTTTCTAGTCTCAGATGTCTATAATGGATTTCAAATCAAGCATTAACCATGGTGTATTTGTGTTGGAATAGATGTCCCACAGACATTTGAGACAGGTCCTTTGTTGCAAGAAATGCGGAAAATAAGAGCCAGCTTCCAAAAGACCTCTTTGATTTATATTTGTGTATCTTGCATGGAAAATGGAATAATTTGGTACAGAGTCACCATTTGTCATTTAAAGTGTGATGTGCAAAGCAATTCACAGAAGAGTGACATAACATTGACTATGGGCCAGCTTGTCACCTATTGATCTACATAGGTACTCTTCCTCACAAGCCCTGCTACAACATCACATTAGCTAATCTCTGTGATATAATGAGAAACAGCACAACAACCAAGGGCATCTTTTCATATGCCTCCCTAATCATGGTAAGCCTTTCTGTTTCTGAAACTCATGTGTGGGTTTTCATCTTGTGGCATTCAACATATAAAAATGAAGAGTGGGGAGATTGCATGTTTGGTCATACAAAGGGAAAAATGTGGAAAAGAATCTCAATATCATTTGTGACGTTGATGAGTTCATTGCTTATCTGACTTTAATTCTAGATCTGGAGATAAAATTTTCTTAAGTCTGTCACCAGACCTGCTACAGCTTTGGGCAAAACATCTGTTTTCTCCATGCTTCTGACACTCCTCCCTTAAAATGAACAGAACAAACCTAAATGGCCACAAGATGAACTGATACTACCCACAGGTGAGAGCCTACATGGCACCAGGCTGTGCTATTTGACCAGTCCCCCAGTACCAGCTCCATGCCTGAGGCAAGCCCACGATCCTCACTCTGACTGTGGGGGCAGCTAAAACAAGACTGAGAAGTGGAGTCTCCCTTCCTCCCTCACACCCTAAGTCCCAAGGTGAGGAAAGGCACATGCATTTGCAGAATACAGCTCCAGTATTTTCCAGCAGATCCCCTGTTTAATGAACTAGCAAACCAGGACAGAAAGGGAAGAGAGACAACTCTGTACACAGGCATCCCTGTCTTCAATGGTAATTTAAAATAAACCACAAAACCAGCCCTACAATCCCATTAAAAAAAATTAATTCTCAGAATCTTAAAAGAAGGACCAGCCAGCAACTAAGCTGATCTGACAGAATGTATACATAACAGATCATATGGCCCTGGACAGAACGGAGAAAGGCATTTGAAAACATTCTGTGTTGTGTCTTTTGAAATATCTCAAAGACAGCCTTGTGCAGGCTTCACAATTAGTGAGGGAAGAAGAGGATTGTGGGGTGAAAAAAAAAAAAAAAAGAAAAAAGAAAAAAGAAAGAAATTAAGGAAGTGGAAGGAGAACACGAAGAGCATTTTAAGAGGTTGAACGCATGCCCCCCCCACCACGGACAATGGGCAAAAAGGGATCTAAAAATAGGTAGCATGAGACAGGACTCTCCAAAAGAGAGTAGGAAGGACACTGTGTTCTGGAAACTAGGGTGACCAACCACGAACAAATGTGCCAAGACTCTTGTACATTTTGTTGGCATTTTTCTCAAGGCTGGCACATAATCCATACCAGGAAAGGTATCACCAAGTAGTGAGTGCCCTTCTCTGTGGCATGCTTTGCCAGTACAAACTCCTCAGAGATCAGAGGCAAATGGCTCATCAGCCTGTGACAGAAAAATGATAAAACAAAGACT
The DNA here is from genome assembly GCA_017589585.1 of Phylloscopus whistleri. NCBI lineage: Eukaryota > Metazoa > Chordata > Aves > Passeriformes > Phylloscopidae > Phylloscopus > Phylloscopus whistleri. The sequence continues at coordinate 4,424,706 of JADMLD010000683.1, read as the reverse complement.
TTCCTGAACTCTCCCTTATCACCAGAGGAATTGACAGAAGTACATTTTTATGGATTTATCTAACTCCGTGAAAAAAAAGTTTGGCTTTTTTTGCTACCTACTAACAGTAAGTTTATAGCCATTTGTTCTTATGCTTACATTGGTATTTAGTTTCTTTCTAAATAGGCTTTCCTTAGCTTATCTTCTCCTCTCCAGTGTTTACAGAGAGTAATCATATCCCCCCCACCAAGTACACCAGCCTTTGCTATTTTCTTATTGTATACAAGATCTTTGATTTTGTGATCACTCTCCTTTTACACTTCTACATCTACTCTGGTCTAATCTGGTTTCTGTTGAAGTGGGGTAAACAGAGTGAGAATGAAACGTCAAATGCAAGCTCACAAGTACCTTGCAAAACAATACCTCTCTACCTCCACTGGAATTGCCAGACCTGATAAAACCTCTGAGTGTAAACCTTTTTCACTTCCAAATCACACTCATGTTTCTAATTTCTATTACCTCTTACAGATGTTTCTATGACCTCCTAAATATAATGAATGCCTATTTGTACTATTAAATTCTATCTCATTTCGGCTCAAGTAATCTACAAAGTAGTCTTCAAAGTCATCTTCATGCAATAGTCTAATTTTCATCTCTATTGACATGCTTCTCTTTTTATTTTTCACTGGCAATTTTCATCAACCTATTCCTGTTTTTTATTCCAAACTCATGAAACAAACATATTGACTGACACCAGTGTCAAGACAGAGTCTCAAGACAGCTCCTTGCAGCCTGGCAGGTTTCTTTTCAGCACAGCATGTTGCCCCGTCCTTTTTCTGTGCAACTCAGGTTTCTCATATTAATCTCCATTGTCACCAATCTGACAGCTTCTCAGATGCTACAATATAAAATATTTCAGTACAGACCAGGAATACTCAAACTGTCTGCCCAGGAAAGTGCAGGGAATCACCAACCCTGGAGGTATTTAAAAGATGTGGGGATTTAAAAGACTTAGTGGTGGACTTGGCAGCACTGGGTTAACACTGGACTCAATGATTTAAAGATCTTCTCCAACCAAAACAATTCCATGATTTCACTATATTTTCTTCAGTTAAAAAATCACTTATTCATCTCAAAGAGAAATTTTGCGATGCTTTATTCAACCAAGATAATTTTTTATCATGGTTTCTATTTATCTTCATTTGCTTAATTATTCTATATGTCAGCAGTAAGTTGTGCTAAAAATCCTTGCTGCTACTACTAACACTTCTCCAGCTGGTCTCACAGGTGAAGATTGTCTAGTGCCTCAACTGGAGTACATGGAGGGGTTTTGAAGACCACATGTTCCTCACTGTTGCTTCCAATCCAAGGAGCAGGAGACACATTCAAAGCAAACACAAGAAGGTTGTACTTCAATTAAGCTGCAGGTAACCTCTGGAATTTCTTGTCATGAGATGTTGTAAATGGTTAAAGATAGAAAAACAGGGGAGGGAGTACATGAACAAGTAAATGAAAGAGGAAACAACTGAAGGACACCACCTACAACCCTCCCCACATTTACACTAGGTGCATGAGTCCCTGGCCCACAAACTGCAGGAGACTCAGAAATTAATACTATATTGGGAGGCATGGTGAGATGGATTTTCAAACAAACCCAGTAAATTGACTCAAATATTTACATAATCTACTATATCTTATTTGACTGTCTTATTTCCTGACACTTCCTTATTTCCTAACTGGTCTTATTTCCACCACACTCATTCTAAGAAACTACCCCCATTCCCTTTCCCACTTTTTACCTCATGGCCAATATCAACACTATTGAGAGCTGAGACAAAGTGTTTGTTTAGCTGTCATAGGATATACAGATTATCTTTAAACCTTGTAATATCCTCAGGGCACATTAGATGAACATTCTCTTTTGTTTTGCTTTACATTTCTTGCTTTACCTACTGTCATTTTTTGTAATTTCTTTTGTTAAGAGCTTGACTTCCGATAATTCTCATTCTGTCCTTACATTTTCTAAGATCCAGCAAAAGGTTTATTTTGTCATAAGTCTTTTCTGACCTTTTAGCCCTCAAGTTTCATTCATAAGTTCTTGTCTGACACAACAAATCATTAGGCCACAAATGAGCCCCTTTCTGCAAGCTGCCCCTTGCAAGGATGAAATAGGTTTTTCATCTTTGAGGCAGATTATACACGTTTTACACATAGTGATAAATATTACACCTCTGAATTGAGGAATTCCAGCCAACTGCTGCCCCTCAGTTCTTCGTTTTCTCCAAGCAATGAAAGTAAGGACAACAGCTCAGGAGAGAATGGAATGCAGATTTTGGCATCTGAAGCCCCTTCCAAGTACATAAGGTACTTACTTACCTTCAACAATTGCAGCCATCTAGTGGACAAATACCAGAAACAGTCCCGAGCCAGTCCTGTGACTTCCAAACATGGTCTTCCCTTGCTTCCAGTTGTTCACTGAGTGGACTGGTATTTGGTGCTTCATGGTTAAACAGGCAATACAAAATGAGTGTCCCAAAATCACTTTATCATGACCTTGCATTACAGAGCAGTTGTCCTGGCCACTAAGACCTAAGGAATAAGCACACCTGGCTACCAGAGAACGTGATACTCCAGGGAGTCATTTGGGCATACAGATTTGTTCTCTTGCATTTCCAATACCTCACAAAAGTTATGACTTTACTAATGCTGCCATTTACTGACAGTGATAATGAATACATAGCCAGAATGGTTTCTACAGTGGGACACACCACTGACTTGCTTGGATACTTGACAAGTGAGTCTGGAGGCAGAGTTATGTGTGTCAAGGCCTTACCCTACAGCAGCGATTCCCAGCCTGAGCTACACCTGCCTGACTGGTGTATTGATCACTCTGCCAAGGGGAACATCAGCAGCTGCTGATTATCCCTGGTGTAAATGTTTGCCTTCACAGGAGGAAACTACATAGACAATTAACACTCTTGCAAGCTCAACTAGCTCAGTCAGCTAGGTAATGGCAATCCAGCTGCATCTGCCTTTTGAAGCATGGAACTTAGGGAAAGTAAATGGGTCAGCTGGCATGCACTTGGTGGAGGAGAGGGTACAAAGTTACAGGAAAAGAAAGAAAGGAATGCAGAAATATCTTGGCCTGTCAAGACCTAGCTCTGAAAACAGAAATTGTTGCTATTTCTGCTCTAACTGTTAATTACCTATTTTAGCATCAGTTGTGGTGGTATGTACATACTCCATGACCATCAACTGCTTTGCTAAAGATTTTTTTATGTGTATATGTCAGTCACAATTTGTACATCATATAAAATATTGTGCTCCCTAAAGTCTGACCTTCATTATTTTTTCAAATGGCCATATTAACACACAAAAAATTGTGTGCATAATACACAAAAAATACTTGTGTCACAAAAATGTGCACTCAGCAACATGATTATGATGATTTCCTTCTTTCCATGCCATCAGACCCAGCCAGAATGGATTTAGGACGAGGAGGTCCTGCCTGACCAACTTGATCTCCTTTCATGACCAGGTGGCCAGGCTGGTGGGTGTGGGGAAGGCTGTGGTTGTTGTGTACCTGGACTTCACTTTAACAGTGTCTCCCATAGCACACTCCTGGAAAAGCTGTCAGCCCATGACTTGGAGAGGTGCACCCTTCACTGAGTAAAGAAATGATTGGATGGCTGGGCCCAGAGAGAGGTGGTGAATGGTGCCAGTTGGCAGCTGGTCACTAGTGGTGTCCCCAGGAATCAGTGTTTGGTCCAGTCCTGTTCAATATCTTTATTGATAATCTGGATGAGGAGATGGAGTCCACCATCAGCAAATGTGCAGATGACACCAAACTGTGTGGAAGTGTCAATCTGCTGGAGGGTAGGAGTGCTCTGCAGAGGAACTTGGCTAGGCTGGTCTCAACAGGCTGAGACCACTGGCATGAGGTTCAACAAGACCAAGTGCCAGGTCCTGCACTTTGGCCAGAACAACCCCCTGCAGTGCTACAGGCTGGGCACAGAGTGACTGCCAGCAGCCAGGCAGAAAGGGACCTGGAGGTGCTGATTGACAGCAGACTGAACATGAGCCAGCAGTGTGCCCACACAGCCAAGAAGGCCAACAGCATCCTGGCCTGGATCAGGAACAGTGAGGCCAGCAGGATGAAGGAAGTGATTCTTCCCCTGTACTCGACACTTTCAGGGTGCACCTTCAGTCCTGTGTCCAGTTCTGGGCCCCTTAGTTTAGGAAGGATGTTGAGATGCTGGAGCATGTCCAGAGAAGAGCAAAAAGGCTGGTGAAGGGTCTGGAACACAACTCCTATGAGGAGTGGTTAAGGGAGCTGGGGATGCTTAGCCTGGACAAAAGGAAGCTCAGGAGAGACCTCATTGCTCACTACAACTGCCTGCAAGGAGGCTGTGGCCAGGCGGGGGTCAGCCTCCTCTCCCAGGCAACCAGCAACAGGACAAGAGGATTCAGTCTTAAGCTACATCAGAAGAGGTTTAATTTGGACATGAGGAAGAATTTTTTCACAGAAAGGGAGACTGGGCATTGAAATGGGCTTCCCAGGAAGGTGGTGGAGTCACCACCCCTGGCGGTGTTTAAGATAAGAGTGGTGTGGCACTTGGTGCCATGGTCTAGTTGATAAGGTGATATTAACTCATAGGCTGGACTCAATGATCTCAAAGGTATTTTCCAACCTAGCTGACTCTCTTCTATGACAAGTCACCTTTTAAAATGCTGATACTTTAGGGCAAGGCATGACTATTCCATTTTGTTTGCTAGGAACTCACCAAGATCTTGATGATGTACCACCGATACATATGTCTAAGGACCCTGAAGGAATGACTTTTTGGAAGCCTAGTCATTTCCTATACTTTTAGGAATTGCCAGAAAACTTAATTGAACCCCAGCCATTATTACCAATAATGAGCCCCTGCCCCTACTATTATTACCAATATATAATGCAGATACAATACAAAAACCTAGCTTTTCCACACTCTGCACACATGCTGTGGGTGTTTCCAGGTATCAACATTGTCACTGTCTGTCTGCAGTATTCCTGGCTGTTAGGAATAAAAATTTGTAAACACCATTTTTCTAGTGGCATTCAGTTATTGTGCTTCTTGGAGATCACTGTTATGAAGCTGCATACAAAGGGAAGAGACAAGATAGGAGGGGATCAGACCAGAGGAAATGCCATGTCCTCCATTATGTTTAGCAAAGCTGCTGAAGATCCTGGAGCCACACATCATTTGGACAGTACACTAACTACCTGGCTGATTCAGCTCCAGAGTTAAGCAAACTGTTTGTAGCCAACAACGTAACAATTCCAGCCATTTTTCCCATTCATAATTTATGTTTAAGCTCTGAATTGTTCCAATTTTTTTCACTTGAAATTTGCTGCAACAGTTTATTGAGGAATATGCTCTTTGTTTTATACCTAAGTCATAGGATATCATTTCTACAACCAGAAACTGAAACCATTCATCAACAGATAGTAGAACTTAAGCAGTCATGTCAAATTGAATCTTTGAGCAAATTCAGACTTACACACACATACAAAAAAAATGCAGCCAATGTTTGCCTGTGCGCATGGCCCGGGGCAGCAGTTTTCAGAACTGAAACCCAATGAGACAGGACACTAGAGATAGGAAAACAGATGTGCCATGAAGTTCCCAGCATGAGCAGAGCATCCCCAGCTACACATTCTAGTTATCAATTCACCCCAAAGGGCTGACACTAAACTGGTGTCAGATTTATTTTACATTCCAGAACAGCAGCAATAATCCTAAATTGCATAGATCTACACTGGACTTTAGTGCCTGACAGTCACTTGTCAGCTGCAGTCTTGCTCTGCATGTACTCAGTCCCTGCAAGATTTTAGCATGTTGCCTTTTGGAAGGATTAGGATACTGGACGTCCCCTGAGAAAGCCATAGGAAATATATATTGGTCTTGCGGTTAATTTAAAAAGCTCTTGATGTCATTATTATGTAGTGGAAACGTAGTCAAACACTTACTAAGCAGCCAAAATTTAAATAAATTCCCATGTTCTTAAGTGGTCATTTGAGTGTTTGACATAAAACATACATCTGTGTTTAAGACATGGCATACACACATGAACTTCCACATCACTGTGGGTTTTAACATGCTGAAACGATTTGCAACTCTGCTTTAAAGTTATTGGCTTCCAAAACCAATGATGATAAGTAAAGTGAGATCTGGAACAAATTAATATATTTCCCAATAACCTGCGGGTTTCTTCAGGACTGCTCGTAGTAACTTAATCGGCAGCCAAGAGCTCCCCGTAACAACAAAATGTAACAGAAGAAAAAATGCCATGAATATTGATAAGGTGCAAAGTCAGGCACTTAAAATTTAGGAAGCATAAAACTGTGACTCCCCATACAATGTTCATTTGAGATCCTCATATACATTTATCTTGATACAAACCTGATATTCAACTTTTTTCTACAGGATTTCTCTGTGGCTGGGGCAGACTCGGAAACCAGGAAGCAGAAGCAAAGTGCTGCTTTCCAACTAGGACAGCTGGCTGTCAGCAAATGCCATGGCAATGCCAGCTTCTCTACCAGAGAAATAGAGGACTCCAGAGAAAATATAATGACTGACCAAGGTGCTTGTGCAGAGGCATTGGGTGTTCAGAAAACAAGTGATATTCCCTATTTCCCACCTTTTCAGGAGGCAGTTAGGAGCATATATAACCCAGCTGGGTTGCTCAGGAAAGGCAGTTTCACCCTGCTGCCTCCTGCTCGTCCCTCTAACCCCACAGCTGGATTTGTCACCCAAGTTGGGGGATAGACAGACCCATGCCTGAAGCTAGCAGTCCCTTGAAAACAGAGGCTAATCAGGAACAGATGGCCAGAATTGTTCCAGGAGCACATACATTTCCTTGGCCATCATTTTCCCAGCCCAGGGATCTGTGGGGAAGTGCCAAGTCGACTGGGTTAGTTCTGCCCCCAGCTGCAGAACAGTGATGGGAAAGGGGCTGCTCTCAGCTGAGCACTTCCCAGGGGTACAGACACAGGAAACAGGTATCCTAAAGCACAGGACCAGTTAACAGCCTGCAGAGATCCTCACATCACTTATAAACGAGCTACTTCAGGGAGGGAGATTTAATCCTGGAGGGGAGGTTTAGACTGGGTATTAGGAAAAAATTCTTCATGGAAAGGGCTGTCAGGCACTGGAACGGGCTGCCCAGGGAAGTGTTTGAGTCACCATCCCCAGAGGTACTTAAAAGACGTGTAGATATGGCACTTGTGGACATGGTTTAGTGATGGATTTGGCAGTGCTGGGTAAATGGCTTGACTCGAAGATCTTAGAGGTCTTTCTTTTCCAACCTAAATGATTCTATGATCCTATGATTAATGCCATATTGTGCCCAGCCTAAAGAGCTCTGTTTCTTAGCCTTACAGTTCCTTTCCCCTTCTGTGTTTTTCTCCATGTGGCTGTTATATATTGGCCTTTTTATTATACCAATTTAAAATTGAGAGAAAAGGCTTTACAATTTGCACCCATTTTATTCTTCTTTTTTCTTCTTTACAGATGAACAAAAAAACCCAAACAAACAACTCCCAAAATCAAAACAAACAAAAAACATAAACAAAACAAATTAACAACAACAAAAAAACAGCCAACCAACCAAAAAAACCCCAAAGCCCAGCTCTGCCATTCAGTTTGTCCAGTTTTGTACTTGGGCACTACAATGGTTCACATGAACAGTTGTAATATTTTTTATAGGAGGTAACTGGAAGTCCAGAGACACTGAGCAACCTCTCCATGCAGGAATAAACAAAAACCTTAATTTCCAGATTCCTATTCTAGCAGCAAAGCTGCTCTCCCACACTCCCTACGGTTTACCAAAAATCGTCCCTTCTCTTTGAAATGTTTACTCCAAAATACCACAATGTGTCTTGGATTCCCACAAAGATCAGAGTAGCAACACAAGAGATCCCAAATCTGTCAACACAGCTTTACCTCAGTGTTGTTTCTCTAGTTGAGATTTGGATTAGGGCACCTCAAGGCTGAGGCACCACCTATATGGAGCACCCAGCCCCTTGTGAAGGAGGCAACAGTGAACTATGGGTGACAAACTGGCATATGGATTTGGGGACATACAAGGACTAAATTTTAAAATTGCAACCTTGGGAGAGAAGAGTGAAAAAGAAATTTCAAATTAGGCCATACCTAAAATGTCAGAGTATTTCATTCAAAGTTAGACAGTCTCATTCAAACAATACTGTTGTTTATGATTCAATTTTTCCACAGCCATAGGCAAGAAACAGTTTTGGAAATGGTAGTAGAATGGGTCCAGGACTGAGAGGACAAAAAATAAGGGGCTTTGATATATGCTGAAGAACCAGAACAGCTTTTATTGCCCTGTGAGAAGTGTGGTTCAAGTACTTTGACTCTGCTCAGAGCCTGATGCCAGGAAAGCATTTTTTAAAATCTTCCAGTTGCTAAAAAGGAAAGAGAAGATTTCTGCCTCTTGGAAGGGTGTACTTAAAAAGGGGTACACAGACTAGTTCTCCATCTTGAAAAGGGTATTTGCCTAAATACTCACTTGTCTAAGTGAAACTGCAAGAGCACAGGTTTTTAATCCCTCACTGTGTTGAATTTCCTGGCCTTTTGCTAAAAGTGGCATCCAAGTAGTTGTGACACACACCATCCAGTGCAGGGACGGTGCTGCCACTGCACAGACTTCTCAGGGGTGACACAAGGGAGGCTCAGCCACTCCAGCTTCTCACAGGGTAGGCAATGGGAGGCTCTGCCTCTTGCAGAAAATGGCTCACCAGGGCCAAATCTGCAAAACCAGCAATGCCATAGAGTGCTCCTGATCACTGCATTGTGGTCAGAATTTTGGCTTTGGGTTGTGGAGGGTTTTCTGTCTTTTACAACCAAAGTTTTACAACTCAAATTTGTTGATTCATTTTATGAAAACTGCAAACTCAATCAACATTTGCTTGTAGTGGATATACCTTGCCCTACTCCTCCATCGCTCATGTGCTGCAAAGCATCATGTAGGAAAGCAGGAAGGAACTTAGACTCAAAGGCTGACTGCTAGACCCTCTGCTGACACCCTAAGGGAGATTGCAGTGTCCCCTGGTTGGCCAAAAAAGCAAAGTTAGTCCATTTCCTTTGTGAAATGTGTTAATAGTCCTTCTGCTGCCCCAGGAAACTTCGGTTTCCAGGATCACTAGAAATTGCTCAATGAATCATCACAGATCTACAAATCCATGGCTGCTTCTGAACAAAGGTGCCCTTCATGCATCGTGTGCATGGGCAATTTCTCCTCAAGAGGCCTGTGCAAGACTCCAAGTCCTTTGCTCATATCACAGAGTTTTCATGAGGTTAAAAATCAGGTTTTGCATAGCACTAATATGAACAAATATTTATCATTCTGAGCTGAACTAACATGTAACTGTGCCTACCCCAGTTCAAGAAGGATTTTAACCTGCTGCCTGCTTAAAGTGAGACATAGGCTTAAACAGCTTGCTGACTAAAAGCCAAAAGGAAGATAGATTGAAAGATTGGGCAGACATATACGATTGCATAAAATTTTCAAGCAAACTTTAAAAATTTTTTCCCTTTAATTCTGATGTTTTATTGGTATTGCTTTCCCAGTAGAATTTCAGTGCAGCTCTCATCTTTACAACAGAAAAGAAACAAAACTGAAGCAAAAATTGTATTTTCCCATTTAACTGAGTACCTGTTTTTAATGGGTAGAGTCAGGTCCAAATACAGAATTTCTCAGACAGACTCTGAATTCTTTATTTAATTTTCCAAAACCCTTGAGCTGTTCTAAAAATGTTTTATCTTGTAGTAATTAAATAAAAATCAATCACTTCAATATAATTTCAAATGATACATGGAGCATACGGGAGTATTGTAAACACAGAAAAACATTAAAACATCTGTTATTATTAATGCTCTTTACTTTCTGCCAAGTTTATCCACGGTCCTGTCGAGTGAGGAAATCCTTCTGCTGATACAGGAATCAGATGATCAGAGTTAGGCTCACCAAGGAAGAGGCGACACAAGGATTTTTGATGAATTTCAAGACAGTGTAAAGGTCTTGTTTATATTCTTCTTATCAAGGAATGAGTGAAGGAGCTGTTGCCTGTAAATATGACCAAAAGGATTGACTGCCATATGAATCTCCTCACCAGCGTGTTGTGATCTCCTGGGTAGCCTTAGCATTGGTGGATTTAACGTGGTGCACTGACGATTCATTATTGATCCTCAGTGACTTGTAAACAAAGGCAGCGTGTCCTGCGTCACCCAGGTTCTGTTTATCCAAAATGCCACAATCACATATATTTGTCTCAGAGATAGCATTGTTCAAGTCCACCCTCTATGATGATGTTTCAGACAAGAAAAGTATTTTTACAGTGCTGCATATCTGGAAGTGACAGGAACCAAATAAGGAATCATATTAATGGTGCAAGATGAGCCTGACAAGCTATTTGCATGTCAGTATGCAGAAAGCAGAGCTGTAGCATGTCATGCAAACATCTTCAGGATTGAACTGCAAGGTTTGAACCTCATGTTTCTGAAGGCTCAGATATGTTTTCTGCAACATTGATAAAGATTAGGAGAAAAAAAAATTATCACTGAAATCTCCAGGAAAAATGCATTCAGTACATACACACATATAAAATTCCCACAATCTAAATCAGTTCAGACCGATCCCAGAGGGAGCTCCTCATCCTTTCTGCCTATTTCCACCCCATTTGTTTTATGCCATCTCTTTCTAATACAACCAGGGAAACTGATCAAACACATTCTATACATACCATCCAGCCCACAGTCTCAGCATCCCAGCTGTATTCCTAACCTCACAAATCCACAGTGAAACCATCTCCAGGGTTTCAAAAGCATAGCAGCTTTCATGAAGGGAGGCAGTGGGAGCTCTCTTAATTAGCTCAGCTTCTTTGTGCATTTCTAGACATGTCTCCCTCTTTGTTCACCTTTAAGAATTTAATGTCAGAGTAGAAATAGAAGATTTGTCCTCCATAAAGCAGCATCACATTCTTCAGGGTCTTCTTTTTCCTAGTAAAAGTTCTTACACTCAGAAAAACAGTCAACATGGGGCCAAAAATCTAAACAGAAAGAGGTGAATTTTAACCAGTCTGTGCATTTAATGAGGACTAACAGAGGAAAAGCTGGAAACCCAGCCAGTTAGGTGAGCATTTCACCAACAAAAAGTCCTTCACATGTTGTCCCTATAACCCTGCAAAGAAAAATTCAAACATGAAACCATCATTAATATAATTCAATCCTTTCTGGAAGTACAAGAAAATTAAATTCAGTCTTGATAGCTTAATTCTTTTAATATTTCCACTGAATAACTTACCAACCTGACAGTCATTTCTAGGATGCAGGGAAGGCAGCAGAACTGCAAATTTTTCTCATCAGTACTTTAAAGTATCAGTTTATACAGAGTTGAGGACAAAGCCATGGAAAGATGGGTTCCAACTTTATTGTGTCCCTGATTTCATTATTCAAGGTTTGCAACAAGGGAATCACATGATCTCCTTGAACATGCCGCATGGGCTGAGAGGCCCTGACACAACAAATCACTCAAGAATGTGTCTAAACTACACACAGTGAGTTTTTCTAAGGAGATCCCACATAGATCAAGTTAGATAACAATTTAAATCATTAATACCATTCCTCTCTGGCTACTTACAAAAAGGTTTGAAAACTGAGATTCCCCATTAAAATCTTCATGAACTCCAAAATCTGAATTAGTACACAGCTTAATAAGAGGTAGCAGTCAATTAAATTTCTATCTTCTGAGAATTGTTTTGTCTTACATGCTGCAATATTTCTATTACTAGGGGACTGAAATAAAAAAGTTAAATTTAGACAAATTGTCTAATTTTTATGCATTGTCATGATGGCTTAAAATAAATATGAAAACATCAATAAAATTGAGAATTTTGAAGAACCCAAAAAATGCACCTCCACCTGAAAGGAAGGAGACTACAAATATCAATTTTTCTCCAGAAGTTTACTCATTGCTATGAAGAGGCTGTCCTTCCTACTAAGTAGGCTGTAATTAAAGTATTTTGTATAAAACCAGTTCAATAAGAAGAAAAGTAAATTAATCCTGGTCTCAGCTTAAATAAAAAAATAAATAAAGCAAAAAATCTAACTCTCCCTCAGTTTTACCTCCCCTTCAAACCTCCCTGTACTAGTACTGGCAAAATATTCTGATCCATCTAACCAGTACCCTCACCAAAGGATGAGGATGATTTCCCCTTTGAAGCTCTTGAAGATGTCTCCTGATAATTAAAACACTCCTTTTCTGCAGAAGAGGAAGCAATGATCTTATTAAGGACTACCTACTTTTTCAGTACATGCACGTATGTACATTGTACCCATGTACATTGTTCATCTTACTGCATGTGTGTCCTCTTGTTTTTCAGTGTAAAATACTGAAAACTCTCCTTTCTCACAGACAGCAAAGTTTAAGGGTGTTACCTAAAATTACATTAGAAATTACATCAGCCTTGCCTTAAAAACCTATATTAATAAACTACTTCAATGTCTGGAACAAGTGTACAACTCTCATTGCAAGGCCTTTAATGTTTTGTTTTTCCCATGTAAAACAAGGTCTTAGCTTTGTATAAAAATTTTGAACAAAAGTTACACTTAACTGTAACTTAATTTGCAAACTGTTCACAATCCTACTGGTTTATAATTCTACCATTTCAAAAGAGACATTTTGGCTATTTGGAACTTTAATGTCAGCAAACCATCTCAAAAACTACAAATACATATAGTTAATGCACAAAACAAAGCATATATAACATTCACACCCGTTGAGCCCAAGGGCTCTGCTCACTCTCAAGATATCTATTTTTACAAATCAGCACCTTCATCCACATTTTCAATTCATTACAGTAAATATTCAGCTATTAGAATGTTCCTGCATGGAATGAGATGAGAAAAGGTTCACAGGAATATACCCAAAGTCAAGTTTAGGCAACTAATCACATCTGCTCTGCCTGGACTCTGCCATTCATAGTAACTTAACACAGTCCCAAACCTCATCTCTCAACTATTCTATTGAACAAAAGTCACAGACCTTGCATACACCATGGAAAAATAGGCTCAGTTGACTATGTGGCCAACTATTCATTCATGTTTCTTTTCCATGTAATATCTAACATTGATATATTTAACAAAATTTAATTCATTAACACATTAGTGGTTATACCAATATTCTTTGTTGATTAAGCTCTTGGGATTTTTTTCCCAGTCATAAAGTGATCAAACTAAAATTTAGGTGGTTTTTTTTTTCCTTGCTTTACTTTCTCAGCTATTTTCATAACTATAATTTTCAATAGGTAATTGGGTAAAAGGAAAGGCTTCTGTAATTGCTGGGTTTTTTTGGATGGTCTCTTTTAAGTATTCTTACTAGAGCATTTCTGCTGTTTGAAGAGACTGTGACCATCCCTTCTATTGAAGGGCTATACTCAAAGAAAACAATGAAAGACACAATTCTACGGCCACCATGTACGGACTTCTCTTTATTTGTCTGAATAGGGCTTGGTCTGCAGGATCCTGGAGGGTAATTTTATGACTTTTTGGACATGGCCTCACTGTCCTGCCTAAGCTCAGTTACATCTGTGCTAGCAGACAATGGCTCTGCTCCTGCTTCTAATGTAGTCACTGAGAATTTTGCCATGAACTCATATTACTGTAATTTAGATGTGCTACTGAAATAAATGTGATGTATATTTTCCATGATATGATTACTGGATTCAGTTCTGGTCAATTAAAGCTGCTTGCCCAGGGCTATCAACAGGGTAAGGACTAATGTCAATAAGCAACCCTTGCTCACATCTGCTGGCTGCCTATTAAAAAACCCAAAACAAACAAACCAACATTCAAAATGGGCAGTGACATTAATTTGTTGCCTTCAGCCCTATTTAGACTAAGAATACTCAGCTGCATGGAGCTGAAGTATTGTGTCCATAAAGAAACTGGCAGAGGGAACATGTATTGGTAGGAAAGTGTCAGACCTGAATGACACTCTGAATGAGGTTCAAGGTGGAGAGTTCAGCTGCAGCACTGCCCACACCACCTGTGAAAGGCCATGCAGCAGCCACTTCACAAGACAGACAGACTAGATGAAAGCCTCACAGCACAGCAAGAACAGACACAAAATGTAACAGAGATAAAACCGTGTGTGTGTGTGTGAGCACTTGAATGAGCACAGTTACAGCAAAACACCCCCAGTGCCACCCAGGACTCTGGGGTGTGTGCAGCAGGCCCTGAGTACCAGCCTCACAGAGGGCAGCATAAGAGCAGCTGGGCTTGGTCCCTGCTATGAAGGAAGCAATTCAGAACAGAAAAGCTCCTGGTGAACTTCTTGTGGGTCCCTGGCCCTCTCTGCTGTCCCTCCACCCAGCACCTGATACACCCTCACTGACCCTCACTGCCCCAGCAAATGAGAGATCCTCTCTGTTCCCATCCCAGCTGAGCTTTCATCCCGTGGGTTGCATCTCCGAAACAAAGACACATCCTCACTCCAGCTCCTCTCCTAGTTTGTTCTCCCATGGTTTTAATGACACCCTGGGGACTGGGCTAAGCAGTTCAGGGAGCAAAGATGGGCATCTCTCATGCTCCATTGTTTTGCAGCAGGAAATGGCTGCAGAAAAGCTTCTTCTCAGTGCACACAGGCTGATGACATGGGACTGGTGGGATCCCTTCTGGTCAGAATGTAACCCTCACTGGAACAATCAGCAATTTGGACATCCGAAAATTATTTTATTAAACAACAGTTGTTAATCAGTAGGAGGTCTTTTTCCACAGCCATTCTTTAAAGCCGAAACATTTCCATGTTTCCTGTAATACTTGTGCTTAGTCACACATTGACAAATACAAGGAAAAAAACTCAGATCTGTATGACAGATTTTTGGAACCACCAAAATAATCTCTTTGAATTCTGCAGCCACTTGACAGCAGGAGACCAGGAGGAGAGTGTTGAAAGCAAAAACTTGTATTTATTCACTGGAGTTTTTATTGCATTTTTCTCCCAGAACAGGATACCTATCATATTCTGCAAAAAATACATTGTCAAATGAATAGTCCACAGACCCTTTAAAACTTTCCAGGTCCACTTTTTGCTATCCATCCTGTAAGCCTGACAGAGAGAAAAGAGATTGTCCTTTACATTTCAGTGAGAATTTAACACGCTCAGCCAAAGGCTCTGCCAGAAGACATCTTCTGTAGAACATCCCACCATCTTGCAACTCGCATATTCACACGTGCAAAAGGTCTCTGGCTGAGCCTGCTGTAATACATCACAAGAAAAGAGATCCCTAGGTCAAAATTCCCTAAAATTTGAACACTTGAGAAATATTAAGTACTCTAATTAGGAGTAAAAGAGGAAGGATTGTGCTGGTTGGGCTCAAGGTCATGTAAGTCATTAAACTTTCCTCCTCTGTGCCAGGCTGGCAGCAGGCCTCATTCAGAGTGTTGTCCATACAAAGAGGAGGTCTGCTCTTTTTTTTTTCTTTATGGTCATCCCAAAAGGCCATGACTTCAGTGGAAGTGAAAGTGAATATCCTCTCCCACATCCATCACTTCTGAAGCATGGAAGGAATAAGCACTTCATCTCTAAGTAGATCTGTAGAGAAAGAGATAAGCCTGGCTGTTTTCCAAAGGACTGGCTGTAGCACAGAGCTGGGACCGGGTGGAAACAGCTGACAAGGGCCATGGCCTGCAGAGGATGGCAGCCCTGTGATCTGCTCTGCTGGTGGCATGGGCCTGAGAAACTGGGTTTGTTTCTTTGCCTTGCATGACCAGCACCTGCTGCTGGGGTCCTTGCTCCTTACAGCAGGCACCCACCCCTGAGCAGGAAGAGCAGGCTGGGCTCTCCCACATGTTCTCTGCCTCCTGTTTGCACTGTCCTTCTCCCTCATCTCTTTCCAGGGCAAGCACAGCCTCTCCATCACTCGCCTCACACCAGGCTGGCTGTGTTTTTGAAGACTTTGAGCATGTGATACTTTGGGGTCTGCCTTGAGGGGAGAGCTTCAGTATGTGTCCCACAGCAGCCCAGCATCAGCACCAGAGAGCCAGAAAGGCCTGGATCTTGGATAGCCCCATGGTGTGTCCTACTAGCCTGCTAAGCAACATGTACACATCATTTACATCCACTATACATGACACTGCACATCCCAGAGTGGGACTGCTGTTCAGAGGCACTGTGCTCTCCCCATAACATGCCTGCATGTCCTTGGGAGCCCAACTCAAAGACATGGGCTTTGCCAGCCAATGCTGAGAGTCAAAACTTCGGTGTGCCTTTGTGAATCTATCCCTTAGGCCAACCCATGCTCAGCTGTGTAATACAAATAACATTTTTTACCAGAGAAAACATTTATGCATCTTGGAGGCATACAATAAAAAATAAAAAAAAAACCCAAACACCACATTAAAATACTTAATGTGCTTAATTCTGTGTCTTTGGGGTCATTTTGCCATGATGGAGTTATAGGTGCTATACAGAAATGAGATTCCCTGCTGATCACCTTCACAGTGCACTCTCAGGCGGCCCTTCATAAATGAAATTAAAAGCAAGACTCTCCAACAAATACAGACTGATAACTGAAGCTTCACAACGTCTCAATCACTAAAATCACAAATAATCTCTCACAATAAAAACAGTGTTGGTGCTAAAAACAGTGTTTTAAATTAATTTTAGCCAAGTGAACATAGTGCTGGCCACAAAGGAGTAAAGCCATGGAAAGAAATCTCCTGGAGAAGCAAATAACTAAATGTGCATGATGGGTGCAGCTGGGCACCACCAAGCTTTCATGGTGATCTCAGCAGGATGAGTAAGTTCATCCAGCATTTTCCATGAAGCAGAGAACAATATTTTTCACTTTGTAGCTTTCTTCTGAGGCTCCCAAGAGAGCAATTCTTTTTTTTCAGGCTGCTTGCAACTGCCATAGAGCTTCCCCCCAAAACCCTGCAACTCCTGCCTTGTTAATACAAAAAAGGGAAGGAAGCATGAAATGTACAGAGTGACACATTCAACCCTTTTTCTTCTTAATTAAAAATGTGGGATATCTGTGGTGGTGGTGGTAGTAGAAAGAGGTGAAAACACATCAGTGTGGCAAGGTGACGTGTCTTTGCAAGCCTCCTGCCTCTTACTCCTCACCCCCCCTCCACGGGCACAACCAGCCATCAGCATGGATGCAATAGCAGCAGCTGTTGCAGATCCCCTGGCTTGCCCTGTTGTGTCTGCTGGTGGTTCCTCTTGATGCAGACCCCTTTGGTCAGTGATACAGGGAAGATTAGAGCTGAGCTGATAAGCAGCTCCATGGGACAAGGCACATGTGGCTCCTGCCAGTCAGTGTTGTGACGTTGCATGTCCATGAGGCTACCGCATGTACGTAAGAGCGGCCATGCTGAGCTCCCACCATGCACAAAACTCATGTACTGAATTTTCCCTCTTTGCCTCCGGCCATCCCTGTTCTGCTTCTTGCTACGTCAATTAAAGTCTACCACACTAGCAGCAAAGGGCCCTTGAGAAAAAGGAAACCAGGGAGTAGGCTGGTTGTTCCTGATCTAGGCGTGCTCTCTGCCAGTACAGCATATTTTCTAGAGTGTTTTTTACAATTTGGTTTAAATGACTCAGCTAAGGGGTTTTGTATAACTTCTGACCACAGCCTAACAGTTCTCACAGGAGGTAATATTTCCTAGTGTTTGGCATGAGCCTTCCTCCTTTTCATCTAAGCACTTGTGCTCCTTCAGCAGTCCTTACCCATTTCTATCCTTTCTTCATGCTTACAGGCTACAACTTTGTAAGGGATTACTGGACCCCTCAACTTCCGCTAAGCCCTTCAACATGCAGTGTTGTATACCACATTCATTACTGTTATGAAAGTATTTAGACAGACAGGCTTTATCTAGCTGTCCTAATCTTTCCCATAAGCCAGTCTTTCTAAGTCCAACAGTGGGTTATTTTGTGTGAATTCCCTCCCCTTTGTCAACAGCAATCTGCAACATTCTAATCTTCGAATCACTGGATTGTTGCAGTGCTGAAAAGGTGTGACCATTTTCTCTTTTATAAGTAATCAATTGCTCATTTGTTGGATGCTACTAATTGCACTTAATTCTACCTCTGGTTTTTTTTCCCAGTTTCATTATACTCTCCGTATTACAATGTTATGATAAGCAGCACCAGAAACAATTGGATTCTTAGTCTGTCAGCAGCAAAGGTAATTGACATAAATATTTAAAACACAGCAAACTGTGATCTATGAAACAATTAAAACCCTTTCAGAAGCATTTTCTCTCAAACCTAGTCTTCTGGTAAACTGAATTTAAGTGTCTGCAAAGCAACCAAACCAAAACATTGACCTTCATTTCAATCAATGGGAAATATTCCCCCTCTCTGCTCTACATTCTTGCTCCTCACAGAGTAGACATTTGATTAGGTACAGATTTAAACACAAAAAGATTTTCCAAGCCTTAGATCCAGTTCCAAGCAATTACACATTAGCTGGGTGTAACTCAATGCAAGATCGCCCAACTGGAGAGCAGAACAGAGAAGGCTCTTTACAAAGAAAAAAAAATTATTCCAAGTGTTCCACCTCACACAGAATTCTTGAAAAATGTGCTTCTCCCCAGAGATCTGGGGTTGTTTGTCTCATTTGAGGGCTGAGTATTTTCCTCCTGCTAGTAGACTGGCAAAGAAGTAGAGGGCTCAAGATGCAGGGTGAATGAAGAGCTGTCCTGAGCTGACATCAGATCTTCATGAGAGCTCCTGAAGTCTGCACCTGTGCCACCTAATATTGCTGGCTGCTGGACACTGGACTCTTGTGTATCATCTCAGCTATGGTAAGCAAGATGTACTCACCTGTCTGCTCTCCAGCAGCACTGGCAGCAAAACATCTTTGCAATCAGAACAAAAAAGTCTCAGTCATGTGCCTGGGTCTGCCCCCAAAGCAGCCTTTCTAAGAGGAAATATGGTTCTTAAGACTGGTAGTCTTCTGGTGATACTGCAATGTGTCTCTGAGGAGATCACCTGCAAAGAGTAAGAGCTGGAATCTGTCCTCTGGGTCTCAGATAATCTAGATTAAATGTGATTCTTTTAACACTAAAGCCAAGGCTAAAACAAGAAACTAGCTAGCTCTGACTACATGACACCAAGTGGTCACAGCAAAATTTACATTTATTATTATTGGAACATTTTGCAAAATTTTCACCCTCTGAACTGGAGTTTTGCAGCATTGCCATTTGAACAATTTTATTTATTATGTGGGAGCCACTAAGTCTGGATATTTTGAGTCTAGGAAGAACACTCAATCTGTTAACAAATACAAGGGAAAGTTCAATGTAGCAAGTATGAATTGCTACCATACTTAAAAGCTGACTTACTGTATATTAACAAGATGCAGATTTTAAAGCACTAGTTATTCACTTAATTAGTGGTTGATGAAGTGATTAGTAATTAGCCTATGTGGTGGTGCTAATACAGAAATTAATGAAAATGTTCCTATTACCAAAATACCAGAGGTCTTTGTATAAGGCATTATGTAGTCTTCTCAAACCAACTGAAGTATAAAATAGCAGCAGACTGGTTACACCGTTATTTCAGGACAAGTGTTTATCATACCCTATGCTCTAAGGCTCATAATATCTCTCACAAGAGGTATCTGAACGTGTCTTTACTGAACAACATGCTTATTGATGTAGGAAAAGAGATATCAGTGATGCATTTTCTCATCCATTACAATTTTGTATGTGATGTAGGGTTATGCTACAAGCAAATACCAAAACGTATTTTTAAAAGTTACTTATCTGCTGGAATGTGTTCTGTTAGGATGTTTTCTTTTCTTCCTTAGATGACTCTGTGAAATACTTGCCTAGTCATTTTGCCAGCAACCATGAAACTCCAGCAAAATATCACAAGTCCAGCCAACCCAAGACTAAAAAACTGTCTACGCTGAAAATTAACTCAACAGGTTCTCCCACCGTTTTTGAAGAGCTTAAATTTTTCCCAGCTAGAGTCTTAACCTCTGGAGGCACATGTGAAAAAGGAGATGGGTGTTATAGGAAAACAAATGCTCTCTATGCCCACAGGGAAGGGGAAGGTGAGAAACAGCTGTGTGGACAAAGGTGTGTTGTGGATGTGTACTTTGTACTACCCCTGACTCTGGCAATGAAATTCTGTTGTCCTTCTACACAGAGTTATCATCCCTCTAAATATTTCCTCTATTGACTCCGATACCTGCACAAAGCATGTTTTCAATTGAAAAACTGTGACTTGAACAAGAAGGCAAGGACACACACAAGCATGAAACACACAAAGGGGGGCAACCAGCACCAACCCTTCTTCTTGAGCCTTCTGACTGGGATAAATGGTGTGTCTCTGTCTGACATGACAGCATCTGACTGCACCAGGAGGATTTATTCCCCTGTGCAGGCCTGCTCCACAAGTGCACAGCCATTTCACCAGCTGAGCTACAGCAGCCACTTTATAGACTTGCTATGCTAAAAATACTCTGTGCCCTCCTGTTCACTGGAATGCACCCCTCTTTCTCATGATTCACCTTGCTTGGGCTGTGTTTCCTGAGCTCCTCAGATTGCTTTCTCTCATGCTCATGCCCTATCTGCTGTTGCCAGATCTTCTAAATTTTAAATAAATTTATATGCTCTATTTAGCATCAGTCCTGTAGTCTCCTTACTTCCCATTTAAGATCAATACAGAAGAAATCAATGGGCTAAACAACAATTCTCTCAGACACTCCTCTCTGAACTGTAATGCATTGCTGGCATCTCCTCTTTATAGCTGGTCTGTTAGCTGTCTTTCTCTTTTTAGTGCAGTGCTTTTATCTGAGATTATTTGAATTAGAATAAAGTTAAAATTCCTGGAGAAACTCTGAATGAAGGAGTGGTCCTGGAAATACGTGTTACTTGTGCTATGTTATGTTTTACTGTATGAAACAAATCAGAGGCTGTTTTGTTAATAACACACAGGATGGACTTCAGATGGTGCCATGGACTTACAGAACACAAGGACTCTAGCCTTTCTGTAACCACAGCAAAAATCTCTATATGAAACTGCCCTGAGCCTCTGAACTCTGTGGGGTACCTGGTTTCAGAAGCAGAGACTACAAGTGACACAAGTGACACACACCCACTGTGTGGGTACTAACCAAATTCAATCAGGCAGGTGCTTGGTAACTGCCTCCAGCAGGGCAATTGCTCTGCATGACAATCCCCTCTCCTTACTCAATACCAGCAAGAATATTTTTCCTTGTTCTCCTTACTGTCAGACTCCCTCTCACAGCAAGAATGTTTGTCCCCTCTGGCATCTGAGGAAGGGCAGCAGCAGGGAGGTTTCTGCAGCTCATCCCTCTCACCTCTTTCTTCCCTGACAGAGCCAGTGGGCTGCTGTGCCAGCTTGGAATTCCCCTATCAGGGAAGAAAAATCCCCTCTGATTGCAGGAACTCAAATCTCCCACAGAGATGGATGGGTGATGGAGTTTAAGTGACACTGCTCTGACATGTCACCTCACAAAAAAAAAAAAAAAAAAAAAAAAAAAAAAAAAAAAAATAAAAAAAAATAATCATGCATGCTGATGTACCTCAGTGTGTGGTTTCCAGACAGAAGGAGCTCCAAGGCTGAGGGGAACATTTTGACATCATAGGGACATGGACATACCTAGCAATCCTGAAGTTGGGGTTTACAGCACTGATGCTTAGGCCCAGAGACAATTTAAAGATAATACAGGAGAGAAACTAGCAATGCTATTGTAATATAACTTGGAAAAAAAATGGAGTTAGTCTGCACTGGGGAGCACCTGCTGAGCCTGGAAAGTCAGTATGGTGAATCTGAGCAGATATCACAGACAATCACCACAGCCCTCATGTTGGGAGCCCTGCACAGCCACTACTAACTGTGAGAGTGTCTGGAAAATCCACGAAAGAGCTTCAGAGACTCTGCACACACAAAATGGGGAATGCAGGTAAGTCTGGGCTGAGCAGACTACCAGAAGAAGGAAGGAGAGAATACAGTAAGAGAAAAGGCAGGGGCAAGGGAGGGCTGGAGAAGGGCCAAGATGGTAAAGGCAGAGTGTCTCAGGCAGAGTAGGAATGAGTGGTCCACAGGGAGTGACAGGAGCAATGTGGCCAGAGCTATTAACCAGGAGGATGAACTGAACAGCTTTTCTAAAGGCCCAGAAACACAGGGAGGAGATGTGCTTGGGAAGCCAGGCAGGAGCCTGAACAAAGTTTAGTCTACCCAGCAGGAAAGTCAGATTATCCTCTGCTTTTGTAGGGAGATCTAATAGCTGCACTTGGAGACAACTTTCACATCTAACCAAGCAAGAGGGCAGAGAAGGCACCTGCATTATAAGCCTTTCTCTAAAAGACTGAGAGAACTGATGTCCTCAGCCTTGTTCAAGGAAGCAGAGAGACAAGAGCTTTAAGAAGGAAGAAGTTCAATGTTGACTGTGCAAAGGACAAGGATGGGAGAAGGACATATGAAGAGGGAGAGTCTGTCAAAAGAGATATCACATAAAAGCCATTCTGCAACTGGGAAGTCATGGCTAGAAAGTTCTGTGACCTACAGTCCATAAGACATCATCAGGTGGTTCCCAGAGAAGAAGCTGGCAAAAAGAAAAAAAGTAGAAAATAAAGCAACAGTGAGAAAAAAAGTTAAGGAGAAAAGCTTGCAGAAGACCAGGGCAGCTTTCCAAATAGGAGCAATGACCCCAAAGAAGGGAAAATTTCAGAGAACTGAGATTCGGCTCAGAAAATGAAGCTAAAGTCTTCAGTTCAAAAAGTGTTTCGTGGTCAAAAACAATACAAGAGTGGCTAAGCTGGGGGCTGGAGGGAGGAAACATGAAATAGCAGCATCTGGTTTATCCTTTACATCAGGACAAAAACACCCAGGCACCTCATGGTGCTTTGGCAGGGACAGTGTCCATTTTCTGTAATTCCAGAAGGGTTACAAAGCCACAGAAAGGATAAGGTCAGGCAGGACCACTGCATGTCATTGATTGCAACCCCCTGGCACAGGCAGGGTCCCCTAGGGTACGTGACTTAGGATTGTGTCCAGACAGCTTTTGAATAAATCCAGGGAAGGAGACTGCCAGCCACCTCAGGCCCTCTGATGGAGCTCGAAAAAGGAACAGCATAGGTCTGAAAATGGCACCTCTGCTCCTAGCAAAGGTGAGCACCAGCACTCACACAGAGCTGGCAAGCACCAAAAGCAAACTGCTCTCACAGTAATTTTAAGTGTGCTTTGGATAACATCTGCCATTAAAAAAAAAAAAGAAACAAAAGAAAACAACCTACCAGGCAAAGGAAAGCATTCAGCATTTTAGAAAGCCTTCAGTCTGCACAGAATTTTTTATCTCTTTCACCAGAAAGAACAGTCAACTTTTTAAGTCACTGACAATGAACACTTTTTTAAGTCTGACATGTCCTCAGAGCTGCAGAGCTTTCCTGTCAAAGTCTAATCTATCTTTGCTGTAATATGACATACTTATTCTCAACCACTTGTAACAAAAAATATACACTGAATAAAATTAATTAGAAAGATGTTAAAATAAAATACTACCAAAGTAATATAATATTTTGAAGGAGAGAAAAATATTTATCACTATAAATCAGAAATACCTTCACAAAATTGTTTTCTTTTAGAAGTAAGAAGAAAATTGGACTTAGGCCCAGTTCCTGCAGAGAGAGCTTTTCAATTTCCTTCTTGAAGCAAAAGTCATATCCAGTCAACACAGGTTTTGCTGATTAGGCTCAGCAGGATCAAACAAGATATTAACTAAAGAATCATGAAAATACTTGTTTAAGCACAGGCAGTCGTGAGACACAAGACTGATCAGAATGGAATAGAGACAACTTCTCTCCCTTGGACAGTGGCTGACAAAAGGGAACTTCCTGTAGTTTAGATGAACTGTTCTTCCACATGGACATACATTCATGCAGTGTGTAAAACTTCTATTTTGGGGAAAAACAATTTCTCTTCGGCTGAAAATCCTGATCCAAACTCTTCTGCAGTGTAAGATCCCAGCTCCTGACTGAATTCATGCCTGTTTAATTTGTGTAGAAATATACTAGTTGAATATTCATGGTGACCCTACTACGTGTTTTATTTCAGAGACTTGGAAGATGTTCCCATTAATAACTTTTTTATCTCCAGAGATCATAACTTCTTCTACTGACAAGCAGACATTTAGTGCATCCTTTTACTTACCTAGCTTTGCAGGATCTGTAGCTTCAAAGTCCCTTCCAAGTGCCAAAAAGGACTACTGTTACTGAGGGAGTTTGCTAAAATGCCATGGATCTATCCAGAATATCTGGGGTTGTTTATTTCTATCATGTGCACAGTCTATATAAAGGAGTATTATTAGAGCACTAGGTGAAGTGCTTTATTATAACAGCTAGGATTGAAACCTGGAGATGATACACTATTTTCTTTAATAAATAGATCTTGGATAAAACCTTAGCACTCCCTTAAAACTGGTTCCTTCTTAACTCTCTAGGAAGCATGGGGGTTTTTTATCTTAAAGGAGCAACCAACAATAAAACTCAAATAATGACAATTCTCCAGTTTTTGGCATCCAAAAAGCACACACAAAAAAAGATTCATTCAGCATGAAAAACATAAATGAAATAAATGAAAATGCTGTAAAAAGCTGACAAGGAAGAAGGAACTGGAAAAAAAAAAGGAAAAAAATAATTGCTTTAGTTCAAAACCCACCAAGTTTTTATTACAAAAATTCAAGAAGGTCCCCATTTCTGAAACAGGATGTGTTCATCTGGACTTGCCACAGTTACTAGTGAATTAAACCATGTTTTGCTACTGTGAAAATTTATTTCAACAGAAATGAGTTTCAATGAGAAAGCTGTGATTATGTGCTCATTTTTACAAGTACTCTATTTCCATTATAATAGGATAGTTTTATTCTTGATACAGATCTTTGGATTTTAATAGCTTCTAAAATAGATTAAAGATTAAAGTTTGTAATTCATGTTGTGCAAAAAACTGTGAGATTAGGTTCTGTATATTATTGTGAGGTAATTAAGTGGCCTGATTTCCACTGGTAAAGGAAGTGCCCTAGTTCCCTTTAACACCATTGAAGCCGTTCATTAAGAAGACTGAAGTTAGAGAGTTCTTACAGAGAGCCAAATGCAAGGAGATGTTCAGTGAAAGTCTAAAATCCACAACGATGCCCTAATTCTCCACTGCTGCATGTCTCCCCTGGTCACGCAGTTCTGGGTACAGTCGTTGTAAAATACTATCAGGCAAATGCACATGTATAGAAAATCAAGACCTGGCTTTTACAGAACAGGTATGCTGAGTATCAGGCAAAATGCTGTCATTACCAAGATCCTTCACACAACGACTTTAAAATTTAGCAGGCAATTACTATTTCAATTTTACTGATAGGAACCTAAAATAGAGGCACAAAGCAAACTAGCCTAAATGGAAATGCCCAGGAAAATCAACAGACTTAATATTTAGAGTGGGTTAGTTAAACCACAAACAATTCTATGTAGACGTCTATTCAAAATTAAAGCTGCTTTTATTCTATTCAGTGTTATTTTATTCTGAAAGTGAATTAATTTAAATCAAATTGCAGCCAGTCCTGTTGTGAATAAGAGCATGCAAATTGAGTTTCAATACAGTTCACAGGCACTTTTAATTTACACCTTTTGTTAATTTAATTAATTGTCCTGGGTGCCTGAGCTCACATAGGAAGTGTGCCAAGGTGCAAAGAGTTAAGGATGAGGCTCTCAGCTGCAGGGTTTGTCCTCTCCAGCTGCCCTTCCTTGGGGTGCTGTTCAATCACCCTCGTTATCACCAGACAGTAGGAGCCAGAGGAGGTGTTCCCTGTCTTTCTGTGTCACCTACGATGTAGTGACAGCTCTCAGTGAGAGCATTTCATGCTCTGAATGGGAGGACTGGACAAACATGCAGCACCTATTGACTAGGGGTCAGGAGGAAGCACTCGACCCAGGAGGGTGTGCTCATTGACCCCTGTAGGCACCAAAGGCAGAGAAGTAGTGTGACACGCTACAGGAGATGCAGAGTAACGTTTTCTGGGATCAGCCTAAAAATCCAATAGTCAGCTTCACTATTTGACCAAGATCAGATTTGTGGAGGTGTAACTCAGTGATGAACGTTAAAAGTTGTTACTTAGAAAGGTTTATAAATACCCACTGCATCTTCCTTCCTACTTTTTTCCCTTCATCATCTTCTGCTTGAAATTTATTGTAGCAATTCTTTGTGCACTTTTTATCCTTCCCAAAACTGAAGCGATCTACTGGTGTGATTGCATCCATCTCAGGGCATTGTAATTTTATCAATATCTGGGGGGTTATTGTATTACCACAGGAATCACCTGTGGATCAGGCCCTACCGTGATCCATTGGCAAAAATCCTACAACTCAGCTAACAGTCAAATACTCCTCCACAAGACAGATTTGCAAGGAATATCATGCATCTACTTCCACCCCTGTGTAGCCACTGTCTAGGCAAAGCCACGTTTTAAAGTATCTCCATTTTGTTTTTTTTTTTTTAGCATTATTTCCTTCAGCTATCACACATAGTTTCCTCAGCTCTCTGCTTTCTTCAGTCTGTCCATCCCATCTTGGTATGAATGTGGCCAAAAATAATTTTAACCAATAATTTTATTTACAATCACATCAGAGAAAAAAAAAAATCAAGAAGGCTTTTTCGCTTGTTTTCCTGGCAGTTAATGATGAGTCCATCAAGAAAAATAAGGAAAAAAAAAAGAAAAAAAAAAAAAGAAAAAAAATAAAGCGAGTTACGGTCCTTAGTGTATGAACGGGAATTGCATTTCTTTCCTGTTAAGAGTTTCCTAATAGTTAGAGAAAGTAACTTAAGAGTAGTAGAAGAGCTATCCCCAAGAGGCTGCTGAGTGAAGGATATGGGATCAAATGTTTTTTGGGGTTTTGTTGGTTTGGTTTGGTTTGGTTTGGTGGTTTTGTTTGTTTGTTTTTGTTTGGGTTTTTTTTTAAGAAGGAGAGAGTGAAGTATTTTTGAAAAAAGAAATTGCTGTAAGACTTAGAGTCTGAGTACCTACCATGTTCACTAAAGAAACTCGGGACAATCTTGAGTCCCCTTGACGAGAGCTGCTGAGCAAAACTTCAACTCCTTCAGAAGGCCACGCACGTTTTTAAAATAGTCTTTAACCCCCCTAACTATTTAATCCTAAATGGCTCACAGCGACGAGTAAAATCCCGAAATCTCGGGGCATAGGAAAGTTCATTTTCGGGGACGGAGCAGGCGGGAGTCGCTTCTCTACGGGAGCCAGCTCCCTAGACGTAGCAAGAAATGTGCGGCTGTGCTTTTTTGGCAAGCGGGTCCTGGAAGCGCCCCCGAGGCTCGGGCGCTGTCGGGGGGCAGGGGCGGCCGGCCGGGCTGGCCTCGTCTGACCCACCAGGCCCCGCAGCCGCAGCCACAGCCAGCGCCGCGCTCGCCGAGAGCAAAAACAAACAAACAAAACCCCCCCGAACAACAAACGCACAAGAAAGAAGAAAGGAGGGAGGGAGAAGGGGCTGCCTGGCCTCCCCCCCGCCCCCCGGCCGGGACAGGAAGCCTGCGGGCTGGGGCTGCCTCTCCCGGGAAAAAGCTGCTCGGGGAAGGCCGGGGAGCCAGGGTCGGCACGCAGCTCTCCCTGCCGGCGCTGGGTGAGGGCGGGGGCTGTCCCGGGGCCTCCCGGCTGGCGGGAAGCGGCGAGTCCGCCCGGCTTTTTCCCTTTGGAGGGAAAAGCAACGGGGAACGGAGAAAGATGCATTTCTCTGGGCTTCGACTGCGTGGCTGTCAGCGCTGCGTGCTGCCGGCTGAGCGGGCAATCGCGCCGCAGCAAGTGTTCCCCACGCTTTGTGGGGCCACTGGAGAAGGAGACACGTGTGCCGTACCGCCGGGACCAAAGCACAATAAGAGGCCGGCCCCGTGGGTCGCGGTGCTGGTGCTGCGCCACGGAGCCCCTGCCTGTCGCAGCGCACCTGTTGCAGGGGCGAGCCCGAGAGCCTGGCAGAGGTGCAAGGGCTTGCCTTCCTCGGTGCGAGCTGGGAAAGCCCGCAATTTCTCACCCAAGGAGCAGGTACATCTCGCAAAAGCAATTAACAAACAAACAAACAAAAAAACCACAAAAAAAAGCCCACCGAAAAAGGCCCCCCCCCCCAAAAAAAAAACCCTAATCTGGGCAAAATGGAAACAAGTTTCCCGGAGGAGGGACTTTAACGAGGCTGCCCAGGAGGATTTAGCAGCCGGATCCGCGAGAAACGACGCTGACATAAGCTCTGCTCGGGGAGGTAACCGTAGGATAGCTCAGGTTTCTGTAGGAAAACAGCATGCGGGAGTTGTGCCCCAAGGGAAAAAAATACCATAAAGCAGCAGGAGCTATTTCTGAGTGAGCAGAAATTACAAATCCAGTGGCACCGACGCGTGACATGAAAGATTTCTGTGCAAAACCCCGAGACAGCTCGGAAACGCACCAACATCCCCGGGTGATTCGCGTGCTTTAGCGGGGATTCGGACACCCACGCTCGAACCTGTGCCCCCCTCCCTTGTCTGCAGGCGTCTGTCGAGCAGCTGCAGCCCAGGCCGGGTCTTCAACTCAGACCTACCAAACCTCACCCCGCTCTGAAGGGCGATGTCTGAGGCAGGGCAGCGTTTCCCGGCCGGTCGCAGGGCGCTCAGCACGAGGGTCCCGGACGGGAGCAGGCCCGGCTGTCTCAGGTCTCCCCGTGTCGTTACAGCACAGACAACGAAAGACAATTTGGGGTGGTTTTTTGTTGTTGTTTATTGGGGTTTTTAAAATATTCTAGAAACTCCCACGTCGAGCACTGAAACTGCTGAGTCTAATCCCGGATTTCTAAAGCGTTTGTGCTTCAAATTGCAGTCGGGCGCCACAGGCTGCTTCGGCTAGTCCACTTCTCCCGAGAGATCCCGATACTTTCTGGGGTTGTTTGTTCGTAGGGATTTTTTTTTTTTGTGTGGGTTTTTGGGTTGATTTTTTTTTTTTTGGGGGGGGGGGAAGGGGGTGTTGTGTTTTGGTTTGTTTTTTTGTTCAGATCCCTTCAAAGGGGCCATTGTGGGGAATGTGTCCCAAGTTCCCTGGTGGTGTCTTCGCCATTCCCGCGGACGCTCGCTTCTCTTTTGAGCGAGCAGCCGCGGAGCTTTTAGCAACTCTGCAAACACGGGCATGAAAAGGATGTCCCGGTAGGGCAATGAGGCATGAAATCCCGCTGTTCCTTTACATAGCAGCAACATCCACATGAAAGGGCAGACACCCGACGTGCCACCAAATATAATTGCAGAGATGGCGGATGTCGGCGTACAAAAGAGCTGGCGCCGGTTTCTCTTTCACAACAGCCCTTTGCCGCACGCACACCCCCGAACGATCCAAACCACCTGTACCTTCCACGGGATTTAACCGAGTGGAAAACCGAGTCATTGGTACCGCCTGGCTGCTAAATATAAAGCAGCCGGGGCAAACTCCGCCCGCAGGCAGAAGCGGCACCGGCGCTGCCGAGTGGGGCTGCGACGGGAAGATGCCCGCTCCCTCCGGCCCGTCGAGCTCGCAGCCTGCCCCGATAGGAAAGCCGGAGTCATCGGCCCCTCCGGCCCTTCTTTCCTCCCTCCCCGACCCGCCGTGCCTCCCTCCCTCTGTCCAGAGCAGGATCGTGCTGTCGCCGCCTGGAAACCCGGAGAGGCGAGAGCAGGGCGGCCCCGGTGCCACGGTGAGGGTCGCGGGGCCACGCCGCGCTGAAGGGGAGAATCTTCGCCGCTCTCTCGTTTTGCGGCGACGCCGGCAGCTGCTTCCCGCGTGTCTCTCCGGCAGGTGCCGGGCAGCCGCAGCCCCGGGCGGCCAGGGGGCTGCCCCTGTCCCGACAAGGCACCGAGTCGCAGCAAGGCACCCTCGCCACTAGCCTTCAAGTCCTCCGGGCTGCTGAGCGACCGCGGCTCCGTGTGCCGCAGGAGCCAGGATAAGGCGGCGGTGTCCAAGCTGGTGCCGAACCCTCCCCGCCCCGTCCCGGCCCCTCTCGGCCGGCATCCGACAGCAGGGGCGGCAGAAAAACGTTCCTAGGAAGGTGGCAGAGGGGACGGAAGGGGGGAACAGGCAGACACGGAAAGTCACCACAGTTGAAAGATTAAATTTCTGCGGAGAACATACCACTCCGAATGTATTTTGTCAGGAATCCGGAATTTGAAAACACAAACAAACGGGGTGGGGAAATCCCAAACAAAAGCAAAATAAAACCCGCCTGCTACAGATCTCCGGTAAGCGAGACACTAAACTTCCTCCCAAGTCGTTCCCAGCAGGGATTATCTCCGAGCTTGGCTCCCGGCCCTGCAAGCGCCCGCTAGCCCTCGGCGCGCCCGTGGAGTCCAGCGGGACGGGGCGGCGGGGAGGGATTTATACATTTCCCGGGATTTACACAACTCCCCAACGCGCGCTCATGTGCCCTATAACACAACTCGCGGCACCGCAAGAGAGGAGACTGAGACTGCTGCCACCGCCCGGGGCTCTGGAGCACTAGGCAGGGGCCTGATCCGCTCGTGTATTACGGGCGGGGGGGAGCAAGATCTTCCCAAATCCCCGGTAAAAGATGGACAGCGGGGCGACCCTGGCCACCCCTCTTCGTCCGGCAGCATCGGAGGGTTGGGAACCCAGTGCCGCTCCTTCTCCCCGCAGGGAGATGAGGACGCTCGGGACCCCGCGCCTCTCCCTGCCCGGCCCCGTGCCGGCTCCGCTCCCCGCCCGCCGTGGGCCGAGGGCGGCGGGGCCCCCGCCGGGCGGCCGCCCGCTCCTCCGCACGGCTCCGCGCCCCGGCGGTGGGCGGCCCCCGCCCGTCACCCTCGGCAGGGCGGGCCTTGCCGGGGGCGGGCCGTCGGGCTTGAGGCTGTGCCGCGGCGTGGGAAAGCGCCTCAGAGAGGGTTTGCTCTGCTGGCGGTGCGGAGCCGTGCCGTGCCCAGCCGTGCCGTGCTCGGAGCCCCCCCGGATTTATTTATCTCTGCCCCCGCGCCGTGCACACGATGAAACGACCTTGCGAGGAAACTACCTCAGACAGCGATATGGACGAGACTATAGACGTGGGGAGCGAGAACAACTACTCGGGGTAAGTGGGGCACCCCCGGGGCCGCCGTCTCCGTCGGTGACGCGGGCCAGGGTGCGCCCCGAGCTGGGCAGGGCGAGGAGGAGACCCAGACACCCCCTTGGGATGGAGGTTGAGGGGGACGGCGGCCCCCCGAGGGCAGAGGTGTTATGTTCCCCTCCAGGTCAGCTGGCAGCTCGCTCACAGCCCACTAAAAATTAGCCCCGCGCTTGTTCTGCTCGAGCCTCGAAATTACGTGCAGCACTCCAGTAGTTTTGTGAGCCACCGGGCTGCGGTTCATTAGCTCAGCTTAATTTGCCATTTGCAATCAGACCTTTTCCAAAATCGCTCCTGATCAGGCCGAACAACTGAAGGGAACCGGCGCCAGTGGGAAATGAGCCGTGGAAAGTAAGCAGGGATCCTCAGCAGCTGAACTTCAGCAAACCCGCCCTGCGAGCCGAGGGCGAGCAGCGGTGTTTGCCCAGGGAGGGTCGGGCTGGGCGCGCTGCGGGGACGCCGAGGGGCTTCAGGGCTGCTCCTGCCAATTTAGAGGTTCATGCACCAGAACCCCATCTCTGCCTAAATGAGTATTAAAAGATACTGATTCTTTTTTTGCGCTCTCGTGATGAAATATAAGCAACTTCGTACTCGTGGGTAGTATAGATTTAAAAGCAGATTTTGAATTCTGCTCCTGCTACTGGACAATGTAACAGGGCCAGGCTGGGCACCTTGCACCGTACTTGAGCATCTACTGACTGTGTAGCAATGGGCAGCAACGTCAAAAGCCAGCAGGCCTGGCAGAGGTTGTGTCATCGGGTATGCCCATTTACCACTGCTGTTGCCATATAGAGATGGTTCATGTGGATTTGGGCCTGGTGCTTCAGCCTGTACTTGGTAGGCAGAACTTCATATGCAAAGAAAATTAAATGCGTGCTGAACAGTGAACTTTCTCCAGAAAGTGATATTATTTCCAACAGAGTGTTCTGTCAATTCAAAATGTATGCTAGGGCAGTCAAAACTGAAATGTATCGCTGTCTTCGCTGCACTGCAAGGCACATCTTAGAAGCATTGGAAATGGCACGAGGGACTATGCATACGTAATATGGTGACTTAAGGTGTCTTCAAAGAGAGGTGTCAAGTTGTGCAACACCTGACATACTTTTTTGTTTCCCAGGCAAAGCAATAGTTCTGTCATTCGATCAAATTCCCCAACAACAACATCTCAGATCATGGCCAGAAAGAAAAGAAGAGGGGTATGTTTCATTTAATTTTTTTTTTTGAATCTGACAGTTTGCATGTGTGCTGTGATTTTGCCCTTCATTATTATAAACTTAATGTGTTGTTTTTGGTTTGTTTTTTTTTTTTTTGGGAATAGATTATAGAGAAAAGGCGCCGTGATCGTATAAATAACAGTTTATCAGAGCTGAGGAGGCTTGTGCCAACTGCTTTTGAAAAACAAGTAAGCTTTTTTTTTCTTTATAAATTCTGTATCTCATCTGGCAATGTTAGTTCTCTTGTAAATCTCATTAAAATAATACTGTATGTGTCCTGATCTGGCACAAAGCTGGCATTTCAATAAAATGCTTTGTTGTGGCAAAACTATTAGAAACATAATTCATTATAAGGCCGAAAAACATTTCCATTCTTTGGCTTGTTTTTCCCTTAAGGGTAGCTGTGTTCATGTTGCCTCTGTTCTTTCGATGAATTCCAGTAGTGGTTTTGTTAAAAATGTGCTTTACTCCATATTAAATAAAAAATAAAAATACACAAATCCAACACAACTCCCCAAACCTGTGTGTAAATCAGCCTTCTGTCTAAATCTTTAAATATAATTTACTTTGCCACTACCTTAAGAGACCTTTTTTTTCAAATCTATACTTTCCATTGCAAACTAATCAGTACAGTTTCCTGAAAAGGAAGCAGTCTAGATTATTCATGTTTTAAGATGACTCTTTAGAACCAGTGCCTTGGGAGGTGGAATAGGCCCATGTTGTGTGAGCTAGTGAAGTCAGTGATATATTCAGACTTTCAGTGAGAAGGTATTTAGTAGGAAGTCTGGAAGGATCCAGTTAACCTTGGCTCAGCTCCTTGGTCATGAAATTACAGAACAAGAGCTTGGGTTGCAATGTTCTGTTTTTAAAAAAAGGCTATTTTTGTTTTCTATTGGAATTTTTTTTTTTCCATATCTTGGATTTTATTTTTTGGGCTTTGATTCAATATTTAGCCGCGTTCCCATTTTGCTAGAAGTGTCTGAAGATCTATGGATATGTACAACTGACACTATGTTTCAACAAAAATGAAGCATCTGAAAATAAATAACCTGACTTCTTCGTAAGACTAAAATAATAAAAAAACCCAGAAATTAAAATGTGAGCGCAGGATTGGGAGGTGCTGAATTTAAGTGGTAACTACGTGGCAAACACCGCTCGGTGTTAGGCCTGTTTCAGCCCTGGCCTGAAGCAAAACCCAGCTAAAAAAAATAAATTTGAAGCATTGGTTGAGAGCATCACTTGTGTCACCTGCAATATGATTTTTAATAACTGGTAGTTGTCACTGTGCCCTTGCATTGGTTCTGGCAAAACAGTGACAGGGATATTTTCGGCTAGATAAACAGGGACAAGAGACAACAATTGTTTTGTCCCATTTTATTGTTTATTTCTTGAAAACCACAAACATTATAAAACAAGTCCTACAGAGCCTTTGGAAATTACCCAGCACCATGCAGTTTTTAGCTATTAGTCACTCTCACTGAGACGGCTTGTACTGTGTGTGTGGAAAAGATGAAGTCTGAGAAAACTACAGGATATAGTTGCATGTAGAACGGGGAATTCTGACCAAAAATTCACACGCGCATCAACCGTGGTATGAGGAAAGCGTTGAAAGCAATACGCAGATTGAAAAAGCTTCTACCGCCGTAAAAATGAGCATGTGCTGCATTTGAATCAGAAAGTCCCACCATTTTCCTGCAATATGCCAAGGACAAAGTCATCAGTCCTTTCCCAGCTCCTTTACATTCAGCTCACTGGAGTTTCCAAGTTGGAGGTTTAGTTTCGCTTCCGCCTCCCTCTCTCCCCAAGCCATGGTGCTGCTCCCGAGCGTGGCAGAGATGAGCGCTCTGAGCTGGGGCTGCACAGCACCATCCGTGTAAGCTTTGCCCAGCTCAAAAATGTGCAACCTGGGTGAAGCCAGCTGAGACAGTGAGGTGGCCCAGATAATAACTAAGAGAAAAAAATTGGCTCGTAGGATGCGGTCCGCTGATGGCTGCAGCTTGCGCAGCCCTGATTTTAGCTGATGCCAAGGGATGATCTCTTGCACTGGAATAACGTTTGTGTTGTCTGGGTGTGCTCCAGATATCAAAGGGAATGCTACCAAGCAAAATAGTTTTATTTATACAGTGATATACTAATACTCTCTTTTGATTTGTATTTTGTACTTTTCCAGTATCTCTTGTAGCTCTTGTGAGCCGCTCTCAATGTCAGAAAAGATTTTTACTGACAGAGGAGCTACACTCTTTCAGTATTTATTTATTTGCAAAGTAGGCCTCTCACTAACTTGAAATACTGTGGACTGTGTGGCAGTTTTTTCAGTCAAAAAATGAGAATGGAATATTCAACAAGCAAATGACACGTTGAAAATTAACAGGCCATGAAGAGAGGGACAACGCTGGGTGTGTGTCCGCAGGGACACCTACCGGTAATAGCACAAAAAATAACGCTGCAGCAGGGTCTTAGTCTATGGCCACACAGATCCCTCCTGCCAGCTCTCCACTTGTGTTTGTTGTTGAAAACTAAGTCCAGAAAGTTATGTATTCCTCTCATTTCATGAAGATGTAATCTCTACACTACCTTCAAGGCCAGAGCTGTGCTGAGATATAGCCCTAATAAAGGGAAATTAGGGAGATGGTATTAGTCCTTAGACAAGGTCTGGGAAGCAGATGCTCACAAAAGAATTAAGCTGAGAATGTCCTAATGGTAGGGGAAATTGAAACCATAAGACTGAGCTCAGTGGAAAGTATATCAAATTAAAGTTTCTAGTACTCGTAAGCCTTTATTTATATATGTCTCTTATCTCAAAGGGATCTGCCAAATTAGAAAAAGCGGAAATACTGCAAATGACAGTGGATCATCTGAAGATGCTGCAGGCAACAGGAGGGAAAGGTAAGGAGCCAACAAATTTTTTTTCTAATATTTGGGGAAATCTCATTTAAAAAAAGTGCTTTGAGGAGCTGTGATAGGCGTTTCCAGATTAAAGGAGTGGAAATCAATGCTAATGGCAGGATTGAACTCGTGGGAAAGAGCTACTGGGACAAAAGAAGCACTTGACCCTGGGCTTGTGTTTGCTTTCATAACACTGTGGGAGTAAAGGCTTCATTCACAGGCAGCCCAGTCAGAGATTTGTTTGGGGTTTCCAAAGAGCACTGAAATCTGCACAGGGAGACAAAACAAATACACAAACACCAAACATAAACAGGAGGTTTGTGGCAACAATTGTGTAGCTAAAAACCTGATGCTAAACCTCATTATTGAGCCACTATACTGAAGGAAGTGAACGGAGAAGAACTTTAATTTATATTTAAATATTTTCTTTGATCTGGAAAGACTTTTCAGTTCCAGATTAGACCATCTCATTCAACGGAACAAAACCCAGATTTGCTCTATGCAGCCCAGGTATCTGATGAAGCAGATGGGCAGGCAGTGCTCTCTGCACTCACATTTCTGTGCTACATTTGTGTGTCAGAGGCTGGCGTAGCTCCTGTTAATGGGTGCTGGCGTGACGCAGTGGCTGCACTCGCTGACCCATTAGATCAGCCGAGCGCCGGGAGTCGAGCGTACCTCACTTGTGCAAGCTGACAGTCCCAAGGCTGGAGGCCAAATGGTTTCAGCCACCCACGAGGTGTTCTGTGTAGTCATGATTTTGGAACTTACTTGGAGCGAAAAGCTTGCTGGCGTTCCGTAAGCACAGGTCCCACGTCCCATGCCATCAACCGTGATCATGCTTCAAATTGTTGTAATGGAAGCCAGCTGATTCTTCACTCACCCACTATGCCATATAGGTAAAGGCTAGAAAACAAACTGCTGGGTTTCTCTCTCTTACTGTTTTTTTGATCAAAGATTTTAGTGCATGACTGAATTATGCTGCTCTCTGTACCTTGCAGCAATGAAAAAACTCAGCTTAGAATCAGTGCATGCCTAACAGCAGATGGCTACAGGAAAGCATGTTAAAAGCTGGTGTTTTGTTATTTGTGAAAATTAACACCAAGCTGACGTACCTTTTTTCTATCTGTTAAGGAGTTTTTTTCTAGGAGTTCATTTAAGCTTAAAATTTATGGGTAGCTTTTGATAAGAGATGAAATGAATTTTATTGCCCATCAGATAACAGACATGCCTCTTGATTCCTCAGAAAATGTACAAAATTTAAAAAAAAAAAAAGTTACTGTATTTATGTAGAAAGTCCTTGAGGAAGCACTATAGTTGCTAAAGCTGTGCTCTTGAAAGTTATGAAACGCACAAAACCAGAACTGATCATGGTTGTGCAGTCTGTATTCAGGTGATTCAGATCCTCAGTATGTCCGAGTGATGGTGCTTTCTTTGAGTATGTGTCCCCCTCGATGCATGGAGCACACAGTGCTCAGCTGCTGAGGGAAGTGGTGGCTGTTTCTCTTCATCCTCCCCACGCCACGTGCAGCTCAGCTGTCCCAGCCTGACCCCCACTTCACGCTGCACATTGTTCCTCTGAGGAGCTGCAGCAGCTCCCACCCCTCCAATGTTTGCGCCGACAGTGGGACGGCCAGGAGGTGAACCCAAGTGGATACCTCATTTATCAGGAAGCTTCCTTCCCCTGCTTCCCCACCCAGAAAAAGTATGCAGGGGTTTTCTTTATAAATGGGTCAGGTCAGGTGGCCAAGTAGGGCAGGGGATGAAATGGCTGGGGTGGGAGCTGAGGGACAGAGAGAGATGTTGGTGGAGCCCAGCCTTCTGGTTGCAGTTGGACAAGCTGGATGTTGTTAGCAGTCTCAGGTCTTGTGGTCTGCTCTCTTCCTTGGTTGGTCTCTGCTGCCATGTCTCTCCTGCCTGAGCTGACACCGGCATAGCTGTGGCAGTGCAGGGAAGGATGAAGCTGTTGTAGTGCAGGGAGAGACAATGCAGGCTTATTTCTGCAACTGCCTTTTACACCGTGATCCACAGTGGGTGGCCCATCACAATAATACCCGATCGCTTCACAAATACTACAACTTTATCTGCTCCTTCTGGCCTAGAGATAAGAGTAATCTCACTGCACAGATTAAGAAACTGTAAGAAAAAGAGGTTTGAGAATTAGTACTGGGCAAAGTTTAAGCCTGCATTTCCTGCACACTTAATGTTTTACTTTCCAATCTAACTAACAGTTTTAAATATAATTTCTTTGGGTATTTTTAAAGTAGGTGTTTGTTTTATTTGCAAGTATAGTTACTCCTACTTTGTAATTCATCTTGTGAGCCAGCGGGGTTTTTTTTTGTATCAGCAAAAACAAAGTTTCATCATTTTTTTACCAGGGGCAAACACTTATTACTAAAGAAAGGAGAAATGGGTCCTGATACTCATGTGCTCCCCTACACTGAGGACTGTCCTCTTCCTCACACAGAAAGGAGGACATCCATGATGGGAATGGGTGGGACTTGGCAAGTCGGGATGGGGTTGGCCACTGCTCAGCACACTGATCCCGAGGTGGGCACAGTGGAAAAAAACCCAACACGACTTCTGCCCCTTCTCTGCTTTTCAGAGCTGCCTGGGCAGCTCAGATGCCTCTGAGGTCCTGTGCAGACTCCGCGTTTCCGCCGCCCTGATGCAGAGATGTGGACAGTGGTCTCCTGTTCACATTGAGTTACTCTTTTGGCCTAAGGCCAGGGCTTTTTGCTGATGGTGCAAGCAAGCACAAGGGAGGAGTGATTTGTCAACAGTGAGTTGCTTGCAAAGAACTCAGTGTGGTTTTATTGCAGCTTCACTACAGATTTATCTTGAGTGAGTGACACCTGGGTCAGTGCCTGAGTTCATGTAGCTCAAGTGACCTGTGGCCTGTGTGCAGCACAGGTGGGTTACCAGGACAGATGAGGTAAAACCAAGAGTTCCTGTTCACTACAAAACACTGGCATGTGCACATGGTGGGGGATGTTCTTGGGTTGGGAAAGAAATGCGAAACAACATTTTTAAGTCTCTCTCAGAAGGGGGAAGGGGAAACCGGGAAAAGATAACCATCAAAATAATAATGGAGTCTGGGCGTCCCAGCTCTCATCTACCCTCTGTTTTCATGTCTCGGCCACCATAGGAGACTGAAAGGGAGCCAGGATCACCAGGGCTTTGGGATGGCTTGTCACTGAGCCAGCAGCTCAGACTCAGGGGAAGCTGGTGACAACCACATCCCCCACATCTCTTCCAGTCCAGAGGGAGGGAGGCCGGGAAGGCCTGGCTTGGGCCGAGTGCTCTCAGGACTCCCAGGCTGGCTGACTCGTGGCCAGAGCTGGGAAGTGGTTTTGGCTGTGCGTCAGCCCCTCCGAAGCCGCTGGAGGTCCTGCAGCCTCCGGCACAGAAGCAATCCCCACGCCAGGCTGCCTGGCACCCAAGAAGGTGGCCTGCTATCTCACACTGCCGGCACGCCTGGCCTCTGCTTCTCAGGAGTTCACTCAAACCTTTGGTTGCAGAGGAACCCGGCAGGAAGAAAGCTGTGAGGAGTCAGCAGCTTGCAGACAGGAGTCCTCAGCTCCATCCTCCAGCAGATGCTTGTTGATCTGCTGGCTGAGCCAGAGTTTCTCTCAGGTTCAGATGAGCAAGTAGGCCTGCAGCAAAAGTGCCACTGTGATTTGGCAAGATGGAGCGTATAGTGGGCAGGGGATTTGGAGCAACGTCGATAAATGTGCCTAAGTTAATTCTACAATGTGGGCATGCAGTGGCGGAAACACTTCTTTCTGGCTTGAAATTGATTCAAGTGAAAAAAGCCATCTAAAGTGCTAACATTTTTCAGAAAGGCAAAGATTATTTCATGACAGAGCACAAGGCGTTGCTGCCACATTCCACCATAAGAGGGGCACTTGATCTTTATATACTGACACATCACAGTCATGCTTACCTAAAAATTTTCATTGAAAGTGAGAGGAAAAACTCCATGCCAACTTGGGAGTGGATAGGATATTGTTCCCCCAAGGAGACATTTAAACTAAAATAAGAAAATTCCAAAAAGTGGAATAGTTTTTTGTGTTTGAAGAACTGCAACTTAGACACAAGGTTTTAGAAAGGGAGTATCTTTTCATGTGCATTTAATAAGACTTTTTTTTTTTTTTCAAATGCTTTTTTGTCCCAAGCCTGTGGAGCTCCAGTTGCTGTTTGTTGAAATACCTCATGGGCCATATGACTGTCAGTCTTCCATCTCCAAATTAGCAATGGCATTACATAAAACGTTTTCTCAGTAAAGCTTTTTATTGTGTGTGTGCAGAGTCATCACAAGATGTTTTTTGTTTGTAGTTAAGCAACACCGTATGTCATATTGTCTTAATGACTCTGTGAAGTAGAGGACCCCAGCAGCAGCTACAACAACTATCTCACCATGTCAAGAAATAGTTTGAAAGCTTAGGATGAATGCCAGTGTTGGGAAGAAAAGGCAGGGTAGTACATGCAAGCTCTCTGATCTCCAGCCTGTTCCTTTGTGTGGATAAGCATCTCATTCACACATACAGGATCAACACTGCACTGCAGCAGCTTGCTAAGGAATTTCAGGAGAGGCATCATGTATCTTTTTAAATGTCTTATGGACTTAATTCTTTTCATTTGTATATTGTCTGCATAAACAACTGCAGCCTATTACATTACAGGGATGGTCACAGAGATCGTTTACAGACCAGAGAACAAACTTCTGTTGCACATCTTAACCCATAAATGGCAAACGGGACAGGCGGTGGCTGAGCCAGGTCTGGGTTGGCCAGCTCCACATTCAACACGTATTTTGCCCTCCCCTTGCAGGTTATTTTGACGTTCATTCCCTGGCCATGGATTTCATGAGCATCGGCTTTCGGGAGTGCTTGACAGAAGTCGCGAGGTACCTGACTTCGGTGGAAGGTCTCGACACATCCGACCCCCTGCGCGTTAGACTCGTGTCTCACCTGAGCACCTGTGCCTCTCAGAGGGAAGCTGCTGCCATGACCTCCTCCATGGCCCACCACCACCACGCTTTGCACCCTCACCACTGGGCAGCCGCCTTCCACCACCTCCCGGCCGCTCTGCTGCAGCCGAATGGACTCCACGCCTCCGATGCTGCCCCGTGCAGACTCTCCTCGGACGTGCCCCCGCACGGCTCCGCCCTGCTCACGGCCACCTTCGCCCACGCCGACGCCGCTCTCAGAGTCCCCTCCGCTGGCAGCATCGCTCCCTGCGTCCCTCCTCTCTCTACCTCCCTCTTGTCCCTGTCGGCCACTGTTCACGCCGCGGCAGCAGCAGCCACAGCTGCAGCCCAGAGCTTTCCCCTCTCCTTCGCCGGCACCTTCCCCATGCTCCCCCCCAGCGCGGCCGCCGCCGCCGTCGCTGCGGCGACCGCCATCACCCCTCCGCTGGCGGTGTCAGCCGCTGCCAGCCCTCAGCAGGCCGGCACCGGGGGCGGCACGAAACCCTACCGGCCCTGGGGGACTGAAGTTGGAGCCTTCTAAGTCTCCCCACACACACCTCTTCCTACTCTGGCCCCCTCCTCTCCCTCGGCACACGTGCATGTGCTCACAGCCGCGAGCCCACACATCCCCACACCCACAGCGGCCTCCGGGACTCGGCGCGCCCTCCCTGCTCAGCCTTCACCCTTCACCGGGCCCGAGAGGCGCCGGCGAGCCCACCGAGGAACGGCGCCATTGTCCTCACTGCAGGCGCCGGAGAGGACATGGGGAGACACCTTCTTCTTCTCCGTTTGTCTTGCTGGAGGCACCTTGAGGGAGCAGCAGTGGCTTTCATAACAGTGTGACCATATCGGCATGTAGAGGTTTCCTGCAAAATACGTAGAAATACGTAGACATTAGAACTAATAGTTCTCCAGCTATGCATCCTTGTTTGGCAGAGAGGTGAGGGATCGCATCTACCAGGTCTCCCTAGGCTAGAAAAGGAGTTCCAATTTCATAAGTGCCTGACATTGAAAAAATAATAAATAAATATATATATATGTGTGTGTGTTCTGCTAAAACGAATAACATTGCACAGGTATGGAAATGGTATGGGAGAGAGGCGAAATTCTGCATTCAACTTAAGAACTAGGATACTTTTCCAGAGCGGAGTGTGCTCTTGAAGGGGAGAGGGTTTTTTAGCCAAAAGATTGCCGAGGAAGAATGTTTAGTTTGACAGGCCTAGTTCTCACTTCCTTAGCTCACTTTCTTTGTACAGACTTGCCAAATTGTGACGTCTAGCATAGCATTGGCAAAACCAATTATCTTATCAGTGCTGGGATTAATGAACGTTTCAGCACTGCCTGTGAGCCCCGAGGCACCCATTTTTATGGCTTAAACATGGTGCTAGCTCCTATCTGCACAAACAGTGAATTTGTCATGTACCCAGAAGTAACCACCTATTTAAAGTGTGCACACTTGGATACAGTTGATTCATGCCAATACAACAGACACAGTGTTGTAAGAGTTCAACTTTATTTATTTAGCTGTATTTGGACATTTACTTTTAGCCGATTCGGTGCAAGATCCCTCTTCTTTTCACTATCAACTTCTGGGAGAATGATCATTCTGGGTATGAATGAAGTTATGGTAGGAACGATTTTTAAATTGGCTATTAACATGCCAACATTGTAATGTGGGTTTGATTCCAAACCAAAATGAATGTATTAATGGGATGTGAGTAAATTATTTTGTCAATACCCAGATAACTAGTGCTGCGTAAAATGGTTTGCTTTCATTTTTTATTACAGCGACTTAAAATAACCTAAGTATTTTAATACAACCAATCAAGAACTAGAGATTTTATGTAAAAAAAAAGGAAAATAAAAATAAAACACAGCATGTATTATTATGCACTTGATTTCTCTGCTGTGTGGAGAAAGCAATAAGCATTGAAAATGTTAAACATTATGCAAAGTATACTTTAAAATATTTGTTTTAAAAATACTGTACCTAGTCGGTCTTTTATGCATTACTTTGTTAACCTTTTTTCTATGCAAAAGTCTTTACATATCACTAATTAAATGAAGTCCTTTTTGACTGCGTTTTATGGATGATTTGTTGCAGTGTTTGTTTGCTTTTGAGGAATACTTGTGGACTTAAGAGTTGTTTTCTGCCCCTGGTAACAAGCCTGTTGGCTGCTCTGTACTCTTCTCCCCTTGCTCAGCCAGGAAGCCCATCTTGTCCAACATGCTCTGGAATAGGCAGTGAAGAACAGCGAAGCAGCATTGGTTTTCAGGCTTGCAAACTGGCTCTCCATTGATGGTATGCTCAATGATCCAAGCATGTCTGTTCATCCTGGAGAGCTCCAAAAATCACTGAGATTTCTAGGTTCAGCTTTCCAAAGGGTTTAGAAGGTGAAAATGTTAACCCAATGACATCATTAATTCATAAATATATGGGATGAGAGGAGTAAAAACTTGTTTTTACCTCAAGTTCTGGTCTTCTAATTTGACAGTTCTCACTGAGGCAAGGGTTTGTTACTGTTTCATCAGACCTGCTAAGCCCCTCTGTGGAAAGTGTGGAAAGCTCTGTTTTATAA
Organism: Phylloscopus whistleri; assembly: GCA_017589585.1. NCBI lineage: Eukaryota > Metazoa > Chordata > Aves > Passeriformes > Phylloscopidae > Phylloscopus > Phylloscopus whistleri. Next base: position 4,381,889 of record JADMLD010000683.1, on the reverse strand, counting down.
GGATGAGGACAAAGTCTTACAGGTATGTCTGAATGCTGAAATAACAGCTGGCAAGACTGAGGCACAGAGAAAGGGGATCACACTACAGCCAGACCGACACTTCACCCGTCATCAAAAGCCTCAGCAGCCTCAGCCCAGTGGCTCACTCCCTATCATCCTTTCTCCCAAATATTAAACCTGGAACCCGTCCCTGCCTCAATCAGCTGGTCTCCAGCACTTCAGTGAGGAGGGGTTGTCATTCACCTGAAAAAATGGACTAAAGAGGGGGAAGAAGTCTTGCAACCCCTACACTGTTAATCAACCTTGATATTCTTTGAAGTAGTGTTGTTTGGGGGGACTATAACATTTTTCTTCTTAAGGGCAGAAATGCTGTATTGCTGTTCTAGCATATTTAGCAGCATACAGATGAGGTATTCACTTTCTAAATGTGTATTTTCAAGAAAAAAGAGGACATTAATGGCTGTTAGATAAAAAGTGGTGTTTATTTGCATGAAAGAGCAGGTTGCAGCTTTACTTCAATGTAAGCTGTTAACTATTAACCTGCCCTCAAAGAGCCTTGGTAGGAGGTCTCCTAGGCATGTATCACCTTAAAAATAGGCACCCACTGACTTGGTTCAGCCTAAGGTCTTCAATCTAATTGGTGTGCCTCAAAACATCATTTGTTTCCCGAAATGCAATATTCTGCCTCATGCTAAAAAAATGGCAGTTTGAAAAGACACCGATTAGATACACACCATGGACAGATTTGTGCAGCCTGGTTATGCTTATTCCATTTTCACTTTCAAAACCAAGCCAGATCCATGAGTTGCTGATGTGTCCTCTATTGCTTGTTGTGCTGGCTTTTGGTCTCCACTATTTTTTGTTGTGTTCTTGTGTTCTCTTTTGGTTTGGTTTGAATCAAATCATCTAGAGGACATGAGGAGCTCATCTTTCATGCCTGCTTATTCCTAGGCTGTTGGTAATGTTACCTCTCTGAGAGTGGATGAAGATTTTCCAAGTGAGAAAATAATGATGAAGACACATATTTCACATGTGCTGTTGGAAAGACATCTGAGGGTAATAGCTTCTGGTGGCTTTGGCTGTTGCTGTGCTAACAGGTCAGAGCTGAAGGCATCTGTGCAGCTTTTAAAAGAGCAAAGGAAAGCTGTTTCCTTGGCATAGCTATGATGCAAAAGTTAGGACTCATGGCTGTGCACGTGCAACCTTACTTCAGCCCTTTTCTATCTTTATTGTCCATTCAATGATGAAGGGACCTGGATGAAGAATAAAGTTAGTAATTTATATAATTTAAGAGTAGATGATGGCACATACCACAACAACACAAGTCAGGCTGCTTGTTCAACACTTAGCAGTTGGCTTTGACTAACTTTGAATGGGTGGATTTGCAACTTTAAATTCCAGTTATCAAGAGGATCAAAGCAGGTTATGCAATTTCCTAGAATGTTTTTCTTAAAAGGAAAAAAAAAACTAAAAACCAATTCTGTCACTCAGCATTAGCAGGCTTGAAACCTTAGCCCTCAGCAATGCAAATAAAAAGCATTTTGGCTGCTGAGAGAAGATTATTACCCTAGAGAGGAGACAGGCAATTGAGAGGCGGTGCTGCCTGTCCTCCCTTTGCTGTGATTGCAAGTGGAGGAAATCCGGCATTAGGTATTGCCTAGAAGAAAAACCGGCTACTGTGGCTGAGGGCTGAATGCATATATTCAAAGCAGAATAATCGTCTCCTGGCTGTGACTATCTCTGCCTGAACAACTGCCAGGAGGTGCCAGCTCATGCTGCTGCCTCCTGAGTGTGAACCTTCAAAATGTTTGCAGCTGTTTTGAAAGATGGTACTTTAAATCAGGATGTCATGAAATAAGCCTTGGGTTTTGGTAAATTCTTAGGACTATTGTAAATGAGGAATCTCTTCTTTACAACAGGAAAAGGTCACAAGCATCTTTTAGTCAAAAGGTACAACATCAGAAAATACTGATGTGTGAAATGGACTTTTACCAGCTCTGTACTCATTAGTCATCTGCCTCTGTAGGCAGGGATGGCCTGAGATCACACAACTGAGGACCTGAGGGATTGAATGGTAGTTTTGTTCAACTTAGAGAAAAGTTGAAGGAATTGGTATAACTTTGTTTGCAAGCTTCAATTGTGTAAGGCCACTGCATGAACCTGAATTAATCTTACTCAACACTGAACTTTTTCTACTCGTGCTCTGTTTCTTTGCTTCATCATTTTACACAGCAAATACTTGGATACTACTATGTAAAAGTCTCAAAGGAATGAGTGCAGCAATACATCTGATCATAACCAGAAATGATAAGCAGAGGAGCACCAGGCAGGTGCTAGAAATGCTGAGATCTCTACTCAAGGGTAAACCAAACCTCTCCTGATTTATAAATGAAATAATATTTTGACAGATAATTTCCATAAAATATGCAGGAATTTCTATTTTGGGAGAAGGTGTGGTTGGGTTTGTTTTGGTTGTGTTTTTTGTTTGTTTTTTTTGGTTTGTTTTTGTTTTTGTTTTTGTTTTTGTTTTTGTTTTTGTTTTTGTTTTTGTTTTTGTTTTTGTTTTTGTTTTTTTACCTGGTAATTGCCAGTACTGGAAATTGTAAAGTGCTATGAATGTGCAAACATAATCACTTAGTCATCATTCAGTTGTCTAAGTGTTCACCATGTCCCAAGTCGGGCTCCAACTATCACTTTGGAGGGGGTAGCCCTCCCTTGTGTCCTGTGTCACCTCTGCCAGTCCTGTGCAGGTGCCTGGGAAATCCAAGTTGGTTAAGAGGCACAATATATGCATGGCCAGGCAGCTGAATTTCTCCCTATCTTGCATCATCTTTGGAGATGTAAGATTTGAAGCTTAATAATACTTTCACATATGATCTAATTTTTTCAAAGAATCAGACTCATCACCAGAAGAAACAATAGAACAGTATCAAAATCATTTGGTGATAATGCATTATCATCTATCACTCCCATAAAACTAAGACCAGTCAACACCTCAATCAACACTAATTTTAGAAGTTCTCTTAATGCTCTGACTTTAGCAGTGGTGGTGATTATAAGATGATGTCAATATAATTTGTTTTTAAAGGGATATTTTTCTGCATTCATGGTGGCAATGTAAATCTGGGACACATGAATTAGTGTTGTACCCTAGATACTCAAATACCAGAAGCAAAAGGAAGTGATTATGGAAATAAAATGAAGTATGTCTAGCTGAATTACTTTCAAGGTCTGAAGAAGCCTTTTTTACAGATATACAACTGCCAATATTGAACTCAAACAAAGCTAAATGTTTTAGACAATGTTTGAACAGTGCTATTACTTATTTTACAGGAAAGTCCTTCTGAGTTAATGACTGATTTTGCTTTCCACTCAGTTCATTTTCAGGATTTTTCTCTTCTACAAAGAAAGTTCTCAGGATGAAAAAATACAGAAATTGTGGTTGCTAGGAAATTTCAAACACTGCCTATGTGAACTGCAAGACCTCTGCACCCAGTCCAGGAAACAGTGTCTCAATGGAAGATATAAAGAAAAGTGTTTTACCTGTAAAGAATACCCATAAATACTACTATGTGGTAAGTTAAAATCTTACAAATGACTACAGGGTAATATATAAACCCAAGGAGACGAAATTGTAGTAATGTAAAAGAAAGTTATGTACTTTCCCCCCTTACTTTTGATTTAACTCAGAATGCTGTATATTTTTCATATCTCAGAGAGAAAAGTAACTTTAATTTTCTTGAGAAAAAGGGCTCTCTCCCTCGACAAGTTTAAAACAAAAGTTAAACATTTAAGGTACACTTTCACAACTAGATTAACAAGACGAGGTCTGTTGTGTGTGGATTGTTCACATAGCTCTTCATGTCACTTGCCAGCACAACCCTTGGCTTTATTATACAAACCCTAAAATAAAGTAACATTGTTTTTCTCCCCACCGCCTTTCCCTCTGTTGCCTTCTAAATGTATTTTCATGGATGAGAAGGAAGTTTATTTTTCTTGGCTTTTCTGGGGTTTGTTTTTCTGAAGAGGCACCAGGGTGGCAAGGGGGAGCAGCAGTGGGACTCTGGCTCCTTGGGCACCAAGAGCACCTCCTTCCCTCTGGGGAGGCAAAGCTTCTTCCTCTCTGCTTCCCTCCCCTGCCCTCTTTTCGGGCAGCTGTCCCACTACTTGTCCCCCTCCCTCCTTTCCCAGCAGAAAGGGGATGCAAACCTTAGCCAAAGTTCCTTTTCAGGCAGCCACCCCAGCAGGAGCTGGTGTCAAGGACCAGCTGCCAGCCTGTGGTTTCATGAGGTTGTTTCAGTCCCTCTTACCACACTTTTTCATTCTGTTGATCATAAAAGCTGAAGTGAATGTTTTCTGATAATTATCTCAGACCTTCAGCCGCAATCTACTGTGACCAATGTCTGTCTGCTTCCCTCCTCATGTTATCAAGAGTCTGATACCTGCCTAGCTACAATGACTTTGACCCTTCAATTTATTATTTCAATTAGTGAATAAAAATACTCCAAACAGGAATCTCAAAACAAAACAAATAAAACCATTTCTTGATACTGCTGAAAACTGACCTTCATGTTTCCACCCTGTCCTCCTTCAAGGCCTGCTAAACCGACAAGAAAGATTCCCATTAGTAAATCACTATTGGATCATTAAACCTTTTTAAGGCAGTATGTGCCTTACCAAGAGAATGAGGATTACGACACAGCAGTTGCTGCTGCCCACCGACAATCATGGGAACCGACCTCAGTAATAAATCCATTAATTATCTGGCTCACTTTGACCGGTTCTCACGCCAGAGCCGCTCCTTTGATGTGACCGTTCAAACCCAAGGATGCCCAATAGCAGTGGCCACCAACAAAACAAAAGAGAAGCAATAATTCAATATAAATATGTAAGACCTGCTTGCCCATATGCCCAGTTTTTGCAGTGGAGTGTTTCTCCACAGTGTCTGCGGTTCAAACTGGAGGCAAAAATAAGGGAAATAAAAATCTTTTTCTCCTGTATATGACCTTTAAAGTGAAGAAGGACTAGGCTTGTTAGAGATATTTTTTAGCCATTGTTGACATGCGTGACTTTTTCAGTCCTTGCTGCATTTCAAAATCAGTGTTACAGTTCATCACCAACATGACTTAGGACTTGTCCTATGAAGGAACTAAGGATCTGCTTCTGAGGGAGACAGAGGAACTATTCCTCTTCAGTCAGATTATTTGTATAAACAAAATTCTTTATGCTTTTAAGCCCCCTGCAGGACCAAAACTTTAAAGGATGCATTTTTGTCTGTTTTTTAAATGTTTTAGGTGTCAAGCTACTTTTGAGTGTTTAAATACATCAGAAATACAACTTGTTTGTTAGTTCACTTCTTGGCTACTCACCTGTAAAGTGGGAATAGTGTTAATTAATTCTTGTCCTTGATCTTGTCTAATTAGACCTCAGACCCCAGGGGAAAGATTAGCTCCTAACTCATCATCATCTCGGGAGCACTTTAAACTCAAGTTTCTATCCCTTACCATAAGCCTTTGGTTAATAGAAGATAGTAGCTCTCCTGGAGCCCAGATGCTACTGAGGGAGGCAAATTTCTGATGGCATAATGGCTGACATGTAAGAAAAGCCCCTTTAAATGTAATTCATTAAATTACATTTAATCATTTGGCTTTTTACTTTTAAAGGAGCGTCAGCAAACTATAATAAGCAGTAGGTACAAGAGATTTTAAGATACCTGCTTTATCTTTAAAGATACCTGGATTTTGCCTGCATCCACAGCAGGATCACCAGCCATCTGCCACTCCTTTCTCACCAGAGACAACATGATGAGAACCCAAGAGAGACCACTTCAGAACTGGGTTTGGTGTGTACACACAGGCTCCCTGTGAGCCTTGTAGCAGGCAGGGGAGTCATGGTGATAGAAGCTCAGGAGCTCATATTCGTCTTCTCACGTGCTTCACACTCCAGCCTGGTTACTTACTTAAGGGGAGATGAGCACAGTGTGGTAGGAGGGATGAAAGCGCTTGCAGGCTGCAGTAAGGAGCTCCATTTTGATTGAACCAAGGCCACAGTCGCAACAAATCTGAAACTGAGACTTACTACCTGGCTTGGGGTAGAGAATGAACAAACTGCAAAACTTCATCCTAATAGAATTAGGCAGGTGGTTTCTTATCTGAGCAGACAGGAAGATCATTCCTGGTTTTTTCATTTATTTTGCTGGATCTCTTGTGCAGAACTGCAGCTTACACAATACCAATTATGCCAGTTATGGAGTACAGAGTTGTAATTTCTGTAAAAAAGTCCCTTGCAAAGGATGCAGGCGCAGTTTGGGTGGACAGCCACGAATGCACCCTGCTGTGGCCACCCTCTATCAGCCCAGCTGCCTTGTCCTTGTCTGGGTTGCTGCTGTTCCCTGCTACCTGCAGCAGACAGCACCATCAGCCAGAGCATGTGTTGTAATACCAATTTATAATCTGTTATTATTTTCCTGCTTTGGGGGGAAACTGGCACCTCCCAGCTCTGTTTTTCTGCTAGTAAAACAAAAATTAGGCACAGCATAATAACATTGTCAGTACAGTTTACCAAAGTGTGATTAATCTAAAGAGCACAAGGGAAACAAAGCATGGAAAGGCAGAAGGTAATGATTGACTGTAGCCACAAGGCAGTATAAAAAGGAACTAGAAAGCAGATTTGCAGCATGCAAGAGAAAAAGTTCAGACTTTTAAAGGATCAGAGCTTTCATAATTTCGTGATCAGAGTACTTCTTAATAGGACATGGCAGCTGCTCCTGTAAAAGGACTTGCTGGAAAATGGTCCTTGGACAGTATTATCTAGATCTGTGAGTGTTAATTAAATCTGTGTTGGACTTTCAATAATGTTACCTTAAATAAACTGCCTTGGTTTGCATAAAATAATTTCTCTTAAAACACAATTCAGAGTAAATTTTCCAACTGTAGTTTCTCAAGGAACAGTCCTAGGAGGATGTGCAGCGAGGCTGTCATATTTTTTATCTTATGTCCAGAACGTGTTTCATAGTGAATCTGCAGCTTGGGAAGAGATTTGCAGTTGTGTTTTAAGACATCAATATTATATAGAAAGAATGTTGGGATAGATAATAGGGTGGGGAAAAAAGCCTGGAAAAAGGATTATGTGCCTGAAAGCATCTTTTGGGTTTGTTTTTCCTTCTCCCCCACCAGTTTAATAAACACTTTGCCTTGTTTGTGTCCTTTGACTGCCATGGTGACAGCACTAGTGTCATAGCACGGACTGCTCCCATGGCTCACCAGCCTTGTGAATCCATGCAGAAGGGAAGGGAATGAAATCAGAACTTACCTTTGTCCTTGGGCAGCTGATGCCTCGATATCGTGACCTGGAATGCAGAAATTGGTTCCCTTCTTCAGCTTGGCACAAACTTTCTGCATGACCTTCAGTTCAAAACCTACAGGTGCTGATCCCTAACGGAGTGGCTGTGGGGGTGAACATGTTCAGGGACATGGGGTCCTTTGTCACTCTGGTAATGGTTTGTGTCATCACTGTATTAATGCCACAGACAGGATGAGGTGATAGACTCCGAGTCACACTCCTTATAATACTTTGTGACTTTCTGTTTGTTTTTAAATGTTTAAATAGTAAGACTGTTTAAAGACAGCTTGTAAAGTTTCCATATACAGCATTCAGCTCAGAAACTAGGCAGTGATCTGCCTTAATAAAAGCTTCATTTGTACATGAAATTGGCTTTATCAGCAAATACAAATCCTTCATTACTCTGTAGCTCATTGGAACGAAACGGGCACAAGGTTAACTTAGGGAATTGAGTCTGAAACCTGCGGAGGAGCGGCTGCTCCCGGAACCGCGGGCGGGTGGTGGCAGACACAGGACAGGGATGCCACCTCGTGGCGTGTTCCAAAAATATTTATATCAATAGGCAAAAAGGCTCGTTGCCTTGTCGAGAATACCACGGAGTTGCAGTTGTTTATGTCCACAATAAAACAAACAAAAGGGCGATAAGCGGCCAAGAGAATGTCCTGGGAACAGAATAAATCTAACGACTGCATGACTCTATGCCCTTCAGCCAGAAGTGAAATATGAGGGCAAGGAGGAAATACGCCTATAAAAAAAGTGGGAACTTTCATTTTCCAAAGAATTGCTAGTTGTAAAAGTCATGCAAAATTTTATGTTCACTCACAGCCAAGATACTTCATAGAAGATTGTAAAAAACTTACAAAGTGGAACTAATGTAGGTCTATAACTTAAAGGAGGTAGCAAGAAAGAAAAGTTGACTCAGCTGCTGGTTTATGTTGATCTACAGTTAAGGTACTGTCTTCCCTATCATTCTTATTTCTTCTGCAGTTCATTCCCATAAACCTTTGCTGTGACATGAAAAGCACTTGGTCACACTTTCGAGGAAGAACAGAAATGAAAGTGAAAATACTTGTGAGCCAGTATCTCAAAATCTACCATAGTGAGGAGAGAATTCAGCTACACTTTGAAAATGTGTTATTAATAATCTTATTTTTGTTTGAAATGCCTCTGCTTTAGCCAGATCAACTTGTGATGTGCTTTTGATTGCACTCTGTAAAACAGCCCACCTTTTCTGGGGCTTCAGCATGCCAGCATCACAAGTTACCTTTTATGTAAAACAAAAATATCAACAAAAGCTCTAGGAAGGATGGTTCCTCTACCAGTTAAAAACAAGTACCCAGTTCCTTCCCTCCATCACATCATTCTCTCCATCACTTAGGGTTCAGGAACAATGAATCAAAAACTGCTGTAACACTCTTCAATACATGCTCATGGTGAACATTGATGTGGGCTCTTCTCATCCCAGATCAGGACACCTTTAATCACGGTGGGACCTGAAGGGTAAGGACGCCAGCCAAGAGGACTGGTGCCTACTCCTTGCTGGGTGGACATTTGCTGTCTGTGCAAGGGCAAGTTTCAAGTCTGGCATCGGACCAAAAAGGGATTTTGAGGGCCATTAGATAGCTTCTACAGAGATTATGCAGCGTTTCTAAGTATTGGAAATTACTCTTTCTTTGTGTACAAGAGTTATTCTGGGAGTTTTACATGCTTCTAAAATCTTACATGTGATTTTCTTTTTTTTCAGATGACTCTAAAGCTAGACTTACAGTGCTGAGCCCTCTGCAATGCAAATGTCCTACTACAAAATGAGTTAAAGCAAAAGGAAATGCTTCTTTTGTTCCTATTAGGTAAAACCATACATATGCCTTTTCTGGGAAGGTAGTCAATACCTGAAATTCATTTTAGCTGCCTCTAAAATTGCCCATCATTTTCAGAAATAGAAAGCAGGAACTTTTTCTACCAACTTGGTAAGGCATTTCACTGAGATCAAAGAGGGAGAGAAGAATCTCAGAGCCCTACACAGTTCTAATTAACAGGTAAAGTGTTAATTATAGAGGAAAGTGCAGGATGAAATCATATAATTGTGACTTTCAGCATCTTAGGAGATCCACTGAGCCATTTCCCTTGCCCAGTCTGAGAGACTTGATAACTTGTCCAGCCCACTCTTAAGAACCTCCAGCCAGAGGAATGCAATAATTGCTTGGGTGGCAACCTGTGGACCTGGTGTTTAACTATAATTTGGTGGCACCTTTTCTTTATATCTAAAGGGCGACAACATCCCTTTTGATTGTTTGCTTTCTGCCTTAAAGCAAAGGTGATCCCTTCCCTTTGCACTTCCTTGAAGATTCTTTGTCATAAAAAACATAGTGGAGGACCTTTCCCATGAGACACTCCTATCTGCAGTGGAGGGCAGCCTAGGCTCTGGCACACCCTGGGGAGGGCAGCCAAAGCCATTATTTCCAGTGGTGCTTTTGCATCAGGCACCACCAAGGAGAGCCTGGCTCTCTCCTCTTGGCACCTCACTTCAAGTACTTGTAGACATTGATGAGGTCCCCTCTCCGCTGTCTCGTTCAAGGCTGAACAGGCCCAGTTTCCTCATCCTTTCCTCATAAGAGAGATGATCCAGCCCCTACGGGGTCCCTGCTGCCACCGTTCGAAGATTCGTGATAGCACTAAGTGACCATTCACCTGTAGGGGGGAAATTGTGGGAACACCCTAAGCTGTTAGAGCAGGAAAAAAAAAAAGAAAAAAAAAAAGTCCTTTCTAATTGCATGTGGCCCTCTAGGCATGCCTCTGTTGACTTTTGGAATCCCTGTGGGTGGGCATGGGACGTCTACAGACAGTGTTGTGACGGGAAAATTTCCAGGCAGATGCTGCACCTGGCCAGGCTTCCCCTGCCCACCAGCACAGAGCGCTGAGACTTTAGGCACGGCCTTCGTGCACAATCCCTCCGAGCTGTCAGGGCCGTCTTACAACTCCCGCGCCTCGGGCTCGCACAGCAGCCGGCCGATGGCCGCAGAAGTGTAAGAGCAGAAGGAGAGGGGCGGAGGGAATCCTAAAGCAAAACAGAGATAAAAGGGGTAAGGGCAAAAAGTGGAATTTCCCTGACCGGGAATCGAACCCGGGCCGCGGCGGTGAGAGCGCCGAATCCTAACCACTAGACCACCAGGGATCCTTGTAAATGTTGTTCTACTTCTTTGTAAAGAACTAATGACAGAGTGATTTCCCTCCCTCTTGGACCATGTTGTCCCGCTATTTTTTTCTTATGCTCCCACTTTCCAGGCAGTATCAAGCCCTGGGAGCAGCTACGTGTGGAGAGGGACGTTCTATTCCACCCCACGGAACAGAATCGCGGCGGCGGGGTGGGGAGGAGAGGGGGCCGCCCAAGCGAGGCTGGCGAAGGGCCCTCGCCGTGGGCGGGAGGCGGGATGGTGGTGGGGGACCGGACGGGACGGAGCCTCGGACGGGAAGGAGCGGCCAGCCCGGCGGTACCGCAGCGCCAGCGGGGGTGGCTCCCACAGCGCCACAGGCAAGAGCTGCGCGGCCGCGGCATGGGCGGGGGCTCGCAGGAGGGCGCAGGCGGGCGGCGCCGGGTCTCCCTCTCCTTCCGCCAGCGCTCTTCCCGCCGCCTCCAGCAGGCGCGGGCTTCGCGCGGTTGTTTCCCGTCATTTCGTGTTGCCTTTGCAAGCCGGTCGTGACACCATCGTTTTCGTACGGGTGTCGCTGTCACGGCTGCAGGCGGGGCTTCGTCAGCCAAGCGCCCTACACCGCACATCCCGGCCGGCGGCTGCCGGGAGGGGAGGAGGGTGGCGCTTCCCCCCGCGCCGGCTTAGTGTGAAAAATAGGCTCTGGAAACACCTCAGCTTGTCCGGGCTCCGGTGCTCGGCCTGCAGAGGAGAGCGCCTCCAAAGGCCTCTCTCGGGTGGAAGCCAGTGGCTCCACAGAGGGCATCGAGGTCGGTGCTTGCCTTGTGCTGCCGGGGCCTCCTCACACGATAGATATTAATTTGTGACCTTGTTTTTTTTTTGGTTAGGTTTGTGTGAGCAAAATAAATGAAAACGGCCAGCGCTGTGGTTGACCTATGTGTAAAAGCTCTTTCCTCTGGCATGTTGTTTTCATGAGCATAAAAGATCTGCGAGCTGTACTAGCAAAAATAATATTCCCCATTTATGGACTATATGTCTATTTAGGAGGGTTGGCTCTGCACAAGCAAATTTCTCTGGTTCTCAAGCCCTTTGCCTTTAAAATGCAAAAACCTTTCTATGTTAACATAGATAAGCTTCAGACTGTGTGTTTGTGGACTGTGCAAATATGCATTAGCTGATCTTTAAAAGCTTTGGAGTCTGAAAACAAACTTAAGGGGATCATTTTCTTCTGGAAGGAATGAAGGAGGTTGATGGTGTTTGGTTTCCATCTCATGAGCATCCCTGTTAAGCCAATAGTTCATTTCATCGCAAAACATTCACTGTAGCAGTCTTGAACAAAATGTGTGTCTTGATTGTGATGGAGCTTTCTTTGGTCTAAATTCAGCAATTTTACTGTGCAGTGAGGGAGATAACAAAATATCTCAGAGGTTAAAATATATCAGAGGTTAAAAGCAGGCCCTCAAATACGATCTAATGTATATACGATCTTATACATGCAGGAACAGCTTTTCACATGTGTAGGATCAACAGCATCCCCTTCGGTAAGACCAAGGCATTTCAGGTCTTGAGGACCCAAAGCTGTGTCAGGCTGGAAGCTGAGTATCACTGTGGCCTGAGGCCACTGCTAAGAGGTGGGTGTGCTTAGGTGAGAGAGGTCAGCTGGTCCCAGCAGGCAATCTGTGCCCATTGTTGGGGAGAAAGGCGAAGTGGGACCTAGTTTCCTACAGAGTGGAACCTGCAGGGAACACCAGCCAGATATTGAGGTGGTTATGCTGCAGAAACTGAGGTAGCCTTAAGAGTTTGTATATTCCACTGGGTCCACAGTGTTGTGTTTAAAAGCATAGGCTTCTCCACTCTGGGTGCTTCTCAGGTAGGTTTTGGAGGGGTAATGACTTCTGTGGCTGCGATGTTAGTAGCACTGGAGACAGCTAGGTTAGAACTAGGCTAGGCCCACAGCAGCTGCATTGGCAGGATTGAAGATAAATGTTACAGAATGGTCATCGCCACCCTTAAGAGTGTCTCTGTTATTTAACACCACAGAGGAAGGCAGGGGTGAGCCCCTTGATGCTTAAGCTGCCTCAGTGATGGAGACAAAATACTCCCCCTGACAATTTCAGAAAAGTAGCTCAGCCTGTGGAAAATGTGATCTTATGCTGATGACAGGGTGGGCAAATGTGTTTTGTCCATGTCCTAGGAAGCTGTTAGATATAGAAACAAACCAATGCTGCTCTGTTGTGCTTGACAGTTAACAAATCACTTTCTAAATTAGTAATATGTCTTACTAAATTTCTCTTGAGTGGTGGAAGGGTTGTTGATTACAGCCACAGGAGCAGTGAAAACTAAGGTGTGTACAAGAGAAATTTACTAAAATAGGACATATTTGCCTTGATGTTAACCTAAGAGGTGAGGGCTGACCAGTAGACCACCAGGAAAATAGCACTGAGAGTCATATGCTGCCTAGTTATTTTTAGAAATGGCTTTCTTTACTGTACAAGTCATGTGCACTGACAAAAGATTGTGCCTCTGCTCTGGCTTCCTGTATCTGATGGAGAAGTGCATCAGTGAAACTGTCAGCGATTCAACCTCCTGCCAGCACAGAAGCAGCCAGTGCCTGTGCCTGCATCCCTGAGATGGTAGCTGGAGAGGAATCATCTTCCCAAAAGCATCAGGAGAGGACTGTCAGAGGCTGATGTTTCTTTTCACTTAATGCTGGTGTGCCTGTGAAACCGAGTGAGTAGCAGTCAGTGTTAGAGGCACCACTGTACCACGGCTGTCACAATTTGGTAGGTAAGGCTGAATTTTGGAACCTGAAAAATCAGAGCGATTCCTTTAAATGCAAGCTGCACAGCAGCATGCAATTAACTTGTCTGTTGCATATGAATACATTACATATTACTATTACTTTAATTTGACACGCTGATTGATGTGTAGGCTTATGATGTAAAAATGGGTAAGAATAACATCAAAGTAATGTGCTAAGTTATGGAAAGTATATAATTTGAGTATATATGTATGTATATAAAGGTAAGTATAATTTTTCTTTAGTACCTGGGGTACATGTTTCAGCTCTAATGAAAACTCCTGATCTGCACAGAAGCTGCATTTATCACTCCTCTCTTTCCTCAACTCTGTATTTCATGTGGAAAGTCTTGGTATCAGATTTTCTTCTCTAAGTTCACCTGACTTGTAATTGTACATCATCCCAGTTCCAAGGAAGTGGAAAGGAGAGGGAAGGAAGAGATGATGCACAGTCTTTTGCTATTTTATGTTTAATTTATGTTACATATGGTCAGACTGGTGACCTAACTGTTGGATTATAACTATTTTCTGGGGGGAAAAACACGACTGTAGTTTGTACTTATTACATCGGCCTTAACCGCAATAGTGTTTTGATGGCAATAACGTGAGGAAAACCTGAAGCGGCGTTGTGCAGACGTTGCAGCTGCACTCCCAGCTCCAGGAGCACATTCCAGGCTGTGCGGGGCCTGGCTCCCCGTGCCCGGCTCCCCGTGCCTGGCTCCCCGTGCCTGGCTCCCCGTGCCTGACTCCCCGTGCCCGGCTCCCCGGGCCTGGCTCCCTGTGCCTGGCTCCCCGGGCCTGGCTCCCCGGGCCCGGCTCCCCGTGCCCGGCTCCCTGGCTCCCCGTGCCCGGCTCCCTGTGCCTGGCTCCCTGTGCCTGGCTCCCCGTGGTTGGCTCCCCGTGCCTGCAGTGTGGCGCTGGCGGCGCCAGGGGACGGGCAGCGCCGCCGCTCGGGGCCGGTCCCTGCCCTTGGGGATATTTTAATGACCCCGAAGAACGAGAGGGGGAGCAACCAGCAATGTTTTGTAAATACTGTGAAACACGTGTGAAAACACATTCTTGTAGTCTTTTTCTTCAGCTTCCGTTCTTCCCCGGCACTGCATTTGACTTAGAAAAGCCTGGGTCAGCTTCTTTTCCCTTTTAGCCTGTGTTAAAATGCACGTGATTCTGGGGTTTGGGATAACGCGTGGTGGTGAGGTGCTTCATCCAGTGCCCTCTGAGCTGCCTTAATTGAAACAAATAGGACTTTTTTCCCATCTCCTCTTGTATCACAGCAAATTCCATTTCTTTTTATAATGTTTCCTCGGCTGAGCATTTTGGAAGCTACTTCTGGTTTGCTTTTCTAGACAGAGAAAGAGGTGCACAAAATCAGTTATTGGGGAGAACTTCTTATAAAAGTTTCAAGCTATGATCTCTTCCTCATTTTTGTAAAACTTGTGGAAAATTTCAATACCTCAGTCACATTGAGTTATATCTAGACAATCAATTCAAAGTTAAAGGGTGAGCTGGGGACACTCTGAAAATTCATCATTATATAAACTGAAGAAACCAGGCTAAGAATAGCCCTCAGTGCAGTAGGATCAAGCAGAGCCTCAATTATGTATGCATAAAAGTCTGTCTGTATGAAACCTATTTTGTGACTACTTCATGTTGAATAATGGTAGGAGTAATAGGCAAAAACAGAAGGGTTGATAATGGGAAAAAAAAAGAGAAAGATTGGTGTCACCTTTACTTTTATATCTTTTCAAAACTGGACTGATATAGTACTCAAGGTTGTCAGTGTAATTCTTTATGGCAGGTTGTCTTTCTTACAGCTGTAAGCTGTAAGATGTAAAAAAAGAAACAAAAACTACATGAACTACAGGAGCAATACAGTATTTTTTTTCTGCTGTTAGCATAAGCTGATCTGAATGCAGGCCATAAACATACTAGCAATTTTTTCTCTTGAATGTATGCAACTCTGTTAATGTACACTGAAGCAGAAATCAAAACCCAATCAAATGTAGTATTTCAGTATCCCAAATTTGTTCTGTCTTTCATGTGTGGTTATACATGTGAGTTTGTGTGAGAAATCTTTTTCTAGGGTAAAAATTCACAATTTGAAAGTGATGAAAATAGCAAATTTACATTTTGTTTCCATCAAAATAATGCAAACAGTGATAAAACAAATTTGCCCAATCCTGAAATCAATGAGCAACATGAATTTAAGATTTTTTTCAGGTGAAGATATTCTAAGCATTGATACCACAAAGACAATGAATTAAATGATATTAGAGCATTTGTATTCAAATGAATTGGCAAGGAACATATTGCCATGGGAGACAGCAAACCATTCAGACTGTCTGCTATCCTCTATACTTTAGAAAGACTAAAACTAAATTTTATTTCAAAGGTGATGTGTGTGTGTCTAATCTACCTATTATCTGCCTATCTCATGTTGCAATAGAAAGGCAGGCATTATTAGTTCTTCAGACTCAGTAAAATAAAAGGGTATATGATGTCCCACTCACACAAGTTCTTCCATTGACATCAAGTCCATGGGTTGAGCCACAGGCAATAACCCACAGTGCCATAACCAGAAGTTTTATGATGCTTCTGTCCCAGTCCTAGCCTGCTTATCCCGCTGCTCTGACAGGAATCTGAGTGACTTCTCCCCCGTACCAGCAGTCTCAGGGCTGATATGCTCAGGGCAACGTAAGTACTATAGGAATGTGCAGTTTCTTTGCTCTATGGAGTTCATGCATTGTCTTCATAGAGCTTTCTACGCTGTACAATAGAGGTGACTGTACTTGGAATGATGATGGACAGCAGACTGGTACATTAAGACAGGGATAATTTTTCTGGAGCTAAAATAAGGTGTTAGTCACTGTCATTGTTGTGCAAGTGCAGCTAAGAGATAAATAGGGTTTCCACCACTTTGATGGATAGGGCTTCATAGCTACTATGAACAGTACTACAGGGTAAACAGTACTAGTATTTTTCTTCCTCCTTTTTTCCCAGTTTTGTT
This sequence comes from Phylloscopus whistleri, assembly GCA_017589585.1. Classification (NCBI taxonomy): domain Eukaryota; kingdom Metazoa; phylum Chordata; class Aves; order Passeriformes; family Phylloscopidae; genus Phylloscopus; species Phylloscopus whistleri. The sequence goes on along the minus strand of JADMLD010000683.1, from coordinate 4,365,596 downwards.
ATCTAAGCACTGCTGGAAGAGTAACTGAGAGCAGGGCCGCTTTCTTCCGTGTGGTGGTAGAGAACCCTTGTGCCAGTGAAGTCTTTGAGATTTTAACCAAAGTAACTTCGTGTTTGTCCATATTTTTCTGGGTAATAATAGGATGTAGTAACTGCAGTGTGTTATCAGAACGTGTCCTTTAAGCAGCAGACTACATTTTAAAGAAAACCTGTCTTTTGTTAAAGAAACTGTTTCAGTTAAAAAAAAAAAAAATCAGATGGAAACTTCAATTTTAGCTGAAAGTGCTCCAGCAAATTTAGTGGAGGAGTTGAGACAGTTGTTGTTCCAGTAGTGACACTGAGTGGTAGCAAGCGTATGCTACGATAGGATAATGACAACGCTGGGAGATGGCTGTGTCTGTACTGGAGATGCATTTAGTCCTGAAAACAACACATTTTTGAAATTAATTTTCTAAGCGGCTGTTAAATTTAAAAAAATAAGCCTCTGACAAATCTCTTACTTAAAACTCGATGGATTTGTACCCCTATGAGCCATTTGTTACTTGGATACACTCTTTTAGCATCTCCCTGTGTATGTGTACACTTCGTGTCACCTTTTCATTTTTGCAGGTATCTGCCTATCTTCAGGCTTGAGTTTTTGTCTTGCAGAATTTGGAATTTAATGGTGTTACAATGCCTTTCTTAAAATGCCTGAAAGTCGTTCAGAGCTGATTACTGACCTAAGGAAGAAAAAAGAAGCTAGATCTTGTTTAGGCTAGCCACAAATACCTGGAAGGGTTACCTGCCGTTACCTCGGGTAGGGAGTGGAGCTTCTGGTAAATATAGCGGGTGTTGTTTTCTGGGAATTGGGTGAAAAAGCCTACTGGTGGACAGTGTAGAAGCAGCAGATGAGGTTTCTAGGCTTTTCACTTTCCCACGGATCTAGAGGCTTTGGTTAACCTGAATTTCCAAAACTGGTTGTTTTTAGCATCTTCCTTGAGAAAACTCCCCTCCAGAGGAAGACCGCGGCGCTTGGGCTTTATGACTCGTAGGACTTCTGGCTCCGCAGACCGACCCCTTTGCCCGGGACACGGCTTGGAGCCGGTGAAGCGGCCCAGGAGCGCGGCCACCGCCCCCGGCCCCGGGGCCACCGCGCTCCGGCGGGGCCAGGGCGGCCGGGCGGGGCCGAGGGGAGGCGGGACCGCCGGGCGGGGCGGAGCCCGGGGCGCGGCGGGGCCGGCGCCGCTGTGGCCGAGCGGGGAGCGGCGGAGGCGGCGGCGTTCCCGCAGAGCGCTCGGGGCGCAGCGGCGGGCCGGGCCCGCCATGCCGACCGCCCGCAGGTCTGTCTGTGCGCGCCGGGCCGCGGTGCGGGCGGGGCTGCTCGGGCGCGGCCTTGTGCCTTGGCCTGGGGACGCGGAGCCCGGCGGGGCGGGGACGGGGCCGGGGCTGTGGTGGCAGAGGAGCTCTTTGCCCGCTCGCCGGTGCGCGGGGCCAGCCCGGGAGGCGCGGGGCGGCCCCGCGGGCGCGGTGTGTCCGTGCGGGTGCGGCCGCGGGCGCGGGGCGGCTGCCGGGACCAGCCCGCCCGCCCCAGGTGCTGCTCCTGGGCACCCGCGGGGCGCTCTGCTGCTGCCGCTACCCAGCCGGTGTAGCCGAGATGGCTTTCGCGGTTTTGAGCCTCATTTATTTCCTCCCTCTTAGGGTCTCGGATGAATTACTGGAATGTTCCAGGCTCTCTCTATATATATTAATTTATATAGCCTTAGGTTGTCGCGATTGCGAAGTGTTGCCGGGTTCCAGAGGCGTGTCAGTAATTGATTTTTGTCTTTTTAATCAGTGCAGTGGACTTTCCTCTCTGTCCTTCATCATACACTGCTTCAGAGTTGGTTTACGCGTGGAGTGGCATACTTGTATCTTGGGTGATGCGTGTGCAATATCGTGGTGCTAAAGGATGCAGTAGCTGTTCATCCCCTAGGTGATGAAATGAGATGATGAACACTTCGACTCGGCAGCAGGCTTTTAGCCTGTGTTTACTTTACATGCTACAATTGCTGTTCTCCCATTAGGTAGTCATACATTTCTTGTATTAATGCACAGTGGTGGACTTTTAAGATGGGTAGGTGCCCATTAATCGATTATGGTCTGCTTCAAATGCTATGACCCAGTCTAAGGGCCTGTGTTTGTGTGATACGTCAAATGTGTGTTGATGAGCTCTGCCGGCATATTGTATCAGCCAGTGTTTACACAGTATGGAAATAATGATTTCCTGATATTGTTCCATCTGATACTTTATGTGTAGACACACAGACTTTCCGAAAATTAATGGAGAAGGCAATAGAAAATGCCAAGAATATATGTATAAGTATGCATAAATATATACTTTCTGAATGAAAACTATTTTATCGGGAATATATATCTTTAAATGTAAGTCGTGATAAAAAAATGTAAGTTGCAGTGCATTTTAGAGTGCCTTCTCTTTCATCCTTTTACCTGGAAAATATCCATAAATATACACAAAATATTTTAAGGACATAAATAGTCAAGTAATGTTGATCCTTTGAAGAGTTGTATTGAAGTAGATGCTTGTAGCCAAAATGCTGTCTGATGGCTTTCCTTTTTTTTTTTTTTTTTTAAATAGTGGATCAAAATCTTGGGCTCGGGGAAATTCTGTCTCTTTTTTTTTTTTTTTTTTTCTTTCCCTTATTGCATATTATGTTATGGAAAAGAAACACTTCTGGAATACGTGATTTGTCCAAGTTGCTTATGAAGCAGTCTCTGGGTTTCATTCCTTGGCTTTGCCCAGTGCCCTGTTCTCACTGCAGCAGTAGCCACACTCCCATTTGCATGTGTCACATCTGCTGCTGAAATGATAAGTGATTCCCTTTAGAGGTGAAGTGAGTTAGAATTGATTGGAACAGTCCTTGTCTTATTAGGAATATGGCTTTGTTGCTTTGTGTATCCATGATTTTAAAAGAGAAGGTTGAAACTGGTTGGAGACTGGCTCTAGTAGATATTTGGCTACTTTATGGTTCTGACTTCAGGGGACGGCTTGCAAATCTCTTTTAAGTGTTAGGGAGTAAGCTCCTCTATTCAAACAGAAGTGAGTTCACTTGAGAGTGATTTGGGTTGGAGGATAACATGTCTTCAGACAGGTAATTTAAAAAATTGTGGGAGCCCTGCCTCTGGTTCTGTAGCTAGCGTGAGTCCCTGCAGTCACCCATTTGGATGGGTATTTCAAAGGTGAGAACGTAGTGTGAGCCTCTGCAGCGAGATCTGACACAAGAAATTGCTGCTGTAGGCAGCTGGAGCTGCTCACAAACAATAATTATGGAAATGAAGGACAAAGGGACTCAATTTCCCTTTGCTGTCCAGTAGGCGTGAAAGGAAAGCTGGAACATAACCAGTGCTGAGAAAAAATGGTAAAGCTCTCTGTCCAGCACCTGGCTTGTGCCCTCTGCGTCTCAGCGAGTGCCCAGTTCAGCAGCAGGCAGTCATGGTCCTGCCTCATCTGGCAGTAGAAATTGACCAAATGAGTGAATCATCCAAAAAGCAGCTGACTGACAAATCTCTTCCTCGTCATGATCAATAAGCCAAAAAAGTCAAAGGCTTTAGAGGTGTAGCTTTTGCTTTAGTCAGGTATCCTGCTGGTGGAGTTATTGGTGGTGGGGGTGGCTGCCTGCCACAGAGTTGATGGCTTCTCACTTCCTCTTGTGAGCGATCTGCACCCTCACAGAAGAAAATGTCCAAGTCATGTTGCTGCCACTTCTGCTGTGAGTTTGTCCTGGGGGTTAAGATCGCTTTCCCAAAAAGAGGAAATGTAATGCTACATTTGATGAATGAAGTCAGCATTAAGAGCGCTCACTCAAGTGATGTCCTTTGACTAGGAAGGAAAGCAGAGTAGGAGAAACAAGTCCTCAGTTCTTTTTTCCTTCTCCTCCTTTTTTTTCTTTTTAAAATCTTACTTCATTGTCATTTTTCCCTAGCCAGATTTATGAAACAATGAGTTTATGACAAAATTCACAGCAGGCTAGAGGAATTATATTTCCCTTCCCAAACAAAATGTTTCAGATTGATATATTAAACACATAGAAAGGAGTAATTTTTTTTTCTTCCTGCTTTTCTTTGCAAACCCTTCTACTGTAGGTGGAAAGCTGTATGTCTTTGTTCCTGGTCGAAATGTCAGGTGGGTGTGAGTGGTTGTGCTGGAAGTTGTATGTTGGGAACTGTTTGTTCAGTTTTGGGGTGGGCAGCACTCTGCAGCCTTGCATGGGACCGTGGCTGTGTATCTGCAGTCTCTCCCAGCTTGCCTGCAAGGGCAGAGTGCAGGCAGGCTTTGGGGGTCTGGTGGTGCTTCCCTGTGGGTTGCAGTGCAGAAGGTTGTACTAAGTGCCCACAAACAGGTGCAATGCTTTGCTCTTGCAATGCTTTGCTCTTGCGCCTGTGATAGTCCCAGTCTCTGACCAGGCTTGGAGAAAGAGTACCAGTATTTCAGCTCAGTTCCATACAGCATCCTCCTGACCTCCCTTTATACTTGAGAATTAATGACTAGTCATGGAACCACAGTTCATTCTTTAGCAAGACTTCTGGATTAGACTTGATTTTTTTGATGTGTAGTTTACTCATCATAATGTCAGTAAGCCTTTTTGATTGTTATTTATCCTAAGAGGTGAACTTTCAGTTGCATGCCTCAAATTCCTGATGCTTTGTGGTCCAATGCCCCTGTCAGAGCTTGGTGAAGCTGTTCTCTGCTCAGTTACTCTGCGCCCTGTAGTACTCCTGAGCTGTAATTAAGCATTTGGCCTTGTCTTTGGTATGCTATGTGTAGATCCCACCAAGGTGCCATTTCTTCCACGTTGTTGCTTTTCTTATGGCTACTCTGTATGTTATGCAGGGGATTTTTTCAGCGTCCTTCTTGAAATGTGGGTTGTATGAGTACCCATGTTTAAGTAATGGTAATACCAAACTGATTTGCAGGAACAGAAAGCATGCAGGCTTAGCAGGGAAATTATACCTGTTTATACAGGCAAGATATGTGTTTATCTTTTGGTTACAATGTCAAAATAGCATTGTTTGTTTCATTTTGTGTTCACTTTAGGATTTAAAAGCTTTTCGTTAGTATTATTTCTGGAAAGGAAGTTTTCTTCTTCTACTCTCACTCATTAGTGACTTGATTTTGGGATCTTCTCATAGTGTTTCTGAAGATATCTGAGGGCCGTTTCCTCAAGATCTAAGACACAGCAGGCAAGGATCGGTTCCAGTGCACCAGACAGAGGAAATCACAACTTTGTTTTAGAGAAGTTCACAATGAAAGCTGTTGCTTCCTTGAACTCAGCCTTTTCTTAAGAAAAGGTAATGTGTTCTCTGACTCACTTTTTGTCAAGTTAATTTAAGTTATTTTCTAGCAGTGCTCTCTCTGTCTGATGTTACTCGGGTCTGTTTTTTTCTGCTTTCTGCCCCACATGCCATCTGTCTTATTTTCTAGTTTGTTTTCTTTTTAAGTATTTTAAGGTAATGCAGCAGACAGAACAGAAGTATGAATATTCACAAAGCATCACTGCCACCTTGATTCAGAGGGGAAGAGGTGAGGATGGCTTTCTGCCAGATCAGGTGATGCTGTGATTGCAGAAAATCCTTGGGTCTGCCTAGGTTGTTACTTTGGAGGAGATGCTGCGTGGAACAACTCGATGTTGTCAGTGGCTTGGCACAGCTTCTGTGCTGTGTCAGTAGGCTTTTGCTATAGTTAACTGTCCCATGGTTAAGTAGTGCCCCAGTCTGGTGGCAAGGGCTTTATTTTACTCTCAACTTAAGAAGTATCATTTTTTAGAATGCTTTTAAAGCAGCTGTACTGATGCCAAAGACCTGGGTACTTGTGATAAAGCTGGGTTTAATCTGTATGCAGATTCTGGTAGCTGCAGCAAACTCAGCAAAACTTTGTAGGCCAGAGACCATCTTGAGTTCTTTCTTCATATTTTCTCACAAAGGTTCAGAATTCAGGGAAATATTGAAGTGTATAATAATTTTACAAACAAAGATTTTTTGCATGATATTTAGAATTTATATCAAAAACAAATTTTTCTCTTATATAAGCAGTGTTTGACATTTTGTACTCCCTTTTTCCATCCTGGTGCTGATCAAACCTTTTGTAGTGAAGTCTGCTGAAGACTCCTAAAGGTAGGAGCTGTGGTAATCCGTGACATAAAATCTGGTTTCTACCTTCTGTCCAAAAAACTCCAGCCTCTGCACACAAAAAGCTCCAAAAACGTCTGAAATGCAGGTATTGTCTGGTAGCTATGTGGTGTAGCTGGTGATATCTTGGTGACAATAGGTGAAGAACCAAGGAGATGAAACTTCTACTTTGTTATGGAACAGTATGCTGAAATGTGGCCAGGTATGTGGTGACAGATAGACTTTGCCTGCTGTGAGCCAGTCACTTGTGCAGATCTGGCCCAAATGATTAACAACTGATGAAAGTCCTCTTGCCACCCAAGTATTTGGGGTTAAGTCACAAGCAGCCTGGGTCATTGTGAGGCCAACAAATGGAGGAAATTGGGAAACAAATTGAGAACCACAAAGGAATGACAAGGGTGGCTTTCTGCCCGTGCCATGAGTTGTTCTCCAGTCCTCGTGGTTAGGTATCCACTGAAGAAATTTCATGTGGTTTACAGGTAGTTTGGTTTTTGGTTTTGTTCTGTGACTGTTTTTTGTTGGTTTTTTTTTTTTTAGTGTATGGTGCTGGGCAGTGTTGGTTAGGTGTGCCTTTTAGGTAGGGGTGAATAGAGGGTAGCATCACATCAGTGTGCAGAGGCTAGACAAGAACTTCCTGTGACATCTGCATTTGTGTCCTGCTGCAGGCATACTTACAAGATGGAAATGAAAATCTCCTTTCTTGGGCTTGTGCTGATGTGGTTGCTCACATCACACCAGATCAAATGTCCATTTGTTTCCTTCTATCAGGAATTCTAGATTCCTTAAAAAGGGTCTCTGCTGCTAACTGATCCCTCAGTGGACAAATTTTTAAGTGGGTTGTTTGTTTTGAAAATTGGATTCTGTTTGTAGTGCATAACTTCTGTTAGTACAAGTAACACACTGGTTGTCATGAAAAGAGATTAAGGAGATGAAGATTAGTTTTCTTTTTTCCTGCACTGTTGACACTGTGCACCTGACCCTGTTGTGTGAGAAGTAAGTTTCAGTGTTTTGTCAACTAGTTGTGTCCTTTTCTAAAGGCTGCTCTGGTAGCTCCCAGTCCCAGGCTGACCCTGGCAGATAATAGGGGGTTTTTAGGGGTAGGGGACTAGAGACTGATCTTGAAACCAAAATGGTACAGCAAAACCAAGAAATAATGAATCTTCTACAGGACGGCTGGAAAGAGCAAAGAACACGAACCCTAGGAATGAACCAGACCTTACACACTGGCATGTGTTAGAGGATTCTCCTGGCCCCTGTGGGTGATGAGCTGTGGGATAGCACTGCATCCAGGAGGGCAGTTCCTAGCCCCTCTGCTTGACTGTGAATACAGTTCAAGTTAAGTTTATGAGAAGAGCAAGGCAGGTGTGTTAGTTTGTTTTCCTCCATGGAAGGAGATGTAGACTCAGACCTGGCAGAGCAGAGTGATGCTCCTCCTTGCAGAATGGGACCTTGCTCCATTAGGAATGAGCCATGATTGAGGGGTGCTGTGGGTAGTGTGTGCAAATACAAGAGGAAAGCCAAGGGGGTTTGCAAAAGGAAAAGTGGTGCAGCTGAGGGAGCCACTTGTAGCACCAAACCCGATTTTGAAGGTGCTTCTGAGGAGACATTTATTTCTTTCTGCTTGGTAACTGTCGTTTTGTTGTGGACCAGTGTAGAGTTTGGGATGTAAAGGCTTCAAGTTACAAGATGCATTTCTTGGGAAAAGCTGTCATCCCTTAGTAATGGTGAAGTGCTTCAAAAGCCTCACCTCTGATTGTGGGGTGGTTTTTTTTTTTGGTGTTCTTTTCTGTTTGCTTTGTTTTGTTTTTCCATTTGTTCGCTTTGGTTTGGTTGGGGTTTTGTTTTGGATCTAGAAGCTTTGTAAAGAGTCAAACTTCCATGGATGTCACATGGTATCAGGACTTCACATTCAGTACTGAGTACAGTTTTCAGATCTTAACGGCTTTGCTGTTAGCATTATGTTGCAATTAAAATAAAAAGTTGTACAATACTCTGTTTTACGTCTGTTGTATAAGTTTTGGTTTCTTCTTCATGCCAAGTACTATTTTTTGTGAATTCTGTGATGAAAGACCTGTGAATGATTTTTTTCTCACTGAAAGGCTCTAGGATGACAGAATCCCATATTTTAAATTGAAATCTTCTTCATCTGGCCTTGAAACTTATCTCTTTTCCTGCTTCTTTTCACGTATTTTTTCCCCTTCTTTTTACTTCCTTGAGTCCAGCATGCAGCTGTCTCAGAAAAACAATTTTGACCGGTGGAAGCTAGACCTATTCATGAGGTCAGCCTGGCCACATGTTTGGGATTGGATGTATGAGTTTTAATCCTAGGTACTTTCATAATTATTGGCAGGAACATGAGCAGGTTTATGGTTAAACTTGATGACCCTTAAGGTCTTTTTCAACCTAAATGATCCTTGATTCTGTGACTCTAGCTCTGAGGTAATACCCTTTTCACAGGTAATGTGTCAGTCCTTTTTGACTGCAAATGCACCCTGATGGGGTAGCTGCAAACTGCTTTTTGTATTTTTTTAAAGTGTAGGTCTCTACCCAATTTTAGCAGATTTTCAAAGACAAATTTTAAATTTTAACACCGAAAATGGAAGGACTGTGGCCACCTCAAAAATAGGTGCTTTAACATAGAAAAAAGCAAGGCCAAATCCAAAACTTGTTAATGCATTAACTGCTTTGGCTGGCTTGAACTTGAGAAGGGGCAAGCAGTTACGTTGATGTAGCTATAAACAAGAGAATGCAAATTTTTGTTTGAAACGTTAGCAGCTATGTCAGGTATAACCTGTGGTGAACAGAAATTTAGCAGCTTTCATCTTTGGGCCCCAGTTGTGCACACAATGTGCTTGGGTGTCACAAACATAATCTGTGTGAGTAGTTCCTCTGAATGCACTTGGTACAAGAGTAGAGAGCTCAGAGTCTCTGTTGTGGTATCTGGTTGATGTGGCTGAGATGGATGGCTTGTGTGAAAATGCAGCACTGGAGGAATTGAAGCTGTTTGTCACCTTTCTGACTTTGTGGTGTTTGGTTTTTTCCCACCCCAGCAAAACGAAATATCTAGCTTCGGAATGCTGAGTTACTTTGTTGATACTATCAGTGTAAGATGTTTGAATTTTAGTTTCAAAATTAGCCTGTTTTGTTCAACAAGAGCACCTCAGTTCTATAATAACATTTGAAACACTTGAGTAATCTGAAAGTAAAATATGTATTGCTACTGCTTCACCAGAAATCTTCTACACATCTGTTTTTTATGCAACAGTACTCAAGCTTAATTCAGGTGTATTTTTAACTTTTTTGTTGTTATTTAGTTAAGCCCTGAACCATCTCACTGACTGAATGCATGCAGAGTTGAGCAAGTGAAAGCCCAGTTAGATATGCTGCAGGAAGGATGGCATGTAACAGTCTCACATGAATCATAACATTGTTCTGTCTTTTCTGCATACGTAGGCATAGGGAACTTTACTTACCTGAATAATTTTGAGGCGTTAGCTGTGCACGAATGGTTAGAACACAGAAAAACATAAAGAACCTTTCTGTTTCTGCTTCTGAAGCAGCAAGCAGCTCCTCAAAGAGTTGTTCTCTAATTAGTAGGTAAATGTGACTGTGCTCTAGTGTATAGCAAGGGGAATTCCATTTGAGAGGGGAGTTTTTGCACTGCATACAGTGCAGGGTGACTTGGTACAAGGTCAGCAACTGTGTGTACTCAGGAACCTGGAGGTGGAGGAAGGAAAAAAGGTAAGATAATAGAAGTTTTCAGGATGTTTCAGAAGGGCAAGACAACTAAATAATCTTCTGTTACACAATGCCTAAAGGGATTTTCCTAGGAAGAAGGAAATAATTAGAAATATTGCTGCTTTTAAAAACAGGATTCAGTCTATGCAGTGTGAAGAGAGTTTGATTTTTTCTTGATCATTGTAGTTTTGATGCACCTTACACTACCAGCACTGGAGCACCTGTGAAGCTGCATAGGTGTAATACAAGGTCACACTCAAAAGACTGCACTGAATTTTGCAGGTTAAGCAATTGAAAAGTAAATAGTGAAGGTTTCCAGTGTTAATTTTGTACATTACAAATGTACAGGATTTTGTGTTACAATTAAACTGTTCAATGTTGCTTAATATACAGTGTAAGCATGTGACACAGTTCAGGTTGCTATGGAAACCTGGCATTTTGGTTCTGTTAGCAGTGTTTCAGATAGGAAAACATTAGCATTGCATTACTGCTAGACTCCTTTCTGCCCCCACTCCTCAGGGGGAGTTTCTTTGCTTCTCAGTTGGGAGGTAGATGATGGAGAAGAAGCGGTGACCTGGAATTTGCATGAGTCAGGGTCAATTGTAAAAAGAGGTGTTGAGCTGAAACTTAAAAATTATAATTTTACCTTCAAGCAGCTTTTGTGTCTAGTTGCTTTTTGAAATAGTGAAGTGTCTTAATTCTTACCTTTCACGATTCAGTGTCTCTGGGTTGATTTGAGGGTTTTTTTTCTAAGCACCTGAAAATAATCGGGTACTTTTTAAAGAGAAGTTTCCAGTAATTTTCACAACATGATTATGTAGATTGTTGGAAATGTGCTTGATATAAAAAACTGACCATTTCTAGTGCTTTGTGTTAGACTGATGGATTTGTTCATCATGGGTTTCTTGTTGCCTGGTCTTGTCCTGTAAAGCATTAAGTCCCATTGAATACAATAGGAATATTTAATATAAACCTTTGGGACCTAAACTAATGAATAATTGTAAGCAGAAGGTGATTTGTGGTACCTGTGATTGACAATATAGGTATTTGTGCCAAGCATCAAGCCACATTTTTGTGATTTAAGAGTCTTCAAACACCAGTCTCTTTCTGCTCTACCTCAGCTTTATTTACATTTCATATAAATGACTTTCTTGTGCTGGTGAGAAAAGAGCTGAGAAGAGAGCAAGTTTGCTGTGAAGCTGAGGTCAGGTGTCTGTCTTTTGTAATCTGTCATCCCATGAATGCTGGCACTCATCTTTCTACGTGTGTGCTTGCTGATGCCCACAGAACAAAGTAGCTGCTCAGGGAAGTCACTCTTATGGTTTTCTGCCCAAGCTTTCTGCCACAGGTCTGTCTGATGTGCGCGTGTTCTTGTAATTCAGCCATGTGCAGCAAAGCCTGCTGGAAGGAGGTGTGAGCTGGCGTGGTGGGATATAAACTGAAATGCAGATCCAGAGCCACTTCTGCTGAGTCTGCTGCAAGTCGTTGGTGTAGTAATTTTGAGTGGAGGAGTGTTATCAAGCAGCTGCAGTGGGCAAAGGGGAGAAAGGCAAAGGGCAATAATACTTGAAACTGACAGCTGCCTGCTCTGTGGACAGATTCTAACAGCCTGAGACAAGGGAAAGCTTAAATTCTTTGGCTCGGCACTTTGATTGATCAAGGTTCTCCTGATCACCGAAGGATATTTGCTGTTCATCTGTCTGCTGTGATGCTGCTGTTTTGCCAGGGCAAATCTCACTTTGTGGCCTGTGTGAGCTAATTCATAGAAGCAACTCTGGAGTGTGGCCAGGCCTGCAATATGTGACACTGTGGACCCAGTGGCCTTTAGCAGCATTCTGAGTATGGGAAGAGGGCAATCTAAGGAGAACTTGATCATGGCCCTTATAAACCTGGCAGAGAACCTGTAAATCATTTGGTCTGGGTGTGATGTGGTTGCTTGTGTGTATCTTTCTTGACCTTATCAAAACAGATATGCAACGCTTAGTTTGAAATACTAAACAGATCATGAGACTACTCGTTATGAGCAAGGAACATGATAGTGTTGACTGACAAAACAGCAAGGTAGTGCTAAGGGGATTGCCTAAACGCTAGTTGATGTGTTGAGTGTTCATCAGTCTTTTGTATTTTAGAGAACCGCAAGTACTTGGTGTTTTATTTGAATGTGGAGGAGCACATACATGGAAAGTCTTTTGTGTATACGCCCACATGCTCCAGGCAGAGGTAAGGGAACAGTGATATCCATCTTACCCTCTCTGGGCATGGTAAACTTCATCCTTCTATGGTTCTTACAATCACAGAGTCATTAAGGGTGAAAAAGACCTCTAAAATCATCAAATACAATCTTTGACTGAATGCATATTGTAAGGTGCTATGTCAGCTCATTTTTTGAACACTTCCAGGAATGGTGACTCCACCACTTCCTTGGGGAGTACAGTCCCATCCTTAACCACTATTCTAGCGAAGAAATGTTTCCTAATATCTACCCTGAACCTCCCCTGGCGTAGTTTAAGTCCTTGTGTCCTATTGCTGGTTGCCTGGGAGAAGAGGCTCACTGCCACCTCCCCACCTCTTCTTTCCGGTAGTTGTAGAGGGTAACACTGTGCATACCTGTACAACCTGAGTGTGAAAAGCTGTGGGGTCAGAGGGCTTGGACTTGATGCTTAATTGAATTGGGGTAGGTTGAAACAAGAGGTACAGTAAGATGAAGGCATTAATTATTTTAAAACATCTGCAGCAATGTTCTTGTTGACCTAAAAATGAAAATCTTCCCAGGTGGCCTGATTTCCAGCAGCACGGCACTTTTACATTTGGAATAGCATAGCACTCTGCGTGTTAATAGTTTATGCTGTGTTTTGTAACCAGTTTCTGTCTAGCAACTGAAGCTGAGTTAAACAGTAAAATGCATTGTTCTGTATGGAAAATGCATCTGGTGATGTTCAGCTGCCAATGAGGGAAGACTAAGGTTGTCTCATGACAACCTGACTGGTGATGTGGAATTTCTGGTAGCGCATTTGCTTCCCCTTACTCTGTGTGAAACATGACAGCCTGAGTTAGTGGGTTAAAGTCTCTTCCTGAGTAAGGCAGGAATAATTTGTCTGGAGAGTTCTTTGGAGCTAAATCAAGTTTTGTTATTGTTCTGTTTCTGAATCAGAAATATGTCTGCTACACTGATTGTCATTTATTTATTTGAACTTTGTTCGTGTGGACAGACTGTTGGAAATCCAGTAGGGGCACTGAAGGTGATCTAAGTTTCACCTGTTCTTACTTCATCAGTAGGGAATAAAAATGCTTGAGCTTTTAGTTTACTACACCACTGTAGGACAGATAATAACCTCTTAAACACTGTATCCTGTTCCTCAAGAGTGAGGGTGTTTGTTTTCTTTGCCTGTCTTATCTCCAAATCTTATCCGCTCTCCTTGAGAGCCCACAGCATGCAAATAGCTGCATTGAATCTTTTTATTTCTCTCTATTTGGAGACACAGAAATTGGGACTGTTCTGTGTTTAATATGAACAAGAAGTCTAGAAATTGCTTCTGGTTGCACACTTATTTTTCCATCTCTTAATTTTTGTATTTTTATTTTTTGTGGATTTTAAGGGTGTACCCTTGTTAGAAGAAATGTAGCAGGCGTAATACTCCAAGATGAAAGGCATAAAGAAGGATTATTCACCTGAGCAAGGGTTGTGTGAACCTCAGGTGGAGTAGCTCTCCTGGGTTAGTTTAGCACCCTCCAGTTATGTGTAATAGACTGGAACTTCTTTATAGAGCTTATGCATGTTTTAGAATTAACAGTACATTATACATTATAACTATAATGTAACTGTATAATTGTATTAAAACAGTTTCATATTTCAGATTGCTTTAAAATAAACAATTTTTTGTCCATTCTATTGAATGTATTAAGTCTGTGCTGTGTTTTACTTCCTTGTGCTAGGTACTTTTCTGAAATCTTCCAATCTTACTTTTTTTAGGTCGTTCTGCCTAAAAAAAAAGACTAAAAAAAGTTGTAGCTCCTCTTTGTTGGCTGTGCATTTCTATTGTGTTTCATCTTGAGATGCTGTAGAGTTTATACAGAAACTTTTTTTTTTTTCTATTACACCTAGTAAAACATACTAGCAGAACCTAAAAGCAGTAGAACTCAGCCTAGTTAGTCCAGTCAGTGAGGCATTAATGAAATGCTGCCAAGTTTAACATTTCTCATAAAGTGCAAATGTGCATTCACTTTCCTGGTTTTAAAAATGGAAGGTCTATGGAAATGGATGCAAGAGTTGTTATTAGTGTTTTGGCTTGTGAAGTTTAATAATAGGTATTTATATGACCAGTAGCAAATTAAAATATCTCCTCTTCCATGTTAAACTGTTTCTGTTGCCTTTTGTTTAAGGATGGTGTGTGTTTTTATTTATTTGCATCTGCACAGTGCTCTAGTTACTGCTTTGGGCTCATCAGAGGCACAGCTAGCAACCCCCAAGGCTTCAATTTCAGCTCTAATACACTAAAACAAGTTCCCTTCTGTCTGTGATTTGTTTTACAATTCCTTACTTTTCCAGCTTGAGAGATACTTTTAATACTGCTCTTGAAGTACTACAAACATACCTTTTTTTTTGGTGTTAGTACTGGCATTGGTGTAACCCTTGTCATCTCTTGTGCTGCGTCTTTTAGTCGTCAGAATTGGCAGGTGTGCCCAGAAGACTTGTTATTCATAACAAGACACTCTGTTGCAGAGTTGCAGACCTAAACCAGATGATTAGTAATGCTTTGTGTCTGAGTATGACCAGTTTTGAGTGTTGGTATTACAGCAGGTGATAGGAAGCGTGCAGTGCTGTGAACAGATGTGTGTGGTGTTTGTAGTCTCAGGGGAAGAGGTATAATAGAGAAGCAAAAATAAAAAATTGCTGTTGTGTGGGACACTGTACCAGAGAGCAGATGAGAGCTCTGTGGTGTGTCTGGGCTGCATCCTTCCTGTTCCCTCAGCACAGTGAGATCCCCCTATGCATCGTTCTGTGGCCGTGGCTGCTTGGCTGTCTCACTGTGAGTCTCGTGCCTTCATCTGCTCTGCCTTCCTAGCTGGAAAATTTGTGTGTAGACCTCTCATCTTCCTGCTTGTTGTTCACAATGTGATTGCTGGCACTGTCTTTTGTATTATGAGGTTCCTGCTAAGGTGTGGAATACACTACCCTTGACTTGGTTTTCCTGAAGTCAATTAATTGCGTTTTTTACATACTTGCTCCTTGCTGAAGGAGCTGAGTGAGTCTGGATCCTCAGAGGTGTTAGAGTTAGGCTTTTTTTTTTTTTCTTTTGTGGATCTGAGCTATAAATCTTACATATATCCCTGCAGAGGCAGTTAAAATCAAGACAGTGCTAGGTTTCCAAAGTTAGTCAGTTTAAATTTTACAAAAAATAATCATTATCTCCTTGTCAAAGTAATTTCCTCTTGAGTTCTCATTTCTGCTGGTTATTGAGGTTGGATTAAAGCTACTGGGAGGATACTTGCACACATTGCTCTTCCACTCTCATTTTTGCACGTGGAGGTAATTTTTACAGTCCAGCTCTCCATTTGCAAAGCAGGGAATTACATGATTTTCCTACTTCATGAGAGGTTGAGAGATACTGACTCTACAGGATCATGAAAAATATGTCTAGAGAATTGCATGATCTTTAATGTTTCTTTTCTGTGTATGTTTTTCCAGGACTTGCAGTGGGCACAGATGGCCAGAGAAAAGCTATCAAGTCCACTGAATGTTCTAAAAATAATCAGATGCTTCATTTGTTTCTCCATTGCTGTGCTGTGGGATGCACTGTTGTTCAAGTGCTTGGTTTCAGAAATTAGTGCCCACAACTGAAGCTTGAATCTAAAGCTTGTTGATGCTTTAGAGCCAGCAGACAGGATTTCTGGGTGCTTACCCCTGAGCACAGCAAGCAGGACTTGTTCTTGTTTTGTGAAAATGTGAACTACTTAAACTGCAAGTAGCAAGGTACATTATTCTTCATGCAGGAGAAGGGAAGGAAAAGGGAGAAAAAAGAATTCTGAAAAATTGATACATTTTTCAAAGTCTTTAAGGAGTGCTCTATTCACACACTAACTTATTTTTAATTTTCCATTCCCTTTGTTTATCCTTGTGCTCCTTAGAGCATCCTCTGCTGCTAGTTTGAATGTACCAGTGCAGGAGGCTGCTGTCTTGGAGTACCAGGTTGCAGAGAGGACAGCAGGACCTGGAAGCAGGTTCTGGAGGTCTCGAGAGTGTGGTGACAGTGGAAGTGGTGTGGGTATCCATGGTCAGGAGTTCAGTTTGTTCCTGTGATTATAACATTTTAAATTTTTGATGGTTTGTTTTGGTTTGGTTGGTTGGTTGGTTTTTCTTTTTTTTTCTGTTTGTTTGCTTTGGGTTTGGTTTTTTTTTTTTGTTTGTTTGTTTTTTTTTTTTTTTTTTTTTTTTGTTTGGTTTGGTTTGGTTTGGTTGGGTTTTTTTTGTAGCCTTGTTGGAGGATTCCCATCCTAGTTAAAAATTTTTAGTAACATCCTCAGAACTCCCTGGCAGCAAGACTAGATAGACAAAGCAAGTATCCAGAAATGAGTAAATATAAATTAAAATACCCAGAGCAGTAAGATTAAAATAAGAAAGAACACTGTATGTTTATGTATTTTGTTCTTTCCTTTATATAATTATCAGGTGCTGACACCGGCTAAATTTGGAGAGTGGCAAATTTTTAACAGGCTCATTACTGAAATGCATTGTTTGGTTTGCCTTGAAAATGCCTAATTAAAGAATCAGGATTGCTGTAGACATGTAATTTTCACAGTCTACTTCTGTTTCAGTGTGTAGAAAAGGTTAAACTGAGCCTGAAATTTATATAAAATCAGCTTTGTCATCCTTTGAGTTTGGACTGAACTCATGACATATGAGTAAGTTGTCTGTTTCTCAGCATATAAATATCCCCTGAATATGTACATTTTTAATAGTCTGCTGATTCAGTATTCATCTGTACAAGAAAGGAGCTGCCAGGAAACCAAGATTTATTTTAATCATATAACCTTAATAACATTTTAAGCATGTAATAAAGAATACCTTGGATTTTTTGTTCTTGTAAAATATCAAAGGACAGATAGGACAGAAGTGTGGAGTAGGTTTGCTTTTTTGATGTAACTTTAAATTGTCAGTGACATCCTATAAAGTAAATGTGGCCTTTGTGCTGTTACTGCTTAAAAAACTAAAATTGAAAAGGACCTCTCAGAAATACTAAATACTAGTTTTCTGTAGCAATTACTGCAGGGTGGGCTGTCATCCTAGCTGTCAGGTCTTCTTTTTTTTTCCTTTAAGACAACTAGTACAAAATTCCCAACAACACGAGTAAACTCAGAACTTAGAAAGTCAGCATTCCTAATCAGGAGTATTTGCTATTTCTAGTACTATGTTTTCAAAGTATAATTTTCAGACTTTAATATGCCTTTCTAGAACGACACTGTTGTTTCTTCTAAAAAGGTAAGCTAAGTAAGTTTTAGGTCAAGAGAATGAGATCTGACATTAAATTATGCTATTATGAAAATTTACTTTAATTGGTGACTGGATATTACATTACTGTATGTTTTTATTAGCAAAAGAAAAAAAATTGCCTGAATGCCTTTGCTGTGTCTGGTCTGTGGATAACAGTCCAATTTTCTGAGTGCCCATCTGCTATGAATATAATTATTTAATTTTTTTAATTCTTGATTTATTTGTCCTCACCATGTGAAAGGATTTATCTGATGTGAGAAGAACAAGCTCCATACCCATGTTAGCATTGCTGGCTTTGTTTAGCACAGATGAAAGCAAACAGCAACCCTCACACTTGGCGAGCTGAGCGGTACCTCGCTGCTTTGGTAATGGCACCTCCTGCAGCATCTGTGGTTAGGTCCAGGCTTAACCTCCTCTTCTCCTTTTTTTGTGCCCTTTTTTGCTGAAGCAGAGGGTGGCTGCTCTAATACTGGGCCTGACAGGGCTGTGAGCAGGCAGGGCTTTCTCCTCCTGGCTCCCTGGGTAGTAGTTGCTCTCTTTGTCTGCCAGCCTGGAGCTGGACAGGTACTTCCCTGGTTGGGGATGTTAGATCATGGGAGAGGAAGAGAATGAATGGAAAGAGCATGCCACTGACTCTTGCTCGGGATTAGGCAGGAAGGACAGATCTCTCTTGCCTCTGTTCATCCCAAGTGATCTTGTTTCAGTGGGGTGAGGGACTCCTCCCTCTTCTCAGTCCCATGGGTCCTGCTGTCCTTGTGGTCAAGGGTTGAATACTGTATTGATGCTTTGGGGTTATTTGGTAGTTCTTGGTGTCAGTGTGAGACTCAGCTCTGGCCTGTTGGTGCCCTCACGCCACATCACAGTGTGATGAAGTTTCTTTAAACTCTTGTAATTCGCTGTAGAGGTTGTAGTTGTATACTTTGAATCATTTACTGTAACTCCAAAGGCAGTGCTAATGAAGCCACCAGTTCTGATCCTCTGAAGATCTAAGAACCTGCCCCAACAGGGAAGATAGAGATGCATCAGAATTCTCAGGAAGTATGTGGTATTTTCATACAGACTGAACATCTGGGCAGGCCAGTTAGTTCTGATGCTGCTGTTATGCTTTTGTCATGTAGGTTCTGTGTGCAGCTGAAGACTGCATCACATGTTGCCTTGCAGAGATGAAATAGTATTCTCTTCATAAAGCTAAAGATGTCAGATATTTGCCATTTAAAGAATACCCATTACTATAAAACTACCTGATGTGTAAAAATGAGACCAACTTGATTCTTTCTGATGCACTGGATGTGTTCAAAACTAATGGGTTAGAAAAGGTGCATTTTGAAGCAGTGGGCTTCATATGCTGTGGACATATGTGGATCCATCAATAAGGAGAGAATTGTGGCAAGTATTTCTAGTAGACTCTAGCATGACTTGTTCTTGGGCTTTTCAAGTAAGTTTGTCTGTCTTTGCTGCATCATCTCTTTTGTTGACATCTGGCAGTTTGTAGCTTGTGATCTTTTAATGCAGGGGAAAATAATGGGAACTGATTAGGTCCCAGAGGATTTTTTCCTCTTTTGCTATGAATCATAATTTATGTGGCTTCCATTTCTTTGTTATGCAGCCCATTAGACTAAAATGTTTAGTAGTAGCTTCTGGTTTGAGTTTATTCTGAAATACTTATAAAAAACTCGAAAGTTAATTTATTTTGTGCATTTGCACAAGCCATCAGGGTAGGTTAAATGTATGTTGAGGAGGGGAAAATGATAAAACATCTTGGCACCGATCTTGGACAGCAGTTTATGTGGCATGTTGTTAATTACAGTAATTATAAAGCAGTTTGGAAATTCTCAGCTCCTGTGTTTCCAAGTGCCTTGGTACAGCATTCTGCCAAATGGTGGTGATTTTCCTATCAAAAACCAGTGTTACTGGTCTCCCTTTTTTAATTTTTTTTATCTTCTCAGATAACCTAGATAATCTTCCCTAGTCTTACCTATTTCAAGGTGATTGCATTTCATCTGGAGAGCCAGAGGTCCATCTTGTTGCTCTCTGTATGGTTGTTTGAACTTGTCTGTTGATCGCAACAGTCAAACTTTGTATAGAATGTCAATCACTCTTTTTTCCTTTACATTATTTTAAAACTTTCAGATCTCTCACAATCTTAGAGTATTTTTAGTAATTTAAATTCAAAGTGAGCATTGAGTGTTTTACTAGTTATTCTGTTTGTACTATATATTTCCCAATCTTCTCTTGATCTGCCTGTCTAGGAAGCACATGAGACCTGGAAGATGTTTTGGTATGAACTTGAAAGTAGTTTAATATTTCCGGAGTTTTAAAACTTGATGCTGCTCTTTGGGTTGCGTGCTTTGCAAAACGTCTCTTTGCTGAGAAGCTGGCCTGAGTGCATTTATTGGTTTGTCTCATTGTACACTAAATGGATTCTGCACGGCAAACACTGGTTAAAGTTTTACTTTGCTTTGTCACTGGGGCAGTTGTATTTCCACAACCTCTTGGGTTTGTAGGTGTTGTTGACATGTTGATTTATAAAGTTCCTGTTTTTAACTGTTATGTACAGGAGACTCTGCCTGGATATGAGGTGCTGACGGGAAGAAGAGCACCGCGCGGGGCTGCTCGCCTTGCCCGTTTGGCTGTAAATAATGGAGACCAAGGAGGAGAAGAAGGAACGGCGACAAGGCTATTTTGCTCGGTAATCTTACAGGGTTTATTTCAATGTTGATTAAAATACAGATCTCCTTATTCTGCCCTTTTCACAAGGCTTTATGATTTTTCAAGTATGTATAGAAATGGAACTCATGCTACAGTATGTATCCAGAAAGTGCTTTCCCTGCTGTATCCCTGGTGTTTTCTGTTCAGTAGTAGAGGAAACTTGAATATAATTCTAATTTGTAATAGTAGCCTGTTCTTGGGTACTTAGTTGCAAATTGCACTCCATTTGAGATGTTTCTAGCATCGAGTTCCTGGACAGTGTTGATGAAAACAAGCATATCTGAAACATGTGTGTCTAAACCTGATGTTTATTTGATTTCAAGTAAAGCATGGTTTAAGTAGTATTATCTCAAAGAGTACGGCTAGCTAAGAAAGGGTAATCTGACTAAACCATATCATCTTGGTAAATGAAAGCAATGTTTTGCAGTCAATCATTTATATCATTTGGAATTCATAATTGGTGATTTTTAAGAAATAAGTGACGTTACTTTCCTAATAACTTGTCTTTTTTAATTTAGCATTTCTAATCATCTCTGAGCTCTGATGTACAAGAAGAACCAAAGCTCACTTACTCTTGGAAGTGGATAGGAAATAGGTTTAAAAAAAATCTTTTGTTCAAGGATGTTTTCTGTTCTGTTGAAGAGGAGAGTTATATCCTGTCTCCACTCAGTGCAAAATAACTGTAGTCTTAGTGCATTACAGACATTTAGAGACATTTAGAAGAAGTGTGGAGAAAAGTCGCTGCTTCTTTATTGCTATTCAGGTTCTATGTAATGGCTAAAAAATGGAGGAAGTTTTGGTCATGTGTTAATGTCTGGTGACCTGCATTCCATTTGGAGAAATGCAGTTATGTTGATGTTGGCAGAATGTTGCATTTTAGGATTCTGAGAAGGGGAAATAGATAATGGCCCCTAAAACAGAGGAAGTATTATGAAGGATAAAGCAGAAGTAACTAAGGGAATTGTACTAAGGAACAAGTAATTTTGTGTTAAAGAAGACTCAGGCTTTGAGATGGATGTCTGAGTAAGATGCTTTAGTATTGAGAATGTTATGTGTTCCTTCTAAGTGCTGTCTGCTAAACAAGTGGAAAGTCTCAAGAGGCTTTCAGGAAAGTCCTTGACAGTTGTATTCTGTTTTCCTCTGTCATCTTGTGAGTGTTCTCTCTTAAAAATTCACAGGGGCAGCATGTCTTTTATGGGCATAGGACACTGAGCAAAGTTCAAAAAGATGTGAAATCAATTTGTAGTATTAGCACTTAGCTGCTGTGAAACTTTGGGGAGGTTACCTGTCTCTTTCCCTCCCAGCTTGCATCTTTTTTCTTTATATAGGTTGCAGACCCTTAAGTCCCCGTTCTAAGCAAACTTGTGGATGACTTTTGCAAGAATGTCCATGGAGACCCTCAGGTCATGTGTTAATAGAAGCCAAAGTCTGTCAGTAGGTGTCATGCCCAGCTTTCCTTCCTGCACATTGTGTGTGCAGTCAGGGACAGAAGCAGAACTGAATTTACGTTTAGCATCCGAAGTGTAGCACACTTGCTGTAGTGAACAGGTGCCACAGGGTCTTGCAGTTGAACGGTTTAAATGCTTTGCACGATGACCCAGATAAGTGTCATACAAATACCTGAAAATAATAGGCAGATTATATTGCCTTTAGTACAAAGACAGTTCCAACAATGTCCCTGTTTTTTTTTAAACTATTTAAAATTTTGGCTGGATGTCGAAAGTCAGATTTTGACTTGACACAGAAGTTACCAGATTAGGTGCCTCATATTGGGATAATTTAATCAGGTGCATTCTTTGGTGTTACTATCAGTTTGGGTTGTTTTGTATCTTAGAATTTGTAGAAACTTGTTTTGTCCTTAAATTTAAGCACTGAAATTTGATAAGTTCTGGCTTTCATACAGTTCTGTGTGCTGCTTCAAACACACTGCTTTTCTGCCAGCTTGGGCTCACATTTATTAAGCTAAGAGCAACCTTGGGTTGGTTCCCAATCACATGTGCCTCTGTACTTCCATTACTGATTTTTTCCCTTTATGTCTTATTACTGTTATGTTTTGTGAGTCTAAGATAAGAGTAGTATTTACAAAATCCAAATTTTTGTGTAGTAAACATTCTCATGAAGCAAAGACTTCACCTCACCTTTACTTTAATCTTGTTGGTTTTGTCTGTGATCAGATGCTCATGGGACAAGACTCTTCTGTTTACTGCGAAGAGAACAGGAAATGGATTAGACTTTTTGCCAGCAGGAGGAAAATCTGTGCTTCTTATGAGAAGAGTGGGGAAAAGGACTCCACTCAGGGCTGAGAAGAAGAATCCCTTTTACTTATATCCTGGTTGTGAAGGGGAAATGTTTATATTCAATGCTGGTGGAATAAAATATTAAATATAGTCCACTAAGTACCTATAAGTGAAAATACACACATTTTAATAGAAAATCTTAATGTGAGGGGAAAGGTTGTTATTATATTAACAAGGTTAAAAGCATTAACTGAAAAATGGGAGATGATGCTTTTTCTCCTAACTCCTGCTAACAGAAAGTTAGCAAGTTCTCTGTTGGCAGAGCCAGGGAACATGTGAACATGAGCAGCAGGACAGACAGTTCCCTCGCTGCCCTGTCAGCATCCCAAAGTGTCTGACTTCCCATCAGAAGGTGGCTTTTGACCTTCCAGCTAGTGTGATCTTGGTGCCTCCTAGGCAGCTTTTAGTAGAGGTGGTGCTCAGTGTCTGAGTGGTTATTCTTGCAATTCTTGGAAGGATTAGCTTGGGGATCTCAAAATATGTGCTGACAAACCAGCTCCTGAATTGCAAGATCAAGGTGAACGTGGAATTGTCTGCATCTCTGTCCCCCAAATTTAGTGTTTACACATTTATCCTCTAAAATATTTTAAATTGCTCTGTAGAAGAGACCCACTCAGCCATCATATTTTTCCACTACAGACAGTTATGGTCCTAGTGCCTCAGTTTTCCCAGGTCTTTCCTCCCCATAGCAAGTGAAGCTGAAATAAAGCCTTCCCCATCCATTTTTGCTTCTTACCAAATGCAATTTTACCCACAGTGTTTTGTGGTAAAGGGCTTATTTTTTGCCTTGATTGGCAGGAAACGGAAAAAGTGTGGGTTTTTTTCAAACAAAATAGAAATGTCTTCAAAACTTTTTAAAGAGTGATTTAGATTCTGTGTGTAGATAAAATGTTATTGCTCGTAGGAGTTTACAGGCAAGAAGTGAAAGTGTAAGAGTAACATGTGAGCATAAATTTCTCTTATGCAATAGGTCCTTATTTAACTGTTATTCCTGCTTAAAGACTGTTCTGTGTAGTTAAGTTTTCTTGCCCTCTTTTCCCAACTATGTTTTTAGGCTTTTCTGTTGCCTTCTGTGTCACTGGCTCCTGAATGGACCAATATCTGTGCTGGTATTCAACAAGTCTAAAACCAGACAGCACAGTGTAATGGATGTACATAGTGGTACATCTGTGTATATTGACTCTACTGTGACATTTGGTGCTTTTTATTGTGATTATGTTCCCATGAACAGATACAACTTCTGTTTCCCTCTTCCTGTGCATCTTCCCTCTCACAGAACGTAGAGCCTCTCTGTTTTCTCTTGCCCCTTGTGTAGGCTTGAGTTCAGGGGTACTTCACCCATAAAATTAGTAGCCATTAAAATTTTAACTTAATTTAGAAAGCAGCTACCAAAATGAGTATTGAGTATCACATAGAAAGAATTGTCTTAGATACAAATTGGTAGTGTGACTAATTGGAAGGCTGGATATACAGCTTGAAAGTGAAATTGGCTTGCATCTGGTATTATGTGATACTGGATGTCTTTGGACAAGCAGTTAAAGGATATGAGAAATCAAAAGGGAAGAGTTTGAGTAGTTTTTTGAAAGAATGAGAAAAGGGTCTCTTTCAGGTTCGGTTTTCTGGGTCTCAGCATTCATCACAGCAAGTTACTGAGCATTTTCCATGCTTTGTACAGTCCTATGTCAAGTAGCTGTCTACTACTGTCTTAGGGCAAAGAAGTAAGTATGCTGTATTTGAAAAAATGCTGCTTTTCAACAAGTTGACCAAAATACTTACATTAATTTTATTAATAGTTATGTCTTCAACTTGTGGTGACCTTAATCTGAACAATCTGTGTGGAGATGAACTGTAAAAAACATACTTATACTGAATGATTCCTTAATAATTTCCAGGGGAATTATGAATTTTAGTTTTCGGTTTCTTTTTGGTTACCACTCAGAGCCAGATTTCAAGCCAAAAATGGAGCACTTGTATTAGGGAAAATATTCTCACTGGGATTTGGGTGCTTTTGTGTTTATTGAATTTACATTGGTCCTGTTACCAGTAGAGAAAACCACTTAAATGTCCAGGACATACTCCAGTAGGCAGAGACTCCCTTTAGTTGCAGGTTGTTAATGCTTTTTCAGAACCTGAAGCCAGTTGTATAACTTGATGCTCACCTCCTGTTTCCTTATGATGTCAATATCTAAATGAAGTAAAGGAATCCACAGCGTATTTTAAGTTCATTTAAGTTCTTGGCTTAGATACCTAAATTTACATCCATACAGATGAAGGTTTAATGTATAAATCAAGATTTAAAGAAGATAAATGTAAGCGTTTACTGCAGTTGTTGTTGTTTACTTGTTAGCAGCTCCAATTTACAGCTTCTTCCCCTTCTAATTATTTTGAATACTTAAAAATAAATAAAACCACACAACAAATGGCATATGGCTTTTCAGTCACATAGTCAGTTATGACATAACCTTAGCTTTCCTTTTGAGTATTCACAACAAATTCCAACAGTAGGAATCATTGATGCATAGCTACTGAGCTGTAAACAGCTAGACTGTGGAAAGCTTAGCTGAGGAAGGCATTATATGTACTTGTCATGTTGTTAGGGTTTTTCCCTGATCCTTGCTGTTGGCAGCTGTTGGAGGCAGAATGTTGGCTTGCACAGACCCTTGGTCTGACGTGCTGTGGTCATTCCCTTGGTCAGTCTTTTGCATGTTGCAAGCTATCAGATTTGTAAGCATCTCATTTAGACTTTTCCTGTCTTCTATTTTATTCCCATATCCAATAATTGTGCACTTCGTATTTTTTATTCCTGTGGCTATTAAAGACACAGATGATGAAATAAAAATGCAGTAAGCACAGAGGGACTGTGTGGAAAAAGGGCATCAGTGGTGGCTAGGACAGAGGAAAACCTAGATAAGAGTTATATGCTTAAAGATACTTCCTTGAGGGCATCTCATGTATGTGAGACCTTTTCTTGAGTTTTTCTGTTAGGTGCAGTTCTTGTTGGCCAGACTTCTTGTATCCATGTAAGAGACTTCAAGTGTTGGGTGCTCCTCAACTCACTATTCCTCCATCAACTGTTCTAAGTGTTCTAATTCCAGCCTCCTCGCAATTGTTCTAATGCTGCTGAGCCAATGTGTTGATGTTTATTCAGGTTTCCTGTAGCACCCATAATTTATTTTTTGCTTTTAGCAGGAAAAGTTTTCCACACATTGTTTTTAAAACAAACCATCATGGAGGTTTATCTTGGGTGCGAAGAATAGTCAAATCAAGATCCTGGAGATGGTTAAATATTTTTAAATGGCTCTGGGAAATAATACATCATTTCAGTCCATCTGCACAATGAAAATATCTTAATTCTGCTTCCAGATATATAAACATTACCTCATAACCCAGTTACTGAAACTGAATAACAGTATTGCATTTTACTCACATTGTTTCAGGCAATATCATTGTGTGCCTTAGGCATTCTATTTTGTAAGAAAAGGCTGAATATACCACTTCTTCAGATTTATAGGGTGCAATGGTTATTATTTGCTCTGTTATTTAGGGGGTGTGTGTGTTCAGGATAGTTGATTTGCTATGGTGGATAGCTGAAAAAAAACCCATAAAATATTTTCTGAAACATAAAGTATTATGATTTACCTTCCAGGTACTTATGCTTGAGGGGTTTCAATGTTTTTAGCAGACTTTGTCTTCTGTGCTGTAGGTCAGTATTTTAGCTGCCCTTTGCAACTGTCATAGTGTAAGGTGTTTAAAAGAAAATATATGTATAAAGTCTTCTTTTTCTCATAGAGAGAGAGAATGAGAGTTGGGAAGGAAATTGAACCTGCTTTTTCTGAAGTGTTGCATGATAAAAGTTGAACAGCTATTTACCTTGAAGACTTTTTCCTCATCTCACATTGGAGTTGCTTTCTGGATTCCAAAGTTTCTGTGTTACCAGTCTTGTAATTCTCTGGTGCAGGATAGAATTCAGCAAAAGAGCATGAATCACCATTTTCTGATTAGTCTTTAAATCACAGAATTATTCCCAATGTGAGTGCTTCCTCTGGGAAACATAAACAAGAGAGTGGTTTCTGCAGTCTTGGTTCTTTCCAGTGCTTTCATCCTCAAGAGTAGTGGAGTCATTTAGGGTTGAAGAAGAATTTTGTTACTGGTAACAGAATTAGTGAAAGTATTTAATGTGTCCCTGAGGCTTTCCTCAGGCTTCTTTAAAACTTCCCAGTACCAGAAATGCTGTTTTGGAGATACAAAGCTTGTGTAAGACAGGAAGCATGGTTAACCTCCTCACCCATTCACTTCCCCCTGCATGTGAAGTGAGACCTGGGTAACAGTGTGGCCTCTGGATGAAGGGGCTTTTTTTAGGACAGAGGAGAAAGGTGGAGTTTTGTGATGTTCTTGATTTCTTTGAGAGCTGTATCGCAGACTAGGCAGAGAAAAGAGTTCAGTTGATCTTCAAATGTACTGTCTCACACCAGTAATTTCACAATTTTTCACAATGCAAGATTTTTGTAAGGTTGGGTTGTTAGACAGAAGCATGCAATGACCTTAAATTTGCTTTTCCCAGAGGGACATTTGGGTGTCTCTTATCAGCCTTTAAAAAGAAACTTATTTAGCCTGCTTTATAGAACATAAATAGTTACACCATGGGCCTTTTGATGTAGACATCTGTGCAGTTTTGATAAGAGTTGCTATTTACATAGTTGCAATGTAATTTGTCTTCCTTCACTGCCCTTCCCCCCAGCCTACATCTGGGAATGCTGGGCACTGAGGGGTGTGCTGGACATTCCTGGTGGGCCATGCCATTTACCTTTTTGGTCTTGGAGGGATTTAAAGACATATTTTAAAAATGACAAAATTTGTAGGCTTCATGAGGTGGCTTTTTGGATAGGTGAGATACAGACTTCTTACAGTATCTGATATAATTGTATTTTTAAATTGCACTGTTTCTGTGGTGTCTTATTATCCTTTCTGTAGTGTCTTATTATCCTTTCAGCCTCCCAGGTGTGTGTTCTCTTCTGTACTTAGGCGCTTTATGTATCTACTGCATAAAATTCTGCTTAACCCCAGTGCACTGTTGTAACATTAAGTTTAGCTTAAATGCTGGTGGAAATGTGGCATAATACTTGGCAGAAGTGTGCTTGCATGGTCGATTTTAAAGTGATGTTGTTTAAGATGCTACTGAAAGGAGGGGGTCACACTCAGCCTTCTGGTTTTGCCATGTCTCTTACGGATGACAGAGCTGGAGCTGCTCCAGCATGAAGGCACCTTCCAGAAGCAGCCACCTAAAGAGATGCCCAGTGGTACTGACTTTTTAGTGATACTGTTAATCATCCTCTTCTCATGCTCTGAGAAATAGCAACTGCCTTACCTCCTTTTGGCAGCAGTCCTGGTCAGCTCTCCTGTGCTTTGTACCACGTGGTAGTAGGGAGTAGGCTGTGTAGTATTTTGAGAAGAACAGTCAGCATTGCAAGCTATGTTAGAGTTTGCTGGATTGAAGGAAACACAGGTTGATAAGAAGCTAAACATGCACCCTCAGGGAAGGTGTTTCTGGCTCACAAATAAAATTGCCTGTCTTTGTATCTGCCATTATTTGAGGCTTTTGCCTGTATGGTTTTGGCATGTGCCATGCTACATTGTATAGCCTGTTTCTGGTAAGGGTGCTGCATGTTTAAGGGGAAAGGTATGAATGATACCTGCAGGAACATGCTTTTGGAAAGGGGCAATTTTCCCCCTCTGTCTGAGAGATTAGAAAGCACTCTGTAGCTAATTAAGGGAATTCTGTTGGTAAGACAGGAAATACTGTGGATCCTCTGTGGCTACACTGGATATGTCTGCTTGCACTGTATCTGAACTCCTAGTTGCATGTTCTACAGTTTTTGCTGCATGCCTCTAGGCATTGGGCTCCCCACTCTTGTCTCCCCAAGGAAATGAAGCTTTTTGCCTCTGCCCTGGGGCTTTGAACAGGGTAAGAGGCTGCGTGCATATTCCTGGTGGCCTTAGGTTCCCCATGGTAAACTCTAATGCCCTCGGTGTTAATCCGGTTTCCAGACTGTGTTTGGAAGGGATTTCTTCCACCCCACCCTGCGCCTGCCAATCTGATTATGTGGAGGTGAGTTGGAAGTCTGGGTTTTTGGTGGTTCTTTTTCTGTCCTACTCTGTAGTCTGAGCAAGGAATGTTTCCTAGGATCATCTGAAATTTGAAGATGTACGTTACCTATGCTTTAAGTCTGTCGTGCCATTCCACTGAGATCTGTGGGATTCCTCCTGTTGATTTATGTGAGAGAAAATCCCAAGGAGAGCAGCAGGAGTGGTTAGGAATTTGGGGGGGAGGGAGATAATTGTCCTTATGCTGGAAAACCTTTGTAATGTAAATGAGCCATAAATCAACTCTCTGGGTGTCTTAATACACTGAGTATTTTTCTGTGAGACAGTAGTTTCTGGCACAGAGAATGTGTCTTGTATAACACTTAATATACTGCTAATAATTTCAGGCTTTTGCTACTATTTTTCTGGACTGGCTATTTTTATTTCAGTAGGTGTAAGCTTAACAGCTAGCCAATCACTGGTAAGCTTAGTTTAAATTATATTATGGTTTTGGCATAACAGTGCATTTCTCTCATGGATTTTTACTTTCAGTAATGCTTCTATAAATAAATGGCTTGAGGGTGTTAATCACGTGTCTCAATCAGTCTTTAAAAGTCAAATCTCCTCAAGCAGAAGATTTATCTGTATGTTCACTGTTAGTGAGCTAAATGTTAAAAAGTGATGCTGCTCTTTCCACCTGGGTCACAGCAGGTGCTGCATGTAGCAGTTCTGTGGAGATGTTCTGTTATAAATACTGCCAAAACTGTGTGTGTGTATATATATAAATATATATATATTTTTTATTTTTTGGCAATCCAAAACTGTAGCATATGACCCTGGTCCCATGGCCGGATGCATTTGAGCAGTTTTATGCCTGTGAAGAACCATACTGTTAGGTGTTACAGAACAGTGAAAGCTGCTTGTAGGATCTGAGCTGTCCAGGCACGAGTGCTGGGAGCAGGTCCAAAGCACTGTGGCTGCCAGAGAAGTGCCAGGGCGCCGGAGGGGAGGGGAAAGGAGGGGAGGCCAGCAGCTCCCTGCTCACCTGCCATAGCAGGGGTAGGACCCAGCATGCCAGGAAGCTTTCCTTCCCAGCCCAGAAGGGAATGGACTAGTAGGCATAACGACAGACAGCAGGACAGAATGTCACAGAGCACCTCCCTTATCTGGCTTGGGCTGGCGGGATTTGGTAGGAGGTCGTTGTCCTTGAAAATGCCAGGAGGTGAAGACAGCCCCTGCCTGCCTCTCCGCACCACCCTCCTGCTCCTGCTCCTGCAGGGAGGAGGCGGCAGCACTCAGCCCCCTGGGTGTGCTGCAGCCCCGGAGCTGCTGCAGGGAGCGAGGCCCCTTGGTGTTAAACAGAAGGGGCTGCCTTACAGGGTTAAATTCAGGAGCACTGGAGCTTCCTGGTTTCCTCAGCTTATTATTCTAGTTCAGCTACTGCCTCAGGCGCAGTGAGACCTCATGGACTTGCAGAGTCCAGAGAACATGGAGATAGAGCAGAGCCTCTTGTGTCTTCCTGCTGACCCATCTTCCATCACACTGACAGAGGGCAAGATTTACTTTTTGCTTTTTCATTTTCGCTGAAGTAATTGTTTCTTCCCCTTCCAGCCATGTACATTTTGACTGCAGGTTAAAAGTTTCAGCTGAAGTGAAAATGAAAAAATGCAAACTATTCTTCAGGCATAAATAAATGCATAAATAATATAATATTTTATATAAAGCTCACAGAGGAGTTATAATATGTAGTAATTAATACACATTTTAGCTCTTATGAGTGTAATTGAGGACTTACTACACTACTATAATGATACAGCTGCTGGAAAGTATCAGACTGTATCAAATTCTCATTTTAAGGAATATGCTTGTTAGAAGTTGCACTTGTATATGCCTGCCATGTGACTGTCTCACACAGACAAACTCTTCCTGTCTTGTCATCTTTATACCTGTGGTTAATGGTCTTTTCACTACAGTATCAAAAAGGTGGTGCTGTATTATTTTGTATAGAAGATGATGCAGACACCTGTTCTGGGTGTAGATTGATCATGATTCTCACTTATGAGATATCTGTTGTATGAGACGATATCAGCCATTATTCTAAACACTGAAATTACAGATTCTTTTTTTTTCTCCGTGTCAGCATGGCTGTGTGTCTTTTCAGAACATTAATCCGTTTAACAAGATCTTCAGTGCACTTTGACATTGTTCTGTGCTATGTGCCAGTTCATGGGAAGTCTGTTCAGGAAAGGCATTAGACTGCTCAACATGCAAAATAGGTTGTAAGTTGTTTGAGGAATGCAGTGAATGCAAACACAGAATGGGATATGCAGTTGGTTGAGATTTGTTTTTAGCAATTACTCTGAAATACTTCAAATAAAACCTTTTTTCACTCATGTTGCTGTGCTTTTTGCTGTAAATATGTACCTGAATGGATAAGTTTTCAACCTGTTTGTAGGCCTGTGCACAGCATCTCTCATACTGTGATCTCCAGCTGTTACTAGCAGAATCCTTGAGATATATGTGGTGACTTTTGGGTAATTTTGGTGTTATTATGGAAGTTAGCATTTAAAGCCATTGGTTTGGCTTCCATTTTAGTGCCTTTTTTTAAAAGGAAAAAACCTTGGCCTTGTCTATTAATAATAAAAAGGAGACAGTGTAGGGTTTTTTCCTTGTGTTTTTCTTTTTTTAAACTAGTTTTGTTTACAGCTGTATTAAATTGATAGTTTGATGCTATAGAGATTGGTGCAGTGATGCAGAGCACCTTGACGTTTAAATGGTAGTTTGCATAGTAACTTTCTTAAGAAAAGCAAAGGCTAATGCAAAGACAGGTATTTTAAATCCAAGTCCCCTCCCCCTCGAAGATACCTCTGTTATTAGTCATTTACTGATAAAGAAACTGTTGAATTTTTGACTTTACTTTGGTCACTGACTGCTCAACCATAGCCACTTTTGGATGACCCCAACTCTTTTGGTCAGCAAACACTGACAGGTGTGTCAGCTCACTCAACATTAAGATCCTTTTTATGGGGAAAACAATACTTTCTTCTCTCTCTGCTGCTGTTGGAGAAGCAGAGTCACTGTTTCCTTTCTGCAGCAGGGGAAGCTGCAGCCCTCAGAGCGCCGATGTTTATGAACATTTCCCATCATCAGAGCACCTTTTCTGGGTAAGTCGGAAGAATCTGCCATGACCGCTTCAGTGCTCCTCTCTAGAGGTCTGTTGGGAATAGTGTGGTGTGTGCCTGGTTTGACTTTCTGGCATCCTCTTTTTACTGATCTCAAGTAACAGAACAGAACAACCAAGGCTGTTGCTTGACAAGCCCTTCCATCTCAGAAAAGTGCCTGTTTGGAGGAACAGTCTTGCCTCCGCTTATGGCCTTCTCCTTTTGTGTTGATACCAGTGGTAGCAAGCCAAGTGGGATCTAATGGGGGAGTGATCCAATTTTGAAAAATTAACTCATGTATTGGTATTTTTGCTGAGTTACTTTTAACCTACATAGTTTCCCTGTGCAGCTGCAACAAATGGGTTTGTGCAAGAAAGGGGACAACTCCTGGGGCTGGAATCAGTGGTGAACAGAGAGACAGAGGCACCTTCTTTTGCTAACAGAGGTGGCTCAAAGGTGCTTCTTTGAGCTACAGGCTTTGAGACAAGTCTCCTTTTCCTCGAATAGCCTTGTGCTTTGGAGGTTTGCTGTGCTTTTTGCCTCATTACTGTTGCACTCACCATTCTTGATTTCTGCTGGGGGCCAGGCACTGATGCTCAAGAATGAGGGGTGGGGGGGAAAAAGGGAGTGCCTGCAGGTATCCTTCAGGAATTTGCCCACATGTGTACAGCCTTCTAACAGTTTGCCATGTAGATTCCTTCTGAGAAAACAAACAAACAAACCCCTAAAACCAAAACAAACCAACCAAACCACCAGAACTGAAAGTCTGTATCCCTGTCAGTGTGTTCTCCATGGCATTGCCATGATGAATTTTTATATTTGCTCTTTGTATCTTTTTATATCTTTGGCAAACAGCATGCCTAAGCCATTTATTTTTATTTGCATTTCACTTTTATCTGAATGTAATTCTTGAAAGAATTTGATTTGGTATCTTTGGTACTTCTCATGTAAGAAATACTCTTATATGCATATAGCATATACATATAAGATAGCACTCCTTAATTTTTTTTTTCTGGAGGTGGGTTCCAGCTACATTACTGCTGCATGATGTGTGGCACATTTCCTGTCGGTTTTGCTTTAAATGACCATTGATTTTCACCTACTGTTTTATTGCTTCCTTTCAAATGTTTATGGCTATTTGAGTCACAGAGCACTAAATTTCTTTCTGACTGTTTTCAATCAGTTTAATCAATACTAAAGCTGCTTTCTATTATTAGGAAATTTTGTTACGTAGGTGATCTGAGAAAGTGGGTATGAAGCAGCACACATCCCTCAGAGCTTTCCATGTACCCTATTGTTGTCTTTGGGGTTGTTCTCAATTCTTGCATTTTGTTTCCCTGTGTTAATTAAGTATTAATTTTAGAGGGCCTTCCTCTCTTTTTCATGGAATTTGAATTTCATGAACAGTGTTTAGTTGAGGCAGGGAGTGAAGAGTTTATCAAAGTTTTGGAGACACTTGAGATGTGTGTCAGCCAGCCTTATGAGCTTATTGTCATCATCAAAATAAAAAAAAAGTTTTACTATGGTGTGACTCTATCTATGCAGCTTCTCTGTAACATCCTCCTTTGCTGTGTAACTGCAGTTCCCTTTTTCTTGCAGTTTCACTCAGCTGATACGGAGGGGAGTGGTGGCTGAGGGGCTGGCATTAAGTGGGAGGAATGGCTGGGAGCCAGCACTGTCTGGAGAGGACAGGGCAGGGCCATCCCTCCCTTGCCAGGGCTTCAGTGCAGGGAGAATGACTTGTTCAGTCACTTTTGGAAGAATTCCTGGCATGTGTAGGAGCCTTTTGGGGGGATGAATGAACACCCCAGTAGGAGAGAGTATCTGGCATTGTCAGCAGAAGGAAGCAGGAGGAGCACGATGGGAGTGTGTTCAGAATCAAGTTGGTATTTGTGGCAAAACAGTTCTGTAGTGCTGCTATAACTGAATAAGCCTATTAAGTGAACTTCTGGCAAAGTTAAAGGAATCATCCAAAGGGAAAGATTTCTTCATTTTGCCTTCTGCCTAAGGCTGTTCTTTGAGAGCTTGCAGTAACTAAGGCTATAAGGGAGAGAATCAAATAGATGTCTAAAGCAAGCAAAATAGCTTTCCAGAATCCTTTTCCTATGGAAAAGATTTTATTAAATTATTGTCCTAGCAACTGAGTGCTGGATACATCAGAACCTCTTTTGCTAAGTAAACACAAAAGATGAGGATACTTTTGCCTTTGAAATGTAAAGTTTGTTAAGGCGTGTGGGAACATTGTAATCTTAAATTTAGGAAAATAAAAAACTTCCTGACAGCACAAAACCCTCTTGAGTTTTACCCAGGGAAACAAGGACTATTCCCACTCCCTGAATATCATAAAATATGTTAGATGGGATATTTAAAATTTCCCGATCTAAGTCAGAAAACTGGAGAGGAGAGATGAACGTATTTTACTTAATCTAAGAACTCGTTTTATCAGAAATCATAATGTCTTTAAAATTCCAGAACAACTTTACTACAAATCCTCCCCTCCACATTACAGGTGGTGAAATAGATGTACTGACTTGGTTTTTAAGCTAATGGCAGTAATGGGAAGAAAACAGACATACCCTGGATTGTCAGTACAGCACTTCACTCTCTGGAGCATGCCAGCTTTCTTGAGCATTGCTGCTGGCTGACCATCTGTGAAGCCTGGTGCTGGTACTTGTTGTCAATCAGTAACAGGAGTTCGAACAAAAATGGAAATTTCCAGCTTTGACCTGTGCTACTAATATCAGAGCTTTCAGGAGTTGTTTTTTGTCCTTTGGAATGACCAGATTATGGACACTTTTGAGTGTCTGCAACCACCATATGGGAACCGCATGGTTGTCCTTGGTAAATTTTTCAGAATTGATTTTTTGGTTGTTTTTTCCTTTCTGTGGTTAGTTCTTTAAATATCTGGCAAAAGATGTGTTCTCTCCCTTACATATGCCTTAATAGTCTGTTTTAATAGTAAACATATAGCCTTGTGGCTTGCTTGTTTCCAAAACAGGACATGTGCCAACCTGAAATGGCTGGTGTTCCATGAAGTGTGCTTCCTTGCAGGGTGGATTCTGTTCCCCTTTAGGAAGATTTCTGAGGGTGAATGCCTTTGTGCTTGTTTCTGTGCTGATGTGAAATTAGCTGTACTGGGGAGGTCTGGGTGAAGTGTTACGGTCTGGCAAGCAGTCTGACTTCCTTTAGCTTTGCAGGCAGCAGTGGTTTATTTTGTCTGAGATTTGCTTATTCTTCAGGGTCCATGGGATGGGATGAGAGCACAGCCATGCCTGGAGCTGGCTGAGTCGTGCTGGCACTGGGCTGGGTGAAGGGGAGAGGGGTGATCTGTGCAGGCTGGGAGAGAATGGCTGATTAAAATCAGACCAATGGGTGCCTCATGGAGATTGTTACTGTAAGATTTCTGTAGGTAAATATGGTGTGTTTTTGACATGAATTTGATTTATTTAGCTCTTCCAGATGGGTGGAGAAAGGCACAGAGGGTAGAAAGAAACTAGTATGTATTATAATCAGTGCAGAGATTTAAATTAAGATTAAAGTGATTAACTCTGAAGTAAGTAATTGGGGTGCATATAATTTTTCTATAAAGGAATCTTAATGGGAACAAAACAGATTAAGGTGTTAGAAGTGTTTTAAAGTTTTTTTTTTAAATCATATTGTATATATGCATAAATAGATTTTAAAAAAAGGATATGTGAGGAACATGATCTGTTTGTGCTCTGCAGGATGTTAAGATGATTGTATGCCAGATATCAAGGCACATTTTAGAGGATGCACATTGTGGAAAATTTCTAAAAAGGAAATTTTAGAATGTCAGCTGAAAGATAAAAAGATTTCTTCTCCCTTCCCCCTTCTTTTGTTTATATTTTTGGAGGGCCACTTCATTAAATGCTTTTGTTTCTAAAGCAAGAGTTGTACATGGTTTATGATCTTTATTAATCTAATACATCATAAAAAACATGCCTTACTATCACAGGAGCTTTTTAGAACATCCTATGATATGGACCTAGTGCTCTTTGACTGTGATATTATGTATTGAATGAGATCATACTGAATTGTCTGTTAGACACTTTTATTGAATAAATGTTAAGCAAAACAAAATGAAATTTCTAGGGAAAAAAGATACTGTCAGATTTCCATGTCTTTATTGTCTCAGTGTCAGAGTTGCTTTACTGGTTGCTTGTAGTTTCTAGTGGAAGTCGGGCAGACAACATCACCCCTCTTTTCTCAGTTTTCTTTTTACCCTAACCACCTACCTTGTAAGTGTAATGGGAAATTCAGGCTGTTTTATTCTAAAAACTAGTTATTGGCCTTTCATAGGCAGTCAGATAGACTTGGATCTGGAAGATGAAGTAGGCCATTTCTTGGAATCTTTCCTAGATCTTTTCCTGTAAGTCAGTGCCCAAGCTATTAAACAGTCAGCTGGAAATTAATTTAAGTAGGCACTGCTAACCTTGCATTTTTACCTGCCTGCTCTGAGATTGTGTCCATTTCAGATCATTAGTCTTTATTAAATTAAATGATCTTTGTATTGCAGTAAGTTTTGCTTTCGCTAGTAGACTTTGTATTTGGACAAACGTAGAAAATGGCTTACTGGTTGTTGCTCAGAAAGCACATGAGGGGCTGGAAAAGAATCCCTCTGTGTAAACTCAGAAAAAATGTTTTGCCTGTCAGAATCAATTAGTTTGAAAAATGTTATCTGATGTCTAAATGAAATTACAGATGTGTAAGACTTTCTTCATAAACAGGAGTGTTTTTAGAGATGTTTGTTTATCCTGCCCTCCCTATTTCTTTCTTTTTCTTTTTTTCCTGCAGCTGCTTTCTTAGTGGAACACAACATATCCATCAACTGATACTGAAAACCAAGCATTTTCTGCAGCAACACTTTATTAATTCAGTTTATGCATCTTGTTTTGCCTGAAAGGCTGATTTAATTGCAGAACATGATCAAACTGAGAGGTTTAATTTTTTTTGGTTTTGTTGTGGGTTGTTTGTTTGTTTGTTTGTTTGGGGTTGTTGTTGTTTTTGTTCCGCTCCCTTTTACTTTCATAGCTATTAGGACAAAACTGAATGATGGATTTGTTTACAGACATCCCCTTAGAAACTGAACAAACCCACTCAAAATCTTCCAAAGTAGTTGAAAAAAGAAATAATTCAACCAATTGTGTTCTTATAACCCTCATCCATAGCAGCTCTTGTCATGAAGTTGGGAAATACCTGAGAGCTGGGAGAAGAGTAGATTAGACTTTCAGCCCCTACCTGCTTTAGGATTTTCTTCAGGTTTGAAATCTGAGCAGGAGAAGGACTGGCAGTTTTTGTGGGATATACAAGTCAGTGTGAGAGAAGGGTGAGCAGAGGCTGAAGGAGGTACCTCAGGGGGATGGAGTTTAAGATGCAGTAAACTCTCCAGCTGTGCTCTTCACAGCCCAGTCTCTGCTGCACTGTACCACTGTGCATTAATAATGAATTGTCTCATGTGTATACAGGGCTTTGCTTTACTAAGAGGGTGCATAATGTCAAAAAGCATAGTAGGTTTGAGGCTGCCATTATGGCTTTAAATGCTGTTGAAGGCTTATTTTGATTCCTTGCGATATTACAGGCAAGGCTTTTTCAGGAGTGGTGAATTGGAGGGGTTTGGGTAATTTTTACTACTAGGCCTTAGAAACTTCTGGAAGAAGCATCTTACAAACAGAGGTCATAACCCTAGGCAGAGTTGAATTTACTCTGAGTTCTGTCTGGAATGTCATGGATACTTGGTCTTAATTTAGTCTTTTTTCCTAATCCAAGGGTACCACTTTTGGAGTTGGATGGTCATGGCCTTGAAACAGAGCAGTGAGGGGAGGAGGCGTAAGCTTGGTGCTATCAGAAAATCTGATACCTGCCATGGGGCTGGAATAGAAATTATGGAGTGCCCAGATTCTTGATCCCTTGTACCTGAAAGATGCCAGTGGCACATTCACAGCAGCAGCAGCTGTGTGCTGAGGATGTTGTATATTGTGAAGCGAGCCCACAGTGTGCTGTAGTACTGGGAATGCAGCAAGATTAAACACTGAGGACAAGAACCAGTCAGTTGCATTGCAGTGAGTCAGTTCAGCCTCTCCTTTCTGCTTTTCTTTTTTCTATCACTAATGGGCCAGTTCTGTTTTAGCTCTATGCTAAAAGTTGCCAGGGGCATGTTTGAAAACTCCAGTTCAAATGAGAATGTTTTAAGGAAAGTACTGACAGAAGCTGTGAGTATTGTCACCAGGACTGATGACCTCTAGAGAGGTTTTTCTCTCTATTCTTTTTTTTCCCCTGCCAAAAAGGGTTCTGTGTTTCCATTAGTGGCTCTTTTGTTGTTTTGAGATACTACAGAAAGCTTACTTAATAGAGTTTGTGATCAAAACAAATAGACTATGAATCTGAAGACAGAAGTCTCTGATGCAGTGTGAGTAGAAATGGGGTGCCAGTGGATGCTTGCTAGTTCTCATCCACTGAAGCAGGTGATTTGGGTATCCTGTGATATGCACATACACAGGAAGGTCATTGAGTCACTGGAGTCAAAAGTCAGGAGTGTGGCTCATTTAGAAGTCTGGAATCAGGTGTAACTATGTTAGTAATATGCCATTTCAGTCTAGAGGGCTGCTTTGCCAAGATTTACACCAGAGCTAAATATACACATTGTGCATGCAAAGTGTTTGTAATGTTTTGTGATTGCTGCCGCAGCGTTTCATAAGGGCTGGGGCTTATTAGTTAGAAATAAGCCTCCTTTGCATATGCAAATTTTCATTAGTCTAGTTTAACACATTAGTCAGTTTAAACACTTCATTTGTGATATAGATGTAGTCACTTATATCTTTTGTAAATTCCTGTATGGTATTTTCATATGTAGTCAGGACTGAATCCATAAATTTCATATACAGTAACTGTCTTGCTGGGCAGAGCATGAACTGCTACTACTGCTTGTCTTACAGATCTATGGGTTTGAATGAATGGGGAAGCACAGCATTCTCACTGGGATGGCTGCAGGATGTCAATCTTCCTATTTTGGGAAGCATTAAAGAAATATTTATACATACATGTGTGATGGACACAGTTTGTAAGACAGTATTTTGAAGTGTTTCACTGGAAAGTGTTGGTCACATGTAGTCTGAGAAACTGACCCTTCTCAGTCTAAACATTATAAAGTTGGAACTGGTTTTAATATTTCATTTAAAAAAAAAAAAAGGTGTGTAGCCTGAAACGTCTTTCTAAAATTTGCAGTTGCTCTGTGTATTTATTTTTATGTTGTAGTCTAAAAGAATACATGAAAAGCATATAAACGTAAAAGGTGAAAGACAGAATCTCTGAAATTCCAGCATTATATTAATAAGTTAATGTATTAAGTTTTCACTTATGTAAGCTACTGCTGTGAGCTCATGTAACCTTTTCCCATTTGTGGTGACTCACTGGTTGTCTGTATTTTCTATGCATAATTCTTCCTGTGCACAAAACAAATTTTTTGGCATCAACAAGATAAATATACTACTCACTCCCTTAGGTACCTTGTAACCAAGAAGTTAATGTACTGAAGGGATGGACCATTAGATAGATTAGTTTTTCATTTTGTGTGGTATGAGTCAGTGATTAACTGGGAACTATTTTAGTGACAGTGACCCTCAACCCAGTCTTTGCTCTTGCTAAGCAAACTCAGTGCTGTAGATGGTGAGTAAGCAGAAAATTCTGTGTTAGGATTCCTGAAACATCCGTCTCACTTGAACTGTGCTTTAAGGAGTCTTCTAAAAAGAAAATACTCTTGTTGCTATAGTGATAGGTTGGAAGGTTTATAGGCAGCTCATTAAGATTTCTCTCAGAAGAAATCTAGGCAGCTGGAAAATGTTCTGGCACAAGCAGTTTGTGGCCACAATGATAATGTAGCAGAAGGAGCTCCTGAATGACACTTGGAATGCCAGCTAGTGTGGGTTGTGCCAGAACAGCTGTGGAGTAGCATGAGTGGCCTCTAGGAGATAACCTTGGACAAAATGGAATAAAGTAAGGAGTGCATATGAGAACAGATGGTTTTATAAAGCAGGAGCAGTGGACTGTGGAATTGTTGTTAGCTGTCATGTTATAGTACATTGTGATCTGAGGTTTTATTTTCAAAAATCCACCACCACAATACCGGGCTTCATCTTGAAAACATGAAATCAGTATCTTGTTTTTACATTTAGATGTATGGTCCTTTTAAAAGCTCCCAGCTTTTCAGTGGTTTGTTTGTTTGTTTGTTTTTCCCTGTTCCTTCTCCTCAGTAAACAACAGTTAAAACTTTACTACCTTTTTTGTTATTCTTGAGAAGGTATCCTTGAGATTATGATATAATGGAAGAAAGAGTATGAGGTGGGATAATCTTAGTTACCAAGTTACTGATGCCAAGTGTGTGATTTTTAAAGGGCTGTTAGGAATTCTGATATTAAATTAATTTTTTAAAAGATCAATTTAGAAAGTGAGTTAACTTGTCTCTAGAGGTTGGCTAAATCGTAATGTGGTTTTCTTTTCTTTATGCACAGTTTGAAAAAGAAAAGACAAGTCAAACAAACCACCGAGACTGTCTCTGCCAATTCCCCTGGATCTCCTGATTCCAAAACACCTTCTGAGAAAGATGATGAAAGTAAAGTTATTTTGGAGCAAATCAGTTCCTCTGAAGACAATTGTAAATTTCCTGGGGAAAAGGAAACCGCTCCAGACAAGGAAAAGAAAAAGAAAAAGTACAATCAACTGAAAGACATCAGACGCACAGAACTTAAAAGATACTATAATACTGGTGAGTTATGTTAATGCTGTAGCATTTTAAAATTTGTTTTGATAGCTTGCTAGTGTATTTTTCTCATATTCTGTAGGTCTTTCTTAAAAGGATAATTAACTTTGGATATCCTTCCTATAAAAGCAATTAGAATTATGTAGTTCAAAATATCTGCTATTAATGTAAACCTTGCATTCTTAAAAAAATACCTATATCTTGTTTCTCAGTTCTAAAGAAGGCAGGAGTTAGTTTATTATTGCATTTGATTTTAGTTATTTTTAAGATTAGTCTTCAATGTTTTATGCAGTTCAGTGTTTTTGGCAGGGCTATTTCTTTCATAAATTAACGTATACTATTTAAGGCTTCAGTCTTAATTCATATTCTTGTTTGTGGAAGTGCAAGGAAGTAAGTAAATTAACTACATATTTTTAAACAAGATGTCAAAGGGCTTGTGTGGTGGCTTGTTTCCCCCTCACGCCCCCAGCTGTCTAAGTAACTCAATTAATTATAAATTCCTTTTTATATTTTTTTTTTTTGCAAGTACTTCAGAAAAAAAAATAATTGTATGTTAATAATATGAGATGAGTCATATACACATGTGTTTGCAGTTCTGGATTGTAATTTGTTAGATACTCCTAACTGATTTTAGATGTGATTTATGAAATACTCCTCATTCCAGATTTTGTCTTGGTATTTTGTTGGAATGAATTTCTAGATTTGGAGAACTCTGGTTCCATTTTGTAAGGAATGCTTTCCCCAAGAGAAGGAATGGAACAGAAAACTAGCTATCCTCGAAGCAGACTCCTTTGCTGCTCACAGTGTGTGCATGGATGACTGACTCCTAAGGAGGAGTCCTCTTTAGGATAAAAAAAGCAAATCTGCAGTGAAAATGTTATGTGTTGAGTGGTCGTGCAGACCAGCCCACTAGCAAAGAATGCCTTTTATGAGGCAGTATAGGCCTTGCTATAAAGAAGATAAACCTAGGAGTAATGCTTCCTGGCAAGCTCAAGGGTTTACAGTGATCACACTGTGTCTTTTGGCAGATTTGAATGTGATGAGATCAATAATTTGAGAACTAAAAGAAAACTTTCTTCTCTCTCTTTGAAGTTCTGATCACACTGTTCTGGAAGTAAAATCTGTAAAAGGCAATCTGGAGAATTGTTAATGAACAAACCTTTAAAATCTTTCTGCCTTGGTAGTATGCTGATATAAAAAACCCCAAACACACCAAAGTACAAACTTCTGCTGCATTCCTAGTAAAGCGCTTCTGCTAGAAGCACTTGTTGGTTTGTACCATTTAGAGGAATTTAGGGTTTGTGAGGTAGCTGAATTTTGTTTCTCAGGTTTTTCGGGAGTTAAGTTTTAAAATTCTGCAACACTTGGCACTTGGGGTGGAGAGATGGGGGGCAATGGGATCACTCCCTTTCACTGAACTATGTGCCAGGGCTAGCTAAGGAGAATGTAAAGATGTCTTTGATGTCTTTGAGTTGTCTTTGACTTGTGATCCAACAGTCAGTACAAACTCAGGTTTTACTTACATCTGTTTCATAAGTGTTCCCCGGTTTCATGTGGTCTGGCATCATTACAAGGTGACTTGAAATGTTACTGATCATCATGTAGGTGTGCAAAGTTTCTGGGTTCTACAGAAATACAGAATTTCTGTTGAGAAATAATTTAATGCTGCTGTTGAGCTGAGCACAGACCCAACTGGCAAAATCCAGAGAGATAGAAACCTTCTTGTTTAAATGCCTTCTTTTGGTTGTTCCTAAAGGCTTTTACCCAACCCGAGCATCAAATTGCAGAAGGGAAAGTTCAAATAGGGCAGAAGAGAGATGATTGTGAAACAAGTGCAGTACCTCCATGTACAACTTTCAATTTGAAGTCTTTTCAGTAGAATTGTTAGTTGCCATGGCACTGGACTGCATGGCTTATATTGCCTTCACCACTGCAGCTATAGCTTGCAGGGTTACCTGCTTAGCTGTTTGTTACCGCTGCTCTCCAGAAAGCTGCCACCTTTGCCAACATCCTGAGTAGTTTCTGAGAGCTGTCTGTACACCCACAGCAGTCTGAAAGAGCTGGACTTGTTTAAGTAGTTTATCTTTTACCTGCATATGGCATGGCAGAGGACAAGCCCATCTGTCTCACTGAGCTGAGTTCTGCCAGCTGTATGTTCAGCAATTCTCTGATGGAAGATGTGTCAGCTACAGTGGTGGGTAGGTACTGCCAAATCTGTAAAGGCTTTATCTGTTCATTGTTGATATACTTTCATATGAAAGTGTCTGAGAGGGATTATCCATGCATATACGTTCTCTTTATTTAATGTCAGGGATACATACACCTCTCGCCCCTTCCCTGTCTTTTTTTCCCCCTTCTGACTTTTCCCATTATTGATGTTTCTGAAGTGCTCTGATAAAAAGCATGCACTCTCTCTCTGCTAACCATGTTTTTATATATGTTTTCTGAAGGGCTTGGGAGTTTTGGTGTCTGTTTCTGCCCAACTATCCAGCTTTGACTAATGTCTAGAACATGGCAGGGGGGTTGAAGCTAGATGATCTTTAAGGTCCCTTTCAGCTCAAACAGTTCTGTAATTCTAACTTTATGAAAATCTGACACAGGAATTACTTCCTTTTTCCCCAAAATGCTTTCTGCACTTTATCAAAATGTTTAAGTTTTCCTCAGAAGAAAAATTGATTAAATGTAGCAACAGCCTTGCGTATTCCCATGACACACCCGAGCTTTGTGGCTTAATGGAGGTTCTGTCATTAGATGGTTTGAGTCCAGAGGAGTTGTGTCTGCCAGTCTAACAGAATGAAGACCACTGCCCTCTGAATAATCTTGCTTTCATATTTTACAGGACAATAAATCCTTCTTTATTTATAGTTCTAAAAGATGGGGGAAGGAACATAATATCTCGTTATAATTTGTTCCTTGCACACCACGTCCCTTCATTAGAGGCTTGTGAATGTGTTTGCGTTTTTGAAATTGTAAATGCAGTGACATCCTGACTCCCACTTAGAATGCTGTGCTTTTTAAAAGATTCCTGCAGGCACCCATGCTGTCAGGAGGATTTTGTTGACTCAGTAAATTCCTCTTCTCCAGTGTAAGGACTAGCACAGCTCCTGAAGGCTGGAGGTGGTTATCCCTGCCAAGCGTTGTATAAAAGAGAGCGGTTAAAAGCCTTGGATTATTTGAGGAAGGTGGAAGCGCAGCGGTGCGGCGAGGAGCTCCTCTCCTGCCTCCAGGTGTGACATTGTGTTAATGCCGGCAGCCGGCGGGTGGCACCGCCGAGCCGAGGAGGAGGAGGAGCAGCATCCTCTAGGAAAGGATCCTCCGGCATCCCTCTCCCAGACAAAACTGTTCAGTACGGCATATCGGCTTGCACTGTGGTGGCACCCTTACAAACAACCTGAAGGTACACAGGAATGATCATTTTTCTTCTGCTCAGTGGCTGAATAGGTCCTAATGTCAGAAGGTTTCTCCAGTGTAGCCTCATAGATTCCTTTCCTCTTAGCCCTTGCACTGTTCTTCAGTGCAAGTTCCATAATAATGTGCAACATTCAGTCTCCAAATCTCATCGATAAGACATTGCCTTACAGACACAGACCTTGTTCACTTGCCTTGAAACAACAGAGATGCCAATACTGCTTGTTTTTTTCCTGAAGATCAATGGAAATAACACTCCTTTCTCTATATTTTTGCCACATCTTTTGGCTTATGTGGTAATCTGCTTTTTAACTTTGTCTTACTCTTTCTGCTGTTGTTGCTGCAGAAAACAGCTTTCAGACTCCCGAGGATATGTCTGTCTGGCACAGTACAGTGGTTGTGTAGGTGCTCTGGCTGTTGTCCTCAGTGCCCAGGATGCTCTCCCTCCTTGGGATAGCCCAGCTGACTGCTTTTGTAGCTTGGCTGCTTGGTTCTGACATGCTCTCTCTGGGAAGCCTATTTTTATTGAAAGATGTTGATTTGACTCCTGAGAGATTAGGAAACCACAATTCCTGCCAGGAGCTGCTGAACTGGAGGAAAACGTTTGTGTGCCCCTGAAGACGCCGAGGCAGGTAAAAGTGTGAGCC
This sequence comes from Phylloscopus whistleri, assembly GCA_017589585.1. NCBI lineage: Eukaryota > Metazoa > Chordata > Aves > Passeriformes > Phylloscopidae > Phylloscopus > Phylloscopus whistleri. The sequence continues at coordinate 4,321,132 of JADMLD010000683.1, read as the reverse complement.
TCTGAAAACAAGCAGTGTAACAGTGGTCAAAAACGACACTGAATTTCATCCTTATATTTACTCCAGCACGATCTAGTGTGCCTTTCTATCAAATGTGCATAATATTCCTAGATTCCACTGATTTTGCTTGAAAATCTAAGCAGGCAACATATGTGAGGAACTGGTCTCCATTAAAGAATATGTCATAAAGAAAAGTTTTGTTTGGTGGCTTGTCCCATATGACAGAGTTACTTTAGTCAACAAAATAAAATCCACTTTACTAGTTTATCATTCTATTGTGTAATCATAAAGCCATTCTTTCCCATTCACTGCATGGTGTTCAATGTCTGCAGTAGTGGGAGGTGAGAGTAGCAAGATCCTGTGTTATTGTAGCTCTGATTTACATAAAAACAAGCAGGACTCCTAAACACCATGAGAAGGAAAGTGGTATATGTCCATTTAATGAGAATAGTGTATCACATGTTGAGCAGGAGGTGCCAGAGCATCTCCCTAGGGGCAGAAAGCAGATGCCTGTTTTTTTTACTTGTTCTCCCTGCCATCCCTTGAGCAGGGAGTGACACAGGAGCAGTGCAGCATGTGTGCAGTTACCAAGCCTCTGAATGTTCTGGGTAAATGACCAAGAACAAATTTTAGTAAGTAAAGCAGAGAGGGCATAGCAATTTTCATTACTCTTTACGTGGTGAGATTGGCCCTGACTGGCACAGAAACAGCAGAGGCAGATCCCATGATACCAGAAGTACTTTGTTTCAGGGATGAAAGTTGTTTGCAATGCAGTGAAAATTTATAGAGAATTTAAATGTAATGAAATGGTGGGACACTTGCTGAGCACACATTGCATAACAGTTAGGTCATCTGCTAAGTAGGCTTAATCTGCAGTGGACTTTTCAATACATATTGAGTTAAAAATGGAAACTTCCTTCTGCTTATTGAGTTCTGGTTTTGTGTTTTGTATTACCTGGTACAGAACAGTAAGATGCAGTTGAGGACCTAGTTAAGGTGTTACTCATGAAAAGAAGAAGCAAGAATTAAAAAAAAAAAAAAAAAAAAAAAGAGAGAGAGAGAGAAAATCCAGATAAATTTTTGCTTGTAGCTTGCTATCTGGAATCAGCCCTAATCTCTGGGGGCTTGGTTTGATCAGCCCTATTCATGTAGCAAAGTACTTTTTATTCCAAGTAATCCAAGTGGTTTACAAAGTGGGCTACTCAGTGTTGTGTTAAGTTGCTTAATACAACAGTAAGAACAGGATCTAAATTCTCTCAGATTCTGAGACCTTGCCTTAGTGTTTGGGCTTCAGGCCAAAAATGACTCTGGATATAAGGAGGGGTGAAAATGGAAATAGTATGTTTCTTTCAGAATAAAGATCTCAAACAAAATTGAAACAGCATAGGAAGAAGTCAGTTTGGTTTTAATTGCCTGTGTAGAATACAAGGGGATTGGAATAACTTGCATATGAGGGTAAACTGAAGGTACTGACTTGGGCAGTGGCAGGTTGGGAAGCTTCAGGAAGCTGATTTATTAGCACTGGTTATAGAAACCAAGTGGAAAGAATAAAGTGGACAAATGACTGAAAGGCAGCTGTTTTCAGGTGACTTGTTTTGGAATGAGAACAAATGGTCTTGAATCCCAGTGGATCAGTGTTAAGGCCACCAGGTTGTATTCAAGCTGTGCAGTTAACAGATGTTTGCTAGAAACAGTTGCACAGAGAAGGGATGCCTTGTCCATAGGCAGGAGAATTCAATCTGAGCAGTAAGTACCAGTAATAATGTTGTTAGCATTTAAGTTCTGAAAATTTGTTTTGAAATGTCTAAGCACTGGGCAAGCTCCCCCTGTGTGGCATCCTCTTCAAATTCTCATGTAAGCTTTTGTTTGTTGTTAAGCTAAGTGAAAGATGCAAATAGTTGAAACTTGATGTTTTGTATGTCATAGGAAGGTACTGCCCATCAACACAACCTTGGCATTATTAAGCACTGTGCCTAAAGCAGATGAGCTAATCCTAGTGGCACACATGGCAACCAGATCTTGAGACAGAAGATTGAGCTGTTTTTAAGTCTGGTATTAGAAGGAAATGAAGCTATATGGACATATAAACCAACTTGTAAACTTACCTGTTGATAGTCAGTAATCTGATTATCAAGAATGTATGTTTCAAGTAGGAAGCAAGGGAATTGAATGAGAAGGTAAAGGACAGAACGTGAAAACTGTCCAGGAACATAAAAATAAAGAGATTTCTTAACTCTGTTAAAAACAAAAGAGAAACTAAAACCAATTTTACCTCAGTATGTGATACTAGCAGTTGGATTTTCAGTCATTTTCTGGTGCTTCTGACAGCAAGGAAGATAAAAGGAGAATTGATTTATTTATATACTGTGGTGTGACTTTCTTCACTCAGTTAGAAATGGAGGTAAACAGTAGCTTAAAAGACACAGTTATTTTTTTAATTGACAGAGCTGTTTTTCACATAGGAGTCCTGAGAGTTTATTAATGAATTTGTGATAACTGATGTGGCTTTTTTTCAGTAAGCCTTTAAAAAAGGTTGATACAAGATTTTTGTATTCCTTCCTTAATTTTCAAATAGTTAATCAAGGCAAATTGGATTTGTAAGCATTACATTGCTGATGTCATGTACTAGTATTTTGTGAGGCCCTTGAGTTAATATTCTAGAATGTCTCAAGTTTAAGATTTAGATGGTAGGTGCACCTGGTAGGATGACCCAAGAGCGTTTAGCTCAGAAGGGGTCAGTAGCTTTCGGTGTGATTTAACACTTTATGGGTGAGGGGGGAAAGTGCCCATCACAAGTTACCAATGCTGAGTTATGTGAATTGAGTGCAGGCAGATGACATGTTTAAAAGTAGGTTGTAGAACAAAGCTTTCTAGGATGAATGGCTTGTTAACTATGAAAAATTACTTGGGGTACTTGATGTGCCTGTTTACCCGACCATAAACTTGGAAAACGTCATTTTGGAGGCAAAAAAATAGTACAGGTACTTGAAAGTTTTATGCAAGTGAGTAAAAGGAATTACAGTGTGACTATGTGACTGCTGCTGAACCACTGTGTCCAAGCCTGGTGGTGTGTGTGATTCCAGGGTGAAGAAGTGCTAGAGGGGCAGTAGGAAAGCCCATGCCATCCCACAAAGGCCACTCCTGGGTGTCTGGGGAAGATTATGAACACAGCGAATTTTGTAAAAGCATCCACACTACTTTCCTCTTCTGAGCTGCTCGTAGTTCATGCATTTAGAGTGCTGTATCATGTGCTTATCTTGCCTCTTCCTGGGCCTGTGCAGGTTTCTGCAGTATCTTTTGGTGAAGAATGCACAGGTTTGCTACCGCTTTCTTGAAGAGTGGTCTTGCTTCTGCTGGCTTTGTTTGGGTGGCCTTGGGTTCTTGTATAAGAAACCGAACAGTCAATCCCTACTCACACCTCCAAGATTCCTATGATTTTTCTTGTGCATTTCTTTGTTGTTTTCTGGCTGGCTGGTTGGGTTTTCATTTGTTCTTTTCTTTCTGTAAAATATCCCTCTTTCATCGTTTCCTTTCCAGGCTGAAGATCTTCGGCATTCTTCACATGTAAGCTGTTTAGTGGCTTTGCTTGTCCATGTTAACCTTCTCTGGACCTCCAGGACCCAGGATGCTGGAACACGGGATGTTTTTGCTCTTAATTCAGGTTCTCTGACTTGGTTTACTGTGAGTTCTGTTTAGCACAGCTCATGGAAGAAAGAAAATGTTGGAGACTAGAGGGAGTTGTCTCTCCCTTGAGACAATTTTTCTTGAGGGAGAAAAAACCCAAGAACCTTATCCTAAATTAATTGTGTAATTGAAATGTCATAGAAAAGAGCTTTGACAGGCTCAGCAGACCAGGACATGGAGAGAAACAAGTGGAAATTAGAAATGAGGGATACATTTTTAACAGTGGCATAAATTATTGAGGCGGAAAATTAAAAAGTGGTGTTTCTGTCATGGGGGAAAAATACCAAGATCTGCTATTTTATAAAGTTACATTCCACTATAGCAATTACTCAAACTAAGATTTAAGGCAGTGATATCTTGTGATCTATTCTGGAAAGGTCAGACTAGGGAATGACAGCCTGGTGTTTGGTTAGCTAAAACTGATCTCTCGGCTGAAAGGCCCAGGTGTGTTTCCAAGGACTGTCTGTTTTCCCAAGGCCTGAATTTTCAGAAAGAGTGAGCACTTATGTTCTTAATTATATTTAAACTCAGATGCACTTAACATCTCTGAGAAGTGGTCCCAGAGGAAGAGAGGAAGGCTGTGGAGTGATTGGTCCCATAGTCCGTGGTGAGACTGTGACAGGTGTGCGTGTGCAGGAGGTGAAAAGGAAGCGTGTCAGGAGAATTAATGAAAAGAGTTGTCATATTTCTGCCAGGGATAATGAAGGGAAATACGTCTTTGTGGTTAGCAAGTTTGTCACTTCCAGGATCCACTGGCTCATCATGCCTGGGGTAGTCTGGCTTTCCTGGGTTGTGCCAGCTGCCTGCTGAGTCTTGTATTTGCTGAGCATGGGTGCCCTGTGAAGTTAGTCTTCAGTACCTGCAGGGCATGTGCAGCTCTTCGGAGGCAGTCTTGGTGGTGTATCCTGTGCTGGGATAAAGAGTTGGACTCTGACAGGTCTTTCTCTTCCATGTTTCCTGGGAGGGCTATCAACCAGGCAGATTGGATCCTTTGCGTCTTCCCAGGCTTTCAGAACCTGTACCCTGAGTGCCTGCAGAGCAGTCCTCTGCAGCACCCACATGTATCAGCTCTCTCCCCAGTAACTCACCGTTGCTCTCTTGGGATTTCTGCCCTCAGGGAACAGGCAGAATATTCTCATTTTAGTTTTAGATATTCTTTTTTCTAAGACAGGAATATTCGTAAGCCAAGTATGTAAGGAGCACAATGTAGTGCATTTGAAATCATGTTGCAGATCTTTTGGTCTCCAAGCAGAGGCATGAGGTAGTCATTTTTAGGGTGTCTGCATAACTCAGGCCTGGTATCTTTAATGCAGGCTTTTAATTTCTTTTCTTCACCAAGTTCTCATATTGTGCTTGAAAAACACTGTTGAAAGTTAATATAAATGCTCTGAAAAGCAGCACTCTCTTCACGTGCATTTAAATAATAATACAAAGTTAAGCCAGATCTTTTTGATTGTGTAATGCCCTCGCTCCCAGCTTTCTCTGCTGGCATTTTCTAGTATCTTCTCAGTCTGTTGCAACGTCTCTGCTGCAGCTTGTTGGGTCATGCTTGGAATCAGTAGCATGTATAAACAGAGTTGCTCTTTTCCATGGCTTCTGAGGATCTGCGTGATGAAGTGATGACAGTCTGCAGCACATCAGATGCTGATGTCATCTCCAGACATGAAAACAGGGCATATGTCCTGTATCTTTAGAATCTTTGTGATTTATCCCTCTTTTTTCAACCTATGACCTTGTAAACACCAGTCAGTAGACACGACAGTGCTTGATTTGTGGAGACATTGTCCTGGTTGACTTACATGGCATAGCCTTCCCAGGCAACCTGTGGTGTGTTCAAGCAGCAAAATAAATGAAGAAAATCAGCATGTGTAGTGTTAACAGTTTTCTAAAATGTCCATATTTTCTCTTGTGATGCTGAAGTATTCCTTCCCTCAGCCCTGCTTTGTTGACAGGCTGATTTTCCTCACTCTGTATTGTCCTTGAGTACCTGATGTAGTGGATAATCAGAAATTTTATGGTTATACTTTAGTGAAAGATGTATTTAGATGCTGATATGTTCTTGGACAGGATTCACAAGTAATGCTGTCAGACCACAAAGGAGCTAATGCCACTTCTTGGGGATGAAGTAAATAAAGAGAAAATTTAAGTTTCTTTAAATATTTGCAGTTTTTCATGAAGCTGCAGTATGTGAATATTGCATGAATATCAGTAGTCAAATTTTTATTGAAGTGTGCCTAGAAATACCTAATAGCTGAAGGAGTTGCTATCTTTTTTATCAGTTCTTTGAACAGATTGTCATTTTTCATTGAGGCTCTGTATTTTCTGGTCATCTCTTCATTCCTTTGAAAGAATTGCTTGGGAAATAATTAGTGGACAATCAGCTTTTATTGAGAATGGAGAAAAGCTTGTTCAAGGCATAGATACTGCAGAATTATGTGTCTGGATTTGTACTGATCAGGGAATTGCTACTTTCCTATGTCAGGAGAAGTCTCAGTAATGAGGGAGCACAAGTGTGGTCGTGATGGATGACAGCTGCCCTTTTGTTTCAAATGACTTCAGCAGTAGCGAAGGAGGAAGCCAATCTACTGATATGATTCAGTAGAGTAAAAATACGCAGAAGTAAAGGTGAGGGCTTGTCAGGAGACTCTGGGGAAAGTGGGAAGCAGAAAAGAAAAACAGATAGTTGGTGAGAAAGCATAGGGATTTTTTTATTTCTCTTTTAACGTAGTAGCAGTACACTATCCAAATCTGAGTAGGGAATGTTTCTGTCTAGCTTGCTGGTTTTCTTCAGGGAGATAGGTCTGATCAGATGGCCAAAAAACCTTTTTATATGCCCCCCTAACTACTGCAGCTGGCTAAAGGAGGGAATGGGGCTGGGGTGTCTTTCTCAGAGGCTGTTGCAGCTGAAACATCAGAGTGGGTGGAAGGTGTCCCAAACCAGGAATCTGTCCCCTGTGGTGGTGGGCTTCACCCACGCTTGACAGGAGCCGAAAGAAAGACTTTTTCTTTAAAGCAGGTAATTTTAATGTGAATGCTGTTCAGTTCATCATTTTGAGAGTCATGAGAAAAGCCTTTTTTAAAGCATCAGAAAGATGCTTTAAATCACAATTACATCATCCATTGCACAACTTTGCACATAGCAGAATTGCTGAAAGTTATTAAAATGTCAGGGGAGAAAGTAGGAATGGAAAAAATTGTTCAGATAAACTGATTTATGTTCTCCCTCCATCCCAAGTAGGTATTTCATATTCTTGCGATCTCTGTGTTTAGAATCACTTAAGTGATACTTACAGTACTTCATCTCTGTCACCATAATTGGTATCAGACCTCATTTACTGATAAGGGAACTACCCCAGGAAGCCTTGTTTGCTTAATTTCTTATCCATACCCTGATGAGGTTGCTCCAAGGGATAACTGTTCTCCCCTGAATTTATTGTGTTTAAGATTCTTTTAAGCTACCTGTAGGTTTTCACTCCTTTGTCCTGGTGCTTGGCTAGACTATAGTAGTATAATTTTATTGCTTCTAACAAATCTGTGATGGAGATGTGGGACTGGAATGTCCTGAAACAGCAGTGATGTACTGAGCAGCATGGAAAAATGATTAGTGTGTGTGATGTGGAAAAATTACTAGTATCTTACAGGTTTAAGGAAACCCTCTTTTCTGTCACCAGCACAGGTTATTTTTTTTTTTCATAGCTTAAAATTTGTGTTTGGTTTTATTTCCTCCATCTCAAAAAGGATGTAGTAGGAGAAGAAAAGCTAACAAGAAGGCCAGCCTGTGTGATCAGACGAATAGGAGAGTCCAAAGTATCCCAGTATTAGTCAGCTGGAAAAAGTGAAGTAACTAAGAAAAGATGCTGGAAATCTGTGACATCATGGATGGTATGCAGAAGGTGAATAATGACTATTTATTTGTTCACTCTTAAAATAGCATTAATTAGGATGTTCAGTGAAATTAGTTACAAAGTACAAGAAGGGAAGCACTGCTTTATGAGCACATCATGTTAGTGTGGGGTTCATTGGCATAGAACTGCTGTGGAGCTCTTGAAAAAACAGAGCAGTGACTGCTGTTACTCTGGGAAATCTGTGATTTTTAGAAGCCAAGGGACTGATTAGGAGAAAGATTTTCCTACTTACATGTGGCCTAAATGTTTGGTAAGACAGAAATAATTGGGTAAAATGGACTTTTGCACCAAGTATGCCATTGCCTCTATCCTCTCAGGCTGCTGAGTTTGTTTGCAGGTGTGGAAAGTGGTCAGTCCTTGGTCCCCTTATTGCTTCAGCATTCCTGCCAGCACCACTGGACATGAGGCTGACTGGTGGCTCAGGACCTGCCCGGGGGCTCAGCTGTCACTGCCAGCGCTGCCACACCTGGCACTGGTTTGGGCTGGGCAGGTTGCTGCTCTGTGGCATCAAGGGTGATGGCACCGTCCTGCAGTGGTGCTGGCCTGTCCCCCATGTGGGCAGCCCAGGAGACTCCTGATGCTCCTTGACCTGTTCTATCTACTTACAGAGCTATTTACACAGTTGCAGAGGTGTAATTCTCCTATCCTGCGTCAAGGACTTTGGGGTGATAAACTGATTGACCTCTTTATCCTACTCCTTCAATAGTTGCTTTCCAAATTACTCTTAGGTAACTCTTTTTTTGTAAGGTTTCCTGTGACACTGCTAAATGAAATGTCAAGAGTCTGCTAGGAAACTGAGATACAAATATATCATTAAGGGCAGAAAAATTCCCATTCTAGACCTGTCTGTTTTCAGTAAGCCTGCATTTTCTTTGCTATTCTCACTTGGCATTCTTCTTCTCACTGCTTATTATTTTACGATTTTTTTTACATAATTCTTAATTTACAAGTTTCCCAAAACGACAGAGAGGTTCAGTCCACCTACTCTGCTCTTTGCCTAAAAATGCAGTGTGATCAAATTTGCATTAAGATCTAGTCACTTCTCATGGCTATGCAATCCCATCTCCAGTGTATATGCAGTGCAGGAATATTTAGGAGGCAGAACTGTGAGTCATTTCACCACTAAGCAAATGTTCACATTCAAAAAGTAGCCAAAGGCAGTTGTTTAAAGCCTGTGGAGCTCTTTGTCTAGTTCTGACTGAAAGAAATGTGGTTCCTGAGGCTTCCATCATGCCTGTGTGTGCTCTGGGTGCCTTTGTGGCTTGGCTACACGAGAGCTGCCTGCCTTCGGATCAGGTCAGAAAACATTTGGCTTCCTGGAGGAGAAAGAAGATAAAGGGGAACTGAGAGACAGTATATTGTGGTGTGTTGCTTTGCCAGGCTTTCCAGTCACTCTGCTGTAAACTGTTCATGTAGAGCACGATTTGTGACCTTGGCCTCACCACGTGTGCAGTACGTGGGCTTACCAGTACCTGTCAGGTGTAAGGGGTTCATTGCAATTTTTTCTTCTGAAGGTCTGAAATTTTTAATTTGTGATTTTAAATCTTTATATGCACAATTAAAAGCATGGACTAGTTAAGAATTCACACTATTCAAATAATTAGGATGTGGTTTTGAATTGCCCAAACCTGTCTAGTAGTTAGGCATAATGTATGGACAGTGTTCTCAACCCTTTGTTGCTGGGATAGAAAAAAAAAAAAGCAGGCCTTAGGGGGTAGAAAAAAAAAGTATCCAAACACAAAATGTCAGATTTTGGTTTCAGGAGACAAATTTACAGACTATGTCTGTTTCTTTTAGCCTGTAGCTAAACAGACTACGCAAAACATATTCTTGCACATCGGTGTGAAAGAAAAGTGTCTAATTTTTCAACTTATTTAGGATTTATTAACATTTCTTGATGAAAAAACCATGGTATTTTGTTTAATCTAAACTCAGTTTGTCTTTTGAACTTCTCTTATCTTGTGGTTAGAGGTTTTCAACTATGTCTGCATATTTAGTTCACTCTTCTCTATTGTACCACGCCTGTGTTCAGGACCGTACTAAAACAAACAGGTTCACAGTCCTGTCAGCCAAGAACTAGAGCATATTACATGTCTCCTGTGAATACAGTATTTCAGGTTATAACGTTTTCCTGGATAGTATTTTTTAATCTCCAAAGTTAGCAGGCAATACAATTAGGAGGACCTGAAAAATACTGATATTTCACAGGGGGAGAGGGAAGTGTCCTACCTCCCAGGTAGGAAGCTGCAGGGGAGAAAGTTGTCTTTATTGCTATTTTGTGGTCTTTTTGTGCCACACAAAGCTTTGGAACAAAAAATGTTTAGCTAATAGCAAATATTAAAATCCCTTCAGAGAAACTGCTTTTACTGCATATTGTTATTTCTCCCATCTACTCCCAGACTTTGACTTTTTCCCATTAAGCAGGTACAAAATCTCTTTCTCTCTCTCTCTCCACATCTCTCTGGCCAACTTTATTTTTATTCCCACCCCTCCAAGGTCTTACTGGTGCATGTCTAGTTAGTGTGGGATTATTGCTCTTAACTATTTCCTACCATGTGTACTGCTTCAGAAATAAGTAAGGGTAAAATATTTGAAAACTTGTCTACTTTTTCCAGCTAGACCAAATAATTTACTTAACAAGGTGAAGTCTTCCTTTCTTGTCTTTCTCCAGGGAAAGGTCACAAAACATTCAGGTAGTTTGCCTGCATGGGTGTGATATGTAGTTGTAATTACAGTTACCCTGGACTAATTGAAGTGGTATCTCCTGGTAACACAAAACACTGTGAGCTCAGTAGTTGGCAGGATTTCTTCAGGCAGGATTGTGCCATGTTGTCAGTATGTAGGTAATGGATAAAGAAAACATCAAATATTTCTCAGGTGTTTTGTCTCTCATGTTGTCATTGTATTTCTGATGGTTTAATACTGTGCCCTGCTAATGCTGCCATTACCTATTTTTCCACACACTGCTTTCACTTTGATCAGCAGAGGGTGGTGTGACAATGGTGAAAATACAAATGGTCAGAAAAACACAGTAAGAAAGCTAATTTAAAAAGTTTCAGTGTGGGGGTCCAGTCTCCGACATGAAGTGTCTGGCATCAAGTGATGCTGTGTTTCAAAATGCTATCAGGGAAAAGCCAGCATCATCCTGATCTTCCCCTTCCTCCTGCTGTCCTTCATGCCATGTACACTATGTGCATCTACTTAAACTGTCTGTGTTTGGTTTCTACACACTTTCTGCCTCTGTTGCCTTATCTGCAGTGTCCCCAGCGATGCACTTCTCATGACTGCATCCCCAGTGGGTGGTGGGTGGGATATGCCAGCAGTAACACCTGGATGCATGTCCACAGCTCTTGAGTCTCTTCTGACTGAGGGAGCAGCACACTTGAGGCAGCCCCACAGCATTCATCTTGCTGTGGTCATGGGCCAGCAGAAGGGTCAGGTGCAGCACACCGGGCCCCTCCTTGTTTCTTGTGTACATTACAATGTGGCAGGCAGGTCCTCGCCCTTCCTTTTACTATCTGCCTCTTGCTCTCTGGAAATAGCAAAGGTTGCAGCAAAGCCTGAATGCAAGTCAGAAGCCCTGCACTGCCATTCCCAGTCCTTCCCTCCCTGATCTCCCAGAGCTGCTGGCTTAGACCATAGGAGGAGTCCTCCCAGGAGGACAGCGTGTCCCTGCTCCTGGTCCTGGCTGCTGGTTTTGCTGGGCCCAGCCTTGCCTTGTCTTCTTGCCGTTCCGCACTTCATCCGGACTGCAGCATCCTGCCAGAGGCAACGGGACCTTTCTAAGAGCTTGGGGGCAGTCAGGCAGGGAGAGCCATGAATTGTCTCCTGGCACCCCATCCCCACTCCTGGAGCTGGGGCTGCATGCTGCCCTCGCCCCCCCCAGGTATGTGGGTCTGGGCTCTGGGTTTGGAGGGGAGCCCCGTGGGGCCGGGGCTGGCTGGGCAGCTCCATCCTCCCTGAGCCTTGGCTTTGCTCACCCACTGCTGTCATAAGAATTGGAAATCTCTGCCCTGCTCTGGTAGAGAGCTCTGGTGCTGACTGCTCGCAAGTGCCTTTTGGGTCCTGCAAGGGTTTCTGCAGCTGCAGTGAGTTCTGTGTGTTGCAGCTGATGGAAAAAGTCTTCTGCACAAAGTTTCTGCTTTCTCATGCTTGACTGTATACATATATGCTTTGCAGGACTCTTGGTACACTTTTACCTTCAGAGATTAAAGTAGTGTTTAAATATAAAGTACTTGTGGTGAAGTGGTGATTAACCAATATTTGTTGTGGTTGTACCAGGGCAGTAGATGTGTGTATATTCACCTGATGGTACAAAGTACATGTATCCAGCAGCTGAATTGTGTAGGAATCACAGAAGAAATCATGGCAGTGGTTGTGTATTGCTATGGTATCATATATACATTACTCTTGCTGAGTTCCTGAATGATTACTAAGCCTGCTGTACTTGATGAAGTTTTCTTGCCTTACAATTCAATCTTAAGGCCTAACAGGCATTTTAATATGTCCTCTTGTTCTTCTTCACAGCTGCAATTTTACATACTGTTGATCTCTTTCAAAACAATGCTGAAAGGTAAACACCTTGACAGTCAATTACTTGAATTTTTTTTTTTATTCTTTAGATGACAATCAAAACAAAACCAATGAAAAGAAAGAGAAGAAAATGGTTTCTCAGAAGCCCCATGGTACCATAGAATATACAGTAAGTACTGGTGTGTGGTGTGTTCATGCCTGCTTTTTGAAAGTGGAGTTGTTGAGGTTGAGGGGGAGGCAGTGGCACAAAACTGTAAGCACTAATTCTTTCTCAGTTTGCACCTCTCTCAATAGAGATTGCCCCTATTGATACCATTCAAATACCACCATGTGGGGAGATCTATGGTCACATCCCGAATCTCTGTTCAACCCAGGATCTCTGCCTCTTGCAGCTGCCAGGTCCATTTTTACTTCTGCATTATAGCTCTCTAGTGCAGGAATGGTTTTGTTATTCTGAAAAATACTCCCATTCTGCCATTTTGCTTAAGTCATCAAGCAGTTGACCTGTGCCTGATGAGATCTGTTTCTGTAAGCTGGAGCAGGGCAGCAGAGTGCTGGGTCTGCCCAAAACATCTGTGTGAGCCCCTCTGGTCCCTAAGTGCATTCCACTCTCTGCCATACAGAGCCTCTGTGCAAGGTGGTGTCCCAGCTGGGACCTGCACAAATGCCTGACATGCTGTGGCTGCTGGAGGTGTAGTGAACTTTGCAGTGTATGACCTTCTCCCCCTTGCCAGACCAGTTCTAAATACAGTTGTGCTGCTTTAAAATTTTAAGAGAAAGGGAGAGGGACATCTGTAACACCTCTACATTTTATCTACTGTGTAGTGTGAAAGAATATTTCTGTCCCTTTTTTTTTGATACTGGTTTATCACCTAAGCTATTAAAAAGATGGGGCGTTGAGGTCATCAAGTCTATCCTTGCAAACAGTCTGTGAAATGGGTTTAGTTCATGTGTGGTGCTGTGTCCAGTATGGTATCTTAGCCATCAACTCTTTCTTCAGGCCGGAAATCAGGACACCATAAACAGCATAGCATTAAAGTTCAACGTCACCCCAAACAAGCTTGTGGAGCTCAATAAGCTTTTCACACAGACAATTGTGCCAGGCCAGGTAAATCTTTTATTTATTTGTGGTTTTTTAATACCTGAAACATAATTATTTGCCATGTATTTAGAAGTTTTTTACTACTTACGTGTATCTTTTAGGTACTTGGATGCAAGGATAATGGACAGTAATTTAAAGCCTCCCTCAAAGCGAAACTCAGTAGATTATTATTTGGAATTGGTGTGAGGGGGAAGCTTTGTAATTGTCATATCTGACTTGTTATTTATGTGCTGTCACTAAAGCTTAAAGATGACTCTGAAGCTCAAGAAGATAATACAGCTGTTTCAAGGGAGCTGGATTATTGGGAAGTCTGGATAAATGTAATCTATAATGCATTAAAGAATTAGACAGTTAGAGACAGAAATTGGAATGGCTTTGTGCCATTATGTTGGGTATGAGTCAGTCTCCTGTAAGATGAGAAATAAAGGGAGAGAGACTTTTTAGGAGAGTCCAGGACTGGAAATGGAAGTGTGGAGATTAACACCTGGTTCATAAAGAGCAAATTTCTGCTTCTGCTTCACGACCATGAGGAGGCTGAAGTGTCTTGATTTGCAGATAGGGAAACTGAGGCACATGGAGATGGTGTAACTTGCCTAAGAATACCCAGCAGACAAAAGCTGGAATAAGGAAATTAGTTTCATTTTTGTGAATGGTTTTAAGGTGTACATTGCAGATATGACTGATCAGTGTTGTGTTGTCTTTCTAATAGAACATAGTTAATAACCTTTTAAAGCTTCTTCCTCACTGTTTTGAAATACCTGTTTGTATTTAGATTCTCTTTGTGCCAGATACAAGTGCTGAGAGGCTGTCTTCTAGTCCTGGTGCTCCTGTTTCTCCTTCATCATCAGATGCTGAATATGATAAACTCCCTGTAAGTCAAACATGGTTGACTAATTCTTAAACTCTCTAAATATTTTCTGAGCCTGAAGCTGAGAATCAAGGCTGTGTAAATAGCAATTTTTTGAGTTTACAGGCCTTGTGTAGTGTCTTGCATTAAATTAGTTTGCTGTACTACAAAATTTACCATTGTCTTAAAAATACTCCTAATTAAGGGAATTTTGAGTATGGAAACCCATTACAAGTTCAGTTGGGCCCTAAGTCTATCAAAACTATTAAAAATAGTGTAGTGCATAATCTTTAAAGAATAGAAAGCTAAATATGAAAAATTACTTAGTGTTTCCTACTGCAGATTTTTATGCTTCTCTACAGTCCAGAGCTTTGATCCTGCACTGGCATCCTTGAATGGGAAGGCTATTAGTTGAGTCTGAGCAGTCAGTTTCTTTCTAGTTAAACAAATTGTGGTGTACTCATATACAGACTTGTCTTTAGACAAAGACCTATTTAGTCTTTGTGAAAGGCCTTGGCATCGTTTATCTTTCAAGGGTGATTGGCCATGATGATTTTAGATTAATACCTTTAGACAGTTTAACTGCCTTTTAGCATCTTTAACATCTGCTGAGGTTAAAGCAATAAGTCATTCAAATACATCACTAATCAAAAGTGGAGAGAAGCTTGGAGTGAATAATTGTGTTTAACCTTACCCCTATGGCATCTGCATGGAGAGTCACACTAGTGCTCTGTGAGCAGAGGTCTTCAGTGTGGATGATGTGTCAGGCCAGGCCCTCTCCCTACAGAGAGTGTATAATTGAATGTTGCTGAGCTGACCTGCCTTGGTGGTTTTTAATTTCTTGCCTGTTATTTGTATGGAGTTTCTTGTAAGGTTACAAGGGTGGGGTTTTTTCAGTACATGATACTGTGGGAAGTGTACATATATACCTACACACATGACCCTTGCTTTTCTTCCTTATGCAAATGGAAAACAATTGTTTGAACCTGACCTTTTTTCAAAAATCTAGAAGCATATGATTCTGGTCCTGTTGCTCTGCATTGAACTTTTTCTTTTCTAAGGATGCTGATTTGGCAAGAAAGGCTTTCAAACCAGTAGAGAGAGTCCTGTCCTCTACTTCAGAAGAGGATGAGCCTGTGGTTGTCAAATTTTTAAAAATGAATTGTCGTTACTTCACAGATGGTAAGGTAGGTGGAACCTGAGTTTTGGGCATTGTTTGAGATTCTCTTTGGCTAAGTGAGAGATGAATACTGGGGGAGTCAAATGTTCTTCATGTTTTTAAAGAATGTAAAAGTTATTTTGGCTTTATCTACAGCTGCTGTGTTTGTTGGTACTGTGATAATATGCTGCATAATAGTATTCTTTTGCTTTTGTGTTGCTAGATAGAAAGAGAGAACTTCACTTCAGAGTTATGACATGTCAGGATTAGTTGTCCAGTTCCATCAAATTGAGCAACAGCTTTATAAAATGAGTACATGCCAATCTATTTCATTTATGACTTGAAGATAAATTTTAACTGTTTCCAGAGCAGTGTTTCCAAATATGCTTATGTTGCTTCTGCACTTGCTAATGAATGTTGTGCAAGCCTAATAGAAGGATAAATATTGCATTATACAATCTTTTCTGTCTGTTTCTTGTTGCGTACACCAGGACTGCAATCCTAAATTATAGCAAGTGTTTTAGAAGCAAAGGCACAAAGCTTGGGTAGTATTTTAGCCCTTTTCTCAAGGTTGCAAGACACTGTCTTCCTGAACTGCCTACTTTGATATATCTGTCCTTGTTGACTCTGGTTTCAGTTAGTTGTCTGCGTGTTTGGGTTTTCAAGTTCTCTGGAATTTATAACACTGGAGATGCTAATCATTGTAGTTGCAACATTTTTTTTTCCCTTAGTCCTGACTTTTGTAAGATGAATGTGTTTACACCTACAGTTTCTAGCTTCTTTTTGCATTGAGTGGATGTAGACTGTATTTAACCACTGCAATTTTACAGTCTGCTATTCTGTAGAATGTAATAGAGAACTACTTGATGTCTTGCATGTAAATTAGGGCAGTACTGTCACTTGATATGTGATGCTTGTTAGGTGCAGAGGATACAGATTGCCAATTTTATGGCTGCAGGATGGAAAATGTAATTTTCAGTCAGAGCAATCAAAAATGAGACTGCTTCTTTGCCAGTGTAGCTGAAATCCCTTGTTGCCTGGCTTCTTGCCATGGCTGGGTGGGAAATACAGCCTTCTGATGTGTTATCTTCTGGCTTCTGGGAGAAACCTCTGCACTTTGTTTTGATTCTGTCATCCAAACACAAACCAAGCTTGTGAACTGAGTCATACAGGAGAAGCAAATGGGAAATATGAACAGACTTTGCTTTATAAAGGAGCAGGCATTCATGTACTCATCTGCCAGTGCCAAGCCATCAGCTTGATATCTTACTGCTTTGAAAAAAAGTCCCCACAAACCAAGCTTGTGGTCTTTTACCTGCGTATTTATGAGCCTTCCTTGGTTTGCCTTGCAGATGACCTTGGATAATTAGTAGTACCTGCAGTGTGGGTCATTCCAGTTGATCTGTGTCTCCCATTTATCAGATGTCATGATTTACACACAGCTTCTGGGTTGATCTGGTGAATTTTGTAGTTCATCTGGAGGAGAGGGTGCAGAAGCAAGACTGTGGAAATCTCCTTTTTAAACCTTGAAAAATGGTCATTTGCCATGGATTAATGCTGAATAATGGCTGATGCTGCAGCCTTTTACCAAATACATTGCTAGAGCACATTTTGAAGAATTAAATGAGTCCTCTGCAGCTCTGCAGAATATGCTTGGACCAGTTGTAGGAGCTATTTGTAGGTTGGGAAAAAGCTGTCTCATATCAGATCCTTGTATTGGAGAAGCTTTCTTCTGTACCTCTGGGAAAGTAGATCAAGGGGACCTCTGATGTTAGCTTAGTATAGTAACCTGGATATTTCCATAAGTAAAAATGCATGCAGGTGTGTTGGTTGCATGTAAATTCATGGATCAAATGAAATTAGCTGCCCCCAGAATAAAATGTTATGTAGTTGTTTTTTTTTTAAATAAATCCACTAATTTTGCCTGAGATTGATTAGCAATCACATTTTTAGCTTGTAGCAGTCAGCTGCAAGCTGAAAGTTGAGTAGTTCAGATGTTCTTCCTTATCAGCCAGGAACTTGGATGTTACTAAGAATTTTTTTTCTCTCCTTACGACGTCTGACTTGATGCAATTGGAAAGCAAAGTATTTTGCTAGCAAACATTGCATGAATAAAGTATAAAGAGGCAGAAAAGTGGTTTTGCTTTTTAGGATAGTAGCCTAAAATCCAGTACCCAATGATAAGTGCATTACATTGATGTGCTGACTCTTTCCTTCTCCTGTTTTAGGGCGTCGTTGGAGGAGTCATGATAGTAACTCCAAACAATATCATGTTTGACCCACACAAGTCTGATCCTCTGGTAATTGAGAATGGCTGTGAAGAATATGGGCTCATCTGCCCCATGGAGGAGGTTGTCTCAATAGCTCTCTACAATGACATCTCTCACATGAAGATTAAAGATGCATTGCCATCGTAAGGCGTGTTCTTCCCTGAACTTACATTTGCAGATTTTCAGTAAGGGTCATGGAAAAGGGGTGAGGGAAGGGGGAATGGAGGGGAAGAGTTTTAGTGCAGCAGAGTAAACTGCCAGCAAAGGAATGATTTACTTGGCTTGTTCTTTAGAACAACAACTTTGTCTTTAGAACACTAAAGTGGCATTAAACACAAGTGGGTCACAAATGTGAGAACCAAAGTGCAAAGGAGACCAGTATGAACCAGTAATTAATAGAAGTGTTTGTAACATGCCATGGTTGGGCTCTTGCCCTAACCTGTCTCTAGGGCTCTTTCAGTGGATGTGAGGAGGTTTAAATTTTGACCATTATTGTGTTACCAGGACTGTTCTCAGAGGAGTATTTGAAACTTTTGAAGGTAACAGCACCATCTTCATAGCTGCCATCTTCAGGACTTAGAGAAATGCCAGCCTCTGGAATACTTCTATCTCAGAACCCAAAATGCATTGATAGTTATAATCTGTAATACATAATAGACTTTCTGGGATGGGCTACTTCATTTATGCACAGACCAGGCACTGCTTATCTATTTTTCTAAGCAGGGTTTTGTTCTTATAGGCAATACCTGTTTGAACAGTGAAATTGATTTAATTTCCTCTTCTCATTTCAAGAAAAACTTTCAGGATATTTGCTACACTCATTTCTGGAGTGTTTAATAACTTCTTAGTAATTTTTAAGTGGTGAGGATCTTGTATTCTCATTCCCCTCCAGAGTTTTAGCAGTAACAAAGAACTCAAGTTTTATGCTGATACATTTATTCAGAATTTTTCATTTTGAAACATTGTATGATTGTCCTGCTTTAAAAAGAAATATTTGGGGAAGCCTGCATTCAAACAGTATGTCTGAATAATGGAGACAAATAAAAGAAGAAAGCTACTAACTGTTGCCTGTTACTACTGTTCTGCAGTAAACATGTTCAAACAGGACATCTCTAATTTGTTTTTCTCAAAAATACATTTGTACTGACTAGGGAAGCATGGATGGTTGTAGATGTTGACTCATTGTCAGGTGTGGGAAATTACAATATTAAGATGTTTGAATTAAATTCCAGCAGCTAAATACATGTCCTCTGGTTTTTTCGTAACAGAACTTCTGATGACTTGCACATTCCTATTATGTGTCACATTTCTTCACCCATGTGGCGTATTCACCAAGTGGTTTACTCATTTTATTTTGGTATTATACTTTCAGCGTTTTTCTCCATTGTCTTTAAAGTCACTTATTTCTGGTACCGTATGTTTATTTTGGAGAAAGTTATTTTTCATTTGAGTTTCATGGTTTAAGTTAAGTTGATGTTTAGTTTTTCATTCTTTTCTGTTCCCATTTTGCTTTTAACATCATATGTACATCCATCATTTCCCCTGACAGTGACATACCAAAGGATCTTTGTCCTCTGTACAGGCCAGGAGAATGGGAAGACCTGTCCTCTGAGAAAGATATCAATCCTTTCAGCAAGTTCAAATCTCTCAGCAAGGAAAAGAGGCAGCAGAATGGGGATGCATCTGTTGCTCTGGGTGCCAAACAGATAAAGCCTTCAGATAAAGAAAAGTCTGCTGATTTTGAAGTTCTTCAGTCATCGGAGAGTACGGGCTCAATCAAATCAAAGTCTCTGGAGTTTCCCAACAACATCACTGCCACTGAACATTTGGAAAAGTTTGATGCAGATGCGTGTACCAAGGACCCTTCCAGGGAAAAAAATGCTTCAGATACCAAAACCAAAGAAAAATCCCTTCTAGGAGGAGAGGATGACTTCACTGAGCTGGAAAAGACATCATCTCATATGGACAGAGGGTTGGACAGGAAAATCTCAGTAATGGAAGGCTTGCTGGCTGACCCCAGGGACTTGGGGAGAACTAAGCAGCAGGTAACCAAACCTACTACAGAAGTCCAGGAGCACTTGACAGTTGATTCCTTGGACAAAAAGGACAGTGTTGAACCTAAAGCTGACTTAGACTTAGAGCTGTGTGAAAAGCAAGATGTTATTCCAGAAGTAAACAAATGTGTCAGTACCCCGACAGGTAAGGTGGAGACTGAATTGGACGCTAAGAAAGAGCTAGAGAAAGATAAACTTATTGAATTTTACCTCAATAAAGATGGAAATGGGTCTCAGTCATCTGAAGACTTACACAAGGCTGAAATCCAGAAAGGTGAAAACAATAAAGCAATTGGCATAGACCTTACACTTAGCTGTTCAAAGTCCCAAGCTAATGAAGTCCATACAGTTAAAAGTATGGAGATTGATTCTTGCTGTGTTGAAAGGAAAGCACCTTCATTAGAAATCAACTCAGCAGCAGCAGATGAAAAGGATCTGAAAGAGTCTGTGGACTCTTCATTAATACCAGCTCTAGACAAGACCTGTCAAGAAACACAGTTAGACAATCAATCAGAAATCAGACTGTGGCTGCTGCAGAAAATTCAAGTGCCAATTGAAGGTAGGTCTCTGGTTATCCTTGTTTCCTCTGAGACTTGGACAGCATTATGACGGTAACCTTTGAATTGACAGCCTGCTCTAAATTTCTTCTTTCTGTAATACCTGGTCTCTTTTTTACTCTTTGTGTATTTCAATTTTATATTACCTGCTATCTTCAAATTCTCTAAGCTTGTAGTTTGGTAAGTAGCTTGTGTGCTCTTTCCACATTCAGTGATCACTGCTTATATAATGTTTACTTCTGTTTGCTGGCTTTAAGAAGGATAGTGAAAGGACACCCAGTTTCAGTACTGGCAGGGACACTTCATGGCCTAGGAATAGTCACTCTGTATTGGTAACCACTGCTGCCTCGTTGAAGTCTGTCAGTTTTGTTTCTGAGAGTATCCAAGGTAGTAGAGCATTGCTGTAAAGGGGGAACTGAAGTATTCTTGACAATATTTGCATGTGTCTGGTTCTCTCATGCTATGGAAGCCCTTAAGTGATAAATAGGAATACCTGTATAGTCCTACTGACTGATCACTTTTCTCCTGATTGGTCACTGGGTTATCAGAAAGAATTCAGGCTGTTCCAGGAAAGCACGTACCGGAATGAAATCTCTGTTCAGAGCATGTTGTACACACGTATTACCATTTCTATGGCAGCCCAGTGCCTCTAAGCACTAGTCTTTCCTGGAGCCTTGATGCTCCTCTCTGGGTAATTTAATGAACCAGTGGACATAGCCCTGATTCACGTCAGGTGGTGGGGGATGATCAAAGTGGAAGTTTTTATTTTACGAATAGTTGTTCTTAAAATGATTTTTCCTTTTTTTTTTTTTTTGTAAGGGTTTATATCTTGCTGGTGGTATTTGGCTATATGAGTACACCTAAAACGAAGGCAACTTCAGTGTGATTGAGGCTATAGTTAATAAGCAGGGTTTTTTTGTTACACTAGCAATTTAAGGAGCTTAAACTGCTTTTAGGCTTGGCCCTGTCTTGTGAAGATAAAAGGTGCTTGTGTGGCGGTGTGACTGACAGAGTTGAGAAACTCACTGGCCTTTTTGTGTGTGTGTGCATGCAACATTACCCTTCAGCCTGGAGGGGTTTTCTGGAGCCTACCATCTCTCCTTTATTTGCCTGCTTTGTGCTGCAGGCAGCACTGAGCCTGGTCATCTTACCTATTTCTTTACAGGGCTGTTCTGTACATGGCTGAACAGCTGAGGGGGATATGGGCTGTGATAAAATGGAAATAAATGGCCTCAGTTTAGGATGAATGTGGTTTTTACTAAACCAGTTGTGCTGTTGAAGTCAGGTGTAATTCTGTGTATGGTGCCTCTGAGTATTCCTTTGCACAAGATTAATCTTTGTCACAGTGTTTTATCAGCTGCAGTATTTGTACTTTCCTGTAAGCAGACCGTTTCTCTTGTGTCTTGTTCAGATATGCTTCCTTCAAAAGAGGAGAAGAGCAAGACTCCTCCAATGTTTCTGTGCATTAAAGTAGGCAAGCCCATGAGAAAGTCCTTTGTGTCTCAGAGCATGACCATGTCTCAACAGTACAGTAAAAAGAAAAAGCAACCAGAGTACTGGTTTGCTGTTCCTCGGGAAAGGTAAGCTGCACTCCTGTTAGCACAAAAATGTCTGTCTGTTACCTTTTAAATGTGTAGTGATTTCTAGAGCTGAATCTTACATTACCTACATGGTCCAAGGTGTGAAGTGCAGCAGGGATGCTGAGGGGTGCCCTCATTTCATTGCATGCCAGCAGCATAAAGCACTGTTTATTGCTGGTCAAATATGCTCTCAGTGGGAAGGAAAAAGGGCTCAGGTGCCACTTGAAGATGGAAAGAGGAATATATGTGCAGAAAACATATGATAAAAGAACTGGGAGATGATGGGGGTTTCAGCTGTAATCTAGGAAGTGAGGGAAAGGGGAGCAGTGGCTGGAGGGGCATGGAATCCACTGAGGTGCCAGTGCTAAAAAAGTAGGTATTTCACATGAGAAAAGGGCATCATGTGGGAAAAGGGAGACACTCCTAACTAAACAGGTGTGAGTATTTCTGTCTTTTGTCCCATTAAAAATAGTCCCATTGCAGTAAAATTGAGGAACATTAATGCATTAATACATACCTACATTTTCCTGTAGGTATGTATTAATGCATAAACAGTACTCTAGAAAAAAGCAAACCAACAAACTAGAGATGTGGAGATCTGTGGTTTTCCACATAAATCACCCAAGAATTTTCACTGGCTGTGAAGAATCAAATATGTGATCCTTTTCTTGACAGAAGGCAGCTAGAGCAATTCTCTGGTCTGTTGATGAACCAAAATCAGTGATTCTGGTAAATTAGATGCCAGGAAGTTGGAATCTGAACTTGTGATCCACCTCAGAGGTGTCTCATTCAGATACAGTCCACTTTTTAAAAATAATTTTTATTTAATAATTTTAATTTCAAATATGTAGCATGTGTGTTGATTTAAGTGTTTATAATTTTTGTGGTTTAAAAAGGAGTGTTTTGATTGTCTGTAGTAGTAGTGTGGAAGTTGCTGTCCTGGAACTCTTTCTGGAGGAGAGGGAGAGGTTTAATCCAACTGGAACGTGGTCCTTGGGAGAGTAGCTGCATAGCTTTTGGTTTGCTTGCTATCTGTGAATCCCAGTCCTTGGCTCCTCAGGGATTGCAAAAGGGTGGGTTCAGAAAATTCTAGGTTGAAGTTTGAGTAAATACTTCAAGAGCTGGAGTGATGCTGTAATACAACACAAGGTCAGTCAGTGCTTTGGGGATAGTGCAGCTAACAGTGAATAAATCTGCTGAGCTGACTGAGGTCATCTCTAATCACTGCTCTGTGCAACAGGTAAATCTATCAAGCTTCTAACCACAGACTAGGAAGACAGCTTTTCTACTTGTCCTTTTATGAGCAGAACCTTTCTGTGAACATTAGAACCATTCAGTGAACAGACCTAATCCACATATAAACTGAAGTTTTGGCAACTGTTTTGTACTTCAATTTTTATAATGAGAAAAAAGTAACTCCTGCAGTGAGCTGCTGCAGCAGCACCTGGCCATGCTGGCTGACAGACCAGATCTTTGATGTCAGGGCTGCTGTTTGGATCTTGATCAAAAGGAGTGGTGAATGATTGGTTATAAGTTTGGTCTTTTTGCCTGTTTAACACCCCAGAATTGCATGACAGATCAAGTAGAACTTGGAGCAGAAATTAAATGCAAGACCCACTTCTTTGTATTAATGCAAGGCATGTCCTTGCCACTTGAACAAGACGGTGTTTTCTCCAAGCTCTTGGATGCCTTCCCAAAGCAAAACACAACACTTCCTACCTTCTGGGGATATTCTTGCATCAGTATTGTGCATATAAGTATTGCATCCTAAGAGTGCCATGAGCAGTAGGTTGTTTGGGATAGCTTTGCCATGTATTTTAGAGAAAATATGAGATAATTTACTAATTTTAAAACTACTTGGAATGCAGTTTATATTAATATGTGAAAATACCAAGAATACCACTCTCATCTTGTTGGCCACAAAGCAGCATAAATAAAATGCTTTTTCCAGTCCAGTCACAGTAGCTTGTGCAGTGTCTTAATGCTTTGTAGTAATAAAAAAACAAAACAAAAACAACCCCACCCAAAAATACCCCTTCCAAAAAAGCTGTCCAAACTTGGAGTGAGATTGTGAAAAAAATGGTCTACATGTCTGTACTTAGTGTAAGTTAAATTTTCTCTAATATGCTTCTAATTAAATTTTTTCCATCTTCATAATGTTTGCTGTTAAAACAACTTCTGTCATCAGTTGTGAAAATAGCTCCAATTTCAGCTTGGTCCCATAGCCTACAGCTCCCACAGCCGAGCTGCTCTTCCATGTGCAGGCTGCTGCTACTTTCTGGGCCCAGTACTTTTACATTTATTTTTTTGTTGGAAGTCTCTGGAAACTTTATTAATACAGAAGGAAGACTTTTAGGCTGATAATCTTTATAAAGGCACCAAATCTTCTGTCTCATTTGCCTTTTGTGCCTGCTGTAGGTGTTCTCTCTCCATGCACGGCTTCCCAGGCACTGCATACATTGCCCTGTGACCAGCACGGTGTGGCTGAGTTAATCAGTGACTGCAGCACTGCTTTGTGCTGCCTGCTTGGTCACAGCAGTGCTCACCTCAGCACACAGAGGGGGTGCTGGGCGTCTTGAGTTGCCTTATATACAGAGTGCTCAGTCTAAGGCAGCTTCTTGCCAGGTTGAGCTGAGCAGAGGGGCACCCATGCTTTTGGACACAAATAGGGATTGACTGTTTTGCTGGGAAGTTTTGCAATGGGTATAGCTTACAGTATTAGAGGGTAAGTCTGTGTGTGCTCTTACTACGTGGATTTATGTTTAAATGGTTTGTAGGTTTCCCACCCTAGTGGATTTGGAGTAGTAGTAGCTCGGTAATTAGGTCACACATTTCTTCAAGACCTTTTACAGGAAAATGCCTTGCACAGAGATAGAGACAATAATGCAGAATTTCTTTGTAAATAATAGCATTGATTAGTCCCTCAGTCAAGAAGTAAATCTCTTTAATTTTCCACAGTGTAAATTTTGCAAACAGGTTTGGTTTATGAATGTATCATTTGCACTGAGGTTGTTGATGTAAAAGACACTGCACTGAGATTGTGCTGCTGAGAGGCCATCCACGTTTTTTGCAATATTCAGAATCCTTTTGAATTAGCCTTTTATAGGAGAATACTCCTGGAGTCCTGATAATAAGATGTCAAACTGTACAGAGGAAATTTATGAGAACCTGGTGTTATCTATAACTTCATGTCTTATAATGAGGGCTCATAGAAGTCTCTATAAGCTCATAAAAGCATATGAGGGCTTACAATACATCAGCCCTCAAGATTTGTGAAGAATCATAATTTAGTCAAGCACATTTATAACAAAGTCATAGGATCCCCCTGGATTAATGTCTTTTTCTGGGCCAGGAACAGTGGTTGGACTTAGAGCCTTTTGAATGTTTTCTTTCTGGAGTTACTAACTTCAGGTCTCTATAGTTGTCTCTTTCCAAGTACTTTGTTTTATTGATGTCTTTTTTTTGGTGCATGATACACTCATAAGCATGTGATGACCAAAACAGCTATTGAGTTCTAGGCTAAATTTTCTCTCAGCTGTCAGGTTTGCTGTAAGAAAGTTCCTCACGAAGGGGTTTTTCAATTTAAAAATTGGCTCAAATGTTTTCAATTTGGTAGCTTGGAAATACCACTGTAGCATAATGTTAGAATTTTATTAGCAGAGCATCCCTTTTCAGAATGACATCACCTCTGTAATCACTTATTTCTATTCTATGCTGCTGCTTCTTAAATCTGGACTGTCTGGATTTATTTGTCAACTGTCCATTGCAGAGGAAAACTTAGTTATGTACTACTTAAATAAACTGAGCATATAGAAGTCCATGGGGCCTGACAGGTTCTGAGTATATTGAGGAAGTTGGTTGATGTTATTACAGAGCTGCTTTCTATCTGTGTTCACTGGGAGTGTTCCTTAATAATTGGAAAGACAAATGCTGCAACCATTGTCTGAAAAATTGAGAAGTATCTGTGGGAGAACAGGGCAGTCAGCTTCACCTCAGTCCCTGGGAAGCAAGTCCTTATAGACACCATTTCCAAGCACACAGAGGGAAAGAAGTGATCAGGATCAGCTGTCATATATTTACCAAGGGCAAATTGCTTTTCTGCTGACCAAAGAACTTTTCTGTTTGAGATTGCTAGCTCCTTGAGCAAGGAGAATGGAAGGGATTGTTGTTTTACCATCACGTTACGAAGGTTTTCAACACAATCTTCCATAGTATCCTTGTAGCCCAATTGGAAAGATATGACCTGGACAGGTAGGCTACAGGTGGTTGTAAAATTGACTGGAACATTGGGCTCAAAGTGTTGGTAGTTGGTCTGAGTGGCAGCGAGGTACAAGTGGTGTTCTTGGGGACTGATACTGCTTCATGCCTTCACTGCTGACATGGACATTGAGAAAGAACACACCTTTGTCATTTTGGGGAGTGACAGAAAATTTGGAGAGTGCTCATAATTGGAGGGCAGGGCTACTGCTCAGAGGGGCCTCAACACAAAGGGCTGACAGAAATGTCAGGAAGTCCAGAAAAGGCAAATGCAAAAGCTGTGCGCCTGGGATGGAGCAGTTCCTGCAGCAGTAGGTGGGGACAGGCAGCCTGGGGAGTAGCTCTGCTGAAAAGGGGTTAGGGAAGTTGAGAGCAAACTCAGCATGTCAGTGGTGTATCCTTGCAGTAAGGAAGGCTTCGCTTCTTGATGGCTCAAGTAAGGAACTACAGCCAAACAACCTGGGTGGTCATTATTCCCCTCCTCCTTTTAGACACTTGGTTAAAAATGGAGGGGAAGGGACAAGAAACAGAAAATGTAGGATGGAACCAGACCCTTGTTGAATGGCATAGAGAACTTGTAGAATCACTGTTGGAGATTTTCCAACTCAAATGGACAAGAATGTGCAACCTCCTCTAACTCTGAAGTTAGCTCTGCTATAAGCAGGAGCTGGCACAGATGATTTCCAGAGGTGGCTTAAAAGATAAATACATTCTGTGATTCTGAGATACGAGTGTGCTGCTCTCCTTCATCCACCTGCATAAATGTTCTTTCAAACTGATCTTATCCATACAGCAGAAACCACTACTTTTATTATCCTTTCTTAGGTATTTGTAGGAATTAAGTAGTTAGCTTTCCAGAGTGGGACTACTGTACGTAAAATACACAGTGCTCAAGTCAGTTGTCTCTTTCAGTTAAAGCTCAAATTAATTAGCAAAGAGCTAATCAGACTGCTTTCTCTGAAAACTCTGTAAGCAATGCTAATTTATTCCTTTTTTTATTATTTCCATGATGAAGCAAAGTAAATAATTTATTCTTTTTGTAGACTCTTCTGAAAAAATCTGGAATTATACTAGTGACCCTAACAAATGGTAACAGTGCTGAAAGGGTATTTTAAGATTATTATTATGTGCATACATATAAATCCAAGTAACTTAAAATATGGGGGGGGGGGGGGAAATGTATAAATTTCTGAAAGGTTTTTTTCTGTTTTCTATAGATCTAAGAGTTGCTGGACATAATTTTCTGGTGAAAAGCTGGAAAAAGATCAAGTGTCATAAGCACTTACTATCTGCCCTCTTTACTGTGGGTCTGATTTTTTGTTGACAATTCAGCTTCTTGTATAGTGGATCCACTGTTGTATTCCTGTTTGAAATTGCATGTGTTCGTTTTAAGTTAATACATAAATTCCTTCTTCAGAAATTGTTTTGTGATTTGTTATGGATGTTGTCAAGAAATATCTTTTTAAAGACAGTGGCTGAGAGCTGACTACATTTATGGAAAAGCATGGGCTGCTGGTACTATATCATTAGCAAAGCTGTCAGTAACAGCTTATTTTCATAATGCTAAGAGATTGAAGATTGTTTTGTGGTTAGCCTCTATAACTTTTAAAGGGCAGCTAAAACTGTAGTGTAGACTTCACTGGTGATCTCATTGCTTGTTTCATGCTGGAGGTCAAACTAAATGGGTAAAGTGAATGTTTTGCAGAGTTAACTTTTGTGGCTATGACCTAATATCAATTTGACTTCTTAA
Source organism: Phylloscopus whistleri (assembly GCA_017589585.1). Taxonomy (NCBI): domain Eukaryota; kingdom Metazoa; phylum Chordata; class Aves; order Passeriformes; family Phylloscopidae; genus Phylloscopus; species Phylloscopus whistleri. Next base: position 4,293,434 of record JADMLD010000683.1, on the reverse strand, counting down.
TATGAACTGTGTGGGACTGGACAAGCTACACTGTTTTACCATGATGCTTTAGCTTTGCATATAACAAATGGAGGAGAAAAATACATTGTGGGGAGTGAAAGCAGAGAAATCTTGAAGTGGTTCAGGCTGCCAGGTGGAGGGATCTGGGAGGATCACCACCTTGTGTGGTCTGGAAGGGTGGAGGTACACGGGTATCCTGTTTGTGTAGTTGTCCCTGCTTTGGCATCTGTGCTACGTGACAGTGTTGGGTTCATGGACCACTGAACATTGGTTGCCTCCTCATCTTCTCTTCACAGGGTGGATCACTTGTACACATTTTTTGTTCAGTGGTCACCAGAAATATATGGGAAAGATGCCAAAGAGCAAGGTTTTGTTGTGGTAGAAAAGGAGGAGCTTGACATGATTGACAACTTCTTTAGTGAGCCCACAACTAAAAGCTGGGAGGTGAGTGCTTTCTGCCTTTACATGAAGCATGTGCATATCAAGTGTGCATCCTCTGCTAAGAATCTCAGCAGTTGTTCTTTTGAGGATTTTTATGGTCTTTCTTTGTAACAGTTGCTGCTTTATATAGAGGACACCTTAATGTTTGTATCTGTCTCACAAATGTATTCATATGCCTTCAGTCTTCATCTCTCCCTAGAAAGAGCAGGTAAACAACGGGGAGCTCTCTGGTGTGCAACCAGCAGAAGTTGTGTAAATATTTTGACCATGTGATATTAGTCTTCTGCAAAGCTATACAGGCGTATGTGGTCAGCATAGCTAAATTCCTAATGTATTTTCTAATGTATTTATATGCTGCAGATAAAATCTTCAAAATGTATATATGCACGTAAACATCAGCCCAGACTGCTGTGTGCTGGTTGAAATGGATTGGTGTGCGGTGATATGCCAGACCCTTGCTTCTCTGGTGCACACAGCAGTACTGTTTGAATATTGGGTGTAAGTGGGATAAGTTTATCATTGGACTTTGGCTTTTTCATGTGTGGTCTTCTGCAATCTGTTTTAACCACTTGGCATGTCTGTGCCTGTTATCTCTTTCTTCTGCGTACAAAGCCTAGTTTCTAAGGGAAATAAGCTTGCACACATTTTTAAAAACCATATTTCTCAATGTTCAGACACTTTTTGTGCTAAGGATATGGGATAATGAAATAGACACATAAATTCCAAAGTGAGAAGTACCTTGTTGGTGATTTAAAAAGTTATCTGATTATTCGTCTTAAACATGAACTTGTTTTCTTTAAAGTCTACTACCCTCTTTTTTTTTTTTTTTAAGCATTTTTATTTTCACAGTATGTTCTGTTGAAAAATGGAGCTTGGAAGTGGGACTTGTAATTTGAAATGTAGCAACCTCTATTCCCAAGGAGCCAATATTTTTACATTTTCATAGCTTTTCAGTGTCGGTGCTTTGTGAGCTGAAAGATAAAAAAAGCCTTCCTTGCTTTGCTTAGAGCTGAGTGCAGTCATACATTGCTCTAGATTTCACTGTTCAGTTATTTGCATGCCATTTTCATAAAACCTCAATGAAGGAGTCAGTGGTCTGAAGACAGATGTAGGGGAGATCTGGCCACAGTGGGAGCTTGTCTCTCATTGTTTTATTTAGATATTTATTGCAAGGAAGAAAAGCTGGAAACTGCTTTTAAAGGTGTGTCTCTTTTATTTGTAATATATTCCAGCTTCACCAATTTAAAGTAGGTCTGCCAGGAAATCTCTATTGAATAAAGTCCAAATTTGGGCATGATGACTGTGAAAGTTTCACTCTCCCTTGCGGGGAAACAGAAACTGTAATTGTGGAGAAGCATATAAGCAATTTTATCACAGCGTGCCATGGCCAGTAGCTGTCTGTCAGTCTTGTGGCTGAGAACTCCTGCCACTAGAGCAGGGGTAGAGTAGTGGGTACTGAAAATAAACTGCTAGATGATGAAACAGAGACAAATGCCTTTGAATATTCGAATTATTTACTGTGCCAGACCGGACCAGGGGGAACCTTTTGTGGAGGTATGTTGAATTGTTTCCCGTTTGAACAGCATGGACCTGATGACAGAACTTCTGTCCTAGTAACAAACATGCTCTCTACTCAGATGGGGGGCATTTCCACCTCAGGTAGCTTCCTTTCTCAGCCCTATAAAATCTTTGAAAGACTTTGTAGATCTGGTTTCTGTAGTGGTCGATTCTTCTCATCCATTTCTGGTTTTGTTTGGTCTGTAAATACCTGATCTTGCAGATGCCTCTTTCTGCAGTTGTTGACTGAACTTCATTCACACGTGCAGTTCGGAGACTGAATAGATGTGTATGCAGAGAAGGGTGGGGGGGGGGTGTCTGTCTCTGGAGCCAATTCACAATTTTCAACAGTGTTAATATGTTTTCTCTGGTTGCCTAAGTGAGTTTGGTTCTATTTTGCTACAGATACCTCTTGGTTGATTTGGTGTTGGCTGATACTTTTCCTCCACTCCTGGAGGGGAGACTATTCCTAAAAGAAAGTCCTCAAAAGAAGTTTTGATTTAAGGTCTAAAAGATGTTAATTAAAACAAATATATATACAATAATGGTCTGGGAGATGAGGAGGGAAGGCAAACCACTCAGAAGGTGCAAAAAGAACAATGATACAAGTAGAAAGATTGTTTTCTGTGAACAGTTTGTTGTGGGTGGTTTTTTGATTTTTAATTACCATAATTTTGCAATGCAAACCTTCCCTAAAGTTGACTATATGAAAAATTTTCCAGCACAGAAATTATCTGCAGTCTCAGAAGGAGAGGCTGGAGGGACAGGATGAAGTTGCAGAGCTCTTGCAGTGTCATGGGCAGGAATACCTGCAACTGTTCAGGTGTGCAGGGACACATAGCAGTGCTTGTTCTGCAGGCTGGATTTTGCCTTGTGATCCTGCCTTCCTCTCTCCTCCTGACACTGCACTGGAGTGCCAGTGTCCAGGTGCCCTGCTCAGCTCCAAGCATCAGTGGGAGAGCGTGGCCTGACATGAGAGCATGCAGATGTGTAGCTCTCATCCCACTGAGGATGCCCAGTGTGACTGAGAGTATTAGGGCTGTGTGAGCTCCTCACCAGTCCTGGTTGTCATGCAAAACGTCTGTGCTTTGTTGTGTGGTTAAATCCACACCCGGAGTCAGTCTAGTGCATTTGCTTTCTTGCCTGAGGGGCAGGTGTGTGTACGACCTCCAGGCACCTCTTCCCAATTGTCTCAACTGTCACAGCTTCTGCAAGTTCCAGCAGTGATGGTGAGGGCGTGGAGGAGTTATGCAAAACTTGATCCCTGTGTAACATGAAAGCCATTTGGAAGCCTTGTTGGCAGCGAGGTGCATAGCAGAGCACAGTGAGCTCTGCAGCTGCATCCTGAGATTCCTGCTCCAAGATAAGGCCACTGTGGTGATACACTCATGGAAGGAAAAGATGGTTTAAGGTTTCCTGTTTGTTTTGTAGCTAGGCCTCATTGCTTCTCCTTTTCTTTCTCATCAGCTCCATTTCGGAGCTTTTGCTGTTGCTTCCTATGTGCCATGGTGGCACTGAACCCCAGCTAAAGATTTTCTCCATTTGCTTAAGGGTACCTGTGCTTGATAAAATTATCCCATATGGTGTTTTTTTCCAAACAGTGTGATGGCTGAGGAGTAAGTTTAAAATGCATTGGCTTCAACAGAGGATTGATGGTGTAAGAGCTGTGCTTTAGGTTGGACACTTGTTCTCTTACCACAGATCATTACTGTAGAAGAAGCTAAACGACGAAAGAGCGTTTGCAGTTACTATGAAGAAGAAGAAGATGATGATACTTTGCCTATCCTAAAGCATCACAGCGCTCTCCTGGAGAACATGCACATAGAGCAGGTATGGCTGGAAAACCCTCAGGATTCCTTCTTAGATGTGGTGCTGTCTCTGTCTGTGGGGGTGGGCGGAGCCCCGACGGCCTTGCTTTGGAGGGAAGGAGAGTTTCGCAACCTCTCCCAGACCCTGAAATAACAAAGCAACTCCCTGCTCACCGCGACTTTCCTAGAAGACCCACAAGCACCCTCGGGACCTTATGTAGATCTATTGTAACCGATTGGTTTTGTACCCTTCCCCCCTCCCACCTAGCTCCCTTATAAAACCCCCTGAAATCGCCCCTAGAGCAGGGTTCTCTCCCCTCGGCTCCCTTCGCTGATGTCTCTACAATAAAGCTGCTTCTGCGGAATTGCCGAAACGAGGCCCTCTCTCTCTCTCCACCCCGAGGCCGGCCACAGGGAAAGCCAAGCTCACAGGAGGCAGGAGCTAGAAATCACAGAGAGAAATCACTAAGAGCTGAACAGCTGCCTCCTGCTGAGCTCGCTACCCACCAGCTGAGAGAGTGCCTGGCCCCCTAGGGAGTGTCTCCGAGGGGATACTTTTCGGGGTGGCTCAGCCTCTTGGGGGTCCAGAGCCACGGACCCCCCCTCACCAGCTGAGATATTATCTGTCGAGTGTGAGAAAGAGAACAGGCTGGGGCACTGCGTGTGTTGCTTGTGTAACCATTTCCCTCGTTCCCTGCTCCCTGCCTAGCTTGCCCGGCGCTTGCCCGCGCGGGTTCAGGGCTACCCCTGGCGCCTGGCATACAGCACGCTGGAGCACGGGACCAGCCTGAAGACCCTGTACCGCAAATCGGCTTCTCTGGACAGCCCAGTTCTCCTGGTCATCAAGGATATGGACAACCAGGTGAGGAGCGCTTCTTCGGCAGGGGGTGAGCAGAGAGGGCAGCGCTTTGGAAAGTGATCATTATGAAATGCTGCTCCTGCTATGAAGTGATGTCATACCAAAATAAGACATGGGTGTGGTCTTTTATATTTTCTACTGCCTAAACTAGAATTGCCACAGGAAAGTATTTCAGCACTAATAAAAGCTTTAGAATTGCAGTGAGGGCAGTATTGTGTCACTGTAGAACACGAAATCAGGACACGGACTCTGTTTCAGAAGGCTATGAGACTCGAAGTCTGGCTTTATTATTATGACCTGCCCTTTATACATTTTTACAACAAGCCCACCTAAGAGGTGGGATCCTTTGGCCCTTTGGTCACACCAAGGGACCATCAAACAAATTCCCTCCTCTGGGAAAGAATGTAGAAAAACAAGATAGCTTACAATAACATGCACTTGTTTACAACAGGTGTCTCTGGGAAAAGAATTTCCTGAAACCAAAACATGGCAGGCACAAACTGTGGCTACAGTAGTGCTTTTGGAAATACCTTTCTTAGGTATCTCAGTTAAGGAGTTGTCACAAGCAATGCCTCTCTGGAGGTCTCATCTTCAGTAGCTGCTAGAGTCAGCAGTGCTGCTGCCATTGTTGTCATCTGGCTTTTAACTTGCAGGATACAAAAGATGTGGAGGAATACTTCCAGATCTGATACACTTCACTAGTTGATCCTTCTAACATGAAAATCAGCTCAGTTGTTCTTAGAAAGTATTTTGAAATGTTTGGGGGTTTTTCTCTTGAATTCTGCACTTTCCACAAAAGCAGTGTAATCATTTTATTCTGACAGATATTTGGAGCATATGCTACACATCCCTTCAGGTTTAGTGACCATTACTATGGCACTGGTGAAACATTCCTCTACACATTCAGTCCACATTTCAAGGTAAGTGGGTGTCCAGTTTCTGAAATAAGATTTTTGGGTTCCACTTCTGAAACATTTATGAGATTTTTATGATGATAGCATGTAGAAGGTGTGCCAGATGTTGACGAATGCAATTAATCATTCATTCCTTCAATGCAAAACTTCAAGCAAAAATATCTGTAATTATCAGAAGAGAGGGCAGTCTGTAAGGGTGAGGGGAGGGTTTTAAATAAATTGGAGAGGGAAGCAGGAAGGAGTTACAGAGTGGACTGTGAAAGACTCACCTTGGAAGGCAATGACATCAAGAATAGGATATAATTTCTTGCATTTTTAGGATCACAGTGACAACAAAACAGAGATAAGAGTGGTACTGAAATACCCCTTGATGCTCATGGCTTATGCACTTTTTCCGTATTGAACACATTGTTTGTTTTTAAGAGGGTACCACTTGATTTAGAGAGGGAAGCAGAATTTAAAGTAAGGATTAGGGTGCTTTGTTCATAGTTTTAAATATGTATTGATCCTTTACTTTCTACCTTACCTTTTCCCCTTCCAAGAAAAAGATAAAAGATGACCACACCTCTTAGCTGCTAAGAGTAGGTACCCAGTAGTTTGGTATTACAAGAATCCTCACAGTCCAAATATGTTCATGTTTTTCCCCCCTCAGGTATTTAAATGGAGTGGAGAAAACACCTACTTCATCAATGGAGACACTACCTCTCTGGAGCTTGGAGGTGGAGGGTGAGTGAGTGTTTGGTTTTCAAATCATACAGCCAGCTTGTTTTAAAAAAATTTAAATAGAAATAGGGACAATGGCAGGTGCAAGAAAAACTTACCAGTGAAGTGGCTGAACTTACTTTTAGTAAGCTGTTTAGCAGAGATACCTCAGCAATCTGATTTCTGTTACAGACTGAGAGCGATTTTGTTTGCTTAGAGTGACTGATGTTAGGCAAGTAGGGCTTGTTGCAGAGTTGGGGTTGTTTGTGGCCAGGAAAAAAACCAGATGTTTTGGGTAGATACATCACTCGCTGCTGAAGTGGTTTGTCACTGGAAGATAATCCCAAATGGCAATTTTGCCATCAGTTTCTAGGGTTTATCATGTGGTCCTCACTACGTTGTTTTTCTGTTGATGCACAGAGCAGGGATACAAGGGTATAATCAGGTCATGAGTTTCAAAGGTCAGTAGGTACAAAATCAAGGGCTAAGGCTGTACAAACCGACTAAATCTTACTTGGAGGTTGCACCATGGGACAGCTGGGCATGGTTTGCATCTGGAGTGGACAACCAGAAAGTGCTCTGTCCACATCCAGACAGGGAAGGGACCCCGAGGTCTGTGCCCTGGTGTAGCCACAGACAGCTGGCAGTGTGATCAGCCGGATGGCCCAGGGCTGCAGGCACTCACAGGGGACTGCTCCATGAGCTTCTTGAGTGCTTTGCCGGGACTGAGCTCTTCACATTTGGCCTCCCAGTCACCTGGGTTCCTCTGATTGTTTATACAGCTTTCAGTGCTTTTACTGCTCCATGTAACACCAAATCTGTTGTGTATTTCCTTTCTAGAGGCCGGTTTGGTTTGTGGTTGGATGCAGATTTGTATCATGGGCGAAGCAACTCCTGCAGCACCTTCAATAATGACATCTTAACTAAGAAAGAAGATTTCATAATACAAGATGTAGAAGTATGGACATTTGAGTGAAACACTGACTGCCTTAAGGACTGGATCCATTAGGCACTTAAAAGCTATCCAGAAGGTGCAGGCTGCCTCACAATGTTACACGCTTTTTCCTCAAGTTTGTACCGGAGCATGACTACGCAAAAAAGCCAACCAAACGACCCAAGAATAAAAGAATTGATTTTGAGAGGCAGTAAGAGAACAGTAAGAGATCACTCTGAAGTGTTTTTTACTTCCTCCTCAGCACTCTTCCATTGAAGATACAATGCTTATGAAAATGTTCATGATGTATAAGTTGAAAACTTTTTATGTAACTGTGAAAAAGATCCTGTGGAAGAACTATAACTGTCTAGTACATTCCATGTGTATTTATGTTCAACATGCAAATGCTGACCAAAAATAAAAAGGTTACTTTACCAAAATATACAGCATACTGTTTGCCATGGAAAAGAATCAGAAATAGGTGTACACAGCACTTAAGGGAACATGTTTTTAAAACTATTTTATTTATTGTTACTGTATAGTACATTTTTTTTTTGTAAATGTATTAGCTATGAGTTTTTTTGTTTAATGTTTCAAATCTCATTTTGATAATTACTATTGAGGTAGGTTTCTTATGCATTGGCATTTATTATGAATCAATTTATTTGATTTCTGAAGTTAATTTTTATATTTTTATTTTGTAAATGAGATTTGGTTTTCATTATACCCTAATTAGAGGGTTTGTTTTCCTGGCAGAAACACTCGAGTGCATAATTCTGTTTCATTTTCTTTTCCTGAAATGAGGGAGAAGGTGGATAGTGCTTTTTCTTAACTCTGCTGTCACATTCCTGTTAATAGATTACTATTTTGGCAGTGTATGGAGACACTGGGCAACTGCCCCCTGGTGTAGACTTTATCAGTTCTGTTGCAGTCCACAGAATTGGGATAGCATGCTCTGAGCACCTGCCCAAGTATTATTTGACTGTTTATGAAGGACATTTCTAAGGGAACTGGTTTTCTGTATCACCACCAAATGACTCAAAATAAGCCATCCACGGCGCTTTTATGAGCATTTCTCTACAAACTGAAGAATTTGTTATGGAGAAAATACAATTGAGATTTAGAGAAGAAAGTTCTTTTCCTAACAGGCCAGGTCACGTTGGTGTAAAACTTGTTTTCCTAATAATTACATATATAATTTCCTTCAAAAAAATACTTCAAGCAGCAGTCTGGTTTAGGATTTGGTAGGCAACCAAATATTCTTGTTTGTTTGTAATGAAATTATCAGATACTTCCCCCTCCCCCACTGCCAAAGCTGAAAAATCTCTATATTACAAAATTTGTAAAATTTATTTTACGAATAAAATATATTACAAAATTATAAAACATTTGGTAAATGGGGAGAGTGTGAGAGAGGACTGGCAATCTTCACTGCTTGGTAAGGAATTCTGCTTTGCCATTAAGCTGTGGTTTTGTTTACACAGGCCTAACGAGTATTAGGATGCTGTCCCACCCTTAGACTTGAATGTTTCACTGTCCTGAGAAAGGCAGGTTTTAGAGACAGTAGTGTGCATTAAAACAGTACAGTCTAATGCTGGAATATTATTAATTGAGTAATACAACTCAATTTAGTTACTGCTCTTTCCTTTTTTAATAGATTAAATAATAAAAAAGCCAATTGCTTTTCTTTCAAAAAGCATTTCTAAATCTTAATCCCGCACAGAAGTTTCACAGTCCAAAAGAAACAATGCTATACACAGTAAGCCTGTAACACACTGCACATGAGCTTTTCACACCTCCTTTCTTTGTGGTCTACTACTGCCATAAATAAAGTTCTTACTGGTAATGCTTTAAAATATTTTGGAAGTTGTTAACAGCATAATGCTTTGAAGATACCCAGACTATCTAACACTCTTTGCTCTTTTAAATGGTGGTGGAAGACCACTTTATAGTCAAAAACCCCCAACCAAACAAACACCCAACAAAACATCCCCACAACAAACAAAATTAAATCAAGTTCAACATTTTGCATACATTTCACTATTGCTACCTACAACTTACTCCATTATATTATCCTTGTCAAAGCATATCTAAATGCTGTGGTCTATATTCAAAACAGTGTTGTTCAATCAAAATTCTGTGACCCTTGAAACTATGAATATTGAATATATGTAATGCATTGCTATCACAATATTTTCAATAAAGGAATTTATGCATTCAGAAACTTGTTACAGATGCTTTCTCTTTTATTCACACACTTCAGTACATTTAAAGGATGAAAGGATGCAGCTGAAGTTACAGGTTATGCTGACAAATACCTGTGCCACCTCATAAAAGAATTTCAGCAATACTGTATTTTACAGACACAAATAAGGAGGTTGGAGATTTTGGTGGGGTTGGTTTGGGGGTTTGCATTTTTTGTGTGTAGTATGGTGTGTCCTTAAAGAGAGCTGAGTTTTGAATTCGCTTTGAGACAGACTGTGACAAAGGGCTAAGAAATATGCCAGGAAACAACAGTTACCTGGTAGTTGCTGCTGCTCTCAGCTGCAGGGAATGACATTTATCCCCTTATCTTTTTTGACCAACCTCTTCTCAGAAGTCAAAAATCCATGTGCATCATTTTTGTATGCACCCTTTTCATATTTCCAAAGTGTTTACATATATTTTTATGTCCAGCCAAGCAAAGCAAAGCAGTCTTAAAAGTGCATGTTCTTGGGTTTTATTGGTTTTCATTGTATGCAGCAGTGGCATTGTAAGAAAACAAACTACAATTGCATGTGAAATTGAACAAGTGTACTATCCATGGGCCTTGCTCTGAGTGAAATGGCAGTAACAACTTCCCTAGAGTAACTGGAAAATTATGGTCACTAGTAATTTTTCTCTCAGGGAGAACAAGATCTTGTTCTTGCAACATCAAATATGTGTTCTTTCAGTAGTACTTGGATACAGATTTTTGATTCTGGACTGTGTTCAAATACACACTCACAAATAGGCTTGTCAGTACCCAGGTAATTGTTTTATTTGGTGTTGGTTTAAGTGCAGGTTTTGTGTTGGATGTTTTGCACAAAGGCTGGCTTTAGAGCAAAGGAAAGTCTAGTTGCATTTAGAACAATCCTCAATTGTAAACTCTAAAAATTTGATTTGCCTGTTTATAACAGAGAAAAGGGAGCAGGTTAGGTCATTGCAGAGGGACAGCCTAGCATTCTGCAGGTTGGCACATCTGCCAAGTGAGCTACTTCAGGTAGAATAGCCAACCATGTCTTGTTTGTACAGGCACAGTTTGCCTTTTGAAAGCATTTTTGAAAATCTCAGTCTTAAATTTTTCATCTTGTTAGCTTTTAAAACACTTTAGCCTGTCACCTGTAGGACAAGCAGTTTGTGCCTTTTGAGCTGTATGAAGAACACATTCAAGTTGCAGGGTCAGTGGTTCTGCAGCTCTAGTCTAATGAACAGTGCAAACGATTTTAAATACAAACTGTGAAGAAAATGTTTTTAGAACTTGAAGGCTAACTACCACTTACCAATACCCTCTGTTAGCTTCAGAAGTAGCTGATAGGGGGGTGGTGAGGCGCTGGAACGGATTGCCCAGAGAAGTTGTGGATGACCCATTCCAGGAGGTGCTCAAGGCCAGGCTGGATGGAGCCCTGAGCAACCTGGTCTCATGGCAGGGATGGTTGGAATGAGATGATCTTTAAGGTCCCTTCCAACCCAAACCATTCTGTGATTTTATGAAATAGCTTACTTTGGCTGTGAATTAGCGTAGCTGTCATGAGCAGGCAGCAATTTTAGGGCTGCCAGCTTATGTAGTTAGAACTAACATCAAATTTTAGCCCTCACTGCTGCGAGTGTAGAAGAAAAATGTAGACTCAGTTGGAAGAATCTCGGGAGTTATAACAGTGATCCTGAACACACTGCAACAGCGCTGAAATGGTGTTTTAAGATTTTTTGTGCACATATAAAAACCCATATAGGGGCAAAATGTCTAAATTTCTCAAAAGTTTTCCTCGATTTTTATTGATCAATGAATTGCTGGACATAACTTCCAGGTGAAAAACGAGAAAGATCCAGCATCATAAGCACTTTCATAAGCATTTATTATCCTTCTACCCGCTCTCTTTATTGCGTGTTTGATTTGTTTTTTTTTTTTGTCCCCGCAACAATTGGACTTTTAATGAACTCAGAATGCACTCACATGGTTTTCACACGGTTTTATTCCTTTTTTTTTTTTTTTTTTTTTTTTTTTTTTTTTTTTTTCCGCCTGTGCCCGGCGGGCGGAGCTGGGCGGTGCCAGCGGGGCCTCCCAGGGCCCGGCGCTCCTCCCTCGGCGGGCGGGGCGCCGGCAGCGGCTGCGGCAGCGGGGCCATGGCCGGGCCTGAGGCCGCGGGTGTTGCTGCCGCCGCTGCTGAGGGGAGTGCAGCCGGGAATGGCGGCCGCGATGGCTACGACGGGAAGTGCGTGTTCTGCAGGATCGCCCGCCGGGAGGAGCCGGGCACGGCGCTGCTCCCCTGCGAGGTGCGTGAGGGGCGCCCGCCCTCCTTCCCCGCTCCCCCACGGGCTGGCCCAGGGGTCGCGGCTGAGGCTGGGGGGGCGGGCGGCTCTGAGGGCCCTCAGCTCCTGCATGGACAGAGCGGGGAAACGTCGCTCGGACGGAAGGCACCGTGCCTGCCGTAAATGCTGGCACAGCAGGCGGAAGCCTCAAAGGAATCCTGACTGCGGAAGGTCAGCAGCGGGCGCGCACCGTGCCTGGAGGCTGCCTCCAAAAAACCCTCAGCGTTTGTTGCTACTCGTGTCAGCTATGACATTTGGTATCGCGTCGATATGGACATTGTTACCTACTCCGTGCCACTATCCTCGTCCTAATCCATTTTAAAACGTTTGCATCCTTTTGTAGGATGAAGACCTGGTTTGCTTTAGAGATATAAAACCTGGTGCCCCGCACCACTACCTGGTGGTGCCCGTGAAGCACATGGGAAACTGCAAAACACTGAAGACGGAGCACATACCTCTAGGTAAGGCTGCAAGTGTGTGCGTAACCTAAAGGAAAATCGCTTTTCACAGACTGAAACAGGAGGTTGTCAGGTAGATTACAACTTCGGACACTATTTGTAAACATGGAAGTAGCTGATGTGAGTGAGTGTAGGTAGGGACTTACCCTTTCTCGGAACTTCTGCGTGCTGGTCTAGAATGGGACTTTTTTTTTTTTTTGTGCAGTTCTGGAAAAACATTGCAGTTTGCCTGGAGTGTAGATGCCTCTGCACTTTGTTGGAAGTACAGCTTTATTTTAAAGCATTTATGTGCTGTTTCATTGCATTGTCTTAGATATGCGTATGCAATTCTAAAAGCTTACAGAAGAATTCTATGAAGTGTATACTCTCAGATAAGTGCTTCATTATTTGTCAGGAAAAAAGGGAGTGATAGATGAAAAAGAGAAATGGTGCTTCAATGAACTTAAAAATTTTTGAAAAAATAAAATTCTGAAATGTTGAAGCCATTATTTATTGCTGCTAGGCATATTTTGGTTTTTTTTCCCTTAGGAAGACATTGTCCTGGAATTTGTTTCACAAGATATGGCTAGCTAAGTGTGTTGAGTAAACTGCAGCCATGAAGAAATTCCACCTTAGGGAAATTTACAGGTGATGCAATTTGCAAGTCTTGCATCACTATTTCTCTTGTAAACATAGGGTAGTTTTCTCCAGAAAAAACCAACAGCTTCTGTATGTGTTTGGCTTCAAGGCAATTCCTCTGACTTCTGCCTTGAGTTTTTGTATTGGGTTTACTGCATTGTTCAGTGATAATGAAACTGTGTGCTAGTAATAAGAAAGACCGACAATTTTATTTTAGTTTAAATTTATGTACTGTCTCTGAAACGTCCTCCAGGCTTCACAGGACCTGGAGATCAAAGTTCTGTGCCTGTGTGGAGATAGAACACTGGAATTAGTGTAAAGTCATCACTCTGACCAATCAGTAGTTGTTGGGTTTTTTTTAATAAGGGTGTGGTGATAGCATGGCTTTGGCCAAAGTTCTTATAATAATATCACACTGGAAAGCATTGCAAATGTGGAAGTTGGTATCAGTGGCAATTTTCAAGTAAATCATTGCACACAGTCTCTTGATTGTCTTTTGTTTGACTAGGAGTAGTTACAGTGTTTATATTTTGAAAAACCCATGTCTGTGATCTCAATGTAGATTAGTCTGTTGAAGTTAATATTCTGAAGAATACCTTTTTTAAAATGAAATTTATTTGTGTTTTAATAGTGAAGAGAATGATGGAAGTTGGAAAAGCTGTTCTCCAGAAGAATAATTTTAGTGACTTGAATGATGTAAGGTATGTAATAGAAACCTTCCATCTTTTTGTTGAGTGTGTTTTTTACTTTTCAGAATGTTACTTTAGATGGTGGCAGAGCCTGCACTGTGATTTGGAAGAATTGGAAGAAATCAGGCCTGCATTTCATTTATTGCATGAATTCTCAATTAAAATCTACTGGCATTCAATATAATTTTTTTTTCTGATAAAGTTCTGGCACAAATTGAGTTCTCTGACATTCTGACATTCTTTCTTGAACACATCTTGGAATAGGGAGGGCACTTCAAACAACTTACCAAAGTGGCTGCTCTTTCATTACATGCTGCAATTATGCTCTAAATCCTGGATGCCAGAAGAGAGGTAAACTTTGGCCTATTGAAGCAGGGCACTACACTGTGTTTCAGTCATACCAGAATTCCCTGATTTTGGAGCTTCAGTTTAAGGCCCTTGATAGCTGAAATAAACTGTTACATAATTTAAGCACTGTAGAGAAATAGGGAGCTGGCTTTTCATGATGAAGATTGATAGTTGGCTTTCCAGCTGAAGACTAGATAGGATACATTTAAGATACTTTTTCTTTTATGTCCTTCTTTTAAAAACGTGTTTTAAATACAGAGAGGTGAAGGAAGAGATTAATGAACTTTTGAAGAGCTTTTTGTGGTATAATGAAAGGGCATGTGCCTGTTCTTACTTCTGTGTACAAGGAAAACGCAATGAGTTCTTAGTTCTGTGGATCACGTTAAATAACCTGTTCCACCTCTCCCTGAATTAACATCACCACTGTCTTGTGCTTCTTTCCCTTCTCTGAAGAATGGGTTTTCACTGGCCCCCGTTCTGCTCGATTGCCCACCTGCACCTTCACGTCTTGGCCCCAGCCAGCCAGCTGGGGTTCTTATCCAGGCTCTACTACAGACTCAATTCCTACTGGTTCATCACGGTAAGTGGAGTGCAGGTGAGCTTTGCCGTAGGTTTTCTGTTGTGAGCTGAAAATGCCATATCTTTCTAACCTTTTAACTCTGTCCAAAAATTCTCTGACCAATTATTATTGTTGTTACTTTCGTTCTCAGTTATGTATATTTTGCACTAACTGAGAAAAAATAAAGGTAAAAACCTTAATGTTTATGCTTATTAAGGGGAGTGGAGTGCTAATAACTAAGAGCAAACAATGCAGTAGTTCTGGATCTTGCCTGAAGCTCAGGCTCTGTGGTGTGCTTCTGTGAACACTTGTTAAATATTTGGGGTTTAATATAAAAGGCTATATTCAAATGTGATGGATTGTTTTGCACATAACCTGGTTAATCCTGTGTAGGTGAAAACATATCCACCTAATGACTGCATTTATCACTTCATGTGCTTTTTCTCATCTTGTCATGTTTAGACTAAACCTAGTGCCTGCTTTACAAAAACATTGTTTGTACTGATTTATGTCAGTAGAGATTAGCAGTGAGACTGAACTGACACTGACTAGAGCACTTTGAAAACCTCTCTCTAGAGATCTAAACCTCACTCTCACTGCTGTGATACAGCAAAGCACCTTGCAAGGTAGCTGCAGCATCCTGGTATCATTGCACATCCCCAAATCAAAGTTGCTGAAAAAGATCTGTCTCATCTAAAGAATATAGATGGCTTCTTACTTAAAGAGATGAAACACAGCATCTTCACAGTGGGACCTTGCTGAAGTTCACTCCTAGCTCAAAAAAAGCTGATGTGTCTGCTGTGTTATTGACCATCTTACAAATATTTGTCCCTCAAATACATACTGCTGTGTAGTTTTACTGCTTATTAGCTTGGATTAGTTCAGGCAGATCTGTGCTAAGTCTGGTTATCCAGTATTGGATGCACTTTGGTATTTTGCCCTGCTGTCAGGTTGGAAAATGTTCTTGGGTTGGTAGTGGGTTTTTTTGGTGGTTTTTTGTTGTTGTTGTTGTTGGGGTTTTTTTGTTTTGTTTGGGGGTTTTTTGGTTTTTTTTTGTGTTTTTTGTTTGTTTGTTTTTGTTTCGTTTTTGTTTGTTTTTTTAATTATAGTGTCTTGAATGTGGTACTTGTTTAAGAATGCAAAACAGGACTCAGATAATATAATTTTCAGTTGCTGCATGCTTTATGT
This sequence comes from Phylloscopus whistleri, assembly GCA_017589585.1. NCBI lineage: Eukaryota > Metazoa > Chordata > Aves > Passeriformes > Phylloscopidae > Phylloscopus > Phylloscopus whistleri. The sequence continues at coordinate 4,277,811 of JADMLD010000683.1, read as the reverse complement.
TGCTTTATTTGTAAATAATCTGCAGTAATTACTGCAGTCCTCTTGACTTGCTCCTACCTGAAGTAGCTGATTGCATTTTTACCATCTGCATTTAAAATATGCCAAACTTGAGCATTTCACCTTTTAATGTTGTTCCTTTGGAGATCTTAATAAAGCCTCAAGCACTAGATCAAATTAAAAGATGAATTCAGTAGGACTGGCGAAAAAGCACAAAGGCTGACAGCAAACTGCTCTGTTTCAGAAGTGCCCCTGTTGGCCTCCACGTGCCCAGTCTGGCCTGCTTGTTGGCAGACTTCCTCCTGCCCTGTGCCTTCCTGAGGGCTCTGTGAGCTGGTGCTGTTACATGTACAAAGTACAGCTGTCCCAGCCGCCCATGATGCATAAATAGCACGTGTGGTGGCCAAAGTGTGTGTTGGTGCAGTGATGTGACCAAAGGATGGCTCGTGACGGGGGCCACACGGGAATGCCCTCCGGCACAGCAGCGTTTGGGGCTGGTGGTGATGGGTGGGTGATGAGAAGTCACAACATGCTCTTCTGGAGTGGCTCACAGAGAATAACAGGCCTCACCACTTGGTTGTTCTGAGCACTGCTGTCTTCTGAGGTCTCTGAAGTCACAGTGCTTTAACAGATCTGCTGTTTATTTGCTCAAACCTCCTCTGACCTCCATAGGTTACGTTTCCTCTTCTGATCACCTCATGAGTGTTTGGTGGAAACTGTGAGTCTGCTGTTGAAAGAAATTGTTGTATCCTGCTTCTCCTGTACACTTTATCTGTAAAAGTGGAAGGCAAATGTGCTCTGTTAGTGTCACTATTTTTAAAATGGAATTTTCAGTAAACTGAAGGCCCATGGTGTAGTTAATGGATTGCTTTCTCTCTTTCATAGGCTGAACAACTGATCGAGAGACTGCAAACTGAAAATGCTGCCAGCTGAAAGCTTGTGTTGTCAGCCACTTTGGTCTTTGAGCTCTGATTTAAGGTTGCACAGTTTGATGTTGCCAATAATATCCCAGGATAAAAAAGGCTTTAGTTCCTTATGAGGAAATACACACAGAATTTGTAGCTGCTAACCTAATTCTTCCATTTGGATCTGTCAGTCTGTATACTTTCCTGGCAATAGCGTGATGTATTTTAGTTATAATTTTATGCATACATAATACACACACATGCACACAGGCAGAGAGCTCTTCCTGTGAAAAGGTAAAGTGTAGCAGCAGAATGTATTGCAACCAAGGCAACAACGAGTTACAACCAACAGCATGTGAATGGTACCAAAGGGAGTATTTGTTGTGGAATCAAGCTTTCATTTTCAAGATGCATTGTTCTGGGATTGCAGGTAACATTTCAAACATTTGTTCCCATCTGCATTTGTATGATATGTTACTTATGCCTAGTGATGAGTAGGTACATTGCTGAAAGTACAGTACTGACTTTCTGGTGCTAAACTACTTCAATGTTACCTGACTTGTTTGCATCACAGTGACACATTAAAAGTGAATACACTATGTGCCCAAAATGTGATAATGCTGTATAACATAGTATATAATTTATGTGTAAATAGACTTAAAGATTTTTTCCCTCTTATGTGCACAGTTTTTGAAATTAGTTACTGTATGTTTACAAAAAATGTGAAGAGTTCAGAAGAATGGATTTAATACACTGCACTTCTGCATGGCAGTAGATAGAAAACTCCATATTTTCTAATCTTATTCTCACTGGAAGTCCCTTGCAGATTACTAATGCCTTGGCCAAATTTGGATTCTAAATGAAGTCACAGGAGAAGCTGGTCTGAAATGCAGTGTGTGTGTGTGTGTGTGTGTGTGTGTGTGTGTGTGTGTGTGGCAGACTTACATAAGAGCAATGTGATTTGACTTTGAGATAGCAGGGACTCAGCCCAAAATTGGAACATGCCAAGTTGCTTAAGGAACCTGCTGAACATTTGCCTCTGCTGCATGACTCTAATCAGGAATGCTAGCACTTGTTTTTCAGTACCATAATAAGGCAGACTGTTTGGCAAGTTAAAACTCCAGAACACATGGAGTGGATTTTCTTTGTTGGCAGAGCTTGTCTTGGTGCCGAACTAACCAAGTGCCCTTGCCTGATGCATTCAGAGGCAGCTGAGGTGAGAATGTCTCTTGCACCTGCAAGCTTCCCTGAACATAATATTCTGTGTTTTCCATGGATCCAGCACCTGTTGCCTTAGTGATACAATGTGTTGTAATATTCTTACAGTACTTCAGAGAGTCTGCACCCTTCTGAAGAGCTGCATTTTCTACTTGGCAGAGTTTACACCTCTCTGTCTGTAAGATCTTCTTCCTGATGTCTTGTTCTTACTAGTGGGCACTCACATGTCAATTGCAGCCCTTTAGGGTTTCAATTTGTTACATTTGGTAGGAAGAGTGCCACTCAAAGCCACCGAACTTTGTGCAATAGATTAAGAGGTTTGAGCTGGCTCCTAACTTAGTGAAATACCTGAATATTAAGGACTTTCAAGAGTTAATACTGTGTGTGTGTTCTGATCTTTAATTAACTTATGTAACTGTACTGAACTGTGACATGTAATGTAATATTTAAAATATTGACATGAACTGTTGTCAAAAAGGATTAATAAATGCTAATCTTGGGATATTTTTCCAGTGCAGTGGACTAGTTGACTGTGGGGATTGACCCTAGATAGCCCTTTGCTCACTCTTCATCCCTTAACCCAGTGAGGTAGGAGAACAGAAAGAACAAAATGAAAAAAAACCTCATGGTTTGATACAAAGATAGTTTAATGTGTGAAGGAAAGAGGAAGAAAAAATCAAAGGTAAATCACTCATGACCACCCACAGGCAGGCCAGTAGCAGTGCCCCCTCCCCCCCGGCCAAAAAAGCCCTCTCTTCAGCTTTTATTCCAGATATTATATGTCATGGAATATCCCTGCTGGCCGGTCAGTGTCAGGCGTGCAGGCTGAGCTCTCTCTGAGCTTTTTGCCCGCAGGGGGGGCAGAGCAGGCCCTGACATTGTGCTGCACTGTTCAGCAGCCACCAGAACTGCTGTGTTACCAACACTTCCAGTCACACCCCAAACCTGGGATGTTCTGAAGGAAGTTACCTCCATCCCAGCCAGACTCTGTATGTTGCCAAATGTATATGAAAGCACAAAGGCCAACTTTCCTATCTCAGCTTTGGAGAAGGGGCCCATGAATGACAAGACTGGAAAGGTAAAAATAGGTATAATGTCACTTCCAGAGTTTTGCTGATGAGAAAGATGGGGAAATCCCGTGCTCCCTGACAGCAACAGCCAGGCCTCAAAACAGCTGAAACAGCAAAGCATTAAACAGAGGCACACTAATTACTGGGAAGAATGCTCAGCCTCTCGTTAGTGGTTTTCAGCACTGAACTGTGGTCTGTTTTCCTTCTGCATTGACAAGCATTCTTGGACTCTGCAGATAATTTTTTTAATTAGGTAAAGAAATGCTTTCTGAAAAGCCTAACCTAATACTTCCAATACATTTCTGAATTAGTGGCTAGCCCCTGGAAAAGACAGTGGGCAGATCCTATTAAATTTGTCACTGTCTTCTATAGAAGCTTTTAGGAATTTTAAAACTTTAGGAATCATCTGTAGAAGTTTTTAAGGAGCAAAGATCAATAAGGAGCATGAACTCAGAAATTCTTACTCTCCAAGAGCCTGGAGAAGCAAAGCAAAGTTGTTTAGCCACTGCTGCTGGCTCTGTTCTTTGATCCAGTATTACCAGTCTTGAGAAAAGCTGCTTTTTTGACCTCATGTTTAGGAATGACAAAGCTTTATTTGTACTGTTTCGCTCAATTGTTTTACATAAACTCCCAACCTAACACGACCCAGAGAATCATGCTTCTGTGCTGAAAGGATGAAACAGATACACATAAAATGCTGTTAAAAATAAAAAGAAATTGTGCTTAAATTGTTAATAACTCATCAGAATATTCCAAAGTATTTTTAAGAGTGAGTTGTAAATAAAAGTAGGAGAATAGGAGCCAACCAGTGAAAATTGTACTTGAAATTTGAGAAACTTGTAAACAATAAAATGCTGTATAAAAACTCTTGTCATTTCAAACTAATGTGCAACATTTATTGAAATGGTGACAGTGCCTTCAGTGTTTGACAAAACAAACCACAGATAATCCCTATATGATACACAGTCCAAAACAGATGCAGAGTTTACAGGCTTCAAGTGGAAGGAGAGGAAAGACTACTGAGGTAGTCTGTCACAAAGTGAAGTTTAGGAGAGATTTAAACAGCTGAAAGATGCTTAGTAGGTCAAGAACACCTGTTAAAAGTTTGGGGGTTACTTACTACTCCAAATAGTCTGTAATACTAAAACCCTTCACATGCTAGAATTTTTGCAAAAATATTTTAATAAATTCTGTTCCACTTACTCTGATGGGAGCCTGCTGGAAAAAAAATAGTTGCATATTGAAAAGTTTTAATTCCTATTTCACCTGTAGTTAATCTAATCACAGATGAAGCATAATTTTGTAAAACTTGTAGCTAAACTGAGTCATGCATTAGATCTGATGCATTCATGACTATACAGGCTTCAGGGGTAATTTTTTATTCTAGAGTGTACCAATGGGCAAGCTGACCTGTTCTATTATCTCTCTTTTTGTCTTTTTTTTTTTTTTTTTTTTTTTTTAAATACTGGCTATTGCTGGAAGCACAAGACTGGATTTATCAACCTGTGTGCTAAGCCAGTCTGGCAGCTCCATGTTTAGTCATTGCATGGGCACACAGAAAGATTTCAGTCACACTTTCCAGAATGCTCATCTAAAGCTGGCAGGTTGGAAACATGGCTTTGTAACTGTTTAAAAACAATCACTCTATAAATACTAGTTTTGTTATATAGTAATCCTTGGTTCTATTAAAAATATAATAATAGAGCAAGCTCTTTTTAGTTGCTTACAAAGTAGGTAAGACCATGTCATTAAGGGTTTGCTCTGCTTCTGTTCTGATCAGAGGTGTACTTAAAGTGCTTGTAGATGTGCTCAAGCATCTACCGCTTACATGGCAGTGACAGCCTAGATTGCTGATATTTAACTATTTGAGCCAGCCTTAATTAATAAATTTATGTGAGCTGGACTTGCATCTTATGGTGCTCAGGCTACATACTGCCTCACGTGTGTCTTGCAGTTAATTATTTGTACAATGTCCAGCAAGGTATTATTTTTCCTGATGGTGCCATCCTGTTAGCTGGTGACACTTGAAGTGCCTGATGCTGCTTCCTGCAAGTTGTGGACTAACACTACGGCAGAACTGAGTGGATTTCAGAATTGTTAGAATTAAACAAAACTCATTCCATATCTGCACTATAAAAAGCTCAATTTGTGTTGAAATCTGAATGCATGTAAAGACTTCCTCTAACAGGAGCTGAAATACCCTGAGGTGTGCTCATGTCGTTTAGCGAGAAATGCTTTTCCAAAAAGAACAAAGCATTTTAAATGTGTGCAGGTCACAAACTACATGTCTTCTTTTTTAGCTCCAAGATGTAGATCTGTTTAGAAAGAAGCAGTAGGTTTGAAACCTAAGGGAGCACACCAACAGTGCCTGGTGCAACACATATTCCCCATTTTCCAATGTGGTAAAATTATGTGGTGATTAAAACCCATTCTCTACCTGCATCTGACTACTCTGTTCCCCAGATATACTTATTTCAGTACATTAATTTATTCCTTTATTTTTTCTCTCTTTTCATTGTCCTTTCACAAGAAAAAAGAAAAAAAAAAAAAAAGGCAGCAGGGTAAAAATGAAATCCTCAGCCAAAGATTTAGTTTGGTGCAAATCCCCACTGGATGACAACATCAAAACAAAACCCCATTATTTCAGGCATTTTGCAATAGGAGTTCTTTTATATAAACAGCATAAAATTGCACATCACTTTTATCAAGTTCCTAATTTAATTTTAATATTTAATTAAATTTTAATATCCTTTTGATGCAAGACAGTATCTTACTTTAAAGACCCAGAGTAGTGTAGTTAGCACCACACAGAAGCTTCTATTTGCACTGCTAAAAAATAGAACTTTAGATTTCTAGTTATACAGTTTATTGGTGAGAACTACTGAAAATACAGCTCCTGATTATTTTTCATAGCAGTAATACAACTATTTTATATACCCAATCCTTTGTTTTTCTTTCTGAAGAGCTCACAACTGTGCTTTGAAAGCAGGTAAATGAGGTGTGGGACTGTGCTGCTATACTTTTATTTATGCATTTGGCACTACAGTATCTCTCCTCTCATAAAAAACATTGCTGCATTTTGGTGAAAGAAGACCCTTTTTTTCTTTATGAATGCACAGGTGCCCCAATAGAGAGCTTCTTTTGACTTGTCTTTACATTGTGGCACCCTGCCTTCTATGAAGGGGTATAGCTGAATTCACCAAAAAGGCTGCAGAGCTTTGTGGACTTCTTCTGAAGTGTTAGAAGAACAGAAAAGATAAAAATGTTGTGAGAAAGAAAACAAAAAGAAGAAGAGACACAGAAGGTTTGGAGAAGATATGATCTTAAGATTAGACTATTAAATACCAGAACTAGTGCAGCTGTCCAAAATCCAAGCAATCCAATTTAGGAACCATCAAGCATGTGATATTTTTGTAAGTTTGGGAATTTCCATCTACTTAATGAAAATAACTTCCATTTGTTCAGTTTAACTATGTGAGATTGAACCTAAACTTTTGCTATATACCAGGCTCTTTGCTTGAAGAAGTATATGAATTCCCACAAGAGTTTTCAATTCTGCGTTTTACAAATCCCATTCTCCGACGCAGTAAGTATTTCACGACCTGCAGGAATCAGTGTTGTAGGATAGCAAGTTAGTAATTCATACTTTCAGTAACTAAAAGCAGTAGGCCAGCAGAGTTACTTGAAGAACTCTCATATACTTGGTAGTAGATGATAAGGACAATCCACTGTCAGCATGATGGAGTAGCTCATAATCCGTGATTTCTGCCCAAATCTCTACCATTTTTACAAAAATATGCTTTATCCTTCTCGCCCATTTCCTCTCCTGCTTGTGTCCCAGTAGGTAGTAGCTGAGTTGAAATTCTGTAACCAAAACCTGTGAAGATGGTATCTAGATATGTTTTTCTAAACGGAAACATGCGGCCAAGTTCATTCCGGGACAAAGCCTTATTGTAGTAAAGTGATGACCACATCATCATCTTTTCCTTGCCAAAGCATTTCACCTTCAAAATGAACCAGACCGTGTTTTCTGGCTCTTAACAAGATTCCCACTACTTTATTGGAAATAGTCACATACGTTTCAAACAGCTGCCCGAATGTCACACTCACATGTCCATCTTCTCCCACCTTTCCAGTTCTTTTGATGATCAAGCACAGCTCATCTACTTCCTTACCCACGTGTGAGTGAGCATCTTTCCCTCTCTGCTCTGTCCGAGACCCTTCAGGGGGTCTCCCATAGGTAGGATCTCCTCTGTGAGTATGCGCAGGTTTAGACGCAAGCCTGTCGTCACTGCTGAACGGATTCTTCCTCTGATACTCAATGTGATCCTCTGCCCAGGTCTGCCAACTTTTCCTCAGGTCACCCACTGCACTGGTAGCTTTAGCACTTTGCCCTTTATCTCCTTCCATTTCTGAAAATATTTTATGGCACTCAAGCAGGAAATTATTCGGTGACTGGCTGTAACTGTGGTTCCTGTGTGCACTGTCAGCTGTGAAGGAAAAGCAAAAATCAGCCCGATATTTTTTGGAAGAGTTTTGCCCGAGTGAGAGGCAAGGCTGCTGAAAAAGAGGTTATCTGAAGATTTTAAGTCCACTCATAATTCTACGGCAGTGAAGAAAGGAGAAGTGATTCAGGTGAAATTCAGAGTAATTTAGGAACATAGGGCAGTAAATTATGGTTACAAGGTTACACGGCTGCCCCGGTCCCGCAGTTACCGAACAAACGCCGCAGCCTCCGTGCAAGACATAGCGCAGTACTCACTCTTCTTGCAATGACGCCTTTTCAAGAACTTTATCCCGGTACCCGGCAGCCCCGCTGACTTCCCAAACAATCTGATGCAGTGCTGGCTGAGCTGCGGAGAGAGCAAACCATTCCCGAGCGGCAGCAGCGGCAGGCACACCAACCCATGCACGGGGGTGGGAAGCCTCTCTCCTGCCCGAACGCTGATTAAAGGTGGACAATGCACGCCGTGCCGACAAGGTTCCCTCAGACTGAGGAAGTTATTATGCACAGAAGATATTATCTGGGGCCGAAACGCCGATACATGGTGGGAGCAGGGGGGTTTTCCTCATCAAGCACTGCAAGGAGAAGTAAAAATCCAGTTAGCGAGCGCGTCTCTGCCTGCAACACCCTATTTAGTGAGGAAGACAAAGGCAGAATAGATTGTTCTCCCTTAAAAGGCTGCGCTGCACGGCCATGTCTGCCGGCTACAGCCCGCGGCGGGCAGCGCTGGAACACCTCCCCGCTCCCGGTACGTGGGCTGCCCACCTATGGCATTCCATGCGCTTCCATTATGGACCATCTGCGCTGGTTATTCTGGTGAATTAGGGACGGACTTCTATATCCCTACAGAGATCTGAATGTGCTACGGCCATGTCTTTGCTGGGTCGTATCGTTCACCTGTTGAAATACGCAAGCCGGAGTTTCCAGGTAGTACTTAAGCAGAGCTGATACTTTTACCGACATCTGAGGTTAAAACACAGGATTAGTGCTGGATTTTCTACAGGGAAATGGACAGAAATGCAAATTCCGAACAGTTTAACAGCTGAATTACATATTGGGTATTTTGAAACTACTGTTGTTTTAAAAGTAAGATTTCATGGGCATTTGCTCACATACCTATGTTGGTGCTGTTGCACATGAACCCATGAGCAGCGTCAGGATTCCTTAAATTCACCAGCAGAACCTCCAGGTCAGTCAAAAAACACTTGTGTTGCCTCTGGGCCTAGAGGAGTGCAGGAGGTGAGCATAGAGTGGCAATACAATTGCCAGAGAAGGGAATTGGGAATAATAAGCAACAGCACACATGAAATAATGGCTTTTCATTCATGGCCTCTCACTTTTAAATTGAAACCCGTGATTGTTGTACATTACTGTTGTTATATTTTTTGCGAGAGGAAGTGGTTAATTCTAGCTTCTTGGATAGATTTCAAGTTGAGTCATTACACTTTGTGTATATAAAATTCCCCTGAAGGCTAAAAAGTGTGAATTTTCTTCCTTTCCCTCCCTAGAAGAGTTACATAATATTTTTAAGATGACTCCCCATATCCACACTAACAAACTGCTTGATTCTCCTCAGTGGCATTACAGGAACGTATGTTCTGTTTCCAAACACAGCATCTGAAAAGTATTTTGTTTGTATGTCAGAATCAAATACTCGGTAAATCTTTCAAACCAAGTAGAGCACCATGTATACACTGCCAGAGATTTTGCATGGATCCTCAAGTCAAAAGCAAGAAAAAAACAGGGCTTTTGTTAAAGTCTTCTGTAGGAAACTGTATCAGCGAAAAACAGGTATTCACCTTCTGAGGACAGAAATGCCCCAAGGTAAAGCAGTGCAGATGAAGTAAGCAAAAGCCAGTTTCAAAGAGATTAAGCTTAAAAATAATACCAACAACACCTTCTAAAGAGTTTCTAAAATGGAAGCAATACAGCCAAGAAATTTAAAGTGAGACAGATTGGAAAAATAAAAGCAGACTTCTTAAGCTCTCTCAGCAATTCCAAGATTTTGTAAGCAATCTCAGGCTCGCAGGGTTTGTCAGCAGTTCAGCAAGATGTTTATTGCTGGGTCTCAGCACTTAACTACTGAGGTGAACAAGCTGGACCCACATCTACGTCTTTTCTTTCTCTTCTAGGAAAGCTCACGTTTAGGTGCCAGGTCGCTTTAGATTGCTTTCTTGTCAATCATCAGGGCTAAAGCTTCACAGTAACCTCAGTTTTGATTACTGCAGGAAGGGATAACCGGAGAAGCTGCAGGATGAGATTATGGAGATGCATAAAGAAGGTGTCCCATGCAGTGCTCACAGGTCATGAGCAAAATCTTAGCCATCTAGGAAAACAACAACTACAAAAAACCCAAAAAAAGCCAAAAAACAAACTGTCCAAAATCAGTACATAAAACATAGAACATGAGTTCAGTGCTGAGCTGGCCTGGTCCTAAATAAACAGCTTACCAAAATCTGGATAAGACGAACCTTTCAGATCAACACAACAGGGAGATCAGTGACTACGGGGTTACAATTATCAAGACTAGATATTAAAATAAAACATAATCCGCCAGACAAACCCCTTTTTGCCTCTCTGCCGGACCGCCACACCTCTGCCCCTTTCCTGGGAATGTGTTTCTCTACCTGCTGCGACACCCACGCCGCCGGCGCTGACCTCCTTCCCACGGAAAAAGGAACGCGACTCCTTTGGCACCTGTTAATTCTTAATGTTATTTAATGCTCCAGATCCTTAAGTGTGGCCGCAGCGCGCCCCTGACAGTGAAACACCCCTGAGCCAGCGTGTCCCCAGTGTACACGGAGTTATTTATAAACCATACGCAGGCACGGCTGCACTGACACGTGGCGTGCGTGATAAAGCACACCCAAAATACAACTGCAGGGAGGATGAGAAGGAGATGAAATGAGCGGTAATTCCTGCAGCCCCCGCGCAGCGCCGTGTCCCGCTCCGGGCGCTGCAGAGGCCGCGGGGGTCTCCCCAGCCACACGCCCCTTCCCGGGCTCCTCCCGCCGCTCCCGCCCTTCCCTGCCGGCGGCGCATGCGGGAGGCGGGGGATGGCCCGACATGGCGCTGGGGGCTCCGGCGCTGCGGCGCTATTTGCTGCTGCTGGCGCAGGAGCACCTCGAGTTCCGCCTGCCGGTGAGCGCTGCGTGGGGTCGGGGCTGGGGCCGGGCGGGGCCGGGGCCGCGACCGGGACTGGGCCTGGGGTCGGGGCCGTGACCGCGGCCGGGTGAGACGCTGCCCTCCCCTGCCCTCTCCTCCGGGGCGCTCCCGGCCAGCGCGGCCCCGGGGGAGCCGGACCCCGGCGGCGGTGCCCATCTCCGGGAGAGCCGGGGGCTCGGAGCGCCCCTTCCCTCGCCGCTCCCCCCGTCCCGTGGGAAGGGACCCCCAGGCGTGGGGCTCCCTCTACCCCTCCTGCCCCAGGCCCATGGAGAGCCTCCGCGCGGTGGCTTTAAGGCAGCACTTTCCTTGCCGCTCGCTTTTCCAGAGCCTCTGGCGCTAGGAGGGGTTGCCAGCCGAGTACCCGAGGCGCTGTGTGAGAAGCGGAAGCTGGGATTACAAAAATGCTTTCAAGTTTTTGGCTTTGGTGACTTTTAGAGTTTTTTTAAGTTACACGTCAGCTCCCGCCAGCGTGCCCTGTGTGCAGGAGTGGCTGGTGCTGCCAGGGCCTCTCTCGATGGGCTGCCCAGGGAGCTGGGACCCAGGACGGTGGTGGGACCCATCCCTGCAGGTGTTCAGGGAAAGACTGGATGTGGCACTCAGTGCCATGGTCTGTCTCACAGGGTGATGTTCCCTCGTCGATTGGACTGTTACGTGTTACAAAATGTTTAACGTCTTTCGAATCATTTATTTTCCTTGTTTTCATTTACGTTTTCTTCTGTGCATTGCTTTTTCCTATTGGCTTTGCAGGACTGGAACCTGAGTTTGTGTATTTATGATCAACCCAATTTTTGTTTAGGCAGGGTCATCGGATGAAGTAAAAAGAAGATGGTACACATGTAACAGAAAGCTTTTCTTTTTATCACCAAGGTTTTGGTGACACTTGGTTGATACGGCTGCTGAAGAAAGTAGAGCTATTTCTCACTTCTTGTATTTTGGTGACTGCTCAGCTTGTTTGGTTTTGTGATGAGCTATGTTAGGGACATGATTTGTCAAAAACTTAATGGAACAAGCAAGGACAGATTTTTTAGCCAGATGATCTGCTGATCATAGCCCTGGGTCAGTGGTACTAGTGAAACATCACTTTTATGAGATCTAGTCAGAAAAATATTTTAAGATGAGAGTGGATAATATTGTAGGAGGAATATCATTGTGAGAATGTAGGATTGAACAGTAAAGATTCTGATGAAGGAGAAAATGCAAAATCATGGGGTTTGATTACTGAAATTTTCCTGACATTTGCCAATGAATTTTGAGAAAGCTGTTTTTATAGCAGGGAAGTGTTAATTTTCAGTTCATGAGCATATAAGCTGAATTTACTTGTGAACTTCTACTGTATCTACCATCTTTCCTTAGAGTCATAACATTAGCTTATGACTCTAAAGCCTGACTTTTATATTTTCATTTTAGGAAATAATATCATTGCTCTCCCTTTGTGGTGGACAATTCAGTGGCGAGCAGGAAATTCGTGTAAACGTAAGCGAGTACCAAATATTTTAGTTGTGTGTGTGTGTGTGTGGTATGCAACTATATTCTTTACAGTATTTCTGTTAAATGTAGGCAGCTGAATAAATATTGAGGCTTCTTAGGAAAATCTTCCCAAAACTGAGGACTTCTCAATTTCAGTGAAGTCTCAGAACTGAAAAAAAGATGCACAAAATGCACCTCAGGATGTCTTCACTGACCAGCATGAAAAGAAGCAGTGCCATCTGCTGGGAGGCTCTCCTTGCTTTTTAGAATATCTGAACTCTGAAAACACTCAATAGCAGTTTGAAAATTGGTGTTTGCCTCTAAATCAGAGACAGAGGAGGAGTGCAGCTAGGAAGCTATATGATTCTGGTCTCAGTGCTTGGTCAGAGAATGTTACTGGGATTTAGTTACTGCCTGTGTGTAACAAAATGTTTCCAGTCTTTAACGGGTAAATAATCAAGGGAAGTACAAACAATATTTTATCAAGTCAGTTGTGTTGGAAAAATTAAATACATAACAGAATTTCTCAGACATTCAAGCTGAGTAAACAATTTTGTCTCAATTTAATTATTTTATTAAAGGTAACAGATTTATTTTTTATTAATTTTTTTGATCTTCAGTATGCATGTTCTCTTGTTATAGAACAGAGCTGTGTAGTTGTGTAATTCATGTGACATCCTCCAGCTAGGTATTTGCTTCATATACGTTCTCTTGATTGCAGTCTCCCTTTTGGATTCTCAATATTCCTTCCGAAGAGATGGCAAGGGGGCTGATGAAGCGGACAGTATGTGCAAAGTAAGAGATGAAAAATCTTGTAAATAATAATATAAGCAGTGGAATTTTGTTCTATTGTGGCAAATATCAGTTTTGTATGGAGTCATAAAATAAAGAGTCTCTGATTCCCTCTAGAATTCAGGTGTTACTGGAGCCTGTAGGACTGATTATGTAGCATGCCCATCCTCTTTGCCCATGATCAATTCAGGGTCTTGAAATGGTGTTCTTCACTCCAGAGACAGTACTTGTAGTGTCACTCATGTTTTATGTGCCTTGTATAATGCTGAGTTAGTGGCTTGTTCTAAAATATGTATGGAATTGAAAGATAAAACCAGTGACATGTGAAAACGGACAATCATGTTTGGAAGGGAAAGGTTGTGTCAACCTCCCTCAGTGCTGGCCTCTGAACCTTCAGCCCTGACTGCTGCAGCAGAGGTCCTTTCTAAGAAATTTAAGAGCACAGAAATATGCTGGAGGGTGATTGTTCCAGCTGGTCCTTTTTAGAGGTGTCTGAGTAACATGCTTTCCAATGAGGTGTACGAAAGAGGCCTTGAAGTATGGTTCAGGATGAGAAGCAGCATAGGTGTGTCATGTCTCTCTGACCATACTAAATTTGTGGTGTCTGTGCTGTGTTCTTCAGAGCTTGGGCTCCTCTGCAGAGTGTTGCACAGTCCCTGTTGAGTGCTTGTTGTCTCAGGTATTCAGTTTTACCTGCAATGACTTGGGCTCTCCACTCTTGCCTAAAGAATGGAGCACTGCACTTCAAAAAGCAGCTGCAGGCAACGAGGGGAATAAAATGTGACAAAAGAGCTTGCAGATATTCTGCACACCATGTACTCTCAGCTAATGTATGCTAATTCTATGTACAAAGCATTGCTAGCCCATGGCTTATTTTTCTGTCCTCCTGATGGTTGTGCAGAGATGTGTTAGTTTTGGAGTAAAATTACTGGAGTGCCTCCATTGCACTGCTAATCAATACGAAAAGCTCTGAAGCTTTTGGTACATGTTGCCAAACAAAGAAAAGCATCAGTGAAATATCAGCCTAGGATTAAAAATACTTGTTACAAACAAAACATTTGCCAAGAATTAAATGCCATGCTAGTACTCTGTGAAGTAAAGCCTAAATACGTTGGCCAAGTAGGTTAAAAGGAATAAGTATCTGTAAGGCATTTTCCCTGCTCTGTGTGACTGCACTCTCAAAAACTTCGTCATTTCAGGTCTATATTTGAGCTGTGGGGCCATGGAAGATCTGCAGGGGAGCTCTATGCATCTTTGAAGAATTATCCAACAGACAAGATGGTATATATATAAAGAATCTGGATAATATGGTTCCTTAAGCCCACTGAATAGCACTGCATCTGTACTAATTAAAGTGTCTTTGCCTTTCTTTTTTCAGCTTCCATATCTACAGTCAGACTCTACTTACAAAGTACATATTCATACATTTAATAAAACACTGACCCAAGCACAGAAAATAAAAAAGATTGATGTAAGTAGACAGTTAAGAAATCTTTGTTTAGTTTAATCTGTTAATGTTGTTCTTATTCCATGCTATCAGTGTATTTAAGTGTCTTCAAGATCTTAAGGAAGTTTATGGCTTATGTCTTAGCAGGTATAAATGAGATTTTTGTGTCTGAATTAACATTTTTACAAAATTCATGACTTTTTTTTTTCTATAAACCAATTGTTTAAGGCATATGCAAAGCCAAACAAATATCACTGCTGATTTCAGCCCATTGTGCTGGGGAAACTGAAGCCTTATTGCTCTAAACTATAAGATTCAAATGGCAAGAGTTAGGTGCTAGATTTTTGGAAACTCTGTTAATGATCTCTTTTTTAGGCTTTTATTGTTGGAGAATGTGGAACAAGTGACTTCAGCTGCAAGCTGTGGATTGTGTGCTGATCTCCTGTTCTGTCATCATGTTCTTGTCTGTACTTGTCCTCTCCTCTTAACTATATCAGTATTTAATTTAGGAAATTTTTCCAAATTACTGTTTGTTTCTGCTCTTCCACATTCTATTTTAGCACCTATTTATTCAATTTATTTCATTTACAGAGACTGAAATTATCTGTATTAGTAGTAGCTAGTTTTCCATTTGTTCATTTTTTGTGTACATGAAATAATGCTAAGTATGTAAATTGCTGTAGCTGCACATCACTGAAATGTCACATTCTTCATCATCAGTGTTCGTTCTATAAACGGAAAATTGCATAATTAATATGCACAGTTAATTTCCCCTGAAGCTGAGTTATGTTCAGTTAATAAAAAGTGTTATGATTCACAATTTCTGATCTGTAATCATTTGAGCTGTTTTTGTTTAGAAGAAAGGCATTTCAAAAATCCAGTGAGAATTGAATGAATTTTTTAGTACTAGTATACCATTTCTCACAAGTGAAATTGTGGGGGTTTTGCTGGTTTTTTGCTGGTTTGGTTTTTTTTCTGGGGGTGGAAAGGTACCTATATAAAAAAATTTGACCCTGTTTGTTTTTAACTTTGTTTTTCTTTATTGTATAGGCCCTTGAATTTCTGCCATTCAAAGGAAAAGTAAAGTTAAAGAATCCAGAACACATCTTTTGGATTTTAGAAGATTATGGAATGAACCCAAATGATGTTCCAGAAGAGCCCATTCATCTGTATTTTGGTAGATGGGTGCGTGAGCATGTTTGCTTCAGTTTTTAGAAGCTTGTGTTTTCAGGAGAGCGTACTTCAGTTTAAATGTAAAAAGTGTTTTGACTTCTAACAGAAGCAGAAAATACCATTGTCTGAATTTGTCATTGCATAATACTCTGAAGCAAGTCTTGGGAGTCCTTAGTGTGACTAGGAAAAAGTGGCTTTACTGAACAATTCAGAGGTGGAAAAAAAATGAAGTTGTGTCTGGAAACACACCTTTTGTCTTGCCATCCACTGAGAGAATTTAGCACAGCAGTGAGGCTGCACAGCTGGGCTGGTGTGTTACATTGTTTTGGAGCTAGCTGCAGCTGAAAGCTCCTGTTTCAAACACACAGGAAGATGTACAGAACTGTAGATGGCTTGTGGCCCTGCTGGGTGGCATCAGCCTCACGGGAGCATTCTGTAACTTCTTCAGGTGATGCTGGCAGGCACCTCCATGGAAAGGTGCAGACTGATCCCTGAGGCTTTGGACATCAGTGAATCCAGCCCACAGGCAGGTACCTGCCCAAGGGAACACCGACAGTGCAGAAGGAACCAAGTACAAAAACTGTCTGGAGCCTGTCATCTGTGATCTTCACTGCAAGTGTTCTTGCCTGCTGGCCATATGCACTCTACACCTGCTGCATTATTAGGGTATCCTGAGGAAATTTGATCTAGTCTTTTATGTTTTTGTGAGGAAAATATGGCTTCTCAAAGGATATCTCCAGGAATGAATGACACTAGCCACTGATGGAAATATGTGCTTGCAGTGTCCTGGATCAAGGGCAGCTGGAAGAAGGGAGAACCATTGCAGAGGTTTGTAGTTATAGTCAGAGGCTTGTGTAGTGGCTTACAGGGCAGTTAGAGATTCAAGTGATCTGTTAGGGTTTGTGAATATTCCCCATGCCTGTGATTAGTGTGCGAGCATCCTGGGTTGTGACAGTGCTGCAAAACATTGCAGCTTTTGTCCCATCTGTGCTGAATTCCTGAAGTGTTTAAAAATGAGTAAACCAACCTGAAAAAATAGGCAGGTATATTTTGTTCACCCAGTAAGACTGATGCTGAGCAGAGGTAGGGGGATAGTGTTGGATAGTGTTTGAATGTGCATTTTTCCAGATTGCTTTTGTCTTCTCCAACATACTTTGGAAGTCTGATGTAAAAACGCTAGCATTTGGTCTCTGTTTGCTTTTCACTTAAATTCTCATCTGTCAGCACTATCCTAAATTTAGATTTTGAGTGGGACAGAAATGCCAGTGAAGAAGGAAATTCTGTGTGACCTTAAGTGTCCATGTGTGTTTGTGTTAATGCATGATTGTGTTAATGTGCATTTCTAATCCTCATATTTTTGAAATCCTTTTAACTCTGAATTGCCTGAAATTGTTTTTCTGATACTTAGAATAATAGCAAAGTTAGTCTAATTTCAACTTCTTGGAAAGAATTTTCTCTGTAAAATGTTTGTACATCTGCCTTGAAGAATTTACCCAGGTGTTGAACCAAGGTATCTATTGCTTGGAAAGAAGTCTGTCATACATTCAGACATCAGAAAGCAAGGTGGTATGTTAGGAAGTGAAGTTACCTGGCTTTGGATAGTGTCACTTAAGCAAGTCTGTTAGTGTGTTTGTTTATATCTTGTATCCAGGACCTGACAGGGGTTTTAAATGTTTCAACAGATTGCAGATGGCCAAAGAGAACTCATTGAATCCTACAGTGTAAAGAAGAGACACTTTATTGGAAATACAAGCATGGATGCCTGCCTCTCCTTCATCATGGCAAACCACGGGAGAGTAAAACCCAATGACATTGTATATGATCCATTTGTTGGAACAGGTATATATATATATATCTTTTTCAGCTGGTGGGAAAAACTGGAAGATTGTATCGGTGCCTGTACCACTCTTTTACCTGGTGTCATGACTTCTGGTGCTCAACTGATATTTGATATGATACTAAAGGCAAAATGGTGTTTATAAAATTAATGGTTTGTTAGCCTGAAAGGGATTTTGGGGGAAGGAGACAACTTCCAAAGATGCAAACAGTTTATTTCGCACTTCTAAAAACTCTGCCTTCACTGTTGTGTTTAATGCCACATGGCCTAAGCACCAGTCCATATGTGTCATGGACTGCTTAAGATCAAAGTGACCAAGAATTGGAATTTGGCTGAGCACTTCCTGCAGTCACTTTCAGGACATTACAAAGAGCAGCATTTTAGAGCTGGCTCTTTAGAGGAGTCCTGAGGGCACCTCTGGTCATACAAAACAACGTAGCAATAGTGAGATCATAGCAGCATTCTATGAGGAACACTTTGTTGTGCCATTACAGCCTGTCTTCAGGATAATATTGCTCACAAAAGGCACCCTTCCCCAGCTGAACTTTTCTTCTCTTAGCCAGGAGGGGGAGCTTTTATTCCACATATTGCTGTGCATGTCATGGAAGGTTTTTTTGCCTCAGGGAAACCCAGCTGTATGTGAAACAGCTGATCTGTTTTGTCAGCTTGTGCCATATAATTAATTATAGCAGAATATATTGTGTTAAGCTACCTATAGTGGTTTCTTCAAAAATGTAGCAAAGGCTGTGTTTCTGACATAGAATCCTAGAATAGCATAGTAGAGTATCCTGAACTGGAAAGAACCCACAAGGATCATCAGAGTCCAACTCCTGGCCCTGCACAGGACACCCCAAGAGTCACACTATGTGCCTGAGAGCATTGTCTAAATGTTTCTTGAACTCTGTCAGGCTTGGTGCTGTGACCACTTCCCTGGGGAGCCTGTTCTAGTGCCTGCCAGCTCTGGGTGAAGAACCTTTTTTTAATATCCAACCTAAACTCCCCAGACACAGCTTCAGGCTGTTTCCTCGGGTCATGTCACTGTCCCCACAGAGGAGAGATCAGTGCCTGCTCCTCCTCTTCCCCTCACGAGGAAGCTGTAAATTGCACTCTGGTCTCCCCTCGGTCTCCTCTTCTTCAGGCTGAACAGACCAAGTGTCCTCAGCTGCTTCTCATACAGCTCCCCCTCAAGGCCCTTCACCATCTTTGTTGCCCTCCTTTGAACACTCTCTAGTAGTTTAGTATCTTTCTTACAGTGTGGCACCCAGAACTGCCCCCAGCCCTGGAGGTGAGGCTGCCCCAGCTCAGAGCAGAGCAGGACAATCCCCTCCCTTGCCCGGCTGGCTGTGCTGTGCCTGGTGCACCCCAGGACAGGGCTGGCCCTCCTGCCAGGCCACTGCTGGCTCATGCCCAAATTGCTGACCTTTAATCAAGGTGACCACATGTGAAATGCATAGATTTAAAAATACTTACATTAATGGGAAGATGAAGAAAAATCTCTGCAGAGAAGTTAGAGAGAGAGAAAACTACACTAGTAGGGTCACTAGTAGGATAAATTCTTACTAGCATTTGTCTTCTCTGTGCCATAGAAAAAGAGCATGGATATAATATTTTCAGAAACAGAAAGGTTTGGTAAACTCTAAAATGATAAAGTCTTAAATTTTGTTCATACAGGGCCTGATTTTTTTCATGCATAATAATATCTTAAGAAATTTTCTCTTCTTTCTTGTGCTTGTCCTTTGAAAGGTTCAGGAAATTCCTCTACTTATCTCTTAACAATTGGTTTCATTTTGGTGTCTATGGCTTTTTGTCTTATGAAACCTGCTAACTTAAATCACAAAGTCTCTGAGAGCATTCTTTCTCTTGGAAGTGAAAATTAAAGAAAAAAAGGAAAGGTAAAGACAGAAGAAGAAAAATCTCATAAAAATGATGAAGCTATAAAAATTCAAGATAAATGTTGTGTTTCAGTTCAAAAGGTAACATATACAAAATTCTCTCCAAAATGCCTAATAGTTTGAGTTACAATTTTTAGGTTTTTTTAGCTAGATATTTGTAATATAAAGACTAGAGATTAAAGGGGACAGTGGAGATACTGCTGGCATGCCATTTGTCAGTAGAGTGTGTTTATGACTAAATAACAGTGGCTTTTGCACTTCTATTGAGTAAGCCCTAGGAATTTCAGTTGTCTCTTGAGGACCTTCAGAAGATTTTCAAGCTTGTCAGTACAACAGTGCCCTATCACTGGAGTTTCTGGGAAGTGGTTTGGAGTTGAGAGTGGTGCAGTGATTTTGAGCTGATGGGTTTGGAAAAATACATATTCAGGATCTGAGGAGCATTTTGAAGAACTGCAGTTCAGATTTCTTTATTGGTGCAGCTTTGATACCTGGCTGTGTTTCTGCCTGGTGTTTTACAGTCAAAAAGTGAATAGTACCAAACCACAATGGCCTTGCAAAATTATTCTTGCTTGTTGCAAACAAACTGCTTTTTGCTGCATAAGCCAAATCACAAGTCTTTCACATTAGTGTAAGAATGGACTGTTGGCATTTTTCCTTGGAATATAAAGTGCTCTTTGACCAGGCTGGCTTTTAGAAGACTTGATTCCCCTTTTATTGTTGAGCAGAATTGGAATGGCCAGGACTGTGTTTTAACTTCCATCCATGTTTAGATATTCTTTCCTCTGGTTGGCTTCCAGAAGGAAGCCCGGAAGCTTCTAGAAGAATAAATCAAGTCCTTTACCCGAATATTTTGTGCTTCCTCCTAGACAGTTCAGGTTATTTCAGTAATCTTGTTGATTGTTCTTTTGGAAGATACTTGTGATATTGCATAGTTGCCAAAGACAGGATGTTTTTCTTTGACATCCTGGAGGACCAGACCTCATCTGTGCTGAAGAGGTGGAGGAATATTGTGTGATAGAAAGGCATGAAGCTCTGTGCCGTCATCATTCTGCTACAAGTCACCAGGGACAGAGTGATTCCCTGATTAACCCTTTGTATGTGTCTGTGTCGTATACTGATCAGAGGGCTGGCCATGTAAGAGTATGTAAGTGTCCATGCACCACCTCTGTGAACACAAATTGAACTAGCACAAGCTGAGATATATCTAAAGCTGTAAATTCATGATTTCCAAGCTTCTTTTTTTGCCTGTGATTAAAAATATTCTTAGATGGGCAAAGGACTCTCTTCTTACTTTTTTTGTAGGACTGGGTGGTATGCCATACTTGGGGTCAGGGCTAGCTAAATTTGTCTTGACCCTCTGGATGTACTGCCCATCTGTTCTGAGGGATTGCAGCCAAGAAGGGAAATGGCTGATTCCTTTGGGGTGAGTAACTTTGTTTTTCCCTGATCCATTTCACAAGAAAAAGCAAAAGAATTTTAAAAGTTTTTTTTTTTTTGTTCTCACTCACCTTTGGTTTTGATTGAGTTTAGTATCATACGGTGCAGGAGTTTTCTGGTGCACACAGGGCACATTAGGGATTTGCTGGTGCTCAATGGGTGGCTCAGGACAGTGCAGCCACCTGAGATGCTTCTTTCCACACTCCTGGTGGATGGGAGAACTGGTGTCACCCTCCCAAGCCAGCTTGTGCACTGTCAGCCGTTCATCCTGCAGCAGTCATCCCCTTTATTTAGCAGGACTAAATAAATAACTAAACTAAATAGTTGACATCAGTGGGGTTCACAGCTTTGTTCTCAGTTGCTGTTCTGTTCTAAACCAGTGTGGTAGCCACAGACCTCTTTATGAATAACTTGACCACACAGGTATCTGTTCATCTCCCTGCAGTCTGTCCGTTGTTTCATTTGGAAGCTCTTAAAGAATTAATGTCATTTATTCTTTTCTGTGGGCTGTTCAGCTGTTGTCAAGGGGAAATCATGCTATTTTTAGTAGGGTGTTCTTCTATAATTAGGAAGGCAAGTTGCAATAGCAGTAATTAAAAAACCTGGTTTGATTACAGAATAAGTACATTGGTAAAACTACTGACAAAGTAGGCAGCCTACTCACAGACAAATGCATTTGTATGTAGTTTTCACACTTGAAAAGGATTACAGAAACTTTTTTGATATTTATGTTCACATTGGAGATACTTATGTTTATAAGGCTCTTGACCATTGTTTTTTACAACATGAGAATAGCCACCTTAAAGAAGTTTGGTTTTTAGACACCATTAAAGAAACTGGATTTGAGAACAGACACAGTAGAACTGCCATTTGTTTGGTGATAATTTTTCCAATTGTTTGACAACAGTTTGAAATTCTGCTCCTTGCAAAGCAGAATCAAAAGTTTTGGTTCATGTAATGATTAAAGGATCTTACTGCTTAAAACACAGAAAGCCATAAACAAAACTCCTGAACCATCTCCAGAGATGAGGCTCAGGGGGCATAGCAAGATAAGGAAAATCATGTAGAACAGACAAAGGACTTAGTGTTACTATGTCTGATTATAATTACATAGTGATTCTAACTGGTTGATAGTTCTACGTCTTTTTTTAGTATTTGTTTTGGTTTTTTTTTCTTTTCCTTGGGTCTAGTGTGCTGCTGGTGTAGGCTCCTGAAGTTCCTGAGGAGAAAATCCTAACACAGGTGACATTTATGACAGAAATTTATACTTATTCTCTTTTCTCCCCTGTGTAGGTGGCCTTCTCATCTCCTCAGCACATTTTGGGGCATACGTGTGTGGTACTGATATAGATTACAACACAATCCATGGATTAGGTATGTTACGTATTTCAAAGCCACTGAAATCTTTACCCTCTGGAATTTAAGAATAGTGATGGTAGTAGATGATACTTAGTGGATTTTAAAGCAGCATTAATCTTCACAGGATTTATTTGGTCATGCTTAGTTTTATTCACCAATTTACATGTATGCTAGTTAAGATACTATCTTATTTTTAAGCAGGAAATATTTTTGAAAAAGAATAATGAAGACCAAAACAAAGTTCCAAATAATAATTAACACAGCTGTGTGCTCTTTTAACCTATGCTGTAGGAAGCTCCTCAAAACCTAACCCAGGAGCCCTAATTTCATTCCTACTTCTCTGGAAGTATGCAAATTATATTTGACCTAGTGGACAGGGTTGTGACTGGTGGATGGAGAGAGCATCTTGCAAACCAACGTTTTTGTAAATGTGTTCTTTGGCATCCTATGCAGATGGTGCAGCAGAACTTTTCTCATGTATTTTTTTTTTCTTTACTACTTTGGAAGTTTATTGCAAGTACTTTCGACAGGTTTTTTTGTGACATTTGATTATTTTCCTTTAATTTAAATGGTAGAGTATATGAAAGCTTTTCTTATATAACAGTTTCTTGTTGAGTATGGTTTTTTTCCCCTTTCCATTCCCCTTCCCCTCCCAGGCAAGGCAAGCAGAAAGAACCAGAAATGGAGAGGGCCAGATGAGAATATCAGAGCTAATCTCCGACAGTATGGTTTGGAGAAATTCTACCTGGATGCACTCGTTGCTGATTCTTCAAGACCAATATGGAGAAAAGGGATGTTGTTTGATGCCATCATTACAGACCGTGAGTTTGTTACTGCCTTTTGTTGCCCAGTAACAGTGACTAAAGCACCATTGCCTATGTACATTGATTAAATGTCTGGATGAGTGCTCAGGTCTGCAGCTTCCATGTTTCCAAAGATGATTGTTGGGAGCAGCACTATGGAAATTGGAGCTGCATTTGATGTCTCTGCATTTATTTTAAGCATAGTTACTAACGTGTAACAAAGCTGGCAGTGGCATTCTTCCACGGAGAGAATGTTGAGTTCACCAGCGGAAATCAATATGGCTGAAAATCATCCTTTGAAGAAGTGTCCTCCAGTGAAAGCATCATTGATGCATAGAGACTTCTTGTCAGAATGGTCTGTATTGCTGTTGGCAGCACATTGGAGTCTGCCATGCATCTCTGATGGACTTCTGGAGACTTGTGCTAAGTGCTTAATCTAATGCTTCCAAAGAGAAGTTTTAGTGTGTTTCCAATACACTTAGCTACTGGAAGCAGGAGCAGTTTGAAAGGATCCTCTGCTCTTTTAGAAACCTATTTACTAAACACCATTTGTCTTGTATGAGAGGGAAAAGAAACCAAGGGGATAAATGAAAGACCTTGATACAGCAATTTCTGATCTCAAGTGCTGGCTTTTACAATGACATATTCATATTAATTAAGAGTAGGAAGTGTGACTTTTCTTTGTGGGTTGCTTGCTAATTTTTATTTGGCCTGTTTGGCAACAAGACAGTGTAGAATATTAATAGGGACTTAGAACTGAGTGTGAAAGCATTTGTAAAACTTCTGCAGTGGTTACATTGGTGCTTCCATGATGCTGAAACGAGTCTCACAAACTCAGATTTTTTGAACATGAAGTAAGTATGTTATGCTATTAGAAACATGCAAAAAACCTATGAGAAAAAACCTTTTCTGGTTCTTCTTATGTGTGAGGATTATCATTTGTGTAATGTTCTGACAAGAAATTCTGATATACTTAATTTCATTTTGAAAAAGGTTAGGTAAGTACTAAAGGGGACATACTTGTGTCTGTCAAACAAAAAAGGATGGGATTATTTATCAACATGTTGGAAATCTAAGGAATATCTTTTAACAAACAACACAGCATTCTTCTTTGTCATGTAGCAAATGTGAAGCTTCAGAAGCTGATAGAGCTCTTAGAGCTAAGGGATTTCCTTGAAACAATTTTAAAATAACTTCTTAGAGCGAGAAACTTCCAGTAGATCTTGAAGAAATTTCTCGTACTGACTTTTACTTTGTAAAAGCTTTCCATGTTTTTAACCTTGTATAAGCCACAGTTTGTGCACTGTGTGTATGTATGGTGTAATTGTATGTTATTTGGACAAAGGGTGAGGTTCTCATCTCTGCATTTTGCTTTTACTTTGTCTAGCACCATATGGTATCAGAGAAGCTCCTCGCAGAATGGGATCACAAAAGGAAGCTGTTAAGTCGGCTGAAAGAAGGTAGAGAAGTTGTCTCCTCGTCCATTGTAGAATATAAATGTCTTAATGGAAACCCAGTGGCAGTTTTAGAATATTTATTACTTCTTGGTTGGCTGTCAGAAGTTTAAAAATGGTAGCAATTATAATTAAAGAAGAAAAACCCTTTTTGTTCTGTTTGCAAACCACTATTCACTTCCTGAAAGCTTCTTGGTTTTGTTCTCCCTGGTTATCCTTTGCTTGTATTCAGATTTTGAATTCTATTTCTTACCTCTGTGGGCCACCATTAGCATGTATTTCCTGTTCTCAGAAAGTTCTCTTTGGTCCCTGCAGGCTGGGAAATCACTCTAAAATTGAAGTTTACTCCTCCCCTCCACCTCCCCACAGGCAGCTAGCTCAGATTTGGAGAGTTTTGGGGAAAGGAGTTCTTCATGATAGGGGAAAGGAAATCCAAAAGAGGCTCTTACCTAGGGATGCAATCCAAAGCTTTATTCTGAAGGGATTCCCAGGGCCAAGAGAGCGATAATGGGAAGAACAGGGGTTTTTATCTCTTTCGGGGTCGGGGTCAGATTACCTGGCCGAAGGCCATAGGTCAGAGTTAAAGGCAGGTAAAAGCAGGCCAGGTTACAGTCTGTGAGGGAGGGGTCTGTGAGGGAGAAGCCATCCCCCTGGGGGGATGCAACATAAAATGGAATACCAGTAGTTTTACCTTAAACGTCTTTTGCATTTTCCACTGCTCCTTTCTTTTCAGAGATACCACATGGCTTCTCCACTGCCTGGCCTTCCTTGCCTTCTGATTTTAATTCCTTTAGAAAGATGCTGTTCAAAACTACTATTTCCAACATACCTGTGGTTCTTTAGACTCATCTTTAATACATGTGGAAGTCAGAGAGACAGTTAGAGGGGAACTTGAGAAGTTGTATTCCTCATAGTAGAAGTTGTATTCCTGGATTGTCTTAGGTAGCTTTGCAAAGCTCAGAAAGTGCTTTTGTGGCTTAGTGTATTGTTTTTTTTCTTTTAATTACTATTATTAAAAATGTAGGTTTTACCTGTGCTCTTGTGTTTGCTTACACTTGTACATTTTTTGTTCAGCACAGAAAATCACTTCTTCGTTTCATCCAGTTACCATCTAAGTGACATCTTTTTTGACCTCTTGAAGTTTGGGGCAGAGCATCTGGTGATGGGAGGAAGATTGGTTTACTGGCTGCCCATATACAGGCCTGAGTATGTACTGCTGGTTTCTGCTGTGTTGTGTGTCAGAATGGATGCTGCATTCTCACTGTGCTTTCCTTTGGGACATGGTACAGCTGGAGCTTCCATAGTACCAGCACTTAAGAGTAATGCCCAGACTTTGTATTTTAAAAGTTTGTATGAGGGAAACCACATTTTGTAACAGAGCTTTTGAATGGAGATAATTCCTGACTGTTACCAAACAGAAAATGCCTTTGCATGTCGTTGTAAATGCATGTCCAGTGGGTTGAGGTTTAAGCTTAAAAAGTTAGACTTTCAAGGTGCAGATGGATTTCCAAGACAGTAGAAGCAAGGCTGATATTATTAATATGTGTTTCTGCTAGAGTAGTTGATAAAGGTGTGTAAAAATCATCCTTGGTTCTTTGGGGTTTGGCAGTACTGATTTAGCTTTCTTCTAAGAAATAAAAGTCAAATGACCAAGAGATGGCAGTGAGAGGCTGGAAGCATCTGAGAGCAGCCCTGGTAGGGAGGGACGAGAGAGGCCAGCAGAGACTGCAGGATCCTGGCTGCTCTGGAGTGCAGCCTGGGATCAGAACTGAGTGTATAAGGAAAAACAGCTGTTTGCATGCCTTATTTCAGCATCTCTTAGATTAGGTTTGAGGGTGGTGTTTGTTTTGTTTTTGTAAAGATTTTTTTACTGTAAAGTGAGGAGTTGATGTACAGTAGCTGCTTCCAGGTGTCTTCCAGATACAGATGTGCTCTGAAGGTAGTTTCTACAGTGTCATATATTTCTTTGTACAGTCAAACTGTACTGTTACATAAGGTGGTGGTTGTCCCTGGTTTCATCATGGAAATGGCTTGTGATAGTCCGATATATCTCATGCTGTTTTGAAAATTTTGAAATCAAAAGATGCCCTTTCTGTTACATGCTTCTGTAACAGAAGAGTGCACTTAGTAGTTTGCATTTTTAGTAAATGATAAAATTGGTATTGTAGGCCTTTTTTCTCATAAGACAATTCACAGACAAAGCAATTAATGCCATTCATATTATTATAGCTAATTCTTGTATCAATAAAACCTCTTTGGAATTACTGAATTTATTTTGTTCATCTAGATACCAGTGTTTTTCTTTCTGCTAATTGAACTTTGGTAAAAGCTTGCTTCCTCTCTACAGTAGTTTAAAGTTTTTCACTTCAGATAACTTGGGAACTGCATATTTAGGATTAACTTTAGTTGCTGCTTTGGGGAGGTCTAGTTGAGTTGCCTTTTAAAAAGTGAATTTGTACATCCTACTATGACTTGAAATAATAAAGTTGCTAGAATTAGCATAGAATAGTAAGATAGTCACTTTATTTTCAGCTGTAGTAATGAACATGGGGCATTAAAGCAATTAGGTGAGGAGAAGATACTTTCTACTAACATGTTGCATTATCAAATATCCCTTGGCAACACTTACCTTGAGTTTCATTTTTTGAGATCTTTGTATATTACCTTAAATTAAAGCCAAAACTGTATTGAATTTGTCTGTTAAAATCATTGCTTCTGTATTTCAACTTGACATGTTTCTGAGTTTTACCTGAAAGAATGCAGAATTACATTCATTAATGCTAACAGAAAAGGCTTTTTAACAATGTGATAGTGATCTCTCCCTCTTCAAGATAGCATTTCACTCCAGAGTTTACTCTTTCGATCAGACATTGAAATCATTGTTGGGTCCAAATTCTTCTAATTCCATTAAAGTCAGCCTTCTGTATGATTATGGAGAGAAACTTTTAAAATGTTGTGGCAGGGTGCCTACCTTTGTAAAAGAAAGACAGTTTGGTGGTACTGGATGCATCAAAAGTCTGGTGTAATAGAAAAAACAGTTGAGAATTAATTTCATTCTCCTTTGCCAAAAGCATGTTCTGACTTCACCTAGCAGAAGCAGATGCTTGTTTCTACACAAGAAGTGACTGAGAGGTAGCTTTGCAGTCTGGAAATTTTGGAGGAAAGCAAAGAGACAGTACTGTTTGGGTTTTTTCTTATTTGCAGATCTGTATTTGGGATTGAGTTACTTGTTTAACGGCTCTTTGTTATCTTAAGAAATGCCAGCACCTAGATGGATCCTGTTTTAATCCAGACCAACACCTTTATTTTCAATCAGAAAATCCACCTCTTTACAGGAAAAATGTAAAGCTCCTCCTTTGTACCTTTTAAATTCAAGTCATAGGTATTAAGTTGTTCAGTTCTGTGTTTCGATGTCTGAATTCTGTTAACCCCCAAACACTGGAGAATCACAGAAGCAGGTGTTTTGTACAAAACCATACCTAACAATACCAAACCCCATTTTCTGTGCTGTCTTTAAGTAACTATTACATTAGCTTATTACAAAAAGCTTATTACAAAATCTAGGAATAAATGACTGATCTATGTTTCAGTATATAGGAAGGATATATCATATTTATCATACTAGCTAGGTTAATTCTTCTTGCTGCTCTAGTCCCATCAAAGCTCTTAAATCTTTAAATTTCTCTTTCAGCATTTGGAGAAATAGAAGGATTGAAAGCAATTTAGAGAAAGCACTTTCTGTGTAGAAAACAGCATGCCTATGAGGTGGTGCATTTAAAACACTGTAACTCTTGTTTCTGTAGATAGTAGCAATGTTGGCTATAATTAAATCGTATCTAATGTTAAATGATGGTGGATTTTTTTTTTTTGTCATTAGAAAAAGCAATTATAATGAGATAAATTTGTAATACCAAATTTTGAAGTTCAGAAATGTTATAGTCTAATAAGTGCTGGCTTAATAAGATTTGAAGTGCAGTGATCTCCTTTTAGGGAGCCAGAGTAAAAGTTGCTTATTCCTACGACTTCATATGTGTTGACTGTGGAAAATATTTTAAAAAATTCAGCTCTGACTGGGTAAGTTATTATTCCTGGTTAGCTGAGATATTTTCTACTTGAAATTGTACAGGCAGGCCTGTGTATACATATATTAACATTATTTAAATACATGCAGAAAATGGGGGGAGCGTCTCTTTACTGTGAGGTTTTAATTTATTCTGCACACTGCATGTCAAGATGATTGGAATAGATGATGTCAAAACTCTAGAGCAGCAATATCTGAATTTATTTAATCAGATTAAAGGGCATAACAACTTTCAACTGTGAACCTTTTTGTGAAGAGTCTGTAAGAATTTTGTTTCAGATGCAGGTTCTTCCACTTCATAAGCCTACAGCACTAAGAACGATTATTTCTTCCAGATACACAGAAGAGATCATTCCCCGCCATCCGTGCCTGAAACTTATTAGCAACTGCGAGCAGATGCTTTCCAGCCACACATCAAGGCGCCTCATAACCATGGAAAAGGTGAAAGAATTCAAGGTAAGCTTGAATTCTTGATCATATTGTGTAAAATAGTAGCTGTTGTGTTCGTGACAAGTTTGTGCTATTCAGCATTTGATCCTTGTTTCTGTCACACTTCGGTTTTTATGATCAGAGTTAGAGCTTTTGTAAAATTGAGCAGTGATTTAAAGGACTGTTCTGGTTTTGGTTTCTTCTTTTTTATTCTCAGTTTTTGGTAAACTCTTCATCCTGAAAAAGTCCCTTGGTAGTGTGAAAAAGATCTTTGAACTTACAGTTGTGAATCCCACGCCACAGAGGTTTTGCCTTAAAGTTTCCACTGATTTCAAAGTGTATCTCTATGCCCAAGTAAATACTAAATATCTTTGTGGGTCGTGCAGTAGAGACCCTTATATATTTCTGACCATATATAATAAAACCTTATATAATTCTTCATCTTTAGAGTGGCACACTTTAGCTTTTGGAATAGTATTGAAGTTGTGACAAGTACAGAAAAGCACACTGGCTCTTTTTTCTCTTTTTGTTTTGTGACACACTTAGTGCCTCTCCTGAGGCATTGAGACCAAGGAATATTGAATTCAGGTCTCCTCTCCATTCTTGTTACTTCTCTCACTTAATACTGTTAAAAGAGATGCTAAACACATGTGAGGCAAATTCTTAATGAAAATGCACTCGGTGAGCAAGTGTTTTTAGTACATTCCTTGTCAGCTAGAAGAGCTGTTTCAGATGGCAGGAGATGCAGTCAGACTGCTGTGTCTGTGTGGTGCTTGCACTAATGACACGTCAGGGCCTCAGTGCTGTGCTCATAATGCTTGTGGTGACTGCAGTTCTCAAGCAACACCTGAACTTTTATAAACACTCTGTGCGGAGTTCAGCCTCCGAGCTGCCAACTTCACCAGTAGCAAACCAGAAGGGTAGATGATGAAAGTTTTTGACATGTGTGTCTCAGTGTTCAGGGAGGTTTTTGACAGCAGTTCTATTGCTACCAGTGCTGTAGGGTAACATATTCTAACCTAAAAAATATATCAACCCTTCTGCAAACAGACTTGTGTCACTTGTTACTCTCCTCTTGTGCATCACCTGTTTTTCAGTTTGTGGTTTGACAGGTTCATGTCTGGAAATGCTTAGCTCTGAGCACCTGAGACCAGTTGGCAGGCTTGCTGCTTAGATAAGACTGTGCAAGTGCTTACATTCAGTATTCCAGATGGCTGTTAGATAATTTAAAGATCCCAGAACCCATGTGTGGTTTCTGATGATGCAAAACTTGTCTGGAGAACAAAATGCGTGTTGAATCCTTAGCTACTGCCTGCTTGGTTTAGGACTTTGTTTCGGTGTCTAAGATTTCCCCACCTCAGCATCCCTTACCTGGAACATGTTTTTTCCTGTATTAATATCCTGAACAACCTTTGAATTGGATACTTCTGACCTGCCAGATATGACTATAAAATTCAATAGTTTTACTTTTGTCTGCTTTTCTTTTTCCTAAGTGAAAGAGTGAATTTTAATGGATATGCCAAATATTTATGTTTCCAGACAGTTCCTGTCTGCTTTACTAAACTGGTTTGTAACAGGCTCTCAATTGCCTTTTAATTCAGCTTAGTGCAGCACTTGCAAATGGCTGAGAAATGTTACAAGCCATGTTACTGTTATTATGCAGTTCTGGGGTTTCCCCAGTGTTTGCCACCAGTAAAGAATTGTAGATTTCGCAGCAAATTCTGATTTCACTATTAACACTTTAAATAAACTCTTAACTGGAGATGAATTCAGTCAGTTGCTGAAATTGGTGGTGCAATTTGATTGGAATTGTTTGTAATAAAAAGGAGACCAAAGTGAAAGCAAAAAGTGAGTATGTCTAGGTGAAGCATTGATCTATCATAAGAAATCATAAGCATGAGATCATATCTTGAATTAAAAACTTCACAAATCTGGTACATAACTCACTGTCTTGTAAGCATCCAGTCTGTTCTTTTTAAGTTTAAAGTGAAATTGTGCCAACTGGAAAAGGCTTCTTCCTGAACTCAGTGTTGATATGAATAGGCTTTTCCAGCATGTGCACAATATGAGCAGAGGAGTTGTTTGGTTTTCTTAATTATCGTTTCAGACTTTTGCCACTGTTCCTCCTAGCACAGCATTCACCCCAAAACGCACAATCCCCTCCTGCCTCCCCCACAGCACATCTGCACACTGTTCCCACAAAACCAGGGGTGGGTGGGGCAGGAGCAACTGCAGCCTCAGCCCAGAGCCCTGTGCTCCTCCCTGTGAGGCACCCCACTTTTTTAATGCCAAGAGAGATGCCTAGAAATTATGTAGTGAGATGTAACAGAAAACTTGACTGAAGGAGAAACTCTGAGCATATGATTGCCCAGGAAGGGGCTACGAAGTACCAGGCACACAAACCCACCCTGCTGAATGCATTTCCATGTCACATGGTTACTCAGAGTTGTTACTGGTGTAGAATTTTTCCTACTGACTTTAGCAGTGTCTGTTCCTGGGTGTATGACCCTGCTGTCCCAGATTTGGTAACGGCACCTTTTTGTTTATAGCTGTATAACATTAGTACAAGTGGTTTCTATAGCTACTGTCCAGCACCATATGTAGAGTGGTAGGAAGCAGTGATAAGGTTAGGAAGATTTTTTTTTTAAATGAAAACTAAATGTAGGTAATTACGTTGAAGCTGAGCTGAGCTTCAACTGGGCACGCTAGATGAATAAAAAACTTTACAATATCACTTAGTATTTGCCAAGATTTTAAAGAAAAACAAAACTTTCAGCATCCCCTTCTCTTCTACCTCTTCAATATTTATTAGAGATCTCTAAAATCTATTATAGTGCTGCCTTTAGAACAAATAAATTGTTAAGGTTTTTTTACAAGTTCTTTTCTCTGTAGAGTTAAATGAAGCCTATCCGTGGTGTTCAGATTGTGCCCATTCAGCTCCTTGATACAAAATACTTGAAGTTAGAATTTGTTTAGAAATCCTTAGTCTCTGAAATCCAGTTAAGAATTTCAGTTACTTTGATCAATACTCACACTGCCTATAAAATTCCTTTGACTAGTAAATCTCAACAGTGACTGGTATCTCCAGATAGTTCAGGATTTCTTATTTTCTTTTCCCTTTTTAAGGAGCAGTTCCCATTCTTGTTGGTGTTTGGGTTTGTTTTGTTTTGTTTAAGCAATTGCCATCTTTATTAGACAGTCATTCCTGTGCAGGTGAGAGGTAGGGAATGGAACCTCTTAAACTTGAATTATTGTCATGAGGGGCAGGAACTTCTTTTATAATCTCTCCTAAGAAATCCATGCCTGACTGCAGATCTCTCATTTAGCAAGCAGTGTTTGCAGAGCTCTTAATGAGGCCTGGATTTTCAAGATGAGATTCTGCTGTGGAGTGGTGCACCCAGGCTGTTCCCATCTGGTGCATGCAGATGCCCCTATTACACCTGTGTTTTACTTGAAGTTTCTTCTTCTACACAGCACATCCTCTCTTTTCCCTAACCAGCTTGGAGGTAGAGGAGAGGATTGTTTCCTCCTTCATCCCTTCCCCCCAATCAGCATTTTGTTTCCTATGGAATCAAGATGAATGCTGTACACATGTGTGACCTCTTAGAGGTTGTGGGGATTATTTTTTATCTTAAAGTGTTTTGATCTATGTATCATTATCCTTCAGGGTCAAATATCCCATCCATTTCTCAAAAGTGAATTATGTAGCATTCTTGTTAAAACATCCCAATGATATAAAAATACATTTTTATGTCGAAGAAGGATGTCTGACCTGGAGTTTTAAGAGAAGAAAAAGTGCTCTTTTCCAATGAGTGTCTGGAAAAGTGGGTACAGGCTGCCTGTGAGAGGAGCATGTCTTAAATCCTTCTTGTTTCCTGTCTGTCTATAGCAATTTTGTAATTTTGGGGTTTTTTTCACAAACATGTAAAAAGCCTCTTGTTTAGCAGCCTGAGAACAGTCATGGAGATGGCAGTCTCTCACAGGTGACCAAATGACAATAGATAATACTGTGCCTGCAGTGAGTTTCCTGAAGTCATTTTCTTCTGCTATTTTCCAGCAGTGCAGTATTTAAATAGAGCTGCTGCTCCTGTTGTACATGCTTTACATAATAGATATCTACATGGCACCGAACATTTAGCAAGTTAATTTAAACTGGTGTCACATTCCTGATGTCTGCTGGTATAGCAGGTGAGACCTAGTTCAAAATAATATCTCATTGTGTCCAGAAGAGGGCCCTTCTACATGCACACAAGCATCTTGCTTTGTTGAAAAACCTTTTCTTTCACTCCTTTAGAATGCTCGTTAGGCTGTCCAAAGCTAGGAGAAGTGTTGATCTTGGTAGGTGAAAACCTGGAAAGGCTACAAATAGCTGAAGGGAGAGATTGTCCACTAGGATTCTGTTCATCCTTGCAGTGTAATACTTTTCTAATATGAAAATACTGACTAAAATCTACTTCCATGTTCCTAATAATGCTAAAACATTCCACAGTAACTTTATTTTCA
Organism: Phylloscopus whistleri; assembly: GCA_017589585.1. Classification (NCBI taxonomy): domain Eukaryota; kingdom Metazoa; phylum Chordata; class Aves; order Passeriformes; family Phylloscopidae; genus Phylloscopus; species Phylloscopus whistleri. Next base: position 4,244,278 of record JADMLD010000683.1, on the reverse strand, counting down.
AATATGAACAAATAACTAAGCATTTTAAGGTAATGAACCAATGTCTATGTTACTGCATTGGTTAAAAAGAAAACTGAGAAGAAACACGTGGTGGAATAGTTGTTGTGTGCTTGCTTTTATCTGTTGGGTGCTCGTTTTTATCTTCTCCTTGCACCGTTCAGTTGTTCTGAGTGAGGCTGCTTGTCACTCTTCCTTCCTGCTTTTGAGCATAATAATAAACTGACATCACCCAGAAGCATAAAACTATTTTTAGAAGTTGCCATCAATTTTCTTTAACACTCAGATTAAAGTTTGATGTAATGTTTGTCTTACAGCATTGCTAATGTTAGCTGACAAGTATCTTAATTGTATAAAGCCACAGTACATGATGAACTAAACCTTTGTATATACAGTGGGCCAATTTTCTAAACTGTGTTTTTGGCTGGTGTCAAATAGGTATTATGTGTAGGGATTTACTGTGTCAACTTTAACTTTAAGAAATACATGAATGCTGCACAGAAAAAAAAGTTCTCTGAATGTGCTTCAGTAACTGTAGGAACTCATTTTAGCCATTTGTGGTCCTCTTCTGCCTTCCACAGACCTCTGACTAACTGAATCCTCCTGACAATATTTTTTCTGGAAAGCAACCTGTGTGGCACATGGTGCCTGTGCTCATTTGGTCATGTAAGGGTGGGATTCTGGTGATGTCAGCTGAGATGTTTCCAGTGACTTAAGTCTGTGCTGTTGAACTGTAAAGCAAAAGCCTAAACTACCTTACCGTTGCACGTAATGGTTTGAAAAAGTCTGGAGGCAGAGTGGTGGCATTACGTGCTGAACACGCTATGCTCAAGTCTAATGTTTGTCTTTTGATGCCATGCAGGATCAAGATGAGAACTCTTACTTGTTGGATGGTCAGTATATGCCATACAGAGGACACAATTCTTTCCGTGAGAAGTATTTCAGTGGTGTGACAAAGAGGATTGCCAAGGAAGAAAAGGACAATCAGAAGTAAAATATTATATAAACAGATTAAAAAGTGAGGAAATAATGAAGACCATGTTTCTTTGTAAGGACATCTGGATATGAACATTCATTTGGATGCTTCAGAAAAATAAATACTGCTTTTAATTTTAAAACAAGATGAAACCCACAACCCAGGTTGAGAGCAGTTCTTTTTAATTAGCTTTGTTTATAGCAGATTTTATTGTACAAGTTTTTTGAGTCTTATTTAATTTATATTTGTACTTTCAAGTATTCATGATGATTGACTAAAACCATTATTATTGTTCTTTCACCATTAACGTTTACAAGAAAGTAGTAGTATTATTTGGCTTTTTAAACTGTGAACATCTGGCTGTTTTAAAAACACGTGGTGGTGATCAGGGATTGCTGATTAAGAAGATCATTTTCATTTGTTTTGTTTTGTAAATGGTGTACAATAAACCAAGGTTGGTGTGAGGTTTTTTTAATTGTTGCATGCAATAATTACTCGTAGGAATTCCACTTGCTCTGGCTGAGGTCACAAGTGTTTAAAACAACAAATGCAAAGAAACAACTGGGCTCATGCACACCCTGCAAAAAGAAAAGCCTCTGTGACCTGACAAACTCTGGAGAGCCTATTAAACCCTATGAAGCCTGTCCACATCTGAAGCTCATCTGTACCTTGGATTTGCTTTTGCATTCCTAAACCTTGACTCTTGGTCAAGCTAACTGTCTGCAGTTTTTGGTTCAGAAATCAATAGTTAAACCAGTAACAACAACAGCATAAAATCAGTAATGGTTCCCCAATGGTATTAAGCCTAATCAAATATTTGAAACCAAAGCTGTATTTGTTAAAGGGCAGACTTTGCTGAATCCACACCACGTCCATCATGAAAATACCTCATTTGAAAACCACTAAGCCCATTAATTCAGGATGTTAATGGCTCTTCTCATTTTGGTGGTCAAATATGGTCACATATTCTTCTTGGTCTGCGTTCACCAGGCAGGGCCTTGGTGAATGCATTTGTGCTCCAGCCAGAGGAACCCTGCTTCTCAGTTTGCTGCAGGTTGCTGACTGTGGTCATGTTAATGTCTTTGTAGATCATAATTTTTAAGTGCCTCTCGAAGGAAGACATAGGTCATTGTGTGTATCTGATCGAGTTCATTAACTGAATTTGCTCTTCTGTGTATTGTGGTCCTCAGCTGCAGCAGGAAAGCTTACAAACTCAATGACAACTTAGTCTGGCCTTCTGGCTCTAATCTGTGTTGTGTTAAGAAGTTCTCAAATAGTGATTTATTTTCTGTGTTTCCATTATAAATCACTTTGTTTCGACACTTTTAATGTCAGCCATATAATAGTTGTTCTGGACTCAACTTGGAGCAAGATCAAAGCTCAGAAAATTTTTCAAAAGCAGAATTTGAATTGATCATTTTCAAATATTACATCAAAAACATACTGCTTCTGAAAACCTGTCTGCATTTCAGCATTACAGTTTAGCATTCAGTTTTTATTACTTAACAAATTAAAATTAATTTCTGTTCTTCATAGGCAAGGAATTTTTCTAGATGTATTTATTATGCACTTATAACTCTTATTTTCGTGAAAGTTACCTTACACGTGATCTAAGTGGTTATACAAGAGGTAGGGCAGTGGCACATCTGGCTCTGCCTCTTCAGCGAAAATGATTTAGTTTATTTCTCCTTTGCCTGGTCCAACTTCTAGTCCCTTCAGCAGTGGTAGTGTAGCCTTTGTGTAGCAGTCCATACATACCAGCTCTGTCATTACTGAAGGATACCATTTTGAACAGAAACTGTCAGTGTATTTGGGGTACTGCGTCAACATTGGCTAATCAGAAATCGTTTAGAATTGAAATCAGATGTTCAGTCTCTGCTGATCCCCAGCTTTAAAGCTGTCACTTGGAAGTGTTCCTCATCTTTAAATTTCTCCTTGCTTCGTGTGCACGCTCCAGCCTGTTGTGCGTGCAGACTTGCAGAGCACAGGCGTTTATAGATCTAGAGCTGTGACACGGTCCTGGCGCCCTCCCGAGCGCAGGGCTGCCGGGGGGCTGAGTTATCCTTTCGGCGGGATTTGGCCATCGGTGGCCGCGGCTTCTGGCACTACCCTTCGCTCCGGTTCCATTCAGTCTCTTTCCGTGAGGTTCCAGTTTCCTGTCCCTGGCGGGGAGCGTCAGTTCATGAGCCCGCACTGAACTCGTGCCATTGTCATTCTCTCTTTTGGGGTGGTTTGTGCCATTTTCCAGTTTTTAAAAATAAATGTTATTTTTGGAGTGCTTTGTTGTGCTACAGCAAATTGGATGGAGGGAGGAGCTGAAAGCGGCTGCGAGGTCATATGGGCAGAAGCTGTCTCTTGCTGTAGAGAGTGATTTGTTGAGGCAACAAAGGGAAAGAGCCCCATCTTTTTACAGGATCCCTTTGCCTGGTGGTGGTGTTCTAGCTGCAAGCCTCCCACATATCTGTGGGAAGAGAAAGGGGAAAAGTAGTGGAAATAGATTTTTTGTGCATTTGCCATGTACCCTACCTGCCATCTCTCTCTAATACTTTTTCTTATTAGTGGCAAATTTGACCGAGTTTAACAGAAGTTCAAGGTTTGATGATGTCTTACAGATAACGGAGCTACACTTTTGTTGAAATAGGCAGAGGGAGTGAAGAAGAAGACAGTCTCTTCCAAGGAAAAGGCTGTAGCATGAGTTCAACTCTCATTAAATATCAGAGAACCCACATGGAAACAAGACCTGGACAAAAGCTCTAACCAATTTTTTTTGTTTCTGCTACTACAACCAGTGCTGGCTGGTGGAAGCTGTTGCTTCTTGATCTTCTCATTAAAACAAAGAGACACAAGTAAAAGCATACAAAAAAGGTTTTTTTAGTAGGAACACAAGGGTCTTGGCTGAACTTCCCACTTCTACTCAAGCTCTGAGGCAAACTCGCAGAAATTCAGACTCAGTAGTTTCTCCTTATCACTGAGAGGAGTCAAGCGGATGTGCCAGCTTGGTGAACTTCTCAAGGATAGTGCGGCTCTCCCTGTAAACCCCGTTTCTTCATCCTAAGAAACTGGTTTCTGTTAATGGATGACATCTGGGTCCCTTTCAGTAGAGGCAGTGTCCCTTCACTGGAGATGGGCTCTCCAACAGCAACTCTTGGTGGCTGGTTTTGGTGGACCCTTTATTCCTCTCTGCCAGCTCCAGAGGCTGGAAGGCTGTGGTTGAAGTCCTTAACAGTTCAGTGTCACTTCTGTTAGACAAGCACTCAGCATTGTGACTTATCAAGGTCACACGTGTTCATATGCACCACAGCTGCCAGAAGGCAGTCACATTTTTGTGAGTTCTCAATCAAGGCTCGCCTGTCCAGAATTACTGAAAAATGGTGTTAGGAAGATACATCATGGGCCTTCAGGCTGCTTTGATTTTAATTACATGTAGAAATGTTATAAGGGAGGAAATGCCTTAATAATTCCGAATCTTTTCTTTCCTTCTATCTCTGCTTTTTAATATTTCTTCTTAATGTTTTTTTCCAGTGTCTCCAGGACACTTCCACAGCTTCAAGGCCATCAGCCAGAGAAGGGTATCACAGAGTGGTGACCCTGTGACTTTGCACTGTCCTCTGGCCACAGGTTTTCCAGAGACAGAAATGTCCACTTAGAGCAGGGAAGAGGGACCGGGATGATACACAGTGGTTGCAGGTTGGAGAAGAGCTCTGGGATTAGTTGGCAGGAGGTTCAGCTGCTGGCTCAGCTCCCATCACCACCATGTTTCTCTTTACTGATTCTCCACCCCTTAATAGAAGCTGGGGAGAAAAATTTAATGTATACTTTCTTCGTTGTTTAGTTTGGTTTGCAGTTTAAACTGAGGTCCAGAGCTGAACAAGGCTGTTTTTTCAGTCTGGAAACTTCTTCCTAAAAAAAATAGAGTTGTGGGTGCCCAGGAGAATGAATAGACCAGTATCCCTCTCCATCTTTCTTTTCTATTTGATATTTGCAAAAAAAACCCTTTTCTTAAACTTTCTTCTCTCTTGTAATTCATTTTGGTCATCATGTAACTTAAAAAGGCAAAATATATCTTACCTGCCCCTATGCTACCCCTTTAATATATTTCTCTGATGTTCTCTTACTGGCTCAGTGGGCTGTAAAAATCTGTGTTTATAAATGTATCCTCACAGCTGTTCTCATTATAGTTCTCTGTCCTGGATGCTGTTATTTTGTACACCGTATTTTGCATTTTGTACTGCCTCTCACCAGTTCCAGCTTTCCCCAGCCTGTGGGTGGGGAGGACACCACTCCAACGAGATGAAAGCTCTCTGTTAGCTAAAGCACCTCATCAGACCCAAGGTCCTGGAGAATGGACATTCTGCCTGACTGTACTGAGGGCACTGGACCTGGAGACAGGTTTGCCAAGATCTTTTCTAACTCTTGTAGGTTGTATAAAGTGAGGTGGGCAGCTGAGAGGTAAAGTCCATTGATGGGAAGGAAATCTTGGTGTCTTTGCTGCTGCTTTTGGGATATTGGCTGACTCTGCACTCAGGGGTGCTTCAGAAGCTGCTGAAAACCCACACAAACCAAGGCACAGGGGATTCCACTGAGTATGTCAGGTTTGACAAGGACTTTGAGTAGCAAAGTAGGATCAGGATATTTTGTTTCATTTAAAACTCCCTAAAAGTTGATTTTTTTTTTTTAATTCGGTTTTTAGGTGCTGGAAAAAGCTGATTTTGTACAATCATATGTTAATGATCATCTGAGAATCTAATCCAAATTTTTGTTGCCTTACATAAAAGAGGTGAAAAAAAATCTAAACATGTTCAAAACAGCATAGTATCACTGTGGTAATTCTTTCCAAAAGGAAATGTTATTTGAAGGGTTTTTTCCAATGAAAATGCCACTTGATGTATAAATTCTGTTTTAAAATTTGTTCTTCATGGTTTTGTTCTAATAAATATTTCATTAACAAAGTGCAAAATAACAGGTCATGTTATTATATGTAATTGGATAAGTAGTTAATTATAATCAAATACATAACTCCTAAAATTCTTATTTCATAAGGAGACACCATTGGCAAAGTGGTCATAGTTAATCAGAATATTTCCTTCTCTGGAGTCTGTCCCAGAAGATGGGATGTCTCTGACTGATGTCTAGGGATGGATGTTCAGTGCCATGACTGGACAGCCCAGAGTGTCTGCTTTATTCTGAGACAATTATGGAAGGTTTCCACTAAACACTTGAGAATTATGCTGTGTATTTTGGAGGCAAAACTAATCCTTGTTCTATCTTTTCTGCTATGGATGTAGCACTAGCGGAAACGCAAGTGGGTAACTGCAGTACAGAATAAATTTAGTTATGAAAGTTCTTAACTAATAGACAAGGTTCTTTAAATACTATGATTTTTGGCTAGACATGAAACACAGTTCTGTGGAGAAAATCCTTTGAGTTAGTTGGATCTGTTACAGAATCACAGAATATGCTGAGTTGGAAGGGACGCATCAGGATCATCGAGTGCACCTCCTGGCCCTGCACAAAACATCCCCAAGAAATCACACCATGTGCCTCAGAGTGTTGTCCAGATGCTTCTTGGTCTCTGTCAGGCTTGGTTCCCTGGGGAACCTGTTCCAGTGGCTTCCCTGGGGGCAGCCTGTTCCAGTGCCCAAACACCCTCTGGGGAAGAACCTTTCCCTGATATCCAACCTAAACCACCCCCACCTGAGCTTCATGCTGTTTCCTCAAGTCCTGTCACTGGTCAACAGAGTGAAGAGATCAGTGCTTGCCCCTCCTCCTCACAAGGATGTTGCAGACCACTATGGGGTCTCCCCTCAGTCATCTCCAGGCTGAAAAGACCCAAGTGACCTCAGCTGCTCCTCATAAGGCTTCACTTCCAGACCCTGCACCCTCCTCATGGCCTTCCTTTGGACACTCTCTAACAGCTTAATGTCTTTGTTATGTTGTGGCACCCCAAACTGCACACAATATTCAAGGTGAGGCCGCCTCAGCTCAGAGCAGAGCAGGACAATCCCCTCCCTTGCCTGGCTGGCAATGCTGTGCCTGATGCACCTCAGGACACGCTTGGCCCTCCTGGCTGCCAGGGCACTGCTGACTCATGTTCAACTCTCTTTTTACCAGGACTCCCAGATCCCTTTCCACAGCACTGCTTTCCAGCCTCTCATTACCCAGTTTAGCTCCTTACCTTTACATACAGGCTCTCACCAGTTACATCAGTTCTCTCCACTGAGGTGTTCACAGTTGTCTTCTTTGTGTGGATGTATGTGATGGGTGGAATGATGCCTCTGAGGTCACAATTCATGCCTTTATAAATCAGATTTGTTTTGAGGCAGTTGGCTTAAAGCTCTGAGATTAGGAGTGCTGGGCAGGTGCAATGGGTTTATTGCAATAACAGCTGTGACAGAGACTAGCATAACCAGAATCGTGAGTAGCACCATAGGACATAGGCTTCTGTCCTCCAGGGAACCTTATGTCTCATTAATAAACAGACCCATAGGAATTTGGAAGTATTTTGGGAAGTTCCTACTCTCTCTTCAAAATGCGTATGTGGCAGAGAGTACTTCTGTGCTCTTGCTCGAGCCTCATTCCTTAACACAACACTCCCTGGATAAATGAAATTGCATTTCAAGGAAAGAAAAGGAGCTGGTTTGCTTAAGCAGTATTTGTCACAGTTGGCATTTGCAAAACGTCGTGTTCTAGTCTCTGCAGCTTGGAACAGGAGCTGTCATAGAAGTGTGTGTGCAAGGACTCTGGTTGTTGCTGAGGAGATGGTTCTGGGCAGTGTGGAGTGCTGGTGCTCACTGACTGAACACACACAAGCCCCAGGCACCACCTGTGCTTGTGCTGCCTCCCCGTTCTGGCGTTCCCACTGACAAGCTGCAGGCTGAACTCGTTAAACTACTGCTGTTTGCTGCAGGGAATGACCTGCCAAAAACCTGCACAGCCCTGTGCCACTGGGGCCAGGGGAGCCGGCTCTCCCCACTCACCCCCAGCCGCCCTGCCTCTTTACAAAGCAAAGAAATTAATTCTGTAATGATCATAGAATGGCATTTTTAGCCTTATGTAAAAATGTCAAGGAGGACAAAGATAAGGATTATTTCTTAATTAAATACGGATTTTATTTTGGTTTTTGTTTTTACTCTAAAAGCAAATCAAAACAGGCTTGCGCCAAGAGCTGTTATAGCCCACCCTCTTCCAATTTTTTTTAATTGTATTTTTATATGCCTGGCAGAATTAGTGATGAAAATCTTTCCAGCTGTGACTTTGCCAGAATCCCTTTCTGAAGCTCCTACTAATTTGGATTAAAACTGGATGGATGAAAGCCTCAAACAGCAAATCCTGGCAGTAGATTTGCTGAGGCCCCACAGCATATACTTCTCCAACTGTTCTTATCTTCTGAGGAAAAAAAAAAAAAAAGAAAAAAAATGTTAACATAATTTTGTAATTACACAGTTGTTAGTATTCTCCCTGCCTTTCACCTCCCTGGGCTGGAACACAGGGTCCCACCACCCCAGCAGCCTGCTGGGGCTCCTCTTTGCAGGACAGACCCCTGGCTTTTGCAGGGCCAAGTTTTAATTTCAGAATGGTGGGGATTTTAAACACTGTCTTGTACCAGCTACACTACATGTTAACAGCTGGCCTGGATTTTAGAGAGACCTGCCACCCTGGGATGTAACAGTTCAGAATGGAAATGGTGGGTGTGCAAGCCTGTCATTGGAAGGATGTGAAGCCACCAAGCTTCCTGAGTCCCGGCTGCTGGGTGTTCACCTCACTTGCTTAATTCTAGCAGTGTTGGCGCCGTGTTGTCTTACTGTCCAGGCTTCCTGGAGCCAGCAGCTGCAAGCTTTCCTACTGCCACAGACAATTAAATTAATTTCTTTAAATTGGACAAATCGATGTCTGGCAAGCGGCCCATGTTCCTGCTCCTCTTCCCTCTCGCCAGGAGAGTCTTCTGGAAACTTGTGAGCTTACTAAGCCCTTGCTCTGTGAGTTCCTCCCTTCATGGCCATGCTGAGGCCAAGGAAAGGCAGTGCTCTGAACATGGGCAGTGCTGTGGGATGCTGACAGCCTCTTCCCAGGGCTTTGCCACAGGCTGCCCTCTTCACCAGCATAGCCCCTCCAGGTGTGAGGCTGCAGCTCACTAAGGCACCTGAAAGCTACTTGTGAGCACGTTGTCTTAGATCCCAGTGCCTCCCGGAGGGGATAGCAGGAGCTCCTTGCTACAGATGCTCCAAGCCCCTTGCTGGCCTGCCTGGAGCACCTCTGCATGGAGAAGGAACATGAATATTAACTGTTACATTTATGGCATACTCTGTTAATCATTAGGAACGACAGCAACTTTCCCCACTTGCAATTTCTAGCAAATCTGAAGATTGTGAAGAGGTGGCCACTTCTAAAGCATTATGGGAGAGAGTGTAGGCACAGCAGCATCTCCTGTCTCCAGGCTGTGCCTGCTGGCATGGAAAGACATGTAGGCCCTCTGCTCTTCTGTGAGAGACCTACCCTTTCCACTAATTTCCAGGGGGCCAAGGGCTTTGTTTTTATGGGGTGTGCTCCTTGTCTCCATTAGCTGCTGTTTTGCTCCATCACTATTCAGCAAGCATGAGCTTGGGAGTCTGTCTCCAGCTGCTTTGAGCTTTACTTTCCTTCTCAAGATGCCTTGAGGTAGGCGTGAGTGTAGTCTCAAGGCACCTAGTCTTTAATGTCAGTGCCGTATCTCAAGCAGTTGTGTTGGTCTCCTAGTCAGTGGAGAGGGGTAAGTCCAGAGCACTTGTCCATCTGCTCTACTGGAGCTCTTGCATATTAACAACTCAGACTTGCTCATTTAGGAGCTACTCTAGTTGGTAATGTCTGTTTTTTTACTGAACCTCTCTGTTTACAGTGAGGCCGGTTAATCCACCTTCATTTCATACATGCATGTAAGCCCCTGCATCTGTTATGCTGGATGAGAATATTTATGGAATAGTTTTGCCCTTGTCATTTTCATCTACTTTGTTCATCCAAAAATGAACCAATTTGGCTTTGATATACAAGAAAAAACAGCAATTCAAGAAACACCCAGGAGAGCAAACACCCAAAGATCAAAATCTCTCTTGCTCTCTTGGCGGTCACAGAATTTATTTCCTTTTGTCCTTTTGTCCATCTATCACATTTGTGGCTCATGATTTCTATGAGCTGCTGCCTACTTCTCCTTTTATCGTGGGTTATCTAAATATTTGTGCAGCTAATTTTATTTCCCCTTTCACTAGACGGTTACTTTATACGTATGATGCTTTGGGGAGCTGATGGGTAAGATACAAATCCTGCTTGGGAGTACTGGATTACACTTCATGAAAGGTTCTGCAGATGAGTTATTGCTCCACAGCAAGTCCTCAGCCTGCGGTTTCACAAGCATGGATGCTAATGTGACAGTGCAGTGCTGCTGAAAGGAGTGGGGTTTGTGCCTTTTCCCTATTCCCTGGTCCTGGCTTTTCTCACCCTCTGCTCAGCAGTTACCCACTCTTACACTGACCGTGGTTCTTACTGGCACATTTCCTGTGCCAGGTCAGCACACTAAGCCAGCTTAAAACTGGTTATTTTGCTGAAACAGATTACCCCAAGGGAATGAATTTCCACCTTCAGAGGTGAGCTCTTGGATCAGATTGTTGTGGTCATGAAGCTGTGGTCTCTGTCACATCACTCCTAGACCTCAGGCTGACTGTGGAGGCTGTGAAGCTCTTTGCTGAAATGCCCAAGGACCTCCTGGCAGAAGGAAAGAAGATGATGATCTTTGTGTGACAGAGACCATGGCTTCATGACTACCATGAGCTGATCCAAAAGCTCACCTCACAAGAAGGAAATTCAGCCTCTGAGAAAAGGGAAGATACACTGAAGTGAGAAATCTTGCCTTTGGGGGCTGTTTATTCACTTGAGACTTAATGCTTTACTACATTTTCCTCTTAACTGAAGGGCTATGTTGTGGGTGCTGAAAGCTTTCCTTCCTTCTTGTGATCCAGGGGCAAGGTGTGCCAAAGTTAACACAGAGAAACCATGAGGATCAGTAGTGGAGCTACAAATAGTCCATGGGATTTAGCACCTCGGAGGGGCACAAAGAGATTAGCAGCTCTGCAGCATTTGTAGTCTCTCTTCAGATTTTGGAGGATTTTAAGGTGTGGAGAAGTCCAACCACACTATGTGCCACAGAGCAAAAATTGCTCTTTTTGTGTGTGTGATTGTGGATATTTATTTATTCAGTGCTCTCTTTTTTAATACCTCCTAATTACTACTTTTCCTTTCAAACGTTCTCTCTCCAAGCTGATTTGGCTTATAATAGTTTCCAACACTGTGAAAGTGGCACTTTTGGAACACAATATGTTTCTGCTTTGGTCTTTGGCCTCTTTGGATTTTCATCTCAGTGGCTACTGATTTTTACTGAGAAATCAGTCCTTTCCTCTCAATCTGTCAGCTGAGGTGCATCCTGGGATTCCTTTCATTTGGGTGCTGCAGTGTATTAATCCAAGCATTTCAAGAGCTTGCCTGGGTAGCTGGTGTGAGGATGTGCTGGGCTGATTTTTTTCTCTCTGTGGTTTGGTGAGACAGTTCTTTTCTGTGTGGGTAAGGTCTGAGTAGCAGGACATAAGCCAGACTGAAGGTGTGAGATCGCTGACTGGTTAATCCCACCCTGAATAATATGAGGGAGCTGCAGTGTTGTGTAGCAGGATAAGTCAGTTACCCAGCAAACAGCAGCACGCAGAGGAGTTTTGGGAGGTGTCTGGACTAAGGTGCCACGTGGGGAAATTTGTACCATATATGCTGATGAAGTGGTACAAGAGGGACAGAGCAGCAGCTGTGGTTGCAGTGGGTAACCCAGAGTTTCTATCCTGCCCAAAGCAGGAAGATGGTTTCTGTGTGTGAAATGCAAGAGCACATTCATCTCTGGGCTAGGGAACATCTTCCTGTGGAACATCTGCCTTCAGGAAGGCAGGGTTAAGACTCTGCTGTGGCCCTTCCTTCTGCAAATTATAAGAAAACCCAGTACTCCTTATCCTGTAATGTTTCCAAATACAGAGCTTACAAAGTTACTTCATGTATTTAACTAAACCACAAGATGTCAGGCTCTCAAGATAAGAAAGAAAAACACTGATTTGTTCAAGCAGATCTAGAGGAAGCCACAAAGATGATCAGAGGGCTGGAGCACCTCTCCTAGGATGACAAACTGAGAGTTGAGGTTGTTCTGCCTGGAGAAGAGAAGGCTCCAGAGAGACCTTCTGGCAGCCTTACAGTACCTAAAGAGGAACTACAGTAAAGATAAAGAGGAATTATTTATCAGGGAGTGTAGTGTTAGGACAAGGGGTAACAGTTTTAAACTGAAAGAGGGTAGGTTTAGATTAGATATTAGGGAGAAATTCTTCCCTGGGAGGCTGATGAGGCACAGGAACAGCTTTCCCAGAGAAGCTGTGGATGCCCCATGGGAGTGTTGAAGGCCAGATTGGATGCAACCTGAGCTCTGAGCAACCTGATCTAGTGGAAGGTGTCCCTGCCTATGGCAGGGGAGTTGGAATAAGATGATCTTCAAGGCCCCTTCCAACTCAACCTTTCTATGTTCCTATGGTTCTATGATTTGAGTGCTTTGCATTCTTGAATGCATTTGTCCTCAGAAGATCCTTATGAAATAGACATTATTCCCATTTTAGAAATGTGACTTGCCCAAGGCCATATGAAAATGAACATCTCCCAAGTCTCAGGCTAGCACCCAAACCACTCCAGCAGCTTTTCTTCTAGGGCTGATCACAACCAGCTCACGATGCTGTACATCTGCTGAGATTTTTTTTCTGTGCTAGGAGATCAGGGAAGCAAAATGTTCTGGATCTGTAAATCTCAACCTGGATCTATCTGTGCAACTAGTAATTTTGTAAGGTTCTGTTGTAGCATTTAAAATTTTAGAGCTTGTGGGCACCACTTACACTTACACCACTTTCCTTTCTAACTGGAAAGTACCAATGATCCATAGGACTGTACTAAAAATACATGAAAGAAAGAATGATTTTAAAATTAGTGGGAAATTCATGGTGAAATCTAAAGTAGTTATCCATTAAATATGCATGTTCTCCTGAACAGAACTGTTTGGTACCATGAGAAACAATGCAAGTGAATTTGCCAAGTACTGTTAAATTTTTCTGGACAATTAGTATGATCTTCAAGTAAAACTTCAAAGGTTGTAATCTGCACAGTTGGTTTCCTTCACTCTGACTTGTCAGTTGTAAGAAGGCTACTCTATTTTATACTAAACGACAGCAAACAGATCAAGACCTAGGAAACTGAGAAAATTAATCCTTTATTTTAGCAGTTATCTTCAAAGCTTGTCTGAAATATTTTTTCCACAAAAGCCCCATCTGTGTTAGGATTTCCAAAGTAAAAAATGAATGTCTATGATAGCTAACATCAAGAAAGACTAATTTATGTATGGAGTGTTGCTAGTCTGTGAGCACTGATGGTGCTGGGACTAAAACACACTCGTAGATTTTCATTAAAACTGGAATTGTTGCTTATCCTCCACATCTAAACCAAGTGTCTGCCTTATTTAAGTCAGCATTGGGCTGAGATACCCAGTATGAGAGACACAAGAATAACATTTAATTTTTCAGAAAGCTTTCTGCTGTTAATGGCAGATCTTCACGGGAGTCATATGAGAACGGAGATGTCATTTAAAACTTACTGTTCTTCCGTGTCACCTTCAGGCACATTTTGCCAGATCTGAAATCTAGAGCAGTGTTGACACTATTCTCTCACTCCAGAGAGAATAGACCATTCAATCCTCCTCCATCACTCAGCAGAGCTGTGACAAGGTGAAGAGAAAAACATCACAACATTTCAGAGAGTCTGTCTTAGCCTTCTTCACAGGATGCAACACATCAGCGCAAAGAAGAGGACGGGGTGGTGTGGTACCTCCAGCACATGCCTGGAAGATTATTTTCAAAGTTTTATGTTTGTTCTTCTAGAAATGAATTCCCATTCTATGATGATGGATATTTTCAGTGTTAAAGGTAAGAAACCAGACTATCAGATTACTGGCTACCAGATATGGATAACGGATTGTGTTGGCTGTTCCAGCAGCCTGTGATTTTATGTCTGCTCTTTACTCTGCCTTTCTAGCCTTTACTGTTACAGATGGATACTGGACTGCTGTTCCTAAATTAAGTTGGAATAATAGGCTGTAGAGATGGAAAAATGCCTAATGGTCCATTTCCCTATAGCTGCCAAATAGACTTTATTAAAAAAAAACATAGGCAAATGTCTTCCATGGCAATATTTTACCATGAAATATTACACCCTCTTTATAGTCTGGGTGGAGAAAAGGAGACTTAACAGCTCCTTGGCTTAAGGTTTTGACAGTGTGTAAGCTTGGTACCCAAGAGTCTTCTGGTATCATTCACCTTTTGCTTTGCAGATTTGGAGCACGTGGGAGGTCAGATAGGGCAGTCTGTAAAGTGTCCAACTAATCTGCTGTGCTGTGCTAATAGAAAAATTCTGAAAAGGGAGGTACAGAACATTTGTTGAATCACAAACATGAAGCACCCAGTCCCACAAGTTGCTTTATTTATAACAAAGCACAAGGACTGTAACTTTGCTGGAGTCCCTGCCATCCAGCTGTAAGGATGCATTTGCAGCTACAATGGCTGGGTTGCTTCACTTGGACTCACAGCTGCTCTAAGTTGGACAAAGGGGTGGCTTTCTTCAAAATGGGCCCCATCTGCTGACTGTCCTATTGCACACATAACTGCACTGTAGTTTCTGAGTTTCCTCAGAACTGATCTCAATATGTGGCTCTATAAACCAGGAGTTTCGATGTTCAAAGGTGTGTGTGTTTGTGCGTTTGTAGATCTGAACTCTACAGAAGTAACTAAAATATGTCATTTGGGTTACTGAACCTGTAATGGAAAAAATGCCCTGCAGACACTGTAATGGTTTAATTGGAATTCAATCGCTTGTACTCTTTAAGGCTTTTAAAGAAAAATATCAAAGAATGAACTGTAAAGCCAGATGTGTATCTCCAGAGACTTAAATTGTCCAGTTTCCAGTGACAAGCTTTAATTCTCCTCCCACTTAGTAATTTTACATTGGCACAAGTTCTTCGGATAAGAAAGGGCAAGTGACCCCTCCAAAATTACTCTTCTTACATTGGGTTGAAAACAATGAGATCTCACAAAATATGTAATCTCATTAATTATGAGTGTATCTGCATTAATGTCTTGGAGGTGAGCCAGAGGAAGATCCAGTCTATGCAATTTTGCACATGCTTAGGTGCTTAGCCAGGTTTAGGGATTATTACAGGTACAGAATTACTGATGACCAAGCTTTTCCACTCCTTTCCCCATTCCCTCCCCTCTCCTTTCCCCACATTGTTACTTAGATTTCAGTTAGTTCAGGTGCTCTCTGTTACGTTAATGTTTGTCTGAAAAATATACCAAACCACAACAAAACCCAGCCCCAAAAAGCCCCACACTAAAGTCTGGGTTTTGGTTCTGAATGTCCTTATTTCAGACAGTCCTTGTGAGAAGGGGGTCCTGCCGAGGCAATGCACCAGCAGCCACTGTCAGGTCTCCTCTGAGCACTGCCCAGACAGGCATTCAGAGGGAAAGGGGATCTGTGACCAGGTGCCTCAGGTCACCACAGACCCCCATTCTCCCGAAGTCCCCTTCTCCCCCCTGCAGTGAGAAGTCACTGCTTTGTGCCGTTCATACCTCTTCTGTCAAAGCAGGACATTGTGCCTTGTGGTGTGGGACTTGGAAGGACCAAAGTGTGCCATGTCCTTGTCTCTAAATGTGTCTGCTTTGTGTCAGTAAAACCACTCACCCCTTAGCAGGTGCAGAGCAGCTGCTCTCTTGGGCTGGCACTGGTGACCTGGGTTCTGGTGGTTGCAGTTCTGGGAGCACACTGTGCTTATCCAGTCAAGGAAATGGTTAGGGCCTCTATGTATAATGTGCAACACAGCAATAAGGTGGGGTAGAGATTTAAGCCCAAAGGAAATAGCATCTCTTTATATGAATTGGAAGGGAGTTTGAAATGCCAAGGTCTCATTCTGGTTTCTTTGTGGGTTCACCTTCCTCTTTACTATTCATTTCTCATGACAGAATGAAGTTTATTGAGACCTTTCATTTTACTGACTCCTGTCCCAGAAGCAGAAACTTAGGATGCGGTGGGATCTATGCCAGCCTCAGTTTCTTTTCTCTTCTCCAGCAGTTGTCATCTGATTATTAACAGCCTTGAAATGCATACAATAAGATATATATTGGAGAAACAGATACAAAGTATGGTTTCTACTAAAATGAACAACTTACATATATTTATTATGGAAACCATGATCTTGGATGTTATCATTGGTTTAAAATATGACTAATTGTTTGGAGAGACTATCCAGTTTAGTTGGATGGCTGGCTAAATACTGTAAGTAGTTTAAGACTGAAGTAGTTGATTCTGATGATAAAATATGCTCAAATATTATTACAGTTGTGTGTTTGCATGAAAACCAAGGGGAAGGGTTTGGGGGGTGAGGTTTGTTTCTTTTTTTGGCTGAGTTCTTGGTTTTCTTGGCCAACAAAATTGTTCCATTTCAATCTGATTTGCAAAGAAATTGTTCAATAGAGACCTGTAACAGCTTACTAGAGCTGCTGGGGCATTTTTGAGATCAGTGATGTTTAGTTAGAGACAGAGGACAGAAATTGCTTTTTATTCAAGGGTCTAACTAATAGAATGAATCTAAACTTGTTATTAATTCCACTTGCAAGAGAAGAAATTGGGAAACCACAAAAGAGAAGGTCATTCCTATACATTCAGCTCCATTTCTGTTGCAACAAGGATCTTGGGAGAGGTTGATCTGTCTGTTTTAAGGTTATATTTTTCCCTTCTTAATCTAACTTTGAAAATCATATGGCAGAGAATAGGGGGATTTGTAATATTATATGTCTTTGAATATTTTGAATAAGGGTACTATTTCTCAACCTTTCTTTATTGAAGAATGATATAGTCTTATAAAATCTATGAACCTTTCTGTTTCCCTGACTTTATTTGATAAAACAGTCAGTAATAAGTAAGAAAATCTTTGGGAATCCAGTTAATCACTTTGCAAAATCCTAGCTTAATCTTGTAATCAGACAAGTTGATTATATATGTTGATAATAAAAATGTCTTTATGCCAGCCAATAGGTGCTGCCAACCTGTAAAAACTGGTGGTGAGTGACTGGCTCCCATTGTTTTCTCCATCAGGTGGTGATGTTTCTCAGCAAACCTCCTTAGAAACTGTGGTATAATCATTTTACCAGCCACCTCCTGGTGTTGTAGAAACCCTGGTGCTCTGTGGACCTTCAGCTGAGAAGCAGAGATGAAAGTGAGCAGAGCTCTGGCCTCTAACTTTTCTTGTTTTTTTTCTCCTTCATAAAGTGTCTGCTTTTGAGCTTCATCTGGACAAAGTGGGGATGCATTTGTGTTGCTTCTTTACCAGGAATTGGGAAGCAACTCCATTGTTTCCCAAAGAAAGAGAGAACAATTCTAGAGCAGGAGAACAGTGTTCTTTCCTATATTTTGCTTGGGAAGATGATATGCCTGAGTCTTGGAAAAAGGATGGAGAATATTGAAGGACAGTGTTGAGAAGCATTTAGCATGCTGTTGTCCTCAGGCCATGGGGCCAGCTGCAGAAATTGAAGAAATGTGGATTAACTTTTTCTACAAACCAAAGACTTTCAGGCTGCCTATAGTAGAACTCCAAGGTGCTTTTTCAGCTGATGGCAGCACTACCATTCACATAATTCCTAGTGTAAACTAGGATTCAGTTTCTAGAGCTGTGTTCAGAGATCATGTGTTAGTCATCTTCCACAGACACAGGCTTTATCCAGTCTTCAGCTGCCTGGATGAAATTATCTACTTTCTGTGACTCTTCCAACCGAAAAGTGAAGTCTAAGTTGTTGCCACTAGTGTGCTGTAGACCTAGAAGTAAATCTGGAGCTTTGAATGTGCATTTTTACCTATGTCCTGAACATAAGAAGAGCCAAGTCCTGCAAATGAAGTTTACTGCTGGCTCAGTGTCTCAGTGGGGTTAAAAAGGAGGCATTACAGTAACCTACTATTTGGAGTCTGGCACTCTGAGTATACTCATCATTTCTTAATCTCTTCCTGGGTCTGGTTATAATTTGCATCTTGAGCAATCGTATTGCATTCTCCATTTGCATTTATGTTTTCTTTTTCTATTGTTAAACCTGTTTTCATCTTACACGTTTTCCATTCTTCTGCGGCCCATAGCCAGTGATAGATGACAAGGTTCAAATACAGAAGGTCAATTAGATCATCCAGTCCATTTCTGCCAGCACAGGATTATTGTTTTTGTGGTCTATCTGCTATTGTTTTGTCCAGCCAATTGCTAAATAGGTCCTGTGTATTTGACAAAGTTTTGCCACCAATAATACCCCACATACCCTTAATTATAACAAGGGAGTAGTCTGGGGTACTGTTGAGAGGTGGGAGGTGGGCGGTGGTCTCCTATGGTCAGAAAAATTGTCATGAATTTTTTGATTCTTTTTACTCAGCCCAGTTTGGGTACATTGTTCTGAAGCACATTCCATTAACTGGTAAGTCAAACTACATCACCAGCACCGTCCTGTTTATCTCAATCCCTTCAGTCTAGAATACTCCCTTGGCAGAAAATGAGGTGGCTGTGGGCATTCATTCTCATTAATTCAAAGGTTGTTTTGTTTGTTTGTGCCTGCATGTTTGCAGTCATTCTGGGCAAAGAGGTTTGCAGTTTGCTCCCCTGTGGTTTCAAATTGCCGTGGTTTATGTAGCAGGGCAGCCTGTCTTAAGGAGGTGGATAAGACACTAATGAAAGCCACTTGCCTGCAGAAGGAAAGGTTCACTGGCAGTCCCAGAGAGAGAAATCTGCTGGATCTGAGACTGGGATCTTAAATTTTAAAAAAAATCCTTAATACAAGTATAAAGCATATATATGTGTATATATATATATATATATATATATATAATTCATGCCAGTTTCAAAATGGTGGTTTGGTGGGTTTTTTGTTTTTATTTATTATTATTATTATTATTATTATTATTTGGTTAGATTGTCAAGATTGTTCTTGATTGGACAATAAGAAGTAGATTTTAATTATTTTATAGCAGGTTTCTCTAGTGCCTGAAGGTCTGCATATCCACCAAAATCAGTGGAGAGGTTGCCTGCAAGCAGTATACAGCTGTCATAATTATAATATTACCTAAATAGATTCTGTTCATGCAGAAGCATTTTACTCTTAGCTGCATAAAATCACATACATATCCTTATCCTTTGGGATAGTCGTTTCTTGGATATATCATCTGGTTTCACAACAAGAACTCTTATACACTTAATAAGTGGGCATAAAGAGAAGGTCGATTTATGACAGAGTTCTGATACAAAGATACAGCTGCACTTTTCTTCCCTGGGAGAGCAGAGTCTTCATTCACAAGGCAGCAAACATAAGGGAAGATAATAAGAATCTGTCTGTCAGTTTTCCATGCCTAATACAGGGGTGAGAAAATCCTGACAAAGAGCTGGCTATGAAACTTCCTCATTAAGCTTTTACAAATTTTATCTGGATCTGCACACTTCCTGTGGGTAATACAGGCAGCTATGGGATTGGTGTGTTCGTGTCAGATGGGTGGAGGTCTCAGGGCACCTAAGTCCTGATTTCTAGGCGCACTTGAAAGGCCCTGCTGTCCACCTCAACTTCTGTCTGTTGTCATGCTTACGGCAGCTGCAGCCGGTCTTTTCAGAGCCTCACTTATCTCCGAGTTTTTGCAGAGCAAGTTCTCAGATGGAGCACATCTTCCCCCAGCACAGATGTTTGCTGGCCTCCACACTTATCCTCAGACTGGGCCCTGCTTCTCCTTGCACAGTTGCTGGGGGAGGGAGAGGGTGGGGGTGAGCCTGCTTTGGTGTGGGTGCTTGTGCAGCAGTCGGCACCAAATCCTTGCTGCAGACCAGGCAGCATGGGGGTTTGAAGCAGGTTTTCCTTCTCTGATAAGAGTGACCTAGCTACTGAGATACTGGATGCAGTGGGAGGTGAAGAAATAAGCAAAGGATCTTTCTGTGGCAAAGATTTAACTGGCTTGAACTCTTTTCCTTCAGGGGGAGATTCAGGCTGAGCAGAGAGATATTTTTGCTGTCTGTGACTGTGGTCCCAATCTGTTCTTCTGTGATTTCTCCACTGCAGTGTGAATAACTTCATACTCAGTGTGCTGGTTTCTAGGAATACTCTTCTAAGGCACCTAATTCTCCCCAGGAACTGTATCCTGACTGTCTAATTCTTGGCTGAGGAGTGTGCTAGGCAACAGGAAATCTGCAAAGTAAAACATTGCAACATCTAAGTCCCTGGCTGTACCCCAGCTTTGCTGGAGGACCAGTTTTCATCTGTTTGCCTATGAAAAAATATGCTCAGATGTATATCATTTCTCTTCCATCATTTAAATGATTCCTTATGTTTCCCACTGGCTATTATTTTTATTACCCACATGCAGTCACTTTGCTGCTTATTTTGTTCATTGTAATGCAGCCAGTAGCACTCTTGTTTCTTGATCCCCCAAAATGTGTGGTGAAGGTCCCACATTAGCAAAAGCTGGTTGAAGTTAAGTGGGTGTATCCCTCCAGCTTCTGCTATTTTGTGGTAGGAGCTGGACGAACTCATGTACTCAATGCAGAGAGGGACTGTCCATCCTGAGTTACTGGGTTGGATGGCTTCTCCTGCTGCCTAGTCTTTTCCTTATAAAGATGTTGGAAGGGACTGTGCTCTGAGTCACTTGCTGACAGCAATCAATATGATGCTAGTCATCTTCACATCTTCTATTTACTGACCACTCCAGGATCCTCTCTTTATCAATCTGAGGAATATTTCTCTTTCTTCCCCCACAACATGAGCCCACAGCTCACTAAAAGCAACACCAACCTAGTGTTAGGAGGGAGCTTTGCTGCTAGCTGCAGCCTCTTTGAGAAGACCATGGTTCCATGGCCAGAGCCAATAAATTTATAAATAAATTTATCCCTAGGGATACTTTTTAGTGTGGCCACAAGTGTGTATGCCCTCTCCTACTATTTGAGCTCTCTGTCCTTCTGTAACAGTATGACGCTCAGCACTAAAGATTTTCTTTCAGATGACATCTGGGCAGAAATATGAGAGTGAATCACTGATATTCTTTCTCATTTTCTGATACTGACACCATAACCCTCACTGCTCTGGGGATCTTTCATCAGCCTTCCACACCTGCATTTTACAAACCTTACCAGAAAATCAGTGTTGATGTGCAGGATTTCTTGGCAATAGATTATTGAAACCCTGGAGTGGGGAGCAGAGCATCTCTGCCTGAAGGTGTTTGGTCATCTGCTACACAGAGAATCAATATTCAAAGACTTGCTGACTAGCTCACTTCTTACCTCTGATGGTAAAGTAAGGCACACCCTGAAATGAAGGGCTGAGAAGATATTTTATAGAATCACAGAATGGTTTATGTTGAAAGGGACCCTAAAGATCACCTAATTCCATCCCTCCTGCCATGGGCAGTGACACTTTTCACTAGGCTGGGTTGTCAAAGCCCCATCCATCCTGCCCTTAAACACCTTCAGGGATGGGGCATTCACAGCTTCTCTGGGCAACCTGTTCCAGTGCCTCAGCACCTTCATGGTAAACAAATTCTTTCTCATATCAAATATAAACCCACCCTCTTTCAGTTCCAGCTCTACCTGCTTACCCAGTCTGTGAGACACAGGGTTTGAACACACACACACCCCTTTACCAGGGAGAACCAGGGCTGTTTAACCCATCTTGTAGGAGAAAAGGGGTTAGAAAGCTTTGTAACTGTGGACTTCGGTCTCCCCATTGCAGCTGTCATCCTTGGGCTCAAAGATTTAATTATCACATTCAGAGGAAGCAGTGGAAGAGGCAAGCTGTCTTTCCAGGCTGCAAGACCTCTCTGGTGACCATGGAGATGTAGTTCTCACTCTCTTTCTGTGTCAAATCTTTAAGACAAAGGCAGGAACCCACCTCTCCCTCTCCCAGGTGACTGTCACAAACACTTCTTTAGTTCACATAAAGCAAGAGAACATGTATGTGAGGAATGCCCTACAGAATGGAGGGAGCACCCTGTTTTGTAGAGGGAGGTTGTGGGAAGGGAGGAGACACTGAACTGAGAAGGTCAACATCTTGCAAGAGGAAGGTGAATCATATCTGTTTATGCTAAAAATGTATGCAGCCCATGCATACAGAGTGTCACAGTGCAAAGCTGGACCTCTAGTCTGTATAGCTGGGAGACAGATAAATTCTGTATTTGGAAGGATTTGTCCTGAGGCACAGAAATAAAAGCTTGTTTACAGTGCACAGGGTAAGATTTACTGAGCATTGTCACTATTAATAGCATGAACCTATGTAAGAATTTACTCCTTCCTAGATGACAGTTCCCTGGCCCTGGCTGAGAGTCCTGGACTGTCATCAAGGACTCTGTTATGGATAACATATTAACAGCATTGCTTCAGATGATTTCTGATTACAGCTCTCTCTTTGTTCCTTCCCAGTTTTCTTTTCCCAAGTCTGCTCATTTCCACTCTGCTTTCCCCTGTTCTTCTGGCTGTTCAGCTGCCAAATTTCTCATCTGAGTGTGTTCTGCCCCATAACGTAATCACTGCACCCAGGGCCAGCCATGAGACCCCAAAGAAAGGCAAATGCTGGGTTCCCACTTGGGTGGCACCACAAGCATTCCCAAGGGGAAAGGGAATCACTGCCTCTCCAGGCCAAGAGGTGAAAGTCTGGCCCTGCATTTGTGTACCAGAGCTGCAGGCTCTTGGCTGCTGTCACCGAGTGTTGAACCAACCAGGGAAGCTTTACAATATACATTGGCAGAAGGTCTGCCTCAGAAATTGTGTTAGATTTAAGGGTATGGAAATTCTTTCATTATTAGAATTCCCCAAACTTCAGCAGTCAGCAGATTTCATATGCTAATAATATTTGTGACAACAGGGAACCTACGTGGGGATTAAAATGAGGCTGGAGGTAGAATTAACCCAAATTCCTGGCTTTTGTCAGTTGCAAATAATGCTGCACTATTGAAGTTTTCATCTTAAGGATTTTAAGAATCACAAGACTATAGCTAAAGGTGATGGGAGAAACCTTGCATTGCCCTACAAATTCAGCTGACTAAACTAGGAGGTCAAGCTGCATAATTAGATTTAATCTTTTCACAGAGTGGTGTGTAAAGTGCATTAGGAGAAATGATTTTATTTCAGATGCCATCTAAAGCAACTGATTTTAATAATTGGACAAGGGCTGAGCCAAAGGCCTGGATTTTCTGTTTATCAGCAGTTTTTTGCTACTTCACATGCAAATTTGATAATATAATGAGTGCTGAGACGTAGTTTGTCCTGGAGCAGACGTGCAAAGCTGGCTGACCCCAAGGACAGGAACAGGATACGTGCTTCCAGAGGCATCAGGGGGACGCTTCATTTACTTTGCATAAATCTGTCTTTAGTGACTTGAGAGAGAACGCTCAAATACTTAAATGAACATTATTCTTGAACATGAAGTTTTAATAATGCAACTTTTAAGTTTGTCATCAACCTGTACAAATTTATAGCAGATGAGAGTCCATGCATTAACTGCTCTGAAGTGAAAGTCTGTTCCATGACTGAGGAATCCACTCTCAGTTCACTAGATCCCAAAGAAATCAACTCCCCAGCTGGAACTTGCTGGGAGAAACTAATGATGAGCATGATGGATAGAAGTATTCCTGGTGCCACTATCTGCATACACTTTAGGAGCAACAGCTTCAGCTTTCACAGTAATTTTGCTTTTAGCTTTCTGTCAGTATAATGAAGAAAGAAAAGTCTGTTTTTAACTACAGCATTAATTTTTTAGGCTAGATGTTAGTTGCATGTCAAAACTGAAATCTTTGTTGGTGGAAGTGACATATTCACTGGATGCATTTGAAAGCCTTAGAATTCAAAACAATACCAAAATAGTTTAAATATGTATTAAGTCAAATATACTTTCAATAGCATGAAATGTGTAATAGGGCTGCTTCTGGTTTGATTTCAAAACAGACAGCTTTTGTTTTCTGTCTGAAACCGCACACCGTTGTAGTTGGGTGACTTCCTCACAGGGTAGGATGGAAAGGAGCCATGGAAGCATAAAACCCCCTGTGAAACAGCCAATAAAGGAAATCCAAGCATGGATGATCTTAGGTGCTTCTGCTGTCTTTGGTGGGACACCTGTGGGGCCAGCCGGGACCGGGAGCAGGGATGCGTCCCTGGAAGTGTCTGTCTCTGGGTCACTGCAGCAGCTGAGCTGGGGCTAAATTGGAAACAGAAATACATTGTCATGTCACCCGGATGCTCTGCCTCCAGCCAAATGGTAGACGGAAAAAATGCTACCAGATGTTCTTATGTTATTAATATTGTTATTATTGTTATTATAAATAATATTCCATATTGGCTGGCGTTCAGTCCTAGCCCATCTGGAGTGCACATGCTTTGGAGGAGAGCCCCAGCAGCTTGTGGGTCCCCCAGTTCCCTGCACACCTGTAAAAGAGGCAGGGCAGCCCCTCCTCTCTGTGCTGGAGGACAGAGGATGCAGGGGCTGCCCTGTGACAGGATGCTCCCTGCCCCCTCCTCTCTCTCTGCTAGCTCTGCTGGCATCCCGGCATGCTGCCTCAGCCAGGCCTTTGTTCCACTTCCCTCTTTCCAGCAGGGTGGGATTTTTTCCCCCACAGTGCTGTTTTGGGGGCTTTGTATCCATATGCAACCCTGGGTTTGTATGATGAAGTCAGGCTCTGCTGACGTTCCCCTCGGTGGACGCGTTGCAGCAGGAGGTGCCAGCCTGATACTCCCATGGTCTGAAGCACCTCTGGCCAAGGAGGCTAAGATGCCACTTCAGTGAAAAGTTCTCTGGCTAAACCTTCCTATCTAATGTTTGACCAGAAACTCTTTAAAAATGTTTCTAACTGCTCCCACTCCATATTTACAAAAATAAAGGACCGGTTCTGTAGGTGAATATGGAGAGTAAGGCATCATTCCAGTGTGGGTTTCACCATGAACTTCGGCACATTCTCTGTCTCAAGGGTGCAGCAGCTACCAAGCACTGTACAACAGAAGTGCCAAACTATTGCTGGAGTGGAAATTATCCCATTATACGCATTTAGGCCAAATGTCTAGGAATACAGGAATGAGAAAAAAAAAATTACTGGACAAGTTGATGACAGTGGTTCATTAAAAAATAATAAAATGCTAGGATACTATTAAGTGTGGCATAGTAGTATTTGTATATATCTAAGCAGAGGAAACAGATCCAGTATAAATAGATGGAACTTTATAAATGAACTTTTGTGGTCACACTAGCTGTGCAGTAAAAGAATGTATTTTTAATTATTACATTGTGGTGACATACAGAATTGGTAAAGCACTTCCCAGGGATACATAAAGATGTTCTATCTGTCTAGATGTTTGCAAAGACAAGATGTTTGCAGCCACCAAAAAGTGAAGTGAAGAATCCTCTGAAGGTCATGTTTGCCTGAGAGGGCTGTACACACAGTACATGTCCTCACATGTAGTTCTGTGCCCAGGCAGCTGAGGGTCCAGTGTGGTTCTCAGTCCCCCACCATGGGTCACAATTCCCAGCTAGGGGAGCACAGACCCACCTGTGGTCCTTGTACTCTTAGCCAGAAACAGGAGGAGTGCAGATTCTGGCAAAGGGCAATGCCCACAGTGGCTGGAGAGTCTCTTCCCAAAGACAAACCTGGACCAGGGACACCCTGGCCAAAACAACCAGCTATGTTCTGGGTGAAATCTCAGCTGTTCTGCACACAGGAGTTAGCTACAACCACCACAAAACCAGTCACCATGTCTGGCTTCAGTTGGTTTGGGTCTGTATTGAAGCAATTCCTTTGCCATGGCTTCAGTAATGATCATCAGTCTTTATCTCACTTAGAGCAAGGCTCATCCTATGCAATGAAATGTCTACACAATCACTTTCTGCAGTGCGTCTCCTTTTCTGGCTGAAAGGTTTGTCCTGACAGAACAGAAGAGTTCTACGGCACTGGGCAGGGTTTTTCTGCCCATGACTACATGGAGATGTTTGGGCTTCTGAAAATGCAAAAATTGTAGGGAAAGGGCTGGGGTCATGCACAGCCCCTCCATGGACACTATGAACTTCCCAAGCAGATCATGCAGGTGCTGCCAGCCAGAAGCCCTCCTGGGAACAGTGGAGGCCCTCACAGATCTGTGGCTGCAGACTAAGCCCTTCATTCCTCTACAGACTAGCTTGGTATTTCTTCTTTCCTCCCATGCCCCTCCTTTTCCTTCTGCACCCCCGGGGACACAGAATCAACCAAGTATATTTTGGTGGAAGTGGCTTTTTCAGACACCTCGCATTCCCCCAGCATGCTGCTGGAAAACAAAACTGGTGCTAGTCTGAATCCATAAGGGAACAGCAGGAAACCTTTCCTCTATGAAATCAACAAGGCATTGTCACTGATGTGAATAAGTCACAGACTTCACGCTCGACACCTGAGAGACATCCACTCATCCTATGGAAAAGAGAGAAGCAATTAGTCTAAACTGTGGGCAAATGAAAAGATAAGGGTGTTTTCCCTCTCTTTCTTTCCCCTCTGTTTTAGAACCCAGCAGTTTTCTGCCCCAAGTAGAAAATAAGGATCATTTCTGTATTCAGCCTTTTTTTTTTTTTCAGACACTTATAAATCTTGCTAATTAGCTGTAGAAATCATAAAAGCTCAGCATAATGTTTTAATCATAAGCTCCTCAGGACACTGATGTTCATGTTGTTCCCTGGATCCACATTTCCATGTACAAATTACTGTGCCCATAACACTTTGGCAGCTCACCTCTCATGCCAAGGATATTTTCAACAGAATTATTATTTCAGTAACTAAGCCACAAGCTTACACCTGCAAAAAATAAAAATAAGAGAATAGCAGTGAAAGGTCCCCCCTCCTTGTACTGATGGGATATTAAAGCTTCTTCAAAGTAATTAAACACAGGTTTCTAGTATAAAGCCTGGCTGGCAGATCAGTGAAACAATTTTCTCATTTCCAAGAAGCTAAAGAAAAGTTCTCCAGTCAGCAGCTGAGAAGGATAGGAATCAGTAAGCAGCACACTTAGATAGCAGTGCTAACACTTGGGAATTTCTGGGGCAATACAACAGGTCCAAGGCATCGTGGACACAGCTGTGAAATCAAACCTCGCTTGAATTCTTATCCTAAACACCATAAATGAGGTCAGCATCTGCTAAGACACTGGATAATAATAGCTTGCTTAATTATACATTTTGCCTGTAATTTATTCCAGATCAACTTTCCTAGTGGCAATGAAGGAGGGTATTTTCCAATTCTTTTATGTTCCTGTTATTAGTGAATAATGCCCTTGGTGTATGTGCATGCATCTAATTTTCACTTTTGACTTTAATGCAATTTAATATCATCAAAATAAATATTATTCTTCACTTTTCCAAATTTTGTTTCAGCGCTTGTAAAGTAAATATTTTGCTTAAGAATGTGGAAAGCCTGTGCCTGCTTACTGAAGCTCTCTCTGAGGGGGAGAAGGAGCCAGTCCCTCTATCTCAGCAGCTCAGGATCACCCAACAGATGATGGTGCTTCTTTCAAGGTGGACAAGACTTTCCTAATCTGTGGCAGAGGAGCAGAGTGGATATTCAAGGATATCTGCTTTCGCCACTCTTAAATTCACCTCAGATTCAGACAAATAATAAAGGATGAAAGGGGTTAACGGGATAAAAGCTTTATTTTTTTGTTCCTTTACATGAATTGTCAAACTACAGTCAGCTTTGAACCACTAGACATCCTTTTCTGTCACATTCCTTTACTGTCTCCATGCTGACAATGTCAGTCAAATTCCTGAGCAGCTCAGAGCTCCTGTGCTGGGCGTGGCTGCAGAAAATTGAGCTGAGCCAAGCCTGACCTTTTGAAATCCCCCACCCCTGCAGTGGCGTGGCTGAGGTGTCACAGGCCTCTGGTGGTTATTTCTCATACACCTAAGACTGTCTGCTGGCAGTGAACATCACAGCTAAGAAGAATATCTTGGTTTGCAGCTGCAATGGAAATATGGAAATAATGGGAATATGGAAAGCACATAGGACGTGGTCTGCTCTGAGTGTGTGACTCCAGCCAATGCTGGGGGAGTCTGAGGTGAGTCAAGGGAAGCTCTGTAACTGTTCCCTTGGTAAACAAAAGCACCCCTCAAGATAGATGAGTTACATTTGCTAAAAAATTGGATGAAAAAGTCACTGATCATGAGTTTCTGGTTAAGTCTTATTTTCTGAGCTGTTTTCAAGCAAAAGTGAAAATTGAAAATTGGCAAACCTACAAGATCAATAGGGTTTACTTACATGACTCACCAATTAGCATGTCTGTGGCTTTTAGTAACATTGCATTCTTGCCAATCACACTGGTTTAAACTTTCCCTCATATATAAATTACACACCCAGATTCATGACTCCTTTTTTCTCTTTTCTCTTTTCTTTTCTTTTTTCTTTTCTTTTCTTTTTTCTTTTCTTTTCTTTTCTTTTCTTTTCTTTTCTTTTCTTTTCTTTTCTTTTCTTTTCTTTTCTTTTCTTTTCTTTTCTTTTCTCTTCTCTTCTCTTCTCTTCTCTTCTCTTCTCTTCTCTTCTTTCTTTTTTTTTCTTTTCCTCTGTTCTCCCCTCCCCTCCCCTTTTTTTCTTTTTCTTTTTTTTTTTTTTTTTTTTTTAATTTTCTTTCTTTACTTTTTTTTCTTCTCCTCCTCTCATCTCCTCTCGTGTCCTCTTTTGTCCAATGAATTTTCTATCCAATATCTCCAGGGAAGTCTGTCTGTTCAGCAGCTGAGAAGTGTGTTTTGGGGACAGATGCCCTGCAGCACTGGTTGCGTGAGAACCGAAACAAGAGATCAAGGAGAAGTCACCGATCTCCCTATGAGCTGTATAACCAACATTTCTTGTTTCAAGTTCAGTGGTCTGCAGGGAGTAAAGGGTCTCAATAAATGCATTTTTTAGAGGATCAAGTGAGAGTGTGGTCAACACTGCTCTTCTGTCTGTGAGTCTGACTGGCAGAGCAAGCCTGTTAGCTTTGCAGTCAGCCCCAGCCCCCGCCGCCCGTACCGTGTCCCCGTGTGGCTGGGCTGGGGCTGGGGCTGGGGCTGGGGCTGGGGCTGGCCGTGCGGAGATCAACTTGCACAGAGCCTCCGATCGCGTATAAATTCCCAGACTGAGCTGAAACATCTGCAAATAGCTGGGAGCTTGCGTGCTCGAGAGGCCGGTCCCCGTTCCTGACGCCGTGTGTGTTCATCCCTTCCATCGGGCTTCGCTACCCAGCAGAAGGAGCCGCCAGCGCGGGCTCCTCCGGGAAGCTCCCGCTGCTTTCAGGTTGGCACTGGGGGCCCGCAGCTGCCCTGCGCTGGCTGCCAGGGGATGCGGCCACCACAGGGCAGGGCCCGTGCTCGGGGCCCGTCCGGCCCGGGAGGCCGCGCTGCCCCACCTGGCGCTGGCCGGGCCCCGGCGGAGCCGCCAGGCAGCTCCTTCCTGCTGGGGAGGCCGATCCTGTGCCTGAGCCCTTGCTCGGCCTGACACGGCCGGGTTTGTTGACCTTACAGGTTCACTGCACACCACGTTATTCCTCACAGGCTTTTGCAGAGGTTATGAGCCTCGGGAACATGGGGTTAAAAGGGAACTAGGCCATGTATTTACATGGGTTTATTTTATTCTTTTCCTCTCCCGGTGCAGCGTGTTATTTTATTTGCTGCAAAATTGCTTTTGGCAATTAGATTAGGACACTTTTCTGCGTGTGAGAAATCTAAAGAAATTAAAAAGTCTTTGAGGGGCTTATACACCACCTTATGTTTAGCTAAGTTGAAGCTTAACAACAACCTGGACTAAGATGAGTTTATACACAGGCACATAAAGCTCCGGGGTGGTCTTGGTGGGTCTGCTGAATGCACCCTTCATCTGCAATGCTCCAGCCGCGTTTCCTGCCGTGAGTTTGCACAGGTGTCTGCATAACTTGGCTCCCAGTGTACTTATTTCTTGCGATGAGACACCAGACTGAAAAAATCACATTACACCAGCTTAGCCCGAGATCAGTTTGCTGGGCTGACAGTCAGGGGAAAACCTCTGGTGAACTGTGCACATCTGACACAAGAGTGGGGAGATCATTGGGCTCTGGACCCCTCAGGACCATTTTTAGAGATGTGCTTTCCAGGCCTGACCTGCCCTGAGCATGACATAAGGGAGCCCACACAGTGAGTCAGTGTTGGAACAGAATTCCTGGCGCTCAGTCCTCTGCTCGCTCTGCTAAACCACACTGAGATTAAACCAACAGAGGCAAAGAGGGAGCCTGGATATGAGGGAATTTAGCAGGGAACCTGCCTTGACTTATTAATGGAAACTTTTGAAAACAGGCAGCAGAAGTAATTTTATTATATTTTTTCCCATGCTGAAACAATTTGTGTGCAGTAGAGTCATTCCCTGGAAAAACATTTCTTTAATTTATCTTCTTTAATTATCACTCATCTTTAGCAGCATCTGGTTCTGATATTTTATTAGAAAGTTTGCATGTTTAAACCAGGTCTGGGTGGTATTTCATTTTTTCTTGTTTCCATTTTCTACTGTGCTGGTACTTCCTGTGGTGGGAAGAGATTGGCTTTGCTTTATTTCACAAAGTACAATAAATCATACGGCCATTCTATTTAACATCATTATTACCATGTAAGCATGCTCAGAGACATATCCTGCAGATTACGTGGTGTATTTACTTGAGGTTAGAACGCCAAGCATTACAAACAGCAGGCTGGGTTCCTGTTGTGAAAAGATGCACACTGCTTATGGCAAGATGTACTTTCTGCCCAAGATCTTAGCATTTGACTGGTGGTGCTGAACAGCTTATAATGTCCAAAACAAAGACTGATTTTTGAGAGGACTCCTTAAGATTGGGCCCCTGTAATATTTCTCAAGTTACGCTTCCAAAGCATGAGGTACTTGACATCCAGCTCCCTGCCGAGATTTTAAACTGTAGTTTCTGTGAGGGACTGTGGACAGAAGAAGAAAGATTGATGCTCTTATGGGCCAGTTCTTCCTTTGTTAGTAGTGCTTTTTGAGACTAGGTCCCTGCTAAGGGACGGGGTGCTGCTCAGGCCATCTAAGGTTCACAAACCTTTTGTTTCTGCTGCTGATTCTTTCTTCAGGTAAATGTCATTTTATAATCATATATGACCTTCTCTAAAGTAACTCACCAGTGTTGCTGGTGGATTGGTGAGAAATCATCCCTCGGATAAAGATTAATTCAACTGTAACAAGAAGATACCTATTTCTCTGAAAAGGAGAAAAAATGTCTTTTAGAGAATTGCACATATAAGCTATCACCACTTTATATCAGAAAGGATTAAAATGAGATCACGATGTCAGGTATTAAAAGAGAATTTAGAAAAAAAGAGCAGATGGCAGTTGAAGGTTTTCAGCACCTACAGTATATTGCATTTTCCTTCCTGTGACATCTGCTTACTTAACATGTGGTGTATACTGAGTTTGTGGTCTGCCTGTTTTCCCTATCATGCAATGTTTTCTTCTGGTTAGAGGGAATTATGGTCTGTGTGGTAAGGGTAAATTAAATATGACCTAGCAGTCACTTGTCCTCATATACATAAGACAGTGAGTCTTTGCTGTTGTCCAGCAAGGGCTCTGTCCTTTCTTACTGGTGCACAGCTATAATGCCCACAGGAGCCTTGATGGAATTTCATCTAAATTAACGGTTTGGTTTTGGAAGAGAAGAGCTGCTAGCCTTGAAAGGCAACATGGACAAGGCACTGCTGTGCAGAAATGGCTCAGATGATCATGAGAAGGGCATGCATTAGTACTTCTTTTTACTGCCCTGGAACTGGAAGACAGGAGCTGAGCAGACCTGGCACATACTCTATTGCAATGTAATGCAAAATCACTAATATGCTGATAGGTTAAGTATGAATTCATGTGACCTAAACAAGCCTGCTAAACAAGCAGAGGATACCAGGCCCTGGCAAAGAGCATTACCATTTCCAGCACCAACAGGCAGTGCTTTCTCCAGGTGGTAAGAGCTTGCCCCATTGTGTCTGTTCAAGCCCTCAGAGAGCAGGACTGGCAGTGCTTCTGCCCCTCTGGTGTCTGATGGGCCACAAAACCCACAAGAGAAAAAGACAGGTTGGCTCAGACATCAGGCACTGTCTGATGCTCTCGTTGGCATGAGGTATAGGGTGGAGACAACTGCCAGTGTCTGAACTGTGGGGCTCACATCCATAGTTTTCAGCAGAGTTTGTTGCTAGACACTGGGTCTTGGACATTGAGCCTCGGCCAGCTGGGGCACATTACAAGAGTCTGGGTCTCAACTTTCCTTGAGTTGCCAGGGATTGGAATACAGGAAGGAAAGGTTTCACCAGAAGCCATGTTTGGATGCCTGTGGACTTTCCCTCAAGGATAGTGTGACAAATGATGCCCACAAAATGTCAAAACCACTTTCTCAAAACTATAGTGTTGTTTCCTTTTCCAAAAAGCATTTACAAAATGAGGAGTTCTTCCCCATCCTCCAAATTATCCACAGCACTGCCCCTTTGGCAACTGAGGCAGGTCTCTGCTTCTGCAGACAGCGAGTGCCTGAGTCTCGGTCTGGTGCCCCTGAACAGCTCCCCAAGATCTCTCTGGCTCTGAAAAGAGAGTCCTGCTGATGCAGCCAGAGTTCATTTGTGCTTCTTGCTTGTCAGACTTTTGGCTCTGTCTTTCCCAACCAGTTCAGTAGGCCCTGCAGGAAGCTGAACCAGACTCCTGGGAGCCCATGACTTTCCCATTGTCCTGTGTTAACTGCAGGGCTGGCTGAGTTCAAGCCATTTTTCTTCCTTTCTGATTGTTTTCCTTAGAGTCTGCTATTAAGCATAACCCAAATATTTGTGCAATAAACAGTTATTAGGCCAGTGCACACTGTTAAAATGATTGTGGGACAGCTCTGTGTGTATCACACCATACACTACCCAGCTAAATATGCAGCAGGCTGCTCCTTGTCCATCACATATGCACATGACCCCAGGACAGCAACATGTGATGCAGCAGAGTGACGCCTGCCCTGACACCTGTGCTCTGGTCAGACTAACCAAGCTACAGCTTCAGGGATGTCTCCTAAAACGTTTTGTTATGAAGATTTGAACTGAGGCCTTGTGGCAACGCTAAGGTTTGGTCTTGGCTGGTTTCACCTTGTGTTGCTGATTTTGGAACAACGATGAAGAGATCACCCAGCTCTGAGGTCAAGTACAAACAGGCAGCAGCTCAGTTTCATCAAGGATATAACACAAAGGTAGTGGAAGATGCTCTTCATTCGTTCGATGGACTGTATTAGACAGATGACATCAGAGTGTCACTGCAGTGTCTAAAGAGCATAATTGTTTTATCCAGGTAAGGAGAAAAACGCATCTCCAGACTCTTTGCTGGATCTTAACAGGTAACTGAAAAAGAAAATGCACATGGAGACTAATGTGTTCTTCCATCTCTAGCTGAGTCCCATCCCTGCTCCCTTCTGGGAGGATGGTCCATTTTTTGTGGAGGTAGTTTTATGGGGAATGTAGAGACAGGAAGGCATTATGGAGAGAATAGCAATCACACTCAGGCTGAAAACAAACTGGCCTCCGACCGAGAGGGGACTAGAACTGCTCCAGGACACTCCTTCTGTCCCAGTTACCCCACCTTGGGCAACAAGAGACCTCATCGTCCTAGGATGCAAAAAAATAAGTTTCTGTGTGGATAAAGCCACTGAAATAGAAGGGAAAAAAGCCTCCCTCAGAAAGGTGTCATGCAATTATCAAGCTGTATTTCTTCTTTTCTGTGCTGTGTTCTTCGTCTGTCATGGATGTGAACTTGGCCTTGTGGTTGAAATGGCAACAACTGTAAACTTCAAAGAATAAATTCCTCCACGCTTTTTTAATAAGCGTCTACCCTCATCAGCAGACAATCTGCATGGTTCAGCTGAGTTTCTAATTGTCCAGTACTTTCATGCACGAAGTACAAGCTATGGTTTCCCAGGCTTATTTTAGGGCACAGCACTCACCCATTAGAGGGAAATTTTTCCATATTGCTCACTGACAGGATATGGAAGGAGTGAATATTTTGCTGGAAAGACCTGGGGTTATTCCCTAACAAATTGAGTGTGGTATCTGTGGTTTGGCAGGAACATCAGCACTGATTTATCTCACTGTATCCCAGAATCACCATGGGCTATCTGACTGCTTCAGCCAACACATAGGAAGGTTAGTGCACTACTTCCAGGTATTTTTTCTCTTGTGTTCTATTTATTCATTCCCAGGGGTATCCTAAAACTGACCCTTAGTAAAGCTCACAGTCCTTTCTTGCTCTGCTTTTCTTTTCAGCCATTTTCAGCCTTTCTATGTCTGAAATTAGGTGGAGAAAGGACTAAGTTAGGCCAGAGGTCCCTGGCTCATTTATGGCTTATTTGGCAAGCACCTGTTTTTACTGTTGAACTTTCCTTTCCATTCCTTTTAATAATTTTCTTTCTTAAGCCTAAGTTATTGGGTGCTGCTGAATCCTGGTTGTATTGCATTTAGGTCTTGGATCATACCTTGACGAAATTTGGGAAGAGACTTCTATGGCCTGGGCTTCCAGAAACAATAACAAGCAAAACTAACTTTTGCATTAAATCTGAATGATGTGGCTTTGCAGAGGCTGACTTCAGGGTCATAATTCCTGATTCCTGTCTGATCAGTGCCATGGCCTTTGATTTTGGGAAGTTCCTGAATACACTGAAAAGCCATCAGAATCCAACTGCCAATCCACTGATGTACTGAGATATGTCTTTTGTGCTTGTGTCAATAGCAGTGGATTTCTTTTTCAAAGGGGCCACTTCTCACTTCTTCCTTATCCTCTTCTGAGTATTCTGGACAAAATAAAGGCATCAGCCTTAGTACTGGGCATCTGATCCCAACAACCAGTACTTCTCTTTGTAACTGATGATAGGGATATAGTTTATTGCTTCAATAAAGCATCTTTGCAGATAATATGTAGGTGAGCTTGGGGAACCCACCCATTTGGAAGGCTGGTGTGTTTTGAATTAATTTCCTAACCTCACTATCCCTTAACATATCTGTGGCTTTACCTTTATTAGAGATTTTTAAGAACAGATTCAACATATACTCTCAGCTGTACTCAGCCTGCCTCATACTGGCCCATAGAATAAATGGCTTCCTGAGATCCCTTCCAGCTTTGTTTGTGGGATGTGTACGACTCTCATTTTACTACGACACACTATGCAAAAATATTACCCTGTGTTTTACATATGCTGCCTGTGAAGCTGTTTGTTCAAGCTGGACCCCTCCCCAGGCAAGACACCTCTCGGTGTTTCCAGTCTGCATATGTGGAATGTCCTCCAACTCAAATTGTTTCTTTTATGCCTGCTGTACAGTTGTCTTGTAGTTGTTTTGTCTCCTTTTGGATGTCTTCTTATACATTTCAATACACAAAATCAGCTTCTTATTTTCCTGGTTCTGTTTTCAGTAGCTGCAAGATGTCTTGTAGGTCAGTTTAATAGTGCTGAACAAGAAAAAGGGAAAGCTTTCATGCAGGGCTCCTACATTTCTCTGAATGTAACCACTTGTGGGGATCCAACTCTGCTGTTTTAGGCACTAAAAATGGGTGGATTGTTCAAAAATACTGGTTTTATTTTTTTGGATCAATGGGAGCCTGTAGTGATGCAGGAAGCTGCACAATGGCATGAATAATTGCCATGTCGATTGACCTGAGTTTCTATGTGGGAACAAGTAAAAGTCTGGAGGGTTCCTTTGGAACTATTCTATGGATCAAGATAGAGAAGTTGGAATTTTTTTTTCCCCAAATTGTGTCAAAGTCCTGGACAAATCCACAAAAGGTGTGTTTAAAAGGCCCGTTCAGGAATATCTGTTCCTAAAGAGAAACAGGAGCTCCTGCCCAGGGCAACTGGTTGATGTACTTCAGGGGACACACTTGGTTACTGGAGTATCAGTGATGTCTCATTTAGTGAAATGCTAGAATTCTCTCCAAGACAGGAAAAATATTAAATTTGTCTCTAAAATTTAGACAGCTGACTGAACAGATCACAAAACTCTAGTTTTGAATGCATTTTTTTGTGGGAAATTGTTTCATAGGGATGTTTCTACTTATGTCAAATAATTTTTATTGCTATTCGGTAGGGAAGCCAGATACCACTGTCTGCATAAGAAAATGCTAATTTTTTGGCACACTGGGATGCCAAGCAGACGTTAATATATGGCTACATGTATACATTCTGGTATCAATAGTGGATGAAAATAATATAGATGTATTTACTGAAAAATCTGTGGATAATCAGAGCACCTTTACCTTAAAAAAAAAGCAAAAAAAACCCCAAACCATTCTTGGTCAATTAGAAATACAGTCCAGGTCCTCTGAAAGAAAAAAAAAACCCCACAAATAAAACCCCAACTCTGTAAGAGCAGTGAATCAAGCTGCAGCCTGTACTTTTTTTCCTAAGGGAACATTGAACGAGATGTTGTTGAATGCCTTCTCCTGGTCTGCTTCAGCCATGAATGCTGTGGGAGTGCAGGGTAAGTTAGCTCCAGGCACACACTCTCTGTTTCAATCAAGAGAGCAGCAAGGGTGCTTTGCAGTCACCTCCTGGGGCATAGGTCAGGGTTCCCACCACATGGGGTGGAGGGAACTGGTCTGTAGCTGGGTCTGCTCTCAGCATAGCAGTGGATGTCGCTGGCATGAATACCTGGGCAGAGCAGGTAAGAGGAACTCCTGGGTCCTGCCAGAGAGACATGGGCAAAATGCCTGGTGCTTGTAAAGAGTTTTGGAGCAGGGATAGATGATAGATTGCAAATCTTGCATGCTTATTACTTACAAATTACCTTTTGAAAGACACACTTCCTTCCCTTCAGTCAGCTGTTCTGCCTCAGCACTCTTAGCTGGTAGATCTCCAAAGCTGCAGTGTGAATTTAAAATAATTTATTGAAACATCTTCCTCCTCGTTGCAGTCAATGGAACCTGCTGGGCTATATAAGAAAGAGGTAGTTGAACTAAGATTATTTTCAACTATTCTTGTTTTATTTCATAAAAAAACTCAATGAGAAAAAGACTGATCAGTCAAGTATCTTTTCTAGCCTTTTCTGTCCATTGTTTGCTGTCAAAACAAAATGTTTTTGAGCATTTTCATTTACATTACATGGGTTTGGGTAAGGGCTCCATGTAGTACCTATCAAAGGCACCTATCAAAGTACCTATCAAAGTCCTTTCATCTACAGGTTTGTGTGAGCACTGAATCAGGCCCTAACTGCCCACCTCTGTATTTTTGCCATGGAAGTTGAAAGCTTAGACCTCCTAGATTAGACCTCTCACACAGGAAAAATAAATAAGGAAAATCCAAAGCATAGATATGGGAAATCTACTTGAACAGCACCTTCACCCTTCTTCTATTTCTGAAAATCTGGAACTCTGGGAGGACAGCAAAAGGTTTTGATATATGTTCTCAGCAGTAAGTACTTTCACTGCTCCCACTTATCCTAGTGGTTATCCCTATCCCTTTGTAAGACACCCATGGTCCATGTATGGATGATGTATGGTGGAGAAGGAGGACAGTCCTCAACCTAGCATGTAGGATAATGTGCTCAGATTGCAGTATTGTCAGTCTGCTTGTCTGATCATTCATACAGGTCTTTACATTTTTATATGCCTCACCTTCTGATAAACAAAATGGGAATAATAACATCTTGAGAAACAACCATAGTCTACTATGGCAAGCATCCATCCATCTGTCCATCCACTCATCCATCCCATTATTTTCTCTCTCTTACCACCCAGTAGCAGATTCCCAAAGCAGGAATTCATGGTCACAGCATTGGTGATTTATGTGGGAATTTTTAAGAGGTGATTGAAGATTTGTTTTTTTTACTATGCCATCCCTTTTGCAGTCAAAGAGACATTAGGTTCCCTCCTCAGCTGTCATGATTCACAGCCTGGCATATTAAGTTAAATCTTGTTCTCATTTCAGCTTAGCGCCCTGGTCTGTGACCTGCAACAGATCAGTGCCCTGACCCCTGGTCCCTGCTGCCTGGTGACTGATGGCTCGTGGGAACAGTAACCTCTCCAGCCACTGCCACTAGATTTGACAAGGGCCGTGAATCAGAGTTCCAAAACTGGGGGAAGTCAGTGAATGTCTCTGAACATCTCGCTGTGACTGCCTGCCACGCCTGTGCACACGATCCACACACAGCCTCTCTCTCCAGGTTATCTACAGCACAATCACCCCTGTGGATTTTGGAAATGTTTAACCTTCCCAGCGTGACAATTTTATTCTTAATTAAAGACAATTGCTATGAAGCATCATGGATGAATTTATTACTAGAATGCCCTCTCCAACTGTGCAATGCATTTATTTTAAAGTCTAATGGTCTTCCTTCCCTTCTCACTATGAAATCTTTATTAGGGTCTTCCATGATTAGCTTTGGAGCAGGAACACGAAAGGGGCAGATCTCCAAGAATGGCACTGTCTGCATTCACTCTCAGATTTTTTTTTTTAATTTATTTCTTTGTTAAAAGATATTTCATTCAGAGAATCCCCACTGAGCTTTTTATTGCAGAAAATTAGGGATCATAAATCGTCTCCCAGAAAACTATAAATCCAGTACTATTGAAACATTCCATGGGCAGATCTTGGCTCTTTGATGAAATCACTCCTTTTTCTTGTATAATTTATGAGCTTTTTTTCAGCATGGGGGGATTTATGCTTTTAAATTGCTCACCAGGGTTTTATTGAATATAATTTGCTAGCAAATTTATATGAGCCAAATATATTGCATTTTATCCACAATTATGAGCAATAAAATTGATGGGGCTTTACTTTTCATTTTCTTCTGGCAAGCAGGGGAAACATGAGTTTATCCTGAACTTGGAGTTTCAACCCAACCCAAACCCTGAGGTTTCTCAGGGATTCACATGTACAATTAAAAAAGAAAAGAGTGTAGTCAGCAAGGCAGAGGTGCCATTTTGGAAACTTTATTTGGTGTATGGGAGGGGGCAAGTTAAATTTCTCTTGCTCCAAAGGGACTGTAAAACACTGAGGAGCTGAGTTAAAACCACTGAAGCCTATGACACACATCAACTTTTGCAGAGTTTGAATCACACTGTTGGGAGGCAAGGTGTGGATAATCTGTGTAAGAGCTGCGTGTCACAGTCCCCTTTGATCCCATTTTCCTGTGATATTCTGATTTTTGTTTGATTCAACCTGTTATATTCAAAGGCACAAACAGAACTTCCAGTATAACTCTACCTTCCATGATGTAGTTTTATTTACTGTATCTGAATTGTGTTCATTCTGGTATGCCCATATCCCTTGAGGACTTTAATGACTGACAGAAGAGAGGAATAAAATCTCATATATCATTAATCTCCATAAGGCATAAGGAGCCACAAAAGTGTTCTGTGTCCTGGTTCTTAACAGGCTGTTATTTCCAAATACTGGTTTCTCAAAGTAAGACTTCTAAACCACAGTAACCATCACAACACAGTCAGATGCAAATACTGCATCTTGCTTCCCAGTCAGTGTGTGTGGGTGCACTGAGGTAAGAATTTGGGGGGCACCACACTGCTTAGGTGACAGAGTATGGAATAGGAAAAAATATTCAGGTGCAGGGCTACACCTGGGCAAAGCATCCTTCGGTGCAGGGGCTTACACTGCTTTGAGCTTTGTTCCATAGACTCTCACCTGCTCTGGACATCTCTGCCTGCCTTTATGTCCATCTGTTCCTCTCTCTGTTGGCTTCATGGACTCTGACTCTTGTCCTTACAACATCGTCTTGTGGTCTGGGAGAAGAAATGTTTAACCCACTTTAGCTGAACTGGGGCAAGCCGGTTTGTAGACACACATTAAAGAGGAGTAAAGAGAAAGGCTGAATATAGCTGCTCTAAGAATGGAAATAAGATGGTGAGCATTTCAAAAGCAGGGGAGCACCAGCCCCTGGTCCATACCCTGTGGTTGTCCAGGGGGCAGGGGACTGTCCTCTTTTTGTCACCTCACTCGTCACAGGAGGGAAACCACCTTCTGTCCTGAGAGGTGTTCAGAGGAGAGGTCCCAGGGAGGATTCTTGTAACTTACCCCTCCTTTTTTTGCCTTCTGTTTCAGGTTTTACAGCAGCAGGGCTCATTTTGACATAGACCAGGTACCTTGAGCTTTTCTTTGCACTAAAGGAAATTAAGGCTGCAAATTGAAATGGGCAAATCAAAGGAAATTCAAAGTGTAAGATGCACATAACTCTTTGAGCTATTAGTCTCACAAGAGCCCAAGCTGCTGCTATGGCCAGTGTATTAACAGTGAATATCCTGTCTTGCTCATGCCCATTTTTTTGCCATAGCTGTATTATTATTATTATAACAACATTCTATAGGTTTTGGACTTAATGTACACAGGGTGATGATTGCTGGGGCCATAATAATGAAATATGACTTTCTTAATGAAATTTCAGTTCCAGCTCATTTCACTGCTGACATTGAGGTGACTGCAAATAAACACTTTCCAGAAGAGTCAGTTAAATGGCTGCATAAGCAATTTATCAAATACTGTAACATTTAAATAAATAGTAAAGAAGCATTCAAGTGTGCTGTATTACTGCCTGTGGCTTTGTTCCCAATAACCTCACAACTTGTCTTTCTAATAGTTAGATTCCCACTGACAGAAAACAAATCTCTCTCCAGCTTGGAGAATTTTATCAGATTTATCTGAATGCCATATCAGTGTGTAGGAAACAAATGGAGTCAGCAACATGATTTAAATTAGAAGTCTAACAATTTACAGTCTCCACTGGTTTCTCATAAACCTTATTAACATTTGGCATTGGGTACCAAGGAACTATAAATAACATTCCAAAAGAACATTTATATCTGCTTAGACTCTCGTTACATGTCTTCAACACAGCTTAAATAATGTCAGTAATACCTTCATCATGAACAGGAAATGAAAAAGTTGCCCCATACATGTTTTGTCTTTTAATCAAATATTATTTTCTCCTTTTTCAGAACTGCAGAGCTGGTGGGGTTTTTTATTTATTTTATTTATTCAAAACTTCTGTCTACAATTTCCACTTGTTTTTCTAGATCTCAGTAGGGTTCAAAGCTCTCCCATCCAAATAGAGCAGAATAATTTTTTTACATCTTTCATGCAGTTTTTTCTTCCTACCCCCTCACCTCAGCTGCCGTTAAAGGCTGGGCTCACTCCTCAAAGATGTGGGCAGGGCAACACCATGATGCCATGAGCTGCCTGTGGGAAGAGGGAAGAGGCAGCACAAGGAAAGAGGGCAGTATCTAAAATGGGATCTGATTATAGCAGAGTAGGATATGAGAGAGATTTATAGACAGCCATCCCAAAATTCCCTCACTCATTTCATTTCATTTCATTTCATTTCATTTCATTTCATTTCATTTCATTTCATTTCATTTCATTTCATTCTTTCTTTGGTTCTTTCGTTCATTCTTTCGTTTTTTCTTTTGTTCTTTCTTTTGTTCTTTCTTTTGTTCTTTCTTTTGTTCTTTCTTTTGTTCTTTCTTTTTCTTTCTCTCATTTTAGGGGTTTTTTTTTTTCTCATTTGCAAAGATTTAATTTCCTTCCTTAGAAGATTGAACCCAGATTTTCTTTTCCATCTACCATATCCAAACACTCCTGTCCAAAATTCAGTTCTGTTCTGAAGTAGTCTGCCCCCAGTCTGCTGCGTGGTCCTTGTTATTTTCATGGAATCATAGAATATCCTGAGTTGGAAAGGACCCACAAGGATCCTCGAAGTCCAACTCCTGGCGCTGAGTCACACCATGTGCCTGAGAGCATTGTCCAAACACTTCTTGAACTCTGTCAGGCCTGGTGCTGTGACCACTTCCCTGGGGAGCCTGGATCAGTGCTCAATCAGCTCTGGGTGGAAAGCCTTTTCCTGATGTCCAATCTAATCCTCCCTTAATTCATCTCCATGCCATTTCCTTGAGTCCTGTCACTGGTCATAGAAGTGAAAGGATTGGTACTTCCTACTTGCCCCTTCCCTTACCCTTGTGAAGGAATTGTAGATTGCAGTGAGGTCTCCCCTCAGTCTCCTCCAGGCTGGACAGACCAAGTGTCCTCAGCTGCTCCTCATAGGGCTTTCGCCTCAAGGTCCTTCATCATATTTGTTGCTCTCCTTTGGACACTCTCTAATAATTTTATCTCTTTTTTATATTGTGATACCCAAAACTGTCCCCAGTACTCAAGGCAGCAGCCCCAGCTGCCCCAGCTCAGAGCAGAGCAGGACAGTCCTCTCCCTTGCCTGTCTGGCAATGCTGTGCCTGATGCACCCCAGGACAATTTTGGCCCTCCTGGCTGCCAGGGCACTGCTGACTCATGTTCAACCAGGACCCCCAGGTCCCTTTCTGTAGGGCTGCCTTCCAACATCTCATTTGCCAGTCTGTATGTACGTTCAGGGTTGCCCCATGCCAGGTGTAGGATCTGGCACTTGTCTTGGTTAAACTTCAGTTTGTCTCCCTCCAGGGCCTCTCTCCCTTCTGTGGACTCAACAGCTCCTTCCAATTTAGTGTTGTTGGCAAACTTACTTAGTATCCCTTCCAGTCCTGGATCCAAGTTGTTAATCAACATGTTCAAGAGCACAGAGCCTAAAGATGAAGCCCATGCCTGAT
This sequence comes from Phylloscopus whistleri, assembly GCA_017589585.1. NCBI lineage: Eukaryota > Metazoa > Chordata > Aves > Passeriformes > Phylloscopidae > Phylloscopus > Phylloscopus whistleri. Next base: position 4,201,590 of record JADMLD010000683.1, on the reverse strand, counting down.
GGGTGAGATGAGCCTCGGTGGCTGGACCAGAAAGGATGGTGCCATTCATACTATGTTGGGAGTGATGACACCTTGGCACATCACAGGGACCAAAGAAATGGGCTGCATAGCCAGGGCTGCATGGACACTGGTGCATCCAGTCTCCTGGGATGGGTGCCAAGTGGTATATGATGAGTGAACCCAGGTGATGGGAGAGAAACTGTGCTGAAGTCCTCCACATAGCTTTCCCCTGCAGCGCCTCCTTGTATGAGGTCACGGAAGAGTTGCATCCTTGTAATTACCTTTAGCTTGTTCTCAGGCATGCAGACTCCAGGTCACCTGGCCTGCTAAGCTCTCATCATGGCCTCTTGCCCTTCCCACAGCACTCGCAGTGCCCTCAGCTAGAGCCTGGAAACCCTCCAGTTTTGCTGGGTCCCTCTCTCCTTTGTATCCTGCTCATCAGCCCCTGTCCATACATGTCTGTCTACAGCTGTTCACTACACCTCTTTCCACTGAGACTGTTACACCTGTGAAGCAAATTCCTGAGGCTGCATCTCCACCCAGCCACTCACATTCCCCCCTCAGTCCTGTGGGACAGGTGACACCTTTTTCTACAGTAATAGGGAAGTCAGCACACAGTGGTGAAGCTTCACTTGCAATTTTTGCTTTTAGCTTGGCTTCTAACAAGGCACTTAGATTCAGAAGAGTCTTTGGAGCCAGAAAAAAAAAAAAAAAAAAAAAAGGAAAAGAAGTGCCTAAGGCAGAAAAGGAAAAAAATACAGACAAAAATGAAAAAGCCACAGAAATGCTAAAAAAATATATCAAAGAGGTGGCAATTAGATTTAGCTCCTCAGAATGATGTGACAGATTCAAAGGCAAAAATATTTTACATTCAGTAGCATAAGAATTGGTGGAAAATTAATTCCAAGAATGTCTAGCCATGAAGCCAAATATCTCTTCACCTACAGAAGCCAACTAAAAGAAAAACAGAACCTTTAGCCCGACCTTCAAACAACAATTAGTGCTGATTTATTGACACGATTTTCCAGAACATGGACAATGCTTATGAAGGCATTGAGAAGACTGTAATAAATTATATTTTCTTTGAGCTTCATGGGATGTAAGCAGTTTTCCACTTCAAACAAGCTCTACCAGGGTATCCTTTTGTTAAGTCTATGAATTAAATTCAAACAAAACAACAGCTTTATTGTAGCATGTGATTTAGCAATAGACCTGAGGCTACTATTCAATAAAGAAGAGGAATAATTACACACTTTGTTATGAAAATTACATGATAAGTTCCTTAGAAACCTCTCTGAAAATTAAGTTAAGTACACAGTAATTCAGTTTTTCCACTACCAAGTTATCTCCTCACTGTGACTATTTGAGGGAAGCTGTAAGTTCCAAGGTTCCATAGTTCCTTCAGTTGAGAGAAGGAGAAATAGAGTTACTTTTTATTTTTGAATGCCTTCCTTTTCCTTTTTCTCCAAGCATTGTGATTATTGGTAGCAGCCATCTCTAAAAGTTCCACCAAAGTTATTGTGGCACTCACAAAGTTGAGTTTAGGCTGCCAACATACATGTGAGATCTGTGTAATTTTTGTATGTTCCATTCTGGAAAGGGATTTGGGAACCTGAGAGCCCAATCAACCACACAGCCCCTGCAGCATAGCAGGTTACCATGTGCCTGCTGAGCTGCCTTACCTCCCCGTGTGCCTGCTTTTAGTCTGTGGCAGCTCTGAATTTACCTGATAGCACGAGAGGTTTAAATCAGGTCAAGTTACATTGTGCCTGTGTGCACCCAGACACTTACATGAGCTTACAAAGCTCATGCACAACCTCTGGTCACTCCTGGCTGGACAAGTTTGAGTGACCTGACCATGTGTTTGGTCTCTAAGTACCACTCAAAATCACCAGGGCTTAGAAAAGCCATGTCTCCTTAACCCTGGAGTTAAGGAGATCCTAACAATTCTGGGAATAGAAGAGTAGACAGACTGTAAAAAGACAATACTTACTGAAGGAGCTGCTTGTCATGAGGTGGTCAGCGTGGCGTTGGCCCTTATGCTTGCTGTACAATTGACTGTCCTTATATAGAGGTCTACTGCTTTAATATTTTTAATATCTTCTTTATGGAAAGTGTATAATTTGTTTGATGGTGCAGATGAGGGGGATGAATTTCATTCTTCACAGGCCCACAAATAATCCCTGTCAAGGAGCAGCACCCAGCACAATGACTTGTAAGGAGACCTCAGCCTCAGAAATTTCCCCATACACTGCCTGCTTGGATGACAATGCTGGAAAGACAACAAAACATTCTTCATCTCAGCACTGACAGGTGAGAACTGAGAGAATAAGTCCCTGGGGAGTGCCTGGGAGACCTGAGAGGAGCGAATGTTTCCATGTGGTCGGTCACCTGTGAATTGCAAATTGTTTTCACACTTGTTTTCTGAATCTCTCTCATTCTGGACACTTCTCACTTTGCTGTAAGGAAGCTGGAGAGCCCTTTCATAACCCCACCATTTTACACAGACACAGCAGAGCAACAATGGTTGAAAAAAAGTGAATGCCTGTGATTCGTGCGAGTGAAGTCATCCAAAGCAATTGCCAGAAAGTGGCTTTATTCAGAGACAACTTATGGTGGAAGAATTTTCTTTTGCAGATACAATCAGGGGTTATTAAACCCCTGCTGGCTCTGTGAGATTTGGTAGTAGATCACAGATTTTAGCAATTCCCTTCTGCCTTGCCACTTTGTTTGACTGGATATTGAGCTCCCAGCTGTCCACAAATCCTGTATGAAGGCTGCTTGGCGCAAGTGGCAGCAGTCAACCTGTACATTTGCGTAAGGATTCTTGCAGCTGGGACTTGTTGGACTTGCAGTAAACACTTCAATCAATTGCCATTAGAACTGGGCTGAAATCAGACCATTCTGGATTGCCAGCAGAGGAAGGCCTCCTTATGCTTGTCTATATAGCACATGTACTTCCTGATTCAAGCTGACTTTAATTCTGTATTGAAATAATAGAGACTAAGTAAGAACTGATTCAAAGTGAACATCAAAGTTTTGTTTAGATTTTACAACAAGGATTTCAGTCCTTGTTGATGAAGCAGATTTATATTAGCATACTGCATTCTGAAATGGGGAAACTGATAAAGGCATTTAGAGCCAGTAACTTTTAGTTAAGTTGTTAAGTGAACACTTCAGGAGAGAAAAAATACTTGACTTTTTACAACACTGCAAAGAGAAGGCCTGCAGTGTCAGTGTCTCATACTAGCCAGAAGCTCAGCAGTCCTGCTCAGAGGCTGTTTTGAAAAATTGCTCTAGCTCAGCATCCAAAGCCACACAGGGAGTCAGTGAAAAGAGCCAGGTGAAAGCTAAAGAGTTTCTAATCACTGCTTGTGTTTTCCCACTTCTAACCCAAGCTTCTGGATTAAATATAAAGTGAGCTGTCAAGTAAATCATAGAATCATAGAATCGTTAGGTTGGAAAGGGCCTTTAAGATCACCAAGTCCAACCATTAAAGGCACTCGCACCATATGCTAGAAACATCACACAGCTTTGTTGGCCATATAAAAATTGCTGCACATGGGAACAATAACTCTTTCTTGAAAACCAAATAACTATTCTAATCTAAATCAATCAGATCTTATAAAGACAGAAAATCCACCGCTTTCAGGTCATTGTGCAAGTGTTAGGATATAACAGAGATTTAAAAACACCACAGCCTCTGGCCATTGCCCTTCTCAGAGCTATTGTTTTTAAGTGTGAACTGTAAGACCTCTTCTGCCAAGATTTTAGCCCAGAGGAAATATGCCCCTCAGTGATGTAACCCTTTACAGGCTGGAGTCCTTAATTGCAAGCTAGTCCTCCTGGCTGGTGGAGTGACCACTGCAGAGCACATAGTGCAGTGTCAGTCAGATCTTTTCTTGCACATTTTCTCCTTTGTTCTTCATTTTCAGTATATGATAACTTCAGAAATAAACTCAAGATCATTTGTAGAAAACTAGGCAATCGCTTCTTTTTCAGATGTGTAATGGAAAATCTAAAGATAACTGTATGTCATCAAATTCAGTTTCTAACTGCAAGTTTATTTGAAAGCATAAAGACAGTTATGTCTGAGTAGAACTAATTTGTTTTTTATATTTAAGTGGACCATCAGAGGCTTTTGAGCATGTTATTGTGCAAAAACCCTAGCAACACACAGGAAGACAGCACACCAGAAAACCTACATACCTCGTAGAGAAGTGACAGAGGCATATATGGGGCAGGAATTTTCATTTTCATTTTCACACTACCCCCTGTGATGAGCATAACTAATTTCTGCCTAGGTCTCTCAAATGCAACAAAAACAATAATCTTCCTCTGTCTTGCCAAAGCATTTTCTGATAGGATAGGGATGCCGGGGGAGGAGGACACAGGCTTTCCTGCAGCCCTCAAATGGATTTGGGTCATTCCGAGACCTGTTGATGAAGAGCAACCATGCCCCTACTGGCACCCCAAATGAGCCCAGCTGGGGCCACAGCTGCTCCACATGGCCCAGGGATCTACACAGTTCCCTTTAAAAACAACTGGCTCCCCATGGGCTGGAATGAACGGGGCTAACTCGCTGTGGTTTGTATCGCATGGCTGAGCCGGCACCAGCCCTGACTGGAGCTCCTCCTGGCATCTCTGGGTTCCTGCCCATCTTTGCACTCGCCCAGCCCTGCTAAGGGCACCCTTTCCCTCCACGGGGCACAGGCCCCATAGCCAGCCTGGAAGACAGCCAGCACGCAGCTCCAGAGGTGGCCTGAGGGAAATGGAAAGGCAGCAGATGAATGTGCACATGGGTGAAGTGGCTGCAGGGTTTCCATGGCAGGCAGACAAAAAAGTTCAGGGTTTATGATTTCAAATATTACAAATGCAAATGCAGCGATCTATGGGGGAAAATATGAAGGAGAGAAAAGGGGGTTATGAGGTTATCTGGAAGAACACAGCAAAGTTAGAGAGGGATTTGGATTTGCAGCCAGGCTCTTCGAGTTCAGCCACCACTGTGGTTATCATTAAATGTTGCAAACAGAAGCCAAAGTAGAACTGTGTGGCAGTAAAATTCAAATTTTAGAGATGGTTTGGGTTTTTTTCTTGTTTGTTTGTTTGTTCAGCTAGCATTGCGGTGTTTTATCCTTATCACGCTGCCTGAATACTTTGGGTAGATAGCAAGGCCTCAACAAAAATCTTGCAATCTGATCAAAGCCAGCAAAGGGAAAAGGTCAAAGCAGAGGTTATAACACATGCAGTGCCAAGGAGCTCTGTGTCACATGTGCATGTGTGTATATAAACAAAATCCCCTCTCCATGATGCACTGACAGCAGATGAGAGTCATGGAGTACACTAGTCAGGAAGCAGCACTGTGCTGACAAAACTGCTTGGTGGCAGTGAGATAAGCAGTGCAAAATGACCAGCTGCAGAGCAGAACCTTCCCAGGCAGGCCTGGATACTTTTCCCCATGCTGAGACCTGGATCTTGCAGCTATTTTTTCACATATGGAAAAAATTCTGGGAAATGCTTCAGATTTTTCTTCAGCATATCTTGCTGGGCATGAGACAAGGGCTGTGCTTTCAAACATGAAATCATATATTCAGAGATCTGTAAAGTGCAAGGCCAGCTGAAAGCATCATGATAATTTGTTCTGACCTTCCTCACCATGTGGGTTATGATGTACCATATATATATGTATGTATATACACATATACACACACATGCACATACATATGTACATATGTAAGAATCACCAAGTGCCAGTTCATGGAGTTTGAATTTATTTTATCTGATTAAAAAATCATACTTGCCTATTCCTTATTGTTTCATCTTCACTGCTTACAATCTTTATTCGGCTTCAGTGTGCTTGCCCTTCTCAAACATATCTCTACATCCCTGTTAGGTGTCTGTGTGTGGATGTACCTTCAGGCCCAAAGTCTCCTGCCTGCCCAGCACCACGCAGAGTTTGCTGAGGGAGTCCATCTAGCCACACTTTGTGGCCAAGGCCAGCTGAACTTGCTCCCCAGTATGAGCAGCTGTACTTTGCCTGTGTAATGTCATTGAGCAGAGTTGCCTGGGGAAACTCCAAGACTGGGAGTCTGCCTCTAGCTCTGCTTGCTGTTCCTTCCCCAAAATTCTTTTCCTTTTTCCCCTTCTCCATGTCTATGTTCAGTCCCCAGTCACTGGCAATGCGCCCTCCTTTGCTGCCTTGACTCTACTGCTTGGATGTATTAGTGCTCAGCTACCTGATTACTCTTAATTCCTTTTTTAAATTCCATTGATTTTGCCATAACTGAATCCATCTGCTGCATGTGATCAAAGGGAGGATGGGAAGGCTGTTTTTCAAATGGTTTCTTTCCTCCTTAAAAGGGTGGTGTTTTACAGAACTCAGCATGAGAGTTTTGGTGCTGTCTAGAAATTTCCACAGAGCATGTTCTGTATCATTTCATTACCACTCAGCTATTTACTGGCTATTATTAACAAATTTGATTATGGAAGGTCAAATCATATGTGAAATATACAATGTTTCCTTTCCCTTGTTCCTCTGAATAGCTCTTTGTGCCAGTCATGTACCGCGCTTCAAGCCAGCGACAGTCCCACAACTGCCAAAACCACAGCTGGAGCAGGAGTCTCCCATATTTTCATCTTTCCATTTGGTGACAGTGTCACAATGACTTGCTCATAATACACTGTACATCTCACAGAAGGTTTATTAGTATTTTTTAAATGTGGGTGCACTGAACAAAACTTCCTGCCTGATGGCCAAGTATAACCTTGAGGCCATGTGAAAAAAAATCAAAGCTCTGTTTCCACTGTTATTAACTGCCCTGAATATTGAATTTGTGCATAACAGCGAGGGGTTCAACCCATAGACTCGGGGAGAAGCTTTGCATTTCAAATTGCAGAAGGATCTAACACCTCAAATCTGCAGGTAGGACCAAAGAGTTGGCTGTTGTGACTGATGACATCTCTGTTATGGCCTGTTCCTGTCTTCCTATGAAAGAGGGTCGGTGATGAACCCCAGATGTGCTGCCAGCCTTTTGCATCCTCCCATGCATGCAACAAACCTGCAGCTGCTCTCACTTCATGGTTTATGGTAGTGAACACAGCCAAGGACAGTGTAAAGGTGGGTGAAGGTAGAGAATGTTCAAGGGTGATGCCAAAGTTAAGGGCACTTCTGCCAGGAAGTTAAGAGAGCGCCTTAAGTGCTTAAGAAAATGATCCAATACTGCTTTAGCCTTCTGGCTGACATTTTGATACAACATACATGATAGAAATCAGCATCTTAATTTCTGCAATAACTGCCACAGTACAAAAGCATTGCTCAGAAATTTTCTATTACTGCCTGGAGTGTTAGTTTTTATGGTGCCATATACATGTGCAGTATGGACAAGTTACAGTTGCCATGGGAATGTTAGTAATGAAATTCTTGAGTTCTCAATGTTTAAAAAGTCTCAAATGAGTTATAAAGGAGACTTGTTTGCATTTCATTTCCTTTGTGAAAGGCAGAAAAACCCATGGCCACAACTCTTTTTGACAAAATTTGCCAAACTAAGAACCCTCTGTCTCAAAGCTTTTTTTTTTTTTTTTTTTTTTTTTTTTTTTTTTTTTTTTAATTTTGCTATCTGCAGAGAGATGGTCTCTCTGTTTATCCACATTTTTGTTTCTGTTTTCATTTTGTTCTGAGTCCACTCAATACTGAGTCTGGAGTGCTACTGGAAGTCTGAATGAAGTTGAGGTAGGAAATTGGAAAAAATCCAAATTTTAATTCATGCTGTGGAAGTCAGTTATGCCAGAATATGTCAACATCAGATCTGGTTTAGGAATTACAATTACAAAGGACAATTTTCCTTCTCATAAGTATCAAAATTTTCTGAGGTTGCAGGGATGAATGCAGTGTGTGAAATAATTACAGAAGCTACAAAGTAATCCTTGGTTTCTGGGTGAGGGGACGTGCAACTCCTTAGAGCAGTTTGCTGTCATTATAGTGCAACAGTATAATGGTCAGGGGTCCATGTGAAGGGGTTAAGATAGGCATTTGATATTAAGGAGATAAATATATATAAGGATATAAGGATATAAGGAGAAAGAAGGGACATAGAGGAGTTGTGGTATGAGATGGAGGGAAAAGGGCATAGTCTGAAGTTAGCTGAGAAATCGAAAAAATGAGGGGAAAGAAAAGACAAAAGAAAGAAAAAAACTGCATAAGCAAAAGACACTGAAAGAATTCAGAAAATGGATAAGACAAGCTACAATAAGATTGATCAATGTATTATATAGTCACTGTGACCAAGAATGAATAATATGACAATGAGCACATGTGACTCCAATCCACTTTGTCTTCTGGAGTGGTCCTTTACGGACTCGAGCATTTTGTAAACATGGATGTACTGAGGAGGTTGGTCAGGAAACTGGAGAGTAGATGTGCGTGCTGGCCCAGCTCTACCAGATAGTCTGTGTAATCATCATCCAGTCTTGGATTCTGGAGAAGAAGCAGTCATTTTGGGGAAATTAATATGCAGGACTTGAGTGTGAAAGAAGGGTTTGGATGCAGCAGTATAAGAAGAGGGATCTAGTGATCAGATGATAGGAAGAAGATGACAGAAATGTTTTACCTTTCATTAATATAGTCTTATTTATTTACTTGATAGGACTATACTGACATGTAATTGTTGGTTGCAGAACTGATTTGACTCTGATTAAGCAAAGGAAGTCTCTTCAATGAACCTTGTATTGACATTTTTTCTGGTCCAAATAACAGGAGTACCTAAATTTGTGTCTGATTCTTAATAAAATTGACTATATATATTAATACAAATATACATTAATTTAAATATATTATTTTTTAATTTGCTGAAAACAGAGTGAACAAATAGGAGGGAAATTATTTCTAGAGGACACAACTAGGATTAATTTCTGAGAAAGTTCACAACTTGCTTTAAAGATGAACTTGCATTTGAGAAAAATCAATACAGAGCCAGAGGAAGTAGAAGAGATAATAATAAAAATTACTGAATTACTCTATGAATAGCTTTGTTTAAATGAATTGTTTCATAACTATAAATCAGATGTTCTTTTTCTAATCATTCCCAACACGTGTCCTGTACTGGACGTGTTAACATTTCAGCTCAGAGAATGTGACGTTTCAAATGCCCTCTGAATTCCTAAACCTCTAACATTTTATAGCTCTAATTACTTCTATCCAAGTTGACTGACTTTATGAATGGGGCCTACATGACTGGTTACAGCAGTGAAATTTGGCTCAGTGGAGCAGATCCTTGGCTCTCAAACTTCAGGGGCATGGTGACAGCTCTGCCAGTCAAGGGCCTGGCTTTTAAAATGCTGCTGGCTCACACCCCTACAAAGAGCTCTGTGCTGTCAACATTTTCTAAAGGTGCCAGCAGCTGTGTTAGCCTGATACCTTGCACAATTGCTTAGCATCTCGAAACACTGAATCCTAAACTGATTTGATAATCTTTGTTGTGGTGCTGGTTGTTTGTCTGTTTTGGTGGGGTTTTTTTGGTTTGTTTTTTTTGGGAGGGTGTTTTCCTCTGTCTCCTGAAAAGTCACAGGAAAATTTGCAACAGTGCTGTTAAAGCTGCTGCTAAAGTTGTAGGTGGGGCATAACCCAGCCCACCCCCTCCCCCATAGTGATTCAGATAAAATGGAATGACATCCAAACCAACCCCAAGTTGTTTTTGTTTTTGCAGAACCAAAACCTGAGTGATGAGGTTTTGCAACATTTAAACCCAAACCACTCCAGTTTGTCCATTACAGACATGAGACTAAACTCAAACCCTTTTATCTGGGCTTTCTATCCCCTCTGGACTTGGGTGGTTTGGCTAAAAATGGAACCTGGATTTAAACCATCCCCAATTTGGGTTGTGCAAATCACGACCTGATTAATGTAGTTCTTCAAAACCAAAACCAGAACATGGCCTTCTTGTTCTATCCCTAATTAAATTAAATGTTTTGTGTCCAGAGCATAATGGAGACTGAAATGTACAGAAGAATGTTATCAGAATAACACAACCTTCTATTTTATTCATTCCCAAAGGGTCTGATCCTGAAATCACAAAGCCTCTCTCTGTTCTTGCGGGCACTTGACGAGATACTTCTGCTTTGAAGAGGGTTGTTACTGCTTTCTTTGAAAACAGTGAATTAACCTTCATTGAATTCCAGAGAAATGTACCCTTTCTCACTTGTATTTTCTGGGTACTTTACTATTCCATATATTTGCAGATCATGAAATCTCTTCTGTTTCAGGAGAAGCTGAAGCAGAGCAGAAATGGCCATGGCCCTGTCATGATAAGAGAGCAGCTTTTGTTATTGAAGAGTACTTTGGCTGTCTGACCTCATACAAGTCTTATACCAGAGGAAAGAGGCCACCCTGCATAGCATCTTCTGGCATTTCTGATAGACTCTACCACGCTGTTGACCTTCCTAAGAGAGTGTCTCCTTGTATAAAAGCAGCCACTGCAGATCCTAGGGCAGTCCTAGGCAAGTTCCTTAAGGATTCTCTGTCAAACTTTCCCCATCCTGGAATTTTGCTTGTGATGGATGTATGCTTTCTCAGCTTTGCCACTTTCTCTATCTTCCCTTGCTGCCACAAACAAGGGTCCAAGGGCAATGTTTTTTCTGCCTGTGGACTGCCTTGAAAAGGCCAGTAAATGGTAAGTAAGGAAAACAAGCCCAGTGGCAATAGGATGTAAGGCAGTATTCTGCCTCTCCAGCCTAATATTTTAGGGGGTCTACAAATAAAGACATGACTGGAAATCACCATCAGAATTCACAAAGAAGTCTTCTGGAAATCTAGGAAGGGATATATGTGCTGCCAAGAGCCTCAGCCTGGCTCCTGGAGGAGGCAGAGTGTCCCAGCTCCCCCATGCAGGACCTGTCTTTTCCCAGGAGCTATGCTAACAGACCAAGAATCTTTTTTTTCTAAATCTTTAAGTGTTGCAGGTTAAACTTAAAAAAAATGCTTCACTTTATTTTACTCATCTGGAACCCATTTTCTGATAATTTCTTACAGGTAAATTGTTAGTCCTCTGTTAGTGTTTTGCTGTCACTGACATTCTCTGCTGAATGTTTCCCTTTTTTTTCATGTTTACATTCCAGTAGGTAATTTAGAAGTGATAATTCTCACAAAGGAGAATATTTTAAGAGCAGCACAGGCAGATCAAAACTACCCTATCTTTTAAATACCAAAACCCGTGGACTGAACAGTAATAGTTTTCCTTGTCTCCTCCAAGTGCTAACATTTGTACTCTTTTCTGTACAGCTCCTAGCTACTCTGAGAGAAACACTCACAGAACTGGAGCAAGCCGGACATTTAACTAGATAGCTGGCAAAATTACAATTGTACCACAAGCAGCTTGGACTAATAAGTTGAATGAAACTCAAAGCCAAATGTCTTTTTTTTTTTTTGCCTTAAGGAATGACTTTTATCCAGTATATTCTCTTAAAAAGAAACAGGCTAAAAGCTAAAGACATAAATGCAATCCTGTAAGTTAAACAAGGAAACCTGTGCCAGCGGTGCCTCCTGACCCTGCCCGCCAGCCCCAGGGGAGGGGTTGTTGTGTGTTCATCAGTTCTTTTCATCCAAAGTGCAGGGCAGGAGGGAGAGGGAGAGTTTTGTTTCATAAGAGCAAGAGAAGGATCTTCTTCCTTTCTCCTCTTCAAAGTCAGGAAGGAAATGGCAATGGAGGTGGGAGTAAGGAAACGCAGGAGGCCACTGCACACAGCCGTACCTTCTTTTTGGCTTCATGGGCTCCCTCCAGAGAATCCCACCAGTTAGTTATTAAAACAAGTAAAACTCCCTTCTCCTGCCTTGCATTTTCCTGTTGACCCAGAGCATCTCCCTCCAAGTGCTATCACCAGCATATATGATCTTCAGCAGTCCCACCTGTTGGACAGCCTGCAGGGCTGGGGCAGAGCAGTAAATGTGCCTGCCTTATGTCTGGGCTCTGTAACACTGCACATCTGGGTAGCTTTAAACAAAGCCAGGGGCGGGAAGTGCCAGTATAACAAATCGTATGAGCCTTAAGAGCTCAGTGGAGAACGTGTACATATGTTTTCTATGCTAATTCGAAACAAACCTTTTCAGATTCATGCTCCAGTGTCTTTTTGCAATGTCCAGAAAGGATGGAACTCCAATGCCTTTCATCCTTAGGACCACGCCACTACTTGACCTATCCTGCCCAGACTGTTAAGACAAAACTGTTTGCAACTCAGACATTTTCCTGTCAGAACAACTGTCCTTGTACAGCTTTTTATCAGGCTGCCATTGGACATTTACTCTGGTGTGAAGCCAGAGCCAGACCTAGAAGTCTGTGGAGGGAGAAGAGCTCAAAGCCAATGAGATCCCTCACATGGCCTTGGCATGGCTCCTCTGGAAGTGCTGGGCAGAGACAGGTGTGAATGTTTTGCTGCTTAAGCCCCCAACAGGTCCCTGGGCTTAGATCCTGCTGAGATCTAAGTAAGATCAATTCCTGGTAAGAACTGAGCCCCAGGGACAGACTCAAAAGCATGCCTAGAAGGAAAAGTTGCTCCAAAGGTGTATCTGCCTCCTGACATCTCATAGCACCCAGTTTCCCCTTCTTTATGGGGAATAAGTTGGGCAAATGTTGAACCATATAGAAATATTACACAAGTTTCAAAACTTGTTTCTCTGGGGCAAAGGGAATGTAAAAATACTGGGAGATTTGTAACTGCACTGAATCTGTAGGTTTGTTTTACAGCATAATGTCTTTCCACTCCCGTGTCCTCCACTTTTAAAGAGGATCAGGCAAAGCTCCAAAGGAGACCCGCTGAATCTGACCTGCCAGCTCAGGTCCATGGTGGTCCTATAGCTCTCCTTCTGTCACCCAAAGGTATGACCAGAGAGAAACTGAAGGAAGCATCACAAAATGAGGGAAATGAGGAAGACCATGAGTGTCCTGAAGGACGCTGATGTGGCAGGTCAGAGAGAAAAACTTTTAGAGTTTGGGTGTTGATATTTTTAATGAGAGAATTTTTTTTAAAAAAGGTTAGAAAAAAATGCTTCTGAGAAAATTCCCCTCCAAAGACAGTCATGGTGGAAATATTTTCAAGAAGCCTAGTCTTCAGGTCTCCTTACTACATTTGATTGAGTTGCACTGCACAGCTCAGTTCTCAAAAGTTGTTAAAAACTTTCCTTCTAAGAAGGGCTAGCCTCCCTCCTATTCATCTGCCATGAAAAACAGGTTTCCCACCATCAGAAGCAAAACCTTTGAGGCAGAACTGGCTTGAACTATAAAGTTAATGGCATGTCCATAAATAAGTGAATTATCCTCAGACATTTTGGTGGATCTCTTAAAATACTTACTTTTTAGGGGCAAGTTGGGTAATGGGTTTTCCTCAAACCCTAAAGTTTTAGTGGGCAACAAAGAATGCAGAATGGAAGCTGCTTACCAGATGTTCCACAGCCTGGAGAGATAAAAGGAGATTGTTTTTACAAGTATAAACAGTGACATAGTGCACTGTGTAAAGTATGAATTTTTATTAAGTCATTATGCAGTTGGACAAATAATTTTCCATATTTCCCAGTCATAACCTGCCTTATCCATGTTGAATATTTTGCCAGTTCTGACTGCTTCTTTTTCACTTTACAATGCTGTCAAATTTGTTAGGACTTGGTTGGCTTTTTTTTTCTGGTTTGTTTTGTTGTTTTTTTGGTTTTTTTTTAATATAAAAAGCCTCTTTAATTTTATTGCTTTAATCATTTAAAATTACATCATCTGCTGAAACTTTAGATAAATGTAGTAAAGTTAAGCTCATTATTAGAGTGCAAGATATCTTAACACTCTAAAGTAATTAAAACAGGTTGAGGAAATTGCTTACTGCAGAAGACATACCCGAAGGCAACAGAGCCTTCATATCTGGACTCCTATAAATGAGCTTGCCTTGGTCAGCAGTGCTGCCCTAATTTATTAGATGTTGTAGGTCTGGTCTGTAATTTGTAAGAGTCAAGCAATCAAAAATAAATTAGGTGAAAGTCTTTTAAGCAGCAAAACAGCAAGAAGGTAAAAGTTTGTTTTCCCAGAGGATTGACCACATTTTTAATTTTTCCTACAATGTTCATGAAGTGAAAAATCTTGAAGTCTTGTCTCTGTTTTCTGATCATAGTAAGTAAGGAAACCTGAGGAAGAAGAAATGTGCTGTCATCAAAAGCACATGGGAGCTCTCCACATATTCCTATCTTAAACAGGATTCCCCAGAAGTTTGTTATCTTTTGGAGTCTGCAGGATTAATCTGGTTGTGTGTGCTTCTCTGTGTGCATTGAGTTTTTTGAAGAAAAAAAACAAGAGAAAAAGAATATGCAAAAGATCTATTTTTCTCTCACCACCTCCCCCAGGCAATTTTTTTTACAGCCTTATACTGTCAGGATGCACAAATTTCTCTCTTTTCAAACAGGTTTCATCCTACAGATGCTTTTCAGAGTTGCAGGTGAATGTGGACATCGTTGCCTTTGTCCTGCAGAGGAGGGATGACAGGAGCCCAAGCAGACAGATTAGTGTTAAGATTTTGCAATAAGTCATCTTTTACAATACACATAAGATACTGGCTTTTATCAAGTACTGGATTGAGATGACACAGACCACAGACAGACAAACCAGGCTGGCATAGCTGACTTGCCTGTGGTCCTGACTGCAATGTGCAGGTTATTTCCAGAACTGGAGCTGACTAAAGCAGTATGATGCTGAAGCACTTCTAATTCTGGTTTGTTTGGGGTTTTTTTTTTACTATTCTGGATGTGATCATACTTCATGAAGTCCTAGGAAACTGGTGGTAAAGTCTGCTTCCAAAGGATTTCTGATCTCATGCTGTGAAATTTGTAGCTTTGAAAAGGCCTAGACTTGAGAATTAACCAAAACAGAGCTGACATGATAACTATCAAAGAGTAGTCTGTTGCTGGTGCTATGAATTAAAGCAATATTATGTGTAGTATATCCTTGTAGTCTACATGGCATCTGATTGATAGAAATTGCCAAAATACCTTGTTGCTGAAAATATTCATCCTGATTTTAACATTGTGAGACCATGCTGCTTGGTTAGGGCGAGAACATTTGACTCTCAATTCAAATTTATAGTAAAAATTAAGATAAAATAATCCAGTGAAGTGCTAGATTAGACCACCTTAAGTGCACCATCAAATGTAAACCCCAGTCATTTGAAACTTGAAGCTCTTTTTCCTGAACCTGTGGGATTATACTCTGAAGATCTTGACTACATTTGGGTCTGTGAGATTTAAAGCAATTCTGTGTTTTCTTTCTTTTCCTTTTTAATCTAAATGAGAAATAAAGCCATGGAAATAAATGGAGCATTATTCTTGGCTTTGGTTCAGCTGAACCCCAGCTGAAATGTGCCATGCATCTTAAATGTTGCTTTCTTGAACTGCCTTTGGTTGGACTCTGCTGCATTTCACATGGATCTATGCAGTTACTACCTCTGAATTTAATGCTTCAACAACAAATGAAGTTTTAAAAATCCAAAGCTGTCTCAGTTATTGCAACCTGCACAAAAGAATCATGATGTATTACTTGTGAATATAATCTATATAATTTTGAGTTCCTGCTAAAAATGAATGACCAAAGCATAAGGTGAGTAAAGGAATCCTTCCTTTCTCCCAACAGTTACAGAATTAACTTAAAGGTTTCAGAAAGAACCAAAAAAATTGAGGTACAGCAGAAGAAAACTGGATTTTCTCCCATGAAAGCATGAAAATAGGAGGAGAGATTTCATTCAGGAGAAAAAAATAACCAACAAAAATTTCTTACTGAAATGTAAATCCACTTGTATTTTCCACAGATGTTTAAATGGGAGCCAGAGAAATTTTAACAAGCAGTGAAAGATAAAAATAAAAATATTAGAGACATCCTAAAATAACACCGAGACTTGTATCAGTGTTATATTTCAGCAGGGGAAAAAAAAGTCTGAGCAACAAAAAGAATTTAATTTACAATTTGAGAGATCTGTAAATAGCATTAGGAAAAATACATCTGCTTTGAAATTGCATATTAAATGACCCATGGGTGAGGCAATTTTTGGCATATGATTCACCAGAAGGATCGTGATTTAGAAGCTTTGTATTTTTCAGTCTTTTCTTTCCCTAGAGAAGGGTGTCATCAGCTCTTGCCTTGGTCACGGTGTGACAGGTACAGCAATAGGTCCCACTGCAGCAGTAGCTGCTCTGTGGTGCAAGGCACTTCATTACTTTTATTGAACACTCCTGTGAAATAAGCCTTTTGTTTCACTTCAGAAACTGCAGTGAAAGATGGATCCACTTCTGCATTAGAAAGTGAGTGAGGAAAAGTTGACTCGTGCAGAATAATTCTCTTCAGTAATTGAGCAACACTCAATACATTTGAGTTAGCAGTCTGATCTCATCTGTATGCTGTCCTGCCAAAAGTGCTTAGCAAGATGGTGTTTAGGTACAAGTCTAGCCTGAAGCTTTGTGGCAGAGGTGTCTGGAAGCTCCTGAATGACTGCAGGGGATATCAAAACTCCAGCAGGGAGATCCTCCTCCAGGAGGGTAGGGTTTAGATAATATTTTATTTTACACAGTGACTCAATGTCCTGCTCCTCTAGTGGGTGCATAATTGATCTGTGAGGCTTACAGTCACTGGAACACTGATGTGTTGCTTTTATATTCCTCATTCACTGAACACTACTGAAAGTCTTCCCAGCCGTTAAAACTTCCAGTGTTTTCTATTGTTTAAGTGCCTCAAAGGGCTCAGCCCCATCTGGAAACATGGAGGCATGGTATGTGCTGCTCAGGAATTTTGTAGGAAATTCTATCCATTGTAAGAAATGTAACCTACTATATTAAATGTAGGCGGAATTCAGGCTTTGTGTACTTAAGCTATTGTTATGAATGGTGGTTCAGTGCCACAGCATCTCGGGGTTATTCAGCTGCTCTGTACAAACAGATGAAGATGCTGTGTAACCAAGCCAACACCAAGAGGGCAGCCAGAGCAGCTGTCCAGGCTCCTCAGTGCTGTCTGCTTCTATGGACCTCAGGTGCTGCTGAAACTGGCCTCCTTTGTGTAAACACCAAAGGGTAAATTCAACTGCCGTGTCTCCTGCTAGAGTGAGGTAACCAGACATTTCAGACTCCCTGCTTGGCCAGAAGACCTGAGATTTTTAATAGCCATTAAAAATATATTTATTTTTTGCTGTTCTTGGCTGATCTTCTCCTTTCATGCTGATTAACAATGCTCTGATCTTTTACTGCTGACTTTTAGTAACATAACAGCCTTCCAAGATGGAAGAAGGCCATGCTATTCCTCTAACTAGTGTTTATATACCCTGCAATAATTTTTCTTCCACAGTTGCTGCTTTTGCTAGTTTTTTTCAACATCCTAATCCACACATTTCATTTTAAATGTTGGGGTGCTTCTTTTAATTTTCCATAAGGCCTTTTATTTGCTTAATTTAGAATTTTGAGCATTGCTTCTTTGCCTGCAATCCTTGCAGACATTTGAATTACCATCTGCAATTTTATAACATTGATAATAATTTCTCCTTTTGTTCTAAATGAAATATTCTATAATAAATATGTTCTTTTTGGTTAACAAGGGACAGCATGGCTCAGGGAGTAGGCAATGGGATATAAAAACATTTGCCACTCCATGTCTAGACTGAGTAAGTTATCAAAATGGTTTTGTGGAGATGGGTTTCTCTCTCTTTTCTTTTTCTTTTTCTTTTTTTTTTTTTTTTGGCATTTGATTGCTCTAATTTGATTCTCAATAAGTGATTTTAATAGCTTTAAGAATGTGACATTGCTAATGAAAATTAACAGATTGTTTCTTAATTCTACAATAAAAATAAGTGCACATAGTGATGTTATTAAAGGAGATATTCTGCATGTGATATTTCCCTTCCCTATGTTCTGTTTGTTTATAGTGTAACAAAACAATTTACAGCTAAAACAAATGCATGGAGCAAGCAGACTGTTTCAAATGAAATGAAATTTTTTCTTCCAAGTGACACACCCTGAGACCCACTGAAGGCTTGAGTAGCAAACACACATATATGGATCCCTTTAATATGCTTATTTTTTTAATGAAAAACCCTACATGGATGGAAACTTTTAAAAATGAACTTTAATCAAAGAAATGCTTCAGCTTTTGCAGGTGGGCAGAGGAAATTCTACTTCACTGTATAAATCACTTCAAATGTCTTGGCTTGCAAAGCTTCTAAACTGTGCTCCATGCAGCATCAAAGGATTATGAGTTTTATGCAAAGAGAGCATGGATTATGGGTATTAAATAGGAAGACTACCAGGGGTCACATGGCACAAACATGAAGAAGACCATGTCGAAAAAAGGAATTATGCAGTGGAAGATTCTTAAACTTCCCTTCATGAATAGAAGCTTTCTGTTATTAGAAAAGGAAAAGGCAAGAAATATATCTCTCCAAAGTAGGTTGTTGGTTACTTCTGCATTCAGTGTTTTATCTCACATTGTCTTGGTTGAGCTTTGTATCAGTGGATTTCAGTCCAGTTAAGACTTACTGCAGCTCTGATGCTTTTGTTTTTACGAGAAAGAAGTTATCTTAATACCTCTCTTAATTTACTGTGTAATGACAAGGTCACAGTGCTGGGGAATATGGATGCTAGTGGGAGAAGGAGGCAGAGAATAGTATTATCTCTAGGAAAACACTTTAGAAAAGGTCTTTGCAGTACTTTTGAGTCAACCCTATTGGCAATGACCCTAGCTATGTTTGGAGTTATTTAGGGTACTTATCTGAAGCTAGCAAGCTACTGCTTCTGAAGGCTGAGGGAAGTTCTACTTTAAGGTCAATACTGAATCACAATTAAAATGTGTATTCTGTTTTGGCTAACCATATGCTTGTGTCATGTCTATGAAGCCTTTGCTGGTGCTGCAGCCTTGCTGGGGCTGAATACTGCACGTGCCCAAAGAAAGTACTCTAAAGGCCTTGCAGATCAGACCTTATGGAGCATGGGAAAAAGGAAATGTCTCTGTCTCTGGTCCTTCAAAATGTTTCTTGCTTTAAATGCTGAGATCTGACTGAAATCAGTATGAGCCAAACACAGAAGTGATTTGAGCATCTGAGATGTCAGTGCTGGGTCTGGCCTGAGATGGCACCGCTCAGCATGGTGGAGGTGAGCTGGGCAGATCTGGTGGGGATGAAGGGTGGCTTGGCTTGTGGAGCAGCACCTCTGAGCCCACAGGAACTCCTCTCCATTATGCACCATTATTGCCCTTTTCCTGTAGCCTTCTGGTCTTTGCATTTTTGGTGTTAGTTTTTTTGGTGGTTTTTGTTTTTCAATTTTTAATGTAGTTTTAATGAAATCAGCAGGGTCATGTCTATGAACCTGTATTGGCACCTTCCTAATGGCTGGTACTCGGGCATTAGGATGCCTGGAGCTGAGCCAAAGCCAGCTGAGCATCAGTGGTTATTCAGTGGCACTATTCTGTGTCCTTCCTGTGTTCTTTCAGAAAACACTGTGTACGACAGTCCTCTGTGAAACTGCAGTCCTGTTCTCAGGATGTTTGTTTTTTTGGTTTTGGTGGGTTTTTTTTATAATATACTTCAACCCACACAGTGTCTAATGCAGGCACGTGTGTACCATGACGTGTTTCAAATCAGCTGGGTGTCATGGTGAAGGGGCAGTGACAGGTCTGTTTCCAATCAGAACATTCAGCTCCACTGGCATCACTGGAGCTCACAGAAGTGCTTCTGAGAGGTTTCCTGTGCTCTATTCACAAGGGTGTGCCATTAGTCAAAGCCCAGCTTAACTGACAAAATCAAGCTAAGTGAGGACTCGAATGACCCCTGAACAAGAAAACATTTTCTCTGTGGGAATGAGTTTAATCTGTGGTGAATAAATCTCACAGGATCAAACCTGTTGATAGTGAAAAGTAAATAAGATGCTAGCAATCATTTTAATGACACCAGACAGTTATTTGTAACAGAATAGGAAAAAAAAAAAAAAGGGACAAGTTATGCTGACTATCTCCCTTTAGAAAAAAAAAATATTTCCATTTGCTTGTGCTGCTCTTTTCCTATCCCGCTGTCTTCATCTGTCAGCTGCCAAGGGCAGAATGATGTGATTCATAGACTTTTTAATTGAAATTGTACACAGCCAAATCATAGGGCTGCTGCTCCCTTGGAAGTCAATGGCAAAATTCCCACTGCCTTTTACAGAAGAAGCCTGGTCTGTCAATGGGTAGAGAAAAGTACAGCATCAACCAGGATGATCAGACAAGGGGTCGCTTACATTTGTGGAACTGTGCCCTGGTTCATGTCCCCTGGTATGTCACTGGTTCTTGCATAGCTGCAGATCTTTTGGTTCCATCTGTCTCTTTTCAGAGTCTGAAATTCTACCCAAGTGATTTTATAGTTAAGTTCTGATGTTTAACCTAAATTTGTCATCTCAGTGTTAGGCTGTTCCAGCGTGTCCTATCCCTTTTGAAACAAGGGCTATTTCCTTTTTGTTAATTCTGTGTTGAGTAAAATCTCTTAAAACATCTGGCTTGAAGGTTTTCTTTATTATCTTTAAAGATTACAACAGTGTAACTCTACTTCTGACCATCTTCCTTCAATTCTGCTATTTACCTACTCATCTATAAATATCCATCACCTTTTCTTATTCTAAATGAATATTCTGTGTCAGGTGTCACATGTAAAACTGCAGAATCCAAGTTTGCAATGCCAGGTCTTAGGTGGTGCTGAGTGGCTTGGTTTGCTCCAGCAAAGCACTTAAGAATTGCTCAAAAACAAAGCAAGTGAGTAATCCCAGAAGCAGAAGACATGGTTTATTGCTGAGTGGAATTCAATGGACTTGTCAGCCTCCAGCTAATGAATGGGAATGATTGCAGAGTAGCTGGCCACACCAGGGCTGTCAGACATACAAAGACCAAGGGCTTTTACAACATTGACAGAAAGAGGACACTTTTTAAAGAAGGATATGCTTTAGTTAGATGTGGGTTCAAAATCTACAGCCGGAGCTAATTATATTGTCTCATTCTGAATATTATTCAGATGCCTGGCTGATCAGTCAGCCTGCTGGACTACTGTCAGTGATCTGTGGGCAGTATAAATAGGTTATCAGCTCTTTTACCACTCAGGAAAGATGCCAGATTGATTAGTGCCAGAGACAGGCTCTCTAATTCACTCATTCTCAATTTCTTCCAGACTGTGACCACAACTCACAAAAAGAGGGGACTTTCAGAATTCCTCTTCTCTGATTCTAATAAAAGAAGGGTGTTTCTTGCACATGTGTATATATCCCTGCAGACTCATCACATCCAGGAGACTGATTTTACTATTATTTTCTTGTTGAATGGATTAAGCATCTGCAGCACTGCAAGCACCATCTCTTTCACATCCACTTACTATGAAGTCCTCCACGGCTTTGTAAGCCAGTGAGCTCTAGATTTGCCTTGCTGTGTGCTTTTGCACCTCCCAGTCTGAAAGTGGCCTCTTCAACTCGCTTTCTTCTTGGCTACTTTAAATCTGCTCTTCTGTTTGGGAGAGATATATCATCCTTGCCAATTTGGGGAAAAGGGGGAGAGAGATGGTTCATATATTAAAAAAAAAAACAAACAAAAAAACACCAAAAAACCAACAACAACAACAACAACAAAAAACCAACCAACCAAAAAAAAAAAAACCCAAACCAAAAAACCCCTTCCTGCAATGTTTATGTGAATAGGTTGTCTCATCAGAAAATGAATGTAAAATTAATTTGATTTTCATGAACCACTAGCTGCACACTCCAATTTTACATGATAAGAGATCTTTGCAGTGTGGACAGTTACAATTCCTACACAGTTTTTAGTGCCATTGATCAGTTCCAGTGAAAACAATCAAGTTAGCTCTACTAAATCCTCCCTGCATGTACTTCTGGTGAGATGGGCAGCACCATGCTCTTGAAGAGCACTGCACTAAACATCTGTGCAAACTTGTAAATGTAAAGTCATTGCAGAGCAACAGGTAACTCAGCAATAAGTGGAAATAGCAAAAAAATTACTATTATCTTCTAGATGAAAAATTCATTGTAGGTTCTTTTGTGTTCTTTTTTCCCTCAATTTTTGCTCACTTTATAGGTGTAATTTAGGCTATTTTGGTCTGAGACTTCATTTATTCTGGTCTGCTTCCTCTTCCCACAATTTTCATGTTTGAAGCGATTTTCCTTTAGAAAAGGTAATTTTTCCCATTTGTGAGCTCGAAACAGAGACTGCAGCCATCTGGGAGCAAAGTGGATTGGATTCAGCTAGTCTGAAGGGGGAGAGTTGGCACAGGAGGGGTTCTAGTCTTCCCTGTTCCTTGTCTCATGACTTTTGGGACTGAGATTTTTAAAGAGTAGTGGCGAGCATCATGTAACAGCATATATAGAGCTCAGCTATTCCAGCACTATATGAGGGAATAGACCTTGGAGAGACTTGTTCTTGCTGACCATGCCACCATGGCATTGCCAGGGGCACACTTCCTTCTCCTCACTCTTGAGTCTCATGGAGTAGCTTTGGATAGACTCCTAGGTGTACTTTTGTTGTGTAGGAGCAAAGTGCATGGCAGCAAGCCAAAATTTCGAAACGTTCCTTTCATGTCCTGCCCCTTCCCACATTTCATTGTGGCATCAGCAGTGCTACGTTTGTGATGGCATAACCCATGGCACTTTATGGTGGTTGTGAAATTACACAGGGTTGCTCTAGGTGGTGTTGAAATCTCATATTTTGGTTGTATATTATCTCACACAAGTAAAATAGGACAGTTGTTGATCTCTTTTAACCAGGTAAACTCTCTCTGAAGTACTTCTCTGAGCACCTGTTCCACATTAAATAAATCACAAGGGAAAGGAGAATGATATTATTTTATTCTTTTACTAAAATCATAAACCAGTTTCTAATGAACTACAAATCAAATAATTTATCTTACTATGCTGAATAGTGCAAGATTTTTCTCTGGTCTTCTTAAACTTATCAATGGATCTATAGCTGACAGTGGCAAACCACTGTATCAGATCAAATGACAGGCAAAAATGGAGTTTTGACTGGAAAACTTCACAGTGATTTTCTTTCCCCTCCTCCATCCAAGTTTTCAAACAATGCTATGTAATTGACATTTCCCAGTTGACTGGACAATAAATAACCTGTTCAGCTGAGGTAAGTCTGATGCAAGGGAAAAGAGAGATGTGAGAAAAGATGCCTCTTGTGTTTATTCTAAAATGATGCTCCAAGGAGTTAAACAAACTCAGAAATTCGGATCTCACCAACATCTGGTTTGTATCAACAGAAACCAAAAGCTTGTAGCAGTCTGGTTGGATCGTTATTCTGTGTCTGTGAGCCTGTGTGTCTTAACTTCTTCTGACTTTACCTGAGAGAATACTGGACTGGAACCTGCTCAAGTAACTGGAAATTTCTTCAAATACATATGCCAACATTAGGTATATTCTTCATCTGCTTAGCCTTCACCTCCCATTCAGTGTCAGTTGTGTGAACAGTACAACCTCTTACAACCTCTTAGTCAGGCCACCTAATTTAGGCACCTACATTTTCCACTAAGAAAACAGCAGACTTTTGAAAAATACTGGGTGCTAGTCTGTACTCAACCGGCTTGTCTGCATAACTTTCTTCTGAGGACAGGTACCTCATGGGACAGGGAAGCAGGGGGATGCTCCTGTCACACAGCAGTCACAGTGCTCTCACAGGCAGTGGGATGCCTTGAATGCTGGGTCCACTCAGCTGGACAAGGACCAAACTTCTCTTTTCATCTCACAGGTATAACTGAGCTGCAAGGCCACTTGAGATACAGTATGGCCATGAGAGTATCCCTTCTGTTAGAGGTGAACCACAGGTAACAGCAGCAAGAGATGTGGGACTTCAGCTGAGTAGTTAGTACTTGACTGTGAAGAGGAGGTTAAGCCCTGCTTCTTGGGAAGGTGTGAATTTCCCTTCAGTTTGTCACTGCAATGGTTGTGGGTTAAAGAAAATGCAGAACAGAGCTGGGGAAATGGGCTAGGTCTTTGCACCCTCTGCCTCCAAGAGGAGTGCCCTAGCCACTTGCTTGCAATGAAATTCCTTGTTGCCTTTTCTCTGCATGTGTAGCTCTTGCATGCCCAGCTGCACTGTGGCTCAGTTTCAAGGGGGACAAGGAGGAATGCTCTCCTTCACCAGCATATCCCATGATCTGGTGGTTAGAACACTTTTTAGAGAGTGAATGGGCTTAATCCCTCTTAGGCTGATCAGTCTCTTTTGCTTTCTGCTTTAACCCTTTGCTATCCAGAGGCAGATACCAACACTGCTTCTGACTGTCCTTAATTCTTCATGCTTCTCCTAAGGCTTGTGCAGTGTCCAGAAACAGTAGTCATGCACTGAAATGATCCTGCAGCAGAGTTTTGTCTGTCTATCTCTACAGAGCATGGCCTTTAAGACATAAAGGGAATAAAGATAGAAATGCCAAAGAACATTTAAGACAGAAACAAATTAATCTCAGTTAAATAGTGGAAAGAGGATTGGATTACCATTTGTGCAAACCTGCTTGTGCCTGCAGGTAAGATTTGAAGAACAGGTTGCCACCTTGATCATCTGCAGAATTTAACAGATAGTGCTGCTCAGGATGTCATCCTGAAGTGCTCTCCAGTCCTTGGAGCAGCTGTCACTGTTCCCTCAGGAACTCACACAAGTTCTTTCTGGTTTAAAAAGAGGTAGGACATACTTTGGAGACCTATTTCTGTTTGCCAGCACCTTCACATGACTACACACGTCTGGTTTCTGATTTCCACTGCTTTGATTGCATTTCCTTGTTTGAATACTGGCAGGACTTTTGTTCACAGCCTTATTGTTTTTCTTTCCTTGGAAATAAAAATTACAAGTGACCCGTGAATCTTCTGGGTCCTTATATTAATAAAAAATGGCTAAATATCATCCTAAATCCATGATGTGCAATATGCTTCCAAAGTTCCTGTGTAACTGGTCAGTTAAAATAAGGGCTAATGCACAATCTAAAAGTTTTTAACATCTTCTGTCTCAGTGTTTGCAAAGTTAATACTATAGCTTACCCAAATAAAATCATCTTCTTATGTTACAACGTGTTTTATTTTCTTTCTATCTTTGCAAAAATGTTTATGGAATAATGAGCTGAGGGTGTCCTGATTAAATTAAACATCTTTGTACCCAGATATCTTTTACAGCTAACAGCATTTCAAAGCTGCTTTCAGTTTTTCCCTCCTTCCAATGTGAAGCATTCTTAAGATACAATGATCTGCTGGCAGTTGCAGAGACACATGTGGATGTGCTTCTATGTCCCTGTGTCTTTTTTCCTACTTTTTTTCTTTTATCACTGTACTATTTCTCCTCCTTGTTGCCAGTTGCTTTACTTCTCATTTTTGTCTGTGCTACTTTTCTAAAGATAGACGGAGCCATAGGATCACAGGGTAGTTTGGATTGGAAGTGATCTATAAAGGTCACCTAGTTCCAACCCCACTTCTACAGGCAGGGACATCTTCCTCTAGATCAAGTTGTTCAAACTGCCATCCAACCTGTTCTTGAATGTTTCCAAGGATGAGGCATCTACCATCGCTCTGGACAACCTGTTCCAGTGTTGCACCACCCTTCCAATAAAAAAATTCACCCTTATATTCAGTCTAAAATGACTCTTTTTTAGTTTAAACTGATTACCCTTTGTTTTATTGCTCCTCCTGCAATGCAATACTGTGTTGTTTTGTGGAGAAGAAAACGTGATGAATTTGTTGACTTGGAAACTCCTGTAATTTGGTTTCTAATATCAAAAAGATCTGATCAGTAGAAGTAAAACAGATTTTTTCAAAGCTTTTGAGACCTTCTTGAAGAGCCTCAAAGTAAGTTGATGGAAAGCAGGAAACATCCATTTCCTATCATATGTTTCTTCAAATTTCCAAAACATACATAATTATGGTCAATCCTATTTAAATTATGCTCTGGAAAAAAATTATTTAAATAGTAGAAGATTCGACTGTGTTAGGAAAAGCCTATAGTTGCATGAGAGAGGATGCTGTGTCTAGTTGCCTAGAAATGTGGTTGAAGTCCACACTGACCTTGCCAAAAGGGTAAGAAATCTGTGCTCTCCCTGCTAGGTGGTATTTGCATACATCTGGTCAGGGGCTTATTTACTGGGGAAGCTAGAGGAGTAAAGAAGTTGGGGAGTAACCGTGGCAAAGCTACAATATTTAGAATGGTGAAAGCAGATAACCAGCCTCCCTGGCACCTCTGTGATATAAGGAAGGGCCCATTTCACACCTGTTTGACTAGAAAAATCCATGGGATTGTTCCCTTTCCTGTCCTTCAAAATATTTTAAAGAAACATGAATGGGAAATCATGTTTTTCAAGGGTTTCTGATTTTTATTTCTTCATGAAATTTTTTGCCATTTCCCCACTCATTCTCTGCTAAAGGGACATGAATTTCTTAACCCTTCTCTCCTGTTAGTTTTAAGGGGGTGAAAACCCTAGATGGTAGCATTTTCATTAGTAGGTTTACATCAAATAGATGATTGAAATAGGCTTGTTATGGCTAGATTTAAACAAAGAAATGTAGAAAGGATTACTTCAGCTGGTTTTTTTCAGACCTACATATCAAGTAGATGTGGCAGAGCAGTAGAGAGAAGACTCTCAGTTGGACGCAAAAAAATGACACTGATTACGTGGAGGATTATGATTAGATTCACTGCTAACACAATATTTAAATAAATATTGCCGATGCAGTATATAATATAAGCATGTCTAAAGGGTTATAATTCAAGCAGGTTCAGCTGGAAATGTGTAGGTGTACAGCTTTTGGCTTTGCAGAGTGCACAGTTGCACTCTGTGCAGGGAGAAGCGAAAGGGAGAGGATGTGTTTGCGTGCACATGTGTG
Source organism: Phylloscopus whistleri (assembly GCA_017589585.1). Classification (NCBI taxonomy): domain Eukaryota; kingdom Metazoa; phylum Chordata; class Aves; order Passeriformes; family Phylloscopidae; genus Phylloscopus; species Phylloscopus whistleri. The sequence continues at coordinate 4,174,721 of JADMLD010000683.1, read as the reverse complement.
TTGAGGATGCGTGTGAAGACTCACTATTTTTTGTTGTGGCCATAGCAAAGCATAAGGAGTAAACTAGTTTCAAAGATAAGGACTTGCCTGAGTCCCAACAACAGGTTCCTGTAGAACAGTCACATTTTCAAAGATAAAGAGAAATCTCTCTTTTCTTTCTGACAGGGCTTGGGATTCTCAGTCTCAAGAGTCCAAAGCATTGTCTGACTTTACTGGGGCTTCAAATTTTCACCTGTTTGCATATAAACTGTGTCTGAGTGAAGGAAAATGGCTGGGGGTGGATGGGAATTGAGGCATGGGAATACTGAAATATTCCTTGTTGTCTCTAGGCAGAGATGAGCATGCTGAGGAATCCCATAGCTGTTTGTTGACTCCGTGCTCTTCTACTCCCAGGTTTATGCAGCATTTGGAGACACGTAATTTATACACTACACAGGTGGTACCTAGGGTACTCCAGGTCCAGCCAGTGACAGACAGAGATTACGATGACTGATGATGTTCGATGTTTGCATGAAGTGATTACCTTTTAGTCTAAATAAATCTCTCATGGCAGGGTCTTGGGGATAGCAAGGGAGTGAGAGATGAGCTGTAGTTTGTGGTACTGCTCAGCCTGCTGTATGTGAGGTATTTTGGTGGGGCTTTGCCTGAGGGAAACCGGTGCCATTTCTGCCACACTGGTGCAGAGATGTTCTTGGATATGTCAGGCTTTTGTTCAGTTACCTTTAAGTTCTTGGATAAAACTCATTGATTTTGGCTAACGATACACTTAAGCAGAGGCTGGCTCTTTGTGCTGGGTTGGATTGGTGCTATAAGGAGCACTAAATGATTTGTATTCCTTCTCTTCCTCCTTTTTTAAAGTGGTCAGTATTTTATTTTTAGAAAGAGCACAAAGGAAGCAATAGTGAGAGGAAAGAGGAAACTGGTCCCAGTACTAAAGCCTTGGTTTGAGTTGTGGGTATAATGATGAGATGAATTGCCTTTCCTAGATCTGTAGATTAATGATTGATTTACCAGGAAATGTGCTGTTATTATAAATGTGGGGCCTAATTTGGATTTTGTTGCTTGGGAGTTGCCTGGGTGGGGAAGGAAAATGGGATCCAGCCTTTATTTTTACTCCTTTTCTTAGCCTTGGGAATGTACATGTTCAAAAAACATCTGTCTCGCTCCTTCTGCACAGTCTGCTCATCAGTGCCTTTTGCTGAAGCAGACCAAACACTCTTGGCACAGGGGAGCCCAGACTGCACACTTACTCTGCCCTGTCAGGCAGTAGCTACATTTTAGAAGGAAACCGCAGTACAAAAGTGGGATCTCAGGTTCCATGCAGTGTATGCAAAGCAGTTTCATTTAAAATGTCACGTTTACCTTGGCAGAGCCACTTTTTAGTAGGGATTAAGGCTGCAGAAACCACTGAATCATACTCTCTGTTTCTATATGTGTGCCAGGTCACAAACATAAATTGTAATGTTGGCCCTCATCCGTCATCACATAACGCTCTGGCATACTTTTTCGTTCCCTGAATATGAGTGGAATGAGAAGGTTACTTGGAAAGTCATCTGTCTGAGAAGCTGTCCTGTTATAATTAGAGGGCAATCTTGAATTTCATCTCTGGAAGATTATGAAGTGAAGAGGCGGGGGAGAGGGATGTATATTGTAGGTTACCAGGGCCTCTGGTAAGCCAATCTGACCATGACTTGAAGGACTGAAGCAAAAAAAGTCGGGGGAATCAGACAACACTATTTTTTTTAAAACAAAAGGGTGTAAAGATGAGCTCAAGCAGCCAAATCTGGATCTAGATATAGGTTTAAATTTCAAGCAGTTCTAAACTTTAGGACTATTTAGAGGTGGCAGTTTAGTTTGGCTCGCATCTGATACCAAAGATTCACTTTTTTGTCTAAAGGCTTCTTAGACACCAGAGTGAATGAAAGGCAGATCAAGGTGGAGCCACAGAACAAGGGAAAATAGCAGACAACTGGATGGGGGTTGTACCTGTCAATTAATCATATAAAGTTAGCAATGATGACCTTGCAAGTTATCTGCAGTTATCTCCTTCCTCTTCACATCTGTACTGCAAGTTAAAGACTGTTGTCTTAGCCCTGCTTCTGTCACAACACCTGCATGTTTTGTACAGTCTGATCTGGCCATATTTTTCAGAGACCTGCAACAGCCAACTCAAACCACCCTGGTGCTGTAGTAAGGCAAGGAGGACCTTTCTTCTTACACTTATGTTTCTCTCAAATATGTGGAGGACATTATGCTTTCAACAGCTTTCAGACAGACTGCTAAAAGAAACATCAGGCTTTTGTGATAAATATGTTTTCTCTCTCTCTCTTTCCCAGTCAGGAAATGTGTTACTATTTTTCCACCGGCTGTAGTGTGGGATATTAGATGCTCTGAGAGGAAAATAAATGCTTAAGGCTTCCTTCCTCTGGCACTTCATTAATGCCAAGAAGGAGGCTGGGTAATGTTGCTTTAATTAACAGGCTTTTGCTGAAAGAAGCGGTTGGAGTTACCTGACTGCAGTTTTACCCAGCAAAAGAAACAAAAAAATTACTTCCTAGAACAGAACATTGTCTTTAGCAAGAGCAATGCTTACAATATATTTGGCTATATGTGTCATGTTTCACAATTTTATTCTTGACTTCTTCTGGGGACTGACTTAGGCCTTGAAATGAGGAGTATGTTTCCTGTATGAACTACTTTAACTTCTTGGTGACTTGGCATCACTGATTTTTTTTGCCTCTTCTCTAAAACTCTGTGTTGTGCAGACTTTTGTTTGACAGATTTATTTAGATATTTTTTGTGAGACTACAAGTTTGAATATTTTTTACAGTGCTCCTGATTTTTCATTGCTTGCCCAGTTCTACCTGAATTGCTTTCCTTTTGTGTTTGCTATCAGTCTTTGCTCATATGAGGTAACGCTGAATATCACAGTGTTTGGTCACTGACAGGGGAGTAGTGGTCTGGGCGAATATTATGTTTCATCTTGGATAATACCCACAGAATTTTACAGGTGTCCAGTGATGTGTAGATGAGCATGACTTGGCTGCATGGCAGGAATTTCTTTACCCATTGCCGTGGGGGATATTGTCAGTGTGCACACAAAGGCATTGCTTCATGTGTTGATTATACATCTCTCTGTAAGGCACTTCTATAGCACATTGTTCCATGACAGAACTCTATCCTGTACCCCGGCAGCGATGCCTGGGTTGCTTCCTGAAGTATGAAGCCCTCTGTTTGCTCTCTTTTTAAACTCTTACTGTCATTATTGCTGACATTTTAATTTTTGTAATTCTGGTTTGAGTTCCTGTGAGCTCTTCCCCAACATTGTTCCAGTTGGTTCTGCAAATACATATTAGGCAGCAAATTACAAAAGAACTGTTTCTAAATGGAGAGCATTTTGAACAAAAGAAGAAAACTGTAATTATTCCAATGAGGATTTGAGCAAGCCATCAGAATTAACAGTGCTGCTTTTCCAAATGTGCCACTGTTTTGATTAGCTTATGTGCTTATACAATCCCTGCCGTGGCAGTGACCGTAACTGAATGCCTGTAACCGCAAGCAGAGAGCTATTAGGGCCCATCCACAAAAAAGCAGCTATTTCAGTTTTCTTCTCATCAAAAGCCTACACTGCCGAAGTGATGCCAGCTAAGTGTTTGTTTCCGTGAGATTTTATCTCTTTATACCATTCAAAATACTGTTTGTTTTTTTTTTTTTTTCTTGCAGAACAGTTTAAACTTGGTCTATTAATGTTTATAAAAAAAGTGCGTTCTTCAACACATTCTTTGGGCAGTGTCAGAAAACAACCCTTGAAGCAGAAAAAACAACCCTAAATTTGCTGGCCACTTGAGGGAGGTGGTGTGTTGTCTGGATGGTGGAAATGAAACCAGTGTTGTGACTAGCTTGCAGCAGAAATAGCAACATTTTAAGTCTTTTGCAGGCAAAAGGCAATACTGGACTTCAGCAGTGGCTGCTTTTGCTCACAAAGCCATTCCCCATGCAATCTATGATAATTCATTTGTGACTATCTCTGCTTTTTGAAGGGCATACTGTTTACAGAATAAAGAAAAATTAAGTCAGATCAAGTAAATGTCTTTGTTCTCACCAGAAACAAATTAGAAAAAGCTGGCAGCAGAAAATGTGAGTTTTCGATAGCTGTTCAACATATTTTTCAGAATAAGGATGTTTACTGACTGGCCTGAACTCAAGTAAAATTATGAATGCAAAAGTTCCTAATTCCCCTGAATGAATTATGTGCAATACTTGGAGACCCGACCTTTTATCCCTTCCTCTGTCTCCGCTTCCGTCCCACAGATGTTTGGCCTGGCGGTGCTGCAGAACTGCTGAGGTAAAGACAATACAAATGTGACATGATATTTTCCTATCTGAAGGGCTTGGAGGTGAGCCTAGAGTTCTGCAGAAATTAGGAACAGAAACATTTCAGAACTAGTGTCTGATGTGGGGTTCGGGCCTAGCTCCTCAAATGAAAATGGAAAAACCCAGAAAAGCTATGCAAAATGAGCAGCCCTTCGGGGCACTGTGTACAGCAGAGCAGCAGAGTATGGAGGAATGGCAGAAGCCCTGCTCATTCTGCGTGTCCTCAACAACAGTGGCTGGCCCAATGTCTTCCACAGAAGGTATTCCAAAGTCTATAGTAAAAGTCATCCTAGAAAATAGAGCTAGGGTGGATTGAGAAATGGAGACACCAAAACTGGCTAAAGCAGAACAGCAGGTGTTATTTTCTGAGGAGAACAGAAGCTGCTGCATGTCTTTTCTTGTGTTTATAAGTCCTAGCTTAGTGTTTGGCCTGTCCAGAGCAGGATGACATGGCTGATTTATACTCAGCTGGCAGTGCTTTATAATCCCAGGATCCTCCTTGTCCACCCAACCAGTTGTTGTCCATCGAGCATCTGAGAAGCTGATTCCTCCTGGCCAAATGCAGAACTTTGTGTTCTTCCTTCTTGAATACCATCCTGTTGGTTTTTTTTGGTTTTTTTTCATGCAGCTTCGGTTTTCAGCATGATTTTGGGCTTTTCAGCATGTGTGAAGCTCTACCCTTCCTATTGGCTGCAGATTTAATAAGGACTTACTGTTTGCTATCACCTAGACTGTTCATGAAAATACACTCACTGAAGGAGATTTCCCCCAAACCCTGGCTAACAGGGACTGGCTTAAATCTAAAACATATCCAGTTGTTCTCATAAAGCTTTATGACTGCCTACTGTAACTCAAGATGTTCAGCATTTAATATAAGCATTACAATTAGCTGAACTTTCTGAAATATATAGCATTACCTCTTCAAGAAAGAGGGTATTGCAAACATGGGTAAAGACCAAGGAAGTCCCTCTAACTGTGCCTCATGTTTTCTAATAAGGTGAACTGTCCCTTATAGATCATCAGGCTTCCTACCTGACATATGCTAAATTTAGGAATCTGTGCTCAGTAGTTTTGAGCTCTGTGGAAGGTTTCTGTCTCTTTCTATTTATCTGCCACTACTCTGGCCTCAAAACGAGTTTGAACCTCAAAATAAAAACAACTGCATGAGTTTGCATATGATTAAGAAGCTGAAGTCAGCTGAGAAACAAGGGCTCCAAGTGACAATTTTGACACAATAATGTTCAGCCTCCACATTAATAACAACATGCTGACAAAGTGTCAGAAACAATATCCTGTAGCTAAGTAAGTTACAATAGTCTTCTTTTCCTCACCAACAAAATAGATTTTATCCTACACACTTACGTCATGTTGACTGCTAATTTTGACAAAATCTCTGCTGTCCTACATTTAGCTGGAAGTATTTTAAAAAGCCACAAAACTCCCCCTTTATTATCCTTTTTTGCCTTTTTTCCCCTGCATCCTGTCTCCTTGACTGATATTTTCTTCCATTGAACTCTTCTACAAGGGGCTTGTAGAAATACATTTTCCATGTAATCAACTATGACTGTTTTGAGTTCCTAAAATGCAATTCTGAGAGTATTGAGAAAGGCTTGTTATTATCGTATCAAGGAGACAATAGTAAGTTAGATGACTGGCAATGAAAAAAAACCAAACCAAACCAAAATATTTGATGATCTTCATACAAAAAACCCCAACAGAACAGAAGCTAATATGATTTTAAAAACATGCACAGTATATATTACTTTTCAGTTTTGATCAAGAATTATGAAAAAGTTAAAAGAGATTAAATACAATTAAGTAGCTTGTAAATGACAACTACATGTGCAGTATTTCCCAATGCACTGGGTTTTTTAGGATTCAGTTCTGATTTGTCAAATACAACACTTCTTATTAACCCTTAATTATTGTGTTTCTTTACTGTTGTATTTTCAAGTGATCACTACTTTCATTGATGCTGAATTTATCTCTCAGGGTTTTCTTGGGGTTTGTTTTAGAAAAGCAAAGTGTCTGACCTCACTAACTACTTAAGAAACAACTACTTTTTACCATTCATGGTAGATCTAATGCTTAAATAATGCATCCCTTTAAGTTGATGATTTTTGGTTGTGCAAGTCCTTTGGCAGATATTAATAGGGAACTGATTAAAATGTTTAGAATACATATTTCCATGACATAATTTTTTATTCCATTAAAACCAGGACAATGTCAGAAGGTTGCACCTATGGAAGGTGAAGGCTTTAGGTGGCTTAGATCTTAATTTAAAAAAAAACACCAGCAAAACCACCTTAGTCAAGGAATTCTGTTGTAAATATGTCTGGAAGTGGCAATGTATTTTATTATCCCCTCTTTTGATTAGCTTGTTCCTTTATTATTCATTGCTGGTGATCAAAACAAAAGTTATATTCACATCTACCCAAGCTACCAGAGGGAAAACAGACACAGCAAAAGACTTCCGCTACGAGCCCCAGTGTGGGGAGATTGGTTACCAGGCAGGAGCACAAGCTGCTAAAATGCACTGCAGTGCACACTCTGTTTTCAGGACTGATTGATGACATTTCCATATATAGTTAGGAGTAAGACATTGCTTTTGAAAATAGAATTAAAACTTTCCCTTTTTAGGAGCAAGCACCACTTTGGCAACACAACCATCCCCAAGTACATTAGTTCTTTTGGTCAAAACATTAACAGGGTACTTTGTTAACAAAATGTTCAGGTCATGATGAGTTCAAAGCATGAACTGTGAGGCTTTTTATGAGCTAAATGTTTCCAAATAGCACTCTAAGTTGAAAGTGCTGAAATTAAAGCTTTTCTCCTGTAAACAGGGTGTTGCTGAGCTGAGTATATGTTGTTTTTTGCAATTACTCAGCATAAGGTGAGGGGTCTGCAACAGCATATGTTCGTTGAGCAAAGGCAGATGTCATCAGAAACATCTGGATGGTAGGAAGACTTCAAGGAAAAGATTATAGAGATGCATTTGCATTGCCACTTTCTGTTCCTCTTTCCAACTTGGCAAACAATTGCCTGTTTTCCAAAATGAAATCTTTGAGCAACAACTTACTGTCTCAATTGTAGACATGCATCTGGTATTCTGACCAAGTTAGCAAAATAACAACTTTTCCCCTTGTATTTTTACTTCTCAATTCAGGTCTAGATTTGCAAATGCCCATGGACATACATTCCCAGCAGGATAAGCTATTGGTAGGTGAAAGATCACCAGCTAAGATGAAGGTGGGTAGTACTGGCTACCCCATGACATTCCCACAAAACATGACATATGATTTTTAACATTGTTTTAATGTAGAAATTATTTCACTTTGTTGCCAAAATTTTAATGGCCTATTTTGCAATATGGAAAGGGTAGATAATAATTAAAATTTGAATGACCTTTACAGATTGGAGTGATGGGCAGAGAAGAACTGTCTGAAATTCAACAAAGATAAATGCAGGGTCCTGCAGCAGATGAGGAATAACCCCAGACACCTGTACAGGCTGGGGACCAAACTGCTGGAAAGCAGCTCTGTGGAGAAGGACCTGGGGATCCTGGTGGGAAAAAAGATGTCCATGAGCCAGCACTGTTCCCACATGGCCAAGAAGGCCAATTCTGGGGTGCATTAAGAGGCGCATTCCCACTACGACAAGGGAGGTGATCCTCCCCCTCTACTCAGCCCTGGTGAGGCACATCTGGAGTGCTGTGTGCAATTCTGGCCTCCTCAGTACAAGAGAGACATGGAGCTCCTCAAGCAGGTCCAGTGGAGGGCTTCAGAGGTGATCAAGGGTCTGGAGCATCTCTCTAATGGGAAAAGGCTGAGGCATCTGAGCTTATTGAGGCTCAGGAAGAGCTGACTAAGACCCCCATCAACAACTACAAGTGTCTCAAGGGAGGGTTTTAAGGAGATGGAGACAGGCTCTTCTTGGTGGTGCCAAGCAATAGGTAAGAGACAATGGACAGAAACTCATGCACAAGAAGTTCCACTTGAATATGAGGAAGAACTTCACTGAGAAGTGACTGAGCACTGGAAAAAGTTGCCCACAGGTTGCCTATGCTCTCTCCCTCACAGGAGAAATGCAAGAACTGTCTGGATGAAATCCTGTGCTGTGAGCTCTAGGAAGACCCTGACTGAGCTGGAGCTTGGACCAGATGAGCCACTGTGGTCCTTTTCAACCTGACACACTCTGAGATTCTGTAAAAATTCACACAGTATCTGCAGGAGTACAACATAGTCCTTATATAACTAAATCCACTGATTACTCCTCATAAGAATGGCAGCAACAAGGTATCATTGTGAGATAATTTTGAAAATAAATGGCTGAAAGCATCTGAATTTTGAATAGAGAGAAATAGAAATGAATGCAACATCCTAAGCTCTGTAGGCCACACTATCACCTATTCCAACATTTCCAAACTTGCATGTGAATCTGTGCAAGCTTTAGCTACCCAAAAACATTCCAGGTTTTGTTTTGTTGTATGAAATGGCTCAAGCCATGGGGAATGCTTACCTAAATGTTTTAATGCACATTTTTCTACAACTTTGAAGGAAGCATGGCAGCGTTAATGCTGAATACCCCAGAACTGCTGCTTGCATGCTGAAATGATATATTATTATATAAGTGCCTGTAATTTGTTTTGTACACAGGAAAAAACTGGGAGGAAAACTGTTGAAATAAATCTCATTGAAATAGAACTGAGCTGTAGGTTTTGCCTGTCAGACCATGAGTGGCTTCACAACAGAAATTACAAGAGACTTCAGCCTCATGGTCATAATAGACAGGATCACAGGTTTGGAGGTTATGATGGGTTTTGTCATAAATGGTGAAGGTGAAGATCGCATGATGTGTGCAAGACAATATTTTGAAGAATAAAATATAAAGTGGCAGTGGTGAGAGGAGAAGAGTTTTTAAAATTACTTATACTTTATGATATAGTCTAGAGAGTTCAGTCCCCAGTGTTTATTCTGCATTTAATCCACTATGTTCTAAGAATATAATGTTGGTAATACAAAAATCTGTTTTTGTGACTCAAATGCAATAACACTGCAAAAATGAGCTGAAAATAAATGTTTTCCACAGCCTATTTGTCATCTCCTAAATTAAAAGTATAGAATTGAAAACTACAATAAATCAAGGTAGCGTCAAATACAAATTTCAATTTATTGCAAAAACTGTCACAGTGGTTCAAACAACCTGAAAATTAGATCTAGCTTTAGTAAAAGTATAATTCCATCCTGTCCTGATTCTGATGTACAAAATTACGTATTTCATGGTGGATCTCGTTTAAATTGAAGAAAAAAAAAAAAAAAAGAAGATTGTGACAGCATTCTAATTAAAAAAAACCCCAAAAAATAAAAACCAAAAAAAACCCTCCAAAAAATCCAAAAAAACCATCCTAGACAAAAGGGGGGATCTGAGGAATCATTGGCAGAACCATGCACAATGGAAGTGCCACCACAGATGGGAGGTTATTCTTTGGGGTCTTCATTTTTAGCTACTACTTCAGTACACTATTTTGAGAAATTTACAAAGGCAATAGAGAAGAACTGCATTTTGAATATACACCTGAATATAGTCAGGGGGGCATCCCTTTAGCTCAGATGGGTACAGCTCCTCTCACAAGAGACATAGCTGTAGCTATATATTTTAATCTATCTATCTGTCTGTCTATCTATCTACACATCTCCATGCTGACACAGACAAGATACCAGTACATGTGGTAGCTGGATATATGAGTCATGGCCAACCCACCACAGGAACACTGATGAGAATTCCTGTATCAGTAAAATCTACACTTGCCAGATGCAGGTGTCTCCTCTATCACGTAGCATAGAGTGGGAAATGTGAGTGATTGTCAGCCTGTGGTAACACGGTGAACCAGAGGGATAAAATTATATGGATACGATGGATCACTCTTTATACAGAATGAATGCTCAACATGGTTTTGGGATCTCAGGGATTAATTTCTAGTAGTCCAGTTCTGGGTGAAAATTCTTGTATTGCAGTTTGGGGCAGCAGAATAGCTACTGAACATCATGCCAGGTAGGGACAGATTGTCTAACCTGTGCTCACAAATTGGGTCCTGAAAATCCGAGTCCAATATTACAAGAATAAGTGAAGAGAAATAATGTAGTGAAATAACCTTAGCAATGACTACTGACGAAAGATGTCTGAACTGGATAGACAATGTACTGGAGCAGTTGAGCAAAAAGTTCCTACTACAGTTCAAAAGGAATGTTAAAACTCTGTATTACAATCAATAGGACATGCTTCCAAATTAATGGATCTTAAAAACCTTTTTAAGAGGTTTTTAAGTAGAGGTCTAAACTAATGAATTTACCATGCTTTAGAGTCCTGTTATCCTAGTTGCTTCAAAGCAGTTCAGGAAGAAACAGATGGAGTCTTTTCTTTCTCACACGTTGGCCACAGAACACACATTCAACCTGTTTATGGAGTCTCACTACATCATTTCCACAGTAATTTGTGTAGGAAAATGCATTTGCAGTGTAAAGGAGAGTTTTGCAAAACCTGTGACTTTTCTTGAGGACTGATAGACCGAGACTAGAAATGCCATCAAATTACTTTAGTTAATAACAATACTTGATACTTGGTTTCCCAAGAGCTGCAAAGACTTGAGAAGAAGAAAACTTGATATGAAGAAACCGAGGTGCCCAGAACAGGCTTGCATAACTTCACACATCAAGTCCATGAAAGGCAGAGGAACAGAAATATAATTTTCTTGGATGCTGCGGCTCTTGTTCTACACAATCAGCAACTGAGAAACTGAGCAAAAAACAATGAAATCAAATTATTTCTTTCTTATTTCTCTAACAGGAGCCATCAATGAACAGACCCAGTGCTCTGCAGGCCCATGCCGGCTCTCAGCCAGCCTTTGCAAAGGCAGCGTATTTTCTCTTCAAAACATTTCCCTGCAAAGCACAGATTGTGGCTGTCAACATCTCCATCTATGGCATATCCAATATGAATTTTCAGCACATAAGGACTTCATTATGCACCACAGGCTTTGGTTTTCCACTCCCTCTGCCTTTGCCTTCCTCGGTGGTAGCTGAAGTTCAGACTAGATCTGTCACTGGCAGGATCACCTGGACCGGAACAGCAGAGGCAGGATTTCAACACACTCACTCCCTTGTTCACCACCCCTCCACCCTGCTCCCCACCAGTGCCACAGGGCTTCACCACCCAGAGCAGTGACTCAGCTCCCTCCTCCAGCTCCACCAAGGTCATGGCCAGTAAGAGTCAAGAGGAAATAAAACAAAGAGGAGACACCCTCCTCTGACAAAAGGGCCTCTCACAATGAATGGATCCTCTTTCAGAGCAGATAATAAAAAAATAAAAAAAAAAAAAAAGAGGAGCTTTCTTATCAGTCAGCACAGCCTGGAGGTATGGAGAATGAAAGTAGCCTTTGAAACAACATTGTGAGGCAGGAGGTAGAGCTCAGCTTGCACTCTCTCCTCATGGTGACATTGCTTGGAGGTGCCCATAGGTACCAGAAGGTAGATGGTGTCTGCCTGACTGCAGGTGTCTGACTGCTGCTTTGTTTGGCAGCAGCACTGGGCAGAGGTGTGAAGAGCTCTCATGAGAAAGGTGCTGCTTGCCCCTCATTGTCTCTCCAAGCTGTACCTCTGATTTCCAGGTCATCTTGTGTGTGGAACTCAGTCAACTCAGTTCTCACCTGAAAAATAGACAACCTATTTCTGCTCCTTTTCCCCATTCCCTGTGCATTTGGGGTTCTGTCGGAATTGAAGCGAGTCCTCCTAACAGAAATATCCAAACCTGTCTCCAAGCAGCGGACTGGAAGGCTGCATTCCTCTATCTGCTGGGATTTTCCTTTTCTTTCCATGAGCTAACAGCTAAATCCCACAGCAAGGCATGAATAAACAAAAACTAGGAAGGATTAGGATGTACTATTTAGCGAATCATGACTAACACAGCCCTGTCTTGCTTCCTCTGAAAGCGTGCCACAAAAGTTCAACAAATATTATTGTGAAATGAACCACAAAGTCTTTACACACTTTAGAAATGGCATCTTCACCCATTTTCTCTGGCAAAAACCAAGTGGATTTAGTTTCTAGTTGATGGGAAAATCTCTAAATTTAAAACACTTGATAATTGACAGAAGACTGGAGTTTTTCAATTCTTTTCCTCCCTCCTACACCCTTCCTGTATGGCAAATATAATTTAGCAGAAGATTCCAAAAGTCAGAGGGTTTTAATCAAGATGAGAGGCTACTTGCTTTGCCTTTTGCTAAGAAAACACACAGCAATAACTCCTTCTGTGAAGTGAAATGTTTCGAAATATCAGGACATGCACCTCTTGTGCACATAATTGCTGTAGATGTCAGGGGAAATGGAGCATATATAAAGAGATGCTCTCTGGTGCACAAGAATAGGAAAAGGAGAAATACTTCCTTGTAGTGTGGCCTGTGGTTATGAGTGCTGGTGTATGAGTGCCTATATGTGTATGATGTTCTTCCTAAACATAGGCATGAGTATATTTTGAGACATTGGCCATAAGCAGGTTTGTTCTGAAAAACAATTGTCTTAGTCACTAGCCTTCGGGTAGATAGACCCATTTCCAAAAGAGTTCAGATAAATTCCTGGAAGAATAGCACAGGCTGCAGTTGTAAAATTGCTTATTGCAATATTGCTTGTGAATATTTCTTACAGTACCTTTAAAAAACCCAAATCCCCATGGCAATACAGATAGATCCTTACCCATGTACATAAATCTAAATAAAGACAGAAGGAAAGAAAAAGCAATCATACCTGGTATTGCTGCAAATCTAATTCCTTTTAGTAATGTAGGTGCTATTATTCCATTCTTCCGGTAGCTATGGATATTTTTGAGCTTCATGAAAATCAATGACAGGTTTTCAGCATTTTAGAAACTATGTCTGTGAGTGTCATGGTCTTTCAATATTGGGGGAAAGGCCTAGGAATTTTGGGTTGCTCAGATATTGCTTACACTGCAGATGAGTATTTTTCTTTCACACATGGGATCAATTCCTTTTTGCTAACAAGGATCCACCCACTCCCATTCCTTGTTCCCTGGCTTAGTATGCACCTCAAATCCCCACATGCGGTTCCTTGTGCCTGCAAGAACCAGACTTTGCTGAAGATAATCCTGAAGGATGGGGAGGGAAATGTGAGAAACTAGTGCTAAAAGTGGTGTAGAATAGAAGTTCTGGTTAAACCACTCATTCTCACTGGAGCTTTAACTTTTCCAAACGTCAGGGCCTTACTCCAGACTTTTGTTTCCTCTGGGTTTGGAGGAAAGTTGTTGCCCTTTCTTTCCACAAAAGGTATACAGTAACTACCTTCAAGCTCCATTTAACAGTAGCCCTTTTGCTATGCTAAGAAAAATTATTCCCTGTTCACAGCTCAAGAGAACCAGGGGACATTTTTTTGTTCTGATGACTCTGTTTTAAGTGAAAACACAATAAAAGACTGAAACAGATGGCAATTTATTTGTCTCTAAAGTTTGCATGTGTGTTCCATGACATTTTTATAAGACTTTAAAGATTCCTCCTTTTCTGTCATCAGTAATCTGAAATTGCTTTTTCCAATAAAATTAATCTGCATGACTCTCAGTGATATTTCAGTCTCTGAAGATAGCCGTCCTTTCTTCAGAGTTTTGCTGTGCCAACAGAGTTGCTGTCCCTATGGTTTTTAAGACTGCTGCACTCTTTGATATTAAAGGGCTAGACCTGCATGCAGCACTCAACATGGATTCATACAGTGGCTTAATGAAGCTCTCACCTTCCCCTCTATTGCTTGTGCCTGGAACACTGAGCAGACACTGCTGGAAAGCTCTTTGCATACTCACTCATTTAAAGAAATATTTAATATTTGAGCTTGACTTTCACCAAGAAAAGCAGTTCTGAGTCTTCCTTACTAAATAAAATCTTTCCATGTGGCTTCTAAGTCAAGGTTTTATTACAGCTTCCATATTTTCCTCTATACAGAAGTGAGACTTATTGATCTATACTTCCCCAAATCATTCCTGATGGCTTAAAAATTGTATCATATTTGTTGCTTTCTGTTTCTTTGGGAAAAAGATTGATTTTAAGTGACAGATTACACATAACATTTTCACATTGGCATGTGTGTTCTTTCAGAAAACCTGTGTGAACACCATCTGGTCCTTCTGATTTTCTACTTCTCATTTTATAAGTTTTATTCAAAAATCTCTTCTGACATTGCAATTTAAAACAACCCACTAGATTCAGCCCTCTATAAAGAAAAGCTGTAGGGGAAACCTCTCTTACTAAGGAAAGATTTCATTAAGTTTCTCTTTAATGATCTTATCTTTCTGGAAAACTTATTTTACAGCTGAATCTGTTGACTCTACAGACTCTTTCCACGCTTCTTGCTTTTGATGCATTTGAAACCTTGTTAAGTTTTTATTTCATTCCTTCCTCTGTTTCATAAGAATTCCTCATGATTTGAAAACTCCCATGAAACTTTAGAACTTATGTTAAGTATGCAGAAAAACATTGCATTTATGACAAGAAAAGCTAAAAAAAAGACATGACAAAAAACCAGAGAATATTCTAATGCCTTCTCTTCAAATCTAACTCAGTAGTGTTTTTAAAAAACAGTGTTAGTAACACACAAGGTATAATAATTCTACTGAGAAACTGCTAAAAATATTGATTCTTTATAAATGAAAAATAGGATTATTTTTTTCTCCTGGCTAACAGAACCAAAGGATTACAGATATCACTGTGTGTCATGCTTCATAAATGAAAATATTCCTTTCCATATGCACTGCACATTACATTAGTTTTGCAATTCATATATGAACTTTCTAGTTTGGCATTAGATCACATATGCACTCAGACACACAGGCAGAAAGCTCAAACATAAATACACAACTTTGCCCCTTTCCAAATGCAAATGCTGAAGGCTCTTCCAGCATCCTTTGCAGCCAGTTCCAAAAGTAAGTGTTCTAGTTCACGGAGCTCAATTTGTCATCAAGGAAAATACTGGAGACTGTCATGGATGAGTGCTGTTTTGGGAAGCTAATCTGACTTGGACAGGAGAGAAACTGAATATTAGCTTTTTGGTGAGAGGGAAGAAAGAAAACATACAGTTTATGTTGTTCCACTGCAAGATCTTCCCCATTAAACCCACTTTATCACGGATGTACCTCTAGACCAAAAAGATGAACTGCCAGGAACTCTATTTGGAGGCCACATGCAGGCTCACAGAAGGAGCTGGATCACAGCAGCTATAGGCATAGACAGAGATTTATGAATCCTTGCCTCTGGTTTTATTGATTTAGCAGGTTTAGAGCAACTATGACAACGTTACTGGCTGGTGTTCACATTTCCATCTTGCTTTGCAGCCTATAACCAGATCTAGACTTACTGACAAAGGGGATCCCAGCCAGAAGATTAAAAGGCAAACATCAATTCAAATATCAATCACTCACTGTAGAATGAGTTGCTCCCACAGGACTTAGAGAACAATTACAAAAGCAGATAAAAGCACAGATATGGGGCTGCCTATTTACTTCCTACACTTCCTTGGATCATGAAGCTAAAAACAGCACCACGCCTTACACCTCTGTGCCCTGCTCCAGCACTGTGGCTCCACTCACAGCAACCGCTGGTGTTACTCAGACACATTTTCTGCTATACCCACTATGGAAATCTGGATTTGGTCCTTTTTAGCTGCACAACTACACTGCACACATAATACCCATACATACACAAAAACCCCTGGCTACTTGAGTTTTTCAATTATGGCTATACTGAAAAATAGTTCCTGGATTTATTAAGGGCCAATGTGCAAATTATAGAATCTAAATATTTTATCAGTGCTACCTCCAGGTATGAAGTGAGCTTTCCTATCATATCAGGTTTATATTTTATTATCAGCTCTTGGCATAGAACTGGCTGTTCTGGTAAAATCAAAGACTGATGTAGGTAGATCTACAAAGATGTTTCAGCCATATTTTGCATATTTAATTTCAGTTTTCCAAAAGCAGAAATTACATGTGTGAGATGCCTACATCTCGCAAATCCCACTCCCCCTGCCCCTGTCATCATTCTCCATTTCCTTCTTTTGGTCCAAACAGCCATAAATGAAACAATCCCTTCCTGGTTCAACACAAACATTTTTTCTACTCTGGCCTTTCATATCTTATCCATCTAATCACTCTCTGGGACAGATGTTGGAACAGAGCATTCCTTCATGAACATTACCTAGACAGAAGATAGAACTGCAAAGAAAATCACAAGGTAAAGCAAAAATTTTTCGTATTATTTTTTGTCTCTGGAAAAGCTTATTTTTGCATGACAATGGTCCAGCATTACTTTTGCATTCTGAGACAAATCGATTTGTGGAAAAAAAAGTTATGATTTTTGTTTGTAGAAGTTAAAGTGTTAGGAAGGAAGTTGAAAACAAACACAAAAGAAGCCAGCTAATATTCAACCAGTTATCTATCATAAGGTCTAAACATTTCTACTAGTCTCCTTGTTGAAGATAAAGTGAGCCTTGAAATGATGCCCTATGTTTCCCCCAAGATTTTAATTTACCTATGCTCAACAAAATAACATGGATTTGAACCCTACTTACCAAGATGGCCCAGGTCTGTTTCAAAAGTCCTTTCTTTCCAATATTTATATCTATATTTCCAATATTTATATATATAACCAGTATTTGTGTTATTTAGAGGTTATATAAATAATGATTTAAGGTTTTCTCCTGGCTCATTGATAAAAACTGTTTACATTACAGGGCCATGAACTGATTTCTGTAGCCAGGGACAGCTCTTGCTATTTCACTGCAGCAAGTGAAATAAATTTTGCTGTGCACTTCTGGATGTTCATAGGAACGCAGACCTGGGGAAATTTGTTTTATCTATGCTGTAATACAGTAATGAAGATGCAAATCAATTTAAAGGTCACTTTTATATTTAGAATTGATTTAAAAAGAGCAATCTTTTCAAAAATTTTAACAATGATTAAAAGGCAATGCACTATAGGAAGAAGAGGCCTAGGAGAAGGCAGTCTAGTAGTCACCCCAAATACTTAGAAGTCATGTCTGAAACTCAAAGGCCTCATTTTTACATTTATTTTAATGTATAATAAACATGCTTCATTTTCTAAAACAAAGTCACTTGACTGGAGTCTTGAAGAAGAATGAACTTGATTAAAAAAACTTAAAACGCCTGTGTTAACTTCGTTAACTAAACGTATTTGTCTACAAATTTTTAACAATTGCCCTATTTCAGGGCAATGTACTCTGAAAAGATGAAGCCCACAGACATTTACATTGTGAAGGGGGTATGAACATATAAATGCTGATCAATTATATAATATTTCCTTTTATTTTTTTCTTTCTGTTATCCTATGTAGCTGTTCAGTCTAGCCCCGTAATTCGTCAGCTTTTCTGAGACATCTGAACTCTCAACTCCCTTTCATTGCTTCCAGCTTTGAAATTTCACTTGAAGTCGATTATCCAGTAATTAGTGCATTTAACTTGACCTGTATGCTTCCTATGCTGTAGTGCCTCAATCAAAAAGTTCCATGATAATAAATCAAGTATCTCACCGTGGAAATTTTTTAACCCTATATCTTTTATTAAAAAAACCCCATAACTTTATTTTTAAAAGTCTTTTGAGATAGGCTCATAGGAAAAGGCTATGCAATAAGAATTCCTTGGCCAGGTCTTCATTTTTCTTAGGACCAAGAGTAGCTTGCCAGGCCTGCAGATACCTTGTCACCTTGTTTACCCTTTTGAGTAAGCCCATCAGATGGCACTGTTGCACATAATCTTGTAAATGCTCTCAGCCCATTTGAGTAAAATTTTAGCCCTGTAAGAAAAGGGTTTTGTTGATTCTTTTTTTCTCCCAGATCTATGCTCCCAATGGGATCCATGAGATGCAGTCACCACTATTTCTGTAGCACTGTCTGCCACAGAAAGTCTTTCACCAGATAGAGCTCTCTGACCTTGAGAATTGGGTGTAGTCATCTGAACAGTGGTCCTTGAAAGGAAAGAAATTCTTGGAGTGGTATGCAGGTGTGTTGCAAACCTAGCTGCATTAAGACAGGATTGTGATATCATTGATAACACTAGCAAGGTTGCAAAGCCATTTTGAGAAGGAAAGTAATTCTCCTGTTCCTCACTTCTTCCACTCTTACATGCCGTGTCAGTGGATCTCTGCCATACAGGTGGGCCAGTCTGTTCTTTCTAACCTCTGGGGATACAGCCTCCCTGGATCAAGGAGGGGTTCAGAGTCTTCATTCAAGGCAGACATGGAATATTAGATGTAAGAATCATGGCAAGAAATAGCAAGGTACAGCGCAGGAAAAAGTCCGATTGTTCTACGTGCTTTCAGCCTTGCCCTTGTCTGCCTTAAACCAACTGGCATCACACATACGTTCATTTTGTATGTGTTCTTTATGCTTGCTTTGTTATTTAAGGGAAAAGGCATTAAAAGTTGACTAAAAAGTGCTGTATTAGCCACTGAGGAACACATATCTTTGCCTATGCTGTTCAGAAATTTTATTATGTTAGAAATTCAGCAGCAAGTTAGTAAACAACCAATATGACCAGACTAGTCCTACTACCTGCTAGCAACATCTCCTTCTTAGGCTGCCTTTCTTCACCTCATGAAAGCAAACAGGCTTGAAATGTAGCTAACAAAGATTCCAAATGTCCCACAAATTGAGTTCCTTTCCTAATATAGTATTACATTGTTATGATTATAATAGAACATTCTCTGTGGCAGATATTCAGCATCTCAAGAAAAATCCCAATCATGCAAGATCCTAAAATAAAACTGAGGAAATTATGTGTGCGTATGCACATGCACCGTGAGTATATTGATCATCTTTTGCCTGAACATTGTATTTTAAAATATCCATTATTTATTAATCCAATCAGAAGATCAGAGGTTTATTTCTCTTTCTTATTTATTCCCAGAAAAATGCTGAGCTAGTTGGAGAAAGCACAAAAAATAACCTAGACAGAAATTATTTATTCAGTCACAGGAGACTTAAACATGCTTTAAGTGAAGCCCTCAACTAGTTTTGATGATGAATGACAGAGAAATTATAGTTGAAAATACTGGGTCAGTTCTTCACCAAGCAAGGTAAGTGTACTTATACAAACATAATCTGGGAAAGAGCTGCTTTGCAGAATATATGACATACATAAAAATAGGCTTAATTGAGTGCAGTGGGTCAGAAAGTAATATTACCATGGGTTTAGATAAACCAGCAGTCAGGCTCTTCCTAGTTAGACTTGCTTTAGTCTGACTTTAACCATCACCTTCATCTATTTGTTTCAAATGAATCAATTCTGGTTTACACCAGTGTGGCAGAAGGAACAGGTTCCTTGCTGTGGCCAAACACTTCAGCAGTGAACTCTGTGATGGATCACAGAGTTATTCTTAAGCAAGAAAACATTTATAAACCATTTGTGGCCCATTTGTTTTGTCTATAGTCTTGAACATAAATTAATTCCATGCTCCTTTGTGAAGCATTCCTTGACCAGGAAGAGAAGTTTGAACTTTAAAATGATCCCACAACTACCCAGTTCTATGTGGGAATTGTATTACTCGTAGCTGGAGGAAGATGACTTGCTGTATCTAATTCACTTTTTTCACCCTTGAGTTTAATAATGATCTTTCCATGTTGCCACTTTCACAGGCCAATGCGAATGCTCTTTTTTTATGATGCCTTCTTTGAAACAGAACTAGGGTCTGAGAAGCCCCCTTGGAAATGTGAATGTGTCCTGTGACATGCTTTATGGGGAAGGAGGAATGCCAGGGTGGCTGACGGAGGGTTTGCGTCCTAATGTAAAGGAAGAGGCTTCCTGCAAAAGGGAACAGAGGAACGGGTTTTCTTTTTCCATACATGGTCTGTTAGGAAAGGTTGGTTATAGTCTCACAGTAAACCTGGATCACCCTCTTCCCACCAGCCCTTGAGAGCGCCCAAATCTCAAAACTGCGAAGGCAGCAAATGAGTCACCACACGTGAGTTAATGTTTCAGCAGATGGGCCCCGCAAGGACGTGAGCACTGCACGGGGCAGGCACAGTGCAGCCGCCTCGCTGGGCTCAGCTGAGCCCAGGGTGTCCTGGCTCCAGTACCAGCCATTTTAAACTGACTGTGACCTGAAGATACGAGGTGCTCATTAGAGGCCTCAGTAGCCCAATATCATCAGTAGATTGAACCAAGCTGTTCTAGTCTTTGCCAGCACAAACATTAATAAAAGGGACCATGTCAATAAAACTTTCCAAGATGAACCCATAGAATGAGGTACTTATAGACTATTATAAACAATTTGCCCTTTGGTGGTTGTCCGTTATCAGGCCCAGTCAAAGCCTTGATAAGTCTTGCCTCTTTAGGAATCATTAATTTCCTTGGAAATTTAAACAGCTGTCACTTGTGATACTCTTCAGGTGTACATGTGGGAAAGATTAGCTAGTGTTTATAATCCAATCTGTTCATTAAGTGCCTGCCCATGTGGAACCTCCTTCACAAGCAAAGAGTCCGGCCTGCTAAGCTCCCACAGCTAATTGGAGGCGGCCATGAATTATGCGAATGAGCTGTCGACAACAGGGAGCATGAGGCCTTACTGGTATCAGCTGGTCTCAGGACAATGTTTAATGACTCCTTGCAAACAAGATCTGGCCTCTCTGGGCCCATGTACTTAGTCCCCATTAATGAAGTGAGCCAGGCTGATGGCTTGGGCTTTCTGCTTGGGCTGCTGTCCTTCCAGTTTGCTCCTGCTTTCTGAGATGGCATCTTTCCACAACACAGTGAAATGCCTCCTCCTGGAATCAGGGCCATATGAGGTCACCAACTGGCCCTAGTGGCCCCAGCTGGCCTCACTCAGGATGTTCATCCACATTTCCTCTGTGCAGGGGCTCTTGTACGGTCATGAATGGGCACTCTGTCCTGTCCTGAGCTAGGTGTGACTATCTCTAGCCCTGCCTCCACAATGGGCCTTAGTCCTACTCTGTAGCTAGCTGGAGTCTCTCAGTCATATGTTGCAGTTTATCTCCAACTCTGTCTGCAGCTCCTTCTCCTTTTGCTCCTGACTGCAGCCCCTGGGTGGACCCTGGCCCTGGTTCATCCCTTGTTGTTAGGGGTTGTGCTACAGACCCTGTGGTATCATGGCCTGTTAGTGAGGGTATGATCTGTGCTGGAATTGCCCTTGGCTGTTGATTTGTCTGACTCCATGGTACAATCCTGTTCTTGCTGCTCTCTGGTTTGTAATCCCATGATAAGACAAGCTTCAGGCTTTGTCTGTGCTGCTTCAATGCAAGCACTCTTTCTTCCTTGGGAGACAAGAGATGAGCATCCCCTGGGTCACACTCCAGTACTGAAAGTGCTTCTGAAGCTGCTGTTCTATGGCCATGGTCACAGTCAAGGAGATGGATTCATTACGTACCAGTGCATTGTAAAACAGTGCCATAACTCATGGAGTCAGGGACTTGCACAACCATGTCCTTAAGAACACAAGTACTTCTAAACACCTACTTATTTCCATTTTTGCTCGTTGTGCAATTCGACTTGGGCGGTCAGATCGGACATCATCACAATAGTTGGCATATGACCATGTAGCATGAGATCAGTGTTTCAAATGGCACACAGTTTTGCTAAAGACACACGGAGCAGCTGGCAAAATAGAGCCTCTCCCAGTGAAGCTACTGAGAGTGGAAACTGCTAAATGCTTTGCAGAGGATGCAAGTAATTTTCTCAATTTACTCCTTCTTCATTATTCTAAAAAGATAATTTTCATTTTTTCATTCTCTACCTCTTACCCTTTCTTGAAGCTCCTAACAGTCAGCTTGAATACAATTGTCCACATTTTCCTTCTGCTTCACTGCTTATCTTTAAACCATTGCCATCATAATGAAAAGAGAGACTATATCTCATTTCAGGGTCCACCCCAGCCTGGTTTAGGCAGCCTGGAAGAACTGCTGGGCCTTCAGCCAAGGTTTCTCATTTAGGCCAGGGTGGAAGGTTTGGGTTTTCAGTGAGAGTTTTTGAAGGGATGGGTGGAGGTGCATGTCAATACTTCCAAAAGTCATGCTCTGGCTTTGAAGTACTTTTCTGGAGATAAATGGATCCTCCATATACCAAACATTGATTCTGGAATTTGTGCTGTTTTCTGACCTCCTTGACTACAGATGATTTATCTTTGATATTCAGATAGTCTCCCTTCTTATAGCAAAAGTCTGCCCTGACCCATCACATAGACCAGCACCATAAGTCTGCAAACTCTAAAGGCATGCCAAGTATCGGACTGGCTCAGAAATGCTCAGTTGGAATGAATTATTTTATTATTTTCTGTGATGTTCATATATTGAGATAAATAAGTTTGTCACTGAAACATGAAACAATGGACTCTGGGGTCTATCTTTGAAGAGCAGCCTAGGTTCTTTATGTTGTTACACTTACTGATTGATTTCAAACAATGGCTAGGTATTCATGTTCTAGAGCAAGGACAGGATTTGACTCAAGAACAAATGAGTGAATAAGGCAGACTGCATATTGGGCAACATTAAGAGCAGCATGTCTAGTTAATTACGGGAAGTTAGAATCAAATTTTACTTCATGCTTGGGAGGCCATACCTGGGATACAGCATCTTATTTTAGCCCCAGTTCAAGGAAGAGAAACTGGAGAGAGACTAGAGGGACTACCAAACAGGTTAGGAGCCCAGAACACATCACCTCTGAGGAGAGATTGAGAGAGCTGGACTTGTTTCTTCCTGACAAAGAAAAACCTAGAGGGTGATTCCTAACAATAGAACTACAGTTACAAAATGTCAGAGCCAAACTTTTATCTTTTGTGGCAAAGTACATAAGAAGGATCAGTGGGCACAAAACGCGGCTTGTGAGGACATTAGGAAAAAGCATTTTGACTAGGAGGGTAGAATAGAAGAACAAGGTAGTATGTTGAGAGCCAGATGCTTCCCATTAGTGTCCAATGAAAGGTCAAGAGACAATAGGTGCAAACTGAAGTACAGGAAACTCTATTTAAGCACAGAAAATGCCTTTTTTTAATTGTAAGGATGATCAAACATTGGAACAGGTTGCCCAGAGAGGCTGTGGAAACATCCACCCTTGGATATTTCAAAACCTGACTAGGGAAGGTTCTGGACAACCTGCTCTAGCTGACTCTTCTCTGAGCAGGGAGAGTAGACTAGATAATTGTAAAAAGTCACTTCAAAGCTCAGCTGTCCTCTGAACCCCTGAAGTTTATGTGTTGTTGCTAAATTGGTCAGAATTTGGAACTTTTTTTTTTCCTCCTGGCATATCACAGATACAGTCAGTTTTTGATCATCCAAAGGAAATTTTCAGGTTGTGCATTAACTATGAAAGTTGTGCAGAGACATCAAACCTAGCTCAGTTTGAGTCAGAACAGTCTCTGACTTTATGTGGTGCCATACATCACTAAGCTGAGTAGGCACTATGACTTTTCTTGAACATACCCTCAAAGTACCATCTGATAATTTGGATCAGCTGTATTTTGACATTGTCTTGCTAGGACTAGTTCTGTAATAATCTCAAGACATTAGAATATACCTTTGTTTAAATCTCCCTGCCAATATTGAAACAATTTGCTTAAAATCAACTTCTGTTGGTGTCACATCTGATTTTCCCTCCCTGCATTTATCAGATTATGCTCAGTTTTTAAGAACACAATTTATGAAGGAAACCATTCCTCTTAAGAGGATATAAAATGTAATATATATTGTCACCATTCTGGAACTCTTACCTGATTCTTCTCCCAGGGGTACCAGTACTGTCACAGATGTACCATGAAACTTCTGCTGAATTTTCCTGTAGTTTCTTAAACATAAAAGAAATAAGCTATGCAGTTTTACCTCGTCTTCAGTAATTCTTTTTTTCCCCTAGACTATTTAAATTATAAGTGCCCAGTTCCCTTTAAAATGTACTACTTTAACATTGCACTATGCACCTGTTGAGTTTTTGAACTTGGGAAATTGTTCCTAGTGGGAAGACCTTCTGAGCCTGCAGCTATATAGTTATACTGCACATGTAACACAAAACTCAAATCTCTACATATATATTGATAGCAATATAATGATATTGTAGTACCTATTGGAAGGTACCTCATTAAAAAAAATAAAATTAAATGTTCAGGGTAGCTAGGAACTAATGAGACCATGGTCATTGTATTTGTACAGAGTAATTAATGCCAAATGTGAACAACTAGGAGGTTGAGCCCAACAACTCCTTTTGACCATGTGTAAACAAGGATCCAACTTTCTCTCTGCCACTAAAAAACAGTATCTTTCAGGAAAAGCAGCTTATATCAAATTACCTTAAGAAATCCTAGTTACCTCCCAAGACTAGCCACTTTTCCCTAGAGAGAAAGCTTGCCTTAAACCCTGTTTACTTTAACAATAGTAAACAATTTATAAGAACAAATTGGCTGAAAGAGGACCTAACTCTTTTCATACACTGATGGTATCAGCACATTTGCACTCAGTGGTGCTGCAGTTACTGACTTGGCTGCTCTGGGAAGTCTTCATCCCAACTGGAACTCAGAGCTACGTAAGTGTCTCCTTTTGGTCTTTATTGAAGACTAGTAACTAACCTTGTGAATTGAAAGAGAGGAAAGACACTACCTGACCACTTCATATTTTTTTCTAGATAGTGATTAGAAACTAGCCCATAAGGGCACAACATATTTAAGGCTTAAGTCAACCCTAATAATAATGTCAGTGACTCAGCTGTATCACACTGATGGTTAGATGGTCTTCTACCTCACCAGCAGGATCAGACTCCTCCAGGCTACATTAATCTTGTGTTCTTTTATGTCCTTTGCCAGAGTATCTAGAGGAAAAGCTGCTGCCAGCACTGGCCATGTTTTTGTGAGTAGCTGGCCATGCTATGCTGCGTGCTGACCTCTGCACACTTACATGTGCTGGAAGCAGGCTGTAATGGACTGCAGCTGCAGAGAGACATCCTAATTTCTGCATCATGGTAGAGCATAAGTGAGAACATGCCTCACAGCTGAGGACCTGCTGTGGCTATGCAGGCGCTTAGGGAGCTTTAAGACAATGAAAAGGCAGAGGTGCCCACTAAGTTTTAGATGCCTCCATGATAAGGAACTGCTGAATAATAGCATTCTTCATCACTTTTCTTGGACCTAAGTTTTATCTACATTGCATTCAACCCGGCTGCTCTCGATCCTTCTAAATAAATTGGAACAATTTTTTTTTGTTAATAAATGAGTTATATTTTTATACATTCAGTATAAGAATTTTAATGAAGTTTTGGAATTCTGTTTCCAGGATGAAGTCTGCAATATTGATGTATTTTCTTTTCCGTTCCTCCCTTTCCTTGGCAATCCCCTGCTAGCATTAGATTAAAGTATTTGCCTTTCTGAATTGTAGCCTAAATGGTTACAGCTGTTGAATCATCCCAGGCTAATCAGGATGAATGATGGCATCTGATATTTGAATAGACTTACCTCTCTCTTCACTTGGCTTTTTAAATCTCTTTGCCTACGTCTACACAACCTTTGACATGAAACCATGCTCACGGCATACTCCCTGCCTCTCAGGAGGCTCACAAACAGCTTGTCTGGGCAAACCAGGTGGTGAGACCAAGGCTGTGGGATGCCACCTGTTGGGATGTTCTCCAAGATCACCTGGGGACAGTCTCTCAGAATGGCTGTCTATCTGTGGGAACTGTGGAGCTCTGCTGTGATTGGCCACAGGGGGGTTCTCCAGGTTGGGCTGGGAGCAGTGATGTCCAGTGACAGCAACCAGGGTCACCCAAGAGTCCAGAACACCTGAAACATCCATGTACAGCCTTGTACAGATGTTGAGTTTTGAACTCTGAGGTGCTGGAACTGTGCTGCTACATTTTTGTTTTAATTTATAGGCTACAGTGATATTCCTGGTGATACTCACACCAAAGAGTGACTCCGGACCGAATGAGGCAGACTGGCCTGTTTCTGCACTGCTTAAGTCTCAGCCATTTGGAAGGCTAGATTTTAACCTTGCTGCATGTCAGTGGTATGCACTGTGCTATAAATACTACCTCTTCCTCCCTATCCTCACAGACACCACTGGGCATGCTAAGGAGTACCAGAGTATTCACTCACCTAAAAAAGTGTGAGCCCTGACTAGTGTGAGATGTAGAGAGAGAAATGTGCCAAAAGAACCAGGACTGGGATGGATTACACTTTTTTTTTTTCCTGCCCAACATGGACCGGCCCCAGTTGGTTCTTAGATTTTTCATCCAAAAGCTTTAGTCAACACTAAAGCAGAGAATGAGTGCAGACTACACAGTATTCAGGGGGAATGTGGAGCTGGCATAGAGATATAGGTTAGTGTTGCACAAATTGGTTCATAAGGTTATGAATTACAGTGAGAGAAGGGCTCTGGCATGTATGTGCATTTAGTGCAGAACCCTGCAGTTCATCTGGGTCCTTCAGTTCTTGAGGTTGTGGATGCATTTCTTCCCTCAGCTTCTCCTTTACAACCTCCATGCCTGAGGACCCACAAAGTCACAAGACTTTATTGTCAAACTCCTCCTGGCCCTGTCTATACTGGCTGTTCACAGCTTCTACAGAAGAAAACGTGATGGGTTCTAGTGTTCTCTCAGTCTGTCCCTTCATTTTGGGAAGAGCACCACTGAGCTATGCCAATTCTTTGCTTTGAGCTGGATGCCTTGAAGGAATGATGGTAGTATTGGCATGCCTCTGCCCCATCCACATGTTCTTGTTTTGACACTTTCTTCCTCGTTGATGACTCTTATATTTTTGCTGATTTTTTAATTCCATCATCCTTTGTTTTGCTTTGGCTGGGTAGGTGGTATTAGACATGAATGAAGTATGTGGGGGAAATCCATTGAGAACAATTTCACAAGCAGATGACTTAGGAAAAACAAGAACAGAGCAAGCAAATGAGTGTGCTATGAGGACTCTCAGTTTTATACAACTGCCAGCTGAGAAATTTCCAAAATCAGGTGCAGTTTCTATGCGTTTCTATGCAGAGTACTCTCTGTAAAGGATTTTTCTTCCATTACCTGGTGTAGTGCCCCCTCAAACACATCTGTGTACAATATCCACTACTGCCCATACTACAAGAAGACCCTCTCTGTCACATTTGTTTGGATCAAAATATGCAGTCTTCACTTGATGCCTTCCTGGCTTTTCACTGGAGAAAATAATGAGCAGCTGATCCCTATTCACCTCTATGCCTCTTATAATTATGTAAACTTCTCCTATTTTGCTTTGGTGGTTTATTTTTCAGAATAAAGAAGACTGGCCTACTGAATCATTCCCTGTACCTGAGTCACCATTTAAAACTATAAGGGCTATTGCTTACAAGCAAATTTTTTGTTCCTCGAGATAATTAATCCTTTATGGATGTAGAGCCACCATTTTTAAATGCCATCTCCTTTGTACTGACTCTATTTACACAGAAAAATATGCCTAGCACTGTCACTTCAGAGGTAGTAGTTTATGGTATCCTTTGAACTGTCTTGTAAACAAGGATAACATAAATCTTTTGTCCTCCATCACAGCGACATTCCTATTTCTACAAACTTGGAGGCTTCCTGTAACACAATACAACAATTTCACAGTTTAATAGAGTTTTCAAGTTTCACTGAAGCAACAAACCAGGAAAAAAAGTTTGTCTAAAAATTCCTGGAAGGTACAACTTGAGCTACAGTAAGTATAAGCCAAGCATCTGCCAATGCTTACTTGTGTTGTTTCTCCTGCAGCAATTGCAATAACAATACAATGTGTATGTGAGCCTTCAGTGAGGCTTGTCCTGAAGGCTGCAGGAATGGTGGTTCAAGTGCTGCTGCCCATAAATAACATTGCCTCCTATGATTCAAGTTTGCTGGCTTTGAGCCTTCTGCTCTGATTTTTACTCATTTGTAAATGTAAAGCCCATGCTGTCAAAGATAATCTATTAGGATGCTCTAAGAGATTTTCTTAACCACAATAGGCTAGAGGATCCCTTTTGTATGATCAGACCTTTTTGTAAATGATGTTTCTTTTCATTGGCACACGAAACTCTATTGCTTTTGTCTCTTTAACTATATGATGTGTAAATCGTCTTGCTGATACCAGCATCCTAAGAACCAGTTATGTGAAAGAGCTTTTGCAAATAATGCTTCTTGCCCTTTGACCATTTAAAACCCAACCCAAACAAACAAAAAAATCCTCCCTTAGCTAAGATGTGATCTGTTTAACTCAACAGGAGGTTTCCAGGACTTGGGTGAATTTTAACCATCCTTTTTGACATAAGTCAAGCTGTGCAAAGCAATGAAATTCTGATTGACGTCTGCTGGGACGACTGGATAGTGTTACAGTTCTCTCATTAAGAGGTACTGGAGTTAAGCAGGGGGAGTTCAACTCTCCTCTGTATTAAAACAACAAGCGTGGGAGACGAGGAGAGCAAGCTGGAGAACAGGAGTTCACCTTATAACAACAAAGACTTAACATGCAGTATATCAAGTCTCCTGAACTTTGTCCTGCTTGGTAGTTTATCAGACAACCAAGATGAACAAAACAGCAAAGAATGATTTAAATCTGTCCTGATTTCAATCTTCTGGCCTAATTTTCAACTTCATTCTTTTTCTGTTCTATCATTTCATTGTTCTGTGTTCCCCCTCCTCAAGAGACATTCACAGTTTATATTAATCTTAGAGTTCAAAATATATATAGATCCCATTAGTGAAATAAAACACAGTGAAGATGGGTAAGATATAAGACAGAAGTTTTTCTAACCTAGTGATGACTTTCCCTTTTTCAGCATTGTATCCAATTTACTCTAAAAAATGAAATATGGCTCAAATAGTCTCCACTAATTTTTTTGTCAATGTTAACAGTACCTAACTACTGTTAAAATCCATTGAAAGAAATACAAAAACCCAAGCTGTATACTCCCAAGTTGTAATGTTAAATAGTTTGATTGTAATGTTAAAACAGCCTATTAACTCGCCCGGCCTAAAGAGAAAAGGCCGAGAGGCGAGCCCTGCCCCCAGGGGCTGTCTGCGAAGGCTGTCGGCAGCCAGAAAGAATGTTTTGCTGTAAAATAGAAGATGCAATGTTACTTACCTATTTAAGCTGTTCAAATTGAATGTATCCCTAAAATTTTTACTTGTTGTACCCTGAGTTTTATACCCTTTTTCCCCTGGGTCTCGGGGTGCCCCCACCCGGGGGGGATTCCACCCTTTTTCCCTGAGTCACCGGGCTGTCCCCACCCCGTCAGGGGAGAATCCTGTACCTGCTTCCCAGTGGGGGCTGCTGACCCCGCCCAATATGGAGATTAGGACACCCTGCTCCCAAGATGCACTGATTCAGCCAGCTGAACCCCTAAACCCCCTAAAACAACGAGTCAACACAAAAACTGAACCTAAGGAGGATAATACTGTGCAATGCACAAGTCCAGCTACCTGCAGGTAGCAGGTATTTTTGGTTACCTTCTCGCCATGACCTGAAGAGAACTGGAGAGAGGTGACCCCCCGAGAGCACACGAGTAAAGGTAGATTCTTTGGAAGCTCCTGCGAGGGCAAGAATCCCGACTCTGCAGCACCAGCAGCAGAATCGTCAGCACCTCCTCCTCCACGGTGTCTCCAGGGAGCAGCGGCGGCAGGCGCAGCCCCCGAGCCCCCTACCCAGAGCTGATTTCTAATAAAGGCCTTTTCAAAGGAGCTGGTCTCCTGGCCCATTAATTCATAACATCCATAGCAATACATTTGTGGCTTTTTTGAAACAGCAAAGATTTTTCATACCACCAGGATGAGAATAAACCCTATAATACGAACTGACACACTGAATCAAATTTTACAGAAAGTCTGTATGAAAATTGGAAGACATGACGTTTCAGTTCACAAAATTAAAATTAGGCTATTTTGATTGTGAGGGGCTGGTTCCAGAAAAAGACACCACAACTCACAAGACCAACATTCAGCCTTGCTGAATTACTTAGAAGCAATCAGTCGTAAATAGTCTGCCTTGGAAAAAAACAAGTGATTGAAGTCTTGATGTTGAGGTAAACCCAAGACACTGAGAAACACTTCTCTTGATTACAGCTGAAGAAAAGCAAGTGAAGGAAGATAATTATGCAGTAAGTGAGCAATGGAACTGTAAAACTTGATTTCACAAGGAATTTTGCCCCAGGTGCTGTTCTACTCCCCCTGGGAATTGCAGCTCCCTCTTCATACCTCCTTAGTTTTTCTTTTCCATGTGCTCAGGCTCTGTTATGGCCATGTATATACACTGACAGCTCCTCTACATACACAGATTGATTAGGTAGAGCTGTAACAGTCTTTTAGCCAGAAACAGTACTAATTCAAGGTTTTGGAAGTGCTTTTGCCAGGACAATAAAGTTAAAACACAGTGGGATACTGTGGTTTATTCAGAGAAAGTGGTAGAGAAAGGAAGGGAACCTGGTTCACTTACAGTGAGTATGAGTTCCAAACACTGTCAAAGCTTGAGCAAGGCAGCAGTTTTCCCAGCCAGACTCTATGACTTCCTAATGGCGCCTGCAACAGCCAGCAGCTGCAAGAGTCGATTCTTCAGTCACAGGGCGTTGAACAACACATACCTTTGTGTCTGAAATGTGCCATGGAGTTAGAATTCAGTAACAGAGGGCTGAAGAGCAGACTAGAGCACCATCTTAATCTTCCAAGAAAAGAGAAAAATTTTGCTCAGTGATACTCCCTCAATGCTTGGAATCGTTGTGTTTCCTAAACAGCTTGCTCACTTGTGGGTTAGATAGGCTAATGTCTGGGCTAATAGCCAGAGTTACAGGAGGAAAAAGCAGTCATTCACTTTATTTTTTCTTCCTAATTTTTCTGCTTTTTGATTTATCTTGGTAAGTGTTTCATTGTGGCAAATATATGTAGTTCTCTGACTAATTAGCCCCGGTGTGCAGTGCTTGGAGCAGAGACCTCATGCTCCTCTATGGTGCCTAATTCAATAGGGCCTAAGACTAGCTTCAACTTCTGGATACTGCAGTAGCATAAATATTTAAATAAAATGTTACTCCATTATGCTGTATGTTTGAAGTTTGGCCCATGTACATACTCTCAGCAGTCTGCAGAGTTTGTGCTGAGGAGGCAAATTAATATGTTTCTCCAAAAGAACAAGAATGTATTCTCCATTGCCTTGGGTAGCATCACCTGATAAATTCACTGCAAGAGTTTCCAAATGTATTGTTTGACTGGAGTTACTCAGAGTGTTACTAGGAAAAGCAGAGAAATGTTTAGCCTGGATGCTTGACCTAGTAAATACTTATGACCTAACATAAGCCCCAATTCAACAAGGTACTTAAGCACATACCTAAATACCCACATGAATAAAGTCAGCCCTGCTTTTAAGTGTCTTGTTGAACCTGGGCCATACAGAAGCTGAACACATCAAGGAACTACCCACATCAAGTTCCAGTAAAAGAAAATTGATTTTCAGAGTGTATTCCCTCTGACTGTTAACACTGAAAAAGAGAGAGAAAATTTCTGCTGCTTCTCCTTCTTGGACAGAGACTGTGCATGTTCCTCTTTTCATTGAAATCTTTTCTCTCTGGTATCAAAAGTGATTTATGAATTTTTGGAACTAGACTACATAATGGGAAACAAAAAACATGTGAAACCATGTTTTTTGGTATTATTTAGCGCCTGAATCTTTCATAAGATCAGAAATAGTCAAGTAGGATGATTATAATAAATGCAATAAATAATGGAATAGATAAAAATTAGTAACAGGAAAGCTTCTTGAATTAGGTTGAACC
Source organism: Phylloscopus whistleri (assembly GCA_017589585.1). Classification (NCBI taxonomy): domain Eukaryota; kingdom Metazoa; phylum Chordata; class Aves; order Passeriformes; family Phylloscopidae; genus Phylloscopus; species Phylloscopus whistleri. Next base: position 4,142,560 of record JADMLD010000683.1, on the reverse strand, counting down.
TTGTGACACATGTCTTCTCTAAGGGGTTTTGTCATCAGTGGACTAAGTCTGACTTTTTATGTGTGGAATCTACAGCTTCAACAGTGGGGAAAAGATGCTCTGGGATATAATGGTTGGTTACCCAGTGACTGGTCAGTATTTTGATGTGTGCTTTGTTGCCATTTTGAAAAATATCAGTGCACTACAGTTGTCTAACTTATCATTTACAAATGCTTCACGGATGCAACCAGAAGACTCTATCTTTGGATCAACCATTTATCATATATTCAGAGATATGTGGAACTTTGGACCACCGTATTTTAAATTTTTTAAGGTAACTAAAGTTCCCTCTTAAAGTACATTGAGTGCCACCTTGAGATTTATACTGGCATTATTGTTCTACAGCATGAACACAGCAAATTCGCTGCCTTTACTGAAATAATTACTTACACCGCATTATAAAATAGTCTGTCTATGTGAACTTGTTAATTCATAATGCCCTCCAGCTAGTCTGTCTCCAATTAAGCCTACTACTAGATCAGATGATAGTGCTATTCTAACTTGTTCTATAAAGCTCAGGGCAATCTTGTTATACAGAAGTGTAGACAAATTCATGGTTACCAGGAACGCAACAGCACTACCACTGCAGTTTTATCTGCATTGAGATAGAGCCTATGGACTTGGGAATCATAATTCTCTGTTCTAGCCAAGTACAGTTGGATGTCAGTCCCTTCTCAAAAGGGTTTAATCATCCACTTAAAGCCTTGATTTAATCAGTGTGTTGAAAGCAGTGGTGATAGCAAAAGAAAAAAAAAAAAGGTTGCATGGTTTCTTATGATATGCAATTTTTTAACGTGTAATCTGGACATAAAAAGCTAAAAGACATTAATGACTCTTTGGATGGGATGATAGCCTGGTACCTTCAGGGATTTGATAACAAAATTGTGGATTATGTATATCTGTAAATGACTGCCTGAGAGAGAGGATTAAAGGATTTGGAGTTAAAAAATTGCAGGAAACTCTTTTTCCACATGTCTTCAGAGGAAGTTCTGTTGCTTGGATCTCCTCAGTTATCTTCAGAGTCGCCAAGTTATATCTATGCCTTCATACTCACGTCTTTGAACTAAGCCACTCTTAAGCCATTCTTTTATCAACAACTGCAGGATAGCAATTCTTTATGTAGAACATAGTTGATCTTTACAGACACCTAAGGAACCAGATATATTCCCTCATTGGCAGCTAAGAGGACCTCGTGCCTTATTTGCCTGGTCTTAAATCAAACCTTTAGGGCTTAATTTTGTATCTTCTTATTGACTCACTGGTCTAGGGAGATCATTCCTGTGAGGGACCTTGTTTCTGCATTAAGCACTGGTAGCTATCATTGACATTGAGAAACAGCAGCTTGGAAAACTGGACTGCTGTGAAGCTGAGCAAGGACTTTGATCTCAGCTTGTCAAATAGTGTTCATCTTTCTTGTTATGAAACCTGAGCACATTATTTAGTTTCCTGTTTTACAGTTATTGCAATGGTTTCTTAAGACCATTATTTGAATCTTCCTCTGAGATGTGAATTAAAAGGTAATGCAAAGGTAACATCCATTTCACAATTTCCAATGAACAGGAAGATTTCTGGACATGAAAGGAACTGATCTCACATATTTTGGCCAAGGAGTCCTGAAACCAGATGGTATAGATTTTGTACCTAAGCTTATTCAGCATTTACTGCTGGCTGCTGTATTAGTCCTGGCAGCTGCTTGGAAACCTCCTATCCCCCTGAAAATTAACACCTGGTTTCAGAAATACTGAAATACAAGTGATGGAAAAACTATCTAGCTTCATAAAAGGAAAATTAATGCACTATTAAATGGAAATTTGTTAGCCCAGAAGTAACTCTGCTTCTGGAAGAAGCAAAAGGCAAATCTGCTGAAAAAGATAACTTTGTCTCATGGAAGAAGTATTCTAAAAAATAAGTAACTTTCAGGGTGTCATTAAACACATTCAGATAAATAAATATTACTGTTCATGCTTTAAGTGTTTGGAAACTAAATACTAACTTAAAAAAATGTTTTCAGACTTGGGCATATATCACCACAGACCTAAAGTAATACTTGGAAGTTTTCAGTCCTGATAACTTATTTGTTATTAAGTATTCCTGCACATGTTCAGATTTTAGGGAGATGATATCTTAGAGTCTTGATATCTTAGAGTCAGTTACCTTGTCCACAAAATGAGGATCATGATTTCTGTTATCAACTTTACTGTAGTTCTGTGATAACGAGATGCTTGCAAAGGTATCAATGTGTGAAAGTTATCAATGTATGTGTACTGGGAAAGAAAGGACTAGATTTCATTAAAGGATTGAAACACATTCAATTCTTCTCATTTCAGGAGGAATTAATAACCATTCTGGATTTTTAATATTTTTATATGAATTTAGATCAGAATTAATCCCTCTCAATTTTATAAAATAAGTAGAATTTATGTATGTAATTGTCTAAGGTCTCTTTCTGAACTTCCATGTCCCTAAAATCTGCATATTCTTCCACACCTGCTCAGTGCCTCACACCCCTCAAGGCAGCCCTGACAAATGGTCAAGTGCAGTGAATGCCAAACTCACAGAGCTTGTGCCTCAGAGACTCTAAATATTTACAGGCTCCTCCTTGTCAGCTGACGTCCCTGTTATAACTCCAGCATTTTTTTCAGCTCAACTTCCAGTTGTGGAATATGGGGCAAGGTCAGGTTTTATTGGTGCTTTGAGGGTGAGAAAATGTCTTCTTTTGTCCTCCTTTCCTCTTTTTGCCTCCTTCCCATGATTTATAGAATCACAGAATCATAGAATTGTTTGGGTTGGAATGTACCTTAAAGATCATCTAGTTCCAACCCCCTGCCATTGGCAGGGACACTTTCCACTAGACCAGGTTGCTTTAAGTCCCATCCAACCTGTCCTATGAACCTCAGACTCCCCAGACAGAGATTTTTACAGTGCAGCACATATTTCTCAAGTCTTTTGGCAGGTAATAGAGGATTGTGACATTGTTTGGGTCCCTAGACTACTTTTTCTGAGTAGCTGAAAAGGGTCACATGTCAGGCAGTGACTGAAATTTACAGATCTCTACACGACTTGATTTTGAACTAATCACTTTTAACTACTAGTGTATGTCATACAGCTAGGATTTCAGAAAACAAATGCCACCGTTAAATTCACTTTGTCTACAGTTTGCAAAACTTCATGTGGTCAAGACCATGTTTAAAACACAGTTTCACCCTATAAATAAAGCTTTTAGATAACCCAGTAAGAAAAACACATGCTTTTTCATAGCAGCTGCAATTGTTCTTCCAGCTGTGCAATACATCCACATACTAATACAGGGTCTGGTGTTTGGCTCTGCATCTGTTTGCAGAAGCCACACACATTCCTGAATTGCATTTGGGCACTGTTTTACTGAAATGTAGTTGAGCTGCACATGAAAGCAACAGAGAAGGTGGAGTGTGGTACAGTTTTGTAGCACATATTTGCAAGAATGCCTTTCCAGCATTCTTGTCCTTGTGCTTCACTATGAACTATGTTTTCTGTTTTGGCTTTGACATGTGAATGAGTGCTAGTGCCAAACATTGTATTGATCTCTAGAGTAAGTGGACAGCTACTCAGGCAGCTATTGAGGATTCTTTTTTTAGCATTTTTGTTGTGCTTCAGTTGGAAGTCAATAGGAAGACATCTTGTAAAAAGCAAGATGTATTTATTTAACACATGACACACTGAAGATATTTGTTTACAAAGACAATAGATGCTGAGGTTGTAACTAATCCTACAAAATTCAAAAAATGTCCTGATTTTTTGTAGTCTGTAGATATCTTTGAAGTTGAGTAAAAAGAAAGGCTGGTTGCATTTCAAACACAAACTTTATTAATCAGAAATGCAAGACATGATTTCATACAAAACTTGTATCTCACTAACTTATGATTGTGTTGCTTTACAGTTTTTGAGACACCAAGTCAGATGTCATGGGCATTTCATCCCTTAAGTTATATTAATAGTTTTAATTTTTTGCTTCTAAGAAGAAAAGTAAGCATATGAAAAAAAATTGCAAATTATTAGAAACTACCCAATAAAATCTATCAACGTATTTTGTGATGGAAGAAGAATTAACTAGGGAGTGGAGAACTTAGCCATTAGTAAAGTATCCTAGGTATCCTCATTGTGTTTTGCACAGGTAAAGGGTGAGGACTTCACTAATAATTTTCAGACACTTACTAAACTTTAAAGATTGGAGGAATATTTGCGATCACATGATGTTCTTCAAGTACTGAAAAATTTGTTAAAGTATTAAAATTTCATTAAGATTAAGAAAAGGATCTATATGCTTGGAGTGACAGTTTTCAGGAAGCATGCTAAGAAGAGGTTTTTCCTGTTCATGTGTATATAGATTTGTGGATCCAAGCAGATAACAGACAAATCAGGGATGACACTTGAAAAGTATTTAAGATATGCCAGAATCATATTTATGAATCATAAGAATATGAATCATATTTATGATATGCCAGAATACAGGCAACACAGTATAAAAATGCATTAATCATCTAGTTATGCATATAGCAAGTCATACTTCTAATAGGTTCAGGCAGACCTTTTTCTATGCATAATACAGCAAATTCATATATTGGAGACTTCAAGCTACCAGAGAAATGCTAGAACTGGAAATATGGAATCAAATATTTCTCAAGACAGAACTTTGAAACCCCACCTTGTACTTTGTTATGAGTAGGCAATTATGGGTGCAAAATTCAGAAATCACATTTAATTGCTAAATTCAGCTTTATATACATATGGAACAGAGTCTCCAGAGGAACACAATCTAAATCAAAACTCCATGTCCAGACACTGCTGCTAGGAGAATTCAGTTCTTTTGTATGTACAGCTGTACAAATATATTTAACACATTCTCCCACAAATTTATGCTCAGACCTGTAGTCATTTACTTGCAGGTTTAATTTCATTGCTGTGCTATTGCACTGTTTCCCATTGGAGTAAGGAAAAATAAAATTTTGAAATTAAGCTGTTTCATAAAAGATTTAATACATTTCTTATCCTGTGCTTGCTCCCTGACATCAAGCAACTCGGAGTGTTAGACAACATAATTCTAAGCTCTGCTTAAAACCTGAGAACAATCTAGTTCCACAACTGATACTGTCTAAAGAAAACCATGGCAAAACAAGGAACGAATGAAAAAATAATTCTTTACAATGGCTGAAGCACAGAGCAGAACCTGTGGACGAGACTCTGTATAATCAATTGCTAACAGGTACTTTCTACATATTCATCTCTATGATACCTTTGTGGTGAGTATATCTGTCCCAGGAAAACGATTTTCAGTGCATTTTCTCATTAAATTTTGGGGCTGAACACTGCATTTCCCATCTCCCTGAAGCATGGCTATGGACATGCAGAGATGCCTACTTCCCATTCTGCATGTTGAAATACTGCTTTTGTAGCAAACAGAGCATGATTAAGGAAATCATGAAAGAAAAAACACAAGTGGCTGATACTGAAGGCTAGTGGTCAGGACAGTCTCCAAGAGTAGTGAAGATTCATACCTTGGTCCTGGCTAGATGGAGCGTAAAATAAAACCCAGAAACAATCCTGACATGGACCAGACCCCTTGTTAAGTCTGACCATTGAGCTTTTCTAATTTTGACATACAACTCCTCATGCAGGATTCTGAGAAGTGCACTGAGAAGTGCCACAATCATTGCCGCATTACTCCACACCTGCATGTACAGAACACTAAACTGGGGGCCAGGCACAAAGTCTGGGGTGCAATAGTAGTACCCACTCTCTTTATGGCATGACAGCAGCTCTGTCTTTTAGCAGGCACCAGCTCTGGTCTGAGACCACAAGCACTCTCCCAGCCAACTCCTGGATACAGCCCAGAGGCCTGTGCATGGCATTGTCCCCAACAGTGGGGACGGACTAGATGATCTTATATTTAGGGAGAATCTTGCCATAAGTACCTGAGCATAGCATGTCTCTTGCTCTCAGATCTGTGACTATGTCTAACACTATACTCATAAGTACAGAGCTGGCCTACAAGGTCAAAAAGAAGAGTTTTATTCTCAATGAACAATCTGGGCCTGCTAGAGGCTACTGATTCCTAAAGAAAGAAAATATTAAAAAGAAGTATAAAACGTAACTATTTTAAATTGCCCTCTGTGCTGGGAATCACACAGAAAAGAAGTAAGGCTGTGAACTATACATCTGGGTACTGATGTCTGTGGATCTTTACACGAACAGATGTATTTCAGAACCATATTTCAGGCTTGTAGCTAAAGGCAAATAAAGATTTGTCATCCATGAATAGAATTCACAAGTATAAGAGTCTGTTAAATTGCAGAAAGCAATTGTTAAATTTATTTTGGAAGTAAAAATCAGTTTCCTTCTTTGTAAAGAAAGTAATAGGCAAGTACAGTGCTGGTAATTATGGAAATCAGTGAGAGTACTGAGTTCACAAAGCACCCAAATTGGATTAATCTGCTCAAAATATAATGTTACAAAAAACATTTAAATGCTATGCATTTTTGAACATATGTTTATATTGGGTCTGGCTGAGATGGAATTAATTTTCCCATAACAGTCCTCACAGTGCTGTGCTTTGCATTGGTAGCTAGAAAGGGGTTGGTAACACACCAGGCTGTGGGTGGGCAAAATCCTGGGAGGGGACACAACTGGGGCAGCTGACACAAATTAACCAAAGGGATAGTCCATACCATATGACATCAGCTCAAGTATAAAAGCTGAGGAAAGGAGGAGGAGGTGGTGGTGGTATTTGCTATTCTACAATGTTTGCTCTCCTGAGCAGCTGCTATGGGTGCTGAAGCCCTGCTTCCCAGGAGGTGGCTGGACTTGACTGGCTCATAGGAAGTACAGAATATCAGATTTTTTTTCTCTTTGCATAAATTTTTGCTTTAGTAAACTGCCTTTTTTCAACCTAGGAGTCATTTTCCAGGAAAATTTTCCAGTAATTTTTTCTCCCCATCCAGCTGGGAAGGGAGAATGATAGAGTAGCTTGGTGGGCACCTGGTGCACCACCACCATTAACCCCCTGCAGTCCTTTTTGAGACCTAATGTGAGGCATGAATCCAGGACTCTGGGATTGAGAATTCCATGCTCAGCCAAGGCTGAGCCAATCAGGAATGATACTAATGGCTCTGTGATAAGATGTTTAAGAAGAAAACAGAGTTACTGTGCAGAAGTAATTGAGGCCAGAGAAGGAGTGGAGTGAGAACATGTGAGAGGAACAGCTCTGCAGACACCAAGGTCAGTGGAGAAGGAGAGGGAGGAGGTGCTCCAGGTGCTGAAGCTGTGCCCCTGCAGACCATGGATGACTATGAGGGTGCAGAGATTCACCTGCAGCCCCTGGAGGAGGCCACACTAGGGCAAATGGGTGCCTGAGAGGAGGCTATGAACCTGTGAGAGGCTCAATGCTGGAGCAGGGTCCTGGCAGGAACCTGTGGAAAGAGGAGCCCATGCCGTAGCAGGTTTCCTGGCTGACCCTATGGGGAATCCACATTGGAGCAGGCTGTGCCTAAAAGACTGTACATCATGGAAAAGTGACCCCCATAGCAGCAGTTCATGGAGAACTGTTGCCCATGGGCTCATGTTGGAGAAGTTTGTGGAGAACTGTCTCCTGTGGGAGGGACCCACGCTGGAGGTCTCCTCTCTCAAAAGAAGTAAGGACTCCTCTCCCTGAGCAGTGGCAGAAACAATGCGTGATGAACTGACCATAACCTCATTCCCTGTCTCCTTGTGCTTCTGGGCAAGGAGGTAGAGCTTGGGAAAGAGGGAGGGGTGGGGGGAAGGTGTTTGAAGATTTATTTTACATCTCATTATCCTGCTCTGATTTTGTTAGTAATAAATTCAATTACTATCTCTAATTCAAGCCTGTTTTGTCCATGATAGTATTCAGTGAGTGATCTCTCTCTGTCCTTATCTCAACCTGTGAACCCTTTGTTATATTTCCTCTCCCCAGTTCATTTTTGGAGGGGAGTGACAACAGTGGCTTTTGTGCCACTGGCATCCAGCCAAGGTCAAGCCACTACAGTGTTCTTGGTTTTGTTTAATCTTCAGAGGCCTCTAAATTTAATCTTAGATGAACTGTCAAATTTTTGCCTGACTAAAGAATGCTAAATAAAGCCTAAAGAGGGATGGTTAAGACAACTCCTTGTCTCCACCTACTTCATTCTGCACAGGTATTGTAAAGATGTTACAAATGCTGTTGAAGAATTAAGCTATCTTCATAGCTGTTTCACTTACTTGTAGCACTGCAGAACAGTTGAGCATGCCAATGGGCACAGGCCTTCCGCTGAATGACTTCTGCATCAGGAAGTCCTCCGTAAAAACTAGGCCATCTAGTTCCCATATTCTTTATATACTTGGGGTGTGTTTTCTCCTCATTCCCCTGTCCTGGCTCTCCTCCAGGACACCTTGCAGACAAGAGTCGGCCTAGTCACATCACTACATCATCAGATAAAAGTGGGAAGAATGCTAGAGAACTGCAAACACATATTTCAAAACATCAAGTATCTCTAGACCAGTCTGAAAAACAGGCTGGAAAAAATTCTCTTGATGACAAGCATAAGTATATTTTTATTCCCTCTACAAAGAACAGCGTCATTCAGTATCAATGTATTACCCTTAAAAAAAAAAAAAAAAAAACACCACGAAAAAACAAATTGAAAAAGCACATACCTGCCAAATTTTTGGGCAAAGAGCTGCCTCTGAACAGCAATTTTATGCTTTTCATTGTGTTGTTTTACGGCAGCATTGAATAGTTGGTTTGTAAAGGGGCAAAGTCAGGGTGGCAATGAGCAGCAGTGTGAGGCTATTGACCTGCTACAAGGGAACCATCCCAGAGTACAACTGGTACTATTGGTGCATCACTGGTAACGTTAAGGAGCCACAGCTCCTACCCAGGCAAAGGTATTTAAAAAATATCACAGCAACCTTACTTGCTATGACAAACATCACTGTACACTTAACAACAAAACTCTGCCACTGTTTGGGCAAGGCAGCCAAAATGCAAAATCCAAAATACCCAGGGTAAAGATGAGAGATGTTAGAGCTGACTTCTGTTTTCCAAGTGTCAGCTCACATTACAGTATGTTCCTTCCAAAAATTTTTGCATTTGTGTTATGATTCACTCTGTGTTTTTATGGCATTAGTTTTGTTGAATTTGTGCTGATGCATGAGGTGTGGCTTTCAGCTTAAAATAGATATTTTTCTTAGCTTTGTGGTAGTTAAATTACCCAGTGTAAGCTCAGGTAGGGAGCCTCAATGTGGCTAGAAAATCAGCGTTGCACCTCTGTTTACTAAACCAGTTCCACTGTCTGTGCCTCTTCCACATACATTTGTGTACTTCTTAACAACAGACTTACACAGTCGAGTAGGGCAGGGGAAGAAAACTTGATATGGCTTCCTGTCCCCACAGTCACTATGGTTATTCTTGGGTGTAGTGGGTTAAGGCTCCGATGCAGTTTCTTACAGCAGAGAGCAGCATCTTGCCTCGGTGCAAGGCTACAGCTGCTACCTTTTAATTATTAACCTGAAGCGTTACACCCTCGCTGTTCTCCTTTGTGTCAAGCACTGTTTGAAGAAAGTGTATTTGTTCTGTGCTGAAAGAAAAGAAAAAGATTGTATCAGCAGTTGTTTATTTACAAAACTGTGGTCAAAGTTACATTTTATTTATGTAACACTTATGGCATTGTTTTACATTCAAAGAGGTATAGACGCTATCTTTCACTCTCTTAACTACCACTTCAATTTAATTTCATTTGAAACTGCAAATGTTACTGTCCCCAGAAGGCAGAATGATTCTAGGCTACTGAAAGAATTTTTAGCTCAATGGATAATTAATCTTTGAAGCTTCTTTCTAAACATTATATAGCAAGATATTTTAAAAAAAAAACAACAACCCAGACATGAAACTACATTCCCAAGAATAAAATTAGCAGTTAACTAGCCGAAGGGAAAAGGATTTAGTAATTCTTGTACTTCACCATATTCTCTGAAGAAGTACTTTTCCTTCCGTTATGCTACAGCAGCAGCATTTTAAAACTTTCCTTTTGGTACTTTCACAAAACTACTGATTCTCAATACAATCTGGAATAGTTTCACAGAGGTTTATATTTTGCTAATAATTGCTGTTAAGAAAAAGGTGTTTGTGAATTTGCAGAAAGCATGAGAGACTCAAAGATTTCTGTGTACTCCAAAGAAATTTAAGCATTTCTGTAATGATGGAAACTAAAGAGTAATGCTGTAGTTCTCTAGAGTGCTTATTTTTCACTAATACAAGCCCAATGTTTTCAATTACTTTTCACAGAAAAAATAGGTAGTTGAACTTTGCATCCCACTCTTGATAGTTTGTATTAGATCATTAATTTCTTAACATAATTTTGAAGACAAATGATTTCATGTCTGCTTACTACAGAAAGCAGATCACTGAAGAACCATTTGCAGTAAACTGGCATATATTGTATTACTTCATTCTCAGGTGACTGTATATTCCTTTTGGCAGTTAATAAATAACTTCTGAAAATCTTCATGGAAAAAACACATCTTGATTACAGCCTATTTGAATTATTTGCATTTTATCTGAAATGTTCTCTTTTTAAACTCTTTCTTAATTAGAACGGTAAAAGAAATAAATACAAAATACTTATTTTTCTCCTCCTGTCTTCTTGACAGCACAATACATGCCAACTTAGTGCACTAATGGCAATTCCTGTTGTATATGTGTATTCCATGCACTCTGAAGGCAATCTTTAAATTCTTGCTTCACTTCAGTGGCCACTCTTCTTTTTTTTCTATCATGTTCACATATAACAATAATGTTATAGCTTGACTTCTGTCACAAAAAGTGTGATTTAAGTTTCCAGCAATCAATTCACCTCATCTGAAACATAACCTGTTTGTTACTTTGCAATTTCTCTCTCAATTTAGTTTGCTGAAGGGTTACTGGGGCAAACAAGGTGGCAGGCAGGCATCTCGCTGGCTATCACCTACCATTTCTTAATTAAAAAAATATAATTAACTGTATTTGTCTTTTGACCTGAGATATACATATGATCAGCTTTCTAACTGGCTTTAATGTTAACAAATATGCATGTCTATCCCTTCTTTTAGCACATTTATGGGGTATGTAGGCAGTGCCAGGCAAGAAGTGGGCATTTTTCATTTACATCGGCCTAATGACCACTTCTCTCTTTAGGAGAGCCGAGTATTACTGACAATCTCAATCATCAGCAAGAGGTGGAGTTTTTGCTTCAGGTGTGGACATCTCAAACTGTGATCACCCCTTTTCCCCTGCAGCCGTGGCCAGAAAACATGTAGAAAGTTGTATAGCTAAGAAGAGCATTCCATAGCACATCATTTTGTGTTTCAGAGCTGACATAACCCAAGGGAAATCAATGAAGAGGTAGGAAAAATGCTGTTGCATATCACATTTCTAGGGCTTTCTGAAAAAGACTGAAGAAAAAGTCAACAGGGAAAAAACATGGTCCCTGTGAGAGATGAGGCTAAAAGATGTTGCTACTCTTCATGTGAAGAACAAAGTGAAGAAAAAACAACCATCAGTCTCAGGCCTTTTTGTGATCAACTCCTCTGATCCACTGTCCCTGATAAATATAATTAGTTGGCAGTTGAGTAATAAGAATCCATCTATTAACCTTTGAGGTCCTTATTGGTGGTCATTGCTATTACATGTTATGCTAACTAGGCCAGTTTTTAGTGAAGTAAAATCCTGGGGAATATCATTAAATTTTGTGCTCTCATTTCTTCTGTTTGTAACACATTTGCATAAACGTATGTATTTTTAAGGCAGAGAAAAGGCATTTTTTCAGAATACCGTCTAGGTTTGCAAAAGTTTCTGAAAGAAGGGGGTCTTTTTTGGCAGGTCTGGATTAGCTGATCAGAGCAGAGGTGCTGGAAGATCATTCTGGTTTGTACGTAGCCGTTGCAACCATGACATCTGAAGAGAATAACACCGTTCCTTCTGGAATTTGGGGGAGGAAATAGGACATTTAATAGGACATTAAACGGGTGTATTAGATCTGGGAGCAAAATGCAAATAAAGTACAAATCTAAAAAAATAATGAGAAAAGTTACATGAACACAAATGAAATGGGCATCTGAAGTAATTATTTTCTGTGTAATTTATTAATCTTTATGGTTTTCATTGAAAACACCTAAAATAAACATTTTCTTCTTACATCATTTAATAAAGTAATAGACAGTTATATCAATGTGATCCTGCATCAAATTACTTCAAAAGCAGTGAAACTGATACACTTTTAGCTGATGGCATGTCAAGTGCACGAGGAGTATCTCTGAAGGTAAGAGTGACTGCTGTGAGAGCTGTGATTTATATGCTTCAGTATGAATGACATTCATTTTATGAATGCAATCAAAGCAGTCACAACAGACAGATGGTGTCTGGCCTGCGGAAGTGAACTGACTTCAGACAGGTTCTTAGAGCCTGATATACAGAGGGCTGATACACAGAACGTCCTGAAAAATGAAACTGAAGCTTAAATTGTAAACTTTAAAATCAGCAAATAGTCACAATTTCAAATATAATTTATGATGTTTTGCCTTTTTGTTTTTTAGTGTTCTGGACCTGAAACACAGATAGAAATAGAACTAAATACAAAGCCCAGAAGTAATGAAAATAATTGATTCTAGAGAATTCTCTCCTTTCTTCATGAAAATAAAAGGTGAATGCCAAATAGAGTTTGGACTAGTATTTATTACGGCAAATAAATTATTGTCATTACATCAATAGTGACAGCCACAAGGCAAAAGTTTCTCAGAAAAAATGCCATTTCCCCCTTCTTTTTCAAGCAAGAGGTTTTCTTAAGTTCCACAGAGGAGAGGAAAACATACCATTTGCTCCTTTGTATTATCTCTTTTCCTGTTTCTTTACAAAAGTATTCAACAACACCTGAATTAGCTAACAGAAAGAATATACAAATGTAACAGGAGAGTCAGTCTGTATACCCAAATCACTATGATCAAGCCTATCAACTACACTATAGAAGAGTTTACATTTGCTGAATTGTTATGTTCTGTTTTAGAGATATCTTTTCATCACCGAACAAAACATCAAAAGATTTTAGGCTTTGACATCCACATCCAGGATATGTTTCAAAGTCTTTCATCAACCACTGAAGCTGGATTAGCACCAAAAAGTACTTAACAATCTCTACCTGACTAGAGAAGAAACTGATGGACCTCTGGCTCAGCAAGAATTTATAAAATGTGATTATAATTTCAAGATATAACACTGTTTAAACAGAATTCTTCAGCATTTTTGGAGGGAAGACTGACTTTAAAATTATGATTTGATGAAGAGCTGATGAAGAATTTGACTGAAGATAACATCAAAATCCAGAAACAAAATAATTAAACTAACAGTTATGAAATACAGACGGGGAGAACAAATGTAACAAGTTAGGATGTGCTTATAAAAGTTTCAGAGCAGAAAGGAAACATAGCTTTTTAATTTCACTTCCAAATATTACCCTTATTTCAACTGACAGTGTACCAGAGCAGTGGATAAAATTAGTCTTTACATTCATCTCTTTCCTTACAGAGAGCTAAATGTTTACTGGTTTGCTGTTCAGCAGTGATGGCCCCAAACTTGGCCTCTTTTAAGCCACTGAAATGTATGGAAGTGTTTTCAAGTAACCCACATCATCTGGAAGCAAAAGTGACAAAATAATATCACTGAAATTGCCTGCATAAAATAAAATAAAATAAATTAAAAGGAACACGAGAAGACTCTTCTCCTGAAGAGGTGAGACCTGGTACTATTTTAATTGCTGAAATTTCCTTGCTCTAATCATTGGTCCCAGATGATGCCTTTAGTTCTAAAACACAGCTCAGCCTTGCTGGAAAACTGGGAGGATGTTGTGCTGCAGCTGAAGTTCACGAAATGAACTAATGTGTGTTTAAAAACTGCATTTGCTAAAAACTGGAAAAATACAAAATTCTTGAAACGTTATTTGAAAACAAGACAACTGTAGAAAATGGATTCAAAACTCCTGCAGCTTTTGAACAGGTAAAATATGAAATATGAAAAAAATATAAGGCACAGAAATGCCTTTTTTATAAAGCTGCATAAGCATAAAATTAGCAATTTCAACTTTCAAAAATTATTTTAAAATAGATTTTTCTTTATTCTTTTATTTCATAATATTAAAAAATTATAAAATAAAAGAATATTGAAAAGAAATATTTCATAATATTATAATTGAATATTATGGATTTTGTCAGAAAGACAGAAAACAGTCATGTTGAAAATCAGAAATCTAATGAGAGCAGTTTTCTATGATTCACTATAATCATTAGTCCTTGTGTTAATACAGACAAAATAATTGAAACAGTTGTGATTTTTAAAATCATTTATTTAGTTAACTTATACAATAATTTTTGTCCATTGCAATGCATAATGTACAGAAGTACAATTTTTTTATTTTTCTACAATATTTGTGTGTGTATTAAAATTAAGGTACTAAAAATTTACAGAAATATATATTGAGAAATATAAATTCAAGGAGAAGTCTGAAATACTGAATTTCATGTTAGTTCAGTAAATCAAACTTGTAATTTACATACATTTAATTTATTACATGTACATTTGACTTCTATTATCAATTGCTTGAAGTAACTATTGTAGTCATTTTTCAAAACCTAAGAAGGAAGGAAATCTGGTAAATATGTAGATTTGAGCCAGCACTTTAAATTACTATTTTCTGTGGCTAAAAACAACACCAAAAAACCCTAGTCCACTAGAAACATAAAACCATCAGAACCAACAAAACTCTAACAGTATTACACTTAATAGATTTCATTATTCAGTCATTGTCTGCATAGCAAGCACATGACTAAAAGATACAGTTACTAGTCTTGAGTCTCAGTATCTGTTGTTCTATGCAGGTCACTGCACAGTTTCAAATTCGTGTGGTGTATTTTAATAGCTTTAGAACTACAGCAGAGGCACCTTTGCAATTCTTACAGTTTGTAAAATGCTTGCTCATACCAGTTTCCCACCAACAGTGCGAGATACTAAGGCCCAGTTCTCAGCTCACATAAGGTCCAGCGGAACTACTGATCTATCCCAGCTGTAGATTTGAATCTGTTGACACGCTGAGTTATTGTTGATCCCGGCGCAAGTTTCTGTGTGTATATAATGAGCATTACAGTATCTGACCCTATGTAGCTCCTGAGTCGGAGCCGTTCAGTTAACCGAAAAAACCCCAAATGTTTACTTGTAGCAGTGCTGCTGAGCCATTAACTGTGACTGTTATTAAACTGTACAAAAAAGTTCTGCGTGTTAGCGTGCTTATTCTTTCACAGAAAATAATGTTAAGACCCTGACTTTAAGATCAACATTGCTGTTGACGATTAATGGCAAGTGACAATCAAAACTGAAAAGAACAAAGCATCATTTTCAAATACCTGACAGAGTATGAAGAACTGGCAAATTTTAAATTCTCTCCTGCTGTCAGATATCATACTTCTATCTGGATTACATTTTGAGCATATTGTAAAATGAACTAAAATAGTAAATCATACAGGCTTAAGAACATACTTCAGTAAAACTGATTCATATCTGGGTGCTGGTATTTTGAACATATTAAGATGATATATTTATCTTATCAACATTTAAATTTGCAAGCGTCCCATAGGCCAAAGAAAACAAAAAACCCTAATAAATATGCTGAAAAACCCCATACCTCAGTATGAAATCCTGACCCCTTCTCCAACTAAGTACACACCGTCCAAATACACTGAGAATGCCAAGCTACAGAGGCCCCTCTGTGGGGAAACCCGTATTTCAGTCAGCAGCATCAGTCAGCTACAGCAGGAGTGCAGGGACAGATGCTGGAGGAGGGATGACACGTAAAGTGGTGGCCGATTTCAGCACCACTGTGGGTTTCTGTGTACAAGTAAGTCAATGCCATACGTGTACTAAAGCACGATTTTGTGCAGATTTACGTGCAGAAGGCAACTATCACTCTAGGCTTCTTTCAGTGTAAGACTATGGTGCTAATTAGGCTCCTGGTCCTGCAGTCCTGCCCCATCTCCCAGCATGGTCACACAATCAAAGGGGGAACAAGCCTGTTGTACAACCCCCTCAGCTTCTGCGGCAAGGAAATATCAGCACATTTTGGGCGACGATCGCCAACTTAAAATCCACGGCCCGAGGCTTGCTGAGGCAGCTCCGTGCCGGTGCCTCTGACCCGTGCCACGTTCCCTGCGCTCCGGGAATTTCCCTCATGTGGCAGCGGCCGCTCGAGGGCTCGGGAACGGCGGTCGGGGAACTGCCCGTTCCGCTTCCCGTCCTTGTCACTAAAAAGGCCTGGGTGCAGGTCTGGGTAACTCGCTACAGCCAGGCCTAAAGCCAGCTCTCGGTTCGCTCGCAAGGGAAGCGCACCGACACGGAGGAGCCCGCGAGGGGAACGGCCGCAGCGGTGTCCACCGGGATATGCCCGTCCCTCGAGCACCTGCTCGGGGAGCGCCTTTCCCCGCTCTTGCGCCACCCGGGCGGCGGGGCTGGGCTCGGCGGGGCCGGCAGGACGCTCCCCCCGCAGCCTCTGGGCGGCTGGGGACGCGCGGCTGCGGCTCCGCAGCGCGGCTCCCGGGACAGCGCCGGCGCTCGGGGCAGCGCGAGGGGCGGGGCGGCGCGCGGGGGCGGTGCCGCGCGCGGCCGTTGGGAAGTTGCGTCACGGCGGGCGCGCGCGGCTGCGGGAGGGCGGCGGATTCGAACGGCGGAGGGAGCCAGGGCGGCGCGCGCGCGGCGGGAGCGGCGGGAGGAGGAGGAGGAGGAGGAGGAGGAGGAAGAAGAAGAAGAGGAAGGACAGCAGGAGGAGGAGGATGAAGAGCACGGCGCCCCGTAGCACTTTGCGGAAAATAATAAAGAAGCACAAACCGCAGTTACGCCTGGCGGCGAACGCCGACCTGCTGGTGAGGAAGGAGAGGGGCGGGGGAGAGGCGAGGCTGCGGCTGCCCCGGGGAGTCCGGGAGCGCTCCTGCTTTTGGCCATGGCGGCAGCCGCGGCTGCGCTGGTGGCCCCGGAGCAGCCGGCCCTCAACGGCTTATTCCCTAAATGTTCTCGTCTGTGCGCTCTGGAGCACTTTGGGTGTGACGGGATGTCAGGTTACTACTAATGGTGCTTCTGCAGGGACCCACAGGCAGCGGGGAGGCAAAGCTTGGGGGGACAGACGATTGGTCTGTCTGTCTGAGAAAATACGGATAAGCAGAGATTGCCCCTCTCCGCTTTGCTGGTGGCTGCTGTGTTGTAGGTCTTTGACAGTGATCTTGGGGATTCAGGGGCGGGCTGATGCATGGCTTTCGTGTCACTCCACGTACACACTGATGTTCAAGGAGTTTGATGTAGACAGACCGAGTAATAGCAATTTGGATTGTGTGGCTGCTAGATGCAGGTGTTTGCGTAGATCGGTTCGGGTGTACAGGTAGTTAGCTGAGCTGTGATCAATGAGTTGCTAAGCTGCTATGGCATCCTGAGTGCTCATATGTTTTTAGAAGGCCGTCTAAGTAGTCTCTGCCCTAAACTGTGGGCAAAGTCTTGACAAGTCTTTTTAGTAATCCAGTAGGGTGTTGGGATCCTGATTATGGCTTAAAAACACCTGCCAAAAAGGTGGGGAATTAAAGTGCCAAATTCGCAAAAACAGGCCAGCAAAGCTGAATTGCTTCTAACCTGCTCTGAGGGGTTTGTGGCACAGGTAGGGTTTGTCTCACCAAGAAATTATTTGACTACGACAAGGAAACCTGACCTCAAGAGAGCTTGTGGTAGTTGCTGTATTAAAAAAAAAAAAAAAGCATAAAAAAGATGCTCTTTGAAATAACTTAGTAGACTTTACTGGGCTGTGATGTCCTCTTGTTTACGAATGCATGTGGCTCTCAGAGCATTAAAGCATTAACGCATGCTGTATACTAGTATGGACCCTGACTTTGCTTTTTTTATGTGTATAACAGTTGTGTCTTGCAGCATCTTGAAGGTTGGTATCTGGATATATGAAGCTAAATGTAAACATATAAAATTAAAATAATATGAGATTAAAATGAATGAATATGGCAATTACATGCGAGGATTTAGATTTTAATGTAAACATTAAACATTTTTCTAAGGGAGTGGTACTAATAAAAATATGATCTCTTCCTAATGTTTTTGTTGCCTTTGGATTTTTTTATGGACTAAGGACCTGGCCTCTTGCTACTCAGATTTACTCAAAGTTTACTCAGTACAATGCGCTAGTCAACTAATCAAATGCACACAATCACACTTTCTTTTTTTAATCCTTGGTAACAGTTGGTCTGTGTTTCCAGGGTAATGAAAATTTGGCTTCAAATTAGTGTGGCTGTCTGAAAAGGGGTAAGGGGGACATCCCTCCAAATCTTGGCCTTTGGTTCCCATCTCCTGGTCCTGGCACTAAAGTTCTCTGAGCTGCAAAGACAATCAGTGAATTGAATTCACTGAAACTTATAAACAGCAACACTCAGATCCAGTTTAAAATATGGCTGTGCAAATGTTCATTGCAACACAAAGGATCAGATCAGAATAAATTTTAATAATGTGATGGAAACTTAGATTATCTCTTCTGGTGATGTCAAATTGCACAGCCTTTTATGTTACAAGGCTTGGCTTTTTTATTTTACCTTTAAACAAGAATGTCCAGGTGTGGTGATTCTCCATGATGTTCTTCAGCTAGGCATGTGTCTAATAGCTCTTTAGCTCTTTATTTCTATGGCTAAATAATCAGCACAGCTGAGATTATGCCTCTTTTAGGAAAAAAAAAAAAGGATTGATGAGTTCATCATGTAGTAAGACAAGTAACAGATTTTGAGAGTATGGTTTCTAGTGCCTGTGTTATTCTCTGCAAACACTGTAAGAGTGATTAGGTTGCATACGTCAGAACTTGATATAGTAGCTGCCTTAACGAGATGGAGCCATATACATTTTGAGCAGAGAGCTTATGTGTTCTGAAGGGAGGTATGAGAAAAGTGCTAGTTCAGTTTCTGGGCTGTCTTCCAGACTGATCCATGCTTTATGTCTGAATCTACTGCAGTATGTGCCCATTCCAGTAAAGTGGTCTGCCTGCCTTAGGAGAAAATCAGGTTGCTTTCTTTTTTCCCTGACCTTCAGTGGTTATTTTTACTGGATAAACCAATGTCTTCTTACATGATCATAACTAACAAGTTCAAAAGACATAAGAATTCAGATAATTTTGTTAAATACTTGAAAGAGACTTCTATTTCACTTTTGATCAAGTCTCTTCTCGAAATCGGAAGCTTTGTCAGAACCTGTTTCCTAAGTGTTAACATCTATCTCTTTTCACAGTGTAGCTATCGAGTTTCGTCAGCGTTTCTCAGGAAGCTGTTTGTTTTTGGTTTTGTTTGCTTGTTTTTTTTAAGGGGTATGATAATATCTTTGGGTGAAGAGATGCAAATATTGTTTCAGGTTTTTTCAAGGCTCTTTTCGAAAATACGAGGTAAACATTTTAGTACTTAAGTTCAGAAATTCCCCCAATGGTCAGAGAAGAAAATAGGCAAGCTTTCTTCTAGTTTGCAATTATAGAAGAAGAGCAGGATCTCAGTTGCTTCTTTTATGCTCAAAGGGCACATGTGTGTTCACATTGCAGGAAAAGCCTAAAGAATTGCAGAATTTTAAAGCCTTAAAGAATTGAATGGTCCCTTTAATTTGCTATCACCATAGAATGACTGATAAATGTGCATTGAAGGTGAAATACCAGTCTAAAGAACTGTTTTGAAGTTACAGCAGTAAAACAAAATTACAGTGGTTGTCCCTACTGTCCCTCAGTTCTATTGAACAGGTGTGTGGAAGTTGCTGTGTAAACCGTGCCCTGTGATTTTTTTACCTACGTTCTTAAAATTTTGCAGCCTTTCTTCTCTGGAGAATAAATATTCTGTTTTGTAAGGTGATTTTCATGAGTAGCTAGTTCAAAACTGTGCAAAAGGGCAATAATTTAATATGTAGTAAAGCAATGTCTTTAAACCAATATGGTATTGCTTAGTTACTTGTCAATAACTGGTATTCGTGGTATTCAGTCATTCTGCCTTTCATTAGCCTTTCTCAATTGCCCTGAATAACCTGGAATATTTATTAACCTGTGTGCTCTGTTGTGGAATGTTCTGATTTTAGTTATGTGACTGTTTAAATCTATCGGAGTACAGGGAAGGCTTCTTCACATGCAGCAATTCACTTTGAAAATAGGAAAATAAAGGTACAGTGATTCTGAGAGAAGATGCAGTTTTTAAAGGCAATTTTAAAATTAACACTGTTGCCTTTAGGTATCCCAGAAGAAGAGCATGCAAGTATGGAAGCTTTTGTTCCACCTCTCACTTCTCCAGGTTGTTCCAGAAATCTAATCTCCATGTTGATAAGTTTAATGATGAGAGTTCTAATGTTGAACATTATTTTAATGCCGCTGCTTGATGTTGTTGGAGATAATTTCCGTGTGAATAACAGAAGACTGGTTCTAAAGCAACTTTTATATTTTGTGAGATAAATCTGCAAGAACATCTGCTTTTTGTGTAGTAGATGCTTCCAAATGATGTCAAATATTATGTAAATTTATCTATTGCACTCTGGCTTTATTTAGTTCAGGATATTTTATAAAACGACCTAAATTGCTTGAGTTCTTATGACAGGGGCATGTCTCGTAACAAATTCTTTGTGCTGAAAATCCACTGCCAAAGTATTTCCTGTAAACTCTTAATTTGTAACTTTCCACATTACATTTTTCCAGACTTTACAGATAAGGTATGGCAGAATAAATACATCACCTACAATACCTTATTCATACAAATAAAATTTTCATATATTTCAGTAATATTTTTCCAAGCTCTTGATTGAAAAAAGTATGGTTGTGCATTTTACGTAGCAGAGGTTATGTTGTTTGAAAGTTTAATTTACCAAGGGTACAGTTATCAATTTTTCAGGATGGATTATTAAAATAGTTCACATAATATCTGTATAATGCTGGAGGTTTGTATTATAGGTCTCTGATTAATTACTACACAAACGTGCTGTTGGCTGGCAGTTTTAGTCCAAGCTGGAGCAGTTCCTTCCTTGCCTTCTGCAATTTTTCCCTGCCTCTGTATTCTCAGAACAGCATTCCATACGGAACGGCATACTGCCTGACCAGTTCTCTTAATGTAAAAAAGCTAAGTGATGAGCTGGATGGGACCTCCTCACACTGGAGAATTCCACGTTCTGGAGAAATTAATGTCAATGTCCCTTTACACTGGAAAGGGGCAGAAGTCCTTGAACTTGTCTGTAGTCCATTTGGCGATAAGGCAGGATGAATTTGCTGTTTGTAAAAGTCTGGCCATTACAGTCACTGAAAATTGACTATATTTACAAGTAAGCAAAGACTCCTTATTCTCTGATAGTTGTGTTTACATTTTATTATTAATAGCTGCTAATAAAAATCAGATTGATTCATCTTAGATCAGTTGGGTTTTGAGTGATCATTTCTAAAGCACTTTTATGATTTAAGTATACTAAATTTAAACTCTGTTTACAAGAGCAAGTACCCTTCTTGCATGAAGGGAATGTCTTGGAAATTTATTGAGGCTTTAAGCGAGTGATAAATTTTTTTTCTGAGAACACCTTTCAGGAATTTGGAAGCAGTCTAATATGCAAATTTTCTGTTGCAAACAATGAATCTTTAAAAAAACCAAACTGTGTTTAAACAGCTTGAATTTTTTTTTTCTCTGTTTTAAAGGTTCATTTGAACTTCTTACTGTTTCTCCATCGGCTAGCTGAAGAAGCCAGGACAAATGCTTTTGAGAATAAAAGTAAAATAATTAAACCTGAGCACACCATATCTGCAGCGAAGGTATTAACACACTTTTAATACTTCTTATTTTTATATAATGTAAAATGTATTATGACAGCATTTACAAAAGCTTTCTTTGTTAAAGTTGATATTTGATTTATGATTCAAAACCTACAGACACTTAATATTCTTTGTCTATTGTTGGCATAATTTACTGTTACCAAGACAAGAAATTAACTCTTTTTGCCCTATTAAATACAACCCAATTTTTCTTGATTCTTCCCGTTTAAAGTCATAATTTCAATATATGGGTAAGTCTACAAAATGGTCTACCAGCAAGCCTTCATGGCCTGAAAGGCAGTCCAGAGTTGGAGGATCCTTATTTCAGCTGATACTACATCAAGGAAGCATGATGTCTTAACTTCAGTGATACAAGTGAAACTTGATCGAACAAGTGAGAAATAGTTCCGAGAGGTTCAAATACCTTTCTTTTATCTTCAGTTCTTACCTGCTTAGTCTGAAATAAGTTCGTAGTGGATTCTGGCAGCATTGTGGATACTTCTTGAACAAGCATACTTTGTGTGATGTATTTGGCAAGGAAAGAACTAAGGGAGAGTTAGACTGTGGATTGTTATATGGATAATTCAGCTTAACAAAAATTGCTGTATGAATATCTGCGAAGAAGGAATTTGCTGCATTGCAGAGCATGGTGAGTATTGAGTACATGCAAAAGAAGGGAAAGGGGAAGGTGTTATGCAGCTTTGTCTCCCTAGAAAATATGACTGAAATCCTTTTGTATTCTGTAGCTCGTTTCACTCCCTAGGATATGTCTGCTTTACTTTGGTGTTATGAAGAAATTCAGTCTCTTTATTTTATCTCTTTAACCACCTTCTCCCGCTAGGCAAATTGGGAGGACAAAACTTGATGTTACATGATATTTTGGTCCTGTGGCTTCTGTTTATCTTCACTATTTTTTTTTTTCCATGTGCTGAAAGGTTTAGTTTGATACTTTTCTATTACTATAGTAACAGGAACACATACAGGATATATGTAGGGTAGCCAAGTGAATGTTGCAGTTGGAGTCTTACACATTTATGGTTTATTTTAAACTGCAATCTTAACACTTTTTGAACATTTTTGTGCTCCATTTACTTTTTTAAGGTGAGAAGAAAGGGAAAAACTGCCTGTATTTTAATAATTTTAACACTTAAATAGTCCCACTTGGGCTTTGAAGTTCATTATTCAATTTAAACTCCAAACCAAAAAATGTCCTTCCAACGCTATGTGTGCTCTTGATATAGAAAGAAATAAGGCATTGCAAACAAAAATCGAGCATAATAGCTGTGTTATTGGAAACCTTATTTTTTCTTTTTGTTTAGGCCCAACAGGGTAAGAACTTCAAGAAATCTCCTGATACTTTGAGAGCACTGTTGCTATTTCTCAGCATTAATTTTCAAAATAAACCTTTTATTTTACAGAATTCTTGCTTATGAATATTCTTGCTTTAAAAAACTCCTCAAATTTGAAATCTTTCTGTATCCTTTTGCTTTATTTCTATTTTTTCCCTAGAGTATTATCCTTGGCAACACAGCTCTTGGAAGCCGATTGTCTAGGTGAACCTTTGGTCTCAGTAGTCTCGTATTTTGAGTTTCTGTCTGCTGCCTGAATTGTATTGATAAATATATTTTTTTTCTTTGCAGGTTATTCTAAAGAAAAGCAGAGGCTAGACAACAGACCATTCGAATTTTGAAGCACATTTTTCACTGTTTTTGGACTAACTTGAATTATATTGGGAGCCACCTTTAGCACTTGGGGGACTATGTAGTTTTGTTGACATCTATCTCCTGACTGACTATCCTGCTGTTTCTTTAAACAAATAAAAAAAAAAATCTTAGAATGTATATTTTCATACACTTCATGCATAATTTTAAAGTGTGTGTCACTTAAGACTTTTGGTGTACCTTATTTCATAGTGATGGAGGAATGCTTGTACCATAGATACCCTTTGGGTACGATGTGGCATTTGTTATTAAAAGTGTGAAACTTCTTAAGGGGAACAGTAGTTAAAAAAACAAAACAAAACAAACAAACAAAAAACCCAACACAAACAAGCAAACAAACAAAAAAACCCCCAAAAAACAACACAGGTTTCACTAAATCCAGTATAGATTGTACAGTTCAGAGCAGATTTACTAGCTAAACAAAATTATGGCTTTCAAAACAATCACTGTAGAAACAAGTGTATTAAATACCTTGTCTTCAGTTTATTTATAAATGTCTTGATAATTTTAAAATTACTTTGAAAAGTAGGTTAAAACTTCTGTGTTCTGGGAAAAGAATACATAGTTGTTATTTTAAATCATGGTCTGAACTGTTAAGCTGACCTGTTTGATGTGGTATATGAGACAACTTGGTGGTCTGTAATTCAGTTGGTGTGGACAGATGCACAGGTTATGGAAAAGGAAAGATCTGGCACAGCTGATGTTTTTGAAGTTAGATCTTGTAAAAATAACAAAGACAAGTTGGCTTGAGTGCCAAGCTATTTCCTTCCATCTTTTGAGTGTCATGCTAACTTGTCAGAAGTCTGGAAATGTACATTATATAAAAATGTCTTCTTGAATTAAGTTCATATTCTGTTCCTATTTTGATATTTGTAATCATTTACTGAACACTTTTCTTAATATATTAATAAAGTTATAGATGAATCTTACAGTTCAAGCAGATAATGCAGTTCTGTGGATATACAAAGTACATCAGTGATATACACAGTGAGCTATCTTAAAATAAAGAATCTTAAAATAAAGAATTGAGTAGTCTGATTTTGTTTGACACCTTACCGAATATATTCTAGAAACTCAGCAAAAAAAATGCAGTTTAGAAATATTTTTGTAGTCTAAAGAAACTGTACCAATGCCAGTACTTAGAATTTCATATCATGTCCATGTATGTTTTAGAATGCTGTATAGCCTTTGAAAAGTCATCCTCTTCCAGTATGCAGAAAGGAGGGAAGGATTACTCTCCTGCTTTACTTGACTCACAGGCTTAGTGCATTCGGCTTCTTGAAAGGGTTGACTAGATTCTTTATTCTACATTTTCTTCTCTTACTCCCTTGGAATCCACAAAGGCCAAGAACATATACATGTAGAGGATATGTGGACTTAATAATCTGAAGTACATTCTCAGGAATAAGGAAGATCTGACTAGGTATTTACATTTTTATTTGTAATTACTGTCTTTGATTTAACAATTTTATTGCAACACTAAATTTTCCTTAGAAACGTTTTCTCTGTTTTCCTTGAAATATTTTCTTAGAGTCTTATATAATCAGATACCTTTCTCCTTGTACAATTGTTTGGGTGTTATAGCTTCTTTTGAAACTTGTGTTGATATCCACTTTAGCTTTTTCATTTTTGGTTTTTCTAGGAGCAAAATCCACTCTGAGTTTAGTGGAATGTTCTCATTCTCATGTATTAGATTTATTGATCAGCTACCGTTGGGGAAGGCAGGCAAAAAAAAAGATTAAAACCAACCACCAGTGTACTTCTAAAATATTTTGTACAGTGGTTTTGGCCTGTATTCATGGTTAAGAAGCTGCCTGTTTTTAACAGGAGAGGGACTTTGATAGTACATTGTGAATGTTTTGTAACAGCTGGAACAGGCAGGTATTAAGAAGACCTGGGTAGCTTGGCAGGTATTCAGGTTTCTCTACTAAACTTCAAATAAATAATTACTGAAAACTGTTGAGGCCAATGAAGTAGGCTTAAGCTTTTAGAAATGTAAAATGCTATTGTGTTTTTCTAGTGTCTTCTTGAATGTTCACCATAAGGTTAATTGTATTCCTGTTTGGCAGCTCTTCTGTTCTCCTTCATGTACATACCTAGGGTCTCTTCCCTATGCAGTATTCCCTACTGGATTTTTAAAATTAAAACCTACAGCAGTATTGTCTAAATACCGATGAACACTTACAATTACTATAAACATGGAGGCTATAGCGATAGTTTAATCCTGTGTCGTGTCTCTGTTAAATGACAAAATATCAAAACATGTAGTTCTATAATTTTTATTTAAATTAGATCTGTAGTAGAAGACCTAATGAAGTTATTTGAATTCCTGTGTTGATTCTTTGCCATTAGGAGGAAAAAGACAAGGATTTTTGAGGGAAGATGCTCAACTTTGATGAAACCTTGCAAAACCTTGATGCTCAAGGTTTTGATGAAACCTTGCAAAATTTAGAGTTCTGAAATAACTGACTCAATATTGAATTTCCTCTGGTTTTAAGCATAAGATTCAAGAGCTTTTGGAAGGAGAGGTGCTCTGTCAATACAATTAAAACTCATTTCCTCAGCAGGATGGATGTCCTAAAAATTTAGAGGCGTACTCAGACATCTATTCTTTCTATTCTTTCTGCTTTGCCACCTTCCTCATGTTCTGTTTCACATCCCTACCCTGCCCTTTCAGTCCGACCATCGATGAAAGGGGGTAAAGTAATGAAGAAATAGAATTTGGTAAAAGTACTTCTGGTAGCACTTGGTTTTCACCTTTTGGTGTGGCTAGTGTTCGACCCTTGCCAGGGTAGTATCATAATTGATTAAGCCACAAAAGAAGAAAGAAAATGTTTATTGATCAGCAGATGTATGTGAGGGGCCAGAGTGGTGCTGCTGCTGTTTTTGTTTCATCTCGCTTATGGAGTGACCGGTGAGAATGCATCTGCTGTTTGCCAACCTGAGTAAATCTTCTAGTGCTGAGTATGCCCTTTTCCAGCTCACACAGCATACATTCATGCATACTGTGCTTCAATTTTGTAGAGCATGTAAGTTTAATACTTTCTGAGTTGTATTAATCCCCCCATTATTATATTTAAAACTTCTAAAAAGTGTGAATGTTAAAAATGATATGTCAGTGAAGGTTAGATTTATGGATCTAACTCCTAATGGTATCAACACAAATAAATGAACTTGTATACTTTGATGGGTCAGGACCCAATAATCACTGTTTTACTTGAATGTAAAGTTGTATCTGTTGTTTCAAGCCAGAAAATCAACACAGGTACTAGAGGATATTCATGCCTCAGAGTTTCACTGTGGTTTTATGTGGAGAAGTTAGTGACTGCTGAAAAATAAAGTTTCATAATACAAATAGTATTTTCTGGTTATAGTCATACAGTAAAGGGAAAATAAATCCAGAAATATGTATGCTGTAATAGAAAAATTCTTTTTCTAGCCATAAGGTGGGGATAGAGCAAAAATTCTCTTTTTCCCTGTGGTAACTTTCCATTAGAGCAAGTATTCCGATTATTCCTAATAAAAAGTATGCTATAGATTGTGACACTTCCTGATATTTTTTGAAGACTACCAAGCCTACACTGCTGACATGTGTAGGGCAATTAATTTTAAAAAGAAAAGAGTCCCATTCACATCCAAAACAGGATGTTGTCCTAGTCTATGCTGAGAGGGTGAAAGATATGAAGGATCTTGAAGATTTTTCTTTACTCAAAGCTTAATGTTTCAGTATCATGTAGTTTTCTTCATTAGAGGTCTATAGTTATTTGTACAACACAGACTCAGTTTTAGATATGGGTATATTCCATGTGCAGTTTTATGAAGGAAGTTCTTGTACAAGACATTACTTATTTAGCAGCCTTAACCAGGCTAGTACTGGCTTACTTGCTGACTCGACATTCCATTAGTCTTTATCAGTTTAGCACAACTAAGGGCATGCACTTCCTAAATGCATAGGGTTCTGAGGTGGCTTACGAGTATGTCTTCAGAAGGTCTTGCTTGCATTTCAAATAAAAGTGCTGATTACATTAAATCAAAATTTCCTTTTCCACGGCTGTGAGATACGTGTCAAATTCAAGTTAATTAGAATGTTTCAAAGCAATGTGTGTAGTTGTTTTTCTGTTCAATATGTATATTATCATATACTGTGTATACGTATTGGCATATAGGTTCCTTCATATGTTTTAATGGTACTTTAATGGCAATGTAGCTGCTGTGTTAGCTTACTCGGATATGATAAAAGAGGGTAGTAGAACCAATTTGTTACATGTTTGAGCGGATTCAGTTCTAGTCTGAGAAGATGCTGACAACATTTCTGTTGTGCTAAATACAGAACTGCAACTTTTTGAAGAAGTTGAAGAGTCTTCCCACCTGACAGTTCATGGTTCTGCAGACACAATCAGGTGGAATTAATTCATTTACTGTTTGGTGAACGATGTTGGGGGTTTCTCAGTTTCTTTGCAATCCACATTCATCAAATTTACATGGGCTTTGATACATAATATTCTCCTGTGGGCTGGGTTATTAATGTTATCCTGACCAAACTGCTGAAAGATCTTTTCAGGTCATTTGATACCTGTAAGATCAGGTTTCTCAGTGAGAAGGTCACTTTTGTAGGGGAATGATTTCAGAGCATGGAGAACGTGGTGGAGTATAGAAAAACACCTAAACACCTCTAAAATAATTTCTGGTTTAAAAAACCCCAAGTGTAGACACAACCTTACTACCCAATAATAACATGACTGCAGCAATTAAATAAAAGCAAGAACACTTCCTACATCAATGATTTGCTCAACCTTCTAGCACTAGGCCAGGCTCTACAGAAAAACTCCTATTTTGTTTCCTAAGCATGTACAAAACACAGAAAGGTACGTTGGCAATAGGACAGATCCTGAATCAAAATTTATAAAGGGCAAATACTTCCAAATAAATGCAGTCATGGATAGAGTTGGAATAGCTGGAGTTTCCAGTCTGTTATATCTGGTTGAAATTTGTGTAATTGTATTGGTGCTGATCTCTAAAATTGACAGTCTAATGTGAATTGTTTTCATTTGTTCACTTTCAGTAGGTAAGTACAAACACAGATTATATTATATAAGAAGTAATTTTTAATGAATTGCTGCAAATTTTAAAAAATAAACCTGATAAGGGAAAACATTTAAGTAAGAGGTAAGCTAGTTTTTAAAATTTTATTGCATATCTGAAATCTTAGTACAAGCAAGCCTCTAGTCATAGCTATTGAAGCTGTTTTTCATAGTAAAAGCTAAAGTTACCAGTGAAGGTGGGTTACATTTAAATGTTTAAATTCTTTAGTCAATTTTTGCTCTTCAGAGAAAATTATGTATGGTTCCAAAATTGGTCAACTGTTTAAATATTAATGATTCCTGAAGATTGGCTAGAATTAAAAGTGAGGTAAAAGTAATTAAAAAAAACAAAAAACAAAAAACCCAGGGAGCAGTCAAGAAAAGGAAAGGATAAGAATATGACATAGTTAAGGTTGGCCAGAGAATAATTTCTTCTGTTTCTGTAGTTTCACCATTTGTTTCATGTTGAAGTTTAACTGTGGGCTCCCACGTTTTCCGGATTTAAAAGACTGGGCCTTGGTAATGGAGAGCAGTAGCTGTTCCGTAGTCTGAGTAACAATTCAGACTACAGAAAATATTCTGTATATTCTTCTAAAACTTTTTCCAATAAAGATATGGGATATCTTACTAAATTGCCACCAGAATTCCACACAGTAATTAATTTTGATGATACTTTACCTGTAGCCTATTTTGGAAGTTTTCCCCACAAATTCCTGTGGAATAAATCTTGAAAATTCAGATCAGAAGTGGAAAAAACTTCTTCATCTTTTGTTTTCCTTGTCACCCTTTCCATTTCTGGATAAGACTGGAGAACCATAGTGAAAGTTTATTTTAGGGCAGCAACAACATTTAAAAGTCCTGCCAAAAGGATGGATTAACTTTCAATCCTTTTTGAAGACACATTAGTATTCACAGAATGAACCACATTGTGGGTAAGGTTGGAAGGGACCACAGTGGGTCATCTGCTCCAATCTCCCTGCTCAAGCAGGGTCATCTTGGAGCACATGGCACAGGATTGTGTCCTGATGGTTCTTGGATATCTCCAGTGAGGGAGATTCCACAAATTCTGGGCAACCTGTTCCTGTGCTCTGTCACCTGCCATGACCCACACAGATATTTCTGTATATGTGTAGCATGAACACAAACATTGGGAGACTGTGAACGTGGATCTATGGTTTAATGATACTTCTGGTTGACTGCAATTTTTGAAGTTAAGTCTCAACGAAATAGGGAGTAGCTTACTGGCTTGAGCAGCTATTACTTTTACTGTAATTTTCTACCTGTGAACACCAAGAAATTTTATTGTTAATGTGATTGTTCATGCCACTGTACCTTCTGTTGTACTTGTCTTATTTGCTAAACATCTAGCTGTCAGTGCAGCTGTAGCCAAGAGTTGGAGGAATGTGCAATATTAAAAACACAGGACAAGTGCAAGCACAGCAGTTTTACTTTGGCATATTATTTTCATGAACCTAGCATCTTTTGCAAGGTTTTCCTGGAAATAAAAAGAAAACACCTTTCCAAAACATCTTTACTTGGGTAGAATGGATGCTTAATTACACTATACTTCTCCAAAACAAATGCTTATATATTGAAATGAATAGTACCTTGGATATTTCTC
Organism: Phylloscopus whistleri; assembly: GCA_017589585.1. Classification (NCBI taxonomy): domain Eukaryota; kingdom Metazoa; phylum Chordata; class Aves; order Passeriformes; family Phylloscopidae; genus Phylloscopus; species Phylloscopus whistleri. The sequence goes on along the minus strand of JADMLD010000683.1, from coordinate 4,112,220 downwards.
GTAATATGTTTTTTTTTTCTTATTGCTTGCCCACTTACACTCAAAAGAGAGAATGGGATATGCTGCATACTCCTTTCTTCTGAGGAAGACTCTTAAAATGGCTCTCTGTTTTCCCTGAAGTTCCTGGTGAAGCAGGTCATGCATCTCAAGATTGATGTCTTAGAAATTACCAAGAAGGTATTTTGTGTCTACCTACCTATGGTATAAAACATTTGTTCTGATGTGTGAAGTCTGCCTCTGTATATACTGAATATTATGCATATAAATTTTAAATCTCTTTATAAAGCTTGTTTTTGGTTTTTTTTTCCGGTTCAGAAATTCTAGGTTTTTTTCTAATATATAAGACCCAGATGGAACTTAGACTTGGGGCTCTTTTATTTTCTGAAGAACCCATCAGTGTAAAATATCAGGCTACTCTCTCTTTGAGAATGGAGAGGATTTTTCATAGATTATTTTGCATTTTTGTCCATTTGGTTTTGTTTTGGGGGTTTTTGTTTGTTTTCTTTGGGTTTTTTTTTGGCTTTTTGGGGTTTTTCTGCCAACTACATGGCCTGCTAGATTAAAGGTTTTTTTGCTAAATATTTGATATCATATTTCTTTATTCAAGCATGAAAATTCAATTATGACTCACCTCCCAGAGGAGTCCTCCAGTTTCCATAACATTCCAAATATTCTTAATTTTGAAGACTAAGCAGAGTTTCTTCCCAGTATTTTCTGTTCCTCTCTTTCCAACCCCTAAGTTCAATGCTTAGAAGAGAAGGAGAGGAGAGGATGGTAGTGATGCTGCAGAGCATTTATACTGGAACATAAGCAAGAATGCCAACAAGGCTTTAAACTGAGAAAAGTGTATGTGAAGGAAATACTCTATCTTCCTTACCAAACTTACATGATCCTTTTGGAAGACAATTCGCAAGATGAATCTTTGTTAGCAATGCTGTTGCCTTTGCTTAAAACTTTTGTAAGTGGTCCCCTCTCCTTCAGATAAAGCTTTAATTTTTTTCCCCTCCTTATGAGCAATAAAGAAGAAAGCATCAGATCCAATGTAAACATAACCAATTTATTTTATAGTGTGTTCATTATTGATTTGAAACCAGTTTGTTTATTTTATTTTTTTTTCTCAGAGGAATATACACTCTTTTGAGAAAACTTCTAAAAATTAGAAGCTGGGTTTTTAAAACTGTACCAAAGCTGGGACTTTATAAATTGTACTAATACCTTTGTTAAAAAAAATAGCAATGTGAAATTATGGCACAAAGGAGCAAACTACTACTAATCATAAAGAAACACTTTTGAAATACCAGCTTTTTTAATTTTCTCTTGCAAGTTCCATGTATAATGATGATGTCTGTTAAAAAGATTCTATGTAGTGTTTTTTAAAGCTTAGTAAGTTTAACTCTTGTCTGCGTCCCTCTTGAAATGTGGACCATGTTTGAGACATAATTTGTGTAACAAAATATCTTTATTTCTGAGTTAATTTAATTTTTACATGCTTGTCTTACAGAGGAAGTCTACTTTTAATAAAAGTCATGTGTTTAGAGCCATAATTTTTGCATTCAACATAAATTATTTTTATGTTGTTACTGTTTGATGTGAAGTCTACATTTTCTATGAGTAAACCTAGCAGTTACAGTATGGATCTCATCTTCCTCTATCAGTATCACCATGTTACCAATCACTATATAGAAAATGTATCTTTAGAAGTTAATATAATATTTTGAGCAAATCTATGAGTGTAGCTTCAATACAAGATGCATTGACAATCCTTTTTTACCTAGGCTTCATATATTATCCTTGTAAACTCAAAGAAAAAAGATGTTTTCCTCTGTTCTTGTAGTTTCCCTTTTAAATGGAGCCTATCACCACATGAAACACTTCCCTGACCTTTAGCATTGTCAGAACATGAAACAGAGGAGGAGGATATCCTATGGTGTATAGTACATTAAGGGGATTACCTCATCAGCATGAAAAGTCCATAACTAATCTACACCAGAGACATGTAAGCTCTTGGAGCAGGACATTCTTGAGAATATAAAGAAACACATCAAAACATTTTCTCTGAGAGTTGTTCAGCATGTAAGTGGAGCAGCCGGCATGTGAATGATTTTCAGTGTCAAATTTATTCTCTGTTTACAGTGTTTTCTATTCATATATCTGCCCAGACCCCAAATTTCCAGGCTGAGGCAGGATTGATAAAAGATAAAAGTCTGCTTCTTATGGAAAATTGAATTCAGGGTGAGGTTGTTCCTGGTATTTTCCTTCTAGTGAGAATCAGTCTTCTCACTACCTTGTCAACATTGCAGGAAATAACTGATTAAGAGGGAAGCATTTTTTTTTTTCTTTAAATTTCCTAAACTGGTTTAAAACTGTACCTTTACACTAGTTTAATGTATTATTTCTCCAGTTTTGCCGAGCTTGTATGGAGCCAGTGGAGAAATGAATCATGATAATTCAAACTCTAGCACTAGGTAAATAAGATGCAATTCTGCCCATCCACAACATGCAACCCTATAACTGCTGCTATGATGGATTTGCTGTAACTTACAGCATGAGTACTATCTTAATATATGCTTTTCTGTGTATTATCTTTTTTTTTCCCTACCATGATGATTGTTGATAAATTTGAAAAATTGACCAAAATATGTAAATACAGTTTTCTAGCAATAAAGAGGTCATGTAAATGAGTCAGCCTAAAGTTTGATTAGCCATGCTTAAATCTTGCAAATAGTGTGGTTTCTAAACCATTGGGTTTCGGAACCCTGTTGCAAATTTGTGCATGAATCCTTCTTTGAAAGTATTCCTTAGTATTAAGAGAAAAAAGAACCCAACTTTGAATCTGTGGAGACTTGCCTGAAATTGTTTCAATTATTCTTATTAGGTTACAATAGTCTATTATTGAAACATGCTAGAATTGTTGGCTCATCTACATTGCAATATATTCCTTGAGTTTCAGAAGAGCAAGACATCAGAAACTATCCTAAGCAACTAAAAATAGTTTTTATCCTGTTTTCATATTTTCCAATTTCAGGTTATCTTTTTTGATTTATCTGCTAAGGAATTAGGTTTTGTTACTCTATAATCCTTGTGCTCTGCTTGATCAAATTTTGTAGTGTCTCTGAAATTCTCATCATTAACCACCATTTTCAAGTATATTTCTTTTCAACAGCAAATATACCTTATTTGAAAAATTTCTTCAACAGTACTCTAAAATATTGTTCAGCAAATAATTCACAAAATATCTCTTCTTTATCATGAATTATTGATGTATATTTCAGTTTCTTCAAGTACATTCATCATTCAGAATTGTTTGTGTAATATTCTCTTGAATATTCTAGGGGACTCTGCTTGTGCAGGGAGATTGGACCTCCAGTTGTCCCTTCCAACCCTACCCATTCTGTGATTCTGAGATTCCTAGTAAGTCTTGGGTTTTAGCTCACTGAGCAGCCGTCTGTTTTCACTGATTGCCATTTGAAAGGCAAAAGTCTGTAATCAGCCAGTTAGTTTGCAGGTTGTGTTTCTTCATCCCGATTGAACATGTGTAATAATTCTCAGCTGGAATCTTGAAGAAGACAGATGTAAACATCCCTTTCAGTAAACACTTTCTGAGGTGTGCCTAAATTGCTTAAATCAGTGTTCCTGATGATGAAGATAATTTCATTAACTTTGGAAAAGCTGAGCTAAAATATATGTCTCTTCTTAAAAATCTGAATTAATGCTTGTGGAAAATATTTCACAGTAGTTGATTGGTTTTAGCTTCAGAAATGTGTGAGTGTAGTAAATAATAGAGTCTTGTTGAAGTCCAAATACTCTCTTTCTTGTCGTTGAAGTGAAATAATGTATTTGTACAGAACATAAGTAATAGATGAGAGATTTGATCAGAAGTATTGGGAAAACCCCTTCCCCTTACAAAAAATACAGGAACAGATGTTCTTAGCATAAGCAGTTCTAAGAACTGAAGCCTTTTCATCTGAATGGAAACCAACTACTAAATTCAAATTTTTTGAAGACAATAACTTCTTTACACTATGTCCTCAGTTATGATTTAGAGAGACAATCCATTTTCTGTTTATCTGCTATCTGCTCTGCAGTAGGATCTAAATCTCAGTTCAACTTAGGTAAATAACAGAAGTTTTTAACATTTAAGAGATCAGCATTAAGAGAAAATGCAGAAATGTGTATCTTGTTTCCAGTAATGAGAGCCATTCTTGTCACTATAATATTACATATGTTCAGTGAGAATGAAGAAACTGCCTAAAGCATTAGATTTCCTTAGGGGCTCAGATGGGTGGGCATTGCAGTTGCTGAAGGGTATTACCAATTGGGTGAGATAGAGAACTTTTTAGGTGAAGCTTTTGAAATTTCCATAATTTTTACTTTTTAGGATTTTTACCTGTTTTTTAAAAAATATTCATGTTTTGTTTTTTTTTTTTTAGGTCTGTCTGTAGATACATTCTGGACCAAATTTTACCATTTGGATTGGTGTAAAATCAAAGCCATACAGTGATCTATATTGCTGAAAATAGGAGCAAGATTTTTGCCCCAATACTTTTGACTTGCTCTGAAGCAGTTTCCAGACTGCTCCTAATTTGTCTGTGGTATGCAATGTTAACTAAGTAACAGCATCTGCACTGCTGCTAAATTGAGGGTTTTGAATGCTCAGCTTCCACACCAGCAGATATTTATGGCAAGTATGTACCTTTACCGCAAAGTTGTTGCTATTATGGGATTGTTTTAATCATATGCTGAAACTCATTTTCTTAAATGCGCTTTTAATTCTTTCTTTGTTTGTTTTTATTGTTTGCATAAGAACACCACGTGCTAATTCACCACATGATGTGTATGCACAGTCCAAATATCACAAAGTCTGTTCCAAGGTCCAGACGTTTACCAGTCTCCCTTTCATAAAGCATATAATGGCAAAATCCGTAGTCCAAATTCAAGTCAACCAGAACTTTGGAGTATCTTCAGAGTAAAATACTCTTCAGAACAGCTGCAGGAATCTTGATATATAACTCACAGTGGGGTGGACATAACCCTTTAATACTGAAAAGATACTTTATAATTTACACATGATGACAAGATAAAAGTTTTTATAAGATTTTCTTCAAAAGAAGAAGGAGTATGAAAACAACTAAAAATAAATGCAATCACTTTCCTGTTTTAAGTCCACATGGGGCACAGCCATGATGGCAGCCAACACCTTTTTGGCACAGAGCCCTGCCAGTTGCCTCATCCCAAATTCAGAGACACAAAACTCGACTCCTCTTCTGGATCTTTTCCAACCAGTTTGGGAGCTCACCTTCCTGCAAGAGGCTGGTAGAAGGAGAACATATAATGCTTTTTCTCTTGCTTCCTGCTTGTTAAATTGGTAATTACATATTCTATGAACATGCACTTGTTTTGTGGATTCTATCAAAATGCAGAAATCATTAAATGTTTTTACCAATTATTTTGTCTCAGATCACAGAGTTCTCTTATATAAAGCAAAATAAATGCATTTTAATTACTTATTGTATGTTATGAGAATGTATCACAAGCCATATAAAATCAGATATTTGATGTCAAGAGGAAAAAATGTTTTTGGAATTTCTTAGGATCTTATGTAGCCAATTATATAAGCCAAAATTGGCTTATATAGACAATTTTGCAGCAGCATACATCCTGATTTGCTAAGGGCTTAGTGCACAACATTTTCAACCAATTTAGTCTCAACGTGTCCTAGAATAATAACCCTTAAGTCAATAAAATTTTGAGAGCAAAGTATTTAGAGAATTGTTCCTACCGAGAAACAGTTCTTCCAGGACAGAATTAAATACATGAATGTTGTAACCTGAAGGTGAGAGAAAGTGAAATTTTCTTGAGTGCACACATACATGCTGATACATCCATGTGTGGGTACTCTTCTGCATGAGGAGCCACCCCATTCAATGTCAGTCCTGGCAAGACACAGCCTCAGATCCTAGTCCTGTGTTTTTGTTCTCATAGCTGAGAACTGTAAACATCTTTGGAGCTAAAAAAAGACCAAGATTGCAAATGCAAAATATTGAGTTCAAAAGCAGAACACAGAGTCCCAAAGACTTTCTGCCGTACACAACAAGGTGAAAGATATTTGATCTGTTTCTCTAATTCACTGAGGTCCTTGTATGTTACTCCATGAACAAAAAGAATTAAATCTGGTCATAGGGACAACCAGATCTTTGCCATCTGGTTTTACTTTCCCACATTAAAAGTCCTAGCACAGGGTGAGGTATGAGCTGCTGTTGATGTAGTTATTCTTATCTGCTGATGTTTTGAGACTATTGACATCCAGAATATGGGAGAACAATTTCAAAAATTCCCTACCTACCCCAGAAATATTAGGCTGGACTTTCTCCATGGGCCCCCTTTCCTTCCTCACTTTTTTCAGATGAAGCAGTAGAGATTTTGTCTACTTTTGTTCCAAAAAAAGTCTTGATCTGGTTTATTTGGATTTTCTAAATTTTGATCTGTGATGACTGTCCAGTTGCAAAGAGTAAAGTTCTGCTCCATGTTATTATTTGATATTATTAAGGAAGTCTGGCATGTGTCCAAGTCAGAATCATTAGAAATTCTGTGGAAAGGATGACTGACTTTACCCTGACTCCCATAGTTCCAACTTTTCATCTCCTGATACAAGTGAGTTTCTTGAGTGCCAGAAGATTTTACAGTCATTGGTAGTGAGTAGAATATCTTCATTTTGCCAGGATATGTTACTTGGATATGTTATTTTAAATTGAATCATAATCAAAGCAAGATATGGTCTATAAGAGAGTATTTCTCATCCTTCCTCTGTGGAATATGACGTGATTGTGCTAACTATGGGGACTACAGCTGCTGTTGTGAAGCCAAGAAAGGAAAAACTTATTGGTTTCAATAGGAGGTGCTGGATACTGTCTTGTGTTCAGATACATACACATGAATTTTATTTTAAATCACCTCTATTAAACAGAGTTACATGCTGTCCATGTCCTGTTTCATTGTATATCCAGAATATCTGGAGAAACCTTAGGATCCTGTAAAGATGATCTGACAAAAGCAGTATTTCTTTATTTCCTATCAGACCCATTTTTACCAGAATGCTATACTGAATGTTTCAGGTTTCAGTCATATGTTAAATTTTATTCATTTATTTGGAGGATCTTGCTGTCCAATGTTTCATATTAAAACCCGTTTCTCTGAATGTTTATGTTACAGAGTTTGTTATCTTTTTTTTTTTTCTACTTTCTAGATATTACAAAGGCTAAGAACATTGTCTGTTGTAAGAAGACATATGAGGAGCTTGTCCTACATGTACTGAAAGACAGGGTTAAAAGGCTAGTCCTTTTAAGTCTTAGCTCCTAAAATAGTGAAGTGCATAAGTCAGCCTTTGGTTACATTAAGTGGAAATTTCCCAAACATGGCATTTTAAAGATGGGTCTAGACTACAGTTGTTTAAGTAAAATATTCATGGTGTACAGAAAAGAAATGGTGGAAGGCTGGTCTAGACATAGCAAAACATTAATTACAATGGAGCAAACTGTGTTATGAATTTCTTCATCTTATTCTAAATGTGATGCAAATTTACATTTCTGCTATTTTGATTGATCTCACATTCACACTGTAGCTTATACCATTAAGCCAGTTTAAAAACTTTCATGAAATATGCCCTTTTTAAAGTGTTTTCCTGTTCTATTTTGTTTCGTTGAGTTTAATATCTTTTTAAAAAAATCATACAGTCTTATACTTCCACACATAAGTTTTATTAGATTAGATTGTTTCAAAGCAAAATGAAAGTTTTTTCATCAGCTTGAATTTTTATCAATTTGCATTTCATCTCAGGTGAGCTGGTAGGTTTGTTCATCCAGAGTTTTTCAAATTTTAAGTAACAGTCCATTTGGAGTGTGATAGAACTTCTTGCTATATTCCTTTTTTTATGACTTTTTTTTTTTCTATATAAAGACAGAGGAATGAGATAATAGCAAAACAATATTTTTGCAGTAGTGTTTTAATGCCCCTCTGCTCTGCTCTGGCGAGACCCCACCTGCAGTGCTGCATCCAGCTTGGGGGTCCCAGCACAGGAAGGACATGGACCTGTTGGAGTGAGTCCAGAGGAGGCCACTGAGTTGGTCAGAGGGCTGGAGCACCTCTCCTAAGAGGAAAAGCTGAGAGAATTGGGTTTGTTCAGCCTGGGAAAGAGAAGTTTTTGGGGTGACCTAATTGCAACCTTCCAGTACCTGAAGGGAGTCCTCAAGGAAAATGGAGTGAGACTTTTCAAGAGAGCATGGAGTGACAGGACAAAGGGGAATGGCTTCAAACTGAAAAGAGAGTAAGTTTAGATTAGATATAAGGAAGAAATTCTTTACTGTGAGGGTGGTGAGGCCCTGGAACAGACTTCCCAGAGAAGCTGTGAATGCCCCTTGTGTGGGAGTGTTCAAGGCCAGGTTGGATGGGGCCCTGAGCAAACTGGTTGAGTGGAAGGTGTCTCTGCCCACAGCCCGAGGGCTGGAGCTAGATGATCTTTAATGTCCCTTTCAACCCAAACCATTCTGTGATTCTGTGCTATGCAAGGGATAAGTAGCTGGATTTTCTTATTACTGGAGCTCTGGATTTTGCTTTTCTAAAGAATCTGAATTTTTGGGCTCTGCTAGAATTCTTGAAAGCTTTTAATCAGAGCTAGATATTGAGACAGGTATGAAGTCAGAAGAGATTAGTTTAACTGTTAATCTGCTGAAAAATGTTTTGTTTTGAGTTTAAGCTTGTATGTCTGTGTTTACTTTAGTGAGGTGCTATCGTAAAAATTAGGTAGGCGGCTCATCATTCCCAGAGACTTCTAAATTTGTGATATGTTGAAGCTGCAAAGCCTTATACTCATTTGGAGGTTTTCATGGCTACTGTAATTAAACACATTAGATATAGTATGGGCAGCTGCATTAAAAACATTGCTGAAAGCAAGCAGAAAAGAATCTTATTTTCTAAAAAAGTTACGTTGGCATTACTTCTCAGTGGGCATACAGAAACAATGGATTGCAACATAATAGGAAGTAGCTATTGTTACAGTTTTGTTGGGGTTTTTTTACAATTCAGATATTTGTTTTTGTCCTTTTGAAATTATTTAAACATCTGAAACAGAAACTATGGTCATATAAATGCAGATGGGAAAATTCTTTTAACCTAGCCACCTCTGAAAAGCTTCCATAATTGAATGAAATGCAGTTTTCCTGAAGAAGGTCAAGAAGGTATCTTTACAATGCAGTGAGAATGTTTTGGGGTTTTTTTGTTTGTTTGTTTGTTTGCTCTTCTCAGAAAGAGGGGAAATCTTTTGGTTATACAGTAGTTTTCAAATACAATGAAAAGTTTCTGCCAAACAAGTGTAAGAAAATAATTGGGTCACCCACACACTGCATTTTTTATGATGCATAAATCCTCTCCTTACAGAAATATTCAGCTATTTTGTAGTGGATGTACAACCAAGGAAATAGTAAATGTTTCCATATCTCTTTTAGGAATTGATGCTATGGGAAAAAGTAACAAAAGATGAGAATTATTTTTTTTGTCCCAGAAGCAATATATTAACATTAGCAAAAGAGTAAAAGAAGCTAGCACAGTCCTGAGTCTTTCTTAAGGAAGTTTGGGAGCAGAAATGCACAAAAAGAGAAAGATGCTGTGAATTAATGTCATAGGTGTTTAGAGAATTTCAGAGGGGGGAGGAATGAGTGTGGAGAAGGGAGTAGTTGATGAAGGGCAACCTCACTTCCATTTTTGTACAAAATTTGAAGAGATTTTTGACTTATTATGAGAAGTACCAATTCAGATAAGAGGGTTATTTTAAATGTTATATGTAATTTAATTGAAATTACCACTTCTGCTTCATGACAAACGCAGGCATGATAATACTGCTATGATGGCATTGCTTTGGTGTTTTGTATGGAAGTCTTATATGAGATCCTTTCCTTAGATATTTTCTTCACATATTACAGGCTTCAGTGGGTCTGATAGATATGGTGTGAGTCAACAACATGATTTATAGGTGCCTGACTGGCTGAGAGATCTCCAAAATTTCAGTTATAGCTTTCAGTCTATCTTTCTGGAATTTGTGGGTACGGTTCACAAATATTTATTTATTGGGTAAATGTAATGCTTTCAATCAGACTGTGCAGACTGCAGGATTTGGCCCTGTTTTTGAAAGGTTACACATCTTACCTCCTGTTATATTTAGCTGAAAGTAAATCAGAAAAATAAAAATCAACCTTAACCATTTTAAACTAGATGATCCTTTTCATCTGGAGTAAGTTTATCCTTAAAGGGCCTACCCAGTACAGCCCTTATAGCAATACCTCATTAAAAAACATGTATTGAATGACCACACTTTCAAAAGAAGCATTTCAACTGATTGCAGAAATACAGCTGTCCTTGCAAAGTCAGTGTGCTAGGGTGGATCATGCAGATTAGCACAGACATAACAATGTGAGCCTTTCGGGTCAATTTGAGGAAATGGCAAGAGTCAGAGTGGCTGGTGCACACCTATTCAAGGAGACCACACAATCATTTCATCCTGATGATGTAATTCCATCAGCAAGAGAGTATTTAGGCTGCTGTTTCCTCTGCACATTTTACCCATTGAGTTATAGATGAGCTTCCTTCTGTAGATGAGCAAAATAATAATCTTTTTCTTCTAATAGAAAAGATGTTCCAAGTAGGATTCAATTTTCTGTGCTGTAAAGATTTGCTGATTAATTGTTTTTCAATTGAAGAATAAAATGTAGGAAATTCTTTTATCCGGGGACTTCCCTGAACTTCCGGGGCGGGGGGGGAAAACAACAAAGAACTTTTTCATCCCAGCTTTTGAAAAGCTGCACTGTGCATCACATAATGCCAAGATTTCTCTGATGTTCCCCTGAAAATTGCAAATCCACTTCAATTGAATTATTGTCTTCAGAATATAAGCATGAAGGAAAAAAAGTATGGTTTCTTGTAGTTTCTTTCTAGTTTGATTATATCAGAGCCCAAAACACCTCCTGCCATCCACAAATGAGGAAGTCTATCCTGGTGTGATAATGCAGTGACATGGAGAGGTGCACTTGGACAATGTGTTAGCTCTGTTAAACCATAGGGTCCATGTCTATTTGGGAAGTTTCTCCTTTTTAGTTTATTTTGAATCTGACCAGATATCTGATTTGCTGAAGCAAAGGATCAGAAGGACTTGTAAGGTTAGGAAAGAAACTGGAGAAAACTGCTTCAACTAGCACTGCTGCTGAAACTTGTGAACCCACAGTGGCAAAAGCACAATGAATTAACGATAGTGAAGTCCTGTGCTAGTTTTATATTTCTATTGGCACATGAGGTATCTTTTGAACACACTGTTTGAATGTTGCAATGGGCATTACTGCATAGAAGCTGAAAAGTCTCAGCCTTACTGGTCACTTGCACGTAAGGAGAGATAGAGAAATTCCTGTCAGCTTTTTGCAAGGATTTGAGTTCTTTTCAGTACTGAGGTTTATGACTTTATATCATATCAAGTTCTCCAGCTATGGAGAAGCATGGGGCAAGTATGTATACTCTGTGCAAATCAGCTAAACCCATGGCATAGCATTATAGCTCATGAAAAAAAAAAGCTTCTTTTACTGATTGATAACTCTTGACACATTTTGTATCAAAAGCAGCGAATGTAAACATTTACTGAGCTAATTTGTATGGTGCCATGAAAGATAATGATCAGACCTCACAAGATGCTCATAAGGTTCTCTGTACATAGAACCATACATTCCATAATGATGGAATGGATTTTTCTACCATCAGTTGCTGACTAACACTCCAGAGGCGAACAGTCTCACTGCTGCCATCAAGCAGAATATGACTGATGGGAATCCAGTAAGTTTAGAAACCAAGCCCCTGTATGACTTTAGTAAATCTTATGGTATGTTTATAAGGGTTGTAGTCATGGTGAAACCAAGGAAAAAATTACATATTGCTTGGAAAAAAATACTAGGAAGTTCTGTTTCTTTGCAACCTCTAAAAGCAAGTCTCCACCCTTCTGCTTTGGTTTAAAGTTTGTATAGGAGCAGGACTGAAACTGAATTATCTTCCCTCTAGAAAAAGATAAGCCTGTAATGCAGGAAAAAAGACAGAGATGATTTGCCTAACTGATAAGTAGATATCAAATATTAATTAATGTTTTATTCTAAATTATTTCTGTGGTAATCTAATGCTTATATTTCTAGGCTCCTAAAGTACAATGAAGTGATTAAATTTTTGCCTTCTCATCCAAAATATTCTTTTGTCTGCTAACTTCCAATGTTTAATAATAGGACATCCTCTGCTGAAAGTTGAACTTGCGTGTTATTATTGTATGAGAACCTTTTGAGCTGGTAGAATTGTATGCAAGTGGTTAAAACCTACTTCTAGGAGGGAAAAAACGTATAGTAATACCCTCATCTAAAGAGATTTTTTTTTGCAAAAAAATCCTTTCTTCTTGTTAATATTAAAGAAGGAACTGAACTTTAGTCACTTACAATTTCTGAAGAACTCAACAGAGTAAAATTAGATTTAATGGCAATAATAGAGGAATGAAAGCTATATAGTGAAGTTTTGTATAATGGCATTACTGACATCTCTTCAGATATCCAAATTATATCCACAGTGCAATGTTATAAGCACACATTTATGAAGATACCAAACAAAGTATTTATTTTGCTTAAGAATTCTGACTAATCTTTTATTTAAATGCCATATATTTCAAGAGAATAAGTCTCAACTGTCCATTACTGAATTGAGGTGGACTTTGCACATCAGCACATGACTTCAGCACAAATCTGATACTTGACTCTTTCTTTTCTTTTAACTTCAATGGATAAACCAAAATAAATTCTATGAAAATATGTTCAGACACAAAATCTGGCCTAATTTTTCCATAAAAGAGGAGGGAGCAAAAGGCTGCCAGTAGCATACCTGTTGTACTCATTTGTGGTCGTGTAAAGAGGCTTGCTCAAACATTGCCAGAAATATCTCTTTTGGATATTGGAGGAGTCTGCCTCTCAGTCTGAAAACAGTGATGGTCCCTTATTGGTGTTTCCAGGCAGTTTAGGTGCTCTGCAGATTACTTATGGCAGTGAGAAACAACAGAAAAAAGCATTTAAAACCTATGCCTATTGCTTTTACGACTTGGATTTAGAGGAAGATGAAAGCATGTCTGTGGCAGTGTGCTTGGTTATTCAGTGCAACTGACCCTGAGCCGGCCAAATTCTCATCCACTGCTCTGGAGCTGTAAGAGTTCAGACAGTAAATTCAGTAGGATCACAGTTTGCCCTTGACAATAAGGAATTTGACAGAAGGGTTCTGCTAAAAGCAGAAAATAGTGAGCGGCGCTGTCACTACCGCTCCTTTCACCAACTGAATTTACGGCCACGTGTCTGATGGTAAATGCCAGGTGGTGGTGTGATCTCCATGATAAGCCATGACAGGTCTCTCTGCTGACCTTTCTTGCATCTATTTTCAGAGACTGCTTTTAAAACAAAATATTTAAGTGGTTTGCTGCTTATCTCACAGATACTAGAGCTTTCAAAGACATTGAAGGGGTTTAGTCTTTGAATTTAACGGGTTTAAGAGTTTATGACAAGTCTAGGTAAAGCTGTATTTAGTGAAACATTGCCTACCCATTAAGTGGACTGCATGTTGTAGAAGTTTCAGTCCCAGGTGAATTGTTCAGGGATTATAATTGTTGTGGCACAGCTGGGCATCCAAGAAACTGATCTTGGGAAACAAGCAGGGGGTGTCTTATGTCCAGAAGAGGGATGGAGAGGACAGAGGTGAAAATCTTGCTCCAGGGAATTTTTAGCCTCTTGTGTAGCTGGACAAGTAGAAAGGTAATTTTATTGTGTGTAAAAACTGAGGAAAACTGTCTTTGTGTATTAGTAGTGTGGAACCAATCCCTCTGTGCAGAAATTTGTTTCTACAAATGGAACAAATGTGTCAGGAGAGAACAAGAAGAATCTGCTCCTCAGTGGCTGCTACCCAAACAGTTAAGTCTCCCAGCTGGGACCAGGCATCTTGGGATCAAGTTTGTGTTCCACTTGGAGCATGGCAGGGGCTTCAAGCAGCTCACCAGATGTGGCTCATCTGCACATATACAGACCAGTAGAAATTTAGATACTCCTTGGATTAAGTGGCAGTTAAGTAGCTGAAGAACTTAATGTTAAGTTAAATGTGTAAGTAGGAATGCCGACACCCGTGTATTGTGGAAGATCTGAACCTAAACACTTATACTTCCTGATATAAATAATAATAATATATAATAATAACAATAAATATCCTCAGCAGAAATGCATTGCAAACTCTACAGCTATACTTGGATAAATTCATAAACTATGAATGTTTGCTATCCTGGCAAAAAAGCGTGTAGCCCAGAACTTGGTGAGACAAGTGAAATTTGTCTTTTATTATCTCCAGTTTGTACTTCTGTTTTGAAATCCCAAAGAACTCCTTGTTTTAAAACTATACAGGAAGCCAGACTTTTAACCGAATCATAATCTGGAATCTTTGTCACAGTGCACTGTAGATAAATGGTGTTATTGGAAGGAATAGCACATTGAAGAATTGTTTCCAGGTTATTATAGAACTTTCTTGCTCAGTTTTTCCATGCAAATGCTCTATCGGTACAGTCATCATCTTCACATGAGGATTTTGAGATTTATAGGAAAAACACCATGACAAGTGTTGGATAGAGTCCCAGTTATATGAATACGTAATAAAATTCTATGAAGTGTGATCACAAGATTTTTCTCCAAATTATCTTATAGGCAGCAGACTTATCTCACTTACTCAAACAGCATTTGCAAGACAAGAAAAGTGGGCATCATCGTTTGTCTTGGAGGTTTTTCATGTTCAAGAAGACAAAGAAACAAAAGGTAATTTTGTTCTGAGGAATTAGTGCTTTCTCAGAGAAAATGGCTAAACCTTTTAAGATTTGTGGAATAGCAAGTCCATAATAGCAAGTCCTTCGAAACTATTTATACCAAATAAACTTATGATTTCATCTTCCTCGCTCCCTGCTTCCTATTAGAAGTTTGTCAGTGCATTAGAGATCTTTTCAAATGTATTTGTTCTCATTAGCTAGTGAATGTGTTTGGTTGTTAAATTCCTGCTGACGATCCTGCTTCCTGCACCCCTTGTTCCCATATCTCACCACCAGACACATTTCCTATTCCTCCAGGAACAGATTTTCTGTAGGAGCTTTCCAACTGCTTACTCTAACCTGTCCTTCAGGAGGTATCTGACAACTTTGATGTTTACTCTTTCAAACTGATACATTTCACACAATAATTTAACTACCTTTGTTTTTGCAAAGGTACCTTTCCTACTGAAACTGGACAAAGCTAAGCTATCAATCAGGAGCTGGATTGCGCTGGCCTTGGGAGGTACACAAGAGTGTAGCAATGCCACACAAGTTGTTTTTACTCTGATCTTATATATATCTTACAATACCCAGTTCTAGGGGGAGAGAATAGTTTAATCTACCTTTCTGCTCACTGAAGAATCTTTGCTGAGGAAAGGAAAAGCTGTGTCTTTATAGTCCTGCCCTATGTTCCATAAACACCTGTCTAGCTGCTCAGTGGCAGTTTTAGACAGCATCTGGTCAGACCTTGCAAACACACATCATGAACAGAAACACAAAACACCTGAAAGTTTCTTCAGTACCAGAAGTACTGAACAGTACACAAAGGGGGCTATAGGAGAGCTGGAGAGGGACTTTGTGCAAAGGCATGTAGTAATAGGACAAGGAATAATGGCTTTAACTGAAGACAGTTGACTTATGTTAGATATTAGGAAGAAATTGTTTACCATGAGAGTGTGAGGCACTGTAACAGGTTTCCCAGAGAAGCTAGGGATGCCCCATCTCTGGAAGTATTCAAGGGCAAGTTGAGTGGGGCTTTGAGCAACCTGGTCTAATGAAAGTTGTCCCTGCCCATAGCATTGAGGTTGGAACTAGATGATTTTTAAGGTCTCTTCCAACCCAAACCATTCTATGATTCTCTGAAATAAAATTGTGCTTCGCTGTCTTCTTCAGGATGTTCAGTTTTGTGGTTTGTGATTTGGCAGAGAAAGATTCTGAGAGGAAGTGTTGCCTCTCAGCTTTTTATCAGTGTTTATAGTCTGACCAAACAAACACCTTAGCAGAAGTAAATGCTAATAAAGCACATTTTACTAGGCAAGCATTCTGCAAACCTGGGTCTCTCTATACCCAATGACCACAGTATATCATTAGGTGATGTCATGTAGCTTTTATAACAGCTAAAAACTGCTGGAAGACATTTTCAAATATCTGTAGACAGCATGTCCCCAGCATTATCTGAGTGTCTCCTGACAAAAAAGGGTGCGATCCCAAGGAACGAGTAACAACAATTAGTAGGGAGAAAACTAAGCCAAGGATTTTGAAAGATGTTAAAAAGAAAGGAAGGATGTGGGATTGTGCAGAGTGAGCCAGGACACTGTAACTAACAAGAATAACACTTTTAAATGTAGCATAGGAAAATTAGGCTGATTTATGGGATTTTTTTGCTAATAATGAAGTCTGTTAAGCTGTAGAAAGTTTTCCAAGAAAAGTGGTAGAATACCCATCCTTTGGGATATATAAAAAGAGACTGAACAAAGCTCTCAAACCATAAAATAAGCAGGACTCTGGCATTGACCTTCAAGAAGGAAAAGATGAAGAAATGGCTTTCCCAATAACTAATTTTCACAAGTCTATGAGAACATAAAACTAAACAGTTAAAAAAGAAGTGAGGCAGAAATATTGCTGTAAACACTAGAGATTTATCTGAAAGCACTAATTGATTGTCAATAAATCAGTTCCTTGGTGAGAAGAGAAAACTTGAAAAAATATTTCTACACCACAAAATTGTCCCCAACTGAAAACCAATAGAACTTATTTTTAGCAGCGTATTCATAGACTGTTAATTGAATGCATATTTTTTTTTCCTTTGCCCATTGAAATTATGCTTTTTGTTTCCTAATAATAACCAAAGGAAAAGGTGATTTCTGAAAAATTAACTTTATGAGTAGAAAAAGGGACTTTTGGAATACAGATATAAAGGTGTTTGTCTCTCTTCTAATAGAAGTGGAAAATCCCCATGAAGTTTAGCAGTATTTGGACTGCTTAAAAGTCTAAACACTGCTTAACAGTCTAGACATCACACAGGACAGCCACTGTGTAAAAGAATGAGATCAGAGCAAGTCTTAAACTTACCAAAAGCTGTTTCTAGTGATAATGATCTCATTTTTTTCCCACAAGAAAAATTAAATGAAGGAAAGGCTGGCCTTAGAAAACATCATCAAAATAAATACATCGTTAACTCTTTTAGTGTGTGGGGAACTGGTGATGAGGGTGAGATATGAATATTAGGAAAATTATGGTTACTGCAAGTGCTATGGGAATCTAAAGTCCCTTTATTTTCTTTTTATTTTTTTTTTTACAATGAGGTTAAAGGTATAATAACATTTTATTGATTTGGCACAAAAGGTCTTCAGATACTTGGATTTTAAAGTTCTACCACAATTAGATGGTACTGTCTTTTGTTCCTTTCCTGGGCTCTGTGTTAAATAGGATTTGGCCCTGAATCTCCTCTGCAAAAGTGAGAATACCACCAAGGTTTTCCCAAAGCCCCATGAGGTAGCCGTCCCAGCACACCACTATTCATTAAATATTTTCATTTTTTGCGGTATGTACTGAGATAATTTTGGTCACACTTAATGTATTTCAGTTAAATAAGAAAGTAATCTTGCTGAATGGTGTGAGCAAACCCTCCCCAAGGCTATAAGCATCTCATTTCCCATGATTTCAAATAAAGAAAAATCAACTAAAAACATAAGTCAAGAATTAAAAAGAGAGAGTCATGCTCTTTGTCACGTCAGCCAGCCCGCTATTGAAAGAGACTCCATGAGCTTTCACATCTCCAGCCTAGTGGGGAATAGAATTTTAAAGCATTTGAAACTGTTAGTTTAATAATATTTAAAAGTTTTAAGACCATTTTTATTATGAGGTAAAGGATATTGAGTTTTCTCATGATCTCTAGTTCCAGCATTCTATTATTAATTAAATCATTGTGTGCCACTGGCTTTTCTTTACTTTTCCACTTCCCTTTGCCCTTTACTTTTCAGCTGGCCGTGGGTTTTATATATTTCAGAGCTGAAAAACATAGGGATTATTTCTCATTCTTGCCATGACAAGGAACCAGTTCTATCCTAAAGGGAAATACAACTCTTAAAAAATAATTAGACTAGACTACATTAGACTAGAATAGGATAGAACAGATCCAGCATGAAGGACTGATGAGGTCTGTCTTTATGACTAGGCATTGACCTGAGCTGGCCACACTCCACAGCACAACTCTCTAACTCCTCTGTTCTTGCTCTTCTTCCGAATCACACACCAAAAAGAATCTTTTACTTACGACCACAGTGGGTAGGACCCAGATGATGATTAAAAAAGAGACTGTAGTTGGATTGGTACAATACAGATAAAGATAGGAAAATCTTTTGACACTAAAAACTATGAACTGTTTGGTTGCCTCGGGAGGTTGTGAAGGTTTCACCTTCAATGATGGGTTTTGGTGGTACAACTGCATGTGTAATGACTGATCTTGTTTTAGGATAAGAAGCAAGCTAGGTAATCTCTTAAGGCCCTTTCTTATTTTTGAATAAACCTCTGGGCCTAATTTCCTTAGTTGCCTAGGAAGGAGTTGCTGACTGGTTAGCTGCCCAAGGCTGGGTGATGTGAATACTCTCCATGCATGGCTAGCACTTCAGTAGATTCTGTTACTACACTGTGCCATGAAATTTCAAGGATATCTGCTGAATGCAAAGTGTTCTTCTTATTCATGTCTAGAGAATCCCTTTCTCACAGACTAGACCAGCTTTCTATTTTTCCCAGTTACTCTGTTCACTTGATTTACCTTTGTCTGTAGTCCTGTTTCCAGAAGATCACTACAATGATTCAGTACAGTCAGCTCAGCACAGTGACAGATATAGTCAGTTCAGTACACTGAGTGGAGCAGCTCTGGAAATTAATCAGGCTAGATAGCTATTGCCCAAAAGTCCCAATCTCTGCAGAAGGTAGAAAAGGCTGCCAAAATCACAAGCACGTTTACATTGTTAAGGTGGTGTAAGCTGCAACAAAGAGTTGGATTCTTTCTTTGCATCTCTTACAAAGGGTGGTGAAGATTTCATTTATCCCCAGTCTTTTACATGTAGTTATTGCACATGCATGACTCATTTTCTCTGTGCCTAACAGAAGAGCATAAGCTCTGACTTGCAGAAAAGTTGAATCCTCATATGCACCATTGGAAACTTTGATCCCTGTGCTTTCAACATATAAAGACTTCTGCAATACTTATTATATTGAAAAAATTGACCAGTTGTTGCATCCCCCCCCACAGGGGGGATGGTCGCTCCCTCACAGACCCCTCCCTCAGAGACTGTAACCTGGTCTGCTCTTACCTGCCCTGACCTATGGCCTTCGGCCAGGTAATCTGACCCCGACCCCGAAAGAGATAAAAACCCCTGTTCTTCCCATTATCGCTCTCTTGGCCCTGGGATTTCCTTCAGAATAAAGCTTTGGATTGCATCCCTAGGTAAGAGCCTCTTTTGGACTTCCTTTCCCCTATCATGAAGATCTCCTTTCCCCAAAACTCCCCAAATCTGAGCTAGCTGCCTGTGGGGGGGTGGAGGGGAGGAGAAAACTTCAACCAGTAAAGTCTTAATTTTGACATCAAAATCTGATGGCTTGTTTTCTCTTACATCTATGACTCTGTTGCATGGAAGTAAATTCTCTCCTAGCAATTCAGGGAGCAGATACCAGTGATAAGAATTACAGATAAGCTCATGAGAAAGAGGCGTAACCTTTAAAATTCAACATTACTGAGAGCATAAATGATAAGTGTAGTAATCAAAGATATTTCTTCTTAGAAGGAAAGGACTTTTGGCAACTTTGTGCTAATTTTAGTTAGTTTATAGTCCTTACTTCTTTCTTATCTGCAGTACCATTTATACTGACTAGAAGCTCGCATTTTCGTTTGTGAGAAAGTTTTATTTTAACAATTTTTTTTGGCGGGTATATTTTTTGGGTAAAAGATTTTCACTGTGTCATTTTGTACACACACCCACACGTGCACATGTATAAAATCTTGATTTAACTCCCTGTTTCCTTCTGCTACATTTTCTTCTGTAGCCGTGGCAGCAGTTGTGCAAGAGATAGTGGTTATCACCAGCAGTGTTGCTATCTTTTAGTCTTCAGAATCAGCCGGGTTTTTTTGCATATCTTGGCTCCACTAGCACCAAGAAATCTGTATCTTGTCAGATTTCTTGGCTGATGTGCTCTTTACTGTGACCTCTCGCTTTGAGATGTGCCAGTGACATTGAGTTCCAGTGCAAAGTGTACTATAAAGTTGTGGGATCACCACAATGTGACACCACTGCAGGGCTCTTTTAAGTGAAGAAGATTTTCTTAACTGATGAATTAATGAGATGATAGACCAAAAATACCCTGGGACAGATTCAGTTCCATATGCTGGCCTCTCTGTGCCTCAGGAATTCAGTTGTATCTGGCCAAATGAAAATTTCCCAGCAGAAGAGAGTGTTTAGTAGACATGCGATTGGCATGGTCCTGAATCTTACCAGTCGCAGCCTATAAAATAAGAAAGCCAGAGGTTGGATAGGATGGGACCTGAGTGTTATTATGCTCCAGAAAAATTCCATCTGGCTGCCTTAAGACCACTGTCATCTTGTGTAAGTTGGACCAGCCTGAGAGCTGCTCTAACACACGCTGTCTCTGTGGTCAATGCTGGCAAAGAATCAAAGGGTCGTAACCAAATCTTTCTTCTTGCTCCCTTTCTCTCCTGCACTGGTCAGCTGTAAGCCATAGCAATGATTTGCCTCTCTGTGTTCAAGAGTTGCTTTCCATACAGTTGTAGCAATGTTCAGTATA
Organism: Phylloscopus whistleri; assembly: GCA_017589585.1. Taxonomy (NCBI): domain Eukaryota; kingdom Metazoa; phylum Chordata; class Aves; order Passeriformes; family Phylloscopidae; genus Phylloscopus; species Phylloscopus whistleri. The sequence continues at coordinate 4,091,252 of JADMLD010000683.1, read as the reverse complement.
GTGGGTGCAAATCTTTTCATCTTGCAAAAAGTATTTTAATCAAAAGACTTTTTCTACTCCAAGGAAAATCCAGAAAATTTTTAAATGGTTCATGGACAGTAACATAACTGACGGTGTAGACTAGACTGGACTTAGGGCACTCATCTGAGATGTAGAAACTTAGCTTTACCTGTTTCTGTATAGGAACATGAAATAGACCTTTTCTTCTCTGAAGTGAGGTGTGTTCCTCTCTTTCTTTCTCAATACTCGGAATACTGTTCAACAGGCGAGAATCTTTCTTTCACTAAAAAAGAGTTCGAATTATGATGTTTCTGCTGAAAACTTTGATTTAATGAAAGTAGCGTGTTTCAATGTATGCACATAAAAATTGTAAACCAAAAATATTCTAACTTGCTTTAATTTGAAGGTCTGGATTCTTTTCTAAGGTCTAATTTATCCCATGGTTCTTGCCAAGTTGATTTTACTTCAGCTGCACAAGGGAGAGTAGAGGTGCTGACTTTTCTCTAATCTCTAAGGGATGCTACTTATTTTTTTATTTTTGTGCACTGAGTACTGAAGGAATCAGGTTAATCCTTTGAACTAAGGAAATGCACATTCAACAGTTGTTTGTGGCACTGGACAAAGGTGAGGAACAAACTCCACAATCCTCCACTTGTTTAGATAACTGTGATATAAATTGAGAGGAGAGACTGATAATCTAAATTTCTGCCTTTCTTTCACTGATTCCCTGTATCCAGACGACTCAGTTCCTTCTTGTCTTCCCTGTCACTTCCTAGTATGTTGATGGAGATGCTTGGGCTTTGTTTCTGCTCCAAAATGTATTTTGGTCCCTGGTTCTGTGCAACAAGAACTTGGCCAATTCTTTCTGGCTGCTTTAACGTCCCATGGCTCTTTTATTACTATGTGTAGCTCACATTTTAGAGCAGGCAAAAGCCTTGGAAATGGAGGGAAATAAGCATTTTTGCACCCTACTGCTTTTACAGTCTCTCAGCATAGTAAGCATCACAACCTGCTTCATAGGGCTGGCAAGTCCATCATTCTGTGAGCTGAGCTGGGAGGTTTCTGTGTCCAATTACAAAACAAGCAGACATGCTCTGAAGATCTGTGGTAAGAAGGGACCAGTTTTCTCTGCTGTAGTGCTCCAAAGGAATGTATTAGGCATTATTCCCTTTCTTCACAGTATGTAGGAGGACTACCTGTGCTGTTCAACCCAAAACTGAAAAATTAATAGAACATATTCCTGTGTCAGCCACTTCTGGTTTTATAACACATTCAACACATAACCTAAGACTTTGTACTTCTGCATCCTCAGTTGGCATTGCAACAGTAGCTTCACGCCTTTATCAGAAATCTAGCAAATTTTATTGGGAGTCCTTTTCAACCAATCCTGATACAGGCTCAACTTTACAGTTTATTTTTCAGACATTTAAAATCTGAACAAATAATGAAAGGAATAGTGCAAAGAACTATAGATTATCACATCACAAGTCAACAATAAATGGGAAATAGGTACTTTAAACTAGATTTTTTTTTCCCATAGAGCTCTGCAGAAAAATTAATGCAGAGTGAAAAACCAGAACAAATTCTGTTTTCCTGAAGAGATTTTGTATTATGTTTCATGCAGCTGAGAAACATCTGTTCAGCTGTTTGTTTCAAGAGAGGGAAATCATGCTTTTCTATGAAGCAAAGTGAGCCTAGAAGCTTTCATTTGGTCATTCAGAAAATGCTTGCTTTATTAGAACTATGAAGTCAGATCAAGATAATACCATATACCTACGTGAAGTCTTAGTTGAAGTGTGAATGTCAAAATCCAAATTTCTGTCTTGTAAATTGAAAATTTAATTGACTTTAATTGTCTACATTCCCAAAACTACCCAGTCCTGACAGCCTGCTTGATGCCTAACTCCTATCTGTGCCTTTTTCAGGGGAAGACTAAATATTGCAACAGTTATGTTAATACATACTGTGTTGAGAATGTTCCTGGACATAATAACTCGGTCATCTAACTGTTAAATTGTTAGAAGGGTTCCTAGTATGATTTTGACCTGGACCAGTTAGCACTGTCCCAAACAATTGCTGAGTACAGTAAGGATTTCCAGGGGCCAAAGGTCATTCAGAGATCACAGGCAATTTGGCTGCTGCTAGCATGTTTTGAAAGATGAGAATTTAGGAGCATGGATGCTGCTCCATGCCAGTTGGACTCAGTGACAGAAAACAGTCCCACACTCATTTGATTTACTAGTATATATGGAGCCAATGTGTTTTCTCTGTCTCCCAGAGAGGCTTAGTTTAGTAGCTGTTGTTGAGAAAACGAAACACTTCCCAAAGTCGGGATTTTCAGAAAATGGAGTTATTGTTGACACTTTATGCCCATGCACAATGCTCCTTTTTTCCCTCTCCCCTACCTTATCTTGGTGTAAAATGCTCATTTGCCTCCTGACTGAATTCCTAAGGGAATACCAGTCTGCATTTCCAAAATGTTACAACCCAAGTCAACCCTCAAAACAGCCTTTAGGGGAAGAAATTGAGATGCTGCAGCTGAGGCAGTCATCGTCAAATTTTGTTTTTTTAGAGCAGCATCCCAGTGCAGAGAATTTGTTCTATCTAAAGAGAACATAAAGGCACATATGCAGAAGGCTGACACACAGCCTACTGAAGAAAAAAAATCAGTGTGTGATGGGAAGACTGATGTTCAAGGTCTTGCTTCCAACATCATCCCTCTGTTTTTGCAGTCATGGGGATGTAAGACAGAAGCATGTGTCTCATTCCCCTAAAACAAACTTTTAACATGTAGGAGTTTCTCTTACCTCCACTACCTCTGTAGTTCTGGCTATGAGTTAGATGTGAAGCTGTGTCCATCTTTATTTTACTGAAGAAAAATCTTCACAGAAAAATATAGTAAGAAGAAAGTGGGATGTAGTTAAGTGCCCAAACTCTCTTAGCCATAGCAGGATCTATGGTGTTTCCAGAGAAGAGCTGTTCAGCCTTGTGTTGTTTACAATGAGGATACTGTCTTTGGTAGATCCAGTGTCACTCCTAGATAGTTTATATCAGCAATATTTTTCTAATAAATACAGCTAGGAGTTCAAAACTTGACCCGTGCTTTACGCGCTCATTATTTTCCTTATTCACGTTGGGCTAAGGTAGACACTGAGTGTCTATATCCCAAGTTATAATCAAGTGCTGCTGTTTAACAAAGAAAAATGTGTGGATGTCACAGACATTCCAAATTTATTTTTTAAAATGTTAGAATACTTTTTAAACCTTTAGAAGAATACTTTAAAAGCAGGTTTTTAATATTTTTTTTTAATTTTAAAATCAGAATTAAATCTTCACATGACTTAATTAGGCTGTGTTTTCACATACAATCAAGAATTGGCTATTTGTGTGTGTCCTTATTGAATAAATTTGTCCTGAGACTGCACATCCTCTTTTTCTCTTCTTTTGGAGAGTCCAAAGTATCCAATATGTTGAAAGTTTAAAGTGTAAATGCCCACAGGAGTTCAAGTGCATGGGTTAACACACCCAAACCATTCACCTTGAAATACTTTATGTATAATTTTGATGTTATCTTGTTTAACAGGATGCTGGTTTGTCCTATCCAGCTAAACCCTGGAGAGAACCCAGGCTGTATCATGTGTTATTCTTTCCAGTAGACTTTTAGCTCATACAACTTGACTGCAAACAAAACACAACCTAATTAGTACAGAAAAAACTAAGCTAATTAGAAACTGTGTTTCTTTAAATAAAGTTCTCTATGCCAGCTGAACATCATGTCACACTCTTCACAACATGATAGCCTTATGTGCACTGTCTGTGTCTTTGTGTTTGAGCCAGATGAGGGTGGTTGCTTTGCTGCAGCCTTGGGGCCCCCAAGATGGACCAAAACAGACAATAAACATGCAACTGTCTCCTTGGTCACTTTGCATCGTTGGACCTTTGGTTTGAGAAGGAAAACAAATTTGGAAACGGTGTCTCCTGGATTTCTTCACCCAGCTCTGACTTCAAATAGTAATAAATTCATGTATTTACTGTATCACTGAGGCCCATTTTAATAAGTGTTTACTCTGTGTTTCCAAGAAAAAAAAGTTTTACAAGTGGTTACTATGACAACCACTGGCTCTGAAAAAGCATTTAGCTTTATAACCTTTTGATTCTCATTTTAATCATCCTCCCAGATTTCATTCAAATCCTAATTTAACTTTGTGTGTTTTGAGGGCTTCACTTCTGAAATAGATGCTACAGTTTGAAATGCAGTACTTTGTACATCTGCAGTGATGGTCATATTGCAGGTGGTGACAGGTGTATTACCATCTGTGGGTACTCAGTTTGTGCCTCCCTCTGGTCAGATGGGATGCAGAGGATGTGAAATTTATTGGGATTAAAAAAAAAGGAATGGCACGTCTGCAGCAGGCATCCATTTCATTATTTTTTATTCTGATGGTAGACTGTAGAGCTTTTGAAAATCCTCTTTTCAGTAGATTATATTTCTTTTAATCTCAGTTCTGTGCTAACTTCCAATATTTCACAGATGTGACCTCACAAGCACTAATCTCTTAGCCATGAAACAAAAGAAAGTCAGAAAACCTGATGGTGTGCTAATATATTGCTGTTTTTAAAGGCATGCTAGGATTCCAATATTCAGTTCTTAAGCCAGAACCCACAGTTAAGGCTAAGTGGTTTTATTCTTGCTGGTGACCAGCAGCTTTCATCATGGTGGTGTCCTTGTTATGGGTCAGCAGCTGGAGTACTGCAGGTTCCCCCTTGAAGTTTTCCCCTCCCCTCCGCCCCCTTTGCCGGCTGCCAGCTCAGATTTGGGGAGTGTTGGGCGAGGGGATCTTCAGGATAGGGAAAGGAAATCCAAAAGAGGCTCCTTACCTCAAGATGTATTCCAAGGCTTTATTTCCAAGAAGGGATCCCAGGAGGCAAAGAGGAGGAGCATGAAGGAGCAGGGGTTTTTATCTCTTCTGGGGTCGGGGTCAGATTACCTGGCCGAGGGCCATAGTTCAGAGTCAAGGGGCAGGTAGGATTGGACCAGGTTACAGTCTCTGGGGGAGGGGTTTTTGAGGGAGAGGCCACTCCCTAAAAGGAATGCAGCACCCCCTGTGATCTCTTTTCTTCCTGGAGGTGCCTTGGGTTTACAGCTTCTCATCAGCAGATGATGTGGGCCCCTGTTATTGCTTTATAGCTGTGTTTTACTGCTGACTAGGTTCAAGCCACCACTGAGATACTACTTCTGACTGAGAGGTAGATTATTCTTCTGAAGGGATGCACTTCCCTCTACTCTTGTACCTATGCTTTTTCGGATGCCTTTACTGTCTTGTCCTGTTTTCATCTGACAGCTAGAGTCTCAGCAATCAAGAAACAGGGAGACAGCACAAGAGTTTGTTCTCTTCTGCTATCTGTGCACTGGGTAACTAAAGGAAACCAAACCCCTGTCCCTCTGCAGCAGTTTCTCTGAAATCATTGGTACTGCCTCAGTGAAGATCCAAGGTACGGACCCATCCAGGGTATGCCTGAGTGTGCTTCGAAAGAAATTACCCTTAACATCTTCTAAAAGACTTAATCAAAAGCTTTTCCCAGAGGATTCCCTCTCCAATAAGTGAGCTTCTTACCTCCTAATGAGCATTCAAGAGCCAACTCCTTTTACATAAGAAAACCTTCTCTGGAGTAGTTGCTGAACAAAAATCTGCAGACATTTTTCCAGTATTCCTCACTGACAACATCTTGAATCCAGCAGTCATGAACCCAAACCCTTCCACAACCAAAGACTTCCTTAAAGGGAATCCAGGGTGGTAGCATTAAAAAAACAAGGTGAGATTCAGGTAATCACATACAACCTGAGTAAATGTGGTCTCTTCTCAGTGCTCTAGAGGAACATATCTACATAGTCATTTGTGTGTCTATTTACTCAAAAATTTACAACAGCTTCTGCTCAGATTTGTTTTCCACGCTGTAAACATACCAACATCATAGCCACTGAAACTAAAATTATTAGGTAAAAAACAAATGAGATTTTTATTAAGTGGCACTGTTTTCATAATTGAGCATAATAAACCTAAAGAGATACTGTCAACACTGTAGTTTTGAAAAAGAAATTCACATCTATCTCTTCTATGTAGAGAAATATATGGGTCAATATTTCAGTAAAAATTACTTACTGAAGGCCTGTCTGATGCAGATTGATGATTTTTGTATTTTGGGACTATGATGCCACCAAAAAAGAAAGAGTATAAAAGAAGACAGGTATCAAAGAAAAAAAATCATCACTACTTTCAAAAGTATTTTGTCAAAAAATGTGACTAAAATTACAGCATCTTTGGGCAAAAATATATGGTGTACCCACGTGTGTGTATACGTAATATATATGGTATATATATGATAATTGTAATCCATGAATAAAATTCTTGGAGCCCAGCACCCTCACCCACACCTGCCTCCCGCTGCACTGTGAAGCTGTTCTTCCCACATCCATCATGGTGTCTGGCTCTGTTCCAAACTGAAGAAGAACACTCTGCCATGGTTTCATGGGGAGCTCGGGACCCAGCTCTCTCAGCCCCCATGCCTTGGAGACTTTCATAATGACACTGCCCAAGCAGTAACAGCCTGATTTAAAATAAGTGGATAATGAAATTAAAGTCATTGTGGAAGAAAGTGACTGGCTGGATTTATGTGTCAGAAACGAAATCAGTTAAATGTTCTCAGTTTACAGAGGGAAAGAGGACAGCAAGAAAGTATAGCTCATCACCTTTGGAAATGATTTGCTCTCCTTATCCCTGACAGTGAGACTCTAACTCACTGCCAAGAGCACTTACACTCCAGCTGTGCCCCAAGGAGTCTGCTCAATCCAATTTCTCCCCATACCCCCTCATTTAAAACAGTCTTCTGCACACACGTGTATGCAAAATACTGCATGGACTCAGTGTTTTCTCTGGGAAGGGATTTTCTGCAGTGAAGACCATCTAATATTAACTGGCAGTTGCTTATGAGAGGCTTATTGACTGAACCTGGTCACCAGGTTGCTTGCACAGTGCATTCTGACATGTGCTCCCTCACTTAGGTTAAGTTTTGGGCTTTTCTGAGTCGTGCAAACAAGTTGTCATCTGCTAGAAAAAAACTTATTACCATCAGATGTTCATAATTCCGCCATTACAACCTAATTAAAATCTTTAATTGTACATAAATGAATGGGTTCCGTGCCCTGACCTTCTTTTCCTCTCCCTCAGCTTTTCCTTACAGTAAGTTGGAGATGCCACCAGTACCTTAGTAGCGTGTTGGTTCAGGATGTCTCTTTGCAAAGGGTGTTAAAATGACCTACAAAAGCTTGGCTTTCTCTTGCACTGAGAGACTTACATGAGTTGCTTTAAAGCTGTTTAATCTTCAGGCATTTGTCACTATTGATTTAGGCTGAATATGCTGTTTTATTTATGTTTATATGTATGCATATAACTACAAATAAAAAAGGAATACCATATGCCAAGTCCCCAGAATTGTGTATTTGGGTAATACTGTTTATTTCATTAATTAGTGGACATTTATCAGCATTTACTGATTTTGTTTATTTTTTTTTGATAAATACATTACATTTTTAAGATGTAAACCCTCTACTTTAGAATGAAAGAAAAGAAAGATTGTTATTAAAATACCCTTTTAAAATTATGTTTCCCAAAGGAAAATGAATTAAGGCTCCTGGAAAATGTTTCAGCCCCTTTCTTGTACGATAATCTAATCCTGAAGGACGCTCTTTGATTCCCTTCTATAATACTTTGTTTTTTTCCTTCTTGTTATTTTATTTTACTTATTCCCACAGCCAGCTTCAAATGACCTCAAGAACATAGGGCAGCTAAAAGATTGCTTAAACTTCTTAATACTTTTAATCCTTACTTGTTATAATTTGATTACTGAGACAGATTTTCTCTCTGGGCCTCATATTAAATCACTTTCAAGTTGAAACAAACCAGAAATCCTTTCAACTTAACAGAGCTTGTATTCAATATGAGCTAGTCAGATGTAGCACAGAGACTGTAAGATGTTGCATCACATGCTTCCTGGATTTTGATGCAAGGAAAGCAAACTTCAATGAATGTTACACGATTTTACCTTTGTAGAGTATCTATTTATCAAGAGCAAACATGAGTAAGTATAGTTTTGGAAGTGCATGTAAATACATGTGTGTAAATGTGAATGTATCTGTACACACGCAGATACAGATTTCTATGCGATATATATATATAACTCTGCTGACACTATAATCTCTGGAATTGTAAGAGCTTATTTATTGTGATAAGGATGAAACCTTAATAATATTTTCTTTCATGCAGCTGATTCTTTTCCTCATCAACTGTATAAAAAATATTTTTTTCCAGGACAGTGGTTTAGTTAAGTTCATAGTATCATTTAAAAATTCCTAATTTTCTCAGGAAAGATACGGTAAAACAAGAGGGATTGAAATTCAACAGTAAATAGGAATGATATGGTAGAATTGTTACTCCTTTGCAAAGGAACTTTGATGGATTTGCCATCAGCTTTCATTCTGTGGCTTTTGTACGAAAATATTTCTGAGAATGTGAGTTTCCCCTACTCAGCCTCCCTGGTTGATCAGGACAACATGCAAGCATGCCTTGCGATACCCAGAGGCAATGGGTTCACAAGGTTCAGGTCAAGTGCTGATCTTAATCAAAATTGCATTCTGCTAAGGAAAGGCTGAGGAAAAGAGGTATCCAGAAAGGAGAGAATTCAATGAAAACTTAGGGGATTCATTTACTGGAGCAATCTCTGGGGAAGGGGAATGTCAGGAGTTGAAACTTCCAGCAGTAGCCTGTAGTTAAATTAGTTTTAAGGAGATTAATAAGGTACTCAGTTAACAATCACCTGAAGATAAGCCTTAACTGAATGCTCGGGTCCCTCACCACAGCCTCCCTTGTCCACCTCTGACCTCCTCTGCCACCACCCCCTCCTTCTGTGTAGGCTCTGGGGGCAGGAGATCACCAGCAGCTTAGGCTCTTGGTCCTGATGACCACAGAGACTCTGGTTATTGTCCCACCTATCAAAAATCCAGTTTTAATAACCCACGAAGCTGTAGCAAGAACCTTGCATTTCCAATAAAGCTACCTGGAGGCTGAGTATCTATCTCCCCCTGCTACTGAGGGCACTGACTCTAGAGGCTGGTGCTGCAGGGGTGTTCAGGAGGGCAGTGCTGAAGGAACTTTGACGGATTTGCCATCAAGTTTCATGCTGAACCTTTTGTATGAAAATGCTGTGGTGAACTCTCCTGGTCCTCTCTGACCTCAGGCTGCAGCTGGCGTGGCTCGCTCTGCCTCTGGAGACCGGCTGTGCTGGGGCGCTCTGTCGCAGCGGAGATCTCCCTGAGCTAAGCTGCTTCCAGAATTGAGGCCATATTTGCTAGTGAAGTCTACAGCTGCAAGAGAAATGCAAATCCCTGCAGCCCTATACTCTCATCTTGGCAGAAGAAAAGCCCTTTCACCTTTAAAATAAATTACAAGAAATGGGCTCAGATTAAATCCCTCGATCCAAACCCACTGAACTCTCAGAATGATTGAATCCAGACTCAGGCTTTACTGGTTGGGCCCCTCACTGATATCTGTACATCACTTATAAACACACACAGGTGCTCTGTGGAAAATGAGGGAACCTGAGGTCTGTTAGCAAATACACTGATACACCTTTTAAGGGATTGCCATCCACTCACGAGTTACATTAAGGCACCAATAAGAAAAGTCCCCTCTTGAATGCTGTGTGCTTCTTACGTCTCTGTAATTTAAAGGAGGCCAAGGAGATCCCTTTGAAAATCTGAAGCAGAAAAATTGTTTCCAGGCTCAAAAATTCTATGCCAAGTTTCTTCTTAAGTCTAAAATTTGGGTTAAAAAAAGGAATTTTAATGAAAGCGATAACCAGCTATTAAGTTCAATGGTATTGGTAGGTGTTACCATCATTTACCTATTGGGATTGAATAAGGAATATTTAAAGGAACTAATGACTGCAGACTCTAGGTAATAGACTCAGAAATTTAATTCGTGTTTGTGGATCAGGTCCTGCAGTTTCCTCATTGGCAAAGCTATGGTGAAGGTCAGTGGATTTTTTCTGGGTTGAAGGCAGTTAAGAGAGCTTAATAGTGCTTGTTAATAATAAAAAAATAAATCTAGCTTTCTGAATATCTAAAAAATACTGTAGTCTCTTGTGATTTTTTTAAAATTTTTTTATTGCACTAGCTAACTATTTTGCTCTTAGTTATGAATTTACTTCCCCTTGTTTTGTGAAGCCAACGTACTCTCACTTAGATTACTAAAATTTAATTAGATACTGGTTTTTGTTCACTTCTGCACATGCCAAAGAGCATGACAAATGTTTCCATGCAGGAACCTTCTTTGGTCCCATCACCCACAAGCAGCCGTCCCACAGCTGGAGTATTGCTGCATTGTTGGGAAGTGCCTGAGTTGGATAAGGAAGACTGGGAGCTGTCATCCCTAGCAGGATGGCTGTGTTTGTGTGCCTGCTCCAGCTCCTTGGGAATCCCACCTGGGAGCACTGATCACCCTCTCTGTGCTCTGAGTTGTGCCAAACCATGGATGGGCTGCTGGCACTCAGTGCCTCGCCAGTGCCCTGCACCAAGCTAAGAACCAGAGTTGCTTTGCTCAGAAGGAGCTTCCACCATACTGGTCTTGTAGCTGAATTAAGTGCCTAAAGACAGCTACAATGAAACAAGGCTGAAGAAAGTCCATCCTGGCTGTAGCACCTATCATGGTACTTAAATTCTGACTGTGCCTCCCGGGTCAGCCTTTGTGCAGTGGATACCCTATATCTGGTGCTTATAATTTTTTCCACTCCAGTGGCTCAGAATTAGCTCTTACCACACTGCAAACATATGTTTTACACATTGAAGGATATTCTGAGCCTAGGATGTCTAAAGCCTTCCTTTTACAAATTTGTGTGAACGGGCAACCATTTTACATTTGTGCCTTCTGGCAGTCAAGTAATACGAGCACAACTATACAGGTGATTGGAACCAGTTTTTCATTTGAGGGAGAAGTCTGATCTCCATCCAGTTAATATTTAATTTCATAGATATTAAACTGTAATTTTCTTATGGCTCCAGATTTGTGTCTCTGCTCTCCCAAATGTGAATCTCTTAACTGAGCCATAGAGCTGGCTAGTTTCACTTCTTACCCCCTCACCAGCTGTATATGAAAGCATTTTCTCCAGTCCTTGAATTGGATTTGTTTTTCTTTCCTTTCCCCTTCCCACTGTTTTGCCATCTTTCTAAAACACTCACCAGAGCATTGTACATCGCTCTAAAATGAATAGGACATGATATATGAGGGATAAATTAATTGTCATAATCCCATGGGTTCCCCCACAGGGCATTGGTTCCCTCTTTATACATAGAAGGATTGCATTTGCCCTTTTATTGTAGGCGGTGTACAAAGTTCAGTCTCAGCTTTCCACCTGCTTATTCATCAGTACTATTCAGGCACTTGTTTCTGGGATACTCTTTGCCATTTTTGGGTCTGACATGGCTGCTGTTTTTAGAAGTTGAAGTTTTCCTGTTATCATAATCGAAAGGTACAGCTGCTTTTATTTGTACCTTATTAATTTGTTAATTACCGTCTGAACAACTGAGGTTCCCTGTAACCACACTAAGAAGGACATAATGAAATTATGACACATTATTGGAAACATACATTTTGGAATGTTTCAGCTCTCTCATTCTTGACATATTTCTCACATGCTATTGTATCGATTTTGAGACTTTTTCTATACAAGCAGCTGAAGAGTAAGAGTTTTATTAAGTTACTTTTCACAGACCACAGAATATTCTGGGTTAAAAAGAACCCACAAGGATCCTCAAGTCCAACCCTTAGGTGAATGATCCATATGGGGATTGAACCCACAACCTTGGTGTTATCAGCACCATGCTTTAACCACATAAGGTAAATCAGGGTACTGAGGAAATTGGTGAATCCTTTAAGTCAGTATGATCAGTTGGTTGGTGGACATATATTCATGTTTTTGTTAAAGTATTATTTGTTAGTTCTAGGTAGATTCCTGGCCATTAAAAGCAAAAATGTCCCAATTGCTTGTTCAATCAAATCCACTGACTCATTAAGAGCATGTATTAATTTGATACCAAAGACTTATGCCTATAAATAATTTATTGTACAGAATTGCTTTGGAAACAAATTAATGTGGTATAAAGAGTAGGACACTGCTGTTAACCTTTGTCCTTTAACATGCTTTGTGATAAGATTATGAGCTTTTTAAGATGTACCAGATCTTGATCTGTATGTCTGATACAACCTTTGCTTTCACTGACTTCTACAAAAAATTTGTCTCCTAAGTGGACAAAAAGAGAGTTTATGGGCTAGATAACATAGCAGTTTCATTCCAAGCATGTGTTTTTATTAGACAGGGCTAATAAAATCTGCAGTGGATTTTGTGTATACTTGTAGAAATCTGTAAATGCCACCCAAAATTATGAATCGGAGGTGATTAGAGTTAATGGGCTACTCCAAAGGAAACTTGAAACTAGAAGGTCTGTTTACATGTGATTTAAATTATTTTGAAACCTTAGTTTCAGAGAGAGAGGGAGCATGCAAAGGAGAGAGGAAGGCATAGATTTCTGGTTGTACTGTGGGAAGGGAGTATGGGAGGGTGACTGAAGCCAGTAACAACAGTTTCTGGTATCACCTGCATTTATTCAGAAAAGGCCAGGAAATTTTCAAAGAGTTTCTGATTTGATTACAATTTTGTTTGTTTGTTTGTTTACTCATATATTTCTCCTTTCCCTCACTTCTAAAACCAACCTAGGTCCCTGTTCTGGCACTGCATGCTATGCCATAATCACTTTCCAGCTTTTAACATTGTTCGGCGGGGAATGAACAACTCTTTTATTGATTGGGAAACCCATATGTGACTCACTCGTCTTGTGGTTCTAGTGAAAATAAAAAAAAAAATCTGGAAATCAAAATTTCACTGAGGGGGGAGAAAAAACATTTTCTGAGCAGCTACAGTCTAAAAGCAAAACACCAGGGAACTGAAAGATGAAAATATTGCATTAATTGAAACTAAACCAAATATTTACACAAATAGATGCAAACCAATGGTAGCAGGTTATCATGACTTTGGGCTGTCCTAGAATTTCAATATTATCTTCTGACCCAGAGAAATAAAATGAAGTTATAAAATCAACAGGACAAGTTTTTAAAAACCTGGCATGAAAATCTATCTAGATATAGTGTGACTGACAGAAAACATACTGAGTTGGAGCTTGCTTTCAACATTTGTGTGGCTGCCAGATACTATCCTCAGAGATATTTAGGCCAGAAGGGACATTAGATCATCTAGCCTGACCTTCTGTGTATCACAGGCCATGGCATGTCACCTAACTGCTCCTAACTGTATTGAGTCCATCTAATCTGGCTTCAGCTGCCATCCCTGGTTCTTGTTAAACTTTCTTTACTAGCTTACAAAGAAAGTCTTTTAAAGATAATTAAAAAAAAAAAGAAAAAAAAAAAGTCTTAGTCCTGATTTTCAAGCTATAGAACTTTTATCATGCATTTTTTTACTTTGAAGGTTTATTTCCTTAAAATGGTCACAAGGTGAATACGTAATGGTATCAAAACTTCAGTACAAACAGACCAGGACTCTGAATAAAAACCGTATAAAAGGCCACACTTTGTCAGAGCAAGGACTGATCTAACCCTATGTGTTGTTTCTAACTGTGGCCTGAAGCAAATGTCCCCAAAAGACTGAGGGCAATTCAAGTATATTTGCTATTTTTCCTGAATGTTGTCCCAGATTCCCACTAGTTTCAGTCAGGAGATTTCTTGACTTTTGGGGTTTTTTTCTCGTTATTCTCAACAGACCGCTCTTCTGAGTCCAATCCCAAATAACTTTGATCAAGGGCCTCCATAGATCTTCCTTGTGCATCAAGATTCCTTCTTTTGCTATGTTTGAAGCTGCCTCCTATTAGCTGCACTGGATGATACTCAGTAGAAGAGATGGAAAAATGCAGATCCTGATTCAGTCATGAATCTGGTGGACCTTGGCCATAACACCCTTCTATTCACCTTTTTTCCAGGGTGCAGAATCAACTCTGCTCAGCCTTTTTCCCCTCCTAGGAGCCATTTCATACCTTTGGTCACCTCTGTCACCCGCCTCTGAACCTTTGCCATTTCTACTCTGTGCTTTCTGAGACAACAACTGCAGACAGTACTCAAGAAACACAAGTTTATACAGCTGCATAGCTACGTTTGCTCTCTACTCTTTCCCTAATAATTCCTTACTTTCCATTTGCTTTTTTGATTGCTAGGAAGGAGTTGTTTTTATAGAACATAATCCCAGGGTCTTTCTCTTGAGTGGTAACCATCAGCTCAAAGCCTGTTATTTTATATATGAGGTTAAGATTACTTTCCCCATATCACTTTACATCTATATCCATGAATTTATTCTGCTGTTTTATTGTTTTCTCAGTCTCACAAGATCCTTCTGCATTATCTCAGCCTGACCATACCAATATTTCCATACACGTTTTACTTCCCAGACAGCGTGGAGAGACATTGACACGAAGGGAACAACCCTCGTATGCAGAGCACTTCCAGAGCTGCACACATTTGACCAGCTTGAACTACAGCTAGAAAAAAACTAGCTGTAGTTCAACGTTTAAAGAAGCTGCCAGCTCACGATGCAGCCTCCAAAAGTAATTTAAACCAATCTGCCAGTGACAACATAAGCATAGGTAAATTTATTGTGCCTTGAGGTCTACAGTGTACAGCGTGTTTGGACTATATGAAGAAAGACCCAGGCTGCTCACAGTGCTACATGGTAGAAGGACAAGAGACCACACATAAAAATTAAAATAAGTGCAGACTGGATAGAGGGAGAAACTCTCTCTACTGAGGCTGGAGGGCAGAGGTTCAGACTATCCAGGGAGTCTGTGCAGCTCCTGTCTGTGGGCTTCCAGCCCTGAGGGGGCACAGCCCTGAGCAGCCCTATCTGACCAGATGAGCACATCTGACTTCCTGAGCACCTTTCCAGACTGAGCTCTCGTGTTACCCTTGGATGGTAAATGCACACTAGTACAGGTTATGGCTAATTTGAAATCTTTTTTTGGAGGTAAAGCTAAATATAAAAGTGGTGTTTTCCTTTTTTTTTTTTTTTTCTTTTTAATAGACAGATATTGAAAGAAGGGATTATCAGCCTCTTTCCAAATGGTCTGGATTAAAGGGATCACTGGTTTAGACTTGAATTAGACTCATGAAGACTGAAGCAGAGGGCATAGCTTTACTATGAAACGTAAATAAATTCACTTCTTTTTCAAAATTGCTCCTTTTCTGGCCCATTTTGATCCCAGGTGGACAAAGCAGTTTTTTCCTCTTGGTACCTGTCTGTACAGAAATACCCTATATTAGGTTAATATTTGAAAAAAGGTAAATTAAAATTAAACCTTAGGATCTTATGGGAGCTCTTTAAGTTCCCTTTCTCAAAAGTGGTCAAATTGGATAAAAATATTTACTGGACTTCAAAGTGATATGTGTTTGCTGAAAGGAAAGACAGATATTTTTCTCCCAAATTTAAGGGCATGTCTCACTGTTGCTAGTGAGACATTATTGTGACCAGAGAAGGGTGTACATGTACACAGATCACATACCAAAACTTACTTTTCACCCCAAATAGCTTTGAAACGAATGTCAGATTGAAAATGCAGAGACAGAAAGGCAATTTCTTTGTACAGTGTCTCATTTAGCTGCTCTCTCAGCCTACTTGGGACAGCCCTAACCTACTTTACATTGATTAGAAAAGTCTGAATAATTACCTGCACTAGATACGGCTTTCCTCAGTGCAGACCTTTGTATCCTTTATAAATTCATAGCTTGACTTCAATTATTTCTGCCCCTGGACTCCTCACCCTAGCACCCCTGGATCTGAGGATAGAAGAGAGACGGGAAATCTGGGCATCTTCCATAACCAGGCAAGGGTGTTCCAACACAAATCCCTGAGTAGAGTGCTTCACAGTCCTCAGTGTGAAGATATTACTGAGGTATAGAAGCAATGCTGAACTGTGGACAAAAGCTGTCAGGGGCAGTGCCTGCCTTGCCAGTGGTTGGTCAGCCCAACAGGTTGGGTCTTTTTGCAGGAAAGGAGTGAACATCAGGAATGCTTTGACCTTGCTTCCTTAGGTGGTGAAAGATGGCCATAAAGAGAGAGAGAGAAAAGGAGGCTTCTGTAGGACCAGCACAAAGTTTCATTGCTGTGGGGCTGTGTAGTCTCATGGGGAAGGCTTTGAGGCCATCTTCAGTGAACTGTTTTCCTGTGAGCCTGCAGCAGGTGCCTTGGCTCCCTTTACCCAGCACAGACATGTCAGCAAGAAAGTCACCAAGCAAGGGTGGACTGAGCAGGATCTCCCATCCCATCCCATCCCATCCCACCCATCCCATCCCATCCCATCCCATCCCATCCCATCCCATCCCATCCCATCCCATCCCATCCCATCCCATCCCATCCCATCCCATCCCATCCCATCCCATCCCATCCCATCTCATCCCATCCCATCCCATCCCATCCCATCCCATCCCATCCCATCCCATCCCATCCCATCCCATCCCATCCCATCCCATCCCACTGGATGTGGATCTGAGCCCCCCACTCACCAACACTGCATTGCAGGCTGTGATGGAAATGAGGGGGAAGAGGAGAGGGGACAGCAGGCACACCTGAGATGAACCCAGCACTCAGCCCAGAGACTTGGGGAACTAAAATACTTCAGTGAAGGTGGTGTTGGTATGGGTATTTTATTTACTAGCAATGTAAATCCTTGCTCTGCCTTTCCAGCTTGATGCCATGCTCATTTCTACCTCCAGGTTTTGTGGGACATTTTTATATACTGATTCAAAGCTTGCAAATAAGGAAGGCTTTACTTGCAAATGTGGATGCACAGGCAGGTGCCCCATTTTCATAGAAATATAGAACTGTTTGGGTTGGAAGTGACATTAAAGGTCATCTGTTTCCAAATCCCTTACCAGGGACAGGGGGACTTTCCACTAGAAGATGTTGCTCAAATTCTCATCCATCCTGGCCTTGAAACACTTCCAGGGATGGGCATCTGCAGCTTTTGCCCAGAACCCTCTGGGAAGCATACTGACCTTAGGAAGTTCATTATTGTTAAGTGAACTATTTAAAAATTTAAACCTGGCATTTGTTTGTTTGTTTATTTTTCCTTTCTTTCTTTCTTTCTTTCTTTCTTTCTTTCTTTCTTTCTTTCTTTCTTTCTTTCTTTCTTTCTTTCTTTCTTTCTTTCTTTCTTTCTTTCTTTCTTTCTTTCTTTCTTTCTTTCTTTCTTTCTTTCTTTCTTTCTTTCTTTCTTTCTTTTTCTGGCAGGAGGAGTACAGCTGCAGAAATAATACAGCTGTAGAAATCTATCCATGTCCTAAATACCCCCAAAAATATTTGTTGTGGTATGTACAACCAAAGTTTACTGATTTTAATTCAGACCCTAGTCTAGGAAGCAGTCTGGCCCCATTTCTAGTTATTTCTTATGCATAAACCTAAACAATCTGGTTTCTATTGTATGCCAAAATGTAGTGGTTCATTTTCGATTCGGCTATGTCTTCTCATCTGCAGAAATATTACATTTTAAATTGTGCAAAGCAGATAAATACAAGTCTTTTGGTTGACAAAACACAAGCCTTAAGAAATATTATTGCAGATTCTGACTGAAAAAAAAAAATATTGTGAATTTGAATGGAGAAAAAAACCCAACAGCTGTCCAGTTTGTTTTTGGGTCACTACTAAATTTTTAAAGAAATTTGGCTTTTGAAGTTGCTTGTTTGAGAAAGTTGTCAAGAAAACAGATCTTACACTGGAGCAACAATACAAGAAACGTAAATTTTGAATTTTCTTTGTGAACTTTAAACCAGAAAAGTAGTTACATGTAACCACTCCGAGAAAGAAAGAATATCATCTGGTAATTTTAACTTTCAACCTCAATTAAGGTAAAATAGGATGACAAAATCATGCTTTGGAATGATGAATATATTATGTAAAATAAGAATCTCTTCACCATCATCCGATTATGAATAGAAAAAAACCAGGTCTATCAGATGACAAGTCCAAGGAAATCCAAGCTGCTTGGAACTGAAGCTTGTGTGAAGAAGAAAGAATTTGGCCATTTCTATGTGTGCACAACTGATGTTCCAGTCTAATCAGTCTGGAATACATTTAGTTGGATGTGCATGTGCATCTCTGCAGTGTGCACATAATGAATGCAATGCCTCCTGTATTACCTGCAGTGCATGATTTTGCACGGTGTGCATGCCACATGTGGCTGCAGTTCCATCCAAAATTCTCACCTCTGGGAACCCCAAGAACAGAAAGGAAGAAAGTTTTTACACTGGCGTTTTTCTGTAGTGAGAACATGCAAGCAAGGTATTATTTCTTTCTTTAGGGACTGCATTTTGAAGTTAGCACTTCAGTGAAACTTTCTCTCATAACCCGTTGATGCTCACCAAACCACTTTTTTTGCAGGTGGACTCACATCAGTCCTTTAGGATTTCATTCTGTGTATCTGAACCAAGTAAGACTCTTACATTAAACTGTTGAGTTATAGAAATCTACGTATCTGTCATCAGTTAATTTTTGCATCATTTATTCTCCTAATGAGCATGAGATATGCTGAAGCTGCTTTTCAGTTATTGTTTCGTTTAGCTTGTGCTTCACACAACTGGGAGCACTGTAGCTACTTTTTCTAGTTAAATGTTAATACTGAACAATCAAACATACTTTGCAATAGAGAAACAAATGATTTCCATATGCATACAAAATCCCTAAACAAATCCATCAAACATGTTGTGTCAACTATTTCTCTTCCAGCACTGAGAGACTACTGGCACACAGTTAGTATACAGCATCTGGTTAGCTGAGAATACATCAATATCTCTGAAGTTTTAAAACTTTTTATTTGAAAAGCAAATCTTTCCCACAAAGTATGAAACCATCCATCTACAGCTTTTGACTGTGATACTGATTCCTCAGACTTTTAGTATTCTTGACAGGCCTTTTAGGTAGGTTTACATGCAGAAGGTAGCTAAGATATTCTTTCAGAAATAAAAAAATGATGTTTTTGTGATTTGTTTTTTGGAAATTATAAGTGCCATATTAAATATTTGTATTTCATGTCATATATGTATAGTTTATGGGGGCTAGAGAAAATGGCATGTTCTTTGCTAAATAGGTTATTTTTTATAATTTGTAAGTGTTCCCATTCTAGCTCTCAATAGGAGTTCTTGGCATTGCTGAAGCCAATAGTGGAATTCCCATAAGCTTCAGCAGTAGTTGGCCTCTATTTCACCATAGGAATTTCAGATTGGATTCCAAACGGGATCTAGCTCTATGTCCAAAATTTAGATCCTCAAAATCTCTGTTCAGATGCCACTCTAGGGACCTCCATTTCTGTTCTAACACCCCTCCATCTGTCTGTAAAAGTCTCCAGCTGTTACCTTTGCCTGGAGTTCACTAAACCATTTGGTGACTGGTTTAGACCTGCTCCTGAGAAAGAATCACAGATAAGAGTTCTCCAAACTCTTTTACCCACACTGCTCAGCCTCACAACAACGTCAGGGAAGACCTGAACTTCGATAGACTGGATTATGGATGTGAGGGGAAAGGTCCTTAACTCATCTGCTGCTCCACTTCCCTTTGCTGCTATTTCTCTCACTTTCTAGAGATGTTGTAGCTCTAGCTTATGGCCATCTGATCATGACTTTGTGGGGTCTGACTGATGAGAGGACAGAGAAACAGGAAGAGCACATGGAAACATGGTGTTGGAAGGACACCTGGCTTCTGGTTACTCCCTTTGCTCTGCTGCATGTTTTATTCAGGGAGGTTTAACCTAAGACTGTGCACACTGTCCTTGGAGCAGGGACAGAAATCTTTTCCTGAGTCTCTGATGAGTGCTTGCTAGACTCCAGAATTGCACTAACAGCAGCTCTATCTCTCTTGCCAAATTTTTATTTAATTATTCCCTGTAAAGTGAAACAGCTTCCTGTCTCTGAGTACCCAGAAGCTTGGCAGTTAATAGTTCAGGCATTTTTGCAGATGGAGTGGGAGTTCAAAGCACCTAATGGATGGAAGAGGAATGAACTTTTGGCTCCTAGCCTAAGTGTACCTGTGGAGCTACTGGGAGAAAGTGGCTTTCACAGTGCTAAGGGGTGCCTGGATCTCCCCCTTGCCCGACAGCAGCACTGCACCGATGCAGGGCCCCAGGGGCTTCTCCCCATCACCCCAGTGCCCTGTCCTGCACAGGGCACCACCTGAGGAACAGCTGTGCAATGAATTAACAGTGGGAAATTATGGAGGAAATGTTTATGGAGGAAACACATTTGTGGAGAAACAGCACTGTGTGCTAGGAGGTGTGGGGGGAAATGCTGCTGGAAGAGATGGTTGGTGTGCCAGCTAATGCTTACCAGACTGTTAATTCTTTTTATTTCTGACCTTGTTGAGATCCCAAGGCACCCAAAAGACAAAGTTTGGAAACTATGCTGTAAGCTGGTTCCTTTAAAGAGCAAGCAAACAATGAATCCATGGTCTAATTAGACCAGGATTTTTCCAGACTTTTCAGCTGTTATGTAAAACATTTTGCCTCTCTAATAATTATTATAAACTTCTTAACTAGACTGATTTACCCAGGAACAATAAAGTTTAGTCTAAATTTATATGTTATTCAAAGGAAAGCAGCTCAGGAACTTGCTGTACAAAGGGAAATTTGTAGTGCTGTTTAATACGAAGCTAAAATTAAAAAGAAAGAAAAGAAGTCTGTGTTTTACATTAAACCAAACCTTTTTGATAAGAATGCTGGCCTGGAGCAATTTAAGCCATGAAAAATGAACTCCCTGAGCATTCCTGTCAGAGTCTAGTGATGGAAGGATCCCTGTAAATTCTTAATCTGCCTTTCTTCGTGGCAGGACAATATAGTTCTATAGAAAGGAAGGTCAAGGAACTGAACCCCCACAGTAGGTATCCAAAAAAGCAATCAAGCTAAACTAGCAGGGAGTGGATTCCAGCTGAACTCTGTAGTGCAGAGCTTTTCTCTTCCACCACAGGTACCTTATAGAAGGGAAGATTCCTGGGACTAGTGGTTTAATTTCTCTGGCTACCATGCTAATCACATACGTCCCATAATTACTGTCTTTCTTTCTTTTCCCCAGACTGTCATTCTTCTGTCTCTCAGCTCCATCCAACAGGCAGACAATGTGGACACAAAGGCTGTGCAAGCTGGCGAGGCACCTGATGGAACTCCGAAGCTCCGTGACACGCTACCCTGTGCCCCACTCTTTCAAATATTTAATTTGCATTCTTTCCCAGCAATAGCCAAATGCTCAGGGGCTGCTTTCCATTTTCACCTCATTAGATTATATGTCTGAACATAAAAATGACTGAGAGCTGTGAACCAAATCAAGCTCCTGCAATGTGTGCTGCAAACATGCCAATCATAGTGATGACACAAGGCGAGGATTTGGCAAAAGTCATGCATGACATTAATGTTAATTCTGTATTTGCAGGTTAGACCAATGTCAGCTTTATAGCAGACTCATTATCTTATTTAAGGAACAATGATGGGTTTCCCAGAAGGCAGAAAAAAATTATCCTATAGCAGGCTGTGAAGAAAAGGGGTCTCTGACCAGAGGAAACAACACAATACCAGTCAAAGCAAATTGTCAAGGGATGGTGGCTTCCTCCATCCCAGTCAAATGCAGGGGCCACCTTCTGACAAAGAAAAAGGAACTAATCAGACTAAACCCTAAAAGTTGGAAAAGCTCTCCAAGAGGCTTTCAGATGGGTTCAGAGAGTCACTGCCTCATGGGTGCACTTTGCTGACAGAGTAGGGGCCTGCGAGATATTTGTTATGGCCATGACTGGGAATGCTGTCTTCGCTCTGTGACCATTCCCAGTTGCCCACCTTCCCAGGGAGTTCACTTTGCACCAGCTGCAAAGGCGCTGAGGGACCTTGGCTGCTTCCACGCTGGCCACAGCCTGCAAAAAAAGAAAACAAGGAGGGCTCTGCGTCTGAACAGAGTCATTCATGTCAGTGTGCAGGGTCTACCTCTAAGTTTTGAGAAACATATTTCAGAAATGGCTTTACAGAGTGGGGTGTCCCACATAGGGTCCCCTTGGTGAGCACTCCTATAACCTGAGTTTTAAACTGAAGCAGAAATTAAGAGGCTTTGTTAATAAGTGTGGGATACCTGTACAGTAATTCCTTTTGCAATCTTTATAAGAAGGTAAGACAATTAGGGGGTACACACCATTGTGTAATCAGGTTAAAAAATGTGACAGAGGGTTTTTGGGGTTTTTTTTCACCTTTTTCTTTCTCCTCCTTTCAATTGTATAATTGGTTTTAATAAAACTCCAATATCAGTTCTTGTGTGACACAGTATTTGGAGAAGTGCATCTCATATAATAAAAGAAAATGAGAAAATAAAATACAAAATCACTGTGATAAGAAGATGTACATTGTACTTGGTTTCTTGGGAGAAAGGGGGCAGCCTGAAATGTAAGAGAAGGAACACACAAGGGAGAAACCCACGCTGTGCCTAGCCAGCCTCGTGCTCTGGGATTTCATAAGGACTGTAGTTAGAGTGACAGGAAAGCTTTTCTCTTCATCTTTGAAAAATGAGCCTGCAGCCTTCCTGGGAACCCTGATTAGGCAGCTGATTTGAAACTAATCTGCTGTATGCGTTAACATTGAAAATATACCTTCAAGCATTCAGCAGTTTTCTGCCTGGTTTGTGAAAGATGTGGCCCTCAATTTGCACAATTTGGATTGTAATTTTCCTGTAGCTCTAGGATATGTATATTTAAGGGTCTGATAAGAAGCAGCTTCTATACACTGAGGCAGAGTTTGTTGCTGGTGGATGAGTGAAAAGATGGGAAGGAGGCAGAGAGGCAGCACAAGGGGGTGTTGGGAGGAGAAAGCAGTTCCCACTGGTCCTGTGTAGGATAATGGAAACCTTTTCATCTAGTGGGGCACTTTATTTAGGAGGTGGACCATGGTTTTATGGTCATAGAATCATAGGAAACTGTGATCCATGGGAGTTTTGTATGTCCCACATTTCTAATCTGGGGCTGCCTCGATCTGAGTTCCGTGGAGCTTACCAGTGGTGTCTGGACATCATCTGTGTGAGCTCTGAGCCTGGCACACACACACCTTGACTCCTTCTTTATGGATGAGCTCAGCTCGAAGTTGTGATCCAAAAACCTTCCCACTAGTGAACAAGATGTCCTCAGGTCCTCTTTGCTACACAGCTCCATGCAGGAACACTTGTCCCTTGGCTCCTTTGAGTGGGAATTGGGACAAAATTGAAGTAGTACAAGCTAAGAGCTTGCATAAAGAGACTGTTGACAGCATAGCTTATAATTATACTTTTAAATTTTTGCTGCTTTCCTACTTTCATATCAGAATTTTCCATGGATATTAGTAAAACTCTCCGTAGCTTGCAAGCTTAAAGAGCTTTCTTTTAAGGAAAAGAGCTTGCTTGCTTGGTGAGATTTCTCCAAACTAAGATGAATCAGCTCTACTATAAATCTAAATTCTTGCATTTTTCTTTATATTCTTTGGCGAGGACTCACTCGTGTTCCTAGATTCTTAAAGCCAGGTGGAGGGAAAGAGCTGAATATGTAAATGGCTCCTTGGCTGAAAATCTAGGCCAGAAATTTCAAAGCATGCATTGTCGAAATCCTTTAAACTACAAAATCATAAGTCAGCCACTTGCCTATAACAAAACTATCTTCTAGTATTTTATTTTATCATTGAGCACTATCGTCTTTTAAGTGACTACTGAGACTGGCCAGCTTTATTAATGACCTCATAGCTGATAAATTTTGCAGCTAAGTGTCTTACTGCCTGTGAGGTAACGCTGGAGAAGCAGATAAGTGCGTCTGTCTGACTGACTGTAAGAATTGCACTTTTGTGAGCTTCCCTCTTAATTCTTTCCTTTAAGGAACACTACAGCCATTTTTTTTTTTTTTTTTTTAATCTGCACTGTTAACTACAGTTCTCTGGGGCATGTTATAAACAGAATGTATAATATATTTAATGTTCTGCTGAACTGTAGATGGGCTCCCTCATAAATGTAAGAAGGCACTCAGCAAGTTTTAAACAAGAGAAGGAAATACTGCTGAAAGGAGTGAGCAGACTTGCAAACCGTGACATAAAATTCATCTGACTAAGTAAACACAGTAAAAAAATTACAAAGAGATGGCTAGACCTATGTCAGCATAGGAAACTGGGGACCTCTGGAAGTGTTTCTGTGAAAACTATCTCCAAAAGAGGTCTTTCCAAGCAGTAAGATTATGGATGAGGGAGTTCGATTGTGAGCCAAGTTTTTATTATTCTGAAAGAGAAAATGCAAAGGTTTGGGAGCAGAGAGTCTGGGGGAAATGGGTCTTCCAGCAATGAAGCCTGCAAAAGATATCTACTGCTTCATGTAGGATGCACAGCAACAGAGAGAGGACTGACCAGCAGCAGGCTGTCTGTCCATTCATACATTACCTGTTTCTGAGTGGCATCAAAAATTTCACAGGAAAAGTAGATAAGATGCCATAGCAGGCAGTCCAAAGTCACTCATTTGGAGAGAAAGTCTATCCCTAATCAATAATGTTTGACCTATGCACTATATGGTATCTTTTGTTTTGTAAATGTTTTCTATGAAAACTCTTTGCCCATTTCAAATATCTCATCTGGTTTTGATTCCTAGGAAAACTCTGGGCTGAGTTGAAACTTATGGCTGTACTTGCCTTTATTGGTGCTAAATATTTTGCCTGATAATTTTGTTGGATATCCTTCTTTCTTTTATTTTTTTTTTCAAGTGAATGAATAGTAGGAATATAGTTGGCCACAGCTCTATTAATAAAACCAAATTCAAGTAGAGAACGTATTTTTGCTGGAATGAAAATTGCTTAATAAAACTGTCAGAGTCACTATAATTTTGTTACAAAAGAAAACTGGAAAAAATGTTCCAGAAACACAAAAAGTCCCATCTTGCATTTCATTTTGAAATCTTATTTCATTTCAACATTATTTGATTTTATATTATGTTTTTAGAGTCTCAGATTAAATATTCTGATACTCCTGGATCAAGTTATATTTTCAGAATGCTCATTTATGAACGACTTGGAAATTTTCAGTTCGTACTGTGATTCAGAACAGCAGCTTTGCAATACAAAACAGGGCATCTCGAAATGGAGATTTTTTTTCTCAGGTACAGCTTTGCTACAAATCATAGAATCACAGAGTGGTTTGAGTTAGAAACCATATCCTTAGAGATCATCTACTTCCAAACCCCCTGCCATGGGCAGGGACACCTGGTTGCTCAAAGCCCTGTCCAATCTGGCCTTGAAAAATTCCAGGGTCAGGGCACCCACAGCTTGTCTGGGCAACATGTTCCCCTGCCTCACCATCCTTAGAAGGGTTTCATCTTAAGAATTTCATTCTAATATCTAATATAATATCTAATCTAAACATGTTGTGTTCTAGTTTAAAGCTATTCCCCCTTGTCCTCTCACTCCACGACTTCATAAAATGTCCTTCTCCAGTACCTTCAGGTACTGGAAGGGCACAGGGCGGTCAATCTGAAGCCTTCTCTTCTCCAGGCTGAACAAGTCCCGGTCTCTCAGCCTGTATTCACAGGGGAAGTGCTCCAGCCCTCTGATCATATTCATAGCTCTCTTCTGGACCATCTCCATCAATATCCTTCCTGTGCTGGGATCCCAGAGCTGGATGCAGCACTGTAGGTATGGTCTCACCAGAGTGTAGCTATAGAAGATTTTCTTGTTGCTCTTGATGTCTCTGGCCAGATGACACACTATCAGGGCTCTCACTTTCCTAAACTCTCTCAGCAGCCAGATCCCTAGATGTTAAGACAATTTCTCTGAGTTCCTCCCAGGCTACCCATCCTTGCCTGCACTCTGTAACATGTGCCAGTCATTGTTTCCTCTCTGTTCTCACTTTCAGTCTTAATTTTTTCACTGGGTCATTGAAAGGGAATTATCCTGTGTGCTTAATAATAATTAACACCCATCTCTGGACTTCTGTTTTCACTCTATTATTCTGGTATAAATTGTCCAGAACTAAGCAAAGTTATTCCAAATATTAACGACACATAACATTATTCACATCTTTATAACTTTGCCATAATTTTTACATAATCTTTCTTAAATTTGATTATATAAGATGAATTGAGCTTACAGATCTTCATTAAATAAGCCAAACACATGCACACGCAAACACACAGCTTTACTCTGTAGCTTTACTGTCCCAGGGAGAAACTGAGATATTTTTCTTGGGTGCTTATTCATGGACACCTTATTTTTGATATTCTTTGGATGCTACTTGACATTTATCACCTCTGACTTTTAGGTACCTTTCGTTGCCAAGGTGGGAAAATTTTATAAGTGTTACTCCTGGCTATGTATTGTCTTTCTGCTCAAGAGAATGGAGTGAGCGCTTGTGCTGGAGTTCCCACTTAGCAATCATCCATCCTCACAGTGTTATGTCACAGTTTGCATTTAGTATTTCTAAATTTTTTTTGACATTTCTGTCAATGATCCTTGTTTTTATCATCATGGTTTACTGAATAGTGCTTACAAAGTGTGTTATCCCTCTTAGGGCACTGAGGATGATGCCTCCAAACTCCTCCCAGCTCTGGAAATAGATATTCATTGCACTTTATCTAACCTAGATCTAGACAGCAGAAAAATTAATTGCATAGTACAGCTATGTGCACTTAATGAGGAAGCTGACAAAATACAGGCCTTGGTTGTGAAATGCCTCCTTAAAAAAACGTTATTTATAGTCCAGCTGAGTGCCTATCTCCATGGTCACCTGTCTCATGTTGACACTACATCCCATCCAGCAGAAGATCTGTCTATTATTCAGCATTGCTTCCAGTATGTGGCTTGGGTGTACAGACCTCTTGCTGGCTGCATTTCTCAGATGGACACAGAACCCTTTGCTGAAATTGGTGTCTGAGTTCTTGAGTGGGATATGAAGCCCTCTCCCTCTCCCTCTCCCTCTCCCTCTCCCTCTCCCTCTCCCTCTCCCTCTCCCTCTCCTTTAAAATTATTAGGACCTACTTTTAGTTTTGTATTACATGCCACCAATACAGGCCAGAATTTTGGATGGAGAAAGTGACTGAATTTTCCCAACAATTCTCTCACAAGAGCCAGAAATACAGAACACTCGTACACTATGGAAAACTCCATCTGAAGTTAGTCCCTGGCTCAGGCAGAGCAGGATTACTGTTAGGTGACTGTCCCAACAACAAGGCTTTATTTAGTATGGGATGGTCATGAATGTTTTGTTCTTCAGTCTCGTGCACCTGGGAAACTGCACTAAGTGCACAGTCTCTAAAGCTAGCATAGTCCTACAGGAGATTTCATGTAAGGTGAATCAAGATTTTAAAAACTCCCTGACAGTGTTACAGAGGTATTTCAGACTTCCATTAATTACTTGTTTGCACATTAATTGCTTACTTACCCCGCTGCTTACACATGTTGCATTCCACACCTCTGCACCAGACTGTTTAGCTTCAGCTTGCTGTTTCAGCCTTTTGCTGTGCTCAGCAGAGAAATATGGTACATAAAGTGAATCATTCACTTTTGCAGCATATAGGAGTTAAATATCATGTTATAAACAAGTCTTGGGACTCTGAGCCCTCAAGCCTGATGTCATTCTCTCCCTAATATATAGACGTGACAGGGCTACTGATGTGCTCTGGCCACACTATACTCTGCCAATGAAAAATGCTTTATGCCTCCAGCACTCCTGTCTGCTTTAATTAGCTCATAATCTCATTGGAAGGATGTAGCAGCACCAGCTGCAATGGGTTTCTAGTCTGTAGCTAAGGCTCAGTGAAACTAACATAACCAGCAGCAATTTTCCAAGAAGAAACCAGCAAGCCTCCTGGTCCCTTTCATTTACAAATTTTCCAAGTCAGTGGTGACACTGCAGTGAAGGACCACAGCCTTGCCCTCCTGTAGGATTTCCCCTACACAGTGTTTGTACTCAAAACAGCCACAGGGAGAAAAGGTGGGCATTTCTGGGCATATCTGGGTAGACACAGAATCTGCATTCTTCTTCCAGCCTTGCTAGTCTGGTCTAGTTTTGTTTTGGAAGCTGCAGAGTAGTTTTGGCTGATAGTTTGAGCTTGGTGGTGTACCAGTGTGTGAGTGCGTGTCTTTTGCGGGCAGCGTTTGTTGCACGTATGGTCTGGAGACTGCAGAGCTGCAGCAAGGAACACGCTGAGCCTCAACTAATGAGTGCTCTCTGACAGTACAATACAAATTGTATGGACAAGGAGAGGCCTGAACCCAG
Organism: Phylloscopus whistleri; assembly: GCA_017589585.1. NCBI lineage: Eukaryota > Metazoa > Chordata > Aves > Passeriformes > Phylloscopidae > Phylloscopus > Phylloscopus whistleri. The sequence goes on along the minus strand of JADMLD010000683.1, from coordinate 4,062,868 downwards.
ACCATTATGAGGAAGGCAGGAGAGAGATTTAAAATGCTGTTGTTTCTTGTTTTCTGTTTCTTTCAAAAATGACTCTGTGCCACAGTAAACATGGCTAACAACTCTGCCTGCTAGTTCAGAGTGCTGGCTGAGGCAGCTCACATCTGCCTGCAATCGACTCTGTAGACATATCCTACATGGCTTCTGTACTGGAGCTGGCTCCTCTCCTCCTAACTCTGAACACAGGCAGAGTTCATGTGTGACCCTTTACACCCGCACCTATAAGCACACCCAAACGGAGGGAATGTGGGCTTTATGGGAATTAGCCTTGTCCTGAGGTGTGAAAAATCTTTTTAGGTCCGGCAGCCATATGAATTCAGTGTAATAAGTTGTAATTGGGCATGTCCTGGCTTGTTTGCACTCTTAATAACAACACAGCCTTCATAATTTGACACAGATATAACCCATTCTGTCACAATGGTAGGTTGCCAAGGTTTATTCTTTTAACAAGGAACACAGATTCTTTTAATGTCTAAAAGCTAATGAGGAAGGATTTCCAAGTGCAATGTGATTACACAGGAATGCTTTTCTCCTTTTCTCTTCTTTTCTTTTCTTTTCTTTTCTTTTCTTTTCTTTTCTTTTCTTTTCTTTTCTTTTCTTTTCTTTTCTTTTCTTTTCTTTTCTTTTCTTTTCTTTTCTTTTCTTTTCTTTTCTTTTCTTTTCTTTTCTCTCTCTTTCCTCCTCTCCTCTCCTCTCCTCTCCTCTCCTCTCCTCTCCTCTCCTCTCCTCTCCTCTCCTCTCCTCTCCTCTCCTCTCCTCTCCTCTCCTCTCCTCTCCTCTCCTCTCCTCTCCTCTCCTCTCCTCTCCTCTCCTCTCCTCTCCTCTCCTCTCCTCTCCTCTCCTCTCCTCTCCTCTCCTCTCTTTTTCTTTTCAGACGATACATCTACTGCAGAAGGATGTGGGGACAAAATTGCTCCCACCCCCACGCTTGATGTAAGCAATAAAGTAGCTTGCTTCCTGTACTTTCTGTGAACTTTCTGACAAATAAATGAAGCCATATTTGATAGTAACTCATAAATGCTTCTTATGTTGCTCTTTGGAAAAGCTGGTAAATCAGTGTACAAAGGAGACCTCAAAGATTTCCCAGTTTATGCTTCCAAAAATAATCTTTCATCCCATATTTCAGAAATTGGACTTTATAGTGTGGAATGGTGCCCTTTATTGGAAACAGTGAGTCTGTGACCTTTGTTACTGTGGAACAGGTAATGGCCGAGAGACATCTGGATTATGGACCTGTTTTCTTCTTTTAAACTCTTTAGTATCCTTAAAATGTTAAGTGTTTCCATACTATTTTGAAAGACCTCCCCAAATTTCTGCCATTTTTTCTCAGAAATTCATTCCCATCTTTATCTGCTTGCCATTGCTCTTGCTCTTTTAGGCTTGCAATGTCTTGATTTTCGTTTCTTTCCAAACACCGCTGGTTTGACAATCACCTTCTCTTAAGCTCCTGCCATTCAAAACAGCCTTCTTATATCTCTGTTTCACTGCTTCACCGCTTCACCACTTATTCCAAACCTCAACTGAAAGCATAGTTTCTTTTTTTGGCTGTATTAATATCAACTCAGACACTGACCAACAATTCAGTGCTTTAATATTTTCCCCATAAAGCCCTACTCATTGTAAACCACCATCTTGTAACCTGCACGAAGAAGATTCTTTTGTATAACTGAAACACCATTCGGACACATTGCTTTTAGTTTGATTTTTTTCCACGTGAATTTTTTTAAAATATGCAATTTATACATTTGGTAGATGTTGTTTTAAGACGGGATAAAAATTGGCAAGCTCTGGGCTGTTAGGTATGCTCAATAGCCTTTTCTGGGAGGAGAGAAGGAGGTTATCTGGCTCCTTGCTTTTTGCTCTGTCAGCAAGTCTGAAGATTTCAGAAAAAGCTGCACCATATCCTATGCAGGAGAAAAGGCAACACTATTTCTGGAGATGACAGAAGATTTTGTTTTTGTTAATGAAAAGCACGGCCTTCTGGTGCCACAGTGAAATTATCCAGCTATAGTATATGGATGTGGTGGGATGAGGAATGATATGATACTCAGCATGTGTCTAGACTTGTTCCCTTAATGTCTTAACACTAAATGCTGTTGTACAAAACCTCCTTGTTCAGGAATCGTACATGTATTTTATTTAAATATGGATGGCAGATTTATAGAAAAAGTTGAGTCAAGAAACAGACAATATTGCATATAACAGTGGAAACTCATTCAGAGTATGACTTTCTGAAGGTTGTGTACAATGATAATGATAACCTCCTTAGACAAAGAAAAACTCATCAACATCACATGATATTGCTTCATATTTGGCACCAGGAAAAAGAACTTCTCTAATTAGAAATAGGTTTTAATTGTGAACTCCAGTTTCAAAAAATAATTTGGGCACCTGGGAACCTAAATTAGACTGGGAATTTATAGTGTTTCTTGGAAATGCCTGTACCTTCCAAATTTCTGTGCCATTGTTATTAGAATGAAGCTGAATTCCAACAGAAATAATTGGGAAACTTCAAGAACTTAACTGATGCATCTAAAGATATTTCAGGGTTGTCTAACTAAAAAATGCCAGGAAAACACTCGAAGACTAAATGAACTTGCCGTGAATGCTGGAATTTTCACAGCCTGTGAAATGAATTCATTGTTTTGCAACAGCAACAAAACTGCAGCATTTTTGCGGCAAACTCTTAGGACTAAAAAGTCATCTTTGAGAGAAAGCGACACGTGTGATGGAATGAATGACAAAAGCTTCTATGCAAGGAATATCACTCCTGATGAACCCAAAGTGGTGAACAAATTTTAGAGGTGAGCTTGGAGGAAAATAAGACATCTGATCTGTATCTGTATCTTTTGAAGGTCTTTCCTACTGACTTTATTGATAGGGTCCTTTGCAAAACTGATATTCCACCTTATCACACTGTCATTTTCTCCTGTGGTTTGGAGCAGGTCCAGGTGACACCCTGGTGTAGCTATCTCAGAGTGAGTCCATAGTTGGTGTCTCAGCATGTGAAGAGGAGCGTGTCCACAGTCAGTCATTGGTGCTGGAACAGCATGCATTGTTAATAGCATGAACTAGGAAAAAAAAGAATAGTTTTGTAAAAAATAAAAATATTGCAATTTTTCTTGAAAACTATTCAGATATTGGTGTTTCTGATCAGTGAATGTACTTTCATGGTCATTTTCACACACGGTATGGTTATTTAAAGATTTCTCTGGAGAATGATTCAAACACAAATTGGCAGCTCATGTCAAACATCCTTAGGGCTGCTGAAGCCCATCAACAGAGCGGGTCTGGTTTTGTGCATTTTCCTGGTTTGAGGAGCCATGCCATGATGCCAAGGATCTCACAGTGATACATGTGATACATGTGATACAGTGATACATGTGCTGTGGTCTTAGGCTGGGTGAAGCCACAAAGCCTCACCTTCAGAGAGGTGGACTGGAGGCATCCTCCAGCTCAGTACCCTCCTTCTACTGTGCTCATAAGCCTTGCCAGTCTGGGCAGAGCAGACATCTGACCCCAGCCTACTCATGCTATCTCTGTATTCTCAGACTGAACATCCACTTTTAGGGCTAGAAGAATGTAGCTTTGGGGGCCTGTCCTCAGCACAGGTTACAACCCAGTGTTTTGCAGGTTGGCAGAGCAGACATCTGTGTTAGAAGTGATAGCCCAGAGTGCCATGTCCATCAGACCAACACTGGCTGCCAATTCTGTGCCACTGGGCTGGCTGTGTCCCAGTGTGCTGAGGATACACACTGCACCAAGGCCAAGGTTTTTGATCTCTTGAAGAAAGAAAAAATCTCCCATCAACCCCTTCCCACCTGAGTTATCTGGGAGATAAAAATACTGCTATTACAAGGGACTCCTTTTCTTTTCTCTGCAGTGCAGAGGATAACTCTGCACAGGTATGAATCAGGCTTCAAGGCTTGTGACCACAGTCTCAGGGGAGGTTCAGATGGAAGCTTTCTTCAGGTTTGGTGTCATGTGGAGGGTGCCTGTGTGTGGCAGGGGTCTGTTCCAGGGCTAGTGAGCACGCTATCTACCCTGACAGAACCCGAACAAAAGCTCATATTTTTTCATCGAATGTTTTCCAAAGTAAATGATCTGCAGGCATTTACCCAGAATATCATTAACATAGAAAGGGAAGCTGAATTTATTGTGTCCAAATGTTACATTAGTGTTTACAGGAATTCTGATCTTTAAATTTCTTGTTAAACATAATCTATTTTCTGTATATTATAGTAACCCTGTCTGGGATTTTAAATAATAACAGAGGACTATAAAATCTAAAATTTCTTTTTTCAAGTCATTAGATGCATTTATGGATTTAGAATATTCTGAATAATCCATTTTCTACTACAATATACTAGAAACACAGAGCTAAACAGTGTTTTGTTTATGGTCTGCTTTTTATTAACATTGTTGCATTTCATTATAGGGTAATGCTGGGTAAATGACGAATTTTGTTGACATTGTTATTTATTATGTACTTTCCAAATAAAGCTTTACATCTTATTACTAATGGGGAGGAAAAAAATGAGCTGGGTTTGACTCATGTAGCTTGATTAGAGTCATCAGATTTACGTCAAGGATGGGCTGGGTTGAGTCTCTCCTTGCTGAGGAGAAAGCTCGAAACTTTTGCCACTTAATTAGGAGAAACACACAAACATTTAAATGCTGCTCTTAAGTACAATTAGGCGATGAGAGCTGAGTTCAGTCTGTGTGCTGGGCAGAAATGGACTCCAGGAAGCTTCTTCTGGAAGAGTTTTGGAGAGAGTTTTGCAAGATCCCTCAGCCACATACCTCGACAGCTGGGAGTGCTTCCTGACACCCACCCAGGGACACTGCTGAAATATGGACATGGTATGAGTTATTTTCATTCTAGTGTCTTTCATGCCCTGGTTTCCAAAGGAAGAGAAGGCAGAAACATGAGCCAGAAATAGGGTCTGGGCGAGTTCACAATCATGGCGGTCTGGGAAAGGGTGGGAAGGGCTGAGAAGGGCACTGACGCACAGTGTGTGCTTGGCCTGTCGCACTCTGTCATATAAAATCTTACATAATCCACTGCAAATTAGTGGTGATTCTGACCACAAGGCTAAAAAAGGTGGTAGGTCCAGAAATTCACCTTTATGAGAGCTGGAAATCTCTCATAATACCCGGTTTCCAGCCTGAATTTCTTAATGGCTCTCTAATACCTCTTTGTTCTTATGCCAGATCATTGTCTTTAAGCTTAAAAAGCTCTTTCCCTTTTCTGGTGTTTATCCTCCAGCTGTATTTACAAAGAGTGACTGTATCCCCTCTCAGACTTGGATCTCCTTGGCTGAATAAGCCACTGTCTTTTAATTTCCTCTTGTAAAATAAACTCTCTGTTACTTGGATCATCCCAGCAGCCATTTCTACACCTGTTCTGGTACGAGTTCCTTTTCTGTCAACGTGGGTGACCCAAATGGCAAACAATACTTGAGATTTCACACAGGCCTTGTATTGGCAGCTTTCATACTCCTAGGAACCACTTGCTGGATTTGCTCTGATCACTCTACCTTTTCAGAAGTGCATCCTCTAGTGCACAGGCATCCCTGTGGCTCACTGGTACAGTTTTCTCATTGCTGATGAAGTAGCTGAAGAGTTTGAGTCAAGGTGACAGTAGCCCTCAAGTTTTAAACTCCAGTTGCATGATCCTAACTTTCAAAAATTACAGCTAAATGCCCAGTTGCATAGCATGAAACAAGGCAGTGGAAGAGCAGAGGTCTTGTTTATGACAGTGAAACCTCTTCCACTGTGTCCTGTTAGGTCTGGCAGCATTTGCATGTAGCTTTTTTCACTGATCATGGTGTTAGACAAAACTTGAGATGATGGTATTAATTAAGCAATAAAGCAATGCCAAATCTGTGTGGGATGTAGGTAGTTTTAAAAGGATTAAGCACTTTATAAATAAAGTACATCTGGAAAGCAAGGCTTCTAGTACCCCAGCAAACTCCCTCCCACCCAGTGAATTCCTTCTTGGCTGTGCTTGTCTGCCTCAACCAGGCTTGCCTCCCATCACTTTGGGATTTTTCATCACTAAAATCCAAATTTCAAGGACACCTGTCTTATGCAGTTTCTCAGGACATTTCATATTTGTTAGGATTGTTTTTTCTGAAGTTTTCTGTGTTTGTGTGTGTGTGTGTGTGTGTGCATGTGTGTTTAAATAGAGGACGTTTAAGGTCAGCCAGTGGGTTCCTTAACTATTTCAATCTGTGTCTCAGTGGTAATATTGCTCATATAAAATTGTTTGTTATTGCTGAAAATTTCAATATATTTCATGTGATGATGGATTTAAAAGCAAAATATTGATATTCAGCTAAACAAAACATGATCAATATTTTCTCAAGGTGTTACAGCTGTTATAAAGCTGACTCACAAATGTCCACAGTATAAACAAAGCTGAAATGCCTTTTAAAAAAAAATTACAGGTTCTTTTGGACTTGTACCTTCTTTATAATCTGTTTGGAATCCAAATTCATGCTTAGTACCATGTGTACCATGGAAGAATCTTTGTTGGAATTTATTTCCCATCCAGTATCACAACACATTTGTTACACAACACAGAAAAAATGTTTAATACTTCATTTTCCCTTCACTGTGGCCCCATGCTTTCTTTGCTTTTTATTCCCCTCCCAGAATGTAACTCAATATACCAAATGTTGGAAAAATAGTTGCTGCTTGATAAAGAAAGGCAGCATAAATAAAATCTCAACTATTCAGTCAATTATAAATGTGCTAAACTCTTTGTATTTAGCAATGAGTCTTAATATCTGCCATTATGGCGATAACCTAAGAAGGAGTGAAGAGTGTGAGCATGTGTGTTTGTGTGTGTACATGTACATGTTCATGTATTTGTCTACATATATGTCTACAAATGTGTATATATGTGGTTGGAATGGAAGACCCTGCCATTCCCCTGCTGGCTTCCTATTTAGCCATGGTTGTCATAGACAGGATGAAGTTTCTGCTGAAAAAAAATTCAGGTCTTATTACCAACAGTAATAATAATTGCTGGTTTTAAAAACTCCTAAAATCTAGTCTGGAAAGAGCAAAAAATAAATAAAAGATCATATAATAGGGGTGCTAGCTGCCCATGCCAGGAGGAAATTGCTTGGCAAAGAATATCTGACATCCTTTAAAATCCTTTAAAAGTTATTCTGTGTACCAGTTTCAGAGAGATGCTGGCCTGACTTCCAGCTGACTAATGGCAGCTCCATGGAGAGTAACATCAGTGCCCATTCCTTAGTTATTACCAATAATATATCACTTGAAAAATAAACAGAAAGATAAATGACAGGACAGATGTCTAATGAGGCAGAGGTTAAGGAGTGTTAAACTGTGCTGGACACCATCCGACATGCCGGTGTTAAATTATGCTGGGTGCCCTGAGCTCCCTCCCCATAAAAGGTCAATGCTCTGGGTATGTTCCTGGATGATTTATGAAATCAAAGAATGGCCCACATGCCTATCTCTCTGGGAGGTGAGCAGCTTGCAACATTGTCAATCGCAGCCCCATAATAAACCAAATTTAAACATCACTCGAATCAATCCATCTTCGTCACTCGCTCCATTGCAAGCTCTCCTCGGCCTTGTTCTCACTAGCCAGCCATGACATGGCATATTGTTCTTCATCTACGTCCCTGTAGCTATTTGAGAGGCCTGCAGTGCTCTCTGCTAAGGTTAGAAACCCTCTGAAAATGGCTGTTTCTTTTGGACCAGGTCAGACTTGCTCAGTCTCTCTGCTGTTTCCATGCTAGCTGTATGAGTAGAAGACATTTTCCTGTGTTCAGTATCATTTGTCCTGTATTTTTAGATTAAGTACAAATACCGTATTTATAAAGAAAATATTTTAATTTCAGATTCAGTATTTAACTACATCATCATAGGTTAGCTTTATCCTTCATGCCTGAAGAGTTAGAGTCACTATCCTTAAAATCTTTCTGAAGGACATCATACACTGTGCCCCCACAGAAATCCGCGGTGCCGTCAGGTGTTTGCCAGTTGTAGCTGATGTGAGTAGATGCGGTTTCTCTAGTTCTTCCAGCTGGCCTCCACTCTTTCAGCTTACCTTTTGTTTTCATTAACTTAGTATCTGCTTTCTGCTCAATAAAAAAGTGATTGCTAGGTAGTGATTGTGTGCCTTTACTACTTTCAAGGTTGCAAACTTCATGGGTTTTTTTCCCATTCCTGTTTCTGAAGAAACACGGCAAGACTCACCAATGTGTCCCAGTTACTAGAGGAAGCATGTGGAGGAAGAGAGCAGATCCTTGTAAGACCAGTGTGGCTTTAGTTCTCTACCTGCAGATCAGGCATGTAGAGGGTCAGCAGAGTACATTCTCTCTGACACAGTCAAGGTGAAAGGAAAGACCCTGGTGAAGGAGCAAGGAACCAGGAGTCAGTTTTTGCTACCTTTTCAAACAATTAATTTGCAAGCTGGAAGTCAGTGCAGTCATTTGAAAGTCTTGTTAACCTGAGCTGTTTCACATATACTGAAGATAAGTATGGTGAGCTGAGAGTGACTTTCCTCAAAGAAATGCCAGTAAGCAGATGCTGCAGGTACCCCAGCCTTTGTTCAGCAGAAAGGCAGAAAGATACATGTTCTGCCTCTTGCCTGGCTTTTTTTAGAATAATTTGCCACTGAAAGCAGAGTGAATTTTGTACGGAAAGAGTCACAATGGTGGCTCCATGGTCTGTGTGTGTTTTCTGCTGTCCAGCGGGACTATCTCATAAACAGGGTGCGGGCTCCTGACAGCCGCTGGAAGTGCTTCCCAGAATGGAGTGGGAACTTTCCAAATGGACAAAGTGATTTATTACTGAAATAACTCAGAGGGGTGTGACTTAACAACTGTTGTAATTGAAAAATGGAACCAAAGGCACAGAACTTGTTAGAACTCATTGGACTGAAGTTCTGATAGCACTTTGTTGCCAGTAATGTTGTATTTTTCCTGGCTTTCTGTCTTATTTGCCACAGGATCGCTGAATATCCCTGGGAAGGTAGAGGAGGAAAAGGGATGTCTCAGATGTGATCCAATCTTAGAAATGGAAAATGTCAGAGAACCAGAAGTGTGCAGAAAACACAAGAATTACTCAGAAAAATGTCAGGAGGCAATTTTCTGCTAAGCCAGTACCTATAGGTAATTCTTCTGAAAAACGTACAGCAAAACTGGAACAAATGCCTTTTAATCCAATCAGTTATATAATTTAATTAGAAGTCCTCAGAAGATATGGTGAGCCGAACAGAGATACCAAGTTGATAAAAAAAAAAACAACCCAAAAACAAAAACAAAACCAAAAAACTTCAATAAAGGCTTCCTCTAGGATAACAGAGAGGCTAACTTTCACTTTTAACTGTCAACTGAAGCTTAATGTGACTCCTGAAATCCTCAGAGGACATTCACAATAAAAATAATCAGCAATTTGATCTTTTCTTTAAAGAACTAGCTGTGCTTAGTTCTGTGGAAATAGGTAGGCTTGGGCTGAGGAGGAGGAGGTAATCCCAGGTCTAAGCACATTATTCTCCTGTTTGCCTGACTGTAGAAATGGGCATTAGTCAGCCAGGCTAACTGAAGACCTAGAAGCTCTCACTCTGCTTTTCCTGCTGTCCCACTTTTGGTCATTTTTTTCACTGATTGTGAAGAAGATTGCTTTGCTCAGGATACCTTCAAGTTTTTCAAGGCTGAGGTAAGTAAAGTCACCTCAACTCACTGAGTTCAAGGGACATTTGGATAATGCCCTCAGGCACATGGTGTGATTTCTGGAGCATCCTGTGCAGGGCCAGGGGTTGGACTCGATGACCCTGATGGGTCCCTTCCAACTCAGCATATTCTGTGATTTTATGATTCTATGGTCTAATGAAGTAGGATTTATATTCTAATGGCCACCAAGAGGAAATCTTTCTAGTGTTAGAGGTCAAATACTTATGTCAAGAACACTTTATTCAGTAGCAATAAAAAATTCATCCATGAACCTATAAAAAAAGCCCTCTGGGCCTTCATACATCTGCGGGTATTATGTGTGTTCCTCTATATGAGAACAATAAGTATTTTCCTGTGTTTTGTTCCACATGGGCTTTATGATTCCATAACCTTTCTGTGTTTTCAATGAAAAAAAGATTAGATGGGGCCACTTGAGCAACAGCAATTCTATTTGCAATCTCAGAACTTTAAATCTTTTCCAAAAAGTGATTTATAGGCAGTCAATAGATTTGAGTGTCATCCAGTTTTGGGATACAGGTCATAAACACTGACACATCATAATGGTATGGAGAACTATTATAATGGCGCCCGGTAGCATGGCTGTAGCTAAAGAGCTGTCAGCAATTTAGAGCTGTGTGAAGAAATTTTGAACATGAAGTACAATGGGTGAATTTTGGCTTCATGCCTGTGTCATCAAACAGCAAAAAAGCACTTTTAAAGAGTTCAGTTTCTCTGGATGTACTTTTTCTCTCCTTTGTTTGTTGCCAAAAGGGGAGCTATTATTTTAGGGAAAAATACTTTCCTCTCTTTCTTTCTCTTCTCTTTTGAGAAGCAAAGCCAGTGTCATACTATAGCACTAGAGCTGAGGACAGGAGGGTGGAAAAGGGTCAAAAAGTAAAGTGGGCTGTCTGCTTGGAAAGGGAAAACTTGAGCAATGTAACCAAGAGCACTCTTAGCATTTGTAAATAAGAAAAAAAGACATTCTGTGTTAAGAAGTTGAGAAAGAAAACCTGTTAATATAAGTCGCCCTAAATCCCCAATTGTTCATTGTCTCATGTGAAATATAATTACTCAGAGAAAACATGGGACTCTGCAAGATTTGATCTTTGCTTGGAAAATCCTAATTTAGGACTAATTCTTGGATATATTCACTGCAGTGACTGTCCTGGGTTGAGGAATTATAAATTTAATTCAAAAGTATTCCAATGTTTCTGTAGATCCATTAAGGCCAAGTCTAGAGATAATTTTTATTTTTAATAGTTAAATTAGCCAGAGGAAGAGAGGGTGCTTACCTCTGGTGATCTTTCTGTTTAAGGACAAAGAATTCTGGGGTTACCACTCTCAACAGCCCTTTCACTGTTATTGCACACAGAGATTATCTAGAGAGGGATTGCAAATGATGTTGTGTTGATGCCTGACAGGGGATACTGCACCTCTCTTAATCACGGCAAATAAATTGCTATGACTTTGGGAGGTGCCTCCCCTCTCCTTAAAAGCAGTAAGTTGGTTGGATCACTGAGTTTTTCCCCTTTCCGTTTGCATCTTGAAATCTGATCATCTTCTTCTCATAGAAGTAGATGGAAAAAAATCCTCTTGACTGCAACACCAGGGCTTTTTTTTTTTTTTTCTTCTGGGGAGAAAGAGTGCTGCTTTGCTTAATTCTTAACTAGGTTGTGTACCCAAAACTATAAATCTTTCAGTCCCAGTTTCCTGACACACTCAAGTGGAAACTGAAAAATATCCTTATTTTAACTTTTATTACATATCGAATTTTGCAAAGGTATCTCTGCCAACAAAAATGACTATGGGTTGGGAAGAAAGACTATAAATGGCTGAAAGCTGGTGATATTCACTTAATGAACAGTACAGTTGTGGTCTGAAATGTATGTCTAATGTCAGAATTCAAATTCCATACTTCCAAGGATGTTGAAAAAAGAAGGAAGGAAGGAAGGAAGGAAGGAAGGAAGGAAGGAAGGAAGGAAGGAAGGAAGGAAGGAAGGAAGGAAGGAAGGAAAGCACAGCCAACATTTTTATGATCATTTCAGATTGTTTAGATTAAAAGCTGAATTGTGGACTTTTTATTCAGACTTAGGGAGAGGTTTGTCAAACGTTTTGATTTCCAGATTCTTAAAATATTCTGCTTGATTTTCTGAGGCCAACAACAATCATTTTGTATCATGAAGCATGAGTTAGGAGGAAGGACATGATAAGTCTTTGGGGCATCTTCTGTACTCAGCTACATATCATATTTCACTCTGATCTTGAGATGAAACCAATTTCAAGATGATACAGCTGTAAATGATTCCCTGGTCATGCAGGCAGGACAGTCAAAGGTGCTCAGTCCATGGTGTTAAACCAAATGTTCAGCATTCAGCTGCATAAACACATCAGGCACTGAGTGGGCAACTGGCTCACGGGTTGTGGTGAATGGGGTGATATCAGGCTGGGGACCTGTCACTAGTGGGGTTTCACAGGGCTCCGTCTTAGGCCCTGTGCTCTTCAGCATCTTCATAAAAAGACTTGGACACAGGGCTGGAAGGGATACTAAGCAGAAAACAACACAGCAAAATAAAATTTAGGAACAATTGGGTTTTTGTTGTTGGAGGTGATGGTTTTCTTTGTTCATTAGTTCTGTTTTGCTTTTCTATTTCACTCTGAACCAAAGGTTGAGTTATCTACAAGGTTCTACATGTGACTAGGCAAGTATGCTTCATTTCTGGAATGGCATGGCATGGCATACATTTTTCTGTGACAGCAGAGGAATGGTGCTGAGACTTTGGTTCAGAAGGACCTTAAAGTACGAATTTTTGTGACTATTCTGTACTTAAAATCAAGTAACTGGCTTAGTGAGTTATTGCTGAGTTTGTCCTGTGCAGGGCCAGAAGTTGGACTTGATGATCCTTCCAACACAGGATATTCTATGATTCTATGAGTACATTACTGAACTGACGCTGTAACCTTCGTGTGAGAGGAGTGTTTTTGTATATATAAAATTAAAATAGTGGTTATTGGTTGTATTTTACAGGTGCACTGCAGAATAAATTCAGGCCCTAAGGAAACTTGAGATCTGGGAGAGGCAATGCAGACAGGACAGAATACTATAAAAATATCTTTTTGTGATGACTTTTGGCAATAGTTTCAGAACCTATTTTTACAATGTATTGCTTTTATTTGTCCAAGTCCCATAATAAGGAATAAGATGCTTGCACCATTAAATCTGACTGCTCTTTGCATAATTTGGCAAGGATTTAGAATGACTGTGTGAATCAAGAACAAATGTTTTTACACCCCAGAGTGAGAAAATACTCAGCGTATTGAATGGAAAGATATTGAATGTTTTCCTTTGGCATTACATATTTTCAAATGAGTTGTTCTGCCAATTATTGCATATTAGACCTATAAAAAAGAAATGAAATATTTAAAAGGTGCTAAATTTAATTGCAGTTTGCTACTCTTGCAGTTACATTCTGAATAGGGGGAGCTGTAAATGGCAAATGCAACGGCCTGGTTTAGCTTGATGTTATTTCTGCAAAAGTGATGAGCTAAATGGAAAGTATATATCTTCAGACACAAGGAGCCAAAGAGACCGTTTTCTCCACTCTTCTCTTTGAAAGATGTCTGTAATAAAATTTCTGGGGATGCTCTGAGGATATTCCCTCTCTGGACTGTGAGCTCCATTTGTTCCTTATTCACACATCCATTCCAAACTTGGACCAAATGCTTCATCTCCTCTCCAAACCGCCATAAATGTGACATGTTATTCCACAAATAGCTGAACAAATGAAGCCTATTTGGCCATGGAAATATATCTCCTTCCCTTTGTACCACAGTAATCTGTCTCTGAATCTGTCTTTTCCACTTTGATGGCTCACTCTCCCTCTCACCTATACTCCATGAGTTATTACTCTGAGGTCTTTTCTGTGTTCCCCCTTGCCTCCAGTTTTACCCTAATTCCTGTCTCTCTTCTCCACGCTCTTTAATCTGGCTTCCTTCTCACCTTCTAAACTGTCTGCCTGGACAGAATCTCACAGAAGCTGCTCCTACCTGAACTCAAATGTGCATATGCTTTCTAAGTCATTTTCTGGCTTACATGAAACCGAAGAACTTTATTCGTTAATATTTCTATCCCCTCACCATGTTTGCTTGAAATGAGCAATTGTGTTCCAGTGTTATTTGGGTGTCATGTAGCTGAGCGGGCAAATAGACTGCAGAAGTCCCTTTCTCAATGTTGCTGGAGTAAGAGGAAATTTAAGTGTCTGTGTGTCCTTTCTGTTGCACGGTGATTTTTGACTAAGAAGTGGATTTGTTATACACTGATTTTTCCAAGCGTAAATTTTTTGAATTTTTGCATTCAGAGGTTTTATACCTTGGCCACAGAGAGGTGGGGAGAACAGATGCAGACCAAATGCTGTGCCAGATTCTTTCAAAGGAGATGGACAATAAGTCCTTGCGTAATTGAACTGCTTGGGTCCATCTCACGCACTGGCTTGCTCACCAGTCCTCCAAAGACCAGTGACCAGAGCAAATCTCTATGTATCTCATTTGCTAGGATAGATAGTAAATTATAAGTACTTTATAATTACTTCATAATTGCAGGTCTGCTGCTGGAATTAAAGGATATGGACAGTAGAGCTTTATTAAGATCCTGTATGAAAGCATCTAAAATTCTTAGCATCGGGGAAGACTAAGATTGCTATCCTGAAGCTTGCTAGTACTCCCATGCAAAAGAGAGAGTACTTGGATGATGGAGTCATGGCCCAAACAGTTGTTGTTACAGGTAGGGAAAGCCTGTCTGCTGACTGCAAGGGCTCAGCAGTGGTTTTGCCTGCTGACACCATATAAGCATGTTTTATATCTGTCCGACCCAGCCCGTATGTCCTCCTCTGGCATATCATGTCCTTAGACTGGTCTTGGGTTTGCTCCTGTTCTGACACTAAGACGGAATTGACAGCACCCTCAGTTTAATTTTTATATCTGGTGGTACTAAAGGAAAGGTTGACTTGCTGTAGTAGGATATCATTTGGCAGCCACTATAGAGAAAAAACCCAAATAAATCAAAACCAAAACTGAAGAGGAAAAATTCTAGCTGCAATCCATGTTGACTAGTGCTGCACTGGAAATTGCTCCCTTATATAACAGGCGTACTTTCTGAAAAAGTATATTTTTTAAAAGAATTAAAAATCTTTGATATAGAGAATATCTACTTTCTCCCTAATTCTTCTCTCTTTTCTCTCTGGAATAATAAAAATTATTTGAGTGAAGCTTCCCTACCCTTTCTGAAGTCCTAGAAAAGACCACGGAGTCAATTGAGTTTTCCTCCTTCTTTATCTAAACAGTTTGAAACTATTTTTTTTTTTTGTCCTTTCTCTATCACTTATGTAGATATGTGTAACCCCTACATAAGGGGATTGCACATGTCTGTATTGGAATAACAATAATAAAGTCTGGTGCCTATCAATATCATGCTAAGCTGAAGCAGATATATTTGAGGATCCAGTGGTCCTCAAATAATTGAATTTTTGCATTCAGAGGTTTTATACCTTGGCCACAGAGAGGTGGGGAGAACAGATGCAGATCAAATGCTGTGCCAGTTTCTTTCAAAGGAGGTAGACAATAAATCCTTGGGTAATTGAACTGCTTACACATGGTGGGGTGTGAACTACAATTCTGGTCAAGACTCCACTTTTCCGTTTTGGTTTTCATTAGAAGTAATCTTACATTAGGTGTTTTCAAAAGTCTTTTGATCTACAATGAGAAAATCCACAAATAAAATCCTAGCTTGCTATCCTTATTTGTTCTAGCAAGCTCTTAAAAAAATCAAACCCTCAAAAAAAATCTAACACTTCCTCCTCCACAACTGAAATATTTTGGATCCAGATGAAATGGACTCAAACTTGGGCCAGAAAAATCAGTCTAGTTAATTAAAATACATTATCAAATATTTGCTTTCATGGCCATGGGATGCTGTGGAGGCCCACAGTATAAAGGAGTCCAAAAAATATTATGTCTTCAGGGAAAATAGATCTATTCATGGCTTTTACAGCTGATGGTCAGGCTTCAGCCTCTGCCTCAGCAAGACCCTAAGTGATGGTGTATTGGAAGGAAAGCCAGAGAAAGGACTATTTTAGAAAAGTTGTCTCCTTATAATGTCTCTCTACATCCATTACTGGCTGATATTGTACACATGATGCTGGACTAAAGAAATCTTTTTCTTGGTAGTACAATTATTTTTATTCCTGATATCTGTCCTATTAATATAACTGGTAAAAAGATGGGCATTTAGCAGCTTTCATTCTTTTTTTCAATCAGATGTGATATTAAATAATGAAATGTCTCTCACTTGTTTGGATATTAAAATGAATTTATTTTCTCTTTAGATTCACCTGAAATTGTGAAGAGTTCCCTGAGTTTTTAAAATGTGCTAAATTATTTGTAAGATTCTTATGAGTTTGGCTGTTATTCTCTATGAATTTTTCAAAAGGAAAAATTGTTTTATTTGCTGTGACCATTATACCTCAGTGTGGGACAGAAAAATAACTAAATGTACACCAAAAATTCTGTTTTATGGAGAGCTTCAGAACTTTGTTCTAGAATCTAGTTCCAAAATGTCAATTTAAAAAGCTGAAAATTACTTTTAATGGCTTGTTTTAAACTTGACTTTTTAAAGCATGTAATGCTCAATATAGTCTTTTATACAAGATATATCAATACATTTTCCCCCCAAAGACCGAAACAAGCTTGCATTTTTATTTGGTACCTTTTTATTGCATTTTTAGATGTCCTTTCTCCTTTGACAAAATTGCACTATATTTTTTTTATTTAGATTGAACTCTATTTTCTGACTTCAAACATGTTCTCTCAAAGCTGACCTGAGCAGTTGTAAGGAGAAACATAAAGAAAACCTAGAGCCGCATTCACTGTCAGTTGTAAATAATTTTCATAAGCACAGATTTTTGGATTCTTGTTTGGGTCCTCAAAAAAACGTCCCTCCCCTTTTATGCTCTGAATTTGTCCCAGATGACTTCTCATTCCTTGATCAGCTTAGATTAGTCCTTCATGTTGTATTTTTCCAGACAGTTGCCAGTGGCATTTACCATACCATCACAGAAATTCTGTTGCTGTGTTATCAACAACCACTCAAAACAGATGCAGACTGATGCTGAATACCAAATACCATGATCATCCATGCTTTCCTACAAAATCATATTACAAGTATTTCCTCTGGCATTGTTTGCTGTGAGATCTGGTTTCTGAAGTTCCCAGGCTAAAATCTCTCTCCTAGTTGCTAGGGAAGCAGACCAGAATGCTGATTGAAAATTTTGTTCTAAATGCACTTGTGCTTGTAGATAAGTGCCTTTTTTTCTTTCCTGATTTTCCTTTCCTTCCTTTGCAGGGTAATGTAACTGACATCAATGGATTAGGGAACTGCTTTTCCTTTTTCAGTGCTTCTTAGTCCCGCTTAAAAAAATTATTTACACAAAGTTTAAAAAATAGAGAAGATATGTTTTTATCCAAACAAATGTTTAAGACGAATGGCAGCTGCTAGGTGATTGACAGCCTGAGAGAAGTAGGTCCCATACCTTGAGCTGCCTCTGGCTGCCATTTGATAATCTCTTGGAGAAGAGAGCACCCAAACACATACAAGCACAGTCATATAGCTTAAGCCTTTAAAGGTCAATAGGATAGTTTATGCTATTTCCATTTCATTTGGGAAAGTTTCTATTTTAGTACTTACATCATGTAAGAAACTAAGAATGTATAAACTACCCTTAAAATATCTCTTTGTATGTGGTTTACTCAGAAGTGAACGTTTAATGTTATTTTTCTGTCATCAAATTAAATTTACAACCTGTAAGCTTTTGAATTAACTTGTCATTTCTGCTACTTAGACTTACATAGGGGAAATTGCTCCAAAGTTGCTGAACCTAGGAGAGAGCTTTTAATTTAGTTTTGTTAGGCTTTTTGTTTGTTCTGTTTGTTTGTTTGAGTCGTTATTCTCAACTTCATTTCTTTTACGTTTCAAGTTGTAAAGTAGCCCAAAGTTTAGTGCCCAAAGTGTTCAGTAGAAACATATATAACATTTTATAATGAAGGATACACCTGTTTAAATCCCCATAGCTTTACATGTGTGTATTACATAAAAAAAAATATTGACAGGTGATGCAATTTGTCTTTCGTGGTACCACCCCGCGAAACTCTTGTCCTGTAACCAAATGCCAAAATACAACTAAATACAACTAAAATACAACTAAAAGGTATAAGAAGAGCTCAGGCAGTTGTGCATAAAAGTGATAGTTACTTTTCTATTGGCTCCTTATCTGCTGGTCTAGTCTCATGGTAAATTAAGGACCAGCCCACCATGGTAGTAGTTCATAATTTAATGGGTTAAAATATCAGCTCTAATGAGTTCTCAGCACTGTGTTTAAGTATTTACAGCAGTATAAATTCATAGCAATTCCACTGATATTTGTAAAGGTTGGGTATTAATAAGATGAGAATCAGCATACTCATGTGCTTTTCAAAAGGAAATGTCACAGGCCAAAGTCTTTCAAAGGGAGGGCTGGGTTTTTGTTTTGAATAATGTTCCTTATACCAGGAAAGAAATATTGCTTACACAATGCTTCCCCAAGCAGAAGGTCATTTGCAAAGCGGAGTGAAGGAGGGAGTTGATCAGATTTTCCTTTGTGCGTTAACAGCATGTCATCAGGAATGTCCATTTCTTTGTAGCAGAACAGATTCTTGGACTAAGGAGACATTTTCAAAGGGTCATCAATCTGACCTTTTGCATCACAATAATATTTGGACACAGTAGTTGTCTAACTCATAGTACCTATATCCAAGCCAACTCTTTGCACAGCAGTAAGGGAGAGAGATGCAAGCATGGCATCCATGAAAAACAATATTCAATGTAGTGCATTAATCAGTGAGCAATGTACAATGTAGAGAATATAGAGGAGTTGAATTTGAAAGACAGTGCTTTTCTCTACTTTGGATTACATTTCTAAATTCACTAAGCCAGCCCTTATAAAAATGTGAGATGTGTGTAACTTGGTATGAAATAATTTCATCATAGAATATATCAAATTAGCCTGGCATTTGGGTACTCTTTTGCCTTCCACAGAGAATTGGCAGCTAAAGACAGGTGCTCTAAATCATGGCTGACTACTCTGTTCACTGGGTTTTCAGTGCAAAACAGGTGTGCCTTGACAAAAAGAAGGAATTCAAGGGGAACTACGTACTCTTGCTTTGGTTATTTTTGTTTGTTTGGTTTGGGGTATTTTGTGGAACCTGATTCAAGTTAGAAGAGGAAACTGGTTGTCTGTGGCTTTTTTTGAGAGTCCTTGGTATACCATAAGGTCCTGTGTGCTTTGGGAATGTTCATGACCAGATAGTTGAGAAACTTCACTAAAAACAAATTTGACACCTAAGGGTTCCCTACATACGACATCAGAGACATAATACAAGACCTATCTCCTTGAACTGTGATTTGTACTGAACCCATGACACTCAGAAGAGGTGGGGCTGTTGCAACTGCCTATTTAATTTGATTTGTTGAGTTCTGGCTTTATGAACTACCCCCATGAAAGCAAAGGCTGAACCTTTGGTGAGCTGCAACTTGAAATTATGCTAGAGAATTTGAGGCCACATACTGGACAGTACCAATTAGCAACAGCAAAAAAGCACTCTTTCACTTAGGGATTATTTGTTACACACATTTGGGGTTGTGGTTTTTTAAAATCGTCAAATTTTAAAAGGTTTTATCTGTTGGGGTTCTTTTTATGAGCAAGTGATTTAGTTAAATTATTAGTTATATTGAAACAAAGAGTTTTGTTGCTTATGTGGGTCTTCTCTGAATCTCTCTGGAATATAGAATGGAGAAATCCTTGTACCATTTCTTTTTAATTTTAAAGTAGAAAAATAAATTCTTCATAGGATTCCAGTAATACCTCTAAATTTCCAAACTTCAGTCAAGGAAGGTTTTTGTTCTCTCTTGTTATCTTCTTTAGTTCTCATTGTCCCCTAGCTTACCAGTGTATTTAACTGCTTTTGGGCCAATACTCCAAAAAACTTCAACTTTTAGCTTTGAAAAATTTCTTGTAAGAATTTTTTACAAGCTCTGGAATTTAATTCTGCAGGGACCTTGGGATTTTCTTTCATTTTGAGTAAAGTCTCAAGAATGAATGTGTGAGTTTGCCAGAAATCCCGAATCAAATTTATTTTTAATTAAAAATATTGATTTTGGATGGAAAATCAGGAGGAAGTATTTAAAGACTAGAAAAAACATATTCCTTCTTGAAAAATATTGTTTAAAGTGTAAGAAATTGGGTGAAATTAAACAGATGGGATCAAAATTACAAGGATCAGATTTTGATCTAAGGGATCATGAAATATTTAAAGAAACCTTAAAAGAAATAATATTGAAGCCCTGATCATATTTAATGGAGGTGAATAAGCCATATTACCCACATATTTTCTTGAAATATTATTAAGGTGTTATGAGCACTTTATACATTTTGGTGGTCTGGATGTGAATAAGGATTAACACAGCAAGACATCCTCTTGGAAGCTGAAATAGCCAGAACGTCGGGGTCTGTCCTTTCTTTCCTCAGTTGCCATTGATAGTGGAATATTTGCAATATATTGCAAATTGATAGTGGATTATATTTGCAACTCCTTGGGGTTCTACTGGCATTTTTCACAGA
This sequence comes from Phylloscopus whistleri, assembly GCA_017589585.1. Classification (NCBI taxonomy): domain Eukaryota; kingdom Metazoa; phylum Chordata; class Aves; order Passeriformes; family Phylloscopidae; genus Phylloscopus; species Phylloscopus whistleri. Next base: position 4,042,407 of record JADMLD010000683.1, on the reverse strand, counting down.
GTTGATAAATCTGACATATTGTAGCAGTTATGGGTGTGGCACATATCAGGGTACAATCATAGAAGAGCTTTCTGCTGGTTTCTCCTGCGTATCATGTGTCGGTCTAAAGGCACAACACTCCAGTAGGCCAAGAGCATCCTGTGCAAGACTGCATTTCCTGTGGAGATATTGCATGCAGCAACATGCAATACTGCTGCCTGCTTGGTGCTCATGACCCAAACTTTTCTCCTCTGTTTTCTCTTTTGTTTAAAAGAATTAATTCCCCCTCTTCCCATTTCATTTGGCAAAACTTGGGAAGATACAATTTCTCCCTCTACATTTTTGTATACCTTAGGGAGGCTTCGCTTTCTGTGTTTTTAAAATTCAAAAATTCAGTACTTCCCCTGCTTTGGGTTTGGAAACTAATTTCAGATTTCCTCAGTAAAAAGAACCATGAACTACTGCAGAGGGTATTTCTGCTTTGGTTATGTCAATATATTTTAACAGCAGCAAGCCTGTCAAAATATGTTTAAAAACCAATAGCACTTTTGAAAGCTAAGTGAGGTTCTTTTTAAAGCTTCTCTTCTGTGGAAAATGTGGAACCTTTTACACACACAAAGCATACCATTGGGGAGACACAAAATCTTAAAGAATTATTGAACATGAACACCAGCCTTCCCTATCCTCAGCCATGCCCTGAGTCTCATTTGTGTTATGCTTCTAGTCTTCAGCATTGTGTCTGTAAGGGAGATTTCCCATGAAGACCTTGACTTTTTTCCAGTGCAATTCCAGAAGATGCAAGGACAAGAAAAAAAAGATAACACAGTGTGAAGCAGAATTTTCTTTTGAGTGCATTGCCTGGAGGCTGATGCTTGTTGTGTCACCACTTGTCTCTCTCCCCTCCTCATTCCAAACAGTTCTTCCCTGTGGCTCTTGCTGTATGGGTACACAATCCTCTAAAGAAACCCCAGGAAGAAGAAGGTGCTGCTTTCTCCACTTGAGCACAGATCTTTGCATTTATGTTTGATCCTAGTTTTCCTATTCAGTCTGAGAAAACTTGATCCTGCACCCATTGAAGACAGTGACAAATCTTCCAAAGACTTTAGTGGTTCAGAAAAAAGTTTTATTAATCTTTTCTCTAGGAGTCCCCTTGTCTTGCAAAGCTACTTAAAACTAGATTTGCCTTGTCTGGAGGGGTGACAGGGAAAAATATGTCTTGATGGGATTGACTTTTCTGGAATTTTAATCAAAGTGCAGTATGGTAACAATGAGATATATGTTGTGTATGTGTATCTAAATATCATATGCATAGGAAATACAGCACGGATTAAGATGCGTGGTATAAATCGTACACATAACATATATTCAAATACACACATATATACACACATACTTATTCTACAAATGCATATGTATTTTTCATATGTGCATGATGCTGACTATGTGCTATTCTGTAATTACTGCCCATGTGCAATCTGCCAAAATGTAATCCTTTAAGATTATGGCTCCCTTTGCAAGTGGAAAGCTGTTAGCTGTGGTGAATAGCTAAGTTCTAATTTGGCAGTGGCCTTCATTTCTACTTCAAAACTCTCCCTCGCACACATACAAATTTCCAGAATGAGTTTTTCCCCTTTGTTTCATTTTAGTTGCTATCCTAAGCTATTTGGTAACACTGCAGCACTAAAGAGAGCAGCTGTTTCAGAAGAGTCTTATTTAAAGACAGCATAGAATCACAAAGAGGAGCGAAGAAGGGAAGCAGACTGTGTGGGTTGCTCATTTTGGAGAAGACCGGAAGGGAACATAAATAATAAAAAAAAACATTCATGATAAGCTTAGACGTATAAACTGTCTGGCTTTATCACAGTCAGTTGTGTCTAAAAGTAGGAAGACACCTGTCTATGCCTTGCAGAGATTTGAATGTAAGTTCTGGTAGGACCAACAACTTTCATATTTAGTTTTTCTAATGTGCATTTAGACCACACCTCAGAATCTGTGATTATCAGACATGTGCAACGATTACCTTTGGACCAGTGTGCAAAAATACCTGTGGACCACTGCTTGGAATCTCCCAGAAATGTGTTTGGTTTCTGTTAATTTTTATTTATTTCTTAATGTCCATTTTGGACGGCACTTCCTCTCTTTCTTTCTGCCAGAGTTCTTTCAAAACTGAGTTCTTCTCTTTCTACCATATTTTCATTTGATTCCTTTATGGATCTGATCTGAAGACTGTTAATTCCACAGCAAAACTACACAACAGACCACAAGGATCAGGTCCTAATAGACATTTAAGAAAGGTGTTAAAGAAATTGCTCTGAGGCTTAAAACCCATTAGGCATCCATGAAGCAGGTATAGTGGTGAGGGGGTTTTGTCCGCTCTGTTCTGATTAATATGCCTTTCCCTTCCTAATCTGATTTATTTCATCAGATGTTAATTCTGCAGGACATTATAACTCAGTTACAGCATTCCCTCTTAATTATTTCGCATTACCTATGATGTGTGAACAGTTGTGAAATGTGGGCTTTAGGGATTAATACACTTTTCCTCTTTTTTGCCTTCTGTTTCAAAACATGAAGGAAGAAAGTGTGCAATTTCCAGGCCCCTGCCAGAGTGCCCTCGAGGTAAAGGAGGCAGCACTGCCAGCATCCCCTGTTTTAGTGCTAGGAAGTTCCACCTTGTATGGCTTAAGCAGGCAGCATGGCAATTGCCGACAAGGCTGCTCAGATGATCCCATTAATCTACCCCTAAGGGATCCACAGCAATTATAGCAGCTGGTGAGGCTCAAATGGAAAACTCCGTAGACAAGGGAAAAGGAAGAGGCAGCAGGCATTTTCAGGACTGGATACGAGCTGTGCTGTAACTGTTCCTCCACCTGCAGGTTCAGCTGAGAGTGTTTGGTGCTGAGTCTGCAGTTGCACGGAGTGGTCCCTTTACATATTGTGTGGGATCTGATAAATTTTTGTAGGATATTTTCCAGCTGTGCTCTCATCACGTTGATTTAATGGCCCTTAAGAGAAACCATAAAAGTGCTTTCTGGTTAGTGGGCCCCAGCTGGTCCTCATAGTATTGCATAATACAGCAGGCTAAGTTAACTATAGATTAATGATTATGAAATGTCTTGCTTAACCATATAATTTTTCAAACACACAAGGCATTGGATACAATGCGGTTCACTGAGGTAACAAGATGACTACATTCATGAAGGAAAAAGGCTTAAGAGGTGAGGTATATTTTAATCCAACCAAGATAAGATTTTCGACAGGCCAGCCGTGGCTCTGGCCAGACATTTCGTGATATATGGGGAGTCATATGTGTGCACAGGCATAATTGTGTGCCTCTCTTCATACGTGTGTTTTTCCTTAAGGACTGAAGGGTGATGGCTCACTGCTGGAATCCTTTCTCTGCTTTCATTACCAGGCAACAGTGCAAGGAGCCAAGAGTATCATTTGTGGATTACCAGGCTCCCTAGTGAGGCTAACACTACCAGGCTGTATGAAGCTGAGGTCCCTGCATCACCATGTGGTGTGAGCTCCTGCTCTCCTACCAGCACAGAGGCAGTTGAGCAACTGGTGAGCCCTCAAGGTCTCATCCTACTCACTCTGAACTCAATGTCACAGCTTTCTTGACTCAGGTGGGGACTGTGCTTAGGGAAGCAAGACCTCTGGGATGCTCCTGTACCAAGAGGCTTATTTACAGGGTTTCATGAGAGCTCAAGGCCCTCTGTGGTTCCTGATCACCATAAAGGGATAATATGAGTAAAGGAAATCATAAAAACAAGTGAGGGTATGGTGGTTTGCTTTTTAGTACGTAAGCCAAACAAAATATGTACAGGAAAGCTAAAGTACAGTTCACAGACTATTGAGGAAAATCCTTATGATAGCAAGAGGGTAGGACAAGACACTATTTAGAAAATAGACCTGATGAGACCCTGGATTGCTTCTATCCCTCTGCTTCATCTATTATCACATCACTTCAATGGCTGTAAAAGTTACATGTGCTTTCTCAAACTACAGGCAAAAGAAAAAATTAAATATATATAAAAATATATATAAAATACATAAATTAGATTGTGAAAAGTCAATAACAATTTCACTTCCAGGCATGAAACCACAGTTACCCAAAGACGTCTCTGGTTCCCTAAAATGTAAGAAAGTCCAAATATGATAAGTATCACCCTGAAATCAGGTGCCGATTCACTTTGTGACCTTTTCCCCTAGACGTGGTGCAGCCTGCAAGAGTTTTGATGGGGTGTAGTCCAAGCACCTTATTTTTTCAGGTGATGCTGAACATTTAAGGCAATATAAATAATATAAACTATAACGGTTAGCAATATTAAGCAAGCTAAATTAAAGGTAAGTATTAAAAGCTGAAAGCATAGATTTTTTGTGGTTTATTTTTTTCAAAGTTGTTAAAATGCAAATGAGAGAGTTCCCTTCTAAGTACCTGCAGCTCAGCAGATGTGTATCCAAAGCTGGAACACTCCACCACAGATTCAGTGTCTGTTGTCAATCATCTGACAGTGTGGAACATTTAAAACAACTGAATCCTCAGGTTTTTTCTTGGATCTGCCAAATCTGGTACTGAAAACATGCAATATGTCATTTGTAGGAAATATCTCCAAGGCTGACTGCCTAGATCAAGGCATGAAATGATCACTTCTGGGGTTTTTTAAAAAGCTTTTCAGTATACACCTTAGCCCATCTAATGAAGAAAAGCAGCCCTAGAAATATAGCTACTTTTGATTTTTAATGCATAATTGGCTGTGTTTTTAATTTTCATCAGGAAGTAATTCCATTTTTTTGAAGATGCAGCATAAAAATAATAAATATTTTCCCATCTTTTTGCAGAGTTTTTACAGCTGACAACTAAAGCAGATATAGAAGAATTAATTATTGTTGTCTTCCCCAGTTGTTTGTGTCATCAGAATTTGTACTTCTGCCAGGTAAATTTTCCACCGCCTAAAGTAGAGACATGGTGTGTATTTCAAGAACTACAGTTTGCCAGCACTTGGATTTTCATGTTGAGTTACTTGATCTTGAATTCATTTCAGATACAGGCACAATAATCTTGGTCTTTTTGGACTGAGCTGGCTGCAAAAGGAAGTACGTGGCTTACACACCTTTTCTTATGTTTACCTACAAAGCAGCAGCCCCTGTTATGTGCTTCCTTCCAATTGTTTCCTTCCTTGGAACAGGAAACCACAGTCTGTTTATTCTGGCTGGTCCACTGTGACTGAGCATATTCCATCAACAGCTTCTGCTGATGGTAACATGGAAAAGAGTTTACTCTGCATTTGTTCCTAATGAAGTTAAAAAACAACTTAAATTACAGGAGGTTCAGTAATTAGCACAGAACCACTTAAAACATGGCAAATTCAGAGACTGAATTTCAACCTCATCTGGATGCTTCAGGGATGAATATGGCCCAGTGACAGTCTGGAATGGGTTTCCTAACCAGGTGCAGATAAAAGGGCATTTAGGAAATCTGTTTGCAGATTTACTTTGTCCAAGTATTTCATGAACATAAATAGAACCTGCATAGATATCGCAGTTCTGTAACAGCAAGGAAATTTTGAAATGGAAATATGTAAGTGGAAGGAGTCTCTTGATTTGTTTTATCTTGCTCATACAGGCCCATATGCAGAAGCACTCCTCTCTCTGTGGTCTTAAGCAAGCTTTTTAATATCTGCTTAACTGCCTGGTGTCAGACAATCTGATGAAGAGTTACTCTTGGACAGTACAAGGGAAGCATTGACTGAAATAGCAGCTGAGATAAAGTGCAGAACCATTTCACAGACAGAGTAAAACCTGTTGTATGAGAACTCATCAGAGACTAGTTCTCAGACTTTACCTATTCTTTTCTACCTGTGATGACCAACTTTTTTTCTGTGATCTCTTTCTGTCTAACTTCTCTACAGTTTATGTTTGGATTACACAGTAAAATATCCTAATGATGATGTGAATTAGAATAAAGGCCTCAGATTGCCTTGGAAAAAAATTATTTGTTAAAAACTCACAGTGAATGGCTAGAGATATGAAGAAGTGTTTAGCTATTGTGTGCAGATTTTAAGAGAAATTCCTTCATGAAAAGAATTGCAAATTATTATTCTGAGTTGAAAAATATGAAAGAAGAGTGAATAATCAGAAGATTTGTCTCATTTGGCATTTGTTACGTGACTTTTATTTGGGTTGATTATTTCATCTGGTTAGGAGATCATATGCAATGTGATGTAGAGTCAAGCTTCTGAGTCTGTAGGACAAAGAAAAATATATTTGAGTGTAGGACTGGAGAAACACAGAAGCGTGTTTCTTACAGACACCTTACAGAAGCTCAGTGAGGTCTAGAGCAGGGACTCATGCTTGAAGGGACTACTCTGTTTCATTGATGCATCATGACAAAATCGACCAGAAGTCCTTGCAAAGTTGACTTTTGCAGATTGAGTTAGAACAAGGGTTGTGCTGATTGCACTGTGATGAATTTCATGCATGCTGGTAAGTTAGGAAACAACAGTCAATTCTTTCATGCCAAAAAAGTAGCCCAAGCATTTCAAGAAGGAAATACTTTCTAGAGGATTTACGACTGCAGACTATCATTTTGTGCCATGGACATTGAATGGTTGCATAAATGCTTGTCTTTGTAATTTAATGCTACATTGCTGCTTTGAAAATTTCATTATGACAGTATATACTGCATTGTTCTGAAAAGAGAAGGAATTCATACACAGCTACAGCAGTCTGATTAGGAGATTACCACATTAACAGGGTAATTTAGAGAGAGAGCAGAAGGCAGGTCTGCTGAAAGACATGTTTTTTAAAAAATCAACTTGATTATAAATACGTGCAATATTGTATCTGCAAAGAAGGCTCAAAACTAGGAAAGAGAAAGAAGGTAAGGATTAAATACTTCATTGGGAGCCAGGAATGTGGTGTGTCTCAGCAGAACCATTACACCTTGTCTACAGAAACCTGCAAAACATTTAAAACCTGTTCACTTTGTGAAGAAGAATTAAATCATGTTGTAAATCCACCAAGAAACTCTGTTTTGGTTTATAAATATAGTACTATGAGTGGGGAAAACTCCTAACTCACTAATACGGTCATAACTTTTCCACGCTCTTTGGGTAAAGAAAGTCATCCAAATCCATGTTTCTTTGTAGTGTTTTAAGATGATTTTTTTTTATGGGATGGACTCAAACCCATAGGCAAGAGAGTACCTCAGCCTCAGTCTGAAAGTGAACAATAAGTGGCACAGTATTAGTAATGTAGCACCTGATTCTGTATCAAAAATGTAGCCAGAGGATTTTTTAGGTCATCAGCATGGCCACAGACCACTGAAAGAATGTCCTAACAGTGCTAATTTAGACTACATTTAGTCTAAACTTGTTGGGCTGTGTGTCAAATTTAACTTTCCCTCATGTCAGGAAGAAATAAGTTCTTCTGAAGATGAATCATTCTGAGGAGATAATTTACTGATACTCAAGACCTTCATTACCCGGAGATCAGTTTATTGAGTCTTAAGATTTGTGAAAGCAATCTCTTCTATCATCATGTCCAAGCTGGATGTCACATGATCAAACATGTGCCTGGCCAGGACTAATGAAATTAAAAATTTTGAAATTACTCCTAAGCTAAATATTTTGGAAGCAAATGCTTACATATTTTCCAGCTCAGTGTTTATCTGTTTATTTACAACACTTCTGTTTTATTAGAATCCCACCGTCAGAAGGAATGGCATGAATAGTGAGGGGTCTTTCTGGGCACTATATCAATTCAAGATTAAGCATTCAAATGATAGTTAAAGGTTAAAAGGTGATACAAGTGAAAGCTCACAATAATTTTCCTATCACTTGTAATTGGTTTCCAGAATCCAAAAAATTCACATTGAGGAGTACAGAAAAAGATCTCCAGCATCTGTTTTGTTTCAAGGACATCCAACACCAGTGAAATTAGTTGGGACTTGTAGATTTACCATTGTGCCAGTCTTTAAAATAGCAGAGGTTTGGAAAACTGATTTTCACCCTGAAGAACAGACTGGTTCCATTTTTATCAGTAAAAAATGTTACTTTTTAGTAAAGAAAACACTATAAAATGGATGGTTGGGCTAAAGTCCTTTTAGTAATGGAGAGAATGATATAATCATGAGAGAAGGCAGCTTCATTATAGTGTCAGCATTTAATGACTAGTCAATTTGATATACTGTCAAGCTCCTCTGAAAAAAATTAAAACCTGCTGAATAAGTGAATTTTTTGCTATTAAATATATATATATATATATTTCCTTAGTATTTTAAGGACTTTTCCTATATGATCAGTCACAATGTTTTCTTAGATCAAAACCGCAATCGTTCAGTGTTTAAATTGTCCATACTTCTCAGAGATATGCTAACTCATAAAACAAGAACTATTGAACAATTTAGCTATAAGCAAAATGTACATGTAATGACACACCTGATTACATGTGGCTCTGAGAAACTACATGCCAAATGACTGGACTTTTTGCAAAAACACCTCTGCTAACAAATATCAATTATTTAGCTTTCTACAGTAGACTTTTTGATGTTTGTTGTATTTTTGAAAATGTAACTCAAATGAAAGTGGAAGACTTGTAGAATACAGGAAGAATGCCCCAGCTTAAAATCATTGATTAAATTGTAATTTATCTTGGAGAATTAGTTTTATACTTTTGCAGACACAACAAAAGAAATAATGCAATGAAAACCACAATGATTTAGTGTTTCAGTGGTGTTTAGCAAAGTAAGTCATTAGAAACTGAAACTTTGTCCAAATTAATCAATTTAGATGAATTTTCATTAAATAATTTCATTAGATAATTTTCATTAAAAATCCTTAACCAGGCCTGTTTTACCTAGTTCTAGATATCACCATGTATTAATAGATTTAGATTTTTTGTAGTTGACTTTGTATATAAGATCTCTATGAAATCAAAAGGCAACACAAGCACAATTTAGTATAGACTTTCTTCTGTACTACTAGTAACACAGTTTAAGGACTCAGAAACTGTGTGAATGTATGAGCTAATGCAGCCAAATGGATTTGCTGAACATGCACTTTAATAATGTTTACAAAATAACTTGTACTTAAGTTTTGGCTAAACATGCTTCCAATGACTTTTCTTCTGTGTGTATGTGTGTGTGTGTATAAAGCAGTACAAATAATCCAAAAAGCAAGTATTACAATCAATTTTTCAAGTCTTGCAGATAGGAGGTTTAATCTCAAAGTGACTCTAGTGATGATTTCTATTAAAAGGTTTCACATTAAAATACTTTGCATAATGTAAACCAGATTGGCTTGGCTGAAGCCCTATTTTCAAGCAGTTTTAGAGAGCTATTGTTAACAGAAATGATCACTTTGTTAAGCTAACGGCAATTGTATGCAAGTTATGCAGTATGCCACAGACTTACTATTTGTGGTAAAATTGTGGCAACATTCTTAACAAGACTGACGGAAATTTGCCAGTAGCAGGAATTGCTGGTAACCTCAAAACTGCAGCTGTGGTTATCCTCTCAGATTACTGAGAAATTATAGCAGAGTTTGTAACAAAAATTTATCTTATTATATTGAGAGAGAAAGTGGTAGAATGGACACTAAGTGCCGAGGCAAAGGAAAATGCCAATATTGAGCAGTCCTCGTGAAGACAAAATGGCAGCCATCTCAAAGGCTGTCAAGTTTATTAATTATAACGAATTTTAAACTGCTGCTTTGGTCTATCAGAACATTGTAATCCAGCTTCCTTTCAAAGGAGCTGGAAAGATGTTTAGCCTTTTGTAAGGATGCAGCTGATGACCATGGTTGAGCTTTTAAAAGCCTTCATCAGTCAGGAGGTTCTCCTCATGCCCTCTCGTGTCCTGAGCCTCTGCTGGTATCTCTGCTACAGTCAGCTGTGTGCAGGGATGGATGGATGCCCAGTGTCTGAGCTGGCTGATGACAAACTGGAATAGAAATCTAGAATGGTGAGGAACAGATGTGAGCTCTCCATCCGGTCCTAAGCATTCGAATACTGCCACTGCTGCCACAGCAAGTTAAGCTCTGAGAGCCTCTAAAGGACTTCCCTGCCATCTTGAAAAGACTGACTTTGGCAGAGGTTCAGTTTCATATTTTCTATCAAACCTGGCCAATCCCCTGGATCTCAGTTCTCTTCAGGCTTTTTCTTGCACGTCATGAATAAGGTTTCACGAGTATAAGAGTGAGAGCAGTGAACATAAATCTAATAGAGCTCTGAAGTAATTGGTTTACTGAGGAATGAATGCCAAGTGACTTGAAGAGAGAATGAGCATAAGAAAACCAAGAAAAACAAACAATTAACAGTGTTTATATTAGATTACACACATCAACTTAATTTTCTCATAATATGTTCAACATTGAACCCTACCATTTCTTTGTATTGCAGTTATCTTCAAGAATGGCATCCATGAAATTCCTTAAGCAAAGATATCAAGATTTTCTTTGTTAAACGTTTTAAATTCATATGTTTCATTTAATTTCCACGTAGCTGAAGACAATTTTTGCTGCAATTCCAAAAAACGCAGGTGACCCATTTTTTAATGGTGTGTGCCTTCAGCAGTAAAAAATTTGCAAATTTGGAATGTCTTGGTACAATACACAACTACGGAAAACCTACAGTTTAGTATACATATACATATAGCATCATTTGCAGCATTTGTACAGGAAGAAACAAGAAAAACTTGAAGAAGTGAATCTGGGTGAACTCCCAGAGGAGCCCCAGAGGACATCTCTTCTTGCATGCTGGGAACTGGTAAAAAAATATCTTCTGAGACTTCTTGCATTGAAAGACATGTGAAATAGTATTTCCTACTACCAGCTAGTTTGAGTGGATGATAGCGTCAAAAGGTATATCTGATATAGTGATCTAGTCAAATGTTTTCAGGAGCTTAATCTAATAATAGCTAACATCTCAGGAGCTGTGTTGAACAGAAATAGCTGGATTCATAGTGTCAGGACTTGATTTGCCTACCCACTGTAAAATCAGGCATTGACCTTGATGTTTCATGTCTACATTTGTATGCAGTTCCTAGAAATTCATATTTCTTGGCAGTATTATAAAGTTCTATGCCAAGAACTAATACAAATCTACTCTCTTTCAATTCTTCTAGGTCTTCTAGATCATAAATCTACCCTCTAGTTCTACTAGAACAATGTTACCACATTAAATCTTCTGTGAAAGTCATTGTTTGAACTTGTGTCTCAACCACATAATGTGATGATATTTCACTTGACAATGTTGAGGAACTGAAGAAATGTATTTTTCTGAAAGTGTACAGATTTGTTAGAACTTACATTTGGTCTATGAGAATTCATGTCCTACAAGAATCAAGCCCATGACTTGATTCTATGTCTCAATGGCCTGGAAATGGAAAAAAAAAATAGAAAAAAAAATGGAAACTAAGGTTATGTTGTTTCAGAATTTTTACTTGCTGTTCTTCTTTTTCTTTAAAACTGAGAAGGAGAGTATGGAGATGCTTTTTCTTAGAGCTTGAGTCAGAACAGAAATGTTGAACCAAGGCTCTGTACCCCCTAACCAGTCAGATATTGGGAATTCTGGGGTGGTTTGAAGCAAATAAACTTTCATGGAGACAGAAAGGACAAGTGAGAATGACTTGTTCAAAGGTGAATGAGTGCCCTCTCCAGGAAGATGGGATGTTCAAAATGCTCCTCATATGCAAATAGAGGACTCAAACTATGGGCTATATGCCATCATTTTCATCTCTGGCTGGTTTGCTCTTCATTGGTAGGTTGCTTTGGATTTTTTTTAAATGGAAAAATTTTTAATGTGCTTTTTGAGCCTTATCCAGAAAAACAGAACACTTCTTTTCAGAAATGTTGAAATGAACTGTTTTGAAACTTCTGCATTTCTTTCTTATTAATCAGAAACTTTTTCTCTGTCCTGAATTCAGCTATCATTTAAAAACATTTTTAGTTCAAAAAGAGCTACCATTTTTGTTGAATAAAAACAAGAGGGAAGTAGATGAGTCCTTCCCAGTCTTCCCCACAGCCTCACACAAATGATCCAGCCATCACATATCCTTGCCATATAGCATGACTGCTGCAACACAAGTAAGTGGTATCTGACTCTGGCCATAAAAAATAGAAGAGTTCCTTGCATATTTCAGATATTCAAGTGAAATTAGTGGCTCTTTGCTCTGCAGGGTCTCTGGGTTAAGTCCTGATTCAAGATGGGAGAATCATAAACTATCTTAAGACTGTTGAAGCCTTTCTACTGTGTCTGAAATGCCATCAAAAGAGAAGGTAAGTGGGACAGGTCTTAATTTTCTCTGACTCTGAGTGACTTAAAAATACTTTACTTTCTTGTATGTTGGTCTGTTTGTGAGACAGGCAACAACCTGCAGCGTGTCTTGTACTGGGAACCTTAAAGAGGATGAACAAATATCTGACTTGCTTTGGCAGTCTGGCAGAGAAAACACCAGTCAAGGAGGTATGGATGGGGTGATTTTTTTCCACTCATTCTGTGAACATAGAGGATGTGAATGTTACAAGGGTGTCTGCAAATCACACAAAATGAAGAACCACCAAATCTTTTCCACGGAGGAGCTGAGCTTCTAGCTCTGCCACAGGCTTTCATAAGTAGGGGCCAGACTGTGACCCTAAGTTCTTAGCCCTGTGCCTGCAGCTGCTCCAAAGAGGACAAGCTTTTTCAGCCCTGCAAGCATCGTGGCTTCTTTTTCTGCCCACTTCTGATTCAGCTGAGCTGGTGGAAGAGACCTGTCTATTTCAGGGTGAAAGCAGCTGTGGTGTCGATTCCTCTGTGGGAACAGTGACAGGACGGGCAGAGCTAACCCTCAGGGCTCATACCCGAGTGTATTGCAGCTTACCAGATCAGCTTACCAGTGTGACTATGCATGGCTCAAAGCCTCACTGCAGGCAGATTTTTCCCTTTATTTTTGTGGAAATTTATTTTAAAATGTATTTGAGCTCGAGTTAAGACTTGGTCTGCCAAGTTTCACCCAGAAAACATTTTTGCAGCCAAGTTATAAACCCAAGTATGGGTACACAGAGTAGCAGTGGAGAGAGCCTAAAGCATAATGGCACCAGTTAGCTCCCTGAGAATGCCACCTTTATGATCTGTTATCTTCCTTTGCCAGCTTCAGTTTGACATTTCATGAGAGCTGGGCTGGGCAATTCATTTTAAGCTTAGTTTTGGACTTAGTTATCAAAATAGGACAGTAAAGTTCTCAAACATGCTGTATGTTCTTGGAAAACATTGCAGAAAGACAAATATTTCACTTGGACTGAAAGGAGATATAAATCTCACATAGAATCCCTGTCAGCAAATTTAGCTAATATGCTAATTGTCTCAGGAGTGGACTGATGGGATATCCTATCTTAAGACCTTAATGTGGAAAAATCCGCATCTGTCTTATACTGTGAATGTCATGTTAGCAAGATTCATATACCCACTGAAATGTTTGTCTAATCACAGAAATAGTTCTGGCATTTATTTATTTATTTTTAAAGCACCGATTTATTATTTATATCTGTTAGTTTGGCCACAGAGTTTTCAGAAACTGAGTACTGACTGGGGTTAGCATGGGGACCATTAAATATTTTTGAGCATATTGTTTTAATTGATGATATCTTGCTAGCAGAAGCAGTATTTATCTAGTGATTACAGGGCCAGTACTAAGGCATGGAGAATACTGCAGTCCTGTTTCCATGGATTATACAAATGCATCCCAAGGGATGTAATGATCAGTGCTTAATAAGACCCTGCTGGTGTAGCTGGAAGTAAGGACTCCACCAAAGGCTGTGGGATAGGCAGCACGCGCAGGTTAGCTCAGGGGAGATGCTCTTACTCTTGCTGGGTATACTGTGCCTGTTTCCAGCCAGACTGCTGCTGCTCTTTGAGTGCTGCAGTACTGGCTGTCTTTTCACCCCTGAGAACTCACCTGTGATACACATAAACAGAATGTGATTGACCTTCAAACCATGTACAAGGGCCCAGGATAGACCCTGCTGACAGTGTGTCTCCCAAGAGGAGACTTAGAGAGACAAGGTTAGGGCAATGCAAACTATAAAAGACGCATTTTTTAAAATTCTGTAGTGGTGTCAGCATGACATTCACTAGGGACTGGGGAGAAGATGGCTGGGAGCTGAAGAGCTAGCTATCCTGTTAGCAGTGCACCATATTTGTCAGTCACATCATGTCCAGTTTCGCAGGATCACAGAAAATTCTGAATTAGAAGGGCCCCACAAGGATCATGAAATTAAACTCTAAAGTGAGTGGCCCATAGAAGGATCAAACCCACAAGCTTGGTGTTAGTAGCACCATGCTCAACCAACTAAGCTAAGGCATTCGGGCTAAAATTTAGAAGCTTTCAAGACACAGTCACACAAAATGTCTAAAGAATGTCATGCCACTCACATGCCCAGTACTTCAGGAGCGTCTTGTGTTGCAGAAATTCCTGGCTGTCTTATTTGCATGTCTTTCCCTTCAAGGACTGTGCCCCAAACACTCTTTGGAGATTAAATGCCCAATATGATTGTGCTATGACTGTACACTCCTCACAGGTAGTTGTATTTTTGCTGTAATTTCTTCTGATGGAGAGACGTTCACATACAGAACACAGATTTCTCCCAAAGCATTGAGGAGATGACAACTTTGCTGAAGGGGATGGTGTTCAGAGTTCATAAGCAGTGCAAAAGGGAAGGTAAAATAAACATTACAGAGGTACAATTTTCTTTTTTTCTGTGAGGTTTTTATGTCATTGGTGCCAAACAAACATGGCCAAAGTTTACTCTTTTTGCCCTTGGTCAGTCACACTGATTTTACAGTGATCATTTCCAAACTGAAGTCATTCAAAGTAACCATTCCTCTTGCTGGCTTTAGCATTGCTGTCTCTCAAACTTGTCTTTCCAGGAAAACTGACTGCACACCTGAAGAAGAACCTGGAAATAAAATGTGGGAAGTCTAGTAGCTACAGAATAATTACTGTACTGGATATTTTGCACAGCTGTGATTTAGCTATTGACCGGACAATTCCTTGTAACATCTATTTTAATAATGTGGAATTAATAGTACAATGGACTATATTTTTGGCTCTGTGCACATGATAACTAGCTATAGTTATATTATTATGATGGGGTTTTTACACAGCTCCATGAAATTTTAAAAATTTGTCCATCTTTTAGAAAGAAATCCCTTGTCTGATCAACCTTACTAATGTCTCTAAACTTAAGAAATTTTTTGAAGCTGGGAGGTTTTTGTCTGAGGATATACAGAACATATTATCAATTTTTTTACATTTAAAAACCATAAAAGTTTCCAAAGAACTTTTTCAATAGTACAACGGGTCTACTTCATGAGAAACAGAAAACTCTATGTCTCAAAAACAGACACCTTTCTTGAGCCACTGCTCTGACCATTTTTGTGTTAGATTGGTAGAGAAATAGAAGGAGGCCTTTCCTTTAACTGTGATGGAAAATGCTTTGGTTGTGTCATGTATGAGTACTTCCAATACAGAAAGATAATACAGTCTGAAAGTTTTAGGTTTTGTTTTTATGAAGAAAGCAATATAGGGCCGTATATGAGACTTGTAGCCCAATTAGAATTTGTATTAAAATAAATTAAAATAAATGCAGATGTCCTGCAGGACTGCCACGTGCATTATATCTATTTCTTCTAAGTAGCCACTGCAACTACCAGAGCAGACAGTAGATGTCAAATCCTTTTGTTGCTGCTTTTCTTTCCAGAACAATAATAGCAATGAGGAAACAGGACATGGTTTTTCTAAAGTTATATTAGACATATCTGATCTTCATGTTTGCAGTAATCTGACTTTGGCAGGCTTTTTAAAGACGGGTTAGGGAGTATTACATTAGACAGTGGTGCTAGGCAGCCAAACTTATGATATTTTGCAGCTCCAGAAAAGAAAGTTCAACACAGCCAAGATCTGAACAGAACAGATATTGTATATTAAAACAGGCTGGAAAGCCTAAGAGAGAAACATCCAAATGTTGCCCAACTAAGCGATTGCATTGGCAGCTTGCACTGTGCTGAAGATGTAAATCAGATATGCAGAAAATGGGGAGATTGTAATCCCTTTAATAAGGGAAGTATGCCCTGTGGGGGACTACTCCTCCCAGCATGCAACTGCAAAATGTCATAGATCTCAGCTGCCCTTGAGCATTACGGCTGAAAAGCATGCAAAATTGCTTTGACACAAATAATCCTATATACAAAGTGGAGGCCATTGCCTCAGATGCTGCTGGAAAACAAATCTACTGTTCCTGTCCAAAAGAGATGGCAGAGATGTGAAATTACACTGACGAATATTTTTGTCTAGTTGCACACCATTTATAAAGCTGTTTTGATCTCGTCATTGTTAATGGAGTTATAATTCTCTGTAGGAGAAATTTATTGCAAAGGTACTGACATTAGTCAGTAGAGAAAGTAATTTTTATTTTTGGCAGGGAGATCACTGCAGAGAATGGTATGTTATAAAAACAAAGAGAAATAAAGGAAATGGGCAACAACTGCACTTTAAAATGGAAATTAGGTGATGTTTCTAAATAATATATTGAAAATTAAGGGATGATTCAACAAATACAAAATTTTTAGGAGTATAGCTTTTCAAATTAAATTAAAATCCATCAAAAATGCAAGAAAACTTTGAGCTGTATATCATCCTTTGGCTGAAATAGCGTACTGATGTCACCTTCCCAGATAACTGCAGGGACAGACACTGACTTCATGTGGTTAGAGATGTCTCGGGTGGTGATGGGCTTCTCCAGATGCCTGTCTGCAAACACCTTTTTACGGGAAGAGATTGTAACTCCACTTTGATACTGAAAATTAATTTCCTGATTGCTGTTTAGCTGCTCTGCATCAAGTGACTGAATGCACATGCGTATTCCCAGATAAAATCTATAGTGAGGTTGAGAACATACATAACAGTGATTTGGCATAAAATCCTTTTATGCTGCTGTTGTGGTACTCCTAAAACAAACATTGTAAGATCAGAAAGTCCTACAGATGCAAGATGAAAAACACCAAAATAGAAACATATATATTTTCACATGAAAAGCTACCAAACAACCTTACATCTGCCTCAATGTAATACAACATATTAGGTATGTAAAAGGCATCTTATTAATTATAATCTGATCAACAATCTGAGCAAAGGATTCTACTTCTTTCCTTCCTGTGTGTCTGGAAAATTAAGTTTACCCTTCTAAGTGTCCTCACATAAAATAGACACGGTCATATTAATTTTAACCTACTTTCATAAACTGATTGAGATAATAATGTCATTTCCCTCATTAATTCTTACAATAACTCTAAAGTACAGTAACTTTTTTTCACAGAAAGAAAAAAAAAAAAAAGGAAGTAAACACAACACAGCTTTAGTTGCACTCCAGAGCTGCTTTCTGCTGTAGAACTTCTTTTAAAAACGTCCATATTGCCACTTCATAGGAGAAAGCTAGAGGATTTGTAGCAGAAGGCTGCAATATCTAATTTCATATTATTTGACATGCACTGCTTTTGACTCCTTTATCAGATGTTTATTTACTCTTCTAGATTTCTTTGAAGAAAGGAGCAATCAGCAGGTTTGTCTTCAGGTTGGAGTGCTGCCAGCATTTCTAGAGTCAGCTCCCTGCCCCTTGCATGGTCCCCTGTGCATCCACACACCTCACTGCTTCTCCTGGCAGGTTTTTCCCCATTTCTGCCCTCCAGCTTCTGCCAGCCCTTCAGAGCAGAGCGGACTGAAGGTTGCTTCCTTTGCGCTCTGCTTTGTTAGCACGCAGAGGGAAGCTGCGGTTGGGGTTAAAAGAAACCCTTGGAACAGGTTTCCAAAAATAAGGAGGGAATGCCTCCCTCTACTGAAATGGCTGCCAGCTGAGGAATTTCCTGAGGAATGACAAGGACAGCCATTGTGGCAGCTCCTTGGGTATTGCCTCTACCCGCAACACTGCCAGCTCTGTTGGTGGGGGAAGCTCACGGGGGCTGCTCCGTGACTGAAGCTGGTTTGGGCATCAGTGCTGTCCTGGGTTTATTTTCAGAAAATTGACTCTGTGTGCAGGCAACTTTTATAACTGTAAAGAGAAAGGCCATAGATTGAGCCTTTAGTCACCAAACCTTTCCATTTGAGAAAAACAAAGTCACCCTAAGCCATTATACAGCAGGTCCTGTGGTGCTGAGTGTTTGCTGTGCTGTCCTCCTGGATTTTGCTGATGTTCATGGGTGGTAAGAAGGATTTTAGAAATATAAAAATGGAAAATTGATCTTCAAAACATAATTTTTAAGTTATCTGATCTATAATTATGCCTTTCTTTTTGAATCCAGGAACTGGGCAGCCTTTCTCTCTGTGGACATTATATGAGCAAAAGCCTTGAGCAGCCACCTCAGGCAGAGCAGACACACTGAAGCCAACCAAACTCAGGGGGAGACATTTCACGTTACAGACATCATTGCTGGTGGTTCTTGATGTACTGTAATGTTACAGGTAAATTTCTGTTATAAACAACCTTTCAAGCAGCTCATCTTTCTGCCTTTACTGAGAAAAATACTTGACAAGACTTTTCTTCTGACACTCTCTCCTAATTCTGACACGCTTTGTATCATCTAAAGCCTTTAAATGCTTTTCTAAAATATGTACCTATAATCCTATGAAAGCCTCAGCTCAGATGCTATAAAGTCCAGTTGTTTGTCTCTTCTCTGCCATTGTGGTCCCAGAGTGCTGTAAACTAAATTACTTTGAAAATATAGAAGCTCACAACTCTCAGAAAAAAACACAAAAAACCAAGAAACAAAAACAAACAAACAAACAAAAACCCCAAAACAAAACAAAAAAACCAAGAAAAACCCCCACAACCAAAAAAAACAAAACAACAAAAGATTGTAAAGTTCTATCAAAATTGTAAGGATACAGAGATACATTTCAAGAGGAACCTAATTTTTAGCTGGCTGTAAAACTTTTGGCCATATATCTGATGGTACTGAGTCCAGCATTAAACACAACAGATATGGATATTTTAATCTAAAAAAGCCCCCAAAAATGTTGGTGATAAGCATATCTCCATATTCCAAATCATTGTCACACCCAAGCTGGAGACTGACTGGAGGGATTCTCTGTGCATTTATGTCACTCAGGCATAGCTAAATCCCTCACTATAATTAATCACTTAATTTTGGATAAAGCCAGTACAGTGTGAGTTTCCAGGGAAGCACTGAATACCAGCCATTTGCTGAAACACTCAGACACAGAGGGGCATGCAGCACAAGATAGCTTTGGTTTGTACATTGCTCCAGAATAAGGGTGCTTTGTTGAGAGGCAGCCATAATAAGACTACATGAAAGATAATTCATACTTTAAATATAAAATACTTTGGTCATGAAAAGAAAATTAATTGAATATTTTACCATGGTTCAATGCTGAGCCTTCCACACGGAACGAAGCTGAGAGAAGAGTCAAACCTGTTCTTCCTTCAGATGCAGAAAAGACTGACCTAAACAGACCTTTCTGGAGTATCTTTTGTGTTTAAAAACTGGGTGAAATCACAATAGTAGCAAATGCAATGACTACATTTCTTTTGAATTTAATGGATGAAATTTTATCTCAAGGAAACTAGTCAGATAACCAACAACTTACCTCACTCATCTGCAAAAGAAAAAACAAATGTTCCCCCATATATCATTATTATCAATCTGAAAAACTGCACCACATATGCAGAAAAATCTCAAGTAGGTTATCCTCTTGATAGCACTGAAGGCAAATTTCTCTTTCCACAGCAATCCAGTAGAAATGTTGCCAATACAACCTTTCCTATTTATGGAGATAATAGTAATGAATGAAAGGTCTATCATGACTATATAATAGTTTAAAATACAGCTTTGTCTCTCTTGACATCTGCATAGACTAAATGAGTTGTTGAGGGATTTGAGCAGTTTTACAGAGTATATTAAGTTTCAGGACTTACACACAAAAAAATATTCATTTGGTTACATGTTGAAATCCAGAGCCAACAATAACTTTGGGATTTATTAAAAGCAGGCCACTGTTTTAATGGGAAAATATTTTTATGCTATGAGCAGTAATGACTTTTTTATAAGTCTTGTAAAAACTCAAAGAAGAGCAATGAAGATTCTTGGGATGGACGAATTTTGCTGCTGTTGAGTCAATTAGTATAATAAAATGTTATGTTATATAAAATGTTAGTATATGTTTTGAAATTGACACAGCACCTGTTTCATTTATTAGCAGGAAAACTAGGACTTTATTTACTATTTTAGTTGTAGAAAGAGGCTATCAAAATTAAAGATGAGCAGGTGTTAATTGATGTTCTGTGACATGCTACTTGTGGGTATCCTGAAATTGTCTATTGCTAACAGAACCACCAGCTGCCTGGTAAATTATTATATGGTACATTATTGCTACAGATTGTATTTCAGTCAGTCTGTCACACTGCATTAGGCTGCCATTGCAGTGTCTGTCTTGGAACCACCCTTTGGTCTGGATTTCTCCTGATATACAGCAAAGTTTCCAACCACTGAGACAGGAGTTTTAGTGTATGGTTATGTTCAGACAAACTGTTACACTGCCAGTGTGCCTGGGAGTAGGTTCCCATCCTGTTCAGTGGAGCTGGGTGATGGAGATTTGTGCCCACTACTGAACACTTACTGAAAATATCCACAAAACAGCCTAGGCTGGTCTCTGCTCTCAGTTCCAAACCTAGTTTTTCAAAATGTGGGAAGGGAAGGGAAGGGAAGGGAAGGGAAGGGAAGGGAAGGGAAGGGAAGGGAAGGGAAGGGAAGGGAAGGGAAGGGAAGGGAAGGGAAGGGAAGGGAAGGGAAGGGAAGGGAAGGGAAGGGCCTATATTTTGGCAGGGGATTTGACTAGTTGCTGGTTTTACCTTAGCATCTTGTACTCAAGGCATTTTGTTTTCTCATTTCTATCACAACTTGACCGCTCAGTATTGCAATATGTTCCTACTGGGAGACAGTTGTTTCATTGCTTTGCTTTCTACCACATATGAAATTTAGACTGTAATGTGATAAGCTTCTGTTTAGCTTTTGCTGGATCCATTCCACTGTTTTGTCCTCCATCTACACTCTAATGGTAACATGGCTGGAGAAATGTGGTATTCTGAAATTACAGAAGGTTACATTGTTGGTTTTTTTTCATATTTGTTGGAAAGATATTGAACTTCAAAAAAAGCTGCAGTTGTGGTGAGAACACTTAAAATAGAGCAGTGTCTGCTACAGCTTCTGCATGTGTGGGTGGTGTGGGTGGGAATTCCCCAGTAACTGATGCTGTGTGCAACCCTGAGGTGTTAACTCCTTCTCAAATGGTGGCCACTGTGTGTATCCTATTCTATACTGCAGCTTCTCCAGACAAATCTTCTGCCAAATGTTTCTACCTTCTTCAGTGCTGAAATATACTAATTTCTGCTACCTTCTCTGCCTCAGAGAACCTGTGTCTATGGACATAAGGATACAGAATCCCAGATCTTTCATGTGCAGTTCCTGTGGACAATCACTTAAACTGTGGTGGATGTTTAACTCACCTGAATCGACAAATCTAATTCCACAACCAAAGATTCATAATGCATAGAACTGATATACATCTGCCTATCAATCATGGGAAGTTCTCCTAGCTTCTACTTCCATTCTGCTTGTCTCTTCAATGTCCTTTGACTTGGTTGTAATAATTTTTTCCAATATTTCTTTCATACTTCTGTACTTCTAATGAGAACTATTGCAACATACATTTATAACCTCTTCTGTCTATCTATAGCTCATCAGGGTAAATATTTCAGCTGTCCTTTAAGTTCTGATGATGGCCTTCTCTCTTCCATCTGAAGCAGCTCTAAATAATTGCCTTTTTTTGGAAAGGTAATTTTGAAACTCAGAATGATCTTCGTTGCTCCTCATATTCCCTAAGGGACTTACCAGGGTAAACGTACATCATCACTTCCCAGGCACATAATAAGTCTTATAGACTCCTTAATTGATTCACCACTTACCATCTGACCACAAGCCACTGGCACATCAACAAGTATGGTAAGGTTAGGGTATTTTTCCCATAGCTGTTTATCTGTGTTCTTGCACCTGGGGATAAATGTGGGATAAAGCACAGTGCATGTTTGTGAACAGCTCTTGCAAGGCAACTGATCTGAGATGCCTCCATGGTGATTTGTTTATTTTCTTGCATTTTTAAGATACCATTGCTAGTTTCTATATGGAACCAGGGAAAAATATTTAGTTGTTTCAGATGCCAGAACTGTTTCTCTAACAAAAAACATTTCTCCTTCAGACTTCTACAAAGACTTGATTTGTCTTCCTGTGGGAATTAATTTAGACATACCTGGAAAATAGGTAACTTTTGTACTCACTAGTCTATTTCAAAATACCCAAGGAACTGGGCACATTTTAGCCTACCTGCTCATTGCTACTGAACAGAGGAAGGACATGGAGCTGTTGGATGGGAGATGCTCTCTTGCTGCTTTCTCACTCAGAATTCATCTGAGTGAGAGCAAACATAAAGATCAGTTTTTACAGCTACATTTTAAAGGCCTTTTTTGGACACTTACAGTTGCACACCAATACTCTGTATGCACAATATCCCAAGGCACATCATCTATACTCATTTCAATGGAAGTTAGGAGATTTTGGAACTCTCTCTGCATCTGTTTACCCATACATCCTGTGAGAAAATGCATTTTAATCATGCCATTGGGCTAGGGGCATTGTCAATGCATTTACCTAATCCTAATCTTCCTCAGAGCATATTAAAATTGCAAACTCACCTAATACTCCATTGTGCATTAAAATATGTGGATTTATACTGTGTCTGTGTATATGCAGTTCATATAGAAATATGATGAATGTTTTTTGTATTACAAAGTCACAAGCACAAAAATTAGGGTAAATCAGTTGTATTTAAACTTCTGCTACTCAGTGTATGGCTCCAGACCATTGTTACAGCCTGTATTTGAAAGCCTGCATATCCTGTGCAGAAAAAATTAGCTCCTGGACATTATGCAGTTCTCATCATCTTGAACTTCAGAACTTGAGATGAGGTAGCAGAACTATTATAGTATTAGATTACAAAGAGAGAACCAATATATTTTTTTCTTGGAATTAAGCAACATTGGGGAAAATGAGGGTCTCTTAATTTTTTTTTTTTACTTGGTTGTCACATTGGAGTGCCTTCATCACAGTGTATTTTATATTACGATGTATGGAGATACTCAATCTACAGAGAAGCTACAGTCAAAAGAAGTGTAGTAGAAGAGTGCAAGATAAGTAAATTTACAGTTAACTCCTCTGTATTTTCACAGGCTAATTTACTTGGGATTCTTAAATTTAACCTTAACCCTGTGTCTTCTGAATTTAGAAAGCTAGTTTAAGATAATTGCACCATCTGTAGGATTATATTTTTATTTCTCACTCTGTGTTACTGATATTTGCTTTTATCCATACATCTTCAAAAGAGAAAGCAGCTGACTAGCTCTTGCTTTCTCTTCAAACACATATATGCTAACATTAACACTTGACCAATGTCAAGACAGAGTTAAGGTAGACTACAGAGATGAGTAAATATAAGGCAAAAACTATGTGCTTTGGGATCATGACATCTTTTCAATATTTGAAAAGAACTGCTGCCAGGACCTCCAGGCTGATTCTCAAGGGAGAGGTGTGGAGAAACTTCTGGCTCTTGATTGAGACTTCAGCTCAGTGAAAATTAAAACATTGAAGCCCACAAGGAAGCTATTGCCAAAACCACAAAAATGGGACTTTTTGCTGAATAGAGCCTATAGAAAGTAATTATTCTGAGTTTAGCATGCAAAAAATAGTTTATTTCAGCTGAGCTCGAGCTTGGAATTATACATGTTGTATCTTTTTACCTGCTTGAAAAAGGAACATCTTAAATGACAAAAGACTCGGTGCCCTCTCTGTGACCTTCATGTTATTGGGAACAGTTTCCCACTGATGACAAATAAACAGTAAGTTCACCCCATTACACCTGTATAGCCCTACTCAAGCTAATATACTTTTTGTATCTCCATAAAGGCCACAAGTGCACATGAGATTCAAGAAGACGAGCTTAGCCAATGAGGTGTGGTAGAAGCCTATAGCTTACCAAACCAAACAAAATCCCCAGCAATTTGAACAAATCTTTTGCTGGGACCTTCAGAAGATAAATACTCATCCATCCAGCTCCCTTCCTGTTTTGTAATGTCTCCCTGTCTAATTTAATAAATGCTTTCTTGCTGTTTCTTGGCATCTTCCAGAACAAGGAATGTAAACTGAAAAGACCATGGAGACTAGGGTTGGCCCAGGACTGCACAATGAATAATATCAGGAGACACAGAGACGAGTCTGTCAGCCCATACCTCTTGCCACGGCCTCTGCGAGGGAAGGTTGCTCAGTGCTCTGTGAAGCAGACTTTTTTTATACAATAGTTAAAGCACGTGAAAGTCAGAGGATAAATGCATGTGCTAACAGGTCAGTTGCTAAAACTACTACAGTACAGAAAAAAACCCAACACCAATAAAACCCCACAAAAACCCAAACAAAAAAACCCAACCCAACCCAACCCAACCCAACCCAAACCAAACCAAACCAAACCAAACCAAACCAAAAACAAAACCAAAACAAAACAACCAAAAAAACCCCCACCAAAACTCCAAAAGTAACTATAGGAAAGGTAATGCTGGAGAGAAAATAATACAGCACGACAAGGATCGCCAAAGAATTACTGACACTATTTTATGACACCTTCAGTCAGGTAGAATATGCCAGGAAAGGACAGTAGCTGCTGGATAAATGTATTTTATTTATTTATAGCCTATAGTTGTCTATTATTCTTTAAATTAATGAAACAGGATTTGTACTGTGACAGCTGCTCTCCAAAATGAGCACCCAAACTTTTGATGTCTAAATTGTTTAAAGTTAAGATAATTCCTTTTTAAATAGTATATCTCAAAATATACATGAAATTCATCTCTCTGTGAAGTGGACTTTCTACAGAAGGCCTGAGATTTATTTTTTATTCATTCATGGATGAGCCATTGCTGTAGATGCACACAAGAAGGTGTACTTAAAACATTCATTAATTTTGCTTCTGGGTGGCCTTGGAAAACTATGAAGGCTCTTCAGACTCTAATGTTTTGGCTCCATGTAGTTTTACCTCTCAGAAATAGATCGCTATTGTCTACATGTTCATACAGCCTATTCTTGGATTTTTGAACTATCACAAGAGAGTATTGTATTAACAAAAATTTAATGTTGAATGGCATTTATCTGCAGGTTATAGAGCCCTTTGTAGAAGAGGAAAAGCTTTAAGGGCAAAAATAGAGTGTGCAAAGAACAGCATGGTTTCTAGCATTGCCACTGGGGATTTGGTATTCCTGAATGAGATCAGTTTGGTGTAGATTTAAGCCTATTTGTCAAAGAGGGCAAAGTTACTCTGGCTTGTTGTTGAATGATTTGAAATTTATGCAGAAAGACTAATGGGTTATTATTTATTCATATAATTAATTTATTTTATGGCTTTTTTTCCAAAATTCTGTCTTTGCCCCCTTATTATATGGTCACTGAAGGGTTTTGTTTGATATTTGGAGAACATTTTGAGAGAGCACAGACCCTCCCTAGATCCAAGAGCTCTTCAGTGCTCTTCAGGACTAGACTACTCATCAGTACTCACTAGTTTACATGCCCCTTTCCATTCATGTACTGCAATCTGTTATTGTTACCTCTCCTTTTGACTGTAAAGTTCAGGTTAGTGGAAGAATATCCTTCATCTTCTTTAACAGCCTTGGTTATACAGTGAGATCTGGGCAGTACGACAGCAGATTGCCACCACAGACTGTCAGTCCTTTGGGAAATAGGTAGCTGGAATTTATAAGGTACCCTGAAATCATTAGTATGACTGGAAGACCACTAAGATGGAGGTAAACAATTCATTTTATTGTGATGTAATTAATTAAGAAATAATCAGTTTGAAAAATAAAAATAAATTGAGATAAAGTCAGATAAAACTAAAGATTATATCTAGGGACATGGAGGTATCCACAGGTCTTACTGACCCTTGCCAGCCCTCTCAGATGCTCCCAAACCCTGCCCACAGCCCAGGGCCCCATTTCAGTCCCCCAGGGCCATCAGCCCCTGCCCCAGAACTGCCACAGCAGTGCCAGTTTCCAACTCCTCACAGCCCTGCCTTGCTCAGCTGTGAATCCACTGAGTCAGGCTCACCTGCAAGCCTGTGTCCCAGCCTCTCCTCAGTCCATTCCCAGGGAAGTGCTCAGTGTCCAGGGCTGGTCCTGCTGCCCCCAGCTGCCCTTGCCACCAGGGTACTGCCCATCCACCTCCCATGGAGGCATCCTGTGGCTCTCAGTGCCTGAACCCAAGGAGCCACTGGCCCACATGGCACTCTCATGACACAGTTCAAACTCAGGGGAGGATATAGGCATTTACAGGAGCTGTTTGCAATCCTGATGTTCTCATTGCCATGACTGAATCAAAGGCCTTTTTTAATCTGTTCACATTACTCTACAGAATCTTTTCTTACATTTAGCAGTCTCTGCAACGAGCTTGTGAATCAAACATTAATCTGTTGCATTTCTTGTGTTTCATTTTCACCCCTTTTGGTTGACTAAATGGTCAGAGGTTAGGTTTGGCACCATAAATGTTAATGATCTCCACACAGCAGGGACCAACGTTTGGTTCACCAGTACTTAAAAATCTGGTTTGTTTTCCTATGTGTCATCCATTCACATTGTAGATCTACATAATGGGGCTGTGGTAATCCCTTGTGCAGACACAGAAATAACCCCACCAAACCCATGGATGATAACAGATTCAGGTGATTTTCATTTTTTTGATGTCTTAAGTGCTTTCCTGGTTATTTCTCTCTTTTGAATGTTAATCTTTTTTATTCAGCAGTTCTAATCCTGAACTAAATTTTTGGAAAATATTTCCCACTGTGGCTCATATTTTATTGAAGTATGCACACTTTCATTTCTTGTATTGTTCTTTCTGTGTGAAAAACACCAACCTATTAATTCCTGAAGAAATGTTGTGACTTTATGAATTACATTATTTGTTTCCATGAGAAAACAACCACCTAGGTCTTCCTTTCCAGGTCTACTGTATCTCTATGAGATGGGAATCTGTGTAGTTCATGTTGAAGGAATAACTTTGTTGTTTGACTAACTTTAGGCATTAATTTTACATCCAATTTAACATTTTCAATACTCATATGCTGGCCTCTTAGGTCTTCTGAATGCTCTTTGCAGAGAAATAAATAAACAAGCAATTACAAAGCAAAAAACTATGAAACTGAGATCAGCTTTCCTCAAACTGTGGTAATTTCCACCAAACTGAGGACTCCAGCAACATGTAAGAGTATTAGACCTGTATAACATGAGATATCCTCATCTGGGTCTTGATAAACTTGAAACAGAGATAAGAGGAAACACATCAAGAAAATATCCAAACTTGCCCAAAAATGGTAATCAATGCTTTACAGCCTCCCAGATCACACTATCAAGAATTAGGTATAAAACTCACACATTTTACAATTTTGCTTTGAAACATCATTTCAGTGATGTTAATTAATAATAATTAATAATTAATAGATTAGACTTCAAAAAATCTTTGGGTATCATTCACACTTCCTTACCCTCAAAACATGTGTTCAATGCTCTGTGAATGTTGGTAGCACCATTTGGGTTCAATGTAATGTGACTTATCTACGGGTATACATGTATATATCTAGTGAGTCAGAAACAGTATTTTAAATTTTTCCTTTTTTTTTTTTTTTTCTGATAGACTTCCTGAAACCCCTTTAAAATTATTACATATTTGCTGTGGAAAAAGTCAGTGGTCCAAACGGACTCCTACCTGTAACAAACAGAAATTGCATTAGCATTTATAGAAGAAAATTTTAAAAATGGAGCTTAAACAATGAGCTGGATTTATAGACTAATTTGTTTAATACAAGTGGAGTTTGTAGATGTTCAGAACCAACTTGTAACTCTTTCATGAAAAATGGCTAGTAGCTTTCATTTGACACTGAGTAAGGAGCTGCATTTAATATTAACAGTAGAGCTATTCTGCATCTTGTATTCTGCTTCAAATGATATCTTTTGCCTAAAAGCTTCTCTTGCTCCTGCTGCTTAGCTTCCTCATTACTTGTTATACAAACAATACAGTTCTGCTTGAGGATGAGAGATGGATTAAGGAGTAAAACTGCAGTGAGGTTAAAGATGTATGAGAAGAACAGAGCAGTATGTCATATGGGTGACATTTATCAGGACCCAGGTGCTGGGGGAGTTGAAGCTTTCTGAGCCAACTTCACAAAATACATCTTTTTATCCACTTTCTGTTTCATTTAACACAGAAAGCAGAGCAGGAAGTGTTCTCTTCCTATCTTATCTATGCCTTCTCCTGGAACTTGCCAGTAGTAGCCTAGCACGTACCACCTACTGCAAACACACAGGGCAGAGATTTGACTACTGTGCCATTAAGAAAGCAGTATTCATCAGTCAGTGCTGCCTCCCATTTTGTGTTTACTCCACCCTGCAAAACCTCCATTCCCTTGGGAATTTGGTATATCTCATCATTTTTTACACAGACTAACTTATAACTAAAGGATGACTTTGGTATGACTTGGCAATGGTATGAAGCCTTTTTTAAAGCAAGTACTTTGCATGCATTTGTACTTCAGTACTGAATCCCATTCAGCACTGATGGAAGATTCCCATCTATTGTGGAAATATCCATATGCCTTCCCTTTGCTGATGATAGTACTTTTAACAGGAGATGGATTCTGCACCTCTGCTCAGAGAAACACCAAATTTTCTCCAAAGTGCCTCAAAATCTTTTCATGGGGGACACTGTGATACCAGCTGTAAAACAGCTGAGGTTTTGTTAGTGAGAGTTTTGATCTTCTGACAACAAATGTAGGATGCAAGTTTCCCTCTTTACTTTTTAGTGTGTCCTTTTTGGTCTTCCATCTTTTCAGCTGGCCTCAATTTTTCTTTTTCTGCTCTGTGATATCCTTTGATTTCTTGTAATATTCTATTCTAACCTACAGTGGCACCTAAGATAGATCATGCCTCTTTCTTTCTGAAACAATTGACTAGGGCTCTTCCTTTTGGCAAGAGGGAATGCTTGAATGCTTGAAAGCACAGATAAACTGGGAATTGTGCATTTTTCTTTTTCTTTGTGTGACTCTGAGAAAATGTTTGCCAAATGATGTCATTACAATCTCTAAAGCAGTTTATCAGTGAACAATTGACAATTAAAACATGCAATTTTTCCTTAAATAGGAGGCATATTGTCAGGCAATCAAAAGCCAGAAATATTATTCCAGTGCATTCAACACCTTCAAGATGTAGGTTTGAGCCTTCTTAAATCCTGCAGCCTTAAAAAAAAGTGCTTTTAGCCTCTATTATAATACTTGGGTGCACACTGTAATCAGTGGGAGAGCTCTGTAATTTTTGTATATTCTTATTTCTCATTGATACTTTTAGATTTCTAGCTTCACACCTGACAAATATGTGTCCTTCTTGGCAAGTCTGCTAGGGTTGTGTCTTGGTTTGGAAAGACAGGTATCTGCCAGGGAAAGCTGGAGTTTCCCTTAGAATGGAGAATGTAAACCCCTCACCCCCTCCAAATTATAATTTTCAATTAAGGCCTTTCAGGCAAAGATTTGGGAATAGGAATAACAGTTCTTTACTAGGAATATTTACAATACAAATGTAGTAGAAAACAAAATCACCCAACCAAACAAGCAAACAAACAAACAACAATTTTGGAGAACCCTGACAGAGTCAGAGCTACAACCTGACACCCTGTTGGTCAGGGTGTTGGAAGCAGTCCAAAAGTGAGTCCTCCTGGAGTGGCAGATATGGTTCTGTTGAAGTAGAGATGATCCTGTAGAAAAAGGGTCCAGTGATGGTGAGAAGGGTCCAGTGATGGTGAGAAGGGTCCATTCTTCCTCCGGGAATCCAGTGGAACCAGATGCCTTTTGTTCCTACACCTCAGTTTTTATCCAGGTAGGAATGGTTGGCTCCCCCCACTGGGATGGGGGGATCCCCCAATAGGAATGATGGAATGTGGATGTATTGCTTTGTGGATGTACTGCTTTGGGGAATCTTAATGACCCATTGTGAAAAGAGATAAGAAACACTGCCCCACCTGGTTTTAGCAGTTGGCCCATTATCAAACGGCACCCGCCCCGTCCTTCCAGAGTAACAAGAGATAAAGAAAAACATTTCCCCAACTGCTTTCAGCAGATGAAATAGAATACACATTTTTGATTCCATAACCCAAGACAGGTTGCCTTACTTTCAGCCTTCTAAGCAGATACCACTAGGGTCAGGTTATGAACCTAAGTCTGCAGGAATTTTTCTCCTGCATTACAAACATTACAAACCATTACAAACAACGTTTGTTCCTTATTTCCCTCTTTTCCTCCATCCTATCCTTTTTCATTTTGAAATTAACTTCTTTACAAGTGTGATTTAACCCCATATCTTTAGTTTGATTTCCAGTAGGAACTCCTTCAAAGGCTGTTTCTCTGGGTAAGTTGTTAGAGCAAGGCAGCCTCAGAAATGAGCTGTGTGTGCTGACTCATTAGACCAGTTACATTTACAGTACAGTGTATTATGGTTCTTCTCTCAACTGAGGGCTTCCAAGCCGTGGATGCAATTGCATTTATTTAACTCTGTAATAACAGATATCTTAGAGCAGGAAGAAATCATGAAAATGTGTTGCCATAATACAGGTTTTGTTATTTCTAAATTTAGACACTAAGTTCATGTTAGTTAATAATCTGCAGTACCTAAGTAGGCATAATGAGAGAAGGGAGAAAAAAAAAACACAACAAAAGCCTCTTCTACCCCCACCCAAATAAAAAAGAAGGCAGTTTTGCCAATCTTACACAATTGTCACAAAGCAGGAAGTGAAAGGACATAATGCAAGTGGCTGAATGGTTTTGGGATTTAGGATGTTTCAATGGGAAACAGTGTGTTCCCATTCCACTCAGCACTAGTCAGTTTTGATCCTTGCTATGCAAAGAGATGTGGACAGGCAGGAGAAGGATCACAAAGATGATCAAATGACCAAGGGAAGCCCCTCATGAGAAAAGGCTGAGAATGCTGAGTTTGCTCAGCCTTGAGAAAAAAAGGCTTACGAGAGACTTTATGATCATGTTCCAGCATTTAGGAAGTGGCTACATGGAACATGGAGACTCCATTTTTACAAGGAGTCACATGGAAAAGGGTAATGGCTGCAAGTTAGTCCTGGGAAGAGTCACATGAGACACAAGATGATTTTTTTTGCAATGGGAACAATCAGCCACTGGAATCTCTCCAGGGAAGTGGTGGGTTCCCAATGTTGGACACTTTTAAGATTCAGCTGTGTAGGGTGCTGAGCCATCTTGTCTAGACAGTGCTTTTGCCAAGAAAGGCTGGACCAGATGATCCTTGAGGTCCCCTTCCAACCTAGTAATATATGATTCTAGATTCTTTTTCAGGATAAGTTTATCTATTGACTTGATATGGCTTGTTTGTGACATGGCAGTTTTTATTCTTGCTTGCCTTTGACTTTAGTAATGGTTACACTGGCATCAAGGCATATGTGTGTATTAGTTTAAAATAATACATGTCAATTATATAATTGTGCTTTTCTGTTTAGATACAATGTAAACATTCCATATGTAAAAAAAAAAATTAGGAAGACTGTATGGTTAGACATACAAAAATATAATTTTTTATAATTCAATTTTCCAGTGCTGGGAAGGGGGTAACAGAGGTCTTTCTGTAAACAGGCAAATCTATCAGGTTGCACAATCTTTCCTATTTTTAAAACTTCCAGGGAGAGAGAGGAAGTCAAGGAACTAAAAGCTTTAACCAGGACAGGTTTATTTCTATAGCATAAAGAGTAAACAGTTGAAACTACAGGAACTGAAGTGCAGTATTGGAGAAAGTAGTTTCAACATCTGATTGCAGCTAGTTGTGTTCTTATGGAATTGAGGAAAAAGAAACCAGACGTGGTGAACGAGAAAGAGGTAAACAAGGAGCTTATAACAGCTTTTACAATATTTTTGGAATGGATACCTTAATTTAGGCTCTCAGTGGCCAGAAGTTAAGACAAGTAAATGTTCTGCAGTCAACAAATGCTGAATGCCCTTGGTAAGGTGTTGCTGGTTTTAAGCACTTCTGCAAAATGAAGTTGAGTTTTTTCTATATACTGCAGAGCCTAAATTTAGGCATTCATTTTAGGAAACTGTTCAAATATATGAAATAAATTGAAACTATATTGCATTATAATAAATGAAATGAAATTTTTAATTCCTGTTCTAAATTTTCATTTTAGTACGCTGTTACAGAATAAGCAGTGAAATATAACTTGTACCAAAATCAATTAAGAAATTCCAGAGCTGCATTCTAGGACAAGAAATGATTGATAATACTCTCTTATGAAACAAACAAACACATAAACCCCAAAACCCAACAAACCCACAGTTTTCTTGAATTCAGTGTTCTGAATGTGTTCAGTGTTCAGTGCTGACAAACTTTGTTGACTTTCTGGTAAACTGAATAACCAGCACTGAAAACACTCTCCAAGCCTCATTTTATTGTAATTTGACCTGTAATTTGTTTTGGTTTTCTTTTTAATTTCCAACAGTAGATGAGATTCCCTATACTATTGAGACTCAGATTTTCATTTGTTCATAAGAAGACTTTTAAACAGTGCTTACAAGTGCAGTAGTTGGGCATTTCTGCAGAGAAATGAATGTTGACACAACACATGATTTAAGT
Source organism: Phylloscopus whistleri (assembly GCA_017589585.1). Classification (NCBI taxonomy): domain Eukaryota; kingdom Metazoa; phylum Chordata; class Aves; order Passeriformes; family Phylloscopidae; genus Phylloscopus; species Phylloscopus whistleri. Next base: position 4,009,600 of record JADMLD010000683.1, on the reverse strand, counting down.
TTCTTGCTGCATCAAATATACTGATTCAGCTGTTGTTGCACCTCTCCACAGCTCCTGTTCTGCAATGTTTGGAAAATCTCTGTCCCTTCAGAGAGAAGAGGAGTGTAGGGAAACTCTACAGTTTTCCTTTAGAGAAAACCCAAAAGAAAAAATGGTGCCAAAACAAAGCAGGTTAAAATATAGCAGAAAGCCTTTTCTTGTTGCGAGTGGATGTGATGCCAAGAGGGTCATCTTGATGTGATGGATGGGAGCTGTTTCCTTCATTCTCTACATGAGGTACTGTGCTCCCTGAAAGGGCTGCACCTGAGAACAGGGAGGGATGATGCCTGTTCCCTGTTCCTGGTGGTGACTGTCAGGGTTCAGACAGGAGCCGTGGCAGACGGGAGGACTGGACTATTCCTCAGAACAGAGCCAATCCAAGCCATGCCAGGGCAGAAGTGTGGCTGTGCATGGCTGGCATGAGGATCACAGGCTTGGCTGCAGGCCAGTGGTCCCCAGAGGAGCAGTGGGCAGACCCACAGCCATGCCTCAGGCATGATGGAACAAGGCTGACATTATCTAGGGTTATGTGTGGAATATATTGCATACCAGGAAGCTGCTAAATGTTGCTGACCTGAAAGACGACTGGAGGAAAGGATCCTCTTCCTGCAATGGCACAATAGGTAAGGGGGAAAGGAGAGATTTCATTTAATTTTTCATTTCCAGCAGGTTGGAATTTTCACTGTTCCAAGAGTGATCTTTTTTTTCAGTACACAGTCAAATGTAACACAGTTGTAGAGTTTAAAAATCCCCTTTGTATGTCTATTCTGATTAAAATGTGCAACCAGAACCACCTCAAAACTTGGCTGACCCAGGGTCAAAACCAAAAATTATGTTGTCATTGCTACAGATATTTAATGATACACCCTGCCACTCAGCTTCTCTTTAGACTGATGCTGGCTAGAAGTTTTAGGAATACCTTATAAAAGTATTTCCTTTAGGCTGTTCTTGTTTTGTTAAGGTATGCCAAAAAAGTCTGCCAATATCTTTGTGAACCCTTTTAAACTACCTCTTTAACCCACTGCAGGAACAGCTGCATTACCAGAAAGGGCAGGCTCAGCCTACATAATCTTTCACATCAATTTGTTCCAGGACTTCACACTGGTTCTTGTTAGAAAGTTTTCTCTGGTTTCAGGCTGAAATCCTCCTTGCTGTGAGTTTACCTTGCAGCCCCTTTTCTCATCTTTACTGAACATGGAGAACAGTATATTACGCTGCTCTTCATAGCTGTAATATATAGCTACCTGTATTTTACTTTTATCATGTTTCTCCTAGTTGTTTCTTCTCCATTAAAATATGGCCCAAATTCCTTCACTATTTCTGTATGTTTAAAAACCTCTAATCATTGTTGCTGCTGTTCTCAATGCTCTCTTTAGTCAATCCACAACCTTCTTTAATTAGGGTCCAAGAGATAAATGCTTTTACTTCCACTACAGCTTTGTGAACAGTGCAAAAAGCAGAAGAACCAAAGTCAAAGAAAAGGCATTACTTTTTTTCTACAGCTCAGTAATAAAATTATGCTTTGTCACAACAGGAAAAGACCCTTGAGTTGTGTTCACTAATGATCTGTGATAAATCTGATATAGATTTTTCTCTATAGATAGATACATTGTAGATTGCATATGCAATCTACTACAAGCTTCTATTCACCAACTCAGCATCTTTGTCATTTTTTCCATCTTATAATTATGCAGTTGTTTATGCCTACACAGGACAAGAGCTTGGGGGAAAAAATCAATAAAGCCAAGAAATTACTTCTTTTTTTTCTCCACCAGCAGCACGAGTCTTGGCAACATCTCTCAATATATGGCTGAAGTTTGTTCCTAATGGGAACCTGGCTGGCACAGAACAAGCTCTATTAAGTGTGCAATTGCATCTTGACCTCTACTTGCTATTCATTGGGTGATTAGGATTTTAATAATGATCTGCTCTTCAAGGTTGAGTGGGAGTTGTTTGTCCCTTGCTCCCTCATAAATGCTATTGCAATAACAGATTGACAAGAATTTTCCCTTTAATTAGATTGAAATATTTTAGGGAAGGTACAGCAAGCTTGCTACAGAGCACATATGTAAATGCATGGTGGGAAGTAGGAAATGGTAACAGTCTGGAGGTGCTTCAACACTGTGATTGACAGATTCAATAGCCACATCTGGTAAGCAACTTCATGGCAGGGCCTGCATAAGCACACTGTAAAATTGTAAATGTGGTCTGTGGAGGATAAGGGCTCCTTAGATCTGACATTATGTTTATCAGGCTCACACTTTTCTAACAGGAGAGGCCCTTTACCGTCTACTGTAAACAGAAAGAAATCAGAGGCTCTCACATGCAGGGCTGTTGGCAGATCACCATGAACTTGTTTCAGCCAGAGCACACTTCGTCGTCATGGTCAGTGAAAGCCTCCGAGCTTCAAAGGTAAGTCCTGTGCTCAAAAAGAGACATTGCCATGACCCACGACTCCTGGCAGATTTGGTTTCAGTTACTGGAAGATTCTCAAAAAATTCAAAGGCACTTCAGCTCCCTTCAAATTTCAGCAAAGAGCAGCAGACCTCCTAAACAAAGCGCAAAGTGTAGCACTAGCAGTCCAGAGAGAGTCTGCATCTTGATTTTACTAGAGCAGATGTTATCTGCAAGCAATTAACATACTTGTCATCACCAGTAAAATAGATACAGAATTCTTCGAGCTTTTTTTTTATCCACCCTAAAGAAAAGTGTTTGTGCACAAAGCAAAATTTCCACATTAGTATTAAAATAACATTCAGTGAGGCAAGCAGCATGTGTCATTTTTTTTTAGTTTCTTCCAGTTCCTTTTTTTTTCAAAGAGCAATGCTGTAGCACTTAGACCAGAGCTAGAGAACACATTTCATCACTGAGCTATATCTTTTAACAAGAGAATCTCTGATGTCTGCATTTTTTACTTCACTGTTTTTATTTTCAAATGCTACTGTTTGTTTTGCATAGAACCACAGCGAGTACGTATCCTATTCTTATGAGTGTGGCGGGTTGACCCTGGCTGGACACCAGGTGACCATCAAAAAGCCACTCCATCACTCCCCTTTTCAGCTGGGCAGGAGAAAATATAACTGAAGTCTTGTGGATTGAGATCAGGACAGGGAGAGATCACTCACCAGTTGCCATTACAAGCAAAGCAGACCTGACCTGGGGAAATTAGCTTAATTTATTACCATTCAAATCAGAGTAGAGTAAAGAGAAATAAAATCAAATATTTAGAAATGCTTTCCCCCCACCTCTCACTTCTGCCTGAGTTTAATTTAACTCCCCATTTTCTGTACCTCCTCCCACCCAGTGGTATAGGGGGACAGGAAATGGGACCTGAAGTCAGTTCATCACACATTGTCTCTTCCAGTCCTTCCTCCTCAAGGGGAGAACTCCTCACACTCTTCCTCTGCTCCAGAGTGTGGTCCCTCCCACAGGAGATACTCCCCTACCAACTTCTTAAATGTGAATCCTTCCTACAGGCTGCATCCATTCACAACCTGCTCCAGCTTGGGTCCTTTCCATAGGGCGTAGCCCTTCAGGAGCAGGCTGCTCCAGTGCACCCCCTCAGGGTGACACCTCCTGCCAGCAAACCTGCTCTGGTGTGGGCTCCTCTCTCCATGGCTGCACAGATCCTGCCAGGAGCCTGTTCCAGTGCAGGCTTCCCACGGGGTCACAACCTCCTCTGGGCATCCAGCTGCCCTGACAGGGGGTCCTGCACGGGCTGTGGGTGGATCTCTGCTCCCCCATGGACTCCCTGGGCTGCAGGGGCACAGCTGCCTCACCATGGTCTGCACCAGGGGCTGCTCCGGTGCCTGGAGCACCTCCTCCTCCTTCTTCATTGGTCTGGGGCTCTGCAGAGTTGTCGCTCTCACTTATACTTCTCTCACAGTTGAAGCTGAAATTGTGCAAGGTGGTGTCTTCCTTTTTAAATGCATTATCCCAGAGGATGTTGCTGACTGGCTCAGCCTTCGCCACTGGAGGTTCTGTCTTGGAGCTGCTTGGCATTGGCTCTATCAGACTCAGCCGAAGCTTCTGGCAGCTTCTCACAGAAGCTACCCCTGTAGACCCTCTACTACCAAAACTTGGCTACACAATTCCAATACAATGATTTTCACTACAACATAACCTCATGAAATCCAAAGGTTTCACTGATGTCCAAAGAGATTTCTGTTTATATGGATATATAAGGAATCCAGGAACATAGCTGTGTATCATCAGTGTGTCTTTTTTTAAAATTTTGAGTGTGCTTAGCAGCACTCACATCCCTAATAAATATACTACTTTTTTAAAACAACTGTTTTTAAGGTTGTATACTAACCTCTTTTCCAAAGAATGTTTTAATTAGCTTACAAGCTTAGAAGACGAGATATACACTACAATTTCTCTGTCCTTGCAATTTGTTTTTCCTCTGTCTAGGATGTCTGTAAAGACTTGCTCCAGCAGAAGTGTGTTGGGGGTTAGATCTGTTTCTTTTTTACTTATAGAATTATTCCCCATAAGTTGCTTGGAAACTAACTATTGAGTACTTATGGGTACCTGAGGAAAACAAAGATGTGGCCAAAGGAGAGTGGAGCACCAGGCTACACCTTTTTTTGGTCTCTGGGAGATACCACGACATTTGGGGGCAGGTAAAGGACAGGGCTGGGGGCGGCTCCCTTCTCTTGCTCTCGGGATCAGAGAGAGGACGGGCAGGCTGCTGCTTGCTGCGGGAGGAGTTCACTGACACCAGAAAGTCCGGTCCTGGGAAATCTACCATCATCTGCTCGTGTGCCCAGGAATTCTGAGCTCCTCCGCCTGCACTGCTGGGCTGGCTCCATCCCACCGCTTCTCGGGCCCTGCTTGGAGGATTTTGCTGCTCTCTGTCCCCGCACCCCCTGCCCTGCCGGGACATCTCCGCCGTTCCAGCTGCCACCAGCGGAGCTTCTGATCTCACCCACCAGCCTGGGATTTTTCCACTATTCCAGCCTGGTGCTCTTGGAGTCTCAAGAGATCAGACTGCCCCGGGCTTTGTGATACAAAACCCCTTGAGGTTTTTCCTGATTCTGGTTATTATTAATGCTGTAGATGTTGTTTGTCTTGTTATACATACTAGTAAAGAACTGTTATCCCCATACTTTGGCCTGAAAGCCCCTTTAATTTTCTAAATCATAATAACTTGGACGGAGGGGATTTGAATTCTCCATTCCAAGGGAGGCTCTGCCCCTCCCCAGCAGACACCTGTCTTTTCAAACCAAGACAAAGTGCTTCACATCTCTCACTTTCACCAAACTCTAAGCCTTCATTTGTGAGATTAAGAAAAAAAAATATGGAAGTTTCTCAGGAGTATTGAGTTAGTTAAAGGATTGAAAATTAAAGCATTTTCTTGGCCTGCTATTTTCAGAGTTGTTGTTTTCTTAATCCTGACACATAACAAGATGATTCCTTTTACACTGCTTCCTCTCACAAAGTTCATTTCAGCTGCTGCTGTCTTAGAGGAGCAAGATGATTTTGTGGTTATGGGGCTGTAGGAGGGGGAAAGTGGTCTCAGTTCTTAGAACTGCCACAGGTTTCTTCTTTGATCTTGGCCAAATCATTTGATCTTGAGTTATTTTATCTCTAACAGAAGTCTGCTAGTCACTTTTCTCATCTCAGTAAGGTCTTCAGAGGAAAAATAAATGTCTCATGTTTCTGACATGCCAGAAGCAACAACTTCTGGGACAACTCTTGACTGGGGCTTATGTGTGACACAAATAGTAATAATTTATGCAGGGAAGTAAGAAACTTGAAGTCCTTCCATATCCCTTATGAAGGGTTATTTAACATCTTAGCTCATCAGCTCAATGTGCCTCTTGAAATAAGCAGTGTTAACCTAATTTACAGAAGGAATTTGCTTTTAGAAGGTCAAAAGCAGGCAGCAAGCTGTACCATAAAGAGCTAGCAGAAGAAATTGAACTTGAAACCAAGCTGCTCTGATTCTACTTTATTTAATCTATTCTTTCTAAATATCCCCAAGCTCTGCAGCAGCTTCTGTGTTGATTAGTGACAGGAGTTGAGTAGAAAGTGACTATCATGCCAGAAAGTCTTGGGGGCACTGGATCTGGAACGAACCACACATGCTTAAAACTAGCTAATATAGTGACATCTTGAAGCAGCCTAGGGCAGAGAAGTTTCTTCTAAACAGGGGTTTCTAGCCCACAAGTCCTTGAATACTTTTTGTGAGTAAATGATCCTGTGGCATGAGCTCTAATTAAAATCACATCAGGCCTGTTCCATATTACCCAGCACAATCTCTAGAGCTTGCTTCTGTACCTTCCTCTGCATCATCAGCCCAGCTCTCCTTGCTTACATTCCAGATGCACAGACTGTTAATGCAACCAAGCTCAAGTAAAATAAATGCATGTATAAGATGGGGAACACCTGAAAGAAGGAAATTTGTGTACTTCAAACTGTGTGAGACATTACAGTCCAAAGATGGTGTGGCAAAAGAAGTCCTGCCTTTATGTACTGTGATGATGGGTGGAAACAGAAGATTAAATGATGGCTCCTGAAGTTCCAATAAAAAAATGATGATTTCCCTTCGACTTAGAGTGATGTGGTCATGACAAGGGTCCTGTTTATAAAGCTGTAAGTTTTATGCAGGACCTCTGTAAAACATCCTTTTGTCTCAACCAAGAGTTCTCTCAAAGAACTCCTTATCTTCTAGTGTCATCTACTTAGAGAATAAAAAGATAATATGGATCAATAATTTCAGTGGACATCTCCTTATTTAAATGTTGAAATATAAAATGCTCTCCTTCTCTGATGAAGGACAAGGTGAATAATTCAGAGATCGTCTACTTTCTTACAGCACCAACCCTCCTTTCAGCACTTCCTCAAAATTTCCTACAATATTTTATTATGTCCCATTCCAGAAAAGCTATGCTACACCTTTATTCTCCTCTTTCCATAGTTTTCTTTTGCATCTAGATACTGTTCTGTCCATCCTGGGGGAAAAAAAGTATAGAAAATAAGCCATATAAGCAAAATTAGCCCTCTATTATTTTTTACTGTATTCATCATGTAGTTTTTGCTGATAAAAAATATTATTAGAAATGTTTTTTACTTTGCAGAAATACCAAAAAGCAAAAAAAAAAAAAAAAAAAAAAAAAAAGTTGCTATTGGACTAATGCCAGTAAACAAAACGAAGAAGTAAAAATGCATTTTGGATGGGCAGTTTGGGAGCCTCAGTGGCAGGTATTTGAGGTACTGAAGATTTTATATCAGTGGAAACTTTAATAACTGAGGTTGTCAATGGTGTACTTGTTTGATGACTATCTACAATATTAATCCTTTGAAGACTACAGTCAATAATGGTTTATTCAGTGCTGACAGGATGTTTTGTGCCAGGGAATCCAGGTTGCCAGAAGCAAGTGGTTAGTTGTTATTGAGCAGCCAAGCTTCCCAGTATTACTGTGGCCCACTCTATACCAGTACAAAAAGAAAAATTCATTTGGAGATGACAGAAAAATAGAATAGATGGGGAATAGATGTTGTAAAATCAGGACACTTGAAGACTGCCTCTATGGAAGCAATCAGAGACCAGAATTAAGTTAAACTTTGCAACAGATTTCATCTGAGCTGGAAAATAGATGACGGAAGCAACTATGGAAACTTTCCAGCTTAAAAGAATAATTTACTTTTCATAGCTGTGATTGAAAATTTTATTTTCAACATTTTGTGTCTTGAAAATTGCCTTTTTTTAATGGAAGATGACTTAGTTTGGTCGCAAATTTAGATGTAGTTGAGGAAAAGCAGAAGCACTTAATAACACTTCCAGCAAAGCTGCAGTAGGACTTCTCATGGCTTTTCTTCTCTTCAGTTGTGTTCAGGTTCAGAATCCTGCATCTTGATTAAGGATGATAGAAGCTGCTACATTAACCTGTGATTGAGCTCTTGTATTCCTTCAGAATCCTTTTGAAGACACCTGTTCTCAAAATGTGTGAAAAATGTGTGTAGATTCAGTGGAATTTCTTTTCAAGTACAAACAGACTGAAATGAGTGAGGCCATGTCACCACATATAAAACCTATAATTTCCTTTTTCCTTTAAAAATGAGGGTCAGTTGAATATTGGTGTATATGCTACAGTTTGGGCTGCTACTAAGGCTGATAGCCATTTCTTTAAACTGTCTCTAGCAGACATTATCCTACTTTATGTAAGACTCTAATTAGTTGATTCAAGTGAAGCACAAAAATTAATGGTACTGTGAAAAACTGAGACCTTCCTGTGTTGTATAAAGCCTGTTCATTTAAACACCAGGCTTGTTTACACAGTTAAAGTCTTACTAGGGATAAAGAACATCCTGTAAAAGGAGAGACTGTACACTGGAAAAAATACATAACAAGTTGGTAAGAGTTACCATTGCAATGGACTGTATGAGCTGACCAGAGGACATTACAATTGAATAAGAAATTGTATTACCTATGTAGGCTGTATTAGGTGAATTACTGCCTGACCATTGTGCTCAGACTTTTATCATAGCAATCCTAGAAAGAAGCTGACACAGTAAAGGGAGTCAAAGAAGAGCAACAAGAACTATGAGAACCCTAGAAATCCTCCTTAACAAAAAATGTCCTAAGAAGTTTCACCATTTTCACTTAGAAATTTGTTTGCAGCACACTACTACTGGGAGAAGGTGTAGATTTTCAATAGGAAGACTGTTATATCAGGATTAAGAGGCTGAGTGTTAACTGAATTCAGACAAAATGTACTCATTACACCTCTCACTTTGACTTCTTTCTATGGACACATCTGCATCTAAGTTCTTGGGTTTAAATGACGCAATGCTTTTTCTGGGCTGTCGTAAGAAAATACAAATGATTGAAGTGTTTTGGGAGTCTTTATGAAACAGTTTGATGAGGAAATACTGATTTACTAAAGCTTTGTGAAAACAAATCTTTTGCAAAAACACCCCAATTTCTGTGAGGAACTGTATCTGAGACATGGGCAGGGTTCCAGAAGAGCAGGAACAGTGGTTTCCTTGGACAAATTTTTCTGGTAAATTAAGTGTTTTTGGGGCCATTCTCTGCAATTAAAGCCAACTGGCATGGAAGATCCCGTATCCATATCGTGAAAATCTCTTCACTCTCCATTGCATGATAGCTACTTACAATTTACCTATTGGAAACATTATGTAAGGAATGCCTGTTTCCAGACCATACAAAGGGATTATTTGGGAAAATAGCAGCTGTCTCTGGCAAAAATGATCCTGGGGTTGTTCTGCAATTTTGTAGACAATCAAGTCTCAATGGAACAATTCCTGGGACTGTATAATTCACTAGAGTAGATGAGGTTGTAATGTGCTGCTGGAGATCCCAAGCCATGACAATCAGTGTTTTCATGCCTTCTCACACAGTGGACGGACACATGAATCATCTGGGCTCAGAACAAGAGACTCTAGTGTCCACCAGCAGTGTGTGACTGAGAAGGAGAAAATAGAACTTTGGTTGACATCCTCTAGTAGCCCTGGTGAGGCATTTCATTTCTTAAATGCTCTTCATCTCAGTTTCCAAAATGAAAACAAAACCAAACGACCAACTCATCAAACAAAAACCTGACATCAAAAGCCTGACAAAAGCCCTTGACATCAAAAGTTTCATAGACCACCAAAAGTGACAACCCTTGTAAAATCAAACCACAAATTTGTCTTGAGAAGCTTGGGGGGAAAAAAAGCTTCACTTGATGATCAGAAGAGTCTTATGACCCAGGCTACTTTGGCTTTCGAGTGCCCAAACATAGACACTTATGGAAACAAAGCCATTCGGAATTACCATCGTTTTTGGAAAATCCAGAAGGCATTAGTTTTTATATTCTGCAGGATCTGTGGTTTTCTCTTTGGTTTGTGCTGCAGAGGCTTTGTGCAGTTTTTAAGTGCAATTGGAATAAATGGAAGAATGTTAGAGACTCCTAAATGGACTATGCCTTAGATACAGGATAGCATTATAATATGAAATTGGAGTGGTTGGCAGCTGAACACAGAAGTCCCAATGGGACCTGTGCCCTGTAGCCTAAGACAAGAGGTTATGCTTGATATTTGCAGCTTACTTGATATCCCACACAAAATCCCAGCAAGCTGCATTTCTTAACAAATAATTTTATATGCCACATCCACACCATTGATCACACTGTCAGAGATGGCAGACAGATTCTGTTAACTTGTTTAGACTGGTTTCTCCATTGCTAAATAGCATTTGCTTTTTAATATTTGGCCTTTACAACTCTCATGGCTAACGTGACAGAATGTTTTGACATTATTTTTACATAAAAGATTTATTTAGGGTTTGGTTTTTTCAATATGGAAGAACGAAAATAGGTATGGAAAAATTTGAGGAAATTAAATTTTCACTACCCCAAACTGGGCAGAGTAAACAACTAGGATTTTGTCTGGAAAGTACTGATATTAAAAATTCCCATCAAATTCTATTGGGAGGGGTGTTAAAACACTTTCTAATACAGTGGATCTCTGTAAAAGAGCTGGTATTCACTCCTAGATCCCCTCCCCTTCAGAACAGTGTGGGCTGCCTCCTCTGTTATGTGTACTCACATAAAACCCCTGTGGCAATGACAGTGGTTGCTTGCACAGAAAATTAATACTAGGAAAGTATTTATGCATTTGTACTGTATTGAGTGTGATAAATGTTTTCCCTTTGTGAAAAACAAAACACTTGCCTTTTCTGCTTTTGTTCTTCATCTCCTCCCATCTGTTTTGTTTCTCTTAGCTGGAAATGAGAATAACAGCTGACTTTCTGTGGATTGCCAGTGGTCTATGGAGGGTTTGAAGGCCTCTCTAATATCTTTGAAGCTCCTTTTTAAAAATAATTCTGTCCCAGTTCATGCGAAAAGCCATATAATTCTTTCATCAGATCATAATTATTGCAGTGAAAGGACTAGACCTATTTTCTGTCTTTGTCAATAGTGAGGGTTTTGTGGCCGTGTGGCTCGCTGGTCATTCAGCATTTTATGTTTCCAACCAAAGGCATTTGTCTAAATGCAGGCTTGTTATGAGGGTGATATAATGATTTCCTTCACCCAAAGTAGCAGACCCAATATATCTTTTCAGATTGCACTAAAAACACAAACATAGCCTGAGAAGCTTCTTAATGTGGATCTCAAAGAAAGGCAAATTCAGCCACCACACATTATTTAAATACTTTCTTCACTGTCTGAAACAGTGTGGGACTTTACAGCTATAAGAAACACAAGGTTTTAAGTAGAAACCCGTGGTCTTTAGTTCTTCCAAATACAAAATCACCACAACAAGAAGGAACACTTGGGTTATGGCTCAGCACTGTAGACTACTCTGTAGGGAAAAGTTGTAAAAAACCTGAGCTGTATCACAGCAAGTTAATCACAATTTCTTGGAAACTATAACAGAATGAAATTCATGAGACACTTTGCCTTTAACCATAGAAAAAACCATGAAAATTCACAGGTTGTTGGGATCATAGGAAGAGAGTTATAATTAAGGCCTGTGGATTTTCACTGACACCACTTGACTAGAGGTTTTTAAAACAAATTTAGAGAACAGAAGTTTTCTAGAGCTAAATAATTCATAGTTTGGGTGTTTTGTGTTTTTGGGGTGGTTTTTTTTTGGTTATGTTTGTTTGTTTGTTTGGGGGTTTTATTTCTTTTGAGATTATTTGGTTTTGTTTTTATTTTCTTTTTTGGGGGGGTGGGGAGATTCTGACAGAAGTGTTTAAAAGACCCAAGTAAGATAAGTAAGTACTCCTTAGAGTAGCACATTGTGATGGTTTTATCACGTTCTATATTTCATTTGACTGGAAGAATATAAAGCAAAACAGGCCCATCTTTAAATTACAAAGATAGTTTATTAATACACACAAAAACAACAAAAAAAGGGAAAAAACAACAACAACAACAAATGAAACTTCTAAAACGTCTTTCTTTCTCTTTCTAAGTTTTTTACCTTTCTTCACTCAACATAAAAAGACATGACCTGCAACCCCAGCCAGTTTTACCATTTTAAAAATAACCTTTTATCAGTTCTTTTAGGAAAGGAGTCTCTCTGGGTTCTATATAGACATCCCATGCTCTACATCTGCGAGGATTTTAAAGGAACTCCTGCAAACTGCGAAATCCTACCCATTAGCAGCTCTCTCAACACTGCACATAGGCCATATTTGCTTATTGGGGTACTGTTTAAGGATGCCTCCTCTAGTATGACACAAAGATTCTCTTCTTCTATTTCCAAAATCATCTCAAGACCCAAAAACAAATCTCCTCTTTCTTTAGGAGCAAAAAACTTCATATCACTTTTAACTAGAACCTTACATCCCCCCAAAAGCATTTATATGTTACAGGAAAAAAAACTAGTTCAGTCTCTATAGTTTACCAGAAATGTCCAGCCAAAATTAGGCCACTCCTTGTCCTTTTGCCTTAAAGTCCTTTTCACTCTCCCTTTACCGACTGTAGCTCCATGCTGTGTCTTTCTATTCGCTATATTTGTTCTTCTTCCGGAGAAAGATGATGTTTAGGAAAATCCATCTGCTAGCAACAAAGGGTTAAACTTTTCGGGCTGCCGGGCTGCCCACGTGGCTCTACGGCGGGAAACTGAGTCGTTTAGAAGCCGTGCGCTGGTTTCTTCGGCTTGAAAAGAAGAGCAAGGGCGAAGGGGCACTCCGTCCAAGCTCTCTCCCCTTTCCATGCTGTTTGCTTCTCTGCGAGACAGCGGCTCCTAAAGCTCCGGTCCGGCCCTGCCCGGCTCCAGCAGCATCGGGGCCCGGCCCGGCCCGGCCCGCCGCAGCCGCCCGGGGTGGGGGGGCACCGAGGCCGGCCGGCCCCGGCGGCTCTCTGTCCCCCGCCTGCCACACCGGAAGACAAAGAGACCGCTCCTCCCCCCCACCCAGCCTTTTTAAGCATTTCGCCAAAAGTCGCAGCTTGTCTTCTACTGGATAAATTGCTTGTCAATCAAAAAAAACTGACCCCGATTGGAACAAAATCAGGCTTTTCCTAGCCTATGACACACATATTGCACTCCATAGATGTTTGTGTTTTCATTTTATCATTTCTCAGTAGTGGATTTTTATTAGTAGCCTGATTTGACATGACTATTAGTGTGAATCAACTTAACTGCATCTGGCTAAATGAACATTGCAATTATTTGCAGGGCATTTACTACACAAATTGGAGGAAGGACCTTGTCCTTTGATTACCTAATCACAGCATATGAAAGCAGAATGTCTCTTTTCCTTCCTATTACAACCAGAAGTGGGAAGAGAAGTTGGTATATGCCAGCTTGGCCAAGGACTAAAAACTTTTTCATTTTATGTTAAAAACAGTTTTTTAAAATGTTTAGTTCATAAAAAAGAACACAGAGAAATATTGCCTATTTTATTAGTTGCACCAAAGTCACGTTGGCAAGAGAAAAAACAATATGAAGCTAAAATAGCTTCATGTGTTTCCCATTATATAATCAGCTGGTGATGCAAAGGAGCAGCTCGCACCGCTTGCTAGCCAGCCTGGCGGTTGCGGAGCTCTGAGCCAGAGCAGTGCCGCTCACTGGGAATGGCAGAAGCACAAGTGTCCAGCTTACAGGACTTACCCCAGGCTAAGAGTGAGCTTGCTGGGACTGGTATTCTACCATGGCGTGTCTAAGAAAAGGTTTTGCCTATCCTTGATGACAAAAGCGGGTGTTCATGTACGTTAGCCATTATGCGTTAACGCGCTCTGAATGTCTGGTGTAGGTCTATTAGCTCATAGGATGGAATTCAGAATGTGACTTTTCTGAAGCTAATTTAATCTGCTTTAAACACATGTTTAAACACATTTCCTTTTTTTACAGAAGATTATTAAATTGGCATGTTTCAATGGTAATGGTATCTTTTTCAAAAACCTCTGAAGGAGCATAGTTATCCTGAGATAAGAAGGAAGATCTTTACACAGATTTAAAAAAGAGTTAAAAGTTAGGAAGCAATGGATGGGAACAGAGGGCAAATTTTCATACCAAACAAGTTTATAAAGTAGTGCCACAGTCATACATACTTGGACTTTAGCAGCATAGGACCTTGGAATGGACTTCATAGATAATTTAGGAAAGAAATGAACTGAGAGGTGACCAAAGTTCATTGATGATTCTCAGTTATTTAATGTAGTAAAGCTGTCTGCAATAAGCTTTATTTATTTATATATTTATATATATTTATATTATATATTTATATATTTATATATTTTATATATATTTTATATATATAATATAAATATATATGTTTTATATTAATTATGTAACGTGTGATGGAGAAATGAACAGCAGCAAAAAATTCAACATTGGTAAACAAAGAGACACGGAAAAATAATTACCCTAACTTTATTTATAGAAAGATAACCTTCAAGTTGGTTATTTCTACTCAGGAATGAGATCTTGAGAGATCTTGATATCTTGAGAATGAAAACTATCAATTCAGTGCTCATTCGTGGGAGTAGAGGGTCTACTGTTCTAGACAGTTTTAATCACCAAAGATAATTCCAAGGTGTTGAGTCATGTCAGTGTTCAGTTACAACTATGAGCATGCTGCATCAGAAAACCCTGCATGAGCATGCTGCATCAGCTAGAGAGTCAAGAGATAAGTATATAAAATACATAATACTCACTAACATAGACCCTATTACTGTAGAAGGCTTTGCCAAAAATTTCTTCTATGAAAGGGAAAATTAAATAGGTATTTTTGTGGATATTTATCTTTGCTTTACCCCCTGCATAGAAGAAAAATTCCATTATGATGTATTTTTGTTCTCAGTGCAATGTGAGTACATTTAAGTAGCTTACAGGATAGGTGTAGTATTTACCTGCATTTGTACACAGGTGTATGGGTGTGTGTGTTTGTATCTGCAAATATTAATCCTATCTATGGAGTAGTTTATTATCTTCCATATTCTATGTATAAATACCTATCTTCAGTACATTCTGTCACATTAATTAGATGGAATGTATCATAAAATTTAGCAGCACTGACTCATATTCATGGCTTAAACTATTTTAAACCATATGTTTTTCATTCTCCTTGGATGTAGATCTTTTTCAGCAGACAGAAAAACAAGTTAGTGTAACTTGAAAGATAAGCACAAAAATTCAGTTTTTAATATTTTTATATTTTATTTGTTACAACTTATCATCAGAGAAAAAGTAACTATTAAGCTCATTATTTTCCACTTCAAAAGAAAAATGGATACATTTGTGGCTTAGTTCCTAGGATAAGGATCTATAATAGAAAAAGTGCCTAACTTTCAATTTTAGAGAAATACCCGTTTGTTCTATGCAATCATTACATGCCTTCAGGTTTTAATAATGGCTGCAGCGTTTCTCGTGCCATTATATGCAAATTGCTGATGTTTCCCTGGGCAGTTTGCACACCCCATCTCTGAATCTGATGTCTGTTGTCTGAGACCTCAAGATGGTTTGTTCCTTAGAAACTGGGTTTGCAGTGTGGCCAGCTGTCACACAGATCACCCCCCTTCTCCTGCCCCTATCAATATTAAGGACAGGAAACAGTGTCAACCCTGCTGCCTTTTTGTTCATAAAGAGTCCGAGATTTGTGCTAACAAATATGATGGAAGGCATTGAGAATAAAGGAGAAAACTTCAAGAACTTAAAGGACTCAAAGGTTCTGATTGGTTTATAAGCTTCAGAACTTTTGGATGCTAAAAGATAAGGGATATGTTTTGTCATCCAGAGCACTAGCCTAAAATTTCAACCCCATTATTAGCATGGATTTTGGAAGGGCTCTCCCATGTGATACACAGCCAAGTGGCTCTTCTGACTATAGCCAGCAAACCCATCTCTTTCTCCAGTGATAGCAGTGACTGTGTTATTGCAAAGCAGCCATGGGGCCTCCTTTTCTGTCTTCAAAACCACAAAAGCACAAATGTTAAAGACATTGTGAGATTTGAATGGACTGTTTCTTTTGGGGTTTTTTCACTCTTCTTCACTTCCCATGTCTGATCAGGATTGGAAACGGAAGTGTTGAAAGACTATACTTAGGTATTATTTATTGAGCACTGACACTGTGCTGGGAGTTTAACCACTCTGTGAAATACCACAAAAAGAAACTACTTTTACTGTATTTCAAGCCCAACCAGAATGAGAAATTACTGGAAGTTTCACAAGAATACTCTGTTTTTGCAAGACGTCCAAGCTAGTTCTGTAGATCAAAGATGGTCAGGCAGTCTTGGATGAAACCCAAATGAACATTCAAATATTGGGTGCTTAGCCAAACCAAAGTGAAACTCTGAATCGTAAGGTTTGCTCTCTCTTCTGTCTTTCAGTGTTGATAATATGCAGGTTAAGCCTGCCTGATGCAACTTGAAGCTTCTATTTGATTCGTAGACAATATTTTGGGTCCTCTGTGTATGCTTTTTACAGTTTGCTAACAGGCTTTCTGATACCATTTTCAAATGATTTAGTGTAAAATCTAGTGGCTCACAGTCATATACAGAGCTAATTCATACCCAAGGGAATATGAGCTGTTCCTACAGCAGTATTAGAAGGAATAATTGCACTGTTCTGTTACAGGAAAGAGAAGGTTATTATTAACACACAATGAGCAAGGCTTATGAGTTGTACCTTAGAGTTGGTGTACTACTCCACACCAATGCAGTGACAAAACTTGAGCCTTTGTGCTCTGGGGTCCTTTTTTAAGCTACCACCCGCTTGCTGTGGACTAAATGCTTGCAGAGAATTGCCATGGTATTTCAACTAAGTCTAATTTTGTGTCCAAACTAGCCTGATGAGCTGCACCCACATTTTTGTTATGAAAATAATTAAGTAATTATGAAATAAGTTAATAAATAAAGTCTCCTTCATAAGAGATGTCACACTGGCCTTCTCAGTTCCAATCCTTTTAAATTTCTGTCCTTTGCTGGTTGTTACATGGTTGGATTTTGCATATTGCTTCTCTTGTGGACCAGCATTTCCACGATCCTTAATTGTTGTCATCCTGTCTCTCCTTGTCATCCCATCAGGGCTTCCATCACATGCTTTAACATATAACAAAATCATGGTTAACTGTTTTGAAGACTGTGTTATCTACATGGTTTTTGGCACCCTTGGGTCTCACACAGACTAGGATATGTGACAAGATGCTCTTTTGCTGCTAGCTTTGTGTCAGTTTGCTCTGTGACTTTCAACAGGCCTGCTGGATTTGCATGACACAATTTCTCCATTTGTGAAGGATAGGCAAGTACACTCCATAGCTCAAAATATTTTGAAAGCTGTATCTTCAAGAGCTCTAGGAAAGATGCAGATTTTTATTATTCTCTATACACAGAAAGTTAAAAATACCTATAATAATGTAAGTTATATAGTCTGCTGTGGCAGCAACAAGTATTTAAATTTACAGAGAAAGAGTCATCCTGGTTAGAAAAAAATCAATATAGGTTCCTGACATCAGACACAAACTTCAGGGAAGGGATAAGTTTTAAATTCTTAATAATGGCTACTTTATGATACTCACGAGAACAATGTAAAATACTTAAAAATACTTGGACTGTGCTGTTAATAATGAAGTGGAAATCTACAGACATAACTCCAAATTTAATGAAAATTAAGATGAAGTGTGTATCTAGCTGCATATATATGTCACATAATGTGCAGTAAAAACTTACTCTTGCATAAAATCAATATTTAGTGGTCAAATTTCCCTCATTTCCCACTAATAATGGATGGAGTCATATGGTTCAGCTGTAAATCTACCAGCTGGAAGTAATGAGATGAACTGTCCATAGCAATATGAAAGATATACATGCCTGTTCAAAGGCAGACCATCTGTGGAGATCTATGGAGAAGGATAGTAGAGAATTTTATATAGACATACAGTAAAACAGTCTCCGTGATACTGTAGGAGCTGTGAGGGCTTAATCTTTACATTTGACTATTAAATTAAGAAGGGCAAAGCCTACACAATACCAATGGTATTAGTCATGTCTGGAGGGGCATCCAATACCAGATGTCACTTTTCTGATCTTTCATGCTCAGCTCTTACAGCTTTTGGCACGTCAGAGTTCGCATCTGAATACAATTTAAGTTATAACAATACAATCAGCCTGTCTAACTATTTTTGCCCTTCTCTCTGCTATTTTGGGAGCTAGGCTATGGTGAGTCTCTGTTGTTTAATCTAAAAGCCTTCCTTGTCCCCCTCTCCAGCCTCATGAGGTAATGCTGGGGGATGTCAGAGAGTGGTGTTAAGGAACAGTTGTTTGACAAGTGCTACTGGTTTTAAACTGAATTGCTTGTTTATTGGCTGCACAATTATTCATCTGTTAGCAAGGCATAGAAAAAATGTTGACAGTAAAAATGTAGCTTTTCTTGGTAGAAATTATTTGTCTTAAGTGAACAAGTCGCTGTTTTAATGCGAATGCAGATCTGTACAATATAACAGGAAAGGTTTGTTTATTTATTTAACAGGCAAACAAAAGCTTTCATGATCAGACAAAAGAAAATATACGTAGGGAATTGTGTGTGGAGGAGCATAGTCTGCTCCTCTGACTTGTTATAAGATAAAGTCATCTCCCTTTATGCAGATTATTCATGTTTATTTATGACATTCTGTGAAAGGAAAGACACTCAAATGCCTCAGGGCTATAGCCCAAAGTAAATAACTTGTCATAATATACCTTGCAAATGATAATGTAAACCACGGGAAATCCAGGGAGGAGATGCACATACATTCCAAAGCTGGGAAGTTATTGAATGTTTAGGCTTAAGGAGCAGATAGTTTTGATTGGGGATATTTCCCTTGTTTCTGTATGTTAGATGAATTACTCTGCATGAGTGATATCCATTGTACTGTGTTTATTCTTTTCCGCTTTTGTTCACCAATCACTGTGATGTCTGGTCCTTTCCCAAAGATGGTCTGTATAATAAATATGTTAAGTCTGACAAGGAATGGATGGTAATGCAACATCAATGCCCTCTGGGGTTAGGGAGTGTTCTGGTTATTTTTGTGTCTCTGTAAGCTTACGATCCAGGCATTTGTATAGACAAAATCTTGACTCAAGTTCAATGCAGAAATCTTTCCACTGGGGGAGCTGGCAGCCTGGGTTTGAACAGTAACACCAGCAGATGCATCTTTGCATTTCTTTTTGCATCCAGGCTTGCTGCTTTGTATTTGGTTTTTGGACCAAAGAAAGAAGCTAATGAATTAATTCAGCATTTCAGTGTGGGTTGTGTGTATAAAGAAACCCTGGACTTAGGTAGAGGTAAGGTAGCTGCTATGTAAGGTGCTCTGCAGTAAGACTGTTTTGGGGAATCTTGGGGTCTATTCCCTATGCTGTCACGTGCCAGTGCTATAGCTGGATGACTTGCTTAAAAGCTTGACTCTTGAGCCAGCTGTAGGTAAATCAGTTGTAGCCAGTTTGGCTCTCTCTGTACTAGTAGGTTAAACAGTGCCAGAATACTGCCACGTGATCACTTCTACTGTTAATTTGTTATTCTGCTTTTTAGCCCAGTTTTGGCCTGTGCCAAAAAACACTCTTCCAAACAGTTCCCAGACACAGTTCGGGAGTCAGCAGGAATGAGCAAGAGACGGCTACCAATAGGAAGTTTGGATGCAAAGCACTTTGCTATCACAGCTGGAAAGAACAGTCCCTAGCCCTTTTTATTTAGTAAGGAAAAGTAGTTCTTGAGTGGAGCATTGGGTACTTAATATCTATTACATAAAACGCACAGTATCTTTTTTTCCTTTTGAGAGTTTGCAATTAACTATTGTTAGAAATATTTCTCTTCTGACTCACAAACCAGCAATTTTTAATATATTTTCAATGTAATTTGTTTTCCTTTCAAAAACAAATTAACCCAAAATTTAGTTGTGCTTCTAAATTTTATTCTGATTATTGTTTTCATATATAATGCAGGTTTTTTTCTTACAGAAGGATAATGGCCCATTAAGTCTAGGTTGGCCCACATTAGCATTAGGCACCTCTATAAGGCATTTCAATTAATCTAACCTCTGAATTACCTCCTGAATGTGCTCTTCTCTGTCTGACAGGGGAACCTAGGGAAAATATGCTTCAAATTTAGATGGTGACATTACACAGGTTGAATCTGAACTTAATGTTGTTGTTATTGCCTTTCACTGGTGCAGTTAGCACAATAAGATCTTGAACTTTGCTGTAATTTGTGGGCATTTTTGGCCAACAAGTTCTTAATAGTTGGAATTTTTGGCAATATTTATTTGAAATTTCTTGGGGGGGGGGGTTTGCCTTATTTTTTTCTTTTGATTTGTTTTGTTTGGGTGTTTGTTTGGTTTTGTTCTTTTGTGTTGTTTTGGATTTTCTGGGGTTTTTTGTGTTTTTGGTTGGTTGGGGTTTTTTCATCTTCTCACAATGAAAGTTATTGGAGCTGGGACCTAGCTGTGCAGGGCTGCTACTTAAAGTGCCTAGAGTATGGAGAGATCAGCCTGTGGTCCAAATTCATGATCATGTATTACATCCAAACCTCTATTGCTTCATTGCCAGGTTGCAGTGACACCTTGTAGGTTGCAATCCTGTATGTAAAATAATCATCACAATGAAGATTTACCCAGGTTTCTTCTTTTCCTGAGTATCCCCAGTAAAGAAGTATGAAGTGAAGCAACAGAGTTCATCAACATAATAAAATAGCATGCTTTCTAAAGAAAACAACAGTGGCTGATAAAATGGCTTGCAAAACAATTGTGTCAGGAAAACAATGACGCAGTTGGGCTGGGCCTGACCTTCTACAAAGCCCAGAGGAGGCCACATCTGGCATTTTGATTCTGATCCCCTTCTGAAAGCAGTAAAACAGTAAGTCTTAACTGAAAGTATTTTTTTAATTTTTTTTTTTTTATTTTTTTTTTTTTTTTTTTTTTTACTAAAAAGAAGTTACCTGACAAGGTCCTGAGAATTAGAAGCCAGGTTAGATTTCTTCCAATGCAGTGTGCAATTTTTCCCCCCTTCCCTAAAGAGGTAGGATTATGTAACCTAATAAATTGGTCTCATTACAGAGCCACTGACAGACAGACATATAGGTTGCTGCCAACTGGCATGTGTGCTGAAGGTGAGCACGCCCAGGGGCTGGTGGAAGTGAGCAGTGGATGCAGCACCCAGAAACCATCTGGCTGAAGGAGGTCATGCCTGTTGCATAAAGCAGGGGGAGATAAGGATGTCAGCAGCATAGAGGGCGACATCCATCAATCAACTGCTTCATTATGGCAAGAATGAGCACTGTGGGTCCTTGGGAGGAAGAGGGAACTAGTGATCCCTCATCTCACAGGTGGCAAGTCTAAAAAGTCTAACCTTTCACATTTCTAGGGGCAGGCAGGATGAAGAATGTGTTTTTAATGAATTACCCATAATCACACACACACACAGAGACCTACACAATATCCTACTTTCATATATATTTCCCCTTCAGGATAAAATAATTAAATAAAAAAGGCTCATTATTTATTTTTAAAAATCTTAAAAGTGTGTCTTAGTGGGAAGCAAATTTTAAAGTCTCTGATCAAGTGAATAATTCTCTGTAATAAAAATGCAGAGAATTATTTTCTGCATCTGCATTTCACTCCAAAGGATAGAAGAATGGTAGAAGAAGGAAATGTGCCAGAAGGTAACATGAGGAAATGAACACTCATGGCATTTTTACTCATCCGAACTAAGAATCAGATGATTAATTAAATTTCAAACTAAGAATTAGATGATTAATTAAATTTCAGGCTTCAGGGACTGAAATATGAAAGAGCCTGTTTCTTTTGCACATTCAAACACATGCCAGAATACATGGGGGAAGA
The DNA here is from genome assembly GCA_017589585.1 of Phylloscopus whistleri. Classification (NCBI taxonomy): domain Eukaryota; kingdom Metazoa; phylum Chordata; class Aves; order Passeriformes; family Phylloscopidae; genus Phylloscopus; species Phylloscopus whistleri. Next base: position 3,987,789 of record JADMLD010000683.1, on the reverse strand, counting down.
TTTGTATTCCAGTCAGAAACGTCGCTAACCATCAGAAGCAGAATTTGTTAAGGCAAGAAAAAATACAAAATGTTCAGAAAATTGTCCTTAGGCTCTCCAAAGATAACTAACAGAATAAAGCTGATAGAGCAGGGAGCCTCTGAAAGGTTTTTAATCATTGGTATCATACTGCAAGGGGAAGAACAGGTCTGAGATCAGGACCCTCTATGCAGTCCAGCAGACCTGCTTATCAACAGGTGTGTAAGTCTAACTGACTTGGCAGTTTGATTCATATCCATTACTTCAGCATACAGAAACTGAGAGTAAGTGCTTCCAGAGGAGGAAGAAGGCATAGATACCCTGAGCTACCTGCTGAATCTCCCTTTATCCCACCAATGATAGTAGATCAAAGCTAGAAGCAGGACTTAAATCCTGACCAATTCCTAAATTCAGAGAGAAGTCTAAATCTCCACCTGTTTCTCTTTCTTGATCATGCAGGGGCCCTTTAGAGAGAACAGAAACAGAGACAAGCTCAGGTGAACTGGTCTGCATGGGTCACAGCATGCTAAAATAAGCTTTGGTGTTATCACTTAGCTGGTAAAGTAATGCCGAGCGATTTTACAGGGACTGCTGCTCTGTAATGCTGCAGGTTTTACAAGAAGATCAAATCTGCTGTCATTTCTCTCACTAAACATTTACCATCGTTCAACTTTCGCCTTCACGGGGAAATTGAGATTTGGCCCTGCCTGCAAATGAACTCCCTAATGTCCCAAAGTAGGCAGACAAAGGGAAAAAGTGTTTGTAGGATGAGGAGGACTTTTTTCACTCACTTCTCAAATAATAGCCACATTTTGACACTTATAATGAAGCCAATGAGGAAAAATATTACTGAGAAAAAGGCCTCTCTAACAGGAAGCATGTATGATTATTATCTTGGTGTTCACCTCAGAGTGTGCAATACATTAGGTTCACCTTTCTTTCCCCAAAAGCAACGGCAATCAATCAGGTTAGAATGAGAAAGACCTAACAAGGCCTTTATTTTTGTAGATCATTAAAAATGACCCAAGGGACCAATTTTCTGTGCTTTTGCTCAGTTTCCTTTTGATTCCTGTCATAAGAATGAGATACACATAGCTGTATGGTCAGACAATGAACAAAATTCTCCACTTGCTTGTGTGGATGAGTTCTGTTAAAGCAGAACTGAAATAAATGAGAGGAACATGCCTGACTTCTCTTGGCAGCTTTACTCAAGCACACATGAAACTAAATTCCTTTCTCAGTGAAAGGTACCTCAAATAAAACCTGAAGTGACTGAATTAAATTGCATTATAACCCTGCAGAGGTCAGGAGGTCAAATTCAAATTTGGTGCAAGCAGTGGTAATGAAGTCTCCCTCTTTGTCGCAGGGCTCTGTCTAAACTCAAGTATATTGTTAATAAGTGGTATAAGTGTTTTTTATATCAGTGATATTTAACTAAATTTTAACTGTTCACTAACTGAGCTGAAGTACCTGGAAATGACCTGGCCATACATCTCCAAAGGTGTAAACAGAAATATTACAGCTCTGTAAACATAAATCTGTGTGGCTTAAGTAGGCAATACCTTTATATTGATACTTTCATTGGTAAAAAAACAACAGAAGAAAATGCATGAGTTACCAAATGGGTAAGAGTTCTTCACAGCTGTGCATGCTACCCTACAGTACAGCCTACATATGAAGTGATCCATCTGCACATGGAAGTCTGTTTATTTAAAAGCCTATTTATTTAATAGACCTCAGATTAATAAATCACACTTTGCATGTTTAACGCTGCAACATCAGTGAGTCCTGAAATTATCTGTAGACTTGGCCATTTAGGTGAATGTACTGGTCATGAATCAGATCTAATATGGTATTGCTCTGCAAATTGTTATACAAGAATCTCCTAGGTATCTATCATGTTGTGCTAAAGGCTGATACCAAGGGTGGGGAGACAAACATACAAAAAATTTCATGTCTTATTTATGTATGTCTGATGACAGAAACACAGAATATTGCCTCTATCAAAAAACTGTATTTTTCTTCTTCCCCCGCCCCTAGTCTTTGAGTAAAAAAGAACGGAATTGTAGCAGACATTCTAATTCTATTTAGAAATTTTCTGTGAGAATTCCTTAATTTCATAGTCCAGGGCTGTCATCAAAATCAAACCTATTAGTTTGACCCAAACACACAAACACATGCACTACTTTTGAGAAGGTACTCCTGTAAGAAAGAAAGGAAAAGAAGATAAGGAGATGGAGACAGAAAAAGAAGAGGCAGGAAATTAAACCAGAAGACAGCTTCAAACATTTTCTGGATGGACATGTTTTCTAACCCACCTCACCCACAGTCCCCCTTCCTTCCCCCTACAGCATTTGCGATCTCTAGTTCCTACTGAAAACTGATTCCAAGCATGCTTCAGTTAGTTGACCATGTGAATCATGTCAAATCTTTTGAACATATTAACCGCTGTAGAAAATGTACCTTGCTGGCAACCACAACAATGCATACCACTCCTTCACAAAAAGCAGTAGAAAAAATGTGCTGAGACCAATATGAAAACAGACTTGCATGGTATCCCCTGTACATGGGCACCATCATCTTTGGCTGTATGGAGCACACTGCTGTTTCAGGAGCTGTTTATTTTAATATTGCACTTCTAGAATCACAGTAGAATGCAGTGAGTTGGATGTAGTGGTCCATAACTCACTCTTGGCACTGTTTTGCCAACCATCAAGTACCAGTTATATCTGCCCTGAAAGATTCTCTACAGCTTAGTAGGAACCATGGCTGCAAAACAATGTGTCCAAACTCTAAAAAAAAAAATCTTTTACTAATAGTCCTTGACAAGGTGAAGCAGTCATGAAGAGACTCTGACTGCTCTAATAATAGCTGTTATGTTGTTCCGGATGCTCCCAGACACTCATCTGGTTTCCTGTTCCATTTTTACCTATGACTCAATGTTGAAATCTTTAAAGGCAGTGTAAATATCCAGTGGGCTCTGATTCTGTTTCCTAAATTCTAGTTAACATGTCTCAAAAAGAATTGTGTAAGCTGACCTAGTTACACAGTGTGATTTGTGATCTCGCTGCCTCTCTTCTCTTTCTTATTTATTCAAAGAAATACAGCGAGAGTTCTTCTGTGCAACTTGCCAAGCATCCTAAGAAATGAAATAGTGATGACACACCAAGGAATCCGAAAACACTCAGAGCTGTCTTATTCTGAGGTAGAAATCAAACTTAAATTGATCCTGAAAGGAGATAAAGCCTCTGAAAATGGGGTTTTCCTGATCAAACAGAATTCATGCTTCTCATGTAGGAATAAAATATGATTGTTTCAAGCTTGCAATTTTTTATTTTTTTGTAATAAATGGTGTTTTCTACAGAAACTGGTAGAGGAACAGTATAACTTGCTGGCTTAGCAGCGCTGTTCTAAGCCGTTCATGTTACACACTAGATTTTTGGCAATAACTGACCTGCTGTGAGTCTCCTGGGAAGTGATAAGTTTGCCCATTTCCTTGTTTATCAAAAGATCAAAACTTTTATCTGAATTGCCATCATGCACGCTTTAAAATCCAGTCTCTTGTGTTAATTAGTTGTGTAATCACATCTAACATTTTTGGGGATGGAGTAGAACAGGATTGACTTGGTAGGTGAGAAAGGATCAAAGCAGTGCTCTAACAAATTATTATGGTAATTAATGTTAGTCTTGTAGTTTATCTCCAGGGGGGCTTTTAATAGAAGCAGTGAGAGCTTGGGAAAACCTGTGTGCAGGATAAGCATGCACTTGAAGAAACAAAGCTTGCCAAGCTCACAGGGCAGTCTGGCAGGGGGACTGGAGATGAGTGGCATGAGAGGAAATTGAAAGGCATATCAGGTAGTGAAGGGGAGAAGTGATCTGAGTATGCTACACAGTTTTCAAGATGCAAGAGACCTACTGCATTCCTGTGTTCCCCTTCAGCCTTGAAAAAAAAAGCTCTAATAGCCCTTAGATTTGTTGAGTCTTAGCCAAAAGAGCAGCTGTTGCTGGGGCACAAATGTCAGAGATGGACAATAGTCTTCTGCAGTATGGCTCCATGAGCTGGGGAATATGGAAAGTGTAGGTGTTAGTGTGTAGGCCCCCTGCAAATGTTTTTCCTTGGGGTGTTACCCAAAAAAGGTCCAGATGTGACCATCAGTGCATGAAGTATGCAAAGACAGGATAGGAACAGAATTTGCCACCAGCCTGTGCTGTGATGGTCTCTTGCCCATAGAGAAGGGAGTAATGAAAGCCCTGGGTGATCCTTCCATTTGCACCCCAGACTCCTAATTCAATGCCTAATTGTTCCCCAGTCTAATTAATCCATAGGGATACGCATGGGCAGGGCTCCAGTCCTTTTCATGCTACCGCTTGTTTTATTGTGGGGTCTGTAGGGGTCCCCTGAGATGACCCTCTTAGTGATAAAAATATTTCTTATGGTTCCCAGGAGGAAGGAGGCTGATGTTGTTCCCTGCTTTGGAAGGGCAGTGCTGATGCTGGTGACAAGGACAACCCTGTGAGGTCTACTTGGGCTGGCTTACTGCCAGGACAGCAATCTGCCCGCCACCGCAGCCTCGGCAGCCGGCCGGGCGATGGTGCCGCTGCCTGGCTGACACCCCCCAGATTGGCAGGGCAGCTTTGCCAGAATGGAAACTGTCTCCAGTGAACAGCTCGTTATTAGTGCTCTACTTTTCGCAGCAATTAAGTCAAGAACCGTGGCACCTGTTCATCTCACCTCCCTTGCGGGAATTAACATGCCGTATGGGAAAGAGGTTTGCACGGGGGTGGGGGCAGGGGGAGAGAGCTCCCTTGTGTCTGTTAAAGGCAAATAGCAATGCATCCGAGGTTCTTTGGGGAATAGCAGGCTTGATGATTTACAAAAAATTTGAGGAGAACTGGTTTTACCCCCGGGGGTGGTGAAAATGTCCCAGATAATTTGATTTTAAGTAGATGTTCACTTTGTGTTGTTAGTTCTCTCCCTGGCTAAGGAATACTTACGCCTGAGTGAAAACCACTGAAGAGACCCTGACGACACCTCAAATCTCTCTGATAATGAGAATATAAATGCTTCAGTTTGAATGAACAATGTTTTAATCTATGCTGCTTGTATGTACAAAGGCTCTGAAATGGACCTCGGGTTTGCCTAGGGATTTGCTGTGTGTATTTACTTAAGCAGTGAACCTGAAAAATGGCGTAATTGTTCATCTTGCAAAGAATTACCTCATTCTGTCTAATCAACCTGACAGGACAAAACAAATCAATCTTTTAAAAGATGTATTTTTTTCCAGGAAGATGTGGATATTAAGACGGTATGTAGATGCTGTTGGTTCCAATTAAAATCAATATCTGTCCTGATTTGCGGCTGTTGTCTCTGTGACAGCGAGGGGGCTAGATAAGGGGACCCATCTGCTCAGCTGTCCCAAAGGGGCTCCAAACAAGTGAATGACCTGCAGTGTTTATTATTAAGTTTTCAAAGGGAAACTTGTTTTGGTCTAATTGAAGGAATAATACGAGAGAGGTTATTTCTGGTCAGTTCCCTGCTGTTTTCACTCCAGAGAATATATTCCAGGTGTTAGCTAGGCAGTGCTATGATACAGTATTGACTTTCCCTTGTGTTTAGGCATGCTGGTGCCAATGGACCAATAAACTGTAGTTATGAATGTAAAGCCAACTCTTTCAGAGGAACTTTTTGCTAACTATTTAGTAAGCCAGATGGTTAATGACTACATTAATTTTCAAAAGCTCCATTCCCGAGGACCAAAGTAATTGTAATTTTTCAACACCCTTGTCCTTCTTTTTCATCTATTTTATTTTGCTTCTTTTCTTTTGCACTGTTAACAAAAGATTGGTTGTGAGAGACTGCTGTTTTGTGTCACATTTTTTGTAGCTAGCAGCTCTTTCCCCTTCTTATGACAGCAGATTTCATGGGTAAAGTCTAAATAGTAGGGAAAAATATGGACCTATAATTTTCATGTGGAATACGATAGATAAACCTTGCTCTTTAAAATAACATATGATGTCATCCCTGGATCATGCATGTGTTAGATATTGTGTGTCTGTGTCTTTAGACAGGCAAACAGAAAAAGCAAAGGCTGTGCAGAGCAGTGACTCAGCCCAAGTCTGGAAAACGAAACGGCAACTAGCTCTGGCTTTATGTCTTCAGGCTGGGTCATCCAGACAGTAGAGTAATATACTTGGGAAAGTAATCTCAGGCTACAAATTATTTTGTTTTATATTAATTGCTAGGAGGAGCAAGGTTTTTCAATTTGGTTGCTGGACTAAACAACTAGAGAAGGATTTTCAGTTCAGGTGGAATTTAAATAAAAAAATTTTAGAACTTTTTGAAAAAAACCTTAAACCCGCCTTTGAAGACATTTTCAAATGTTTGGTTTGACCTTTTTTTTCCTTTTAGAATACTATTTGATGTATCTTAAAGAAAAAAAAAAGTGCTACCATTTAAAGTAATATCTTCTAACTTCTAAAGATTCCTTCTCACTTTTCAAAATTATATCTGCATCCTTCATTTGGGATTCTGCATACCTAAAATGAATATGTTTTGATTTCAAAAATGTGCTTGAGTCTTGCATTAGATTCAAAATGCACGTAATGTGGGCTCCAAAAAAAAAAGTGAAATCTCTGCATAGGGAGTTAATAAGAATTTGTTCATAATTAAGTTTATATAAACAGTTGAACAAGACATTGTTGCAATAGTAAATATAACTTCAAATAAATATATATATATTTAGTCATCCTAAAGCCACTTAGGAACTTGAGTCTCTGCTGTTTTCTCACTGGGAATACAAATGATCAAGACACAAAACTGCAGAAGAACTTGTTATTATCTCCCATCTGTCCTGTATCTTCAGTTCCAAAACCAAAATTGAGACCATACTTTGATACTGTCTTTCATCATTTGACTTTGAACCCAGCTACCACCCCACAGCCGCTCAAGAAAGTGCAGAAAGCAGTGGGTTGTAGACAACTGAGGGAAGATGTTCTCATTGTCTCCTGGTGACACTTCTCCTTGTAATCCCTGAAGCAGCGACTGGAGCCCACGTTCAGCCCTTCTGTGGGTAAGGTCATCCTGGGCGAGAGCAGCCACCCATGAGCTGTTGGGTGAAACTGAGATGCCATCGTCTCCTTCTTCTCCAGTGGGGTGGTGAATCTTGGGTTTTGTTTCCCCTGCTTTTAATTTCACTTCAAACCCACTTCCACCCTCCTTTCTTTTTTTTATGCGGGTGCCAAGCTGAAAACTTTGTTATTCACACAGACCAAACTCAGCTGCTAAATCTAACCCATTAAATTGTTTCAGTTCTTTATTAGAGGGTGGGGGGGTGGGTCTGTGTAAAGATTCTTTTGGCTTTTGAGCGGCGTTTTTCTTGAACCAAGCATGTTGCACTGCACCAAAAAGTCTTTACTAATCAAGAAAAAATTCCCTAATTCTCAGCTGTGCTAGTGTGAGGAGATGGGGAGAAGCTGTGATCTGGGGCCAGCCATTGTTTTGGAGCAGAATGCTGAGGTGATTGACAGTTGCAAATTAATGGGAACGATTTTTAGACAGGGCTTGTCACATGAGGGCCTGGCCATCCTGGACATGCTGTCTGTGCTTTAACTTTCTAATTCCATCTGGAGTTTAGACAAAGAGGCCTGGATGAATCCTGCTCTCTGTCCATTTGGCTGTCATCATTTTGATTAACCTGATTCTTCAGCAGGAGCAAAAAGTAGTTGGCTTCGGTCCACGCAGACATCAGGAAAATAGCTGCCGTAATGGCCTGATGATCTCCACACAAGAGATCCTGGGGCTAATCTGCTTTTTCTCCTATGTCTAATTAAAAACTTCTCTTCCTGTTTACATTAACAATTTTTACAATATTTTCATTAAATAACTGCCTTTGGAACTGTGGGATGGTTGGAACATTATTTTTTTTTCCAGCACAGGTGTTACTTACATAAGTAGGGATGAAATGGGAAAAGGAGAGCAGACATGGGAGGGGAAAATAGTTATGGTAAGGAAGGAAGGAAGGAAGGAAGGAAGGAAGGAAGGAAGGAAGGAAGGAAGGAAGGAAGGAAGGAAGGAAGGAAGGAAGGAAGGAAGGAAGGAAGGAAGGAAGGAAGGAAGGAAGGGAGGGAAGGAAGGAAGGAAGGAAGGGAGGGAAGGAGGGAGGGAGGGAGGGAGGGAGGGAGGGAGGGAGGGAGGGAGGGAGGGAGGGAGGGAGGGAGGGAGAAAGAGAGAAAGAGAGAAAGAGAGAAAGAGAGAAAGAGAGAAGAAAGAGAGAAAGAGAGAAAGAAAGAGAGAGAAGTCTTCCACTGATGAGCTTCAGGGAACTAAATGAGCCTGGGGACCTCACCTTTCTACTTTACTGTCCTGTATGATTGTTCCCTGCCCTTTCTCTACCATCTGTGGGATCTAAGGCAAGCTTAAATTATAACAAATGAGCTTCATTTGCAAAGACATGTAAAATGAAATTACTGTGTATCCATTTTTATAACAGTACTTTTAAATACATTTGTATTTTCTACTTGCTGGTCTGTATTTTTTTAGTTCTTTTTTTACTTCTATGTTGGCTGGTCAGGCCAAACAAAGAGTTGACTCCAAAAGCTAGTCCACCTCAGGCCTTTCCTGACTGAAAATATTGGTGGACCCTTCTTGGTAACCAGCCAGAGGTTGGGTTCTGCACATGACTCATGCCCTGGTCAATTTGAGAAAAAAAAAGAACAAAAGTAGGCACTTAAATGTAAATCCTGTCCCCTTCAAGTTCAGAGTGCAGTCTCCAGGTCACTGTATTTAAAATTATGTCTTTTCAGAGATTTTTCAAGTGCACAATTCCTCTCCACTGTTTGAAGGAAGTGATTCTATCTAGTCTTTGCCTTGGGGCTGGGTGATGGATATACAGTCCACTGTGCAGGAAAAGGGTATCCATCTTTGACCCAGGAAATTGGGGCAACCTGCTATTCTACCTGGTCGAAACGCTTATGCCCACCCATGGGGTCAGCCATGCTTCCTTGCTGTCCCTATGCTCTCACAGCTCCCCTGGGTCTTGCCTCCCAGCCCCCAGGGATCAGAACAAAGGCCACCTGGGACATCCTCCTGGCCTGCAGCCAGCTGTGACGTCCGTGCTCGTGCACTAAAATGCATCAGCCAGAAAAACACTGTGGAAAAGTATAGGTGCACATGAGTAATGCTGATCAGAGATGTCTCTGCTTTGCTTCCTGGTGTCAGTCCAGAGGAGGAAAGCTTTGCACTCCTTATGTAGGCAGTTTCTGTGTGTCTTTCTTCTTTCCTCTTCTTTTCTTTTCTCTCTTCCTCCCACAGCTCCTCACTCTTGCTTCAACCCCAACAGCACTAGGTTTTCTGCTGAAGTGCATTGTCATTTACTGAGCTTAATTACACAGCAGCAAACTGAAATCCCTCTTGTCTGCTTTGAACAACTTGGACTCATTGTGTGGATCATGCAAGTGGGATTTGACACAGAGCCAGGAAGAAGAGTAAATTAATATGGTCACTTCAGGTCATGGTCATAAAAAGCCATAGCTCTTCTGCTGCAGATGTGTCAAGGCTTTGGCTCTTTTGTACAGGTTTCAGTGGAGAAAAAAAAAAATGCAACCTATTTTTTGTGAGCCAGACAATGAGTGATATGTAACAGAGGAAAGCTATGGTCTGTTTTAAGCTGGGGTGAACAGTTGCTGACTTTGGGATGGTGTTTCAGCCTTAGATGTTTGTTCTGACAGAGAAACCAGGAAATTGATGAGAAGTCATCAACATTTTATTCTTATTTATTTCTGACCTGAAGAGGCACAGACATGGATGATACTTGGATGATCGTTTTCAACAATCTGCTCTTGCAGATAAAATGGCCATTCTTGGGCAAGCAAATAAGAGAAAGAGAGAGCTGAGATTAAGTTTCCAGTTTCATTACAAATGAACAACCTAAATCCTGTTTCTGTTTTTCTCCTGTGTGTGGTGTGTTTATTACTCTGTGCAAGGTAAATAAGTGGAAATGTGGCCAGAAGTATTCTCTTGGGCCACCTTTCAAAATGTTATTTCTTGTCTTTGCAGCACTGAGACAAGTAGGCTTAATGGATGGAGCTAGAGTGATGTGTCTTTTACCAGCCAAACACCTCCTGAGGCTCCTGTTTGTTGAACAGCCCAGGATGATGCCCATACAGCCATGGGCTCCTCTCTGGTGATGGGTTGGCAGGCTGGGCTGCAGCAAGGGTGGGCATCTCTTGTTGCAAGGTGGTCATGCTTGGTAGGTATATGATCACCACCCACCTGAGCCTTCATAGAAGAATTTCCACTTGGGGCTCAGGAGAGATACAAGAGGCATGTTTGATGACATTCTTAGATTGTTATGACTGGAAGAGAAGAAACAAAGACTGCAGCACTTCGAACTACACTGGGAAGAGGCTGGAGGGAAGAGCTGTTTTAACCACAAAATGCAGGTCACTGTGAAGCAGAGATGTTTCCCCTAGGCATGAACCTGAACCAAGACACAGCTTAAAGCACACCACATATGTTTTAATATGAAGGAAGTTTACCATTAGATCTCTCTTCCATGGATAGCTTTCATATTTCAGTTTTGTGCTGAAAAAATTGGATCCAAACAGCCATTCAGATTTAAAAGTATTTGGGTTTGGGTCAAGACCATATTCCAACATCTCCTTTCCCTGTGTGCTTCCACTGTCTGCAAAGTACCTGCTCCAGGACCTCACTGATGAGCACTCCTGAGGTTTGGAAGCCTTCAGTTCCAGCTCCTAGCTGTAGTACACCGGCCCAGACATAATGCTGACACATACTTATGTGAAGTTCACTGAACAATGCCACTTCATAAAAGTCCCATAAAGGTACAATCTTGTGCTCAGAGGAGATTTTATTTATGGAGACACAGAAAGCTGCGTGTGTATGTGTATGTGCTCTGTAAAAAGTCCATTAGCCAAGGTGTAAGTGAAATGAATCTGACCTCTGTGTCATTAACGTGCTGTCTGCAAAGGTGCTGCTTCAGAGCATTCCCAACATCACCCCAAACCCTCAGTGAGAACTGAAAGTGAGAACAGAGTTAGAGGATGATTTTTTTTTTTTAAGTGAATCAAGCAGTGTTTTGTCTGAAAAGAAAAAGAATAATGAAGTAGAAAAAAAATATAAAAAGGCAACTCAGACCAATGATAAATCTTGGGATTTTTCCAAGTCTTACTGAAAGCTCAAGCCAAAAAGTAAGAAACAGTATCTGAAATGTTTGTGAGGGAAGGCAGCTCTGCCAGCACTCATCCAGCAACATCTGAGAGAAGCAAGAATTTTATATGTGATTGCCTTAGACTTGTTGTCATTATCAATTAAGCTTAGAAAGCTCATTTGATATGCTTGGCCATTCTGCACTCTTGCCAAAAAGGCAAGCCTTCTCCACTGCTGCGGCCCTGAAGAGCTCTGAAACACTGTGAGAAGTGAATGAATGTAACCAGCGAGGTGATACTGGATGCACAGAATTTCCCTTGAGGAAAACCACTTTGGATGGTGGCCCAGAGCTGGCACTTGGTGCACACCATCGTGTGGTGCTTGTCACTCTTGAATCCTCCTGCCTCCTGTGAGCACAGTGCAGTCTGGTAACAAACTGATTTTTTGCTGCATATTCTTCTCTATCTAAGAGCACGCTCCTTCAGCTCTGTAGATGTGCAAAACAGCCCTGTTGTGTGTGACATATGTCTCAATTGCATGCCAGCATGTTTTACATACCAGGTAACTGTGTCACCGAGGAAGCAGTGGCAGCTTCAAATGTGGCTTTGGCTCGGTGGCTTTGTTAGTGTGAGCATTCCTGTGCTTTGAAGGTTCACAGGCAGCTCACGTACAGCTGCACTGTGCAGTCGGGGTGAAATGCAAGCCACATGCTCACAAGCACCTCTTTGCTTCACACTCTCCATCTCCCTCATGCTTCAGTGCCCTGCACACTCTTTTAGCAAACAAGCTCATGAGGAGTCCAAAGCACTCTCTGCCACCATTTTCAGTCCAGAAGGCAGCAAAGGATGCTGGTTTAGTATCCTTTACACAGAGGTCATATTTGACCCTACAGTTGAATATAAATAATATTGTCTGTTGCATAAAAAAATGTTGAGGAGTGATCTCCTCAGAAGCTTTCCCAATGTAGCCAATCCTACTTCACTGTAATCAAAATTGACCTCTGTGGACTTAAATGAAAAAAAAAGAGTAGGTTAATACAGCTTCTACCATATTCACAAATCCCATCCTGTAAGGGTTAATTCACACCTTAGGTTACTCCAGCTTAGTCTCTTGAGTGTAACCTCTGTCTAGCACAGTTATGATGAGTCTTCCATTAAGAGTTTGACTACACAATTGAACCATTAATTTGCTAAATTCTGTATTAGCCTCACTTAGACTGAAAAAGAGAGAAACCCCTTTCCCATACAGAAGGGAAGACAAAGGTCTACACCAAAATCCCCTGGAGGTGAGTTCACCAGGAATGGATGTAGCTGCAGCAGAGGGGGAAGTAAAGGGTGAGAGGGATCTTGTGGTGATGGAACTGCCTCCTGAGATAGGGTGTGGATATGCTCCACCAACACATGCAACTAAAGGTATTCCATAAATTCCCCCCAGAATGTCCCTCAATGTGAAGGCTAGCAGTAACAAAATACTTGTGTGGGGGAAAGGCCCTTCCTTTGGGAGCCCGCTGGGGGCAGAGGGGAGAGCAGCCCCTCCAGGCTCCTTTTAAGTGGTTTCACTATGTTTCTGCCACTGAGATGAGTGGGGATTGTTGACCCAGAAATTCTGGAGCTAAGGAGGCATTCAGGATGCTGCAACTACAGCCAACATTTCAGAGGGAAAATGTCCATTTCAGAGAGCCACCTTCAGCAGCGCCCAAGAGATGAGCAGTAGCCTCTCTTATTTTGAGCACTGTGTCTGGGTCTCCCCCAGAGCTGTGCACCACAGAGGGTGGTGGTGATATCATTCCCTAGGAGTGGGGTGATATCATTCCAGGAAGCATTCCTGCAAGGGCCCCCTTCCCAAAAGATATGGTGATTGTAACCTGACAGTACTGGAGGCTGAAGCCATAGGAAATTCAGTCTCATTTCCAGACTGCAAGGAAAGTGATAGTCACCCCTCACAACACCTCTATCCCTCTTTGTTTTCCCTTTTTTATTTTTTTCCTGTTAATTGTGGGCCCCTGTGAGACTTGTGGGTATAATCAAAAAACAGAGGCACGGATGCCCCTGAATTAATTGATCCTTGAACTTTGTTAATACAAGTCTGATCTTGCATCAATTAAAACATCTGTTCCATTCATATCCAGCCAGCATTTTCAGGGGCTGGTCCAGTGGAGTATGTTCAGGTCAGCCTCAGAGTGAGCTTGAGCTGTGAACTCCAGAAACCCTATCCCAGACATATAGGTCCTAATACAAAAAATATAAAAAAAAGTGTTATCAGCAGGCAGCCTCCTCTCTGTTTCTTCCAGGCAACTGAGCAGCAAGAGTAGAGATATTCCCTGTAGATAAATGTCAGTCATATTTTATAAATAGATAAATGCATTCAGCAATACAAAGGGTCCTGCTTTTGAATGTGAATTTCTGAGCACAGGTCCCAGCAACAGGATTTTGTGCTTAAACACTTCAACAATTAATCCCTAGAGAGATTGTGTTGCAAAGTAAAACAAAGTGAAGCCATTTAAAAATTACAATAATAACCAGAATCAGCATCATCCCATCATCTTTCCTTCAGATAGACTTACAGAGTGTTGCTCTTCTGAACTCTTTAATAAGGAGAAAGGGAAAAAAAATAAAGCTGCTAGTTTCATATATACTTTAGATCATCACAAACCAGCAGTGCTACCACTATCTCTGTGCTGCCAGACTCTGTCCTGTGATTTAATGAGCAAGTTCACATGTGCCTGAAAAGGTTAAATGTCCAGAGCCATTTGGAGGTTAAGGAATTCATCACTCAAAGTTACCTTCCAGAGCTCTGCTGATAATGAGCCAACCTGCGCTAGGAACACATCAGTTTAAAGATGATCCTATCTAGAGCTGGAAACCAAAGCACATGAAACTTCTTTGCCTTAATTGGTTTGAGAGTATCATTCATGATTTTAGAATTTTGGCTTTTTTTTTTCTCATTAAGGAAGACAGTAACTATCATAAAATATCCAAAATCCAGCATATTTAAATGTGAAGTAAAGAGAGTTTCCCTCTGAGCTGATAGTGAAAAATGCATGTGATGAGTATCTGTGTGCAAAGAGAATAATAAATGGGATTAATTTGGGAGAAACCAAGCATTGCTTGCCTGCAGGCAAAATGTCCTACCTGAGTGGCTAGCACAGGAAGCAAAAGGTCTATGTCTATATTGTAACTCCCTCTGACACTAATACATCATGTGCAATAGAAAAATCAAGTTGTAAGAAGAAACTCCTTAAAAAGTATGGTGTCTGCATTTTCAGCATTTTTTATTCAGAATCTGGCTTCCAAAGATGAATCCTTTAGCTCACATCAGAGATACAAGTAAAAGAGCCTAATCTTTAGCATTCCTGTGCTTGATCTTGCCTTCTTTTAGGGCTGATGCAGGAATGCTATCATAGTTCAGAGATACTTTATCTCTGTTATGCAGAATACCTTCACATTTCTGGAGGAAAAAATGCAATGTTCTCCCTGTACAGTTAATGGATCATTGCATTAAAATACTAAGTACTAATATTAAAGTTGAATAATGTTTCCCCTCTGTCTTAGAATTTCCCTTTTAAAGTCTGCTCCTTGGCTTTGAAACTCTTGACATTAACAAAACCTCAGGTACATTGACAATCATGCTTTCCTTTGGAAGGTTTTATATTGCATGCGGTACTTACATTATTGCTAACAATTTCTTTTGGGAGGTTAAAGTAAGTGATAAGTAAATTATCTTGTTCCTGTTAATGGCTGTGTGCAACAGTATGGAGATTTGCTTATTGTCTAGATAATAGGCCACTTTTTAAAAAATAAAGTGTTTTTTTCACAGCCATGTTAAAATTTCAGTACACAAGAACCATTTTGCCGTCTCTTAAATCTCTGAACAGCTAAACGATGATGATCAGAATCATCTTGGAACAGAAGCTGAAATAAAATGTCAAGAAAATCAGACTTAAATGAATTGGAACTTTTTAGCTAAAAAGAAATGCTCTAGTTCAGAATTTGCCCCAAACCACTAATGCTTAGAATAACACACTTATCCTTTGCTTGTCCTGTCTTTATAATACATTAGTGAGAGGTCTGTGCTGTCTTTGTCATGCTTTTTTTTCCTCTGAAAAAAGAATGAGCTGCAGTGTTAGTAGGGGCTCTGAGTGCTGTAGCTACTGAGTCTTGGTTTTTGCTTAAATCATCTGTACTTGTTTATTTCCTTGGAGCTTTCCACTGAGAGAAAGTCACAGATAGTCAGCATGTTCCTACGTATGCCAATTAGGATCCTCAAGCCCACACTTTCTCCTTTTCCTTACTCTTTGATTTGAACAGATTTTTCTGCCCGGAAGCTTCCCTGTGGGCTTGGGAGGCAGATTACACTTTTCTCCATGGGATGCATCCAGTTGGCTGCAGGAGATCTGGATCCTATCTTTATTTCTGCCACTAACCTACTTAGGGCAAGCTGCTTCCTTTCTCTGTGCTTTTGTGCCCTTGCTCACCAACTGAGATTAGAAACGGTACAGGGCAGAGCATGCCTGTAAAAATTACAGTGAGTTTATGCAATACTTTTAGCACAGTGAGGCCCCTCAGTCAGGGATGTTATTAAACTCTTGCTAAAGGACAAATAAGAATGACAGCTGCTTTTGATCCAAATTTCTCTATGACTCCTACATCTCATCCCATATCTTCCAGTAAATCCTTTACAAAATCATTTTGTTCTTTTCTTTTGTCCACACCATCTTACAGATGTTTTTATATGCTTTTCTTCCCACAGCTCTGAATCTCTCAGAGTACCTGAACTGATATTGGCACATTTTCACGCTAAATAGATTCGCTAAAAAGTGTGGTGTCACTGTATTAGGAGCCTAAACAAATGCCTGCCATAGATTATGGCAGTGAAAAGTGTTAATTCTTGGATTTTTAAACTTTTTTATAGAATGAGAATTTCCAATGGGTTTCCATGCTTTGCTTCAGGCAGGATCATTTTCTATTTGCAACAGGCAGCACTGCATGGTTGTGGAGCACCCTGAGACTTTGACAGTGGCATCTATCACCCCATTTTGAGTGGAAACTGGCTCACCAAGCAGTAAGGGGGGCGTAACCAGTCTCATTCCATGTAACAGGAGCCAGTCTTTCAGCACATGGATAGATATAAATCAATGTCTGAACTCCTGCAGAAAGTTGCATTGAGGATCTTTTACCATAGAATCACAGAAATGATTTGGGTTTAAAAGTGACCTTAAAAGATCACTCAGTTCCAACCCACCTGCCATGGTCAAGGACACCTTCCATTAGACCAGGCTGCTCAAAGCCCAGTCCAACACAACCTTGATGTTCCTCAGACAGAGAGCAAGGTCAGCTCACAGCCAGAAAGCAGATGAGCTCAGGAGTCAGCAAAGGAGAATTCTAGCGCAGGATCCAAACTGGCAACCTCTTGCCTGTCCTCTGCTCTGTCTCTATTCTGGGGGCGTGAGTATTTGAAGGAGAAATGTGGCTGGCATTTGCACATGGGGCTTCAGTGTTCAGTTCAATCTGATCCTGTTTTCACACTCTTGGATTGTACTTTCTGAGATGGTCAAGTGAATCAATTTTAAAATAAAGGTACAAAAATATACTAAGCAAAACTGATTTTTTTCAATGATTTTGATACTGAAAGGTATTTGTTGATTTCAACAGACTCTGGATCATGACAAAAAAGTGTCTTTTTTGATGCCTAAAATAATGTTCCCGCACACACAGTTAAAGCAGTCAATTGTTCTCTATATCTAGAGCTGTTCTGCAAACCACTCAGGGCCTCTTGACAGACTGCATGAGTAAAAAAATTAGCACAAGATTATTGGAGGCACCGAATCACGCCATGGACTTGCTGTTTGGATAATAAAGTTCAGAGGTACAGAGGATAATCTCATCAGAGAGAGGGTGACCAACTCTCAGTTATCATCCCTCTGTACACTTCCTTTTTAGCTAATTAAACCTTAATTCTTCACAGGAAGTAGTTTCTGCACATTCTGCAATAACTTGGCTTCATATTATTTGACATATCTGTCTTATTTTTTATCTGGAGAAACAGGAAAAGTACAGTTCCAACATGTAGACCTAAACCATTGCTTTATCTTTCCATTAGTGTATTAGCAGTTCTCATATGACATAGTATGAGCTCCATTCTCCAAGAATAAAGATATATTTTTTTAAACAACTTCTCCAGGATAAAATGTGGATGACCTGTCAAGCTGCGGAGTTTAACTATACACGCTATTTCTTCTCTTTAATAGGATAGAGGAAGCATTTTTACTCTTTGGATTTTATTTTCACATCATTATTCACTGCCTTCTTTGTTTGAATAACATTATTTCAGTGCTCTCAACTTCAGGCCTTCGTAAACCATCACATTCCTAAAAATACTGGTGACTTTTTGTCGTTTGGTGGCCCCAGCTATCGGATTTATATTTTCAACTTTTCTTCACAACCGCAAAAGGTAGAAACTATTTCTTCTGAAAGAATGAAACATGACAGTTTCCTGTAATCATATGACTTTAGGAGCTCAGGTTTTAAGAAAAGTGATCTCTCTCCTAATAAAATCACAAGTGTTGGCAATTCTGTTCCTGCTTTTGACCACTTAAGTTTTGTAGCACAGTCTCAGAGCAGAGTATCAAAACATAGCTGACTTCTTTTCAGAAACAAAATTTACTTATATGGTCAGCATTAAAATCTATGGAAGAATCAGTCCCAGCTGCTCACCAATTTCCCCTTAACCCCAGTCCATCAATACTTTTGCAAAATCTGGTGTTGACATGAAGACTCTGTATATTACATGAATCCAGTTGAAAATTATGAACTTGCTACATATGTGAATGTGAGACAGGAACTCCTTTTCATAATTTTTGTCTTTGTTACTCAATTATATCTGTGTCTGCTGTAGGATTCCCCACATTAGTGCCACAGGATAACAAGTTAACAAGATTTGCTGATTTTTGTGCTTTGCCATCAAAATTTATTTTCTCAAAAAGATAAGGTGTTTCTCCCAAGTAAAAGAATTAATTGAAGAGAAAATTACCTGCCAGTGGTACACCTGAGACCAGACTTTGACCACCTCTAGGAGTTGATTGAAAACTAATGACAAAAGAGGGATATTTATGGAGAGCCATTGGCTCGAGATAAGCAGTCTCAGGGTAGGAACTCAGGATATCAGGTACTTTCTTGATTGTGATGTCCTATACAGATAGTCCCTCAGTGAAAGAATTAATTACAGAGAATTTGTATTCAGCTTGTTCACTTCCTGGCTTTTAATCTCTCTTGTACTTTGCCTGTTAAGAGCTATACTGTCTTTAGGAACTTGATGGTGAGTATATTACACACCACACCTAGGGATTAAACAGGAAAGGATCTGTTTGGCTTCCGGGTGATCATTTGTGTTAACTGCAAGAGCCTGAAAAAGACTGGCTATTGGATGATGGTCCAAAACCTCAGGAATTAGGACAAGGCACAGACCTCAGCTACAGCACTTTGATTTTCCATGAGCTCTCCCAGAGGTTCACCAAAGCTAGAGATGGACTCTTCACACGTCACAGGAACGCATCCAGTCAGAAGGGAAGCCCTCCTTCATATGGAGTCCAACAATAGACACATTTAAAATTTTGCTAAACCAAATCTTAGACTACAACATCAACAGAAATTGTGCGTGATCTCCCCATAACTTCAAAGATTGTGTTAAATGGACTGGAAGGCTAATCCATGTTCACCTAAGCTGTCTCCCAGTTGTGGCTCATATTTAAGTTCCAGTTTTTATCCTGATGGTAGAAAACAGTTTTAATTTAATACCACATGCAGAAAGCACTTTGCTGGCATAAAAGGGAGACATTTTTCACAAAGCAGTTTGCTCAAAACCCATGAAAATCACTAAAATATTCAATGAAGTCTACCTGTGACAAATTGAAGGAAAACTAGGTATCATCTAACACCTCATTTGATCAATTTGAATATTTGAAACTTGGGAATTTCTTTAAACAATCCTTAAGAAGCTGAAGAGCTATATCTTTTAGAATGTCAATATGATAAAGACAGAGATGTGGCCTACTAGTTGTATTATTGCTACCTTATAGTGGCAATACTCAAGTGTTGGAACGTTTCACGTGAGATATAGACCTGGATCAAGCAGTTCAAAGTGTTTGCATGACATAACAGGTAGACTGAAGGATGACATAGGGAATCATAGATGCCATGGCTTCATCTGGGCTTCATCCAAATTGTACAAAGAAAAAAAATCAGAAGCTGAATTATACTTTTTCCTGTGTGTACCTCAATGAATTTGTTAAACTCAAATATCAAAGTTCAGATCTTTCTAATAAAAAATAACATTTTCAAATTTTTCTGTAAAAGGGACTTTAGATCATATTCATAAACCAGTTGGCTTCCTCTCTGGTCTTTCAACTCTCTATGATTCTCTACCAGTAAATTAAAATTATCTTCCTTGAGGGTCCTGTCCTGGAAGCTGTCCTGGAAGGATATGACTCTCATTCAGCCACTGGAACAAGATTAGATTATTAATAAAACAAGTTTATTATGAAATTACTTATCTCTCTTAATAAACACAGGTTATAAACACAGCTTTGGCTCCATTCTATTATTGTATGGAAAAAAAAGTCCCACACTGCTCTAAAAATTAGTAGACTAAAAATGAAGTCAAGATAAGATATTTGCTTCAGAACTATGAAGGGAAGTAAACAAAGTATTCTTACACTGTAGGCTAAAAATAAGTTACTCAAAATATTCACATTTTTTCATGAAAGATCAAAAATAGATAGGATATAAAAACATAAATAACTTTCCTAAGAAATCCTGAACAAAATATTTTTGTCAAATTTCAGTTGGAAATAGTTTGACAGTCTGCTGAAATAACAGAAAATTCTATCTGGATTTTATTGCTTATTGATTTTCATTTGGTTTACTTTGATTTTTAGTTATCTATAAAACATTTATATATTAATTTTAAGAAATATAAAATCTAGTGTCTTTGTTTTGGTGGAAAAGACAACCTATCATAAAAAAAACACAAACAGGCCAATGATGTCTTTGGCATCAGTCATTAAATTCAACCTTATTATAGTTTTCATTCTGGACCTCTATCACCAGGAAAATATTTTTTCACTTTAAATCTAAGGATGAAAAAAATATTGATTTGTTTATAACTTATTGATGTTGCTGACTCAGAACAAGACTCAAACTCCTTGCTTATGACAACAATCTTAACACTTCCAGACTAACTTTTTTTTTGTTCATTATTATGTTTCTATTTTACGTGAGAGAAACAAGATTTGTTTCTGGATATATGTTACATATATTTTACCATGAGGAGAATTTTTAAATGAAAATAATATTTTTTATTATAAAAATTACAACTATTCACTGCTGTTGCTGAAAATGCTCCCACTATCTCCGGAACTCAGACCTCTCCAATCATCTCCAATTACTTTAGGATTATGAAACCGCTGCCTCACATTCAAACATATCAAATATATTTATATTATTTATCAAAAATTCATCTTCCTGTCCCAGACTTAGATAATTCCCTGTATGTCTCAGAAAAGCATTTACTATCTTAATATATAGATACAATTATTATGGATTCACATGCAAATTGAGATTTAAAAAAGTCTCCCACACAGAGAAGAATTAATAACAATATCTGATGTAAGGTCTTTCTAATTGCTAATACATGTTTAGACTATGTCTTATTTCACCACTCTTTAATTCTTAATCCAGATCAGTACTGATACAAATTGTATCTGGTATCATTGAAAAAGGTTGCTTATCTAATATCTTTCACATGCCTGGAGGCAGAAATTATTTTTAACAAGTAAAATGCTGTTTTCAGTACTTTTCTTCTTCTTCTCCATTTAAATCTAAAGGTTGTATTACACCAGAAAAAAACCTGACCACTGTGCAATCTATGAGGAAATAAATTAGTGAGCAAAATTTGTTCGACTGGCACTGAATGTATCAGGTGAGGCTGGCAATGAGCTCTCAAACAGACATGCATTCATATACTGCACTATAGAGCAGAAACTTGTATAAGGAAAGTCATGACTAACTTTTTTCATTCTAATACATGAACCTGATTCTTAATCCCTGTTATAGTGTGCTCAGGAGGTGTGGACTAATAATAGCTCTGGAGCCTCATATACCTCTAAGTTTATGAATTGAAAATTAACATATGGAGAGTAACACTAAATCTAGTGCTGTTTTAACAGTGTTCCTCCCCATGACCTTAAAAATTATGATACTCAAACCCCCAAAGAATTAATAAATTAAAAAGGCCAAGGTATTAGAAAAGTCGAATGCCATTTCCAGTGCATTTAAAGAATGTAAATAGGAAAATAAGAATCAACCAGAAGATTGAGACTCTTTTTCTCTTAGACTACTGAAAGTTTATTCAGCTGTTTCTGATGTCTCTAAATGAATTTTTCCTTCAACCATCTGTTCTAACTTTTTCTTCTATGAAAATAGACCTCTCCTGAATGCCATACTTTGGTAAAATACTTATTTTAACGTCTTGTTGATTTCATGCAAAGAGAATGCAGGCTTTATATGAAATAAGCATATCAACATATTCCTCCTTGGCATATCACTGTTCAAAGGCTTTCGTTTTCTAAAACTGTTTTCTTTACCCCTTCACAGCTGAAAATATTACTCCTCCACAAGCACCATTTAAAACCCAAGTGTCAATGAACCAGGCAGGAAAATGACAGTTACTTAAACAGCACATGGTTCAAGACAGTTTTAGGAAATTCCTAACACTTTGCGTCCTATTTCTTTCCTGGATACAAAGGGACAGATTGTGCCTGACCTTGGGGGATGCACAAGAGGGGAGGTTGGCGGGGGGTGGGGAGGCCAACAGGCACATGTTGCTTTCCCTTTTGCTTTTCCTTCTCTTCCATGCATGCTATTCCCTTACTGAGCAGCTGGGTATGGTCTTTTTTTTTCTTCAGCTGTGAACACAAAGTCTGCATTCAAGTGACGAAAAATAGTGTAAGTTTTGCCACCCAGTACAACTGGGCCCTATTGCATCATAAGCACAGAAATGGTAAAAAGATAAGGAAAAAATTAATTGATAAGTTTATCCTGTCAGGTTTCCTTCTGATACATCCTGGACATGTCTCCTATTAACTCCTCATTAATTATCTCCATGAAATGCTTTGACTGCTGAACTCAACCTGTGGACAGTGGACAAAACCCTTTGAATCATGAGGAATAAGGAGAAGCTGGCTCTTAGGTTGGTGACTAGGAAGCTCAGGAGGCTGGGGCATGTTTTAGGTTTATCTGTCAAATGCGAAGGAAGAATACCTGAGATCCTTTACTTCTGTCTCAGCTTAGGGAGGAATTGATGAAATTCAAAGTGTATCCTTTACACCTTTTATTTTTCAGCTATCACAAAGTTCCCATTCATTCTGAATACACCAGAACCTCAAACATCCTGGAACCATTTTTTAAGATACATGTTTTTCTCTTCACTCTTAAAGGATGGCTTTGGCTAGACACAGAGATGAAAAAAAATATCCTGCCCACTGTTAGTCAGCTGTGTTCAATGCCTTGGGATTCCTCAGTGATCCATTTTGGTTCAGAAATTAGGAGGGCAGGGCTATGTGAGGCAGATGTGTTTGTGATGTCATCTTGCTGCAATTTGAGCCCTATAGACATGGATTGCAGTACTTCCTATGTGCAATACATACCAGTTTTCTGTCATTCCTTTACTCATTGCAGCTGAATCAGGGTCTAGTGGAAATTGGTCCAGAAATACTGTGATGTGAAAGGTGGTAAAAAACAATTTTCTCCCAGGCACAACTCAGTTCCCTAGTACATTGTATAAACTTCTACTGTGATCACTACATATAGGATACAGCTGAAGTTTACAGAAAACTACAACTGATACAAAACTTGTATCACCTGTTAAACTTTTATGTTTTGTTGTTTTGTTTTGTTTTTTTTTCCTTGTAGGCAGTTGCTTTACCTTTTCTTTAAAGGTTTTGCTCTTTTTTCTGCCTAGCAGATTTTTCCATTCACCTGGTTTTCTGGATGGCATGTGGTGCCAGACAAATGGCACATTAAGGGCAGTTCAGTACACAATATAAGGGCTTTGTCCTCCTCCACACCTGCCTGTGGAAACTGTGAGCTTTGTCCTTTCACACTTGATAGAGTGTGGCTTGAGTCACCCTGCTTGAGGTAAGATGTTTGTGCTACATCGACCACAAGGTCTGCTTTGAGGACATGAGGGTGAGGCACCATGTTTATTGTGGCTTCATCTCCATGAGGAGACAGTTGGCTGTGGAGTTACCCTGCTTTTCTTATGCTAGGAGATTCAAGGAGAAGTTCTGAAGTGTTTTTCTTTGGGGGAGAGAGTAGTTATTAAAGGAATTGTTTTTGTTTTTTTTTTTTTTGGTGAGAGATGGGTATTCTGACAGCTTGTCCTTAGATTGCTAAGTGCAGGGACAGAGCTTTCCTCTGGTTTTGTTAATGGTGTTTTGAGTCTTAAAAGGAATCTCAGTCCTGAGATAACGGGGATTTGTGTTCTCCACTGTTCAGACAAACACAGGTAGTGTGAATTTAACAGTCAGCAAGTAGGTTGTTTCCTGCCCAAAGGTGTTTTCTTTTGCTGTGGGAACACTAAGCAGATATAGTGAAAATGGTCAGGTGTCCCCTGATTGGCCATAAGCCAGTCCAAAATACATGCAGAAAAGTCTTTGATGATTTAATGTATGGGAAGGGACTTTAAAGCCTTAGAATTTGCTATGAATTCACTCTGCCTTGAAGGTCGAGTAATGAAAGGGGGATGTGCTTTGATTTAAACACTGCCTTGAAAACACTCGGCTTTGTATTTAGATGCAATTAGGACCACAGCATGCTCCCCATCCAGTTTTCCCTGTAATTATTATCTTAAACACAGGACTGTCTGCCCTTTTGTTCAAGACTGTTGATACGATTTCCAGGATGCTGCAGGTGTGCACCTTCCCTAGCAGCAGCTGATAACTATGTATGTTTGCTCTGCTATATCACCCTATTTCCAAAAGAGTTTGTTCCTGAGCATTTAGTATTATGTAATTCATGGTTTGGTTTCTTTTATGGAAAATGAAGTCAAACATTTACAAACCTGATCATGTACATGTAGGAGCCAACAAGTAAATCAACCTTCAGGTTCCTGCTAATCCACTGAAGTGCCTAAGGATCTGAAATAAATCCCTTTTTATTTTTCCACGCAAGCTCCATAACGTTGGCCTAATTGCTTATCCAAAGAGATAGGTCAAGGATAGTAATAGTACCCCAGGACATAGCATTGCTATCAGTCTCCCTGAAGTAACACTCCAGTCATCACACTTGTAGCTGAGAGTTTAATAATGAATGTTCTGAAGGAAAAAAACAATTGTTCACACTTCAGCTTGGCCTTACTTATGGCTTACTTATGACCAGAAGTGCAATGCCTGAGAACTCTTAAGTGGCTGAAAGCTCAGATAAATTTTAATCTAAAGCATTATTAGTTGGGAGAGTTCTCCCTAATATATACAATGAATAATAATAATGGATTATTTGAGCACAGTCATTTCAGGTGACTGGGGTGCTGGTATTGCTGAGTGGTGAGTCTTGGAGGGCTGCACTGAAGCTTGAAGGCAGGTCATCAGAGAAAGAGGTGTGAAAGGAAGTGATGAGGAAAAGATGGAGAGAATGGATATGATGGTGCCAGAGATGCTAAGTGAAAGATCTAATGGACTAATGACTCACTGGTGGCAAGGAAAGAGGAAAGGCACAACACAAAATTCCATACGATTTTTTGGCTCCATACAGGTCTTGCCAAGCTGCATGGATTTACTCACAGCTGTTTCAATGAAAGTACTACTTTAATTTATCTTCCCCTCACAGAAACAGGGTCACTCAGGTATGTCTGTACGAGGCAGCCTAGCACTGTGCAAAGAGCTCCTGTTAAAGGAGCCTCCAGATAACAGGAGTATCTATATAGGGCAGCACAGAGATACTGACTTAGACCTGGAAGCTGTGTTCCTGTGTCAGAACACCATTGCCACCCTTGGGGAAAATATTCTTGCTATGCTTTGTCTACCCTGTTTCCAGATCTCTCATAGCACTGCCTTTAAGCATGAACACAAACCTCTGCATTCCTACTACAGCCCCTGAATTGTGTCTCTTACAGCCTTTTCCCAGAGGAGCCAATGGTACAGACGCCATGTGTTGTGAGATCTGGCTTGCTGTTGAGAATGATGTGCTGAGATGTTGACATCTGTATGATGTTGGGCTGGATTCAGATCTTCTCAAGGGCTGAGTAATTCTATTGACATTGGCGGAATACCTCGTAGTTAAGCAGTGAGATCAAATTGCGGACCAGCGTTAAGGCTTTTTTGGACTAACAGTTTACTCACTTCATTTTGGACTAATAATAACGTTGCCTCGGAGGTGTGTTAGCAGATGCTAGCTGGAGAATTACAATATTGCTACATTTTGTGGTTGAGCCTAGCTCTGGCAGAAGTATCCTTGGCTTCTTCATGGGCAAGATGCCCATCAGTCAACTTCTGACCTGAACTTGGAGGGGCAGAAGTGATTGTCTCTCCAGTAGGACATTAACTTTCTCTGAGAATCTGGCTCCTAGCTTTCAGCTACTGAGCCTGGTGAATTAATGCACCACAGTTTTGTAATGCAGACTGCTGTTCTCCCAGGAGTGGAACAGAGACTACTCATTTAACAGAGGACATGAGATTCAGCTGAAAATCTGGATCCCAGAGGAACAAAGCCAGTACTCTATTCAACACATCACTCACCCTCTTCCCACACGCTGTATCGTTACAGCAGGAGCACTGTGGCTGAAGTCTTCAATTTCTCAGTAAAACAAGACCCAACCCTGCTGTGTGGCAGAGGAATGTCAGTCTATTTTGATGTTAAGAACCAGAAAAAAAAAAAAGTCATGGATGAAAGAGCATGTCAAGATTTACAGTCTTGCTTTTAATTTACCTCAAGGTGCTGATTACCAGCAGTACTAAATCACGTTCTATGGCCTGTCTGGACAGGGAACACCTGGGAAAGACAACCTTGATCTGCAGTGTGGCTGGGCAAGGTGAGAGGATGCAGTAGCCCTGCGGTAGCCCTGCAGATGGCTGCATCCAAACTGCTGCTGGAGGCATGGGGGAGTTGGTGGCCCAGTTATCAGCAGGCTCTTGGCCCTCAGTGACACAGATGCAGTAATGACCTGATAGCATGATCACTGACCTTTGTTTTAAAAACATAGATACTTTAAAAATACAAAGCTGCAGACAGCCTGCAAAAGCTGTCTGCATCCCAGAACAATGCTATTGCACAATAAAAATCCCATTTTGTTTAAAGAAAACAAACAAAAAATTCTAGCCCAGTTACTCAACAGCTCCAGGGACTGCCAAATAGTTTTAGGGGAAAAAAAGAACAAATTTTAGGCTGGAGCAAAGGGACCTACCTAGATGTTGCTTCTATGGTTACTTTGCAGGCTCATTTCTGATGTCCTCTCTATCCATGACGGTGTGCTGGCTGCTCAGTGCTGCCATAGTATGATAAAAGCAGCATGAGTCAGAGGAAAGAGAGGCTCTGAGTGATGTTCCTCAGTACCAACCCAGAGCCCATTCTGGCACTCGACCTGGGAACTGTCTTTGAGGACTGAGATTACTTGTGTTCAGACATCCCTGTTTGCCTGTAATCTGTTGAAGCATCATGCTCTGGAAACAGATGCAGCGGTGCAGTTACCAGATCTGAGAGTTCCTTCAGGAGTCTCAGCCTTGCTGGGCTGCTCCTCTGGGATGCTGCAGAACTGCAGTATTTGAGTGAGCAACTTAAGGGAAATGAGAAGAAACAAATGACGATGCTAATGCTAAGATGAGTTTTTTTAGTGTTGGACATAGAATAGAAATATATTTAATAAACCATAAAATTTTCTCTTCGTCTTTATGGGTCAGTTCATTCATTCCTAGAAGTCAAAGCAAGGCCAGTTATCACCTTTGCTACTTAGAGGAGACTTCAAGCCATAATATTCAGTAGACTTTAAATGTGAACACAGTGCAGGGAATTTGGGGAGCCAGTTTAGACTGGTGGTTTGATCCCTCATGTTAAGCAGCATAAGGTAGATGCTTCTCAACTGAACCTAAACTTTCCCAAGATAGAGGGAATCAAGCATCCAACTTCATCATAATCTATATGCTTCTTCAAGCAACTTTTGGCAAGCCTTACCTCCTAGTGAGCCTCCAAAATGCACACAGAAAATACACACAACATGACAAAATTATGATAGGCAATTTAATCAAGCAAATCACTATGGGCTTGAATTCTCACAGGATAGATCTCCGTATATTTGTTTGAAAGCTTTCTCACCTTATCTAGCTCTCCTTCAGATTTTGAAGATTTCAAGGACTTTTTTTTTTTTTTTTGTAGAGAACCATTTGAAAATGGTGATGGATGTAAAAAGGACACCTCTTTTCATCAAAAGTGAATCTTTTGATTAACTTGCTCTCCAACAGCTGTGTCACCAAAGCAGCAGAATTTCAGAGGTTTTCATTCCCCATTTTGACCTTACAAGTCAGTCTTTGGAGCTTTCAATGCAGTAAACTGAAGACATATATGTTCATTCACATAACCAAATATTTCTGAGTTAGAAGATAACCTAGACTGAGCTATTGAAAGTGGAAGTGGTTTCCCTACCAGTGCTTGCTCTGGTAGCAGGATTTGTAAGACCTATCTAACCATGACAGTTCAGTTGTGAGAGACTGAAAAGTTGATGGCTCAGTCAGCCATTTGCAAAAGCAGTGGGTGCTTTGTTGACGATGTTCAAGGTTACACATTCAGAGGGCATGAGCACCGTAGGATGACCATGACAGATCAACCTTTGTTTCGCCAGCAGCTGAGGTTTGAGCCACATAAGAGAAGAAGCCAGTAAGAAGCAAATCCTTTGAGGTAGGGTAGTGGTTTTTATCACCATGGCAATGTTCTCCCTTGTACAATTGGCCCAGTTGTAAGACTACCCTCTGGAAAAGGTATCAGGACATTCACATTATTCATCCCTTCTGGTGGGATGTAACTTGCTCAGTTGTAAAACTTTCCCCCACAACCACTACAGAGAGATATTGAGACATTTATGTGTAGGCCTAAAGGTGTTCATCCCTTCTGATTAGGTATATTTGGCTCAACTATGCTGATGGGAGAGGCAGCTATCATGTCTTAGGAGGGGTGATAAACCATCAAAAATCCCTAAAGTACCCCCAGACTCATTTCTGGGGCCTTCCACCAGAGGACTGCACATGATCCACAGTGTTATATCACAGTGTAAATCTACACCCCCAGGAGAGGTACCTGGGTGTTCCCACCTAGCCTGAGCATATATTATCCATTGAACCTTGTGTCTTGTGGGTTTCCCTTCGTGGATCAGGACTTCAACCAAGACTTTAACCAACAGACATCTAAATTGCAAGAACCACATCTTGTCTTCGGATCCATGGGTGACGTTTCTACTCTTATCTTTTCTTTCTCTTTCTCTTTTTCTTCTCCCAAATTCTTCTTCTCAAAGTATATTGTAAGCTAGACTAAAAAGTTCCAGTCAGTGCCTTAGTAAGAGCCTTGTTGTGTCTGGCTAAGTCAAAGTTGGCTAAGTTTAAGTGTTCTAATATAAAGCTTGTGAAGTGCTTTACTTTGTCTTCATGTTGTTTTAAAATTTGCTAAGTACCTTATCCTACCTTGAATGTTTTAAAGTTTGCAAGTAAAAGTTTGTAATTGAACCTCCTGAGAATTTTGTTGTTTCTCTTGAGCACCACCCAGAGTGAATCAAGTAACCTTTCCCTAAGCAAACTCAGTGGACCAAGGCATAACATGTGTACAAATATATCAACAAGAAAGATATCAATTTGTCTGTCCATCTTGCTTAAATACACCAGGCAATCTCCTTCTTCAGGAAAGATAGAATTCTGACCTATTTTAAAGCAAAGATTAGGTTTTGTACATTTCTTAATTATTTATGATTTCTTCATCTTTTACCAAGTAAGATGAATTTCTTTCATAATTTCTTTCCAGCAGGATCTCTAATCTGCTGTTGTCTCCTCAAAATGAAAGGGGGAGTTTGGCCACAAAACACTGGTAATGTTAAAAAAAAAAAGACAAAAAATCTTGGTACTCATTTGAGCTATGTTGATATATACAATTTGTAAGAAGTTCATAGTCTAAATATCCCAAAGAAAAAGCATTTTTGTGGTATTTCTGTTGGAAGAAGTTCAGCAACAAATAATGTGGCAATATTTCTAGTTGCAATAGTGCAAGGAGGCATTTCTAGTTGGGATAGTAGAAATAACATGACTGAATTCTTTGGCCTAAAAGATCATTCTGGTATTCTTTCTGTTGTAAAGCAGTAGATGGGAACATTTTAATGGGAGATGTGGGAATTTCCCCATAGGGAGCTTTCAGGGGCATAAATTTCCCTAAAACATAAATGGGTTAAAACTTGGTCTTACAAACTTCTCTGCCATGCAGTTCATTAATCTCAATGTAGGCTGGATGTTCCTCTTCCCAGGGAGTGGGTTATGTTTAAATGAATTCTCTATATGCTCGGTAGTTCCCATCAAATGCACTCAAAGCAGATATGAAAACACACAAAGAGCCACTGTCACGATCACAAAAATACTTACAAAAACTATTCAAGAAACCATCACCAATAATGTACAAAATCTATATAGAAATATTTAGACCCATTTTAAAATATTCTCAGCTGTGTGCTGGACCTGACCAGTCTTTGTCCAGAGGGTAATTGCAGATGAGGTTGGAGACTCCTTCATAGCTCAAACTCCCTTGGAAACTCATTTTGCACTGAGGCATACTGAAGTAGCATCCACAATGATGGCTGTTAGCTCCCTCTCCTCTGTTGTAAATAGCAGAAATTCATTCATTTCAAATGAGACTGAAAAGAAGATAAGCAACCTGGTCAAAATCAAGTAAAACTTACTGGGTTTACAACCTAAGCAGGGCTGCTCATAAGCTATCTATTTTTCTTTGCTGGAGCCCCTTTACAGTGTTGACCTTGGGCACATTGAGGCCAATGGTGAAACTTCCATTGGCAGAAATGGGAAAAAATCAGACTTTGAGCCAGAAAGACACGCACATACAATCTCTGTCTCTTTTCATTTCTGATTGTTGAAGTGAAATATGTGTTTGTTTGCTTTTGGGCTTTTTTTTTAATCATAAATTTCCAAGGTGTATTTTGGGCTGACTTCTCTCAAGTTTAGTTTCTACAAGCAGTATTGTTGAGTAGAGTTTACTGGTGGTTACAATGTATTGTTTGTCCGAGAAACATCAAGAATACAGTCTAAATCCATCAGACAGTGAAAGCTTTATCGGGACACTAGTGAAAGTCTTACTGTGAGAAATGCTTTGGAAGGAAGGGCTGAAATGAAGAAAATGCAGCCAGCTGATACAAAATAGAAAGTAAAAAGACATTTTTTAATAGGAAAAATAGTAGAGTCAGGAAAGAAAACAAAAGGGATATTTAACTATATCAGGATGAGTCAGGTATTACGCTGGTCAGGGAACCAGACAATGTGAAGAAGTTTTTGATAAGAAGGTCACATGTTATGTAGGAATTTACCAGAATCTGCAGGAGGTGTTTGAAAAAGAGAAGTGACAAGGGCTTGATTTGTTTGGGAGTAAATTGGGTTTAGCAGCATTTTGTACACACCAGAGAGAAGCATGATGAGGTGCAAAGGTCAAAATGGCAGAGGTTGGGGTAGATGAGTCAAAAGATTACCAAGGCATGTGCAGTGCAGTCATGATTAAGGTCAAACATTCTAATTTGTTAGATATTTCAGAAATATGAACTACCTTTAGCCTTCCATACCAGTTGATTAAAAAGGAAGAGGTAAAAAAATATATTTGATATGGTATTAGTGTCTTGTCTGCTCAAGGATGGTGTGGAAAACAAAGGTGAATTTAGTAAATGGATGAACTCAACACACAGTGAGTCTCTCTGTGGTAGTGCTTATTTAGGAATAGAGTAACATTAGCTGTCATATGTTTAACCAGCTTCCAAGGAAGGGAAAAAATGCTCTTTGGTGGTAGCCATAAAGTGACAGAGGCCATACAGCCCCTAACTGCTGGTGAACAACCAAAACCAGCTGCCCAACCCTCCAGAGAGGTGAAGTGGGAGATACAGAGGTACCAATAGAGTGTATGTGCCTGTATGTCCCTTGTCCCCATCAGGGCTCCAGCTTGCTTTATACAGGTGGCACAAACAGGATTCTCCCCACACTCTGCAGTACAGGTGAGATATATCTGCTGATAGCACTGATTAGGGCAGATTCCCTACTCCATCTGAAAAGCAACTGTTAACACCAGGTCTGGCTCTCTTAGGGAAGCCCTTTGTATGCTAAAGTTGGAGCTACTGGAATGGAGTATCTTCCAGGAGAAGAATTTTTCCTTATAAGAATAGGGGATATCTTGAAATTCTTTGAAATCTATAAAGCCAGAAGAAAGTTTTTGAGCACACCCACTGCATCTACTGTAAGCTGGAAAATCTGACTTGTTCAAAATTATAATTTCTGCTCCTTAATATTCTCTTGCAGAATTTTTCTTAGTCTTCTTCAATTAAAGACTGCACTAAATTCCAAAACCAAGGTACTGTGTGTAAATGCCTAGTTGATGACATTGGCTCATCTGAGTCTGAACAACATCATTATTGGAGAGCTGCTAAGTGATTATTCTGTGGCAAATATAAAATGAAGGCTACTCTAGCACGCTGAGCAGGAAAAGATGAGACAAACAGTCCACAGGACTGAGAACAGTTGCTTTCCTAGGAAGTGATTGATGGAAACTCAGAGTCACATAAAGTTAGTAAGAATGATGAGCTTTTGCTACAACAGTTATAGAAGACACTTAGAGGATAGATTTTTACAAGGAGCAGCAAGCCATTTGGTGTATGACACTTGAACTCTTGTATCAGTAATTATTTTTTTTTTAATCAAAATGTTCCATGACATGAAAAATTTCAGCTCAGACTTCTTAAAAAGTCAGCATCCCTTCCAAATGCAGAGAATGTCTAATGGTTTTCTTGACACTTTGGAAAGGCATTTCTCTGACACAGGAAAGCAGAGAAAGAATAGTAGAAAACCCTTGGAGGGGGCTTATGCAGTGATCATTCTTTGTTTGGCTGTGGACAATTTAAGTAATGTTTCAAATCAGGCTGTAGAGTACAAACATTAGGGCATTTAGATTGAATGCCAGAACTTAACCTATGATACCACTTAGCCTGACCTATACAAAATGCCAAGGTTCTCATTTTTTAAAGCCTACAGTGCAAACTAGGAAAAAATTCAGCAGCATGACTCAACTGCAGCATGCTTGCTCACCTGAAATGAAGCCAAGTTAAAAGTTATTTGAATATAACTTTCTGTACCTTAATCTTCACTTTGGATTACAACTGAGTGACTCAGTCATGACAAATTGAATTCTCTGTGCAGTTCCTCTCTGTCTGGCTTCCTTCTTCTTTCAAAGACTTATCTGTGACATGGCTAGTTTTCTGGAAATTATTCACAATTTAGCTTGTCCATAAAAGTTTCCCAGCAAATTTTTCTTCTTTCTAAAAAGATTTATTAGGAAAAAGATGTAAATAGAGTAGATAGGCATTTTTTTTTCCTTTTCTTGGTATTTTATGATCTTGTAATTTAGATACCGGGATAATCGTCTCAAGGGCATGGACACACTTTAAGGGAATGTTAATTATTAGTACAATTGTTGAGCTAGTTATCAAATTGCTAAGTTACTGGAAGAGCCAGGCTAGCCTCTGTTGATTTACTTTCGTAGCACAGTTGTTGAGAAAATAACAGTGATGTATTCAGACAACTTGAGCCTGTCACTGCAAATCTGAAAATCTGCTTGCCAAAAGGACCTGATAAGCTTGTAATGGAATACCCTGGAGGCATCTGGAGTGACTGTCAGGGATGAGTGAAGCTACTTGCCTCTCCCAAGCTTCCCTGGTGATATGTTTTGGATAAGACCGAAACAGTTGTAGACTAGCAATAGAAAGGTGTTCGCCTTCGCTTTGCCCCACCCAGACTATGAATATCACCTACTTTATAGGAGGCTATGTGATCCCCCACTTAGCTATGGGAGTCAGCTGTAGCTCACCTGGAAGAGAGGCTTTTCTTGGAGAGGCAACTGATCCCACAGGCCTTGTGGACACTGCCTGAGCTGGTGAATGTCAACATCTCTAACCTGTGCACTTCCTGGAGAGAAAAAGAAGGAAGTAACCCATCCATCATCACTGCATCTCCAGTGGCTTTGCCTGCAGGAAACTTCTGGCCATGATCCTATTTGGGGGATAGAAAATTGGGGTTGTGGGAGTTTACACCTGAAATTTGAAGGTCTGTTTGTAGGCCCTGGCAATGAGCACTGTGACTTTGGTCATTCTCCCATCATTTTCCAGTATGGGATCTACTGGTACATATTCAACCATAAACCTTCACAGAGAGTTTTTTCAGATTTTTATATTTCATATTAATTTTAATCACACTAATGTTTCGGCCAAAGATGATTGGTGCTAAGTAAAGAACAAATCATAATGCATTATCATGCAATTTAGAGGTGACATATCTTGTAGTAAAAAAGTAACAGACTGACAAAATTTCCTCCAAACCCTTTTGGGTAGTATAACATTTTTTTTAGTTTAACACATTTCTTCCCTTGAGCACAGACACCAAAAGCCTTTGAGTGTTTTTCCTGGTGTGATGTCGTCTTGACAGCTGTGCTCAGGGAAGCTAGAAAGGAGCAGAATTACACTATTAGATGCTCTCGAGGGTTTTACCTCTATTTTCATTTCATTTTGCTAATTCCTGACAGTTTCAATAATGCACTGAAATAAGTCCCATCAAAATAATGTTGGACACCTGGGGGGAAAAAACCCATAGATCTTTCATCAGTGATTGCATACATGCTTTTAAAACTGCTTCCAAGTGTCAGTGTAGGCAGTAATGCTAAATTCTAATTTGGTACATCACCACATGGCATAACGGAGCAATCAGGATTTAGGAATTTTAACCACATGGAGAATTCTCCATCATTTTCAGAAATAATAGTCTTCTTTTGGTGAGAACTTAAAGGAAACAACTATATCCCAAGGGTTTGGTTTAATATAAAGGTATAGTGATGATCTACATAATGTTCTTATCTTTCACTTGTTTCTGAAGTAATAAATACTTTTTAAAAGCTCGTCTTCATAGCCATTAGTATAGTGTCATGTGCACAGCTTGTTCAGCCAGGTAACATTTTAGGTTATGATTTGATTTAAATAATTTAATTATTTTTACACCTTTTTTTATTAGGACATATCTAAGATCCCTCAGAAAGCAGCAGTTGCTAAAAAGTAAATTTTCCAATCATTGTATTTTCAAAGAAAGCAGAAATGTAATTTAGACTTCTTGGTGAATACTGAGATAGCTATTAAGAAATAAAGTATTAATAAATGGCAAGATGAAAATGTATATATGCACATGGAAATATTTTAGGTTTTTTATGAAGTTCATATAAATAAGTAATTATTAGCTCTGTTGTATGTACTGCTAAAGACATTTTATTTACACACCTCACTTTAAAAGCACTTCATTCTAATGCAGTTTAAATCCCTGAATTATAACAGATTAGATAAGGTTTCTATGTTGGCTTAATTGGAGAGAAAACCCTTTTTTTTTTTTGGTGTGGGGCATGATCTCAGAACAGCTTTGAGACTGATTCCAAAGACCACTGCTTGGTCTTTGGGCATGCCCTTGGGGTGGTCCTGAGCCAGCAAGAGGTAATGTGTGTTTTCTCAATAAGTGCAGGCTTCTTGGCAGGGAGATCCCTGCCAGTCCCAGGCTCCTGGGGCACTGAGGAGCTGCTCCTCACACAGGATGACAGGGCACAGGATGTACAGCCCTTTAGTCAGGGCAGGGCTGGTCTGCACTCATTGGAGCTCAGGAGCACCAAGCTGCTGACCACTAAGCCTGGGAAACACAGCACACACTTTGCCCAGGATGCTGGGGCTCCCTGTCACTGGTTACCTGCAGCTGGGATTCATTGGTGCTGGCTTGCTCCAAGCCTGCACAGCCTATGTGCCACGGCGTGCAATCCATCCTCCTTTTCCTGTTTCTGGGAGGTTTTTGACATCTGAAAGCTTCCAGTTTTGTTACTAGAGAGCCCCAGCTGATTTCCTCCTTCATGCGTGTTCCTCTTACTGTTCTATGTCTCGTTTCATGGCTGTGTTGTGTTTATTTGAAATCAGGGCTTTTATACCTGTTTTCAGTGGGTCATTTCTTCCTCTTTCATTTGCAGTTAGGGAAGCTGTTCTTAAAAATAATCCCAAAATCCATCTACTTGAAAGACATGAGATCGAAGTCTTCCTAATATTTCTAAAGCCAAATATTTCCTCATACCACATGACTCCAGAGGAACAAGAGCGCAGGTATGGATGCATTTAAGGAAGACCTAATACTAACTAATTTTCTGCCACATGTGGGGGTTGTGCCCCATAATGCTATTTAAAATTGACCTTGTGAGTAGTGAGGTTGGGATGTTTTTTTCTTGCAAAGATTTATCTCCATGTTTGTTCCCAGAGTTTTGAAGAGCTGTCTGTCTAGAATTTCCACATTATAAATGGCTCTTGTTTTGGTAAAGTTTGAATTATTTTCATTAGCTGGTCACCTGGGGCCTGACCAGAGTCAGGCTAAAAACTTCAGACAAGCACTACAGCTTTTGCAATCTGTCTCAGTCTCTCTCTCCTGTCATCCCCAAGGAAATGAAAGGCAGAAACGTTTATGCTTCAGGTTAATGTTTTAGAAGTGTTTGAGGCAGGAAGCAAATGGACTTATTCATAAGCTCCTTGAGGATGTTTTTTTTCAGTCATGAGGACCGAAACTTTCCTGAATAAAGGCCAGTCAGCAAGAAGTGACATGGGTCAGGGTCTGCCTTTGGGATGTGCTCCAAGACCTGGGCACCTGGAGGGGATTCACCTTTGAGAGCCTTTCTGACAATCCATGGATTTTGGGAGGTCAGTCACAGAGGCGACTCATACAAGTCTCAAACTTAAATTAGACTAGGAGGAACTGGAAATATCTAGAGCCATATAAAAAAAATCATAGAGAAGTAAAAAGAAGGAGCTGGAAGATGCCCCCCATTTACCCTAAGGAAGAAGCATATAATTTAATTGCTTACATAAATAAGGATCCTTCTGGAGGGTGTCTAATTTTGAATATCTCATCATGTTTAGCAATAGACCTATCTTAAACACCCAGCTTTCTCACTAATGTTTTGGGGGGAAAATCTAAACATTTCTTCTTTCTGGGTCCTTGACAGTATTCACGCTGACCGTGACAATCCTGAGCAGAAGTTTTCAGGGACCAGTTGAGGACAGCTGAAAATCTGCAACAGCTACCTGGTGAGAAGTAGCTTTTGAGTCCCCGAAATTATTAGTACGCTGTAATTTTTGGGAGCAAATGCAGACTGAAATTTACTCCAATGGCCTGCAAAAGGTGCTGTCAAAACTTCTTTCCACTAATGATCTACAAGGCAGGGTTTGCATTTTAGGAGGAAATATCAGAATATTTGTTGTATTGACTGAAGTTTATTTTCCTGTGCATAAAATATTATGGCAAATAGTATAGGGTTGCAAT
Organism: Phylloscopus whistleri; assembly: GCA_017589585.1. NCBI lineage: Eukaryota > Metazoa > Chordata > Aves > Passeriformes > Phylloscopidae > Phylloscopus > Phylloscopus whistleri. The sequence continues at coordinate 3,950,947 of JADMLD010000683.1, read as the reverse complement.
AAGAAACTGGTTTCACTTCTGACTGCTTTAGATTGTTTGGTGTGGTCCTCTATTTTTTTCTGTTGTTCTGATCATGTGTTGGTCTTGCAGATTTGTTAAATGAAGAAAGAGTTAGCAAAGTAAGGTCAAAACAATGTTGTGCCTTTTTTTTTTTTTTTTTGCTATATCTATTTGCAGTTATAATGAGCCCTCTCAAATTCTACAATGAATCTTCATTGAAATTAGAGTTGAATTAAAATTTCTAACAACAACAACAAAAAATGCTTCATGACTGCTTTCTTATTGTGAGTCACATGTGTACCAAAATCAAATGTAGGAGAGCAAGGGGTACATATTGCATAAGGAGCCCATATGAGGGAGCCCTGCAGCTTTCTCAGAAACCATTTTGTCACTACTTTCCTTGGAAGACTTCTTTTTTACATGTTTACTCTTCACAATATTTTGTGGGTTGACCTCTGATGTCTAAGTTTGGTTCTGCTTTGTATCGCTTGTCTCTTTGTGTATTGCTTTCTGTGTGCTCCTTTGCTTTGGTTGTTTTCCCTGTTAATTTTGCACTAAGGCATCAATAGCATTGTTTTGGTCTGTAGGGCTGTGATCCAAGGCAAGGGCAATATACAGATCTAAGCACCTGAAGCACTATGAAAATATAATCCTTAGTGGAACAGTCATGTCTTACTTTCTTAAAACACCCTCTAGTATTAAAATCCCATTAATACAGAGGGCTTCTGGTCACAAATTCATGGTTTCAAGAGAAGAACTTGCACTTTTGGAGAAAAAAATTTGTTGTTTGACACACACTTTCCTTCTGAATTGTTAAACACCTCAGTGTCCTCCCATGGCACCAGTAGCATGATGCTTTTCTTCCACACATTGACATATAAACATAAAACTATTATTTTTTCAAAATGTGTGCCTATCCAAGCTGTCCCCAGTCAAGGGGGTGTTCTTAACAGGTCACCATTGCCATCTTTCCTTTGTTATTGTACTGTGAATAATCTACAAAGTGAAAATCCATCATTTTTGGGAAATCTCTTGGTGTGTCAGAGATAAATTAAAGCTCTCCAGGTTATTTGCAGGATCTGTGTCAGTTTCATCAAGGAAAGAAAAAGTCCAGTTTAGCCTCAGCTCTAATGATAAGCCACATAAAAGTCAATCATCATTTTAATTTTCAAGAACAATAAAAATATATCAGATCCTCATGAGAGGCAACTTCTGAAGTGCCCATTTGGTGGAGGATGTGTTTTGTCTGCATGGAATCATTTATTAAGTACCAGTAGATCTGGAGGTTGGCAAGGCAGAGCCTCCAGCTCTGCTATCTTCATAGCTGCACCAGGATTCTGATGCCTTTGGTAGAAAAGACAGGGCAGAGCCTCATCAAGGACGCTGGAACCAGGGGAATATGCCTTAACTCCAACTTATCTCTTCTTCAGTTGGTTAAATGAACGACAGCTGGCGTGCAACCTCCTCTTTTCTCAGAAGACCTAACACATCATCTATGACAATACATGGAATCCTTCCATGCTCTAGCACATGGTCCCACCATCCTGCCTGCCTGCACCCAGCTCTGACCTCCCAGTTTGCATGGCAGCATGTACTGGCTGAGACTGCCCAGGCAGCTGGCTGGGGTGAATCCACAAGCTGGAATTGACAAAACATTTTTCCTGACATATTTAGAATATTTCTCTGGGTAGATATCTCTTGAGATTCAACATCTGATTCTTCAGGCTGTCCTGGGAGATGGAAATAAAGGAGAAGGCAACATTAAGTCATGCATATTGCGATTAAAAACAAACACAATGGGTCAGATTCCATCCTCGATTGCAGCCACGCTGAAATCTCTGTGGTTAAATGAGAGTAAGCGAGGACAGAGTTTGACCTGGTGCCTTGAAACTAAAATAATATAAATGATAGACAAGGACAAACTTAACTGCAAAGCTGCAGAGTAGTCCATCTGAGGAAGCTTGAGAGAGACAAAGATCTTATATCAAGGGGGTCTTAATTCTTCAAGGATGAAGCAAGACAAAAAATAATTATTTGCAAAAATAGTTTTGGCTGACTGAATAAAGCGGATTTTTGTCATCTGACAGCTATGCATACTGTGTGGCAAATGATTAAATAAACAGATTACTGCTCAAGCAACTTGTTTTCAATTTGAGATGCCAAAGCCACTAGAGTAATCTCTACCCACTAAAAGAAAATCACTTGGTCGCACTGTGGCCACACAGAAGGCTCTATTCATCAGCAGAATTTGCCTGCAAGACAGCATTTTTGTGGAAGAAGCATCTTCCACACCTGCTCAGTGCAGACAACACTGAGCTGACTGAAGGCATGAAGACCTCTGCTTATTCAATGGGGTTTTGCATTGATGAAATGAGAAGAAATTTCATGCATGCTTTTTTTCTCTCCAGTCATTCCACCTTCTGTGCATACACAAAAACTGTTTTACAGCAATCTTTCATAGCAATCCAGCCCCAGAGAGGTGTGCAAATCACACATGCTGATGCCAAGAAGTGTTGTTTTATGTTCTATAAAACAACATGAAAATTTATTCCTTCTTGTCTTACCTGTAACCTGAGTGGGCCCATCCTGAAGCTCCTGTGCACTCTCTTGCCTGTTTATGTTTGTGTTCATACCCATCTGTTAGCGTGGCACTGCACCCACTCACCAGACAGTCCATCATGTTCACTGGAGCTGATGAAGGATCTGAAATGGCAGCCTGCATGGCTTTATAAAAGATTGTGATTTAGTGCATGTCCACACATGAAGTGTCTTTGGAGCTCTGTATAGTATCATCCTATCTGCTTAATCTCGCTGTCCAAGGGTAAAGATTTTTTGTTTTGTTTTGCGCTTTCTAAGCGCCTGCTCTGTCATCTGCATACCACATTGCACTTCATATTCATCAAAGGTATTTAGCACTCGGCAGGGTGAGTGTTCTAGGACTCTAAGATTTCTATCAAAACCATCACCCCTCTTAAAGCAAGATCTTGTATTTGCCTCATGCATAAAAATACAGGGGTTTTTCAGAGTCTGCAAGTTCAGAAAATGCAGCTGATAACTGCTTTAATTCAGGGCCCTGTTTTATCCTTACTAACAGACTTCAGAACTGTACTTAACAAAGAGAGAAGTAGATTCAGTCTATAGTAAATGAGGGAAAAAAACTCATCTGCAAGGAAATTTCTCTAAAAGTTTTTGTGCACAAGGAGAAGAAACTCCACCAGCTCTGCAGTGAGGAAAAGGAAGTTATATGTTTGGTCTTTGAATATTTGCTTTGGTTTCAAGGTGACTCTGTGTGCAGACTTAGCTTTTGGCAAAGTTCCATCATCACCAAAAGATATGGTTTCAGAAGGAAGCTGAAGGTTTTGTTCTGGATTATTTTATGTGTGTTATTAGATGGTTTCTGAGAGCAACATAGGGTGCTACCCTGAACTGGACCATCTTACACGTTATATTTAATTTTCTCTCATATGATACTGCCCATGACAAGCAGATGCATTTAAGGTATAAAGTTCAAGCCTTATGATTTTTCATTTTATGATTTCTCATTTTCCTCACCAGACAGCGGACAGATGTCTAAAGTGCAGAGGAGATGTCTCCAGGTCTCTCCAGAGCTGCAGCCAAACTCAGCATGGCTCTGGGGACCATCAGCAGTGGTCAGACCTCTGCTCTGCCAACTAATGATGCAGCCAGTGGCACAGAGACAAAATCTCTTCCCAGGAATGCTACACAAATAACACCTGAGATTTAAACTGTGTAAACTTGTTTGCACACTTCATGCATACAAGAAATTGGAGAAATGGAGGATAATTAGCAATGTTTTCTTTATTCCATGAGGAGCAGTGGGGAAGTGGTTGCAAGAGCCTTTCCAAAACCTGTTCCTACGGATGGTTTTTGCAATTCCAGGTGCTTGGGCAGCCCTTTATGGAAGAGGCCATATAAGTACAGCTACTGCTTTTATGCCAGACCAGCACTGAAAACTCTAGTTCAGAGGCAAGAAAATGAAAAATAGTAAAATAAAAAGTATCCTGTTAAAGGACCACTATCATATGAATGAAACCCTAAAATTTCTGTTAAGTAAATGTCCATTTTGACCTAAAAAAAAAAGCAGCTGCTATGTCAATTCTTAAACAGCTGCTGTGCACACATATTTCCCATTTTCTTATTTTAAAATAGGATTCCATTGCATCCCATTCATCTTCTCAGCTGAAGAACATGCTCATCACTGCCCTAACATTTTCTGCAAAAGCATATATATATTTGGGTTTTCTCATACCTTGCACACCCTGTAGAAACATATGTGAACAAGAGCAGTAAAATCATGGCCAGAGTATCCTGCTTATTCTTAAGGATGGATAAGAAGCAAAAAAAAATAACATTTGTGTTTAAATCAAAAGAAATCTGGGTTTGATGTCAGGACAAGCAGATCTACTGGTGTACCTCTACAGTAAAAGATGAACAGAAAAATTTGGTCTATATGTTTATAATAACTTTTTCATGATCCTGGAAGCTGACAAAATCTCTCTGCACCACTCACTCAAGTGTCAAATCTAGACAGAAATAATGGGATGGATAGTTGAGAATTACATTTCAATAGCTAAATATCAATAATCTGTCAAGTAAATATCAAGATTATCTCTAGGAGAGGCATCTAGACTTCTCAGACTGGAGGAAGGCACACATATTCCCCTCACTATTTGTTCCTCACTGGTCTCTCGTAAGTCTCTGATTACAAGAGGGTACCAATCTGGATGAAGTATCCTCACAGCCTATTTAAGTCCTGGATTTCTCAGACCTTGAAAGCCGTGCCACAGCTCTATGATGAGGTTTGAAACCTCAGTTCTCAAACTTCACAGTCTCAAGCTTCAAAGTCTACACAAATGTTGCCTGTCAAAACAGAGCTAGACCCACTTTGCTCATTAAGACTGATTGTAATAGTGAAAAGTCATTGGTATAATGTCAAAAGAAATGAAATTTGCTGTCCTACAGATCTAGGTCAGATTTAGCTGGGACACTTAAGGGATATCTCTTCTCTGTAAGAAGATATCTCTTCACAGGATTTCCATGAATGAAATCTTTCTCCTAAAGATCCCAAATTTTCCCTGAATCTTGGTAGAAATGAGAATTATAAAAAGAGAGAAAAACAGATATATAGCATAGCCATTTCTACAGGAAATCAGGCTAAAGTGGTTCACTGAAACTTACTTAGTAATGTGGTTATATTGCCATTTCTTGTCCAAGGACCAAAATGCCAATCTTAAGTGATCTTTTTCCATCTGTTCCTGTTTTGTATTCTTACCAATATTAATTTCCATCAAAACATGTCAGGGGGATGAGGAGTTTCTCAGATGATGCACCAAGACTGAAGAAAGCCTGTTTCAGTAGCACGAGTTCTACTTTCTGTGGTGTGGCTTTTGGCGGTGGTGCCCATCTCTCTCTTGGATGTGGTGACAAAGGCTAACAAAGCTTCCTCCTGCCAGTAAGTGGAGAGCAGAGGCTGATAAAGGGGATGGTGTGCTGGGAGGGGATTGCATTTTAAAGTAATCTGGGCAATGACAGGCTTGAGGGCTCTGCAGCGTGTAAGCGGCATGGACACTCAGTGACCTGGCTTTCTTTGCCTCATTTCACCTGATAAATGAGTGTGGTGCTCCGGGAGTTCAGGTCTCCCCGCCCACGGCAGTGCAAATCACTTCAGTGAAGGGATAATTGAGTAAGTGAGAGGATTTACTCAGAGACCTTTCACATGGTTGCAGTTGCAGAGAGCAATCACTTCCCCAGTCTGTCTGGGCTCTGAAAGGTAAGTCAAACGGAGATCAATGCCAGCACTGACAGACTGACTAGAACTGAAAGGAGAACTCTCCACAACAAACAGGCAGACCAGCAGCTGAAGTCAGCTGTGCTCTGGGGCTGGACTCAGCCCCCAGCACGCTGGCCAAATGTGTGGTCACACACCCGTGACACGGTGCAAGTGCATGTAGATACAGCTCCTATTCCTTTGTCCAGGAAATCCCAGGCAGAAACACAGCAGCTCGCTGAAGCTCTGCACTGTACAGATGGCCAGCACATGTGTGATAGGCACGTCAGGCTTGCTGGGCATATGCAGATTACTCTGTGGCAGAGCTGGATGCTTGGCTGCATCAGGAAGCATGAAGGAGTGGAGAAAGAGAGAGAGACGACAACTCTCCTACCCGTCTCTGTAAATCAGTGGTGTGCTGTAATCACATCCATCTGCTATGGAACCCAGCCCTAAAGCATGTGTTTACCATTTACATACATTTTTATAAAAAACCCAGTCACCTGCTAACTACAGATTTTTTCTAGAAACAGCTTGAAATCGTTTTAGGAGTGCATGTATGCTGTCACAGAGGAGCAAACTGGAGGTCCCATGTGGGCAAGGTGGTGGTGGCTGCTCCTGCTCACCCTGCCTGGAGTCGAAAGCCAAGGCTTGTGCACCCACACCAGTCATGCTCCTTGGCCATGTCGGTGTAAGTGAGCATTTCCCAAGGGCCTCTGGGTGATGTGAAGGCTGTGCAACACCCAGGGGTCCAGAGCCAAGAAAGTGCTGAAGGTCCCACATTAATTGGACAAAAGCCCTCAGGTTAATTTTTCACCTTTGAAGTTTTGAACTGTGAGGGGTTTTTGTTTGGATTTTCTTACATGGGTAAAAGAAAAAAGAAAAGCTGTCCTGTGCTCTGCTCCATTCATTTGGGAAAGGTAATCTCAGGTTTTTCACAAGATTTGAGGTAATATAGAAGCAAAATAAGAAATGTTGCTTGGTATCCTCACTGAGCAGTTCAGATTTCAGTACACTAACAGACAATTCAATGTAAAACCAAAACAACTGTTAAACCTTGAAAGCTGCATAAAGTGAAATTGTCATCATCCAGTCAGTTTTTATTCTGAGCACCTTGACTCTGAGAGAAGTCAATAAGAAATGAAGGTGCTGAGCTATTAAAGGATTCAGCCTATAACAGTGAAGAACACGTTCTGCACAGACTGCTGGTTATGGCCATTCCTCATGACAATCATTAATTATATTCAAATGTAACTTAAACCTGTGCCAGAAATTTTTGAGAGACTAATCCTTGGAGAATTTGGCTCAGGACCAAATCTCTACATTAACAATAATCCTTTAGAATAAAATATTGTTATACTATTAAACTAAAATATTTGTTTCAGACTATGAGAATGTGTGAGTCTCTTCTTGGCTGCCACCTCTTAAAGAAAGGGATGAAATTTAAGTTTCATGGACATTAGTGTAAGTAATTCAATACTATAACGATAGCAAGCCTGTACTGTTACAGCTAGTGAAAATTCATGACAAAAGAGTAGCATGTCCAGACACAGGTTTTATTAAGGGTCTGGTTCTGCACACACATTTTTCTAAGTAAATAACTTTTAATCTTTTGATAGATCCAAAGAAATAACTCTGTTCACAAAGCAGAGTGGATCTGCATGCACTGCATATCTGCAGATGACAAGGGATAGTTTCAAGTTTATGCTAATCTATAGAATTTAGGCATACCTCTGGATTAAAAATTTCTCAAGAATTATTTGTCATTTTTCAGTATGTCACCCTTCTGGTAAACTCTGTAATATCAAATATAAACTCATAAACTGTAGCTTGAAGACTGAAAAACAACTAGTGGTCTCTGGGTAAACTGTCAATAGTTCCAGAGTTTTACACCTTAAAAATGTCAGAAAATGTCATGCTGTCCACTAATCATTATATATGGTAAAGTAATTATTTAACTGGTTTATTAGCATTGCCTTAAAATAAATAATTCGCTGTGGCTTAAAAAAATAAGGCAATATAGCTGATTGATGAAAATAAACTAATCATAATGAAACATTATGAATGATGTGGCTGTTGTGCAGCTATCTGTGCCAGTGCTGTGTGGGAACAGAGTGGGCAGTGGGGAGAACATCTGACTGTACAAATCCTGCCTTTGACCCCCTGTCATCCTGCTGCTCATCTCAGGCTGCTGGGTGGTGAGCAGCCTCGACCCACAGCTCCTCTGTCCCAGCTGCTGCTGCAGCCTTGCAGCACAGGGCTGTTCAGGACCATCTCGGGTCTGGGTTCAGTAAAAACACTGCCTTGCATCCCTTCTGGGAAGCGTATTGAGAAACTTATGGGAGAACTTCAGCTTTAGGTGAACCAGTTGATAAGAGTCACTACTTCCAGCTCTGGGGTGCAAACTTCTTGCAGTTTTCCTGCTTGCTTGGCTCTTTTCCCATCCAGGATGCTGAACTGTGAGTTTCAGACCAGAAAACTGGGACTCTGAGCAGGCTGGCTCCTTCTGACTCTTTTCAGCTTGAAACCATTCCTCCCCTCACTGTACCTCACACCTCAAAGGCCTGAGATGTTTCTTAGAAAACTCAGTCCTTTTCTTAGAAAACTCTGTCCTTTTCTTAGACAGGCCTCTTCTTTCACATGTAGGCAGCTATAATAGTTTCTACCTCCTGACTTTCAGATTAGGATCATACTACTTCCATGCTGCTATTTCTGACCATCAGTTAATTTTTCTTTGTGCATTGTGAAAACAAAATAAACAAAGCAAGAAAAAAGGTTTTGGGTGAGTTTCTGGTTTAGCTGTTTTGGGTTTTTTTTTTCCTGTAGATTAAGATGCTAAGTTGGTAACATCCCCTTTGGTAGTCCTTATGGAGGACATGTGTTCACCTTCACCCAGGCAGCAATTTTTAGTAGGAACTTGTTTGTGTAAAAATTCAATAAATATATTAACAGCAATCTTTACTGGTCCTCTGGCTTGCTATTATCAGTTAGTATGCTCCAGGCATCACAGAACACATGAATATTAAAGAGCAATTGTTAACATTTTGATGTTTTGTCAGCACTTTGTGTCAAAACATCTTCCTACTGGGATGCAGCGTGATGACACTGTGTCAAAACAGAATATCATCACCCCGTGCTAAAATGCTGCAATGTGATGACATTTAGATCTACGTGTTCCAAGAGCTATTTGTACCACAGAGGAAAACCTTTCTTAAACTGGTGGTGGCACCTGGCTGCAGAGAAAATCTGTGAGGTAAAGATGTAGCATCTAAACTGTATATAAAAAAGACAGAAAAGATATTTTAGCGGGCAGCAAGAGCTGGTAAAAAAAATTCAGCAGACAGGTTTTTAGCACTGCATAATAGGCATTAGAATATCCATAATTATTTGAAGCCTGGGGTAAAATCACCTGTTTCAACATAGTCCCTCATTATCAGTAGCAATTATTCCCTGGATAGTCCTATTTACATCTTGAAAAACTGATTCTAAAAGTGTAACTTTCATTAAAAAATTACTTTTGGATGGGAAAACAAATTCATGAAATTCCTTTACTTCTATTTCTTTTCTTTGTACCATCAACCCCTTCAATAATTGAAACAAATGGGAAATTTAAAACAATGCCCTGAATGTTTTAGAGTTACCATTGGAGGAGAGTAGGATATCAGACTATGGAAAACAAAACTTCTGAATGAAAAACATGAGAAGCTTCAGATTCCAAAGGTCTATTTTAAATCAAGAAATGATGAACTTCTAGTTGTTGTTGAAAATGAAACTAAAATACTCTTAACAGGTGTTGTGAAAATACAAACTACAATATCCTAAGAACATCTGAGGGGCTTAAAATATTTTCCAGTTCTTTAAAATATTTTTGTGTCATATTTTAGTTAAAATACTTGGTAAGTTCCGAGTGATGAAAATAAAAGGATATAGGTATACCCTTCCATCAGGAGCTTAGTATTTTATACTTTTATCTCTTAGTAAATTACTGATCTTTCTAGACCACGGATTCAGAAAATGAATAAGTCATAAAGTCTTAAAGACCTCTGTTAGGACCAAGCTGTGAGAGTTCCACATATGTCTCTGATTCCAATGGTTCTAAAGAAACTTATCCAGTACCAGACTAAAGTGGCAATAACAAATCCTTTAGCTTCCAGTGCTGCACTTCCAGTTCCTAGTCAAGTCACCGGGAACATTAGCTGCCACGGCCCTCTTTAGGACTGGACTCCCTTTTCTTCACACAAAGAAATTCCCTGAAACAACGAAGAAGTTTCAAGATTTAGTAATCAACATATGTCATCATTTGAACATGATTTTTGTGCATCCATTTCAAAGGCAGACTGAATGTTCAGCAGCTGGCCCTTTTCCAACATAAACACCATGGTCTCTTCAGCTTTACCATTCTTGCAGGCTCTAGCAGATTTTGGAGGTAATGAGCAATCAGGTACGTGAGACCATATTACATATTGGCAAATTTCTCCCCATGGAAAATGAAAATATTATAGTCATAGGACATTATAGTTGTTTTCAATGTGGTTAAATTTAAAGAGTGAATTAATCCCCAGTGTAATTCTATTGATTTGAACAGAGTTGTACAGGAACAAATGTGGTCTCAGAGAATTACATCCATAAATATACTAAGTTACAGAGTTGCTTTTTCTGTATATTAAATTCTGATCCTAATTTCAGCTCTCACCTATACATTTAACTGTAAAACTGCTCCACAAGCACTAATTACTCCTAATGAAATACCTGCGTAAATAAGACAAAACATCTAGCTTTATAATTAGAGCTGTGTTCCTAAGAGAGGAGAGTATTTGGCCCACATCCCACACAATTGCCCTCCTCTAATTCCCTGAGAAGCACTCAGTGGATGCATATAAAGCTCAAGGCTCTGTGGCAGTGTGATTGCCAGTTTGGCAGAAGAGAAGGAGGAGAGGATGGATCCATCCATGGTCCCATGGAGGTGCTCCAAATTTGGATCTGGGATGTACTCCCAGTTCCCACAGTACAAAAATAGCTAAATATGAAAGCCTTGCCCTCCCACCTGTTTGAGACCACTGCTCAATGGGAATGCCTTGTTTGTTTTCTGATCTTTGTGGAAGTCTCAGTTATTGGACAGCTTTGGTTTGCACAACTTATTTTTGTAAGAGATGTTTGGAAATTTAGGCTGTTCTCTTAAGCTCCTGTCATCCTAGTTAATGATGGTATAAATATAACTGCTGTTAAGGAAAGACAGATACTGAAGCAGAATTAACATTTAACAACCTATTAATGCACAAATCCTGAGTACTGTGAAAAAAAATCCAGGCTCACTACGCCCACCAACTTTTTCTTCCATGGAATGATTATACTGTTTTGCAAGACAGGTTTCATTGGGACCATAATTTTAGCTCAAAAAAAATCGCCCTCTTCAAGCACCTCTGCAAGCAGAAAATGAAACCTCCTGTGAGAAATCACCTGGCAGGGCATTACTGGAAACAGAGGATATCCAAGAGGTCTTGGACGCATCTCTCTGTGAGCAAAGATTTCTTTGCTGCTGTGTCACTCAGGGACCAGCAGGGAAGATTCCAGATAATGCCTTCATGGGCTGTCACCATGCCTTTCCACTTTCTTATCTTCCACATGCATGTCCAGTATCACTGCAAACTAAGCTGAATATGATTTACTAGTGATAAAGCTTCAAACAGAGAGTAAGAAAGAGTAGAAGAGATTTGTTGGTTAGAGTTGATGAAAGGAAAGATAAAAGAAAGAAAGAAAAAAAGACTAAGAAAAAAAGATATAACTGAGAAAAAGCTACATAACAGTATTCCCAGCGACTTTTTAGATATGGGATAGAGCACACTACCAGGTAGCATATAAATGACAAAATGTAGATAGTAATAATCTGTTTCATTGTCCCATGTCTCCAATAAAGTCTTTTAAGAAGCTGATTACTCTTCTGCACATTTTGGAGAGCCTCAAATTAGATGATATAGAGAAACAAAGTTTTTTAGTGGTTTATTTTGTATGCTGTATGTTTTTACATGAAACAGAGCTGAGTTTCCCATTCTCTGTGTGTTCAGTCATCATGAGGGAAAACATAAACTAAGTGCATGCCCATAGCTGCCCCATCCCGTTGTGAAAGTGTGCAAACTAAGCAATGTGCTGGGTTTTTTTCTGTTCATATTCTTTTTCTGTGGAGGAAGCTGGGGAACAAAACATGCAGCTTTTCACTTTCCTCTAAGGTTTGAAAATCTCTTCTTATGCATCTGTAAAGCTGTGGAAACGTTCCCTCTACTTGTTAAGTATATTACTTGACAAGAGGCCTGTGAACTGGATCAGGCAATTCACTACAGGCAATTCTCAGAGATCCTCAACTTTGTGTTCTGAGGAGCTGAACAGCACCTGAAGGAGATGAGAATGACATTATAGGAAGCAAATGATGGCAAGAAGCTCTTGGATATCTCCTCACGTGAGTACTTGCCCTGGCACACGCCACCAAATGCCCAAGGGGAAACTGAGGCTGTTCTTTGAAGCAGCAGCATCACCCAAAACCAACCATCTGATAAACAAAATTAACATGTGGACTCCCATTACCCTCTTTGCAATGTTAGATTGTGCTGGAATGATTGACACAGTGAGGCTCCCAGTTTGCTGTCTTCCTTGGTGATAGAGTGAATTCTGGTCCTGGTAAATTCTAGTACTCTTTGTACCTTACATCTCTTCTCTGCAGACATATTCAGAAGGGTATCATTTATAGGCTTCTTATAAGTCAAGAACAGAGAAAAATATAGAAACATATCATCTGTAGAAGCATAGAACACAGCTTATAAATTATAAACACCAGTACAATAGATCAGAGAAGGGTACTGATAAAAATAAAGTAATTTTTGGTGGGATTCATCCCTTCTAACTTGCACTTTCTGAAAGTGGGGCACTTCAGTGACAGTTTTCTGGCTTATTCATTTCTTCAGTAGACATTTTTTGTTGTTTACAGTATGCACGCAGTGTGCATGTTTCTGTACATGCTTGTGTGTGTCTGCAAGCACATGAGGGAAACCCAACACATAAATACATATCTGATATCAGTCTGCTGTGGCCCTACATAAGACCAGCTGCTCTAGTTTTCTGCTGAAGTTTGGCCAGGTTTCAACCCACAGGTGGACAGTAGCAGTTTTCAATTTTTCCTTGGCTGTCTCATTGCTACTCATCCCCACTTTCCAAGAAAGATGTTGTTACTATTTAACTATCGCTTTTTTTGGTGGAAAGTACCTAAATTAAGTATTAACTACACTCTTCCACTGATTTTGTAATGACCTGCAATTTGTCAAATCATATATTCCTCTGCTGTAGGCAAAAAGCAGTATGAGATCTCCCCCAGACAGCATTTCTGCTGAAGGGCTTGGTATTCAGGAGGTGGACTTACTGTGCCTGCAGTGAACAACGAGTTATTTAATCACTGAAAATTTACATTCCTGTTTCTGCTTTTTCTCCAGCATTTGGAGAGTATTTTACAAACTGTGAGAAGGGAGGAGGCATTTTTAAATCACATCCATTTTAACAATTTAGAACATTTTAATCCCAGCCATTGACCTTGCCAGGACACTGATCAGAACACTCCAGAGCATTAGTAAAATATATATGCAGGGATGATTTTTGCAACGTGAGGTCATCCATAGTGCTAAACTTCCCACCACCGGCACAAACATACAAGTACAAGCAGACAAATGCATGCTTACATTTTTGTATGCTTTTTGTATTTTCATACTTGTTAAATAACAACATGGGGAAGATTTCAGGGAATAGTGAAGCAGCTAGTCTGGATAAATCATTAAGGTGTAACTCACAGACTATGGATTAGAATGTATATTCTACCAAAACGGCTGTTGTTTTGATGGCTGAAATAGTTTGCTGCTGGTTTGGGAGAGAGCAAGAAAGCAGTGGCACAGGGTGCTCATTTGAATAATGCCCTAAATCAGTCCCATATGTTGACCCTGTGACCTATCCTCGCTGGCAAAAAAAATCCAAACAAATCAGTGGTATTTTTCAAATGGCTTTCAAGCAAGCGTCTGCATTCACCTAGCCCAGGGTACACACACACACACACAGCACTTTGCACCTGCATAAATAAGGCATTTTCCTTTATTGATAGCAAGGAAAAAGTCTTCTGTTTTGATTCATGCATAGAAAAATAATAGTGTATATAATTAATACAGCTTGACCAAAGTATTAGACCTGGTTGTACAGACACCCTCCTAGTTTTCTACCTCTAACAAATACAGCATTATATATAAGGCTGCAGTCTTATTCCATGTGTGCATTGGAGGGAATTGAAAAAGTCGAGCATTTAGCTACTACCTTTGCTGAATACTCATCTCCCATCTAAAATGAAGTAAAATGCATTGAAGTTCAATGTATAATTACTGAACAGGAACTGAGCAAGCTTCAGAATTGGTTACTTATTCATAGATGTTTCTATGTGTGGAGATGGTGCCAGTTCAAGGCTCCTCGGGCAGCACAGCAAGAGCACAGTTTCTCTTTGCCAAGACTAAGGCCGAGGAAACTTCTGCCAGGGAAAATAATGGGAGGTATGGAGAAAAGACCCATGTGGTGAAGAACCAGGAATGATTCCTCAAGAGCTGAGCTTGCTGCTTCTGGTACATGGGGAGACCACAGCCAATGGAAGCAGAGGACATGAGTGCCAGGAGAGGCTGCCACCACACACACTGCTGCCCCTCTTCCTGCAGCAGCTGCTGACCTGCTTGTAAAGCCTTGTCATGGGTAAGTAGGCTTGGCTACAGATTGTTTATCTTTCCTGAGAGTCTCTAGGCAAACTGAACTTCTGCCTAGAGCTAGATCTGCATTTTGAGGCATTTTCTTGGAGCTACAGTCAAGGATTATAGCACAATAAAACCATCACACTAACTGCAGGACACAAAATTACAGAACAGTAAAGGTTGTTTCTGCTACAAGGACCTCACAGTCTGCAAACAGTGGCCACAGATAAATACAATATACATTTGAGAAGGTTATAAGGGGACAACAAAATAGCTGTGGTCAATATAACAACTACAAGTCTTTGTGGTCCTCTGCAGGCATCACCACAAAGGTAAGAGTTTCAGGGAGCTGAAGGAATGCATTGTGGTTTTGTGGAGAGTCTATCACTGATTAAGACCAAGGACATTCTTATACTTTTTATCTGTGGCAAGGAACAACTCTATGAATTTGTGGCCTGATATAACCCCAAAGGGTAGAAACAGTCATCAGTCTACAAAGAGTTTAGATGGCACCTGAAAGCAAGACTGAAAATATGAACTACAGTCTGAAGGAAATTCTTTGTCTCTCTTCACTTGGGAGGGAGGCCTTCTAAAAGTACAGCTGGGCTAATTTCATCTGTAGTGATTACAGCTGATTTGGTTCCCAACCAAAAGATTACATTTCCCTATATTGAAGATGCGGATATTTTACGCCACCTTCGTAAGTGCTCTAGAACTCCCAAATTTAGCACCACTCCAGCTTAAGGAACATAAACACAGTATTTCAAGATGTAAAAGCAAATTAAATCAGAACTATTGCTTTCAGAATCTCTCTACATCCATAGACGCAAGGTGTGACTGGTCATGATTTTGGAAGTGAAAATGGTAATTCTCATATGATCTGAGTGTGTCTGTAAATTTCACTCTTTCCCACTGAAGCCTTCAGCACCCTCATAATAAGCCTATGCTTTGTCATATATCTGCAAGCACAGTAATTCTTTCATACTCCACACCTAGGCCATTCTATGTTGCTTTATTCCAGTGAGATTTTGCACATTTTAAAACTACTATTTGAAAAATATTCTTGTTAACATTTTCCAATAACATTTCCAACTATAATAAGGGTTTCCCTTGGAATTCCCTCGGCGGAGAAATGTGTGATGGACACACAGAAAACCTGATGCACCTGGGCTGCATCAGACCAGTCATGTTGACCCTTTACCAACAAGTGCAGTGAATCTGCCATGGACAGGTGAGCAGCCCTGCCCAGGTGATTCATCTGAGCCTGTGCAGTAAGCCTGACACCTCCAGCCTGCACTGGACCTGTTGAAAGTTTTCTCTGTACTCAGAAAGCCCTCTTGTGTTTTGCATACCTAGCAGCACCGTCTGATCACTGGTAATTTTGCCAGGGATGAAAAATTTTGTCCAACATTGTTGATGTTTTCTTTCTGAATAAATTTTGGACTATAAGAAACGGATGTGTCTGTAGAAACACAGGTCTGGGTGTAGCTGCACAATGACAGATTGATCTGGGCTTGGTTCCTCTTCAGGAGTGTACAGCTCCCCAGGCTGTTTGCTGGGGTCACCGAGGAGCACAGCTCCTGCTCCAGCTAATGGGTGTGACAAACCAACCGACAGCCATCCCCAATCAATAGCTGCCCGTATGCCAGAGAGTGACACAATTTTTTTCCAAGAAATGCTCCTCTTCATATCCGTAACTGGGTCAAACGCCTGCTGGATACGCCTGTCTTCTTCACTGAGGGTAGAAATGACCAAGACAAGTAATTTAGACTAGACATACAGCTTTGAAGTGCCTAAGAACATTAATTGCCTTCATTGTTTCCTAAGAAACTGGGTCATACCCATTCAATTCCTCTCTCTATTTGTTTCTACATGTGTCTATCATTTCTTCTGCTGCCTATTGGTTAACTCCAAGCAAATTTGACAGAAGGACAGAAATTTTAAACAAAATTACATTTCTTCAAACTTTGTGGAGTCAGTGGCTTGGTAATGGAGGTTAGCCCAGTTCAAGGAGTAAACAAAAAAGCTACAGTGTAAGAGTAGTAATTATCTACTTGGTTTTTTCTGCCAGCTGGCCAGTTGGGACACATGCATGGACTGGCCAGTCAGCATTGGAACTGATACAGCTCATACTTCAGCTTCTTTAACCAAAATCCAGTAGACAGAGAGGCATGGGAAAATAGGTGGCATGGGAGAAAACTGCATATATTGCAGAAGTTTGAAGTAATCTCAGGGTACTGCAGTGAAAGTGAACAGACAGACCTACCTGATAAACACCTCATACCTGATATGGCCTCATTAAAGGTTCGACACAGAGCAATTTGCACATGAATACTGTGACACATAAAAGCCACATTTGAAGCCCATATACCCTATCATATATGCTGTAAAACAGACACTCTTGTATTCTATATAAAAACATATACCATAGAGGTATGAGCCAATATACATACAATGCATATGCACATTCTATATATACTGTATAAATACACACAATCTGTTATAGCTTGTATTGTATATCTGAACTCAATGCAGTAATTTAACACATAGTAAGTATACAGTGTACTATGCCACAATAATACCCCATTACATATGTGTAATATAGGCAGCCATGGTATTGATCTCTGTTCTTTGAATCAAATACATAAACCTGTTTCCTAGAGTTCAAATCAATGAAAGATGGGGGAGAGGAATGAATGTTTTGAACATATTTTTTTATTTTTTACACTTAATGGAGTCAATGGCTGATAGAAAAGTAAAGAAGATATGAGGAAGAGAAGACAAACATACGTATCTCAAATACAGATACATTCAACATGTTTGTAATGATCTCTAAATGGGATGGTTCCAAACAGGGTGTTAAGATGCTTCTAGCATTTTGTCCAGCTTTCATCAGATGGAGGAACATGATGCTGGTGACCTCAGCAGAAAGCAGAAACTAGCCAGGACTTAGTGCTCTGGAAAAATCCAGCCTTTTGATGCCATTGGCTCAGGTGTGGAGGGCCAACATAGCTGCCCCAAAGCCAGGCATGGGATACACACCTGGCAGCTGCTGAGAGCCCAGCAGAAAGGAGAGAGGAACTGTCACTTCTGAAATTCTGCTTCTGGGCATGATGGCATAAATACATATTTGTCTCCTGGTGCTAAAGACATTCTGCAGGAAACTGCATTGCAGGAGGAGAGATGCTTCCCTGTGGCTACAAGGCAGAGGTAACAAAAAGCTCTGCATACTCAAATAGCTGTGCTTTCCTAGGTGAAGCAGCTCTTTAATGTTACCTTTAATGCTACCCACTGCTGCAATGTGGGTCAGATCAGGTCTGGCTGGTTATCAGCTGCTGACCATGAAGGAAGGGTGGAGAGGGTTTGTGAGAGTCTCAGCCCGCTTCCTGTGGCATGTCTGTCCAGGAAACAAGCCAGGAAGCATTTGAAGGAAACTATTGAATTTGGTACTTGCTGGGTGGTCCATTAAGTTTGACATTTTTCATGCACCTTATTTCCACTATAACTGGATGGGTTTTTGTTTTTTTCTTTCAGTATAATCATTTTGTTTTCCAATTTAAGAATTGTTATGAAGATTCTTACCTTTTTTTTTTAAATATATTTTTGTTTTTTAGTTTTTTTCTTTTTTGCCCCCCCCCCCCCCCCTCCCCCGCCCCAGTGTCTGCCACTCTCTGCCTCAGACTTTCAGGAAGAAAAAAACCAAAGGAACTGCTGATGGAACATTTTTGATGTATCTGACTTTTGAGTTTGCTTGGAATGATGATAAAAGCTACCAAATTTCCCAGGGATCTGGAAGAAAACAGAGGTATTTCTTTGTCGCTTTCTCCTCCTTGGATAGCCTGCCTGTGTTGGCTGATGTTTCTTGTGGCTGTTCGATGAGGTGAGACATTTAATTGGTTTACTTAATGAATAAATAATAGCCATTTAAAATACGACCAGCCACTCAGCTAGTGTGGGTTGCCAGTCTTAACCATCATCCTTTCCTTCTCTGCAGAGGAATGTGGGCATCTTCACTGGGTGTTTTTCAGCAGCACATTCAGGCTTTGACAGAATGCCTCATTCCTGCAGCTCTCACTCCATTTTGTTGCTTCAGTTTTCCTGGGTTGATTGCAGCTGCAATATTTTCTCTCTTCCTTTTTTTCTTTTTTTCATAGAAAAAATTTACACATAGCTATTTCACCCATGTTACAAACCTCTTAAGAATACAAATCTGCTTACTTGGAGATGTTTTTTGGCCCGAGTTGTGGTGAGAGGAATTGAAGGTCATAGCAAATGCTTCTGGCTTGCTAACCTAACACCCTGTGGCACCCCTCTGATTTTTAGGATTTCAGTAAGATTAATTTGAAGCGTTACATTTCATGAGCCTCTTTTAGCAAAGTTACTCACGTGACTGTGGTTTTTTCCCTTTTTGAACAAGAGCCAGCTTTTTCTTTTTCTTTGAGAGTAAAGATATATTGTAGCTGCACACATCAACTGCCTCTGTTGATGTCCAACAGAAGACGGGGTTAAAAACATCTGGAGTATTATTCATTACTGAGTAATCTGTGAGCTTGTTTCCATTTCTCCTTAAGTCAGGAGGTTGACAAAAGCAAAAGGTCACAGCCCAGCCAGGCTGTTTTGCAACACTGAATGTAAAGTGCACTGCACTAGATTCACACAAGGTGCCATAAGCCCATTTATTTGTGCTATGCAAAGTTAGACCTGGGAAGCAATATAAAAGTGACATTTATATTGCATGAAACAAAAGGACTATCTCTGCTCACAGGGACAAGGGGCCATTCCAATCATATCCAGGACCTGCCGAGGTGTTTGCTGTGAGAAATATCCAGTGTTGGGATCAGCTGCAGGTGAGCTCTGGATTTCACCCAGATTTGGTGGCAATATTCACTCCAGGGGCCTCATAGGATTGGGAAGCTTCTATATACACTGTAATTCTGTGTTAACATTGTGTGTGTATGCCTCTGCACTGTCACAGCTTCCGTGGTGCAATGACTCCTTGAACAACTGCAGTGTGGTGCTTGCTCAGACATCACCCCTTGCCGAGGGCCAGCAGGCCACAGAAATGTTGTTATAGTGTCACAGCCATGCAACTGCTTCAGTGTGAGCACAGGCCTCGTTTCCCTGGGCTACAGAAGGATCAGAATGGATTTGCAGCATTGGTGAGGGCCAGGGCAAAATTTCTTTTGATTTCAGTAAGGTACAATATTTGGGGATATCAATTACCTCGGGGTTTTTGTTTTGTGTGGATTTTTGTGGCTTTTCTTTTTTTCTTTTTTTTTTTCTTTTTTTTTTTTTTTACCTTGGTTAGTTCAATTTATTTGGAGGCTTTGGTGTTTGGATTCTTTTGTTTATTTGTAGTTTAGTTTTTGGTATTTTTCTTCCAAAAAATCAATATTGTAACTAAATCATATTGAGAAAAAAAAAATTATAGTTTTGCTATAGCAGTTAAGCTCACACCAAGAGACAAGTTGCAAAGTGTCAACACAGCAAGAAAAACTCATATCCTATGGTTTTGATGAATGTTTGGGTCTACTTCTCAGTCTGCATCTTCTGCAGCTTTCTTCTGTACAGGTTCATTTAGATTGTGCAAGAGGACTTCAATATTACCCTGGGAAAGGGACAGTAAGTGAGATATAACAAAAAACTGGCCTCTTGGCACTCAGGTAAAGTGAAAATCTGAATCCAATATTTTTTTCTTAACACAATACTGAACTCTGTGTAAGTAGGATACTATGTTTTTCTGTTTCATCTCCATCCCATCCCATCCCATCCCATCCCATCCCATCCCATCCCATCCCACTCAACAGTATCTAGGGTGAGAAGGGCATTGAGAGTTTGTAAGGCAAATCCACAGGGAGACAGTTTTCACTCTCCCTTCTCCCCCAGCAAAGATCTGAGGGTTGCAGATGCACCCATATATGCCCTAGTTCAGCCTGTTTGAGGATGTGTGAATCTTGTTTACTTTTCCCAACAATTTCTCAGTGTCAATTCTCACTTTTCTCCAGGTTTGGCAAAATTAAAGCCAGT
The DNA here is from genome assembly GCA_017589585.1 of Phylloscopus whistleri. Classification (NCBI taxonomy): domain Eukaryota; kingdom Metazoa; phylum Chordata; class Aves; order Passeriformes; family Phylloscopidae; genus Phylloscopus; species Phylloscopus whistleri. The sequence continues at coordinate 3,930,376 of JADMLD010000683.1, read as the reverse complement.
TATGTCTTTACCTGTGGCTGATCCAAGGCCCAGGGATCCATCCCCTGCCCTAATCTGGTCCCAGCAGGCTTCTGGCCACTGAGGATAAGCTGGGCTCCCAGGAGCTATGCCAGCAGCTTTGGTAGCTCTTGCATACAGGCTCTCCCCAAAAGTTTGCTTTGAGAGCTGGTATTCAGACATCTTCTACACCAACGACGCTGCCAAACATACAGCCAGAATAGACCTGCCTGTTCTACTTGCAATGGTGGATTTTGAAGTAGTTGGCCAAGGATGCAAGCAAAGCCACAGCATGTGTAGGATGAAAAGGATGCATGGCATCAGCATGCTCTGAGGTGATGCCAGGCAAATCCTATTAGATCTGAGGCCACAAACATCTCCAGCACTGATGGAGCTAAAGGAAAGGGAATGTATGAAGAGTGTGAAAAGGGGAACATTAGGATAGATGCTAATTTCCATGTCTAGAGGTCAGCAATTATCCCTCGTTTGAAAAAAAAATAAGGTAGTTGGATCACTTCTCCAGGTTTTGTGAGCAACGCAAAATCATGGCTGAGGCCGTAACTCGTGCCTCTAGATTCCCAAGACAGCATTCATTTTTCTAGGTGGCACCTATGACTCCGTGTCTTGTGTCTTAATAGAAAAATTCTCTTTCACGTGAACATTATTGTTTATGAAGGGAAATTCAAAGTACACCTCTCAGAATCAGATGATTGTTTAATAAAGCAGGACCTTTATTCAGACGGTATCTTATTGTACTGGGCACAAGGTACAGTTTTAACATGTCCATCATAATATAGGCTTTATCTTTGCAGTGCTGTAGGCATTGAAATGTAATTAGATGAGAAACATCTTCAGCTATCTCTGTGCAATGCTCTGCTTCTGATAACAAGCCCTGTCATAGGCATAATTTAAGTAGCAAAATATTGAGGCAATTTCTTTTTGGTGAAATCCCTTTGGCCAATGGAGCACTGCTGATGTTGGCAACGATGATTTTGACTCCAGAAGCCAAAGAAGGCAGAGCCTGCATTCCTGGAAATGGTTGACAATCTTTCATTTGTCCTCCTGGGGGTGAAGAATTTTCTTGTTACAAGAAAACTCAGGTAGAGCTCATCAAAGAGACTTGGTATTTATTAGTCCAAAGTCTGTCAGCAAACTCCACCATCCTCTACTGCTTCAGGATCTGAAATCCTTGCAATGGAGGTCCCTTGTTACCATTTGTAGGCAAAAAAAAGGGGTCAGTATTTCCATTTACTTCAATCACCAATTGTTTATTTCATGTTTGAAGGATTCCCATGAAGGACAAAGGAGAGATGCATTTCCTAATGCAGAAAAACCACACTGCCATGTTTTTCCAGAAAGAAGCAGTCCCGTGGACTTTCCTGTCTTTTCTGTGCTATATAATCTACTCTGTATGTTTGCTGGGAAACAAAGTAAGAGAGAAAAAGAGGTACACCAGGTGCTAGTAAATGAAGCATACAAATTCCCAGGACACTAATTTTAATTATGTGGAGAAAAAATTGTGCAATGTTTATGAAAGGATACAGATTCATTGAGGAGAACAATGCTACTACTTTTTTCCATGGGACTTTTTCCAGTACAAGAGACAGGTGTACTCAAATTCATGAATTTTACTTCATTATCTGTTCCTTTTTTTTTTTTCCACTTGGGCCTTTCAGTGAGGTTGCAATCTGTGGCAAAGAATAAGAGTTGCACCAACAAAAAGCCGTCTGTTAAGAAGAACTAAAACTTTTGCCCTATCTGTTTCAAGGGAATACATCAGACTAGTAAAGCAGTTCAACATTCCCATTGCTGTTGTAAAAGATAAACACTTTTTTCCATAGGGCAATGTAAGTGTAACCTAAGTTAGATGTAATTGGTCATATTTTCTCCAAGAAATTGTGGGAAGGGGGGGCTTGGGGGAGTAGGGGGAAGAAAAAGCATAAACTCTAAAAAACTTAAAATACAAGAAGAAAAGAAGAAATATTGCTGAAATCTAAGATGCCAGGAAATGTGTTTCAAAAATCAGATGTTTTTATAATGCATAGTGATCTTTGCAAAAAAAGTAATCCCCACTGCTCATAAAAATGATGAAATGATACAGTTGCAGAGAATTTGCACACCCTCTTCCTGCCTGCCCATGATTGCATATTTAACCTCAGCATTAAAAAATGTGAAAGAGTTAGGAATTTTTTTTCATTCTATTGCTGTTTGGGCAAACAAGCTATTTCCAAGATATATTTGTATTATAAAGGTTAGTTCCAATGTGCTCAACGTCCACAGCAGGGTTCAGATATTCAGAAGAGCAAAAACCACAGTTTCCACTACCTCAGTGGAAGGCAGTGGGTACTCAATAGTCCTGGAAATCTGGCCAGTCTGTTTAAATAACTAATTTAGGTAACTGAGTGCTTTTGGTGCTGAGTCCTTTTGCAGAGCTCTCTTACCACGACAAACAAATTAAAAATACAACTTACATCTTGAATTCTATGTGCAGTTCTTTGTCCCCATTTCCAAAATAAAAGAGTAAAAAGAGAAAAATATATCAGAAATGACAGCAAAGTGCAAAATTAGGCATTGACTTCTAAAAAGTGAACTAAGAGTATCTGTCTTGGAGAAATGTAAAGGGATACATGACAAAGAAATAAAATATCATGAACAGTATAGAGAAGATGAACAGTGAAAAGTGTATTTTTCACAGTACAAGGGCTAGAAATTGTCAGATTGCATAAATTAATAAGAAAAAACTATCAAGGATTATTAAACGCAAAGGTGCAGTTTTTTATTTAAGAGGTCATTAAACTGAAAACTGATGAAAACTGTGAAATATACTGGGAAAAAGATCACTGTAAACTTGTTCTGGTTTTCCTTAAGTTTCTGTGACTTGCTACTGGCAGAGAAGTGGTAGTAACCTTCATGGACTTTTGGCTGGACCCAGTGCAGCAGTTCTAGTTCTTATAAATGGTTGGGCAATTCAAATAGCAGGGAACCAGACCCATGATGCAAGAGGTCATTTCATCTTTCTGCAGTTCATAGCTGAATAAACAGATCAGTGAGTAGGAGTTGAGAGGTAAATTAACTTTTGTATTCAACACTGGCAGAAAGATAGTACAGCATCATATCCACTTCTGGTAACTGTAGTTTTCAGAGGGTGTCAGGAACTTGGAGAGAATACAAAAAAAAGAGGCACCAGAAAGACTGGGAGTTTACTTCTCAAGGAGATGAACAGAAAGCTTTACCCAGTTTTATTTTGGAAAAAATAAAAAATAAAAAAAAAAGAAAATTAAAAGAAAGAAAATCGGTCACTCAAGGGCTTTTTAATCTACTGAAAAAATAAAGAGCTGAAAATTAAATCCACAAAAATTCAGACTGGAAATAAGGCAGACAGGGGGGAAGGGAGGTGTTATTTGGTTGTTTCAGTTTGGTTTGGTTTGGTTTGGTTTGGAATGGGTTGGGTTTTTCCCTTTCCCAAGGGAAGGGAATGTAAAACCGTTAAAGAAAATTACAAAAGAAGTAGTGGATTTTCCATTTCTTAATATCTTCAAATAAATACTATTTTTCCAGTCAAGCATGTTGTTGTGTTTTACTCAGGGTTAACAGGTTAAAAAAACCCTACTGCACACAAAACAGAGGAATAGTTGGTCCTGACTAGTGTTGTTGAGTTGGTGACTGTAAAAGATCCCTTCTCCTGTGTGCACTCCCCTCAGTGTCTCCCTCCAGGCACATACAACCTATGTCTCTTCACGTATCCTGAACAGCAAACACACACCTTTAAACTCCAGGTTGTGTTGGATGGGTTTGTAAAATCTTCACAAATAGCTTTCTAAATGCAACTACCTTTGTTGGTTGCTTCTGGAAGTGATGAAAGTAAGTCCTAGGTTAATCACAAGAACCATGTAAAATCTCAAGGTCCTCTTCAAGAGATCTCAGAATATTGTACTTTTCTACTTCATTTCAGAAACAAACTATACAAACTATATATTTCATTTCTAGCAGATATCTGTCTGAAGGTTTCAAGTTAAAGAGGAACCTCCCAGCACTTAATGTCCTTGACATGAATATTTATTTTGAAAACACCTTCTTCCTTTTGGGTAGTATAAAAGACCAGTTCCTTTCAGGAGATTTAAGTTGTTGCTTTCTGATCCCTCTTCTGTAGGTCCACATCCTCCTTAGAGTACAACTGTAGACTGGAGTTCAACAAAGGTCTTTCAAACCTGAATGGAATTGAAGGATCATATGACATGACTCTAGGACTCTTATGCAAATTTATACCTCCCAGAGTGATAATCACAATTTTCAGCAAGCATCTTCTTCCGATTCTTCTGGGTGGTGTTGTTTTTGGTTTTTTTTTTTTTTTTTGGTTTTGTTTTGTTTTGTTTTTGTTGTTGTTGTTGTTTTTGTTTTTGTTGTTGTTTTTGTTTTTGGTTTGGTTTGGTTTGGTTTTTGTTTGTTTGTTTGTTTGTTGGTTTGGTTTGGGTTGGGTTTTTTTTTTTTTGGTTTTTTTTGGGGTTTTTTTTTGGGGGGAGGGTGTTCTGGGGGTTTGTTGGTTTTTTTTGATTTTGTTTTTGTTTTTGTTTTTTTTCCTGTAGATCTGCTGTCCACCAAAGTGTAAAAACTGGTACTTCTGCTGATTGACTTAATGCAGCATTACTGTAATTCTGTAATAATTACTGCATTAGAACATTTCTCCAGTTATTCTATTTTGGTTTTTGTTTTATTTCTGCCTCCAGGAGATGTATGTTCTTTCTAATTATTATGTCCTCTAAAAATGTAGTAACTTAGTTATATCAATGTCTTGGTTTGACAAGACAGGTGTCTGCCAGGGAAACTGGGGTTTCCCTTAGAATAGAGAATGCAAACCCCCCACCCCTGCCAAATTATAAATTTTCAATTAAGGGCTCTCAGGCAAAGATTTGGGAATAGGAATAACAGTTCTTTACTAGGAATATCAATAATACAAATGTGGTAGGAAACAAAACTACCCCACCAAACCAGCAAACAAACAACAACAATTTGGGAAAGCCCTGACAGAATCAGAGCTGCCACCTGGCACCCTGTTAGTCAGGGTGTTGGAAGCAGTCCAGAAGTGAGTCCTGGGATGACAGACGTGGCTCTGTTGGAGCAGGGACGATCCTGTAGCCAAGAAGGGTCTAGGAGTGATGAGGAAGGGTCTAGGAGTGATGAGGAGGGGTCCAGGGGTGAGGTGATGGTGAGATGGGGTCCGGCGATGATGAGATGGGGTCTGGCGAAGATGAGATGGGGTGCCGTCTTCCTCCCAGGAATCGGGGTGAAGCAAGTGAAGCCTGTCCCCGGCCGGCTCAGTTTTCCCGGCAGCAATTGTAGACTCCCCCCACCGGGCGGGACATCCCACAATAGGACCATGCATGCAGATGGGGCTCTGGGGGGAGCGGGTATAGTCCGGGGGTATAGTCTGTTGATGGCCCATTACCCAAAAGGCACCCGCCCCTCCCCCCCGTCCCCCTCCTTCCAAAGTTACAAGAAATAAAGAACAATTCCCCAACTGCTTTCAGCAGATGAAAATAGAATACACATTTTTGATTCCATAACCCAGGACAATCAACCATCCAGCTTACTTACAACAGCACCGAATGGCATCTGGCCAGGTCACAGTCCAATTGCAGCCTTTTTTTATTCATTCTTCCTGTGGAAGTGTAAAAAATTATGAGTCTCTTGGAAAATTTATCTCAGCATCTTCCACAGAGTCTCCAGGCTATGCTTTCCTACCCACTTGCTCAGTGCTAGCACAGTGTCAAAAGTCTTCAGTCATGATATGTGTTTCTGTATCTACTGCTACTACACAGTCTTAAAGGTTTATTACTGTTGTGTGTACTAAAGTTAAATTGTTCTTCCATGATGAATCTGTACTGTTCCTTACTCAAGTCATACCAGAAAAAAGAAAGGATATTTAATCAATCGTTTAGAAGGGTAGAAAACTGAAAATGCAGCAGATATTTTCCAGTAAAAGGGAATCCTTGCTGAGTATGTGCCTGTAGTGACTTACACTTTTCAAATCACTTTGTCAGAAAATGTAATTCTCTCTTCTGTATCATTTGGAAACAAGAACTAAAAGACATCTTTACTTTTTCAAAAGCCTTAATGTAGCAATGTTAAACAGAAATCAAAAATATTTAGGCAGCTCTTATGGAATAAGCGTCATAGCCCTGGCTGCTAGACTGAGATGTGCTCACAAGGACCTTGCACCTGAACAGAGAGGAGATTTTTCTGTGCACTCATGCTTTTCATTGAATGATTTCCCTCTCTCAAATGAATTCCTGTTCTAAAAACATTTCCTGTATTCACATGATTCACCTTAGGGTCTGGCCCATTTTTGGGGGTGGCTACAGTGGACAAGTTTGTGCTTTCTGCACTCACTGCCTCCTGTGGTGAGCAATGGCAGGATGCAAAATGGGCCAGAGTTCAGCTGGCATACATAATTCAACAGCAGAAGTTTTGAAATAAGTGGATGTCTACTGGTTTATATCAGCTGTTCAAAAACTGAGGCAAAAGCACAGATTCCAGCTAGCTGAATTGTGGCAATGCTGTCTAGAGCCAGCTTTGCAACTCAAGTTTCTCTCTGTCAACTTCACAGAGTGAGGGAGGAAAGTGAGATAAAACAGTTAAATGTGAAGCTCATCCCAGTACAACTCATTTGTAATTCTAAAGAACATTCTCTTGTGGTCTTTCCAGAAAGTGGTTTACCAGAATTCTACAACTACAGGTAACACACGTGATAAAATAGCAAACATATTCTAGATTGCTTAAGGAAACTTGGGCAAAGACAACAAAATATCTAAATAAGAAATCCAAAATCTCCAAAGACTGGCATCTGAAAAACACAGGCCTGTTGGAAAAGCCTGTGCAAGTAGCTGAGATTAGTCATATCAAACAATATCTGCTTTCTACCCAGGCAGCACTGCTAAGGTGAGTGGTTTTTTTCCAGTTCTCCCCATCCCTGCCAGCTCTCCTGCACATGCCTGGATAAATCCATGCCTGGGTGGTGAGCCAGAAACGCATTTTTTTGTTTTCTGTAGTCACTGAGACTCACATTCTTATCTGGCTGGCTCACGGGAAACTATGACCTAAAGAAAGGGCAAGAACCCTTAAAATCCATCTGATTTGGTGAACACAACGATATCAAGAGCAGGGAACCCTGGAACAGATTTGGAAGATGGATCCTGGTGTCTTTATTGCTACTTAATGGCAGGGTGTTGAATCTGATGCTTTTGTCCCTGTAAAGACGGGGTTTGCAGCTGTATTTTGCCCCATGATTAAATTCAGTCTGGTAATGGCTCTCTACGTATTTGCCAGACTGACCTGGGTAAGGAGGCACCTATAGGAGTGGTTTATAGTGCATTCAAGTCTATGAGTTGTTTATTTGTGTTCCTTACATTAAAAATATTTTCTAATGTTAGCAGTTTCATGAAAGTACTAGGAATGATATTCCTACCTGCAAGAGTCAGCTAAAACAGATGTTTTCAAAGCAGTTTAAACTCAGACTTGGAATACAGGCTACCTATCCAATTTTTGTGGTCTCTCCCTTCAGCAAAATCTGACACACTGTAGGAAGGAGCCAAAATCCTGCTGTTCAGTGCTGTTAAGATTTCCATAAAATAAAAAGCTCACAATCTCACTTCCACATACCTGAAGGATCAAGCTAGTGAAATATGGCCGTAGTGGCATGTAGCCTGTCCATGAGGGATGAGCCCTGATCATCCGCTGGGTGGGCAGAGATGCAGAACTGCAGAAGGTCTCCAGGCCACCCTAAATGCAGAGGTAACATAGCCTGTGTCATTCCTGACAGATGTCCATCAAACTTACATCTACAGATTGCTGCTGGTGAATGAATGGTCCACCACTTCCCCAGACACTCCACAGCTTCCTTTCCTAAGAGCTATGAAATTTATCAAGCTGGAAGAAATAATTTTAAAATACTGCTGCTATGGCTTTAAGAGTCTTTTGACTATAGTACTGTCCTGTCTCATCTGGCAGGCAAGAAACTGGAGTAATGGATAAGAAATCCAACTTCCAGTGGTTACCTCTTTGACCCTGAGAACATGAATTTGACAGTTTAAGCAGGAAAAGGCAAAAAGACATGCAATGGTCTGTTTTTTTCAGTCCCCACAAATGAAGGTGAGAAGACACAGTGGATAAAGAGCAGACATTTAACATTATATTATTTAATAATTTAAATTATTCCTGTACCAGAAAGAGTACAGAGCAGGATATAGTCAAACCTAAAAACGGGCTGAAATTGGGAGGAAGTCATGACAATCTTTTCTTCACAGATATTTTTTGCTGTATCAAACTGAGTTGTCCATTAAAAAAACCAAAATCATTGATGACCAGTGGCAGAAATCACTTGCATTCTTTGCACACAGGAAGATGACTCCCCTGAGTATGGTTCTGGAAAAACTTAAGCTGTTGGCTGACACCTTTTCTTACCCTCTGTGAATCAGGGAGGTGGGGGGGAAACAGCATATCTTGGCCAACAGACCATCTTCAGCTCTTTTATGAAACCAGATTGTGATAAGAATTCATTGAATGTCCAGTGATGGCTTTTTCTGAGCAAACTTTGGCTTTTGGTCTGCTCACAAGCTAATTGCATCTCCCTGTGTGGGTCTTTGCTATTGTTTTTGGTGCTCCTCGACCGACCTCCCACATCACTGTGCAACATTACTTTTTGTGTTGAAAACCGTTCTGTCCATCTCACTGAATCCTTGAACACCACAAGGCATTCAACCGGTTTACTACAACTTTGTGAAGTTTCAACACAGAGCTATGCCACTGTAATTTACATGCCAAGAAGCTGCAAAACAATTCTATTGGAAAACAACTGGCAGATGTCTGCAAGGTGAAGCAACCAGTCTGTTTTTGTCACACCACACAGTACACCCCAGACTGGCTCTTAATGGATACCAGCCTGATCTTACACCAAAAGCCTTTAGTGGCTTTGTGAAAACTCTTCCTAAACATATCAGTGGAAAAGTTATTTCTTCATCACAACCTGAGTGAGTCCAATGAGCTGAGGGAGACCTCTCTGTTCAGGCCTTGTAGCTTTGGTGGCTGGTCTGTATAGCTCCTATGCAACAGAGCAGTTTTAGAGCTGCCCATGGCCCCAGAGAGACCAGAGTCCTTTCTCCTGCCTCATACTCATGGTTGTTGTCAAAGACATGCCTAACAACAAGATGTTTCCTGGCAGAAATCAGGTACAAAAATTGAACCACGTACTTAGCTGCAGTGTCAGCCTCACTAATGGGTGGGTTTTGTCTGGGAATCTGGGGTTGTGCCCCCTCAGGCCCCCCCACTCACCGGCCGGACACCGACTCCCATTGCCACCCACTGTGGCCACTTCCTACTGCTCCACAGCAAACCACCAACGTCTAAATGGCACATTTGGCGCCACATCTGTTAGTATTTAGCCTGAGTGTTGGCTGTCCTTCCTAATAATTCATCTCGAATAGGCTAAAGCAACAAGCTGGGCGTTCGTTCTCCTGCTCTCCTTTTTTTTCCCCATTGTGCCATTCAACAGCCTCCAAAGCTGCTAAAGCCACAAAAATGCTAGAGTGATTGTTGGCCAATGTCAAACTTATTTTGGAGTGGTTGTCTTATATTGGGTGACATATTATTTACCTTTCTTATCTAAGCTTAATAGAGTTAAACAAATCAGCACTTCCTGATGGGAGGCTGCTAGAATGTGATTGAAGCAGTGTTGTTAGGAGAGCATATGTGCCTGAGCTCGTAGATTCTAACAGCTAAACTCCAGTGCTTCTGTTGTGACATTATATTTCTAGCTTTCTAGTCAGCTTATCACCATCCAATGTTGGGGAATTAAAAAAAAAATCATAAAGGCAAACACATTTTAATACACCCTTGTACGTTTCAGTACTTGTAATTCATGAGGTTTTGTAGAATACGTAGAGCAGACTCAAAATCTCAGAGGCTGAAAGTGGAAAAAAAAATATTTTTTAACTCTCAGGTGTTTTAAAGCAAGTTTTCCTAAAGTCAGCAAAACCTTCAGCCAAAGACAAGTGCATGTTGGATTAACACAAAAGAGGCAACAGTGGTAATTGTGTCTCTTTTTCATTTTATGAAGAACATTCAGAAGGGTACGATGGAGAGTTTCACAACAGGAGCTTCCAATTTGAGTTTAGCCCTCCAAAAACCTGTGCACAAAGATAGTGGGTTGTAAAAGGCCAGAGATCAAAACCATATTGACAGAAGACTCTCCTTATCTGCCAGGGCAGAGCAAACTCATCAGTGTGCTATCTGAAATCTTCATGGTACAGCAACCCAAAAGGGCTGGGGTGGCCCCTACGAGACATGTATTCTCTTCTGCCAAGGACCTTTGGCTTTAAAGAAATGGATAGTGATTAGCCCAAGCAAGAGCCAAAACAGGCCTAAATTGCAAAGGAGTAGCAGCAGTTAGAAATCGACCTCGGTATCTCCCTAGCATTGTTCCCTCTGTGGTGTTTTTGAGGTCTTGCTGAGGCTGGCTGCCATCCCCTCACCCATGCCCCAGCACATCAAGAGCTCACTGTTGCACACCACTGATGGGTGAAATCTCCCCCATCCTCCCACCAAGCACGGCAGCAGCTGGGGACAGAGTGCCAGCTCCCGAGCAGCTACTCTGGCTCACTTTCCCTGGCCCAAAGCATCCCTCCCTGTGGTAGGTCTCTGTGGTCTGGCTGCCCAGGAGAGGAGACGATCACTCAGAGCCCTTTCTCTGCCCCAAGCTGGGGTGACAGACACATGTGGGCACATGCCTGCCTTAGCACCCCAGCAGTGCAAAATAAGTGCTCCCCACGCCTTAGTTGCTGTTGACACTCTGCTGAGTGTCTACTGATGCATCCCCCACAACTTTGGAAGTCTCAGTGGTGTCTTGCTGGCAAAAAAGACTTTTTCCAAGACTCCCTCTTTGTTTAGCAGTGTCCCATCTTTCCCAAGCCTTATGGCCATCACACAGCCATTTAGCAAAGCGGGGTTTGGAGGCATTCTTGCACCACTGGTGTGGCCTGTGCATCCCTGCAGCAGCCTGGATAGAGGTGTCACAGGCTCCATCCTGCATCAAGGGTGAAGAAAGGGATGATGTGTACCTCTGCATACCTACAAGAAGAACACTTAGGCTTTTTATGGGGAAAATGAACTTAGGTTGTGAAGGCCACTTTAGTAAGTGCAAACTTAGGAACATCTACCTTGAAAGATCATCCTTTCTTTTGATTGGTGCTGAGCCTAATATCTTTGGTGATGTTTTTATTTATTACATGATAATCTGGCAGGGAATTGGTAGGCCACTTGTAAAAATGATTAATCAGAAATACCAATCTTGTTCTGATTTGCAGCATAACAGAAAACAGCAGCTCTGTCCTGTGCTACTCCCCAGTGATTTACATCAGTATGTGCCAATGATGGAAAACATGGCCTGCCTGTAAAGCTACAATTAGGGCTAGTTTCCATGGACATAATCAGTTGAATGTAGAAAAAAAAAAGAAGAAAGAAATCTAATAAAAGGAACAATATAAAGTAACCTTTATAAAATAACTGAGGACTTTACATGCCAAAATATGAATTACTTTAAGATATATGTTTCTACTGGCAATTTTTGTACTTTTTTAAAATGCTTTACTAGACTATCCAAGTTGAAAAGTTCACATTTATACAGGAATAAAAGAAAAATCTGAAGAAGCCTGGAGTTTATAAATAAAAGGCATGATACATTAATATGCAGTTTCCAGAGTGTTCTACTTCACCATCTTCTACTTTAGATAAGCAGAGTTACACTCAAAGGAAGTACTATCGACTAAATACAGGAATAAACAGCTGAGAAAGGCAGAATATTAACAAAGATCCAAAAGCTGCTGACACTACATCAAGAGAGAGAACATTTTGACAAGTTTATTCATGCCAATAATCACAAGTTGCCTTTTTCAACATTCAGGCTACTAAAGTTGCCTTGTTTCCCTTGTTAACCACTACAGCACAATGAAATAAGATTTCACAGTAATGAAAAAAAGTTTTGATTCCTAATTTCAGACACCCCTAAATTTGAAAACTTTGCTGTTTTCTGCCACCAATTCTTTATATATCAGAATTTTTACCCCTTAGGTTGTATGCCCAAACTTAAGAAGAGCTGAGCCATCTCATGCTGACTTTAGGTACCATCAGTCTTCTATATACAGCAACATGGAAATGTAAATGTGATGTTAAAACATGGCAAGAGATATTTTAATTGCCAATGTTGTGGATATTTGCAGTCACACACTGTAGTACCAGTGCTGTTTCATAGCCTTCTGTTCTCCACTACTTGTGCTAACAAAAGTAAAGTGAGAATGTATCCCAATAACCTCTTTCCTTTGGTAAGCTGGCGTAGGGAGTGCTGTGCTGGTCCTGGTATTTTTCTTTTCAAATACTGACTTCCTCTGGGATATTTCCCGTTTATTGTATTAGAAGGTTAGACTGGTATGTGTCTCCAGTCAGGCAGCTGTAAATTTCTAACCCACTAAAACTAGCACATCTTAAGTGTAATAGTTCCTGGGAAGAAAACATGAAATATGAAAATATCTTTAATTATTTAAGTGTACCCTGTACAATATTGTATTACTCTGTGTTACGGTACAGCAGCACAGAGCCATATTTTTGCAGGTTATTTTTCTGTCCCCCAGCTCTCTTTATTCAGGCAACTTTTACCATGTATGAAGGCACAGACTCACAAAATAGGGTTTAACCAACAAAAAACCCCACTAGAGAGTTATGTGTTGGATAGGGCACACAAGAGATGTAACTAGGAAGTGAGGTGGAAAGCATTAGCATTAGGTACGAGGCTAAGCATCAGCATGCTCCCCCCCCCCAATAAACACCCTCCAGGACATTGCTCTCCTGCCCAGCATCCATCAGGTGGAAAGTATCAGCTTTTGCTGCTGCTTCTGGGAGCAGCCTAGTCCTTGGTGTCACTGAGGTGACATCTGCCAGCTCACTGTCTTTCCAGTGAGATTTTATAAATTTCTTTGTCAGTGTTTTTCTCCTTGAATCTTTCATTTGTTACACATGCCACTGATCTTTCCTCTGCCTTTAATTCTACATTATAATTTGGCCGATTCTAGTCGATGTACTTTCTCACAGCTCTTTCTCATAACTCAGTATTTTCCTTAAAGTTTGAGCTAAGGTTGCACAGCTGGGCTGTATCAAAACTAAGCCTAGGATCACAGGCAGCTGAACTCCTAGAAGGAGAATCATGAGTTGGGGGAGGAGGGAGAAAAAGTCCTGTATTGATGGGATTGTACCATACAACTTTCCAAGGTCTTGAGGGGACTCTGGTTCTAAGCTGGAGATGACGATGACAGTGCTTGCTAAACTTTGCCAAGCCAAATATCTAGGACATAGATCTCTGCAGTCAAATCAGATAAAATTTTCCAGGCACCTACAGTCAGCTATTTTTCTGAAAGTAAAGGATGAATGAGTGCTCACAAATGCTTACTCGTACATCCAACCCACAAACCCAGAAATCCAGGAATGTCAATGTTACTGAATTTTAAATTTTAATAAATATTCTTGTAGAGCTGAGGAGGAAGCAAAAACAGGTCAGTTTTAGGTAACTGCAGGACATGTGGAGTTCATATTTGGCTCCTGGCTCTTACACAGATCTTCCTGTGCAATTTAAGGCAAGATATGTAAGTATCAAACTATGACTTGAAGATAGGTATATGATCCCAGTAATGCCAGTTTATGCATACAAGTCTCCAAACTAGTTCATAAAAGATTGTAAAATCTAGAGGAAGAAAAATAATCCAGAAAATTCAAGTGCTACCTAAAGTCAAGTACAGGCACATACCCTTCTCCAAAGCCTCACTGTTCATACCAATGCTAGATTACTTACTTTCATGAAAGCAAATCCTAATCTTCTTCTCAAAAAGAAATGGGCAAAGAAACTTTTCACTTATGAGTCTGCTGGTTGCACTACTCACACATAAAGGGGAAACTTGGACTCTAGTCTCTCCAGTGCTTTCTGAGATTGAACCCATGGAAAGTATATCCCATTTTGAGTCAATACTGTCCTATTGCTACAGCTGAACCGCTGTGACAAGTAGGACTATGGGAATCGTGTTCTAGAGAGGCAAGTTGTCCAACTGCTTCTTGAACTCAGCAGGCTTGGTGCAGTGAACACTTCCCTGAAAAGTCTGGACCAGTACTCAGCCACTCTCTGGGTGGAAAGCCTTTTCCTGACATCCAATCTAATCTTCCCCCTTAATTCATCTTCATGCCATTTCCTTGAGTCCTGTCACTGGTCATAGAAGTGAAAAGATTGGTACTTCCTACTTGCCCTTTCCCTTCCCCTTGTGAAGGAATTGTAGATTGCAGTGAGGTCTCCCCTCAGTCTCCTCCAGGCTGAGCAGACCAAGTGACCTCAACCACTCCTCATATTGCTTCCCTTCCAGATCCTTCACCATCTTTGTGGCCCTCCTTTGGGTGCTCCCTAATAGTTTAATATCTTTTTCATATTTTGGTACCCAAAACTGTTCTCAAGTGAGGCCACCCCAGTGCAGAGCAGAGCAGGACAATCCCCTCCCTTGCCCGGCTGGCAATGCTGTACCTGATGCACCCCCAGGACAAGGTTGGCCCTCCTGGCTGCCAGGGCACTGCTGACTCATCTTCAAGTTACCATCAACCAGGACCCCCAGGTACCTTTCCACAGTGTTTCCCTCCAGACTTTCATTCCACAGTCTATACACACAACCCAGGTTGCTCCACCCCAGATACAAAATTCATCACTTGCACTTGTTAATCTTAATTTCTTTTGTGAGTGCCCATCTCTTTAATTTGTTGAGGTCTCTCTGCAGGGCCCCCCTGCCTTCCAGGAAGAGAACAGCTCCTCCCCATTTTGTATCATCTGCAAACTTGCTTAGTATCCCTTCAAGTTATGCTTCCAGGTCATATCTGAAGATGCTGAAGGACAGAAGGCCCTGTGGAACCCCATGAGCGACCAGTGGCCAGCCTGAGGTCACAACATTCACTGTAACTCTCTGTGCTCAACCCCTGAGTCAGTTGTTCACCCATTGCATCATGTGTTTATGATCAATCATGGTCACTGCGGTCCAGACTTTTGATGCATTTTTCAGTATATGGTCATTTGCTAAAATACAGGAATAGTCCAGAGAGTACACTGCTGTGTAGACTAATGTATAACATGAAATCTGAGTGCCACCACTGCTGGCCATAATTTAAACAAAAAGAGTGAGACAACCACATACTGCTAAATGAGGTGATTTTGATACGTTGGTTTAAAAAAAGAAGACTTGGGTTATTGAATTCAGTCCCACACAGGCTAAAGATGAGTGTCTAGCCTGCTGAATAAGGGAGATTGCCAGCATTCCCAAATGAATGGTGCAGCCATGTCCCCGCTCAGTGGCTGGTTGTGAATACCAGCTGACGCATTTGCCATGCGAGGAAGTGTTCAAATCCTTTCCAGATACAGTCCAAAACATTTGTTAACTATTATTTTTAGAGGCTATCACTTCAAGAATTAGCAGCTGCAGCTTTACTCTCAAGCCATATTGTTTGAATTGTACTCCTTCTCTGCAAGTTACAGTAGGCTCACCAATGGCACCTAAACGTGTGCCTGAGAAACCTATTTAGGAGCCTAACACTTGTTAATTTAAATAGGTGCTGTACTCCTCAGTGGGAGTACTCTTCCATTGGGCAAGTAGCTATTTCAAGGATCTGGATGCAGACAGCAAGTCAGATGCAGTGAAGTCATACCTAAGTTCCCTTGTGGAGCTAGTCTTAAATTTATAAACAGAGTGAGTAGAAAGAATTTAGGTCAGGCTACAGACCAGAGCAAACCTAACAATAAAATTACTGATAACATGTGGAGTGATTTCACCTCAGCATTAATGTTTTTAACATTAGTTAATATGTCAGAATGTTGAGAACCTAATTTTTTTTTGCTTCCTGAACAATAGACAAATCCTACTGACGTCTTACATGCCATAGAAGAGCAATAAAGAATATGCAAGACGTGTTTTTTATTCTACCTGCTTTTCCCAGACTTCATTGAGTCCCTGCTGAGAATATCCAGATTTAAAATAATGCTACACTTTATGACTGTTGTGCTACACTTTATGACTGTTACTCTAAATCATATACAATTAAAGCAACCACAAATATTAGTCCTTTATGAGTCCAAATATTTCCTTCAGAGCTAGTCTGGGGATGTCTGTATTCCATAGATGGGGGTAAAGACTGAACAATTGACACTGAAGCAGTCTGAAAAAGCACCTTGCTGTCTTTGCCCCACTTTAAAAAAAAAAATCCCCAAAGAAACAACAACAAAAAAGGTCTTCATGTGAGAATGGAGAATGTTTGTATTTAAATATTTACTCTCTTGTGCAATCTATATTAATCTCAAGAGAGAAGAAAGGGAGACCAGCAGATGTATAAAAAAACCTGTGAAGCTCAGTGGAACAAATGGGATAATTTCCAATTTCTTTACTAGGTGTTAGATCAGGCCCAAAGGATTTTCCAGCTGAGATCCAGTCGGCCTGTAACAAACTCATACCGAGGTTTCAGGCAGTTCATCGAGCACCACTGCCCACCCAGTGGAGAGAAAATATTTTCAAGGGTCTCTAAGGGAAGAGGCTGCCTGCCTGCCCCAACACCCAGGTCATCTTATCTTCTCTGGGAGCTCTCCAAGATGCTGCCTCCTCCTTCATTAGCAGAGTTAAGAGATTTGTTTTCTGCCATCACTTCACTGAACACTGAATTAGGTGCCAAAGAAAGGTGAGCTGTCTTTCCCCATGAGTAACTTGCACGAAAATTTCTCTTACCAGTATTACAGGGGCTCTGTGCATGTGTCACCACTGTCAGATTGAATTCCCATACACACATTGTGCAGGAACTGACTACAAAATCCTGTGGAGATATAGATGTGACCTTCTAGCCACCATCATACCAAGGTCCACACTCAGAATTTTAATGTAAACATACATAAATAAAGAAGGATAAAAGACCTGGTGAAGTCAGAAAGGTAAGGGATCATTGCACATAATTCTCTCAAACTGCTCACCAGCTGATGATGATGTGCTATTTTCCACAACATTTGCTGCATTTCACTATAAAAAGAAGGAGAATCTGGGTTTTCTTATATTTGCACCAGTTCTTACACTATTTTACAGACACTGCTTATTTCCTGGTGCTTAGAGGGAGAACACTTCCAAAGGAGCGGCTGAAATACACATTGCAGATAGATGCTGGCCCTCTCATGAGAAAAATATCAATAACATAACAGATGAATCACATTTCTAACATGTTAATAAACACCTACAAACCTCTCAACACTCTTCCAGACCTAATCCCAAGAAACTTTAAGCTCACGTGCACATGCAAACACACACACACAGACTCAGTCAGGGGAGACCTCCAGGTGTCCACTTTACCCTCGCTGCTCCCTGCAGCCCACTGATACCTCCACAGGTCGGGGTTCATCACTGGGGTGGGCTCCCATGCCTGCTGCCTGTTCTCCAGGTGCTGACTTCTCTGTGGCGAGCCAGCTCTGCTGTGCCTGTCAGAGGTCAGGGTGCTGCAGGATGTCTCTGCAGGGGGCATACCAGGTTTTGACCATGGTTGTTTTCACATCACGATCTACACCCCTTTTACAAATTGAGATCCTTCTTTTATGTTTTCTTTGAAGCTTATCCCTTCTTTTTTTCAAAGTTGATGTAATTCCCTAATTTCTATTTACCCTGGTTTATGGTCACCTACCTCTTTAATGCCATGAGTTTTGGGGTGGTTTGGTGTATTTGATCCAGACATGCTGTTTACAGCCATACTCTTATCTGAGTAGGTGGGGTTATCTAGAAGATTTTCTAAGGATGGGCTGTGCAATCACCCCCACAGTGGGCCAAGGATCATTTCAAACAGACAGTTTGGGATGCAGTCATCCTGTTCTGGAGGGCAAGAGTAGTTAATGATGTGGACACAAGCTCTCACATGTGCATTGGGCTCAGTGCCAGAGAACAATTCCAAGCACCTTTAATTTACTGTCTTGGTTTAGGAAGACTGGTGTCTGCCAGGGAAAGCTGGGGTTTCCCTTGGAACGGAGAATGTAAATCCCCTCCCTCCAAATTATTATAATTTTGCAATTAAGGGCTTTCAGGCAAAGAATAGGAATAGGAACAACGGTTCTTTACTAGGAATATTAAAAAATACAAATGTTGTATTTTTAATATTCCTAGTAAAATAAAAAAAAAACAAGCAAACAAACAAACAAAAGTTCTAGAAACCCTGACAGTCAGAAATACAACCTGACACCCTGTTGGTCAGGGTGTTGGAAGCACTCCAAATAAATCCTCCTGGAGAAGCAGATGTGGTTTTGTTGGAATAGAGATGATCCTGTAGAAGGGTCCAGTGATGGTGAGAAGGGTCCAGTGATGGTGAGAAGGGTCCAGTCTTCCTCCAGGAATCCGGTGGAACCAGATACCTCATGTTCCTACGTCTCAGTTTTTATTGAGGTAGGAATGGTTTGCTCCTGCCACTGGGTGGAACATCTCACAATGGGATGATGGAATGTTATCAGTCATGTGGTGAGCCTTAATGGCCCGTTAACAGAAGATATCCCCCCGGAGAGAGGATGAATCATGGAAGAGATAAGGAACATTTCTCCACCTGGTTTTAACAGCTGGCCCATTATCAGAAGGCACCCACCCCCTCCCTCCTGGAGTTATGAGGAATGGATTATACAAGAGATAAAGAAAATACCTCCCCAACCAGTTTCAACAGATAGAAAAATAGAATAAAGTTGGTTTTTTTTGTTACATAACCCATGCCATTTACCAATACAGACAGAGCCAAGATGACTCTCATGGGAAGTGAACAAGCAAACTTTAAGCTACATGCAAGATGCAGAGTCAAGTTCTTGATCTGGGAGATAACTCTCCTCCAACACTCAGTGAGATGGGATTTTTGTTCAATCAAGCACACCGATAAAAAACAGCCATAAATTTCAGAGCTTAATTCTGACTTTAGGTTCTGACTCTTTCTATTCTCAAATGGGGCTCAGAGACAATGTTTTGTTTCAACACCACCTCTAAAACATTGCCTTAACTTGATGTCACATGAAATAAAAGGTAAACGACTTTTGATCTTGGTCTGCAGCCAGGCCATTAGAGGTTCTGCCCCCAGCCTCTTGGGCCTGTGAAGAACCTCACTGGCTGTGGAACTGATTGCAAGATCTGGTTTCTTGTTCCGGCCTAGTAAGCTTCTTTCTAAAGCCTTCCTTAGAGGGATAAATGGAGACATCGAAACTAGGAGGAGTGTTTTGGTTTTTTTCTCCCTTGGTCTGTATCTATTGCAGTCACTGCTTGGAAAAACAGTAGAGGACAACTGATGCCAGAGTGGGCAGGTGGAGTATACCTCTAGAGGAGGTGTACCACCAAATTTTTATAGAAGCCTCAGGTATTTTGCTTCCTGTCTTCTCAACATTGGAAACATCTGTCATGGTTTAGCAATGGTATTCCCCAATTAAGTGCTTCCACTGAAGCACTCCAAACCATGTGCTGATCTCTCACTGCTGCCTTCCCACGTGGGAGGATAGAGAGGAGAATTTGAGGCAGAAAAGGTGAAGATCACAGGTTGAGAAAAAAAAAAAAATTACTGGAAACTGCAATGGAAGAAGAAAAACAAACCATAACAGCTACAATATCAGTAACAGAAGGAAGTAGCACTACCTGACTGCTCCCTTCACGCTAGGCTTACTCCGCCAGAAGGGACGCACTCCCCCACTCCTGGAAAATTACATGACGTGGTATAGAATAACCTCCAGGTCCTGGCCATGAAATCCTCCTGGCTACTTCAAAAGTTAATCCTGTCCTGGCAGGAACCAGGACAACCCAACAACATAGAATGAGATCAAGTCTGAGATGTTATTTTTGTTACTGGCCTTGTCCCCACCACTTTTTCCTTTCAAGTGCTTTGGGGATTTTTGTCTTATTTACACTTTGGTGCATCATGAGAGAAATACCACCTTGAATTGAGCTGTCATGAAGTGGAGCACAGACTCCTAAGGACTTTATTATATTTGTAGTAGTCCCAGCAGATTATGGGTTGGCCCAGGTAATCCAGCAGGGTGAATGCCAGCATCTAAAGTGGAAAACATTTCTCTTTCTGAGTAAGCCACAAGGACCAACCCAAAGACGAATTTGTTGTGATCAGAGACTACATTACTACAAATTACTGAGAAAAGAAAATAAATCTTTCATTCTTCATTCCTTCACATTCCTTTGTATGAACAAAAGCCATTCAGAGTAAAAGTTAGTCTGTTCTCAAATCCGCGTTAAAATGAGGAAGCAAACCCCAACACAGTAACTTTAGTGCCAACTTTTGGAATTAAAGAAAAGCTGAAAAAGCACACTGAGGGGCAAGAGAAAACGCAAGACAGGACTGTGGGAATCCAGGGTCAGGAGAAAGTACTTAGAATAGAGGGAGAGGCCAGAGAAAATGAAGGGAGTAGCTGAGTAGGAGAATTAGTTATGAGCTTAAGACTTCAAATTTTATTTATTCTCTGAGGCTGAATTGGAGAAACATGGGGGCTTGATAGCATACACATGAAAAGATGGTATTCTAGGAGCTGGTATTCTAAGTGGAGGTCACATTGGTGGCTGCCTGGTACCTTTGACAAACCGTATCTTTTAAGAATAAAAAATAATTCTGTTTTGTGGAGATAAACGGTCCAACGAGGAGTTAAATGCAGTATCATCTCTGCACTGTTTGTCTATGCAACTTGCCAGTAGTTGCAACACTACATTCTCTGGAAAGTAAGAAAAAAAGAAAAATCCCTGCAGTATTTTTTCTCATAATGTGTAGAGCATGACGTCAGCCTGGCAGAGGAATTTAAAAATAAACAAAAACACAGATTTTTACCAAACAGAAAAATATCACTTGCAAAGGCAATAAAATAAAGGGTGCAATATGTTTTGTCTCTTACTTTCTTCATGACTGAAGCAGTAGGCAAGCATTAGCAAAGAAGACACTTTCTGCAGGGCTGTGTAGTACATTTATTTTGAATAGTCTTTGCACTGGTGTGATCTCTTTTCCCAGCACAGGAGACAGGCAGCCCTCTTAAAGGTGTTCCCAAGTGGATGAGAAAAATGCCACAGAGGGAACAGCACGGCTGCCTTCCCAGCTCTGCCTCCACATGTTGTACTTCCCCCAGTGATGGAATAGGCTACTTTATGCTGTATTTCAATGGACAGCAACTTCTGGTTTTGTGGGGGGTAGGACACAGCTGATTTTTTTCAACTCATAGAATTACGTCTTTTAAAGCAATCTAGCTGAAAAATGTTCGCAAAGCTGAAGCTTTGATGAAATCTTTCTCTTTCATTGGTGCCTTTTTTGGAGTAACATTGGCTTCAGTAAGTGTCCATGAAAGGTAATTCTTTTCCTATGGAGGTTTGAAGGAGAAATTTTAGACCTTAAATGCCTGATTTGGGTTAACCTGTTTGTTTAGCAGGCACCTCCATGTGAATTAATTGTTTACGCACTTTCTCTAATTGATGAAGACAAAGCAAAATTAAAGCATGGATTTTTCCCTATCTGTTGGAGAATGAGAAAAATTTCAGAATCTATAAATTTTTGTGTATGAACTAGGTTAATAGAGGACTTGAAATAAATCCAGGTTTCAGGTATGTAACTACATATGGAACATTAACACTAGAATCTCAGTGCCACATCACTTATGAGGAATGGATGTGGACGCTATGGCAAATATAATGACACAGAGGCACAATTATGACAAGCTAATTGCACCCCAGAGACACTCAATTTCTGCCCAAATATGTGTTTGATTATAAAGGGAGCCACTAGTTCACATGAAGACATCTATTTTGTAGACATCTAAAGTAGATTAAGTAATTTCCACTGTTTCTCTGTCTCAGTCTCCCACCTCTCACTACTTGTTTTCAGTGTTTTAGGTACCAGAATGGAAGACATAATTTTCTACCTGCAATGAGATGTTTTCACCTGAAAAATCTGCTCTAAATCGGGGATTAGAAAGACCTGACTATTTTGTACATCGAAACAATTAGACCAATAAACTTTTTCCCCTGAAAGCAAATATTTGCTATTGAAAATTTTCCAGAATATTTCTTTCACTGTTTTGATATAACTCACTTTCCAGAAGATTTCGTTTTCATTCTAATAAGAATGAAAGGGGGAAATATCTTCAGAAACCTTCAAAGAATGGTCAGCATACTCTGGCCACCCTTTCAGTTAATTGCTTCTCACAAAGCTGAATACTATTTAATTCTTCAGACCTTTTTTTTTTCATTTGACAGTGAATTAATTGCTAAATCCTTGCTGTGAGAATATTTAATATTTTTATTTCTTTAAATTCAAATAATATATGATTTTCTAGTCTTAGACTTCTAAAGTGGAGAATTCTGAGGTTCAGAGGATTCCTTCCACAAATCAAATTTTTTCTCTTCCTTTGCTTTGTTTTTTTTGGTTTCTTACCCCCAGAGTTTTGGGGTAAGGCTCCTGAGACATCTGTCTGAGTTATGGTATGGATTTGAGAAGACAAATGTTAGGCCAAAGCATTGTCTGAAACAAAGTGCCACAGGAAGACCATATATAATGTAAAAAAACACTGCATCATAGAAAGAGGCTGATTCATTTACCTTCTTTAGGGCAGTTGGTCACCGGGCAAGCCATGAATTCCAGATTGTCAACTTCATAAAAAAGTAACAGAAGTAAATTGTTACCTCTGCAGAGATCTCATATGGTTCCAAATTTCTCTGCTGCCTGGGCTGGCTGTTCATCATTATTCTAATTCTAAATACTCTGAATGCCAGCCATCACCATCACTAAAAACATCCATGTGGTTCGTTGCATCCACCAATGCATTTCTCCTTGGGATTACAGAACATCCTTTATGGATCACCGTTTGATCTCAATGGCTTTCTGCCATGCCAACTGTGCTGCAATGCTCCTGCATCTCTGGCTACTTTTGTCCTTCTGTATTTGGATGAGTCAAGTTAATAGAGCTCTGAAGAGAGAATGACATGATGGTTAAAAAAAAAAAAAAATCCCCAAATGAGTTTCAGGACTACTGAAAAGAGAAAATTTTTTTCACTTTCATATTTACTGTTTCATATGCTTTTTGCAGAGGAAAGCATCAATGCCAAAAACAAGTATGCTAATTACTATTTAGGCCATAGCTTCAAGTCTTTAAGTAATGTTGAATAATTCTTTGGTTCAGTCAGGAAATTTGCTAAGACACATTTCTCCCAAATGCTGCCAAAGGCAATGTCTGTTTTTAATACTTGAAAAATAAACCAGATTTGCACTTTTAAGTGACCACAATTTTACAGTTCCTTGTGGGCTCCAATGCAGGCATTCGACTTTATCCCACCTCATGCTTTCTCCTTCCAGCCACCATCCTCACTCATCTCCACTTCAGGGTAACACTGAAAATCACAGACCTGGGAGAAAATTGCTGTACTGTTTTATGCACTTTGATTTAATGTAGCAGGAGGCAGGAGCAGAGGGTTGATGGTGGTGGAGAAGACATTCACTTTCAATGACTGTGCAAAATTTGAGAAAATGAGTGAGAAATTTGCCTGTGAAAGACAAACACAAAAGGTGGGGAATAATTTCTCTAACATACAGGAGAAATAACAGAGAACTTCATGCTTCTTATTGCCACTAATGTGTAATTAAGAAGAGACACCATCACTTGGGGATTGAACAGGCTGATTTCAGTCTGAAGTGAGAATCACAGAAGAATGATGACATCTAATAAAATTACTTTCCCTTATGATCCTGTTCAGCTCTAACCAGTCAGTAAAAGCCAAGAGATCATACTGATCTTTGCATGGTCTTTGCCCTTCTCCAATTTTGGTGGAAGTCTTCAGTGCCGTCCTAACTTATTCACATCAGCTGTTGTTGTTAGGACAAAACAAATGGTCATGAAGTCCCATTTAGTTTAAAGATCAGAATGTCAGGAGAAAAAACAGGTTGCTTTGAAATACTGCCCAAACATATAAAATACTTCTTGAGGTTTTCTCAAGCAAGAGAGATCAGAGTGACATGTTCCCTTGGGAGAGAAGGGCTGTACTTACTAAAGGCCACAAGCCACTTATGGTCTTTCTAGATTGTTTTGGAGCTTTCTTTCCCAACAGTTTTCTCTTTTGAATAGACCTATCTGCTGAAATCTGTGAAACAAAATAAAAATTTAAGAGACACTTAACAGCATATTCATTCAATTTTAAAACAGTCAGGAAATCTCACTTATGTATCCCATTCAGACTGGTATTTCAGAATTTTTCCTGAATGTGGCCAGTTCTTTCAAGTCTCAGCTCAATGTAAGATGGGCTTGTATCCACAGTTTTTTCAAAACTGTTAATAGTTTAAACAACCTCCACCAAGAAATCTCTGGAAGTACTGGTGTACTGAAGTACTGATGGTGGGTGCAAGGACGTAAGAACCAAAGAATGGCCGTACTGAGTCAAAGGTTCATCCAAACCAGCATCCTGTCACCAAGAATGATGGTGGAATGTAATGACACAAGGCTCCAGAAGTATTTCCCTGGAATGCTCTCAGGGCCTTCAGTAACTTGTGGCTTAGGGACTTCCTGAGAGAATATAGAAATAATCTACTTGCTTTTCATGACTCTAAGTCATTGTGGAACTTCTCTTTGTCCGTGGACTGGTAAGCTGTTACCACCCATAATATCCTGTAGTAAGGAAAGCTCACCCAAGTATCCTGGGAAGGAGCACCCTTTATTGCTTGTTTTAAATCTTCCAGCTGGGACCATTGGCACAGAAATTTCATGAGAATCATAAGCCCCACTCATGGCTTAAAATGCCATGGACACTTATTGGCCTGTCAGAAGTTGTTTCTCCAGAGCAGATGGGAGACAGCTTCTTCAGGTCACTTGCTATACTTGCATCTGCCCACACATTCACCCTCTAGAGACTGCATCAAGACAACAGCATACAGACTGAAAATTTAAATTCCTCCTGTGAACCACAATTGTCTTGAGAATAATGTTTTATCATAAATAGCATTTTATTTCCAAATCTGCAGAGCTCAGAAAATAAAAGCAAATGTAAATACTTCCGTCTTGTTTCTTGTTCATAACAGATTTTTTAATGGTCTCATGTGAATCCAAAAGGCAAACCCCCCATTTTTACAAGAGCCTCAAATCTGAGTGTTGTTCTACTGGGCATCATTAATAGATTGATGTTTTCTAATAGATTGATTGATTACTTCTTTCAAAAGTCAAATCTCAATGAAATACGATGTAAATGATTAAAAAAATATTAAAATGCCAGAGAACAGAATTCCCTCAACCCAGCTTGACATTCCCACTTGTTCTGATATTCATGGATCAAACGGGAAGTGTCTATACCTATCTGCTGCCCAAGAAAGCAAAGGCAATTGGTTGTCACCTCAAAGAAGGAGACATGCAGATGTGGTGCTTAGTGGTGCACCTGGCAGTGTTAGGTTGATGGCTGGACTTGGTCTCTAAGGTCTTTTCTTAACCTTAATATTTCTATGATTCAATGATAAGTAGTTTGAGGGTCACTGCCCAATGGCTCTGCCCAATGGCAAAATTTGAGGACACTGTGTGCAGCTAAGAAAGGCCTCATTTCTTTCAATGACAGGAAGGACAAGGTCCATCTGTTGTTCGCATCATGACAATATCTTATGTGGGCTGCTCTTCAGGTGTCTTCTTATTCTACTCTGCTCTTCTTACTCTTGGCCTTTTCCTGCTTCTCAGTTCTTACCTTTACTCTCCACAGATGTAACTTACTGGTGAGAATTTGGTTCAACCAGATATTTTTAAATAACCAAGTTACATTACCTATATATTTACCAGGGAAGTGTCATGGGACTGTGCTTTCTGCTTCTATACTTTCTACCATTATCGTAATTCAAGGCCAAAACCAAATTGTAACATTGAAGGCAAAAGAGGGAACCACTTTTAAAATAACAGAACAGTGAATTGAGAAAGCAACACTTTTCAAAATGTTTATTTTAAAAGCATTAATTTTTTTTAAGTATTATACACTGTGTGCACAATTTTCAAATGTGATTGCATGAAAATATGAAAAGTCTAAAAGCCAGCTCAGCTGCCTTAATGTTTGATAAAGGTATTTAAGCTTTCAGTGCATTACAGATTATATTAATTGAAAATATGCACATACTTGATTTAAACAAAAATATAATGGGATGCAGCTTTCTTTGAACTAGAGAAACTGAATGCTACTGTAAGAGCTAATATATAGACAAAATCTCATCACTCATTGTCACATAGACATTAAAAAAAAGTATTTTTTATTATTATTTCAGACTTCTCTAATATTGGAGCTACTCCTCCATACATAGAGCTGGGACAGGCTGACTTTGTATTCTTGTACCCCATTCAGTGTTTACTTACTTATTTACTTACCAATTAATCCTTACTTTGGTCACAAGCAATTGGTGGTATGGAGTCCTGCAGCACCGATCTGCCAGGTCTAAAATGTTTTGATATGTTCTGTACATTTCAGCGTTTGAAAAATAACCTTTCACAGCTCTAGCTCTTCCAACACAAGAGGATGAAGTTGATGTAGCAAGGCCAACTGTTGTCTGTTGAGATTTCACTGTATTGGAAGAGAGTATGGGCCTCCAGTTATCTATTTCTGTGACTGCTGCATATGGAAGGGGTGACAGGAAGAGAGAGTGAGACCTGAGAGATAACATTCTGCCTTTTTGGCCTAAAACACCTCTGGCTCCCACCCACACCAATGTGCCAGAAGGAAGACTGCAGGTTTTCTCACGCCAGTCTCCCCAAACAGAAGTTCATACTATATAACAAAAAACCTGCAAGTCTAATTTAACACAGCATGCTGGATATGCCTGATCTAGCATGGAGATAGAATCACCTCCCAGTTTTGCAGACAGAAAGCCCTCCCATCCCTGGTAGACAGTGGGAGATAGCTTGGCATGCAGCTGCCTGTGCCTTCTCTACTCCAGGAACAGAAAGAGCACCCCAAACCCTACTGCTACCCCAACCCAAACATAACAAAAACATTTGATTCAATTCCTTACAGACACAGTAAAACTGGTTTAAAAGAACTGTGGAGCCCAACACACCCGTTGCTGAAGCCCTAAACATCTTGCAGCACCAGGAGCATGTGTGGTCTCTGAGCATCTTCAGGCAAGGTGCACTATCTGGAAAATGGCACTTGCAGCACTCACAGCCAGTAGCAAGCCAGTAGCGAGTTTGGGGATGCTTCCCCTCTGTAATTTCAATACATTTTATTTCAATGATGAAGAAATTTAATTAGAAGTCTAGTTAAATTTAGAAACACACATACATATACATGGATAGTCAAAACTATGGACTTTCTACTGCTGGGGTTTTTTTCTCATCTCTTGTCCCCCTGTTTTTTCTAATTGGAAGTGGACCAAATTGTGCTCACATCTGTATATAGAGATCAATGCATTCAAGTAAGCTAAAACTCCAAAATGAGGTCTGTATTTAGACTCAAAGGCAGTTTAGAGATTTGGCACATTGCACATTGATTTGCCCCAGCCGTGTTTAGCATCAAGTCCAAGGAAAGCCACAGTGACTTTGTCTAAGGTTATACTTCTGCTTAAAGCCAAACACGGCCTGTGAAGCAAGCTCAGAATCTTTGTGGTTTACTTTCTTTTATAAGGTGAAAGAGCCATGTAATTACGTCATAATTGCATGACAGTAACCCAAAGTTAGAGAAAAAAGTATTGCTGAATGATGGGATGCAATTATACAGCCTTACAGAGCTAGTAGAATTTGTTAAGATGGTGTGTTAATCCAGCAATTGCTCCTCCTGGTAACAGCATAATTTCACTAAATTAAACTCCCAGCTTGGAGGACAGATTAATCATGTATTTATGTTGTAATGATACCTTAATAATTGCCACATCCACATATAAAAGGTACTGTGGAATCAGTTCTGAAGCCTTAGCAGATAAGACAATTTAAGATTGTCATATAATGCTGTTGTTCTGTAACTGAATCATAGATTCTCTAAGTTTCTCACAGCTTCTAACATCTACTGCAAACAATCTAAGTTTGGAAAGAAGGAGCAACTGATTCCTTCTGCATAAGAACAAAATCTTGCCGTGCATTATTAATCAGAAAAAGGCTGTGTCCTCCAGATGTAATTACATTTTACTGCTTCCTCTGTGTTTTAGTCAAAGATAGCTGAGAGAATGTATGCAATTGACAAAATTCCCAAAGTCCAAGAGTCTTCATAAAGATGTACAAAACAATGTTTCTGTATCCATTACAACAGGGCAGAGTAATTTTCTAATTTTTAATTTTAAGAAATTAGTGTGAAAAATTAGGAATAGAAACCACAGGACGATGAAGTGATACCCATCTCTTTACTTGAGCAGCTTCTCCTCCTTGGTCCTCTGCCTCCTGGGCTCTGTTCCCTCACCCCTCCTCACTACATTTCTATCATGGTCAGTGCTATGTCTTACACCTGTGTGTGGAGCCAGTTTTTCTGGATCACAGTAGCAGCAGAGGTGGTACCACAAGACTGATCCCACTGGAGCTACCCCTTCCCAGACAAGCCTGATGGATTCTGCTTTCTCACAGCTTGTCCTGCAGATGTGCTTAGATGCCCCACACCACAATCCCTTCTGTGCAACAGGAACATTTTGGCACTTTCCAAAGAATTTAGCTTTGTTGCATTTGGCCTCTTGCCATGCAGACAAGAAACACAGCCAGAATGCTTTTGCATTTTTTTCTATGACTTCTGTTCCTTAATTTGGCATAAAACCACATTTAGCCTACTCACTTTTACATATCCAGACTGAAATGATAAAACTTACCTCTGTGAGGTATAAGAAGATAAGGCTACAGCAGGAATATAACTTCTCAGTTTGGGCACTCTTTCTGCCAAAATGGGGATGTTGCTGACTTCTAACCAGAGAGGAAAGACTTCCAACCATTGTCGAGGTCTGAGAAATTCTTTGTCTGTGTGGGTAGGAATTGTATCTAGTCAAAACCTCACCTGTTTTAGAAAATTGCTATTGAAATTATTACCACAAACAGTGGAAAGAGTCCCAGAAATCACTGCATTTTCCAGGAAGAAAATTTCCACAGAAGATTTACAGACTGAGCACTTAAAAGCTAAATTACAGTTCTAGATGATTGTGAATTTCTTGACATAGTGAAAAGTAATCTTTTTCCTCTATAAACTATAACTTGCCCCAGAACTTATTGGTAGCATGAAAGGTCTGTGAATTGCAAAGCAAGACCAGGCTAGGATAGAGAAGGCATCCTATAGTACAAGCATGAAATGTTAAAACACTTAAGAGAGCTGTAATCTGGAGACCAGGAGGAAAGACACATCAATTTTAGAGAGAAGAGGAAGATTTCAAAGATGAATTTAAAATGTGGGGGAAAGGATCTAAAAGATTTCAGGCATGGATTTTCCTGGCATGAAAGTTTTCAAATTGCCCAATTTCCTTCTCTTCTGGACCTACCAAATCAAAGCAAGACAACAGTAACCCTGACCTTTCCTGCCATTTTGATGCTGTGGTAGAGGCAGTCCTGTCTATAGGTTGTGAGCTGAGGAATCTGTGACCTAAGAGGAAAACTAAACCAAATATCCAAACTGAAATATGGATACAGAGGGAATCTGTTTTGTGACTGCTTGATCTTTCTGGCTCAGGGTAACTCCTGTGCTCTTCATTTGGGTTCCTGAGTTACTGCTCTCTAAACAGAACTAAAAACCTCCAAGTTTTACTCCCAACTGTGGTAATTTTTTTTTTCACTTTGTGCCATTAATTTACTTCTATTTCTCTATCTATGAAACTTCATTTAGATTAATTCCCAGCCTCCCAATTATGTTTCACTGACATTTTTTCACATCAAGATGTCTGTCAGAAATCTTTTTCTTTAACTATATGAGGTGTACTTTTGTAAATAATTGACCTTACACTAATTTTCTAATATTTTTTCTTTAACACATGGCAACATATACTATCTCAAATTTAGGCCTGCATTGCTTTAAGTAGTTATAAAACTATATTTAATAACTGACTTTTCAATAAATGAAGGAAAATTTCTAAGATAACATTTTACCAAAGAAAGAAAGAACCTATTTCAGGTCTTATAACAACTCCAACACCAACATATCTCACACATTTTGAAATGTTTCTTCTGCAAACACTATTAACAAGGGTGCAGAGAGATTATACATCTCTAAACATTCTAAAGGTGAAAAAGAATTTTTAGAAGTTGAAACATAGCAGCTACACACAACTTTTATGATAAATGTATACCTTTACTTCATGTATAATCATATAAAATGACTTGCAATTGTGTTAATGTGCTGGCGTTACTTTCTTTTAGCAGGACAAATTAGTATGCATTTATTTAACCTGTCATTACATCATACTGACCATCAGTCACTATGCAATTACAAAGGTAATGGTTACCATGTAATACTGACAAAGCCACCGTTTGGCTCTTGTAATTGGTAGTCACTAAAATGCATTTTCCATATGATGAATGAAGTAGCCAGCAAAGCAGTCAATGCTGCATGAGATTTGCCAGAACAAAGATTAGTTTTAGAGTCCTCCATGAGCTTGAGCATACAATAGTGTGTCTGTTTCTTGTTTTTTTCCGTTCTGTTACAAAACTCTATGGAGTGAGTTCAGCAGGGGAGAGCAGTGAACAGAAAAAGAGCATATTTGGGGGCAGAAAGGGGAGGAAAGGGGAGGAAAGGGGAGGAAAGAAACTCAAAGGATGACATTTGCCATGTGTAAAGGTCTGTCCAAGACCCATGTCAGTCTTAAATCACATTATTTTAATTTAAGTCCTTTCTCTTTCTGCAGCAATGCTGCAGTTCCTTGACAGAGACAGGGATGCTAGGACCAAAGTGAGCATTAGTAAGCTGCAGTCAATGCTATGTGCTGTCAGGATGTCTTCCCACAGCTACACTTATCTCTCCTCCAGACAGATGAAGACATGCTACCTTTAACTAACAGTTAAACTTGGCTGTCTTCCTCCTGTCACCTCCTATACATTTGCTCCTGCAAACAAATAAATCCTCCTGGAATCAGTTACTTTAAGCATTTGTGAGGGCCATATTCATACCTTTCATACATACAAGTAGACTCACTGGGGAAATATTGCCATGATGCAGGGAGGGATTTGGTCCTTTGTCTTGAATTACATTAACTTAATTAGTGAAAATTATTGATGATACTTGTTTTGAAGAGTAATTTGTGTCAAATTTCAGAGGTCTTTAGGAATCTGATTCTTAATTCCAAGTATGCACTGCAAGCCTAGTTGGATAAGTGTTATTTTTACCTAAAATCCATGGGAGTGAGGCACTTTGTGAAAACCCTCCTGCTGCTCTGTGCCCCATTGAGCCCAGCACTTGTGTTACCTGGTGTGTCATTAACAGCGAGGTTCTTGGAGACCTTCCGTGGGCTTCCCCTCAGGTGCCCAACCCAGCAGTTTCACCAAGGCACCAGGATGCTGAAGGTTTTAAAACAGGAGCATGCTGGAAGCGTGGAAGCTGGCATGATAACAAGAGTTCTTCCTGCTCCTGTGCTTCAGTGCTGTAAAAGCCTTCACACTCACCTCAAGGAGAAAAAGGCTAGGAAGTGTGTTGCTGGGTTGCCTGACAGCATCAGTCAGTTCTCACAGAGACGAGCTGTAAGCCATGGAGGTTACTTTTCTAATCCTCAGACTTTCTATGGCATAAAACAGAGGACCAGTTCTAGTCCTAAAAGGATCAAAGGGGCAGAGATCAACTTTCCCCGTGCAGCAAGTTAAGCCTCCACTGGCTCTGTCAAACTGCAACCTGAGCTCTGTCCTTCGGGCCCTCGGCCACCCGTAACATTGCCCCAATTAGGACCAAACTAAGCAACTAGGAAAAGAGAAACACCTCTCATATGTCCCCCCTCACAGAGCCAGTGGAAGTGCCTGACTCTGCAAGTTCTTTTTAATTGGCCTCTGCTTTCATCTCTAACATTTTGCAGAAAAACGAAGAATATGAACAGCTTTGGGGAAGGAAGGAGTTTGGAAGATTAAAAACTCAGTGTTTGGGTTTTGTCTAGAAGTAGTCCATATGGAGAGACCTTTTTGAATACATATTCAGTGGTGTTTCAGTATTATGCATTAGGACTCCATTAGGACATGCACACTGAAAACAGCATGTCTTTAAACAACACCAAACCTAAACTGTAAGCTATTGGCAGTACCTCTTCTGAGCTATTTGCCTGAATTATTTCTGCAGTAAATCTCTAGAAATGTCCACTTAAACAGTTACAGTCATAAATATCTCATGGAAGCCATAAAATACAACAGAATTTTGGAAGTCATAATTTTAATGGATAAAACTGTGCTATAAAAGAAGGGCCTCTGGGACTGGGGCTAAAGTAAAATTTATCTAAGCGAGCTGTGATGCTAATCCGTCTGCAAGTGATAAATTATCCTATGTCCCAGGTGTGACATAATATCCAAAGGGTGCGTAGTGATTAAGGACACAAAGGTATAGATGTGGCAGAGGTCCAAGAAAGCCCCAAGCAATTAGTGGTGACTGGAAATTGTCAACAATTGCTCTGAATGTTTGATAGTTTCCTCTGTGCTCGGGTTTGCCAAGGCATACATTCCCCAGTGTCTGAGGCTGGGTTCTGAGGCACGGTGGCAGGACCTGGCTGGGCACTCCTGTAGCTCTGAGCAGGATGCTAGCAATCTTTTCAACAAGGTACTAAGGCACCCTTCCCAGGCTCCTGCTGAAGTTGGAGGGTCAGGCCAACACTTAGGAGAAACAAAAAACAAACAAACGAAAAAAGAAAAAAAACAAACAAATGAAAAAAAAAAGGGAATGCTTATTTTAAAATACAATAACTAGAAATATTTCTGTTTGGTCAGAAACAGAAAAAAAACCCCTACCCTTTAAAAATACCCTTTCTGTTCTAAGAAAACAAAAGTAGTTCTTGGAAATGCTGAATTGCATTGTGGTATCGTTATAAACTGCTGTGATTCTGAGAGGTCTTTTGGAGAGGCCAGCAGAGTCCCCATAAATTTACAGCAATAAAATGTTTAGACAGCAGGCAATCAGAGCGTGTTGGACTGGATACCCAAATCAGTCCATATTGTTATACAAACTGATTATGTTTCAAACAGCAAAAATGGCGAGCTGTTAACGGCAGCAAGAGTGTTTACATAACTTGGTGTCACTGGAGAAATCGGAGACAAACTCCTCAGATTCCCTTATTTGAAGGGAAGATGAACAGGATCCAGATGAACAGCTCACCCAGTGAAACCCCGAGCTCATGCACTGCAGGAGCCACATGCTCCCAGAGCAGGCTGCTGCTTGGCCAGACAGCCTGGGTGAGAGCTTCATCTGGCTGATGATACACTCATTTCTGGAAGAGCTTGGTTGGATTACCAATGTTATCCAGGGGGAGAGGGTGAGCAGAGATATTTGAAGTTGCTTTTGTCTGTTGAGAGCGTGTGGTATGAAGAAGGATGATATTCAGTGAAAAAGGAGAAGCCTTGGGTTTGAAGCTGGTGCTCTGTTCACACCCAAACCCACACTGCCATACACAGCCAGGTCCCACAACAGCTCTGTGAAACTTTCCCTGTGCACCACGGCCCACAGGAGCCCACTCAGTGACACAGACTGGGAGCAGTGCTCATCCCTGCTTTCCCCAGAGCCATTGTCTACTTCTGCCCACTAAGTATAGCATGGGAGCAGGACAGCTGCAGCACTGCATGTGTGCATTGGCCCTCACAGAGCATATTGCAAAGAGGACTGTCTACAACTGGTCCTTACCACGTACACTCTCAAATCTACCTCTGGCTAAGATATATAACAACTACCAGCTGTTTCTGGAACGTGAGAGAAGGGAAAGCTTGAAGAACTTCAGACAGACAAGACATAGCATATGATATTATGAACACAGAAAGAGATAACGTTGCTTCACTATATGGCTAGATGGGGACCTGGCTCCCAAACCAAATATGTCAGTTTTTACCCCTGTGACAAGGTATTTTTCACCCTTGCTAAAGGATTCAGAAATCCCAGCAGACTTAGGACAACATAGTCATACTGAAAGTCTCATTTGACCTTTGAGAGTTTCCCTCTAACCACCCATAGCCAGTCACACCTCACAGTCTAGCCTCTCCTCTCCTAAATCCCTGGGTCTCTTCAGACCCTGCCTTACCCATGTACAGGTGTACTGACTTAGTGAAAATTTGGCAGCTCCTATTCTTCATATACTTCTCTATTTGCTTTTTACCTGAAATAAATTGGTCTCTATTTACACAACAGGATGCTATATATCCAACTGGGACTGTTTATCTGCCTTGCTGTATCTTCCCAAACCAGGGTTCTCATTTCCATGCAATTACACATGGGTCCCTTCCCCAAGGAAAAATGTTACCTATTGCATTGTTCTGCTCTTGCACAAATAAAATTACCTAAAGATCTAAAATTGTTATATTACTAAAAGGTAATTCTTGCAATATTGATTTACCTGTCTGTTTCCCATCCTCCTGGGTTTTGACATCCTTGTTGCTGCTGATTTCCAGTGTATTAGTTCACCCCTAGAAAAAAAATACCAGCATTTGAAAAGTTGTTACACTGGGTTGCATCAAAGGACTTGTGACTGACCAGCTGTTTGAGGAAGGTTATTCTCACTCTGCTCTTGTGAGACTCTGCCTGGAGTGCTGCATCCAGCTCTGGAGATGCAAACATAGGAGCACAGCCTTGTTGGAACATGTCCAGAGCAAGGCCATGAAGATGATCAGAGGGCTGGAGCACCTCTCTTCTGGGAGATTTGGGGTTGTTCAGCCAGGGGAGAGAAGGTTCCAGGGAGACCTTGTAGCAGGCTCCCAGTACCTTTAGGGACCTACAAGAGAGCTGGAGAGGGAGGGCATGTAGTGATAGGACAATGGAGAACAGCTTTAAACTAAAAGAAGGTAGGTTAACTTTGGATATTAGGAAGAAATTCATCACTGTGAGTAAGTGGTGAGACACTGGCACTGGCTGCCCACTGAAGGTTGCCCCATCCCTGGATGTGTTCAAGGCCACGTTGGACAGGGGTCTGAGAAACCAAGTCTAGTGCAAGGTGTCCTTTCCTGCAGCAGGGGTGTTGGAACCAGATGATCTTTAAAGTCCCTTCCAACTCAAACCATTCCATCATTTTATGATTCTTATTCTATACAATACTTTCTAAAAAGTTAAACTTAATGGTTCATTTCATTTATTTCAATCCAGAAGCTATGTGTAGACCTGAGTTAATGCATTTTTGACAAATATAAAATTTATCTGCCTTGTAATGCAACTATAAACTGATAAATTTTGCTCCACTCAAAAGGATGAAGAGAAGGTTTAGGCATTTCTAAAGTCTAAATGTATTGTTTCAGTAGCTGTAAGAGAAGTAAGTTTAATTTGCCATTTCAGGATACCAATTTAATTTTAAGTTGGGCTACATGTTAATTAAAAGAGATAGGAGTTTAATTGCCTTAGAGTGGGGTACTTTTGTGTTCCTGCAGAATAATTTTTTGAGTTATTGAGGGGCTGCTTGGCTTTGGCCAGTGAGAGTAAACTTGTGCTGTGACTCAAGATCCAAGAAAATGGATTTGCCTTCCCCAGATCCAATGTCTCCCAGTGACCTACAAAAGGACTTTTCCTATGTCTCTCCAGCAGTTTCTTCTTGCATGGCTGGGCTGAGAGCTCCCTGGGGACAGGCACTGTTGTCAGACACCTACCCATGCAGCTCCTGGCATGCTGGGGTTTCTGCTTACATACATGCTGCTGCAGTGGTAGCACGTTAATAAATGTCTCCCCTCTTATCTAAACGTTGTTATAACCGGTGAGTATTGTAGAAAATCCCACACCTGTCCTCTCCCAAGACTTTGAGAAAGAGAAGGGAAACACAAGCCAGCTGCAACTGGAAACCACAAAAGGTTTGATCAGAGTTCATCTCTGAGGTAGCAATACCAACCATGCTATTATAACCAACATTTGAACCTACAATGGTAAACAGAGCTGACATTTGTGCCCAGGAGAGGCTGCTAACATGTCATGCACACATGAGCCATGTGGGTGTTCCTTCAGATTCTCACACACTTTTACAAAAGGCAAGTATCAAATCCAGGCTGATACCACCTCCCTGCTTCTGTCATGTAGATGTAGCAGGTGGCTGGCGTGGTTGGGTAACGTAATGTTTGGATGTCTTCAGTCCTCCAAAATTAGCCATGAGGCTTCACTAAAAGACTTCCTGAACTGTAATATAAAAATAAAATGTCATGCATATGCTATACAAAAAAGGAAACAAAAGAAAGGCTGTAGTTATAAACGTAATATGAGCTTACCGGCCCAGGCTGCCACAAACATCAGTGCTGTAGGTTTTAATGTGCTTTGAAATAGAAACCATTAGCATCTCAGGTACAACAGTTCTAAATATACAATGATTTTTAATCTTGCCACAGAGACCATGGTATAAATCATTAATGTATTTTAGCACATTTTAGAGGCAGTGGAAGAAGGAATGCAATGATCCAGCTCTCTGCCACAATCCCCACTGCTCCCATGATCCCCATGAACATCATATGACAGAAAGGGACATAAATGGGGCAGAAGAATCCAGTCAAGCAGTTTTCACTCTTTTTTTTTTAATATTAATTTTCACAACATATGACCCATCTCTTCTCCCAGAACACAAGCAGTGGCGATAGGGTCAGCAAATGGGGAAATGGGGCACAAGTGTTTGAGGGGTCTCTTTCTCCTTGATACCTCTTCAACTGCCTTTAGTATCTCAGCAAGCTGGAATCAATGCAGTCAGAAGGCTGTGTTTCAGGGCAAGCAGTACTCTTGATCCCTCTGTTCCACTTTGCTGCTTCTCTCAAAAGAGAGGAACAGAGCAATCTGTCAGACAGATCTAAAAATGTCCCAGGTCTGGTTCAAACTGATATACTCACCACTAAGAGTCAGACTTCAAATCTGGTCCAGAATCAGTGGACTGGGAAAAATGTGGTGTGATGGGTTTGGAGGAATGACTGTCCTCAAACCAGAACTCCCACTCAAATCCCATCTATATGATAAGGTATACAGACCATGGAAAATGTCTTTTACTTGGCTACAAGACCTCAGGCAAATTTATTAAAAAATAATTGGTTGTGAGCTCTGACATATTATTGAAGCTCAGATTGGAAGCTTTGTCATTGAAGGTTTGGTTAGTGTGTGATATTGTGTATCCTACACGATTAAAAACAGTGAAATGAGAAAACCTTGGGGGGTTAGCAGGGAACAGCTGTCACAAGAAAGAGGGATACTGTTCTTTCATATTTTTCCTGTGTTGGACATAAGCAGCCTTCCTCACAGGTGGTATAACATGATGAGGTTTTTCTGCAAAAACTCGTTGAGTTTTCAGGTTCAGCTTTTTCTGTAAACTCTTCCCATTTGCTACTCATGAACCCTTTGTCCACTTCTGCCACCACCCTTCCCCACAGCTCATCACCATGATGCCATTAGGCTGATCTCCAATCAAATCTCTTTTTTCCACAGCACAATTACAGACCTCATTCCACAGGCTCCTTTCTCATCTCTTCCAAACACAGATGCCAGTTTCTTTTCCTTCTGCTCTTTCCACCCCTCACACCTACCCTTCAGTTTCTCTGCCTCTCCTGCTCTGTTCTGAATTTGGACTCCTCCCTTCAGTCTGATATCTGTAATTCCTAGGTTCTCTCCAAAAAAAATTTCAGAGAATGAGTATTAATTTATGCTGCTCTCTTCCTTGATTGTGTCCCTTGGAAACCTGTATCCCTCAGGACACCCATAGTGGGCATGTTCTCTCCTCTGTGGGATATGGCCCTGTGCTTTATCCTCCATGCAGCACTGCCTTGGGCTACTCCTTCTCTGCAGCTTCTTCCCAGCTGCCCTTCTTCTGGGTATACACGTCTCCTACCTTCTGGCTTCTGGTTCTCTTTCATCGTCTTTAGCCATCCTATGAAAGACACAAACAGGATTCCAGAGGGTAATTTCCTTCTGTGATTTCCTAGAGTCCTCTGGCACTGGTTTAAGTTCCTCACTCACTAAGAGCAGCTGACCTACAACTTCTGCTGCACTTTATCAACCAGAACACAAGCTTGGGTGCCTTTGAACAGTGCTAGACTACTTCATTGATGATTTCAAAGAGAAATCACTGTTCAGCTCTCCAATTCAGTGATACGTGATAGCCAAAGACTACTTAGTACAAGTCCATTGCAGCTGGCTTCTACTTTGTTTCATGGTGTTGCAGTCAATGGTGCCACGTAACCACACAGAGGGAAGCAGTACAGCACACAGCGAGTTTAGCAGTCACACAGGTAAGTTGTGGGCCAGACTGCTACACGTTGCATTAACTGTGCCTATCTGACAACTCTGAACCAGGTGTAAGTAAAAAAACAGACTCTGACTCTTCCCAGATAAATTATTTCTGAAATTTGTTGTACTGCATGTGCATGTAAGTCTGGAGAAGCAAGAATACCTGAATTTAAAGACTTAAATAGAAGATTGCAAGGCAGGAAAAGGTAAAGTTGTCACGTGTAATGAAGATAAAGTGCCTTTGCAATAAATTTAATTATGCAATAAAGTGACAGTGTGGTGCCCAAGGAATTTGCTCAAGGTTCCCAAGGTAGGCTTTCATTCATTTTGTCTTGCATTCTTGAGTGTTAGCAGCCAGACTTACAGGAGAAAACAAAAAAGTGTGTATATTACCTCCCTTAGTTGTCTTTTTAAAGTGTACTAGAGACAATATATATTATTTGGTTAAAGCAAATTCTTCAGTTTAAGAATGCAGAAGCCAAGAAGAATTTATTTGAAGTATTTACTTGGTTTCTGCATAACATATTCAAACGTAACATATCAGCTTCTTCAGATAAAAGTATCAGTGGTTTATTTCATTTTTTGCATAGTTTTCCACAAACACATTGAGCCATGTCTTTTGTACTCTGGTTCAGTAATGCAAAGGTAAATCTACCAGATAATTTATCTGTGTGACAAATATGATTGCAAACTTGGTGATAATTCTTCTGTTTCATGTGTATTCAGTCAGCTGCTATGAACAGGGTATTTGGGAAAGGGCCATGCAGCATGTACAGAAATAAGATCATAACTGAAATGGATGTGATCTTCCCCATTTGTGTGATTTTTAACCACAAGTTAACAATAGGTCTGTATACGTTTTTGGGTACGACGACTAACATTTCATGCTGATATATCACAGAATCATAGAATCACAGCATAGTTTGGGTTGGCAAGGGCTTTTAAAGGTCATCTAGTCCAACAGCCCTGAAGCAAGCAGGCTGCTGTAAGGCCTCCCTGGAATCTTCTCCTCTCCAGGTTGATCTGCCAGGAAATTTAGCCCACTTTTCCTTAGGAAGACTTGTAAATATTCCCCTGAGAAGGCAGAAGTACTCTCAGTATCTTCCTTGACACCGTCCCTCGAGTTGCAGCCCCTTCTGTTGCCTGTTATGTTGGGCATTCCAGAAGGCAATCAGGTGGTCTATGGGCATCCCATATTTTGTTCTGCGTTTGGCCTGCAAACTGGTGGTGTTTTGCTGTACAATCTTGTGGCTTGCTATATACAGATTTGGGCTTGGCTTGTACTCACTGTGGTCTAAAGTCATGTAGGAAGGATTAGAACTAGAGTCTCAAGTCAGAAGATGGTTAAGAGTTCTATGGAAGGTTTCTCATGGAAGGGGAATAAATTGTCCCACAGAATCATCTCTAAAGAAGGGATTACCTGTTTTCATTTACCACTGAGACTAATCCAAGCATCTCTGAAATGTTTTTGTGGCTAATGTACAGCTGGTATTGTGAGAAATACTGTAAATTGTGGTCAAATTCTCTTCTCAGCGATGCCCTTGTAAGGCTCAAATGACTGCTTTTTGCTGAAGGAGTAATGAGGTTTTACACTGTGAAAACTGAGTGCAGAATTTACCCCAGTGGTTGAATGTCTTTGACCCAATGAAGAAACTAAACACAGTCAAAGCAAAGCAGTAAATGAGCATTCCTCAGAGGTGTACTTATTTATATTGGTTAAAATTGTCCTTCATATTAGTTCCTAATTTTGGTCCTCATCCTACACTGGCCAAAGGCAGTAAAGCAGGTAAAACATGCTGATTTTCAAGCTGATACCCCTGAGATTGTAATGCTTATAATGCAGACTTTTGAGGAGCTATGCTCCTACCTGTACTCCAGAGCAACAGAAACCTGGACTGAGCACTGAGGGTCAAAGGGACTGCATGCCTGTGGGAGGCAGCCATGTCTGCAAGTATGGCAGGATGAGAGGAAGACCCTGGAGGCTGCAGGCAGGGCAGTGACATGGACCAGTTCTGCTTCATATCTGCAGCTGGGAGGGATTTGATTATGTTCACGGTAAGTTCAGCAGGGCATTACCTGTCCCCTTTAGAAAGTCTGCATATGCTCTGTAGTTTCTTCCCAAGATCCCATCTCCTGGGCACCTGGGAAAGCGTTCACTGCAAAAACATTGTGAAACCAGTGCCTTTTTTGGTTTTGTGTCAGACATAGAACTTTGACCATATAGTAAGGAAAATCCTATAACATGCAGGATATTTGGAAGCTCTTACACTGGCATGTAGTAATTGGGAACTCTACTGAACTGAACATCCAGGCTCCATGGGCCCGTGTTTTGACACACAGCTGGGACCAGGTTCTCCCAAGCCTGAATAAAAAGAAGTTACTCCTCTGTGCTTTTACTTTTGTTGCACATAGAAACTATCCTTCCCCTGAGCTATCTGACTAAGTGTGTTCAGAAAAGAATTGCATCTAAAACTAGCCTCAGAGTGTGATTTTGGCAATGTTATGTTTCCTGCAAAGCCTGATTCACAGCATGAGGATCACTCAGCTTGCAGCGTCCAGCCTCTAAAACTCATTGGCAAAGACCTTTGAACCATAAATGTCTGTACAGTTTGGGATATGTGGGTCTTCACAGAGTCATAGACTGGACTTTTGGTTGGCTGTGCATCAACGGCTGAAAAGAGTTTGCAGTCAATAATAACATGGTTCTTCTGTTCCCTCATCACTAAAAAGTGTGAGTGGGAGATGTAACACAGGAGTTATATTTTCCATAGTGGAATATAACTCAGATATTGCACAGGCTAGAGATTGGAGTCAGTAGGTTATACAACTTTCAAGAGTACATAAAAAATGTCTAAAGTCTTACTTACACTTTATATCGGGAAAAAATCATATATATAAATATATATAAAAGGTATCCATTCCCCTGATTTAAGCTCTTCCTGTTCCAGAGGTCATATACCTCTCTCTCTTCAACTGACAACATAGATTTTTAGACAAATTTAATAGTCTTTTTGCATTCCTGCCTGTTTCCCAAAGGTGGACTTGACCCTTGTGGAGATGAGGTACACAGTACTATACTGCTTGCTGTGCAGGCATGCTTCCTGTGTAAGCAACGTATTTGCTTGAGACCATGCATGCTTTAAGTTGCATCACAGGACTGCTAAGGTCAGAGATAAAGCTTGCACACCATGCTGTTTGCAAAACATCTCAGGGTGACTAGAAATGTGCTGGAACAGCCATATTATACCCTATGGAGCCACAAAGTTTTGCTCTAGAAAGTTAGAACTTGCACTGACCAATGTGTAGTAAATTACACATTCTTTTCAGCATCAACCTCCTACTTTGGTTTTCCCTTGACACCTCTGACAATTTCACAGGCCGTGACCTGTTTGTGTATCTCATGTAGAGGACTAGTTTTATTACAGATGTTAAAATGGCATCATACTGACTAGGAAGTTTGGACACGTGCTCTGAAATCAGCCTTTACAACTTATCTATGTACCTGCTTTTTTCATTGTGCATATCCTCACAGTGTGAGGCCAGGGATGCTCGTGGGACAGCACAGCACAATGCTCAGCAACCAGCACGACAGTCCCTGCTGGGTGTGGTGGCTCTGCTGAAATCCTACCATTTGGCTAAAGAGACCTTTCAGAAACCTTCACAACCTGACCCAAAGTCTGCTGGGAATCTCTTCAAGGTTTTGCATCAGAACACCTCAACCTGATTGTGATTAAATGCATGTAGGTGAATGTACCTTGACTTTTGAGAAAAGTCAAGATACTATAAAAGAACATTCCTATCTATTAGGTAGTAGGCAGTGAACTGACTGAATTCCAAGGAGCTGCAGTAAAGCATGATTATATTCACAGGCATGTTTTGTGGCTCTGTGTTTCCATCCTAGGTTTAAGGAGGAAAAAATGCAGTGTACAAATCCAAACATTTATAATTCAGAGAAATCTCTTTTCAAAATTCCCTGTCAGAAAATTGGCAAAATACTGTCTGTATGGACTTTTTGTATATAACAAAGTGCAATAACATGAAATCTTGCCTTAGGAGCAGAGAGACAGGTTCCATGAAATCTCTCTCCAGAAATATAGGTATTTGCATAGAAATCCATTGAATAGGTCTCTTTGGAGCTTTTGTGTTTTTCTTTTTGTCATGCTTGACTTGAACACGTTCTCCCAGCTGCTCAGGGAGCGTTACCATATTGCTTTTACATTAGTTTGCATCAGAAGAGAAAGACAACATAGTTTTGATGACCTCAGAACATATTTCGTGCAGAAAATTTTTCTCTTTCCCCTTCACGGTGAGAGAGCGTGTTGAGTTTTGCTGGTGTTCGAACTGCTTTAACAGAGCTGAAGTTAAGGCAGAGTTAGAGTTTATATATAGCAACTTGCAGCAGCTAGGGAAAGCAGCACATGTGCACTGGAGGGACAAGGACAGAGGTACCTAGGAACATCATAAATTAACATAGTGTGATGACATATGAGAAAAAGGCATGGTACTAAAGAATGAAATTGCTATTGCGATGGATGTTTATTTTTCAAGTTACAAAAGGTATGTTTTAGAGGCTATTAGTCAAAAAAAAGAAAAAAGGGAGGGGGATTTTGTTCAACATCTAACCACATGCTTCTGCCTGCAATGCAGAGAAACAAGGAGAGCATTGGATTTCACAGATAGCACCACAGACAGCTATTAAGGCCTAATCCAG
Source organism: Phylloscopus whistleri (assembly GCA_017589585.1). Taxonomy (NCBI): domain Eukaryota; kingdom Metazoa; phylum Chordata; class Aves; order Passeriformes; family Phylloscopidae; genus Phylloscopus; species Phylloscopus whistleri. The sequence continues at coordinate 3,887,293 of JADMLD010000683.1, read as the reverse complement.
TGTCACATTTCTGCTTAGTGCTGGCTAACTACCAGTCCAATTTGCTGGCTTCTCTCTCCCTGTGTTTCTTCATTGTTTCAAACCATGCAGAGACTTATCCTAATAATGGGTCAACCCTCAGCCAAATGTGTTCAATTGAAGGCCACCATGGGAGAATGGCAGGATATTGTCTTTCCAACAGCAAGTGAATTTCAGGCAGCTTAAGGCGGTATCCATTTCACTATAATGCTGGTTTATGTTACAGCCCTTTTCAAAGTTCTAATTGCCCTGTACTGCTGACATTTATAGACATCCCCGACTCTAAATGAAAACACAACACTGAGGTCAGGAGGAGGTTCTGGGACAGCAAAGATCCCAGGTGAGACCAAAGGAGGAAATTACTTCAAAACTTCCAAATGCCAAACATGTTGTGGTGAGGGGAGGAGAAAAGAGAGAAGAAAACCCAGAGGTGAGGGACACCCTATTCACAGCCTGAAAGGTATGGATGGATGCCTAATAGTGACTCTCGCCTGTCCACACATTCAACGCCTCGAGCACAGCTAATCCTCTCTCTCCTCAGTTTCTCTCCCTTAGGTATAAACGTCTTAAAGTATTTATTCATCTGGATGTTTGTGACTCTATTTTGGCCCAGCTCTTTATTTGTGTTACATTGGGTGAGCTCCAGCGAAGTCAGTGACTTTATGCCAGCTGGGAAAATGGTCTCATTGGAGAGGGGAAGTGCTCTGCCTACTACAGAGACAAAACTCACAGAGCTTCCTTCTTCTGTCCATCTTCCCTCATCTCAGGGAAACTGATTCAGCAGCAGTGATGGTAGGAAATATTGCTACACAGGCTGGCCCTTTCTTTGCAATGTACTGCACAACCTGTCAGCCACAATGCAGGGTAAAATGGGAGATAAAGAAACAAGGTGAAGAAACAAGGAGTGTCTATCACTCCTGCGGGGAGTGATCTGTTCAAGTGGTAGGCTTTCTTTGCTTTATATTACTCCTCTGGTGCAAATGGCTCCATTTTTCCAGGGTAAAAATATCTTCCAAGAACAAAAGAGAAGGGATTCTACTGTTTTGTGGACTATTATTTGTTCCCTTCTTTCTACAACTGTTCTTACACATTTCTAAGGGGTTTGAAACCTGGCTTGTGCTCCCAGCTTTTTTAACATCCCAAGTCAGGCAGGCAGGTCAGAGTGGCAGAAATCAGGGACAGTACTCAGGAATGCAGTTTCTTCATTCAGCCTCTTCAAAAGATGCCTATACCTTGAAGACATCAAGACATCACCCCATTCTACAAAAAGGAAACTTGCATCAGTGAGAAATGGTGAGGAAGAAACTCTGCAGAGCTAAAGCTTTGGCAGCCAGTGAGAATATATTAAAAATATATTTAAAACTTTCAAGTTTGTTAATTGAAATGCAATCAAGTTTACACGTAATACTTTATTTCTGTGGCAATAGACTGATATTACTAGTGGATATTTATAATGCTTTTATATGGCAATAAAACTTTCTTTTAAACATAGTCAGCTATGTGCTGATTTTCAGGTCCTTTGGTTTCAGTATTCTGTCATAGATACTCTTCTACACCTTTTCTGGTGTCTGGCAAACTATCTCATGGATGTGTGCCAGCCGTTATGCAAGATATTCAGTTGCTCTATGGTGACAGGTTAGAGTATTAAGACCAGATATTTAGGTTGCTAATGATGATAATGATCCAAATCAATCTCCAGTGCCTTTTAGTAGGAGATGAGTGGTAAAACACTTTTGAAAATCCTGTGATAAATGTCTTAATGTGTTTGATTCAGTTGCTCATGCACAGATACTTAGTGTTACCCCAGAGACCTTACTGTGTCTGAGAGAGGATATCTGCTACAGAGGACTAGCAGATAAGAATAGGATCTTCAAGAAAATTTCTGGACCACAGCATGAATATCTTTATGATAAGGGCAAGGGAGAGGGGGCAATTCTCCCATATGTTTAGGAGAATTGAGCCCTGGATGTCAGACAAAGCCTATACATCTGACCTCTCCTGATCAAAGTAAGTTTAAATTCAAAATTGTCAAATCAAGGGCAATTTCTGATAATGAAATAAAACTTGCAGTGTGCAGGAAGAAGATGACTTGCTTTTATTCTTTGTTGAAAAGAAACATTGCTGCCACATAGACAACTGGTAAAATTCAGAGGAAATCTAATCACTTCAGTGGGAATATTTTAATGTGCCACACTTAAGCAAAGAGCATGGCAAGATTCCTCTTCCTGGGATGGTTGCAACTGCACAGAATCAAAGAATCGAGTATCACTAACTTGTGATGAAACAGACAATGAGGAGAAGCTCACATTCTTCTGACTTGGTGTTTGTCTCAATTTTAAAAAATGCAGTTCAAGCTTTGAGTAACGGCCTGTTAATACAGCAAAGTTTCAGACCTCAGTGAATTTTAGGACCTTGTAAACTAAACCTGGACCTAAAGCAGTATTTCTCCCTAAGTCTGTGTCTGTTTCTATCTCCAGGCACTGACATAAGATTCTGAAGTTCCTGTTTACAGAGGCTGGAATACAGGTGTGGAAGTGATTCGTGAGCAGAATGCACAGGACAGTCCTCCTCCTTCACTCCTGCAACTCCTCCTCACTTACAGAGCTGAGACTTAAAAATTTGCTTTTCTTTCAGCATCCCACTCTTGTGTCAGGGTGAGTAAAGTAACATTTGTACTGTGTTAAGGTCCTGGTGGCTTTTTGCTGACACCTTGGGAGGCCTGGGCTGCAGCAATCTTGTCCAGCTTCACTTTCTGCTTAATCCATTCTTGTCCTACAAAGCATGGGAAACTCCAGAGCTGGAGAGAGGAAAAGCAGAGGGAAATCTCTTTCAAGTGTATTCACACAGCATCCCATCTTTGACTCTTTCCATAGCTATGACAAGTTGAGTAACTATTATCAATAGATCCAGTGACTACAAACAAACTCAGCTACTATTTTATTTTATTTTATTTTTGTAAGAGACTATATTTTAATCAAAAATTGTCTGACTCAAATGTATTACCAGAGTATAAACAACATTTTTTATCTCCTCTTTCTCCTCTTAATTTCTACCAAATGCCAATACTGTCTTAGGAGGAAAAATGTTGTTCTACTAATGTGATGTGCCAGTTCCCTTAAGCCCTTGGTAGATTTTATTTGAAACTTCTATTCTAGTTGAATTTGAGGCTGATTCTAGTTGCTCACAAAAAAATACGTCTCTTCAAAAATATGTTTAACTTAAAAATACATATGACTGGGAAGCCTATTTCAAATACAGCTTCTTGTTCTTACACTATCATTTCTGAGCTGAAACTCTGATCTATGTTTCCACTGTTTTCAGATTTCATCTTGTTAAAGGGAGTATTTGGTACGTAGCACAACATTCAGCCAACACTTCATTACATTTTGGGATCCAATTACTCATGCAGGGTTTTGGTTTTGTTTTTTGTAACTTGGTGTAAGTTTCCTTTTCCTGATGAGGTTTTATTTTAATTCCCTTCAGTCTGCAGTGTCCTGAAAGTATTTAGTGTTATTTTTTAAGTTGTGGTGGAGATACGGAATAATTATTTCCTTTTTAACAAATCTGGAAAAGAACCAAATCCGGATGAAATGCATCTCCAAGATTTTTGAGTGAAAGCAACATTAAAGGATATCTAATTAGACCTACAGTAATAACATCACCATTCCTGTTACGGGACATATATGTATATAAAAGCTTGTGATCTGCTGAGTTAGGAAGTTAGCAAGCTGGAGGGTCTACCACAATTTCTGAGTGCCCAATCAACTACACCACATATTACACACACCATGGAAATTATAACCTACTCTATAGCTTTTGTGTAATCAATTTGGAATGACCAGATTTGGTCTCAAAACAAGACTTCCAGGATGCAAAAACCACAGATCTGAACAAAACCACAACTCCCTATATGCAAACTATCACATTTTTATATAGCTAAGTGAATCTAAAGAATTTAAAACAAGATGCAGAAAATCTGAAATGCCAGCAAACTAGTTGTGCTGTTTGCCTATGACCACAGAAAATGACTCTGAATGTCCTATACAGCCTGTAACTTTTTAAAGAACATTTAATGGGTACATAGGAGTTGCCATCTATGGGTCCAGGCATATAGCCTCACTAAATCCTAATAGAGCGTCTCTTCTGCTTGTAGTTGCTCGGCTCCTGAATTCCAACACAATCTTGAAGTTATAAACTTCTTTACTCTCTGAAACATTGATCTGTGCCTGTCAATTTGAAGTAACATCTGTTCTTAAGAATTTCAATTATTTTGCTCAGCACTGATGTAAATTGTTGGGGTTTGGGTAAGGAATTTGTTTTTAGTTTCCCTCCTATACTGTATCCATTTGTCATTTTATGCAAATTTTGAAGTTTTTATTAATCTTGGCAAAAGACAGAAAATGGAATATCTTTAATAAGAAAGTCTAGACATTTTGGAATAGCCCAAGGCTGCCAAGCTGACATGATAGGCCAGTTCTACTCAAATAGAGATACAAGGCAGCATCTTATTTTTTAAAAGCCCCATTTATTTCTTCACTTTTCTGTTGCCTTATCCCATTTGTCATGAATATGGTGAAGTTTAATGAAGTAAAAAAGAACACCAGAGGATAAATTTATACCAGGCATTGCAAAGTCTGCTTTCAAGATATATTCTGAACTGTATTTCTCTTTAATACTCATGTCATTCCAGTGAGGGATGTGGCAATAAGTTCTGGTGGGCTTGTTTTAACGAATTGGCAGGGCAGTGAACTGATAAACTATTCTAGATAGTTGAATAAATGTACGCCTGCTCATATCCTTGGTTATTCAGGCATCCGTAGGAATTTTGTCACTTTCCCCTCTAGCCAACGTTAAGCATAGACATGATGATGCCTGCCTGTTGTGACTCTATACTGTAAGAATAGGGACAGTGCTTGCTTCAGAAGAGGTGTATCTCTTTACAGCAACTGGCCTCCACATTTTTGAGGCTAAATTTTCAATATTAAAAATTCAACCAATTCACATCATGCTAACAGTAACCCTCATTTTCAGGCCAGAATGCACAGTCATAAATATTCCAAGTCTCTTAAGGTCGTAAAACTCTAGTCCTTTGACACAGCATGTATCAGTCCCTGAGCTGCCCATTTTTTCTTCCCTTTACAACATTTTAGGAAGAAAAGAAAAATGTTTGCCATGACTCTTTTTTTTTTTTTATGATACTTTTGAAAATTGCCCAAATCCCTTCTGCTAGGAGGAACAAGAGTGTATAGAAACTAGATGGAAACTGTCTTCATTTTATTGTTCAAATTTTACCCACAGAGGCAGCTGGGGTGAGGGTCCTGGAGGGGAAATGTTTTTTAAGACAGAGACAGAGGTAGCTGAAGCTGTGATCTGAATGGAGAGGCTGCACAACTGTGTGGCCACAGCTGCTTGATGTAATACAGGGGCACATATTGCCCAGATTGATGGCTCAGACAACTAAAACTGTCTCCTCTCACCTCTGTGATAAATCTGTGCTTGCAAGTTATGGTTGCTTGAGAGCAGAGAAATAAAAGATAGGCAGCTACAAGTATCTGGTTAGAGAAATAGCCGAGTAACCTGAATCGGCTTGCAACACAGACATGTCTGTTTTGACACACAATAGCACAGTATGTATCGTCCTTTTCTAAGCTCCAGGAAAATGTCCTGCTTTCTGCTGAGCCCAGTGAAATAGATCTGGGTTCTCTGCAACCCTCCTGTTATCATTGAAGTATTTAAACACCTTAGCTCTCATCTCCATCATGCTGTGAATCAAAATGACAGTCAATGATCTGAAACTTTAAGCCGTTAGTCAAGAGTTATTAAAAAAGTATTTGCGTGTAGAGTCAATAAAGAAACAGTTTTACTGCTTTGTGGGGGAATGGCAGAAGATTTCCTTTAGTGTGTGATCAATACTGGACCAAAAAATGGTTAAGCCCAAATCATGTTTTTCTCTATCCTGCAGCTTTTTTATAGAAATCAACACATTTCCTGAGCACTAACAGGAGTTTCTGATGGTTCACTGTTCTCAGACAAAAACAATTGCCCAAGGTTGGGAACCCAATGGTCCTGTCCTTGGGGCAGAGCTGTCAAGAATTAAGAGAATTTGCAGAACACTTCTTTGTTTTTCTGAAAAGGTCTCAAATTCATTGCATTTTCAAGAAAACAAATGCAAACATTACACAGAGAGGTTCTGCCATCAGGAAAATATTGACCGGGTGCATTCATGGTAAAGAACAAAGTATAAATATAAACAAAACCCTGACAAAGAAAGGCATTTAAACATTTTGAAGAATGTGTTCAGAGTAAAACATCTGCATAATCACTTGGTCACAAGTGATTCAAAATACAAAATACAAAACTAATCTCTAATTTTTCTAGAGGTGAAATTGAACAATGTGGTTCTGGTTTTCTGATGTGACCACTTGTATGAATCACACAGCTCAATTCAGTACAAAAACTCTGTCAGATGAGAACAGAAATTCATCCACAGAAATTATCAAATCCAGAATACAGTTTTTGCATAATATATACATACAAAGTGATCTATGCATATATGTCTAAATGCTTTTTCATTACTTCCCAAGCTCTTGCAAGGCATAAGAAATCAACAGAGTCAAACAGCCCACCACAGCACATTCCCCTAGCAAACAGAATGCATTTATCAAACAGAAACATATTTAAAAACTGCAGTGTAGCTTCACACAGCTTAAGCAGATGTATTATTTAGTGGTGAATTTCCTGGGTGGTTTGGTGGGGACCTAAGAAGGTCCTAAAGTTCTTCTTGTACCAGAACGCTGAGTGGTGTTTCCCAGAGTAGCAGCTATACCATTGACCAGCCTATTTGCTCTCATCATATCTGTTCTCAGCACTGTCATGTCTCCTCTTTGCCCAGACAATTCTTTTTATCATTCATGAAGACAAATCTAGTATAATTTTCAGTCTACAAAAGGAAATGCTTTAAGGGGATGGTCTGCAGGTAACCCAAAAGTTTTGTATTTTTTGTATAATTGGTACCATCTATTCATTGTGGTTGGGAAGGGGTGGGGAGGGTCTGAATTGTAGCAGCACATGCTCAATTACACCTTATGTGAGCTACCCTTCTATGGAAATATATGTGGAAAGGTGTGAAGACAATACATGCTACTTTGCCTATGCCTGGAAACAGTTGTGCTTTCTCTCACCTCCCCTAACTTTAGACATCTGCCCATGGCAGTGAACTTCTCTCTCTCCACTGACAGAAAAAGAGATTTACAAAGTCTCTGCCTGTAACTTAAGCAGCATTGCCAACGATCTGAAATAGGTGGGATGATTCTAACTTTCTGTGGGGTCCTGCCATGGTCCTTCTCTCCTTAAATGTCTAGAAGCAGCTTCAGTAATGAGACATTTTAATAATTGAAATTGCCCTTGGTGAGCCCAAGATTACACACTGCTATGTACCCAGTTGTTCATGATGGCTAATGCTGAAAATGAGCCTAGCAGGTAGCCTTGCATGGCACTTCATGATCATATACCTTGGACATGTATCCTAGCTTTCACACTGACAGAGTAGCTAATTATAAAAACAAATTGTAAGCCTATCTGTTTGTCCTTGCTTGTTGCCAAGTAATGTTTAGTTTCACATGGGACAATAGTATCAAAATGCCTGAACCAAGGCTGATATATAATAAGAGAATGATGCTAAGAGAAAACAATTGCAATAAGTAACTTTCCTCATAAGGAAAAGAACCAGAAAGCTATAAACTGCTCTACCATTTTACACGCTTTTTTACTTTACCCTTAGTTTGTATCTCTGAGGATAATTTTCATTTCATGTATTAAAGCTAGGACTACCATTTCAGCTTCTTCAATATTAGTAACAAATGAAGAAATATGTAACTCTCTTTATTGACTTACAAAATCTCAATAATTTCTTGAGCATTACATGTCAAACCCTGAAAGATCAGGTGAACATTTTTGTTTGTAAAAATCATGAAGAAGTTAATATGGTATAAACTATCCAAATGAAGTTTGGATCCATGATTCCAGAGCTGTCTGCTTACTTTGTGACTTTGATCCAGCCAATGTCTACAGCTATGCATAGTTTTACATATTCTGACCTTCATGTTTTCAGTGAAAAAGATGCAGCTAATGCACAACTGATTGCAGATTCATATCTTAATCATTATCACAACACAACAGAGATCCTTTTCACAATTGTACATCTTTTCAAGTTGTGATAACCTGACTAAAATTAACACACTTCCTAAGGCATGGGAAGTGAACAAAAATGAAGCCTTGCTCAGAATACATTTTTTTTCCTCCTTAGGATTTCTGATTAAAGCTGAATCCACCAACTCCAAAATTTCCGAAAATTTTTCCAAGTTTAGCCATTTATTTTCACATATGTTATGTTCAGATTTATATCCTGTATCTACAAGTTTTTAAACTGAGCCTCTTAGCATGTGGGGGACTTGAGCTGGCTTTTCTATTAATGCTTCACCCCTGCTGAGAAGTACCTAATGTGCAATCTTTTGCTTCTTAAATTCTACTCGGTTGTCCAAACCCAGGCAAAGACTGGAATTAGCTGTCCATGGGTAAAATTCCTAAATTTCAGTTCAGTTGACAATATCACATTCTTTTTGAGGTTCTAAGAATTGCGAATCCTTTTTATTTCCCTTGCTCAGTAGACAAAGAAAATCTCTGTGGCTGAGACTCAAGTCAGTCACAAGCACCATGACTTCAAACAAACAAACAAAAACCAGGAAAACACTTATTTTCTTCATTCTCTCCAATTCATAATTGTTCCACCTCTTTATGGCTTGGTCTTTCCACCCAACATTCTGGAGGCATTTTTGTTCCTCATGACCCCTAAGCATTTTCTCTGGATGTCTCTGCCTGTAAAGAGAGGTAGACTTGGCTTTTGATTTATCAGCTAAGTCCCTTATGAAAATGAGGATATTTTTCCTGTTGTGGTGGAGAAAGGGTGCTTGCAATGGCTTGACCTGTCCTGACAGCTCTCTGTGTTTATTAACTTGCCTGAAACTTTTGTTTTGGGATGTCAGCCATTAATCTCAATCAATGTTGAATTTTTTATAGAAGACCTCTGGAAAATAGTTTTCTGTTAAAACTGTTCTAGTTTTATAGCAAAACACTTATCTGTCATATAGAAAAATCTGAAACAAAATAGTTTATATATGTTAATATTTTGCTAAAATTATGTATTATTGGACTTTGTTTAATCACATCTTTAATTTAAATGAAAATCTGGCTCCTCACTGTGACCAGAAGAAAAAATACATTCATCTCCACCATGTTTTGTCCAAAGACACAATAGCAGGTTCGGGGACAGTACAGGCTATTTCTGGATAGCAGATGCTCTGTAGTGTGATCTTTATTCATTGGCTGCAGGGATTTTCAGGCAGACTGCCAAACAGCCCATGTGCCTCTGCTTATTGCCACATTTCTTAAAGGTATGTTTTTAATTGGGAAAGGGAGAGATCATATGTGATTTGCTGTGCAGTTCTTGATAAGTAGTATTTTACATTAAGGGCTATGCTATTTTTTCACATGCAGGGAGCTTTGGAGAATGTGATCTCCAACAAGTGCACATTAAACTATGAAGCTCCATAGAACAAAACTGTTCCTAAGAAGAGGGGAAAACTGGGAAATTATTGACACCAGGCTGTAGTTCAGGCCCTTAGATAAGTGTGTGCAAAATGCACGTTTCCACCTGTAGAGAGCAAGTGACATGATCATGAGTGCATTCCTTCTCCAAGGCAAAGTACTCTTACCAGGCACTTTTAGTCTCTACCTAGACCTGAATTTTCTTCTATATTTTTTACAATATACCCCTCCCATATGGCAGTGGATAAAACACAGATTTACAGATGATTTTAATTCCAGGATTTGATGGGCAAGACAAACATATGGTTTGCATCTTCTACAGCTCATCTAAGATTTTACAGATTTCCAGATCACCAGATCCTTAGGTCTTCATCTGTAGATATAGGATGTACCCCTGTAGGGATAAAACTATAGGATTTTGTCTTAGAAAAACCTAAAATACAGTAAAAAGATTGATGCATCTCTTCACTGCAATTTAGAAAGGTACAATTTTCACATTTGAATGCCTAGAACAAATAAATCAATTTCTAACTTTTAACTCACTTCAGGTTTGTAAGACTTGATTTCAGCACCTCCAAATGAAAATGTCATCTGGGTATATAGATGTCTTAATAGGGACCTAGTTGGGCTTCCTCTTACTTCATGTATGTGCCAGCAGTGTAGATGTACATCCGAGTTGGTCATCCAACTCTTCTTTCAGACAGAGAAAGAGGCTCCTGGAAGGTGCTTATCGTGTCTTCCTGAAATGGAATTTTACAGTAGATCTGTTAACCACACCCCAAAAAGGTGTTGTTTTGTTTGTTGTTTGGGTTTTGTGTTTTGTTTTTTTTTTTTTTATTTATTTAATGCATTGGCAGGAAAGAAAAGCTAGGGATTTATTCCTCGTATAGACATCTGTCTTGTGGATGCCACACACACCTTGCATGCTAACCCACAGAGCTAATGAAAAACAACCAAGTTAAAAACTGGAAGCAAGAGGGAAGTGATATGAGGACAGAGTGGAACTGGTAAGACTTTTTTAATTAATGCAGCCTGATTTGGCTGTTACACAAGCCCTCCTTCATGTTCTTCAGCATCACAAATAGCAAGCAAGAAAGAAAAAACACATTTTTCTGATGTGCTGAAGTTGCCCAGCTTTGCCTACATCAGCTGACTGGAAGTAAGTCTGAGCTTGCTTGCAGACTGCTGGGATGAGCAAATCTCTGAATGCGGGAGGAATGGCACCAGAGGGAACCAGCATCCCAACTGCATTGTAATGCAGCCATGGGGCCCTGCAGGAGCTGCTGCCACCTCTTGTGCCTGCACCCACCTCTGAGGGCACCCTTTCCACCATCCATCTTCCATCTGTCTTATGCTTCACCACCTTAGGAAGATTTTGTGGTATATCACCAGTGGTTGAGAAGACTATATCAAGATGTACGACTAGAAATAATGAAGTAGAAATTAAAACAAACAGAATAAGTATAGAGAAAATAAAAGTTTCCTAAAGTTTCCTGCCAGTGAACTCTCAACAAGCATAAAAGAAAAGAAGTTTGTAATTTACAGACATTTTCTTAAGTGTCTTCTAGCCTGACCTTCAGAGACACTACAGAGCAGGCAGTCACAATGCACTCACAGATTGATAAACCTGCTTATGATCTAAAGGTGCAAGGGCCCATGACATTTCTGAAAATATCTCTGCAGGTGATCTGCTACTTTAATAACTTTATATATATGCACCTTCTTCCACCTTCTTTAACCTTGCTAGAGCGCCTACTCAACTGTCTTCACAAGATCTCCTGTGTTGCTCCACAAATTACCAAGATATAAATAAAAATATCCTGACTTTCATGCCCACTCCCCCTCTAAATTATCCAACCCTTTCAGGAAACCCAACTGACTGGTTGACTGTAGATACTAGTTTAAATTGTATAGACCAAATCTGCTAAGCTTTCATGATGTTTTATGAGTTCTCCTCATAAAATATTGTCCTCTCAACTGGAGAACATTTTGGGTTTCCTTTCCCTTATGCATCCTGATTGTTAGGGTTGGGATATTCTTTAACAGAATTTACCTTAGACCATGTGAAAAATTAGTTGCATAAAGCCTAAAAAAGATGGAGATGGTCCATTGCAGGGTATGATGCTGAACTGGCACAGGACAGATTAAAGTCAAAATGGCCAAACCTGGGCTACAGGAGGCTGCTGTGTGTCGTCAGTTGGCAGGGATTTTCTCGTGTACATTACTACTGGAAAGCATCCTAGAGTTGGAGAGAAGGGACAGAAGCTCTTTCCCATCCTTATGGGACCATGAAAGGGTATTGCTGCTGGCAGGGAAGAGAAAAGGGGAATGGATTCATCAGTCAGGAACATCAGGAGTTCCAACCTGCTCGCCCTACTTGCCAGTTCCCCAGATAAACTGGGAGTCTGAGGAAGGAAGGAAGGAAGGAAGGAAGGAAGGAAGGAAGGAAGGAAGGAAGGAAGGAAGGAAGGAAGGAAGGAAGGAAGGAAGGAAGGAAGGAAGGAAGGAAGGAAGGAAGGAAGGAAGGAAGGAAGGAAAGGTGTCTGCAAAAAGTTCTCAGACACCTAACAAGTCTATGATGATAAAAATAAAAAGGAAAAAATCCCCATAGTTTTATGTCTGGTCTGAATGATTAAGCAGCTTTTTCTGTCTCTGATATCTATGACTTCATACTTGTGTGTTGAAACACAGACTCCACTAGAACTGATGACGAAACTCTCACTGAATTCCAGGAGCTAGGCTTTTATGTGCAGTGTCTAAGGAGAACTTTTTACTAATTTTAAAAGTCCTAAGTGCTATTTGAGGAAATTCAAGCTGCCATAAAAGCTATTGCTGTATTCCTAGTATTGCAAGCACATTTCCCTTTCAAAAGAGATCTGTACAAGTATTTCCCTAAGTCTTTTTTTCTGCTTCTTATTGTCTTTAACAATAGATATTTACACTGATCAGGCTGAGACTTAAAAACTCGTTATCTTACAGATGGGTAAGTAAACCTTAATGAAACAAAAGATTGGATCTTCAAGTCTATTTGGTCTGTATGCTGCCTATCAGGGTTTTTATGTTGCTATTTCCTGCTACTCACAGCTGAAGTGAAGCTCTCAGGCTCCACTGGTGTACAGCTACAAAGGGAATAAGGGACATCTGCAGGGAATTGGGAGAAGCCAGTTCATTCCACACAAATGTGCCCATTGCAACTACTGTGAAATGTGGAAAGTGGAAGAATACTTTGATTGTTCCATCTCCATGCTAAACTCCCTTCTCAGTACCACTGTGGCACAGGTGTACTTCTGGTTCTCCTTTATTTCCCTACCTGGAAAAAAAAAAAAAAGGTGACACCACTTCTCTTGTGCTTCTACAATTCTTGTTTGTTTGTTTTGTATGTTTGTATGTATGTATGTATGTACGTATGTATGTTTGTTTGTTTGTTTTGGTGGGGGAGAGCTAATGAGGGGAATGTATCATTTAGCTGGCAACAGTTCAAGTTTTCGTTTCAGTAATTAAATATTCATGAACAGGGTAAGAAGGAACTACTGTGAGTGCACCTATGTAGTTTAGAGCTTTTTCTTTGATGATGGGAAGAGGTATGAGAACCTTCTCAGGGCAGGAGAACATTCAATGGTGCTTACATTTCCTGAATGCCACAACACACCACACATTCTCTGGAGAGGGCAAGGGGAACTGTTACCAGTTCTAGTTGTCATGAGAGGGAATGGCTAAAGACACCTCTTTGCACAGACCTGGTTCACATAGGCATTTTCTCACCTTTGGGTGAAGAAGGCAAAGCAATGCCTTCTGTGGATCCCAGAATCTCTTAGACCATGAGTTACTTGGGCTTTCTGGGCTTTTTGATTACCCTTCTACAGTTTTCCCCTTTTAACAACTGCAGCAGGCACTGGAGTATTTCCAGTCCATCCTCTGATGGTGGAATGTTCAAACTTCCACTTCTGGAAGGACCCAGACATTGCATGGCTCATCATCAGTTTCAAAAGGAAGGAAAGGCCAGGGTTTCCTCACCATGTTTCCTCATCTGTGTCCAGATTTCCACTTTCACCCATGCTACCTGGGTAGTTTTGGGAATATAGTCAAACTCAGCTCCCAAGAAGTACCAAATGCCTAAAGCAGATCAAAAAGGTTGGGTGTGCTCGGTCATCCTAGCTTGCAATTAAAGTGAACAGAAAAATAAATGTACAACAAAGGTGGCAGGTTGTCACACCACAGTACAGCACAGCATGATTCTGTTTGCTGCTGGCTTCATCCAGAAAACATCATTTGGCTGGACTGCTTTCCACATCATCTGTATGGCAATGTCACTTGCTGTCCTTTCGTCACTATCTGATGTGGTTGATATCTGCACAGTTTCATTCCTACAAAACACTAGTTGCTTTTGCCATTGATTTTTGTGCAAGACACTTCCCCATGTTCTTTCATTTTTAATTCATTCTCTTCTTTGCTTGCCTTCAATGTTCCCATGTGGTTATAATTGCTTTTAGTGAATCTATGCTCCTTAAGAGAAGCATAAAATCAGCATGCTGGCATAGCCCACAGCAGACAGATTGTAAAGTTGTGTTTGAGTCTGTTGAGGTTTCTTTCTTTGCTGACAGAACTGGACAACAAGATCTGAAAAGAGCAAAGCTAATTCAGAAAATCCTAGTTCTGTCCTGCAAATGTCAATTTAGCCTGCCATTTTTGTCATCTTATATGTGAAATAGTGAGGAAAAAAACCCAGGTTTGATTAAAAACCTGTTGATAAAAAACATGCACACAGCACAACAGATTATATGAATATCATTGTCAATCTTTCTACCAAAGTGTTGGGAGTTGTTTCCCTTTAGTGTTCCACTTTGTACAAATTATCATTATTGTCTGGGTTTTTTCAGATATTGAGGCCTCCTAAAAAATCTTTAGACAATGATTAACTCAACCAACCATAAAGCAAAGCATAAGTATTTTGTTTTGAGGCAGAAGAAATGGTATTGTACAGAAAAGATTCTGCTATGCTAACAAGCCCCCACCTATATTTCCCAAGATAAACAACTGTAAGACTGCGGGGTTTTGATGCCTCTAAATTTATTCCTGGCTCCTTCTTCCATAGGTATTTAGCATGAGATATATTAACTGAGATATATTAACTGATCAAAATTATACATACTCACCAACCTTCCCTGTGTTATAAAATAATTAAACTAAAATACATTAGATTATCACCATACAAATTATCAATAAGTCATTCATCATCTTGAAGGGATTTCTAACAATTTGGGTACACTGCAAGTCTGGCCAAACAAGAATAAGTTCCCTTTTCTGGGGAAATTCCTTGGCATCAGTTCTTCCCATATTCTAAGAATAAGAAATTAGTTGTGTGTGTTTAAAAGAGCAAAGAAAAAAATTCATGGAAGCAAATAGCTCTTCCCCACAAATGCTTACAGACTGAATATCCTGAGAGAGAGTTTTTGAGATACTAGCAGTAAAATTGCATGTGACAGAAGAAATATTTTTTTACCAGAAAAATCAGCAAGAAAAGAACCAAAATGATGTCTGGAAGTAACAGAAAGCAGAAATACTAGGGAAGTTTTTTGCCATATAACAGGCTGATTTCCAGCAAGAAGGGAAAGCTAAAGAATTATAGTTTATGCGTATAAGTCAAGAAAGTAGAAACTAACAAATTAAATTGTATTAACACAAAATATAAATAAATACCATATTTATATCTGGATGCTGAAAAAAGTACTGACACTTAAATGAAAAAGTAAGACTTTTTTTTCTGCTACTCTGAATACCTCAGTATTTTATAAAATTGCCCAGAAAACCTTCGAAACAAGAAAGTGAACCCTGCCTGTGCTGAATGGACGAATATTTGTTGGAGAGAGCTAGGGTCACACTACCAAACAGAATTACATTTTCTGTGGTGGTTTTAGTAGCCAAACAGCAGAGAATACGTTGAAAATGTATAGTGTACTTGTCAGTTAGATTGTGGTTTTCTGAATATTTCCAGACTATAGACATGGAAAAAAGCTTCCAGGAAGTAAAATCTCACTATACTTCCCAAATATCCAGACAAAATATGGAGAGATATTTATGAAAGGCTTGGATTTCGCTCTTCTGTGTATTAGTGTTTGGACTCTGAACATATGAGAAGGCTCAAAGAATGTGTATCTTACAAGCTAATGTGCCATCTTTGTTGCAATGAATTATGATATGGAAAAGCTTTGCCAGTCTCTGTGCAGGAAAGTTTGCTGTGCTGGAATCAAGGTTGTCCGGGAGAGCACTTGGCTTCATTTCCTGTGAGATTGCTCCTTCCTTGAGATCTCCTTTTTCACTACAAACTTGTCATATTCTGCAGCAAAGGAACCAGGAATTCAAATGAAAAAAAACTGCACTCATCACATGATTGTGTTTCAACCTCAGAATATATATGAGGGCCTGCTTAACCTCTTGATATGGTCTTGCAAAAAGAGGAAGAGAGGAAAGGAAAAAGATAAAAATAAAATAATTTAATGAAATGAAATGAAATTAAATTAAACTAAAGGGTAAATTGGAACATTAGATAGAATTCCCAGTGTCTTCTTTAAAAGAAATGTACAGAAGAAAGACCCTGAGATTAGCTCAGCTGGTTAGAACATGGTGCTAATAATGACAATGTTTGTGGGTTCGATCTCCACAATTTAGAGTTGATGTTCTTTGTGGATCCCCTTCAGTTCGGAATATTCTGTGATTCTGTGAAAGCAACCACAATGTCTGTTGAAGTTTTGGGGTTTTTTTTCCTTGTTAAGTAATTTTATTTATTTTTTAAAAAAATTGGGATAACATCAGGATAGCTTGATTTATAGCATAGACTTAGAAGCAGCTTTCCCTGGCCTGCCTGAGAGAGCCATGAACTTCAGAGCAGGATGACAAGGTGCAGTGAGGAGATGAGTGCAGGGAAAGGAAGCAAAGAATGCTTGTCTTTGCCATCAAAATTTTACTCATGCAATTGTCCTGAGAAAATATGATATTCTAAGTACACATTTTCTGAAAAAGCTGGATTTTGTATTGTTGTTTGGAATTCCATTCTATTGGGCATTTCCAGAGCTACAAGTAAATCCATGCACAACCTTCTATAAAACTTGGTATCACCTATTCCAAATTAATTACTTCTTGCTCTAATCAATAAAGCTGGGGGGTGGGGAGAAGAGTACTTATCTTTCATAATAAATGCAGAATTCCTGCTACTAGATTAAATTTAGAACTGCAACAAATTTATTTTTAAATGTCCTACAAATAGCAATATCATAAAATATCATGATGCTTATTCTGTCAGCATGTCAAAATATCACATGAGAAGTGCAAAATTTTTTGAAACATTTACTAAAACTTGGGGTTCAGTACATGACAAACCTCAGTGGCATCTTTAATTTGTGCAAACCTAACAAATCAGTTGTGCCACACACAACAAATAGATATTTCATCAGCTCCAGTGAGACTTCCTGAGCCACTTCCCTAATTAAAGGAAAAATAGGTACTAAGTTCTGTTCTCAGATATATTTAAACAAAACTGGAATGATTCCGGTTTCAGTCAAGCAAATTAGTTTAGCTTCCTAAAGACGTTGCACTGTGATGTAATTTATATCATCACTCAATTTCCACTCAAGGGGAACATTTAATACTGTCCACAACCTGCAAGCCTCTTCTAAAGAAAATAATTCATACAAATCTATACACAAGTGGAAAAGATTTTTTGAAGCTTGCATGTAATCACTTTGGTCTCTGAATTGTGAAGCTTTCCTGCATTGTATCATGGTCATGCTTTGCATACCAAGAGATATTAGTAATGGCTGTTAAATTATCCTGTCATAAAAAAAAAAAAAATTGCAAAACTGATGTGACATTTGACAGGATTACTGCTTGCAAGAAGGGAATTACAAAATGCAAGAAGCTGAAAGGATGATAGCTTTCTGTATTTCTTCATATTAATTTTATTGGATGTTAATCTTTCTATGCTGTTTCCAATGCAGGGAATTATGTGGGACAGACTGTCAGATGTGTTTTCTGTCTGCTCTTAATTGGCTTCCATTGATGTCCATGAATTTAGACATTCACTTTAATAGCAGATTTTATTCAACATTAGGCATGTTTGGAAATTGCTTCTGCAAGTTACTAGCGATTGGGAAAAAATATTTTCCTTAGGCTGAGCCCTCCTTTGGTTAAGTATTGCCTCAAAATAGATCCCACAGTGGGACAAATGTGTTTGTTACTTAGATATGGTCTGCCAGATTTTCATGTGGAATATTTCAAGCCAAGAAGGGAGGATGACCTGTACCGTTCAAGTTCTTCATGGGCGTTTAACACCCACAGTTTGAAACCCTATCTCTGTTTATTTTCTCAAATGAAAACTGAGAGCATGTTTCTGGGTCCTAGGTTTGGACCAGACCTCCCTGCCAGTGAGGCCTGGCAGGAATGACTGAATAAGCAACCGTTTTGGGTCATGCTAAAGTAACCCCAGTTTGCTGGCTGGAAAGAGCAGCCAGAACTTGCAGTTGCTCCCGGGCTGGCTGACAACTGAAGCCTGTTGTTGCTAGCCCTTCCCCTGACCTTCAGCTTGACTTTTGGCTACTGACTTTGTTTTGGTCCCTGAACCCAGATCCTCATACTAAACACTGATTTGGACTGTGTGTGTCCTATTGCTTAAACAAAGGTCATGTGATAGGTTTTTCAAGTGTGGAGAGTAAATCTTAAGAGCCTCATGTCTTTTCAGAATGTATTAGGATGGGCCACCCCTAGTGAATTTAGTGCAGGTGTTCCCTGGTGTCTGGGTTAGCTGAGTGTGGATTTGAACAGCTACTGCATAAAGCCATCCTCTCATTACTGCAACCAGATGTGCACACCTCACGTGAGGTGCTAGGACTCATAAGGACATATTCTGTGGCTCACAGTGCAGAATAAAGTGGTACTACCCTGAATTGTTTTCATTACGTGTTGGGAAAGACCCTGTTCCTTTCCAGATGCCTATGCTGAAGTGCTCACAGCCCACCAACTTAGCAACATTTCCTTCCTATTTGTTATGTTCCATATTTCTGTCTAGGATTTTTTTCTAACAGATGGTAAGACACAGACTCTACAGGCCTGTTCTAACTGTTGACATTAATTCAGCTTTCATTCCAGAGCCTCAGAGCATATTTTGAGACTCGAGGTGTACAGTAGGGCAACTGGCATCTGAAGAAGGCTGCTTGGCTTTGTTAAGGAGATCACAGGGATTACAAGTGGATACAGCAGGTTTAAATAGCTGTAGCATTTCCTCATGCTGAATGTCAATATTGGAACAGAGTGCCAGGAGTGCATTGCCATGCTTTCTGGGGCAGGCTTTAAGCAGTTGCATGAGGGGCATGCTCCAGATAGGGATGCACAGATAGGGATGCACAAATAGGGATGCACAGATAGGGATGCACAAATAAGAAAAAAAAGTCAAACCAGAAATGGGTGGTTGTTTTTAAACATCTCCCTATAAACTGACCTTCAGATGGCCAAAGCTTTGTGGTTTATAAAAATTTAATGCTGCCAATTGCAAAGGATTCTAGTGACAGGTAAGTCATTGCTGTCATAGACTCCTAAAATTCCTGAAATCCTTCACAAAATTCAAATTTCAGGACTTCCATGTGGTTTGTTGAGCTGGATGTTTAAGAGGAAAGAGACAATAGAGTAATAATCTGTCACTAGCCTATAATGCTGACATGCATTGGGTCTGAATTGGCACTAGAAGAGCTGAACTTAGCTCAGAGCAGGCCCTTGATAGGAGCATATCTACCTGTTTGTGGGCCTCTTTTAAGCTTTGGTGAGAGAGTACAATGAATACTGAGGAAATATGTGTGTTACCAAAAAAGTGCCAGAGTTCATTCTCCAATACAGTGCCTTGAAATTTCTGCTACAAAAAAAAAAAAAAAAAAAAAAAAAAAAAAAAAAAAAAAAAAAAAATCCTGGCACCACTGTGCCAGCAGGCATTGAAATTTGGGCTAATAGGAACAGGTTGCTAAGTGAGGTTGAAGAAACCCAGTTCATTATAAGCTGCTGTGAGATTTGTGCACTGTGCAAGTGCTTGGGGCTTAAAGCGATCTCAGGTCAGCCAGTAGACTGAAGCTACACATTGGGCTTTCAACCCAAATTTCCTCTGAAACCTCAAGTAAGTTAAAAAATGCTAAAAACATATGGAACAATATACCTATTGCAGTACATCCTGCAATTTCACTTGCAAGAATTGCAGGATTTCTATCACTAATGCCTGCATTGTGCTCCATTGGATACTGTAAACTACTTTTTATGTATTTTATGATGTGGTATCTCTACTTAGAGGCTGCCCTGAGTCCCACGTGCTAGGGACCAAAAGTGAAACAAAGAAAATGGAGATCTTATGTTCAACTAAAGCTTTATGTAGAAAATCTCAGTTTAGCTCAGGGAATATTTTCTACCTGAATAAGTGATTTGCCAGTACTAGGAAAGATCTGGAGCTGTTAATTTTCCCATAGTAAGAATAAGGTCAGTGGTGTCTAGATTGCTGTGTGGATGGCTTTTCTCCATTGGCCTCTCCAGTCTGGTCTTCGTTCTTACCTGTACAGGGGTCAAAGAATCCCAGTTTGGGGTTGTCTTGACTGAAACCTGCTTAATTCCCTCTTTCCCAATGCTGCTAATTGCCATTCCAGCTCTGCTTGTTTTTCCGTCTCTAGCTGAGTTTCCGTGGCTTCCATTTTTCAGAATGGAAATGAACTTTCTTCTTGTGGAAATAGTGATTAATTTATCCAGCTCATCATAGTATAGACAGGTTCTTAGTGAACTACCAGATCAAAATTCTGATTGAGCTTATGGACACCAGGTATATTAGGTGCAACAGATTTACAGGGGAATTCTGGGGCAATTCCAAGAGCAAGACAGTGCAAACAGATTATTAAGAACAGTTCTGAGGAAGTCTTGGATGAAGTTCAAATCACTGAAATGACTAATGCACTTCAGATTTGGCCAGGAAGCAGCAGTAAGCTGTCATTGCCAACAGAAGGGCACCAACCATTAAACAGTGAGTTCTCTTTGACACATCACTTTTTACCAACTTCACTGTTGCAGGAATTTAATCATTGGTTACTTTTACTATCAAGGCAAATGGTTATGTGAGGTTTGGGCACATAAGATAAGATGATTTGTTTCTTATGTTCAAAATATGTTTGCTACAGGCTGGGTTTGCTGCTAAGTAGACAAACCACATCTGAAGCACTAATGCTCTCATAAACTGACTTCTGCTTTCTGATCATTTCTTTTAAACACAGCTTCTATTCAGCATCAAAAAATATTAGCACTTTTCAGAGAAACTAGATCCCTCAGCTTTGACACATGATTTAGCACCCTGATCATTACACAACACATGGTTACAAAGTGTCTTCTGCAGTTTTAAACATGTGATGTTACTTGAACTACACTGTCTTTTTCACAGACTTCCTTGGGAATTTTATTGTACATATTTTCAATCAGGTTTCTGACATTTGAGTATAGTTTTCTCAAATATCAGGAACCATTGAAACACTACATGAAACAGCATTATGCAGTGTGGACTAAGCAGGTGAACTTTCCTGGCCTGTACACAGAGGTGTTGTGAAGTCACAAGTGTTTTGAAATGGATCTGTCTTACCCCATTTTTGACATTTGGACAAAATCTGAAAACAAACAAATGCCTCAACTGCTGGGGAGCAAGAAGTTCTTTTCTGCCCTTTCAATTTCCTCCTTTGGTATCCTAAGATATTTATGGGAAGCAAACTCTTCACAGAGACAGATGGAGCACTTGCTTATATCAGTATGAAGTTTTCCATGGGCAAAGGAGTGGGTGGGGGAGTTTAGTTAACCATGGGGTGCCCTCTTTGATCCAGCTCACCACAGGCCCACATAAGTGCTAGTAACAGGACTAGGAAGGGCTGTGGCAGCGAAAGACTGAGCCCACAGGACAGCATGAGAGCTCCACTTTCAGCAGCTGATTGGATTCTTACCAGATTCAAATGATCCTGGAGGTATGGCATGAGTAATACTCATGGCTGACAGCCACTAGAAAAGCCAAATCAGCACAGCCTATGCTTATTGCTGAATCAAATTTTCTCTCAGAGCTTCAGAAACACAAAGCTGTGCTGCCTGCCAGCAATGAGAAAGAGTAAATGTGGATCAGAAACCTCAGCCCGTGAGAGGATGAAGGAACTGAAGCTCTCTGGTCTCCCTTGAGTATCATGGGGAGAGGAGGCAGGATACAAGGGTTGGTGGGAACAGAGCCCTTTTGCTGATGGACAAGTGCTGACAAAGGTTTCTCCTTGATAGCATGTTCCTGCGCTGGCTATCTTGATCGTTCATCCCTCCCAGTGGTAAGATTTGTGGATCCACAGCACTGTACATCTTCAAGCAACCTTGAATCCCTGCTTCTGCCAGGATGGCATTGCCTCATGGCACACACCTACCCCTTGGCAATGGCCTGACCTGGGCTATCTGAAAGCCAGCTGCACACTTTACAGCTGTGAATGGGGACTTTCCAGCAAAAGCTGTGTTTCATGGAGCCACGTGTTCAGGTCAGCTTTGCTCACTTTGGCCAGACAAAGGAAACAATGAGGCTTCCAAAAAATCCCTTTTCCTGAGAGTGCATTGTTCCCACCAATTTCAGTAACACAGCCTGTGTTAAATAAAAGGCAGGATTTATTCCTACCTCTCCTAATTTGGACAGGCACTATTTTCAAGGCTATTCCAAAGTAAATAGGTCAGGGGTACCAGCCAAAATATCAACCTCTTTCACCTTGTTATTGCTCCCTGGTGTGCCCTTTTTTCAGGAGGAGTAGGTTAATAAGAGTCAACTAAACGACCTTAACCAGCTGAGGTGGGGATATGGTGCCCTGGGGGCTAGCTCCAGTCATCCAAGCTTTCCTGCAGACATTAACACTAATTGGTCATGAAAATGGAAGATGTAACTATTCTGAAATATAGCACAGTGAGATGAGCAAACCACCATGGGCCGTTTCAAACCCACTGCTGCAGATCTACAGCAAATCTCACCTTGCGGGTGAAAGGATGTAATGGTATCACTGTTAGTGGTATTTTACTAGTCCAAGAGTTCTGTGTTGCAAAGGCTTGGCCTGAAGACATACACTTGCTTTTTTTGGAGACTAAAAAGATCTGGTTTAAAATCACACAAGAATCAAAAGCTGGACAATGTATTAAATACAAAATTCTGAAACAGAAAAAGGCATTGTTAGTTTGCAATTGTGTAAAATATGAAGGTCTAATCTCAGCTAATTTTACCTTTTTTCAAGCAAGACATAGACCACGGATCTATGACTGTGAAACTGACAAAAATTCAGATTTGAGTCACGACAGTAAATTCTACCTATCAAAATAAGCTCTGGCACTCTTGAACATGATTGCCTGACCCTTGGAAATATTTTCTTTTTACTTTAAAACTTGTTTTCTACTCACGCTGTTTTATCCTCTTCTGGTCTTTGTCAGTAAGGCACTTATCACTATCAACAGTATGAATTCAGGTTGACCTGGTGGTTTCCTTCTCAATGGGAGGGCTGTGTCATTGCAGGCAGATGGTATGAGATGATTCATGATAATATAAGACGTTATGGGGTTCATAAGATAGCAATCAAATCAATGAAATCATCATCTGGTTAAAGGAGAAAGCAAAACATATGTGAAATAAATTTTAAGTCAGCAGAAAGAAAATCCAGCGCTGTCATCACCCCAGTGCTCTATCACCTGTACAGAAACAGTGTATCTTGCACTGGGTCTTCTTGCCACCCACCTCATAAAATCGTGTGCCTGCTGACCAGTGTTATCATAAAGCAGAGTTTAAACATGCTGCAGCAGAATGTGCAGAGGAAACAATCAAATGCTTTGGAAGTTTTTTGGACTGGATTTCAGGGGCAGCAAAAAGCCTTCATTCATGAGGGAAGTGTTCTTTGATATAAATAGCTTTATATCTCTTGAGTTTTCTTCCCACCTACATAACTATTTCTCTGCTTTTGAGGATTGTTACTGTTCCATGAGGAATCCAAAATCTGGGTAGTAGGTTTTAATTGTGGGAGAACTACCACGTAATACAGTAGCAGCTATTTTTATTATGCTTTGGTGTCATTTTTCTTTTCCCAAGGGGTGTCACAGGATGATTTTGGGGCTGGAATTTTCCCAGATAATGTAAAAGCCCTGAAAAAATGAGGCAGAGGATCAGCATAGTGAGAAGCACTGAGACCTTGACCACAATGTCTGCCTGGAATTGGAGCCAGTTCCTGCTCCTCTGCTCCCTTCCAAGCTTCTCCTGTGCCTGGAAATGGGTCCACAATGACAACACCAGATCTCAGTCCTCCCAGATCATCTAGATATGAACATTTTATCTGGATAAAATGTGTGCAACCCTTCTTCCTACACATGAACACATTTTTTGGAGTTTGTTAATGTTATCCTTTCAAGGCAGCAACCACAGGATGGACAATGCTTGAGCTACATAAACCTAAATGATGGGGAGATAAAGCAACACAATCAACTCTGCAAATTGATACTAGCAAAATGAGTTTATTCACTAGTAAGGTTAATCACTATTTTGCATTTTTTTCTTCTGTTACCTCCTGATCTGGTAGGAAGAGCCTTCAAGGTAGAAGTGATGTATTGGTGAATGCCAACCTCAAGCAAATTACTGCAGTGCTCAAGTCATTAATAGACTCTCTGGACCCAAACATGCCAGGGGTGCAGAACAGAGACCTTCATTTTGCCCCTTCAGGGAATCAGAATTAGCTTGTCAAGGTTTATTAGCCTGGATGACATTGAAAACTGGCTGAGTGGTCTTGGAAGAAACATAGTGAATTACACATCACAAAGCCTGGATTCATAAATACTGCTAGATTAAAAGTAGTGATGCATGGGTCTGCTCTGGGGTTTCTGCACCCATGGCTGGCCAGTTGAAAGTTCAGATAAATGATGTACAGATAAAGGCTGGTGAGATCAAAAATACCCACTTCATTTACCTGCACTCTTTACCTTCCTATTCATCAATTTCTTGATAATTCCTCTCCCTTCTCCAGTTCTGTGCATTTCTAGTGCAGGATTGTGGAGCACAGTGCAATGTCTTTGGCATACTGGAGAAAGAAAGGGAAAAGCCAGCCATGCTTCCTGTCCAGACATGTCTTTCCTTAAAAAAAAGGAGAGGATTATTTTTATACGTGCTATGTTCAATTTGTCTACATTCTTCTGGGAGGAGAGATAAAACCTACAGGCCAGATGCTGCCTACAAGCCTCTAGCATCCCTATTCCATAAGATAGAGCAGTGTGGAAAGACAAAAACTTACTAAGATTTGGGTGTTGAAACAAATCCCGCTGCATCTCACCTTAAAGTTTGTTTAAAGTCCTGCACTGATTTTGCATTGGCAGCAATGAGGGCTGTTTCCTCTGCAGTTCTGCCCTGGAAATGGCAGCTATCATCCAGCCAGACCTTATGTCCTTACATTACCTCAAAGCACGCTCTCAGGCATCATGCAGCACCAGGAGTGACAACACCAGAAACAAGATTCTGCAGAGTGCAGCACTGCACTGAGCCACTTCTCCCAGACTCATTTGCTTGGGTCCTGTGCCATACCAATGTGGTGACACTCTTTCTGTTCCTGGAGAAACCTCATCCAATGCCAGCCCAGATATCTGGCACCAAATCTCAGATCTGTATGAAATGTGTTATCTATGAATGGTAATTATCAGTCCATAATTTCTAATTCCCTTCACTACTTATGTATTGGCTGAAAACCATAGGTACTGGTAGAAGGGCTGAAGTTGGGCTCACATCTCTGAACCTGGAGGTTGGTGCACACAGTGAAGTTTCTTGTCTCTTAATTTCTCTCATACTTCTTCTTCACCTCTTCTTTCGTCTTCCAGCATGTGCTGATCTTCTCATATAGGCAGAAAGCCACCTGCAAGAGACACCAATGTCACTTCCTCATGGAATTTGGGGGCTGGCTGTTTGATCTGCTTCTAGACACAGCACCAGCCACCAATATGATCACTGAAAACTGGTACCAGCCTGGTGTATCTTAGCAGCTCATGTTTCTCATCTCCGGGGTTTTCACAGCACACATTCGTTTTTATCAAAGCAGATTCTTTTCTCCACAGCCACTGAAAGTGTGTCTGTGCCCAGTGATGCTCGGTGCCGTTATACCACTTAACATGCCTCTTGGTGGGGTTTGGCAGCAGTAAAGGCCTCAAAGCTGAAGGAATATTCTTAGAACATCGTTTGTGTGAGAGCCTCACTGGTTCACTGCCTCTCTGAGGAAATCAGGGACCACACAACAAGCCCAGATAAAGGAGCAGTCATGAGGAGGACTCTGTCACCAAAGCTTTCTTCCCCCTGATGGCAGTAACATGACTCATGTGCCCTTGAACCTGAGAAAAAGCAATCTTGTGAAAACCTCTGAGAAATTCGGAAGTAGTGAGTCTTTTGCTGCATTGAATGCCAGCACAGCAAACTCATCTCTGTAAAATGTTCCAACTTTGCAATATTTCAGCTACATGCTACTAGAAAGCATCAGCCATACATCACCAGGGACAGGCTTCTCATTCCTCTGCTGCAAAGGCAAAAGTAGGTAACTTGCATGTGATTTATAGGCAAAACTCATCTAGTTAGAGTGCAACACATACCCTGTGCCAGCAGCAGTAAATCCAAGCCCTCTGTGCTCTCCAGGGAATGTTTGATGCAGTAGCCTGAAAAACATGTGCAATGTCTTTGAAAATCCTGTGGTTTAGGGTTGGTATAGAATTTCTCATCACCATCCTGTGTGCCTACCTGCCTGTGCTGAGAGACTACGACAACAGCAACAACCACAAAAAATCCCTGGAATCAGACTTTATGTCAGACTACCCAAGTCAAAAGGTTAAAAAGCTCATCTCTGTGTATAATAAGCTTTTTTTTTTTTTTTTTTTTTTTTTTTTCTGTGTATCAGAGTGGGGGAGAAAAAAGAGAGGTGGTTATATCTAACATTGAAAATGGCACTTCAGTTGCAGGAATGAAATGTTTAAAGTGTCATTCCAGAACCGTGGATGTAAAATGGGTCTGATGAGCAGGCAAGTGGTCAAGAAGGCAGTGAAAGGTACTCAGGAAAAGGAGGAATTCAACTGCCTGTCATCAATTTTAAATTGTCCACTTTTATTTAAGGAAATGGGTTTAAAAACTGTTCAGCCCTGAATAGGAGGAGTTCATCCCTTGCCATCTAAATAACCCAAATAAAGGGCGGAGGGAAACATGGGAGGTGAATTATTTTCCCAAAGTCAAGCTGTGGGATAGCAGAAGAGCTAAGGGGAAAGCAGATCCCCATGGCACAGTGTTGAGCATCCTGACCTCCACCACCTCCAGCAGCCAGGCTGCAGCAGGGAACGTCATCCACGGGATGAGCAGGCAGCAGGGTAGCTGCCTCCCATCCTCCCCAAACAAAACATCTGACCCTGCTGGGTTCAGAGGCTGCTGCCTTTGCTTCTGGTCCAGCAGTGAGAGTTTATTTCTCCCTCCGCACAGAACAGACTCTTCCAGGTACAGTCTCCTGGGAAGATGAAATAGACCTCACTCTATAAAGTAATGGCATTTGCCCCCAGCCAGAGCAATATAACCGCCTCGGCAGAGGGGAAAAACTCAACCCCTCTCAGAAATCGGGGAGATGGCAGCTGTTAGCTTCTTTAATAGGAGTAATAAAAATAATTACTTCTGTTAATATTAGGTATCTGATTTCCAGGGTTGAACAGGAAAAGTGCAATACCTGCCATTTTAAATTAGTCTGTCATGTTTTCATTCCTTCCTCACCCCTGGGATTTCGAAAATCTTGATGAAATATGTGTTCACTCTTCAAATATTTCCTGAGGCCAGTGAGGTCCATATGTTCTTATGAACAAGTTTTTCAGTCTGTGGGTTGCTCCTCATGACATTTAAATTTTCTGATTTGTGTATATCGACAGCACGAAGCTAGAAGATGATTGGGTTTTCCCCTCACAAATATAATGCTGTATTTATAATGCAGTTTAAAGGCAGCAAGAAAGTAATACAATATTTTATAAGGATTAGGCAGAATACCTCAGTGTTTGCACTGTGATTGCAGCAATGGCTCCTAAATTGCAGTGTCATTGTCAAGGTAAGAATGATATTTTATTTAAGCTTCTGCTGAACATATGGTGTTATTTATGCCCCAGACATCCACAGAAGAAAGAATTTTCTAAGTCTAATTTAAACTGTTAGCGACCAGACAGCAAAAAGATGAGACCTCACTGTTTTTACTAGCTAACAGTGCTGGTTTAGATTAAAATAATTAAGGGATTTTTTTTTTTAAGGAAAAAACATTCTGCATGGATTTGTACAGAAACCATGACTAATGAAAACGTAGATCTGTATCCTTGCTCTGCTGTCAGATCTTGACCATGACATCATCTTGGGTTGTCCTCAGCTACCCATTGTACATCACATCCCGTGACCTTTCCCTCTATCAGTATTCTTTGATGAAAGTATTGTTTAAAGAGGTTGGAGCAGGTTATGTGTGACAGGAAACAAACATATCTCTATTCATCCTTGCACGTGCTGAGAATCATTTTCTCTTTTGCTTATATGGAAGATGAAATTGAGCTGAAGTCAAATTCCAGATTAACTTTACTCCTAAGTAGTGGCAAATGGTATAGGAGGTTTTGATTCACAGCACTCTGGGGATTATTTTAGTTTTTACGACAAACAGGAACTGAGAGAGTACTTTAGAAAAGAGGCTTATTTTTAAAACAAATTGAATATATTTCAGCTCTTAGTCTTCTCTTTTCTTCTTCACCTTCCCAGTACCAAGTTAGGGCAAAGAGGAGAAGATGAAAGCCACTGTGCAACTAGAAAGCAATGACCTGACTGCCATAACTGAAATTTGGTGGGATGAATCCCATCACTGGAATGCAGCTTTTGACAGCTACAGCCTGTACAGGAAGGACAGGATAGGAAGGAGGGGTGAATGGGCTGCCCTCTACATGCAGAAATGGAAAGACTGTGAAGAGCTACCTCTGAAGAGCAGCAGACTGAAAGTTGGGCGAGAGACAGAGATGGATGCAACAAAGGAAGCCTTGTGTCTGTCTACTACAAGACAAGAGTGCAAGAGCTCTCAATCCCCGCGTACAAGAAATTGGGCAAGAATGGCAAGGGACTGGCATGTCTGAGTAGAGACCTGCTGGCCAAAATAAAGGGAAAGAAGCAAATGTGCAGGCAGGGGAAGCAGGGACAGGCACCCTGGGATAAGTAGAGGGGTGCTGCTTGGTTGTGCAGGGATGGGGTCAAGGAGGCCTAGGTGCGGCTGGGGCTGAACTTGGAACTTGGATGTGTTAACCAGAAAAAGAAGATCAAAGAAAGCATACCCCCAAGACGGACAAGACTGACAAATTGGTAATAATTGTCAAGGAGAAGGTTGAGGTACAAACCAACTTATTTTCTCCAATATCCAGTTGCAGATGGTGTCCCTTGGGGACTCATACTGGGGCCAGTATTGTTTAATATCTTCATCAATGACATAGACAATGGGATTGAGTGCACCCTCACCAAGTTTGAGACTACATCAAGCTTAGTGATGTGATTGACATATCTGAAGGACAGAATGCCATCCAGAGGGACCTGGAGAAGCCCAAGGAGTGGGCCCCTGGGAACTCCTTGAGGCTCAGCTAAGCCAAGTGCCAGTGCTGCAGCTGAGTTGAAGCAATCCCAAACAGAAACACAGGCTGGGCATAGAATGAATTGAGAGCAACTTTGATAAGAAGGACTTGGGAATACTGGTGAACAAAAAGCTGGACATGACCTGCCAATGTAAGCTTGCAGCGCAAAAAGGCCAGCTGTACCCTGGGCTGCAGCCAAAGCAGCATGGCCAGCAGGTCAAGGGAGGTGATTCAGCCTCTCTGCTCTGGTGAGACCTCACCTGGAGTACTTTGTCCAGCTTTGGAGCCCTCAGCACAGGAAAGACATGGACCTCTTGGAAAAGATCCAAAGGAGAGCTATAAAGATGATCAGAGGGCTGGAACACCTCTCCTACAAAAACAGGCTGATAGAGTTGGGATTATTCAGCCTGGAGAAAAGGAGACTCCAGCCTTCCATTATTTAAAAACAGCTTGTAAGAAAGATGGAGACAAACTTCATAGCAGGACCTCTTGCAATAGGACATGGGGCAATGTTTTTAAACTGAAAAATGTGTATATTTAGAGAAGATATAAAGACGGCAGTTTTTATGATGAGAGAGATGAAGCATTGGCACAGGTTGCTCAGAGGAGAAAAGGAGGTTCAGGTTGCTCGGAAGCCACCAGAGGAAGTTCAGGTTGGACATCAAGAAGAATTTCTTCACAGAAATGGTTGTTAAACATTGAAATGTACTGCCCAGGGAGGTAGTGAAGTCACCATCCCTGAGGTTGTTCAAGAAACAACCGGACATAGTGCTAGTGGTCTAGTGGACAAGGTGGTGATCAGTCAAAGGCTGGACTTGACAATCTAGAGGTCTTTTCAAACCTAAATGATTCTCTGATTCATAGCGGTGGTACATGCCCTCATCCCTGGAAACCTCCAGGAATGGGGATGGGGCCCTGAGCAAACTGATCTAGTTGTAGGTGTCCATGCTAATTGCAGAGGGGTTAGTCTAGATAACCTTTAAAGGTCTTTTCCAACCCAAGTTATTCCATAATTCTGTGGTTCTATGACTTGATCCTGAGTATTTCATCTTAATGCACTTCTTAACTCAGCTTTGTAGAGCCTTTAGAGCTACAAAAGCTTACTTCATTGAAAGATTGATCCAGCTACTTGTTTCCGTGAGAAAATAGATTTCAGTGTTAGTACTTGCTCGTATTAGAGAGCTAGGTAGGGGTCTGCAATAAACAGACTATGCAGAGGAAAGCCTTATGCAAAATTGTGGTATTAATGATTCAAAGGGAGATGCTGAAGGTGAAAACAGGAATGGACACTGGAATTCTTTTGTTCAGACAGAGCTTCTAAGGTTTATCTTTTTTGCATGTTTCTTAGCTATGTAGAAAATGACATTACACACGCGTATATTGGAAAGAAGTTCTAATTTATGTTTTCCACCATGATATTCATTTGCATTATTCAGTGGCCACCCCCTGTAGCAGGTACAGGCACTGTGCTGAGAGGTCTCCACAAAATGCCGTGGCAGGGCATCCTGGGGCTGAGGAAGAAGGATGGGCAGAAAACACAGCAAAACAGAGCTCCCTGAGTTGTCCACGCTGTCAGAGGTGTCCATGAAACTGCCCTCCTGTGGGGCAGTCAAGGGCTGGATTTGGTGCTGTCCTCATGCTCCAACACCCCCAGATACAACCCTAACTTCCAGAACAATGTCTTCTAGCCCATTCTCACTCACAGGCTCACTGGCAGCCATCCTCCTCCTGCCTATGCACATCCCCATCATGGGCTCAGGGAAGAACCAGGCTTTTAGCAGGGCACTGCCATACCCACCCTGGGGGAGTTCAGCCAAAATGACCAGCAGGACAGGGTAGCTCAGTGTTTCTAAATTCTGTTTTGTCAAGTGAGACTGTTCAAAAACAGGCGTGGTGTTTCCTCCTGTTGTTTGGAAGAAAACTCACACCTTACTGTGACTTATTTCAGCTAATCTTTGCAAACTGCTTAAGTTTAGTGTTCACAGACATTAAGCACATGTTTATATCTAATTCAACACCATTATTAAGAATTTTCAACAGGATTTAAGCAAAGGCAATAAATCTGGAAAGCAGCTGTTTGACAAGTGTTATGACTGGCAGTAAGGACATCCAGCAATAACACAAACAGGGGCTGTGATATTTTCAAAGCACTGTATGGTAACACCAGACTGCATCAGTAGGTAGTGTTATTACTCCAGCACCATGTGGGCCAGCACACTGTCTCTGTCTCACAGCAGCCAGAGAAAAGGTATTTTTCTTCTCAAATTACACTGTTGAATGAAGGGACTTTCATTTTTACTAAATTCTCCAGTTCACTATTCAGCAGCAGCTCCATCAGGTACCAGAACCGAGAGAAGAGAGACCTGACATCCCATTAGCTATGAGAATGAATCCAGACCCCATCTTCCTACTGCTGTTTTGCATTCTTTTTTCTTTTTTTTTCCTATTTGTTCCCCTGCCCTTGTTGAAGCCTTTAAAGAGGGTCTTATTATTTCTTTAGAGATAATTTGTTCAAAATTCTAATGCACAGAATAGACTTTTTGAGATTTTTATCCTCAAATTCTGTGTGTACAGAGCAAGAGTGAGATGCAGATATATATGCCCGTCCCTGACATAGATGTACACCTGCAGACTTAGGGAGTCTCCCAACTGATATTTCACAGTGTACTATGTGTGAAATGGTCACATTTCAAGAGAATCTGCCATTTATTTATGCCAAGTCTACCATTTTTTAAAGGGTTTGATTATTTTAAACCCTAGCATGTGATTATATTATTTTTATCTCTTGTAGGCTGGTGGAAACCCCAAATATCTTCACAAATGAGACATTGATGCTAGATCTGTATCTGACAAACCACCCTGGCTCTAGAGCCAGGAGAGAGAATAATGGCTTAATTCTGTTGTGAGATGGCCCTCTATTTGTTTCTTTTGCTTCAAGGAGTGGGGGTGAATCTGAGGCTTTGTTCTGACAGTGAAGGGCCGACAGTGTTAAAGCCATTTGCAAAAAACTCTTGACTTGCAGCCTAAAAAACCTGAGCTATTCTCATCCTAAATTTCTCCCCAGCAGATTCTGCCAATCATGACAAACTATGTGAAATTTGTGGTGAATTTGTGATGTGCAGAAAAGTCCACTAGGGACTAATTTGACACCATCAGATGCAATTTGCCTTTATTACCCTAAGGCAAGATTTAAACTAGTTTCCAGGGGTGAGAGGTTATTCCATTAATCCAGGGCGCTTGCCCCAGCAGGCTGCCATCTAGACAGTCTGGGGCATCATTAAGTGGATGTATTTCTCCTGTTTTCTTGGTCTTTTCTGGGGTTTTTATTTTAGAGTGGCACTTTCATTCTTAGTCTTCAGATAGACACCTTTTTTCATAGTCAGACCAATCTCTACCAAAGCCTTTCCTGCAGGCTGCTTTTGCAGGAGAAAACTAAGATTTAGGCTCAGTCAGCCCAACAAATCCGGTTAACCCTGTGTTGTCTGGAGTGGAGGATGAGGAGAGCAGGGATCCTCAATGAAGCTCAGATAACACAGGGAGGCAGAGATGAGTGAGAGTACGTGAACACAAAGACAACTCAGGCTCTGTAAGGCAGGGTCAGCCATCCCCAACCAGAGCCACCTCTGCACACACTTATCCTGTAAGTATCCGGGTATCTGGGAAGAGATGAGAGTTTTAGCACAGGGCCAGGCTCAGCTAAGCATCTGCCTTCATGTGACCTTGTGCCTGAAGCACTGCATCACTTGGTGTCTCTCCTCAGCACAAGGCTCTCCAAGCAGTCTCCCTGCAGGACCAGCCCAGGTCCAGCAGAGCTTCCCAGCCTGGGAGTTGTCCTCAGCTACCTGGCTTCTGGATCCCAGCAGGCACTGGGAGAAATACAGCCCTGCTCTCATGAGATTATCCCTGAGTGACAAGCCCTTGTCACAGTGTCTCTAATCATGACACAGCTACCCTGCCAGCCACATAAACTGCACACCACTAACCAAAACTGTGCAGATGTTAATGCTGGCCAACAGCAGGTGAGATTGCAGAATCCTGTCCGATACCCATCTTATACTTATTCTGGACACAGTTGTACCTAAATCCACCACAAAAATTAATGCCACAAGGAAGAATGGTATTTGCAAGAGCTCAGTCTATTAAGCTTTTTTCCCCTTCTGTTTCTTTAGGGTTTATCCTTCAGCTTCAACTTGAAGAAAGCTGAGTTTAGTTTAGTTTAGTTTAGTTTAGTTTAGTTTAGTTCAGTTTAGTTTAGTGTCTTTGTGCCACTCCCTTTCACACAGGCACTGACTGCCAGGGAATATATTGCTTGTGTGAGATTTTGCAAAGGACAGAAGGAGAGCTCCTCAGTGGTTTTGGTAATGAGCCAGGAAAGCAAGGACAAAAAACCTGAACTTTAATCCTGGGTGGGAGACAGGACCTTCTTAAGGTTCTCTGTATAAGAGGTTTAGTTGAACCAGGGAACTTTCGGTGCAGCAGAGACATAACAACCCTGAATCTGTGAATATTGCAGTGTTTGTCTTTGGCAGTAATTTGGAAAAGGCACTGCAGAGGCAGGAATACGAATCCCCAGGAGGGCAGATGCAACATAATCTGCCCCAGTACAACATTCTCTGTGGTTTTAATAGCTGGCATACATCCCAACTAGTGAGGTAGTTCCACCTCTTTTAAAATGCCTTTTTAGTTGTCAAGAAGAGCTGTTAAGTGAATTAAAATGAGCTAGTATTAAGAAATGAAATAATATTTATATAGGGATTGGATGGGTCTGACTTCACCTCTTTAACTAAACTAGGTGAAGGCAAAATGTTTGGAACTGATGATTACTGAAAAATAATCTGGATGAGGAATGCTTATTAATTCAAAGTTAATTATCTATCCCTAAAGGGTTTTATATATGTTTTTATATATATGTGGAAATTCTTGTCTTGAGGCAGACAACTCTGCAGTCTGGACCACCTGAGAGTACAAATCTGGGCCACAGTACTTCTGATGACAGCATTGCATTTCTATCATTAATTAGCATTTCATGGAGCTAATGCCACTCACTGTCCTTCAAAAACTGCTCAACAGCTTTGATTTTTGCCACATGTTCTCTGCCTTTTCAGCCCTCCAAGGCACTATGGGACGTAGACCCCATTGCAGTGTAAGAGTGCTTGTAACACACTCCTCCATAGGAAGATGAAGACCGGCTTGGATGCATTTGCTTTCAAGATCAGCAATTGCTTTGAGGGAAAAAAAAAAAAAAAAAAAGAAAAAAAAAAAAAAGGAAAAACAACCAGGAAAAGCCATTTAAACTGTATTATTGGCACTACCATTTTCACCTCTCCACAACCTAGCTTTGACTTCCAGTGCATCCTGAGTTAAGAGTTCATAATTCCAGCTGAACTTAATGGGAGTATTTACACAAGAATTGTGTTGCAATACCTAATAAGCTTGGTTGTGGGCAAATCTCTTTTGCTGTGTCTGTACTGGTTTTAGTCCAAAGAACATTCCCACTGCTGCAGTTCCACCAATAGACAGGAATAATTGTAACTGCTGTGACTGCTCACTGTTAATTCAACCACCATATGTATCTTCTATTCCTGGCCCAGGGCAGATTGCAGTGTTTGTGTGTTGGTGGCTGCTGCTGCCTTGTCCACATCAGATCTCCCACCATCAGTATCACAACAGAAGTTCTGCTGGGAAGCAACTCACAAGGAAAATGAGATTTTCATCAGGTCCTCTCTGTCTCCACTTTCTTCATGGACACAATAAAAAAATGATATTCCTTGAGGTCACTGTGAAGGCTAACAAGTAAATACTTATAAAGGGCTTTGAAGATGAAAAGTGCGAAATATCCCACTTAGTTATAAAAGCATAGGTCAAAGCAGCAGCCAGTCATTAAATTTGAATAAAATATCCTTTTATAATGTTCTAATGATGTTGTTTTTTGAATTTGATGGGCAGCAGTCAATCTCTGTACATAAACAGTGACATGAGAATCTGCGCTTCCTCTTTGTGAACTTTGGAAAAACTGATCCATCTCATTTAATAATGAAAAGAAAAAAATAGGGATGAGAGAGAGAGAGAGAGAGAAAAGAGGCAGAGAAGAAAAATATGTTCTTTGCCCCAATGTGAAGTGTAGGGCAATGTTTCACATTAACCCTGGCTTCCCCTTCATGCATCTGATTTCTTTGAAAAGTACAGCCGTAGTTCATCCACCAGTCCTATGGCCCAGGTTGTTCCTAAGGGAGGCTCAATGCTATGGTTAGACAGAACTAAAGGAAATATATTGCTGAGGAATTTAACCAAATTTTTCAAGCTAGCAGCTTTGTAAGAAAAGAGGATGCACTGAAGCTAAAGTTTCTTATGAAAATCATGGTGTGTTCATTGATGCTACCAGGAAAGTTTGAAGTATTTATAGCCAGGACCAAACATAAACCATTGAATTGCATTTGGTTGAATTGGGTTAGGTAAGGTAAGGCACTTTCTAGAATATGGAGAACTTGAAATCCAACCCTTGTTCCTCCTCTCTCCAAACACAGACATCAAGTTGGTTCTACCCTGATGCAACCATTGACTTCTGATCAATTATTTCCTTTTTCCAACATCAGTTAGGGCTTTTCCAGCAGGGAGACTGCCACAATGGAAGGGACATCCTCCAGCCTGCAGTGACAGGGGTGCTCAGCTGCTCAGCAGAGAACTGGACAGTGAGAGCAACTTGGGCAATGTGCTACCCTGGACCTGGAAAGCTGGGAAGAACAGGACAGAAAACTGCAGATGATGGGCTGGAAAAGCCTGTGCCCATGTGATGCAAACCTTTAGGTAAGATGTGCCTTTCAGTTTCTTGCTGCAAAGTCCATAGCAAATGTAATGGCAAAGAGGGACATGAGCATGGATTTCCCACAGGACAGACAAGCTCCCTCATCACCCTAGGAGCCACAGGCACAAGTGGAGGGAGGGAGTGGTGCTTTCCAGGGGTTTATGCAAAATGTCTCAAGCCTGGGCGAAACAAAGCTAATTCAAAAAATGGTTTTGGAAATCAGAAATGTCAATGAGTTTGGATTTATTTTCTCATACTCTATCAGTTACCTGACCTTCCCTCTATGCATTCCTTTGTCTATACACAATAGTGCAGAAGGGAAATTATTTCACCTAAATTTGGGCATTTACATGTTTTGGGACACTATTCAGGTCGGCTCTTTCAGACATCTATCACACAACTAATAAATCAGCTATAAAATATCTGTGTCTTTT
Source organism: Phylloscopus whistleri (assembly GCA_017589585.1). Taxonomy (NCBI): domain Eukaryota; kingdom Metazoa; phylum Chordata; class Aves; order Passeriformes; family Phylloscopidae; genus Phylloscopus; species Phylloscopus whistleri. Next base: position 3,850,762 of record JADMLD010000683.1, on the reverse strand, counting down.
CACTGACTGCAAAAGCTGTCGAGAAGACAAGTTCATAGGCAGATATGTGGTCAGATCAATTTTAACCCCCCACATCCTTCTCATTTCCCCCATGAAAAAATACAGATCCTCTCACAGCACAGAGCTCAGCACAAGCAGGGCTCTGCTTGCTGAGTTACACCAGGTTGTGTTCACTGATGAGTGAAACCAGGTTGAAATTCAACTGCTAGCTCTAGCCTCCCACTCATTATCTCTGCTGAGTGTTTAGATCTCAGGGAATTTGTGGAGTTTCTGGGTTTCCAGATACCAGATAGTCTTTTCTGTGAGGCAGTGGGCATAATTCCTTCAATGATTGTGGAGGAATCTCTAGAGGGGAACCTCATGAGCATTGCTCGCTCTCTCCTCTAAGGGAAGAAATTGAACTCATGGTTTTCTGACAAATGCTTGTTTTCTGCTGTTGTCAGAAAGCCAGGAGACATTTAGCAGCTGTAACAGTGGAAGCTAAATAAAAGCAGAAAATTTCCTGTCTGCTGCTACTCTGGATAACTATGCAAAGTGAGGTTAAAGAGAGGTAGATCTGCTCCAGGAGACACTGTCACCTAAAATAATTTTTGAAGGGGCACAGTCTTCCCTCCCCTCACCCTTTGATACAGGTTTAATTCCATAAAACACAGTCCAGTGATCACTGTAAGCTAAGGGTAGTTGTATATTCAAACTATATATTAATGTTACAAGTGGGCTTGTTTTTAAATAGAATGTGGCCACAGCTTTTCTCCAAGATACTAGTGTGCAATTGATGGGATATCTGTTTCAGAGTTATGTTTCTACTATAAAGTTCCCATGTTATAGACCTAGTACCAAGAGACACTGAAGTCATACGAATTACAGTAGAAAATTGATACAAACAATACCTCGATTTCTTTGGAATATGAAACTTTTCACTTTCTTTTCTACTTTTGTCTCCTAGGAGCCTGCTCCCTTCAAAGAAAAAATTGATTGCTGGTTTAAAGGGTTATTTATTGCCATGACAGTGACATATCACCCTGAGTAGTGCCTCTTAAGTACTATTAGCACCTACCTGATCTGAAAAAGTACAAACATTCAACCAAAATTGCTGTATTAATAGACAAGCCTAAAATAAATAAACAGGAAACAAACAGAACCTTTTAAAAGAAGGAACTGCAATTGAAATACTTTAAAGATAAATAAACTTTTAGATTTGACTCCCTCTAGAGTATATTTAAGGAAAAGCTTGAATCAGGAGATTCCTTTTTTGTTGCAGAAACTCACTGTAGCCCCACCGAAGTTCTCTCCAAGTGCAAGAATCCCTCTGTGCCCAGCAGCCTCTCTTCAACAGAGCTCTCTGCCAGTTACAGCTCAGCCCCTGCAGCACTCAGACCAGAGCACCTTAGTGCCTCACTGGCACCAGAAAACGAAGGTATATCTTCTTTTTCAGTATGAACTGGTAGAGCTGTAACTGTGCATGCCTACATTTTCCAAAAAGGACACCAAAGCCTTCTTGTCTTCACCACTAAATGCAGTAAGAGGGCTTTCATTTGGTCTGCAGTGATGGGTTTGAGCAGACCCATGTCTCTGGGGACCTGTTGTAGAACAGGACTATCATCCACTTTGGCCCCTGGGGATTCAGACAAACTCAACACAGTGTTGCAACATCTGAAGGTCCCAAATGTCTTTTTTTTTTTTTTTTTTTTTTTTCCTAAAATGAGGATTGGTTACCCATTTCAAAATGAGCAGGGCCAATGTAGGTCATCGCAGGCCTTTTGGTGGAACTCCCTGAGTCCTGTTGTGTAGGATGTAAGACACCAGTGTATCCTCTCTCTGTATCTGCTAGTGCTCCCACTGCCACTCTGGGGAGCTGCACAGAGGTTTGTTTACAGGTGGTAGCGAGATACTGAACAGAAGAAAAGGTAGCACAGAATAAACAACTGTATTTTCAAGAAAGAACCCAGTGGGAACAAGGCACAGAGTCTCTCAAACTATTTATGTCTATGTTTCTAATGAAAAACAAGCAGAACATCAAACACATTCCATAAGTTTCACATGTAATAATGAAGAAGCAATACAGGACAGGCACGATTTTCCTTCTCTCTTTGCCAGAAAGCAAGATGAAAAAATACTTGGGTAAGAAAAAAAAGAAAAAAAGGAAAAAAAAAAAAAAAAAAAAAAAAAAAAAAAAAAAAAAGAGTGTGAATTTACTGAGCTGCCTGGATGTGAAAATAGAGAAACTGGATTTCTTACTAACTAGGTCCATTACTTTTCAGAATGTAATGGATTCTCAATTGTTAGGTTTTTAAAGCCACAAAAGAAATGGAAGAAGAAACCCAAAGTTTGCCATCTCTCTCTGCATCAATGTATGGATAAATTCAGTCTGACTACAAGACATGTACTGCACAGCAGTACTTCCAGGAACAAATTTGGATCACTATGCCTTAGACTCCAGAGAGTCAACATGACATATTGCATCATATCCCCCTACACAAAAAGAATTCACTAACAAGCATCACTTCCAAAAGTGCTCCTTTATTCCACTTTTACATTATAGTTTCTTATGAAATATCTCAGTGGATGATTTTGGTGCTTTGCCACATTTCTCTCAATCTATTTATAAATGTTTGGTTGGAAAGAAAGTAAACACTGCAGGACAAACACTATATAAACCTTTGCTATTTCCATATAATACTTGAACTGGAATTAGTTTTGCTTAAAATAAATAATAACCCTGGAGTGCTCTGCAGAATGACACAAAATCTCCGAAGCTTGCTAAAATAAAAATAAAAAATAAAAGAAAACAGAAAATAAGAAGGGCATAAACCAGTGGTTTATATCTCATCTGAGAATACAGAAAATTATGTCTGTTATGAGGGGGGAAAAAATCAAAAAGCAGTCTGCCAGGTAGACTTTATCCTGCACAGTATGTCGCTGGTAACAGCCTTCGGGGCAATTACTGCTCTTTGATTATAAATCGAATTGATTAACTTGCCACCAGAAAAGTGACGGCATCGATGACTGTGTGATTCCCCTGCGCCCCAATAACGGATTAAACAAATGTTTCACACCTAAAGACTCTGGCTGAGTTTGGAAAAGCACAAGTGGCTTCTCAGAGGCAGCAAAGGGCTGGTTGACAGAGCATGTTGCTGCTGCCTGCTGCTCCCTTCCCACCTCACACACCCAGCGACTTGCTGCTTGTTTATTTAAATGACACTGTTGTTTGAAATGATGGGGGCTTCTTATCCTCTTGAGTCATGCATTCTCTGTCTGCGATCCTCTGTTTAGGCACTTTTAGCACCTCATTAATTACTAACTGCAACAAAGTCATGCTGTTTTGCAACTCTATTGCCTTTGTTAAGAAATCTCAATCCTGTGTTAGAATGTGAAAGGGGACTGTTATCTACCATATGCCCTGCTTGACTCCATACTACAAAATTAGCTTTCTAGTTCCTGAAAAACCTCCACATGTGCTCCTTATATGCGTACCCCGTGGTTAAACAGCCTGGATTTCGCTAAATAGCCTGCCAGTACCAACTATAGAAGTTACTGTTGCAGTTAAAGCCCCCTCTCAACTCCGCACGTTATAAATAAATGTTTTATCGGGGAATATACCATTTCTTAACAATGTCCTTAAAAAGTCTTAACAATGTCCTCAATAAGCCTCAATAATAACTCCTGCTGCAAAGTGCTACCGTAGATGCCTTTCTATGAGTCTGTGGGTACTAAAACCCTCTCAAACAGTTAACTATTAAAGATAAGTAACTAACAGATTAGGCAGCTGGAGATATGATTTCACTCTTAGATGGAAGATTGGTCGGACAACATCATGTAAGGACAATGAAAGTCTTCCTTGTGATGCTCTGAATGTTATCACTGTATGTAAACTCTGCAGGCACATTAAAGCAGATCAGTACGAGAGGTTTGATCCAAAAGGGGTTTTGATAGCTGTGCAGAAAGCTGTGATTTAAGAATCATCTTCAGCAGCAGCTGAGGCTGGAAGAACCTAATTAAATTCACAATGTCCTTCCTTGTTTGGGGTGAATGCTCCTCAGAGCACAGCTCCTGCAGAGACCCAGAGCCAGCACAGGCAGGACTCTTGCGTGAGCACATTGTGGGCCAAGCAGAGCTAAATTCACTGAGGATCTAGACCCGGTGGAACCAGGCCCCTCTCAGCAAGCAGTGTGTAAAAGCTTGTTTACGAAACAGGGACAGAAAAACAGAGATGGTAACAATAGCGACTTTTCTTGGTGGTTAGGGTATAGGCAGCCAGAAGACACCAGTTTCTGTTCATAAATTTCCATTTAATGTGAAATGTGCAAGCATACTTTCAAAAAAGAGACAGAAAATAAGATTTCCCTTTGTGTGCCTTAAAATCAACTCCCTCTTATCATCTGACACCAAGAATGTTTATGGTGGCACAGATGCAGCAAAGCAGCCTGTGAAGCAACCTCAGCCAAAGAATCATATAATTGAGAGCTCAGGGTGTGGGGTGCAATTGCACCCTGTATCACACTCCCATGGAAGGTACTCATGGAGCATGGGTCCACATAGGGGCCAAGTTTCATTGCCATTGGGCTAAAGGGAACTCTAGAAAAAGGCACAACTGACTGTTTTTTTGAAAGAAAGGATATTAATTTCTCCCCTGATGGAGGAGGCTGGATGACTCAGGCATGAATGGATATTTAGCTGGGCAGAAAATCCTAGCTGGGCTGAGTGTTTCCTTATTACTAGCTCCTGCTTGCTCTCAGTTCAGGATTAGTGTTGATTCTGGTAGCAGGTTGGAAGGAACACCTATTGCCACAGTTTATTTGGAGAGTTTAGACATCTAAATATTGAATGCTGGATGTCACTTGCAAACTCATATGCTTACAAGGTAGGATTTGCTACTCCTAAATTGAAGATATTTCCTTATTTCATGAGACCTTGGCTTTCAAGTTGTAGCTGTCTGATGCCCGGTTTGTATTTTGTTCAATGTAGCAGATGTAGATATTAGCTTAGCAGAAGATTCACATCACTAAATCCTTGTTATTCAACGACCAGTCATCAGCCTCATGCAGAAAGAGAACTAAGTTCGGAATAAAACATAGTGTGATTCTTTCCATTCATGAACAGTGGTCAGAAATATTCTGGAAGGTACACAAAAAGGGTAAGGCTCTCACTAGGGAATGTCTGTCTCTTCAGAAAAGTACAAGGGCTTTTTTCAGTTCTGATGAACTGAATGCAAAATATGAACTGATGCAACATATCCAATTGCTTCAAGCTCTCCAAACATAGTGATGTACATCAGCTTGTGCTTAAAAGTCCTTTTGAAGAATGCCATGTCACTGATGCACCAGAGTCAAGCAGAGAATAATAAATCTTCAGGACTACCATTTTTGCAGTTTTCCAGAATTTCACTTTATGCCTTGAAATAAGCAACAAGTGCATCTGGGTACAGAAGTGTTCCAGACTGCTCAGCACTATCTGCTTAATACTGAAACATCCCATAGAATAAGTATCAGTGCCATATTTACCAATGTCAAGTGAAGGACAGGACAGGGTAACCCATAGTTGCATGCTCTGCTCCTCATGTTGAGACAGTGGCTGCCCAGTTCCCCAACAACAAGGGCTTGTTCCTTTGTCCCTGCCTTTCCAAGGAACCCTACATCTGTAATTTCACCTACAGTAGTGAGATTGCTTCACTGACCTATTTGAGACACTCCCTGTCTTTACTGTTTTACATGTCAGGTTTTTAATTTCCTCATGGTCTACCAGACCAGGAAAGTGAATACGTTGATAAAAACCCTTTTTTGTGTTTCATTTTTCAGCCGGATATTTCCCAAACCCTTGGACCAACAGAGCCCAGGAAGTGGGAATGAGCGAGTCACTTGGGCAAGTGCGGAATCTACTTCAATGGACATTAACACCGAAGAAATTCACAGGAAACACTGCCAAAGTGAGAAAACAGCTCCTCCCAAATACTGAAATCATAGAGAAATCAATGCCTAGACAAATGGATGTGTCAGACGGCTGTGAACCTTTGTTGCTGGTTACTCACATCCTCCAGCACTACCCAGTGATAGTTCCAACCTATGGGCTGTCACCACAGGAGAAGCAGACTTGGGCAAACTGATGCATGAATTTAAGCCAGTACAGTTATTCTAGTATTGCCTTCTTGGTGGCTAAAGTTAGCCTGCATCAAAAGTTTGGTTTAGTATTTTTTTAAATTTAGCATACATTAGAAAAACATTTATGCTAATTGCTTCTGTTCTAGAATGAGCATTTACACCCAAAATACACAGATACTTCTATGGCAATGCTGAGATTTTTTCTTGCAGACACAGTTGCTGTAGGCACAGATTCTACAAACACAGAACAAAAAGTTGGTCTGCATCCCAAGAGTTTTACAATCGGATCGCAAGTCCAAGAGACGACCAACTGATAGATGAATGCAGGGAAACAATGACTTAGCACGGTTTGATCATCCCCGTATTAACTGCTAAAACTTCCTCTGTGCCAAAAACTTCTCATTTTGAGGCCTTCCTGTTGGGTTTTCTTAACTGAATTGCATCTGGAAGGTTTGTGCTGCAAAATTTGTTTGTGTGTTTTTCCCACAAATACGCCTTTTTCTCCTGCATACAATAAAACAATAATTCAGCCCTCCTCCAGTGTAATCCTGAAGACCAGATCCAAACCCCTCTCAGACTGATAAAAGGTCAGGCTGACAGCAGCAGACTTTGGACCCAACCCAGACAGAGGGGTAGTCCAGATTGACATGCTAATTTAGGACCTGATCCTGTAAACTTTGATTACACTGGGATTTTATTACAATGACAGAATTGCACAAGTTGGAGATGGGAAAAATCAATTAGGTCATCTAGTCTATTTGTTGCCAGTGCAGGATTGTTCTCTGCTGCACATGTTGTTAGTGTTCTGCCATTAGATATTTCAAATATCTGAAACATAAAGACATTATTAAGGATATTGGGACTCAATCTTTAGGAATCAGTTAATTTTTTTAAAAAGTACACTTATGTTCAACTTGTTGTGGGTAAAGCATTTTTCATCAGTCACTTTTTTCAGTATACTTAGACTATTCAAATACAATCTTCTGTTTGTGATATTAACAGCTTTTGAGAATACTCATGATGTTACAGGAGATTAACCTCCTAAATTGAACTTGGCTAAACTGAACAAATGGATTATGTTAGGAAATACAGAGAAATGTAACAACTGTCAAATTGGGGAGCATGGAAAAGAATAGCAATGCACACACAGAGAAACACAAATACTCACAGATATGTGTGTGTTCTGGGAAATTTCTTGAATATTGGTGTCCTTCTGTGTGCCTTGCCAACTGTGCTTGCCCTTAGTTTGTACAGGAAAAGAGAAATCTGGAGCAAAGACTGTCATGATTTGGGGTCCTGTGTGGTGCCAAGAATATCGTGGGTGTTTAACGAATAGTAGACGTGCTGGGTTGTGCAACCATTACTCAGGACTCCTGCTCCAGTCCTCCAACCCTTCTCCCTTCTCAGACCTACTGACCCAGCTCTGTGGGGAAGCTCCTTGGTGGTTTAGTCAGACCTATGCCATCTACACCCTGATCAGTACCTGAAAAATAAGGATATGTATCGGACACAGTATGCCTCATTTTCAAGTTATATATCAGAAGTAATCCAGGGCCTTTATTCCTTTACTGTGTTTCCCAAGTTGAAAAGGCAAATTAGTGACTCTTTTGTTCACTTACACAAACTATTTCCAGTCTAGAGAAGAATGACAAAGGGTGAGCATTCAGCTGTCCTGTTCACATGGCTAGTTTTTATGACTAGAGTGCCATTTTAAGCAAACACAATATCAGCTATTAATTGAATATTAATATTTTATTTGGGTTATAATCTGAGGATCCTGAGGCCACCTTTTTTTCTAATACAATGGTTAGTATTTCCAAATTAGCTATTTCCAAATTAGCTATTTGGAAAACTATTATTTGGAAAACAAATTAGCTATTTGGAAAACTGAAATCAACATTTTCTGACTGTGGGAGTTTGCACAGAGAAACCGACGGGCAGAAATTACAACAGTGGAAACACCACACACTATTACTCTTTGACTAAAAGATTACTCTGCTAAAAAAAAAAAAAAAAAAAAAAAAAAAAAAAAAAAAAAGAGAGAGAGAGAAAAGCAAACAAATAAAAAAACCAATACCTAGCTGATTTTATAGACTCCTGCTGCTGCCTTCGTTGCAGCTCAGTAAAACAGACATATTTGACTTTCCGGCAACACACAGACCATCAGCCCTTCTTTCCCTCCCCACCCTCTTTAACAAACCCCAAAACAGAGAGGGGCATAAAACCACCCTGGGAACTGTTTCCGATTCATCTGTTTCGCTTGCAAGGAAACAACACATCCAATTCCCTCCGCAGTGTGTGCTGCTGCTGGCTCCTCACGTCTCCCGGCCTGGTGAGGGGAGGCTTCTTGCACGCTGGATCCCCCCAAAACCGATCGTCCACCGCCCGCAGGCCCAGGCACAGCTGTGCAGCCCAGCCCGGCCGCTGGCTCTGCCTCCCCAGGGCTGATGTCAGCCTGAACTTTGCCGCTGATATCTCATCCATCGGGATGAGCGACATAAACAGAGAACCGCACGCCAGAGTTTTGCTCTGGAACAAGCTCCTTCCACACATTTCAACAATATAAATCTTCCCCTTTTATCGCAGAAGGGCAGTAACTGTTTATGGGTTCAGTTTGTTATTGTTGTTGGGTGGTTTTCTTCCCCCCTAATGGGGCTGGTTTGCGGAGGCAACCAGGCTCCTGGCGTCCTCTCACCCCACCGCTTTTTGGATCCTGTCTTGAGTCAAGGCACAGCTTTTGTTTTCTCCTCGATCTGTGTCTCTGCCCCTCTTCCACAGCAAATAAACCACCTCTCCCCCCGCTGCTGGTCACTCATGCGTGCCCTGCCCTACTGCTTGGCCCTCGGTTGGCACACACTCCACAAGTCCTTTTTGCTGAGGGTCGTGGGTGCCCCGGGCTGTCCCCGGGGCTGTCTCCCAACACATCAGTCCCACGCATCTTTGCCGGAGCAGGGACACAGCGAAGGGAAGAGGCTGCAGAGACAGTGAGCAGAGTTTCTCAGTCGTGCTTTGTCAGGGCAAGGAGAGGGAGTGCACTTCCCATTTGTTTAATGTTTTCCTTATGTTTCTCGCAGAGCGTTTATTTTTTGACATGCTTTCTCTGCCCACTGGTGCTAATGCTGCTCGAGTGAGTTGGCTGGCTAGCTGCAGGTTGGCTCACATACACGTCCCATCCTTTCTTCACTGCCTTGTTTATTTATGCCACTCATGTGGCTCGCTCAGCTATTTATACGCACACACCAGCACACAAGAAGTTTCAATCCCCAACGAAACAAAACATGGACACAAATGCACTTTCTACATGTCAGGGTAGCCCCTAGTTTTGTCTGCTGAATGATTTTTATTTTATGCCTCTCTGGCAATCCCACCCCATCTGGCTCAAGTATCCTGGATTAGAAAGACTTTCCCCAGAGTCCTTTTCAAAGGGAGCCTCCCACAGACCTTTAAATCCCCCACATTTTATGGTGCCGATATTTAACAGCTCTGAGAGGGACAGCGGGGGGAGAGAGTGGGGAAAACAGTTACAAATAAGAGTGGCCGCTCCTCACACCACTGAGGTTCTTGATGCGATCAGCGCCGGGTTTACACGGCTCACTCTCTCATCCCAGCGATAGGCACAGAGATAAGAAGGCAAGCAAGAAAGGGCTCAGTGAAGTCGCCAGTTTTACCTTGAATCAACTTCACCACCCCCTTTGTAGCCTTCCCCTTCACCCCAAAAGGAAACCCTTGCCGGAGAAAAGAAAGGCGATACCCTTCTGTCAAGCAGGCGGCCTCGCCTCGCCGAGGTGCGGCTGAGCTGTGCCCTTGCGCGCTGCTGAGGGTCCCGGCACGGGCGGGAGGCTGCTGTGCTCGCCCCCGGGCTCACGGCTCCGCTCGACCCCAGTCCGGGGCCAGGCCCGTGTCTCGCCTGCCGCCAGCCGGCCGTGGGGACGGTCCCTGGCCCCGGCAGGACACGCAGGTTTGCTCTGTCCCCTCCCGCCCCAGAAGCCACCCTGGAAAACCCCTGCCCAGTGGGGAAGGGCCACAACGGAGAAAATCCCGAGAGGCTAGAGACCCCCAGCGCCCCACTCCCATCTCCCCACCTCCACCGCGAGCCGGGATGTAAGGGGCAAATTCGGGGCAGAGAGGGTGCCGCGCTGTGTCCCCGTCCGCAGGGAAGGGGCCGAGCACCCCGCCCCGTCCCCCCGCGAGTGGGGGCGCCCCTCCTCACGGAGGGGCCGGGGCGCGGGGGGCAGCGACATCTCCGTCGTGACCCCGGGAAGGCCGGCGGCGGAGAGGAGGCGAGCGGAGACCTGCGGGAGGGGGCTGCCAGCGAGGCTGCAGAGCTCTACCGCCCGCGGGCCCCGCTGCCGGAGGATGCTCGGGCGCCGATGCCCCGAGAGGGCTCGGCCGGGAGCGGGGAGGCTCCTCTCGCCGTGCCGGGGCGCTGGGGCTCACCTCCTCCCGGCCCGGCCCGGCCCGCCCCGCCCCGGGGCCTCTCCCCCGGGGCCCCGCTCAGGAGCAGCTCCCGCATGAAGCCCGAGGGCTCCTGGTCGGCGGGCGGGAGAGCCGGGGGGGCCCGGCCCACCTGCGCCCGGCGGCTGGCGGTGCCCGCGGCGCAGAGCGCGGCTGCTCCGGATCGGCGGCGGCGGCGGGGCTGGGTCCTCCCTCTGCCCCCCCGCCGCTCCCGCCCTCGCACACTCCTCTCTCCCACCGCCATCCATCCATCCGTCCTGTCGGCACCTCGCCCGCCCGGCGCACACACGGGCGCGCACAGCCGCACGCACCCCGGCACCCTCACAACATGCTGCCGGCCGCCGGCCCGGCATGGACCCCGGCGGCGGCTGCTCGGCTCCTCTCCGCTGCTGACTGCCCTCTGAGGTTTGCGGCAGGTAGCGGGGCAGACTGCTGGAAAGTGCAATAGGAAAAGCGAAGGGGAAGGGAAGAAAAAAAAAAAAAAAAAAGAAAAAAAAAAAAGAGGAAGGAAAAAAAAAAAAAGAGAGAGAGAGAAAAAAAAAAGGCAAAAGCCATCAAGCCGGCCGAGTCCAGCTTTGGATCTCAGTGCAGGTATTTCTGCTGCTGTGTTCATCCCTTGCCGCCTACCACCCCGGTTTACTATTTCTTTTTTTAAGGAAAGAAAAAAAAAAAAGGACGAAAAGGAGAAGTCGAACTCTCAAAGGGTTACTATGCAATTGCGACTGATTTCTTGGTTTTTTATCACTTTGAACTTTATGGAATACATTGGCAGCCAGCACGCCTCCAGGGTACGGCGACAGGGAAGAAGTAAGTGCGAAGAGATTTATACTTTGATAACTTCTGCTTCCTCTCGTTGTGCTGTTCACCTGTCCGGGGGGTTCCGTGCCCCCGGTGCCCGGGCGAGTGCGCTGGGAACTAAATTCCGCGTCAGCGGCGCGGCCGAGCGGATTTGCAGGCAGTTTCATTCAATTGGAGGGATGAAGGCGATTTTTGACCTCTCTCTGCTCGTCTTTCTCACCTCGCTGGGATGAGCAGCGCGGGCTCTGGGAGACCTGCGTCTGGTGCTTTACATTTTAATGTCTAGTAAAAGGGAAGGTCCTTTCTTAGGTCTTTCCTCTTTCTGAAGGGAAAGGGCGATGACAGGACAGGTAACTTTTTTTGCCGGTATGCCCTAAGCGCCTTTCTCCATCCCGGTCAAGAAGCCCCCTTCCCAAGAAGGGGCAGTACAGATTATGGCTATAGGTTAAGCCTGGCGCCCGGCGATGCGGAGCGGGGCTGGGGCGTCGCGGCTGTGTCTGGCCCCTTGGCTTTCAGCCTCCGCTGGCCACTAGTCACCCATCGCCTCCGTCCTGGGGCTGTGGCTCCTGAATTTTTTTATTTAATCTATTTAACCGGCCCGGTCCATTTCCACCCGGGTTCGGGGCAGAGGCAGGAGGCAGGCGGGGGCCCGGGGGACGAGGGGCAGTACCCAGCATGCTGACAGAAGCTCCCTGTCCCCCGTGAGGGTTGGAGAGAAGAGCCCCCCGTCATCGGGGAGGAAAGAACAGGGAGGCAGCAGCGAGTCGTCCCGTGGGAAGTCGCTGTCCAGGTCGCGGGGCGCTGTCACGGTCAGGCGGTCTCTGGCTCCGGAGTCGGGGTGCGGCGTGGGCTCGAATCCGGGGTGACACCTCCGGCAGTGCCGCCGGTCGGAGCTGTGCCGTGACCCTGGCGCAAGGAGCCGTGGATGAGGCGGGATGCGGCAGCAGAGGCCGCCGGGACGTGCCCCCGACCCGGCCTCGCCACCCCGCCTGAATCGGACCCGCCGCTGTTTCTGGGGAGGAGGCATTTCCTGAGCACCTACCGCGGAGGGGCTGCTCATGCCTACCCGCTCTCCCTGACAGCTGCAGACACCGAGAATATGTCATAAAACACAGCAGCCTGCATTTCATCAGCAAGAAGTAACTGAGTTACTTCCTCAGGGAGGGAAGGTACTATTATTTTAATTTTCTCCTGCTCAGCCTTCTCTCCCTTGCGCTGCTTGGCACGGCTGGCCCTTGAAAGCCTCCTTTGTACGGTTTGCCTCCTGCAAACAAGGTTTGATTCACCTAAAGTGCCCCTAAAGCGAAGCTGAGGACGAGAGAGACCGGGGCTCCAGCCCTCCGATCCCCACGGCCTCGCAGCGAGGGAGCACTAAGGGCTAAGTAAAACATGTCAGGGCATCCGATTTATTATCCTTGGCAAGGGAGGGCTCCGCAGCCTCCATCACTTCCCACCCACTCCTTTAACCCCTGGCAAGCGGCGGCTGCCCCCCACCCCCAGCCGTAGGGATACCCCGACGGGCTCGGCGGAGGTTCAGCCCCGGGCTGGGGGCACGGCAGGGCTCGGGGGGCAGGACGGCCCCGCCGGGCCAGGGTCGCGGAGCGGGGCCCCTTCCTCCCGGACCCGCTCCGGCACCTGGTGCGCGGCGCGCCGGGCCAGCGCCGGGCCGGCGGCGACCTCTGCTGTCCCGTGCCGCGCCGGGCAGCCCGCGGCTGCAGGTGCTGGGCTCCCGCCCCTGGGCTCGGCTCGGCTCGGCTCGGCACGGCTCGGCACGGCACGGCACGGCTGGGGAGCTGCCCCAGTTTCGGCCGGAGAAGGCAGGTCTGCCTCCCGCCCGCGGCCGCTGGCAGCGCTGGGCGCAGGGCAGCCGGCGCTCCCAAGCGTCGGGGCAGACGAGGCGCTCCAACAGAGCGCCGTCCCACCTCGTTCGTCCTCGGACAACCTGCACAGCAGGGTAGGTTTCGGGTAAGGGAGACGGGAGTGTTGGCCGCGAGTATTCAGCTGGTTGGTACACCGTGGAGAAGGTACCAAGCACTCGCTCAAAGTTTTATAGTTAAAACGCAAGAGCTAAGATAAATTCAGAGCAGAACAAGTGGCTAGAGGGTCAGAATCAAAATCTGGCTCGTTATTTTGGCAGTGAATGCAAAAAGCCTTTCAGAATACCTCACCTGGACGTGTTATGTACATCGTGTACTGGCCGAGGTCTTCAAATCCAGCTGGCTGTAAAACACGGTTTGGTAAAAATAGTGGTTACTTGGCTTGAAGCAAAAGTTTAGAGAGTGAGTGTTTATGAAAGTTATTATAAAAGTGGTTACAATCACTTGCACTAATCACTTTGGCTTTAAAAACCTATGAATCGCTGTTAGTGAATAGTGCAACTTGAAATAAATTATAGTGTGCAGATAAAGAAAACACCTGTCAAATTCATCTACTGTGGAAGACTTTCCCTGGATTTCTGCTTCTTTTGCTCAGATTGTATCCTTTACTCATAAATCATAAGCACATTTCTAGGGAAATGTTTTTAAATTTCTCTTTAACCTACTTAGTTTTAAATATAGTACAAATAACTTCCCATCAAGCAGTGAGTGAGCCCATGTTACTTTGTTTTGGTTATTATCAGAGTCCTCCATTCCATGTATTATATTGTAGACTTACATTTTTTAACATAAAAAATTATAAAATCCGAACTAATTCAGAATAGGTCATGCCAGACTCCCAGCTGCCAGAAATTGAGGTTCCTTTGTTAAATTACCCCATCAGAAGAATCTGGTCCTGAAGCATTACTTATTTCGTACCTATTGCTAAAGTAATCCTTACTATGAGATGTTTAATTTGCAATCCTTTTGCTCTCCAAACTCCAACTGAATTTTCTAGTTGGGGAATCCTAAATTTCTGTCCCATGATCAGTAGTAAAGATATAGTTGGCTGTGGAGAGATAAAATTCCTCTGAAGTCAACAAAGTGCAGACAGATGATCAGGTCCAGAATTAGACACAGAACATGATCAATAAAAGTTTAAAAACAAACATACCATTAGCAGAGAAAATTGTGGTTTTATTCTGATAAGAGCAATTAAGATTAACAAAGTTGCTTGTTTGAGTCTTAACGAGACAGAGTAATATGCGGCTGAGTCTAGAGTAGCGTACCAATAAATAAGAATTTCTGTGTGTTGGCCCGTGATTGCAGTTTGCTTAGAAGAAAAAAAGAGGATCAAGTCAATAGCTCCAAAATATTTTGGGTCTGCAGGCCACTACCAACCTCCAAAACTTAGTACTGACAGCTATGTACATCTCTCACTGACCTTCTAATAGGCAGAAATGAGTATTACTTGCTGTGGGTCTGTGAGTGACCGGCAGATCGTTTGCCACGACCCTGTGGACTAGCAGGGAGCCATGGACTAAATTTGGAAATCTAGAATAAGCAAAGTAATTGAAAATTCTGTGTTTCTACCACACTCCAACATTTGTGAGTAAAATAATCTGTATGACTTTATGGAAATGCAATCTGGATGTAGAGCTCCCATGATTATTGGTAGCCCATCAAATTGCCTCCTGCCTTTCACTATAACAGCATGTCCAGGATACTTGGTCTTCCTTCCTTCCTTCCTTCCTTCCTTCCTTCCTTCCTTCCTTCCTTCCTGCCTGCCTGCCTGCCTGCCTGTTTGCCTTCCATTGCTCCCTCTGCCCAATCTTCTGCTAATGTGGGACTGCAGGTCTTCCAGCATCTGCTTCTGGTCACAATTACTAGTGGAGGGCTCCAGTCTACAAACACTCTGGCTTGGTTTGCATTCAGCTACTTACAGACTCAAAATTAGGGAGGTGTGTAACAGCCCATTTGTAAACATAGCTATATTAATTAATATATATATTAAAAAAAAAACAAACCCACAGGAAAATACTGACAAAACACCAAGTGGTAAAATTATAGCTTCAGTCTTTTTATACTCAGCAAGAAAAAAGTAATTACATTATTAGTTAAAATAGCACTTCATTGTAGAAGCAGTTCTTTTAATAGTTCACCACCTATATATATTCTTGATATCTACATGTATGTTTAGGGTTGGCACATCACAGACGTCAGTACTACAGAGCTGGTCTGTAAGAGTTGGTATATAGATGTTGTTACCAATTTTTAAAAACAGAAATAATTTTGTATCTCAGTGCAACAGTTTAAAGCAGAAGTTAGCCAAGCAAGCAGCCACCAAGCAGCCCCTCTTGGGCAGGATTGAATTACTGTTAGCTCTCTTCCAAAAAGTGTTTGCATGCTGCTGATAATTTTTTTCTGTGATGTCTTCATATTAACACTGTGAGGGTAAATACTTAGCCGGTGACAAGTGTGTCTTTTTTTTTTTTTTTTTTTTTTTATGAAACTATATTTCTCATTTTTTGGATGAGAATCTGTTCACGTAAAAATAGATGGTAAAATTCCTGTTGAAGTCATCGGAAGCAGAAACTGTTCCATCATGTTGTCATAAAAATGAACATATCTCACTGTAGCGATATCTTAAAAAATGAAATATCAGAGAATAACTACCAATTGCTGAAAGCTTTAGAAGCATGATAGGGATAGACTGCTTGTGCTGTTATTTATTTTTTTTAATAACTCTACATACGTGCAAATCTGTGCCTGATCATACCAGCACGTGTGGAATGACAGGTGTTGCTGTCCCAGGAGACCAAAGAACGTTACTGACCAGTTCCCATTTCATACCTGACATCTGAAAGGGTGATAATTTCAGTTTTTTTTCTATGACCTGCTGAAGACATTTCTTATGCTATATAAAAGTCATGTTAGACTTTAAATACACATATTACCACAACTTCTCAAAGACATTGACGTAGGATGGTGTACCTGAAAATATGTGAAAACTCCTATTTCTCTCTGCAGACAGAATAAAATATTGCTATTATTAGTGAGATGGTTTTAGAGCTTGAACTTGCCTCCTTTGCTTTCAGTGGAGAAAGTCCTATGGAGTATGCTGGAGCTGAAATGAGCTTTTTCTGCAGGATCTCAGGATACATTTTGAGTTTGGAAGAAATCCCATACTAAAATACTTGGAAAATTGCATGATTCAAATATGTACAGACCCTAAAGAGGATAAAACAATGCCTCTTACCTTTCAAAACTATGATACTTAAGCTGCTTGGGAGACAATCTCTTTCTTAATCATATGAAAAGTATAATTATTTTACTACTTCCACCTACTGAGTCAACTGAAGCCAAACAAGTTAACTGAGACCAATTTCTTCTTTTGAGATTTGCCCTTAGCATACCAAGCCTTTGCCAATCCCCGTTTTGCTGTTTCTTCTTGCTATAAATTTTTCACTGGAGACAATGGAAGTTATACCTGATAAAATCTGAGCTGGAACTCAAAAATCAGACTTACTCATTTTCTCTTGCTTAGCATGCTCATTTTGCCTTCTGGTTTGCAAAGCAAGTGTGCTGTCTTGGCCACTGCACTTTATCGCTAACATCAACGAGCTGCCTGTCATTTCATACTCAATCATTCATAGACTACCAGCAACACTCCTCCATCAAAATTACAGATGTTCTTAAGAACGATTTTTCCCCTGCAGTGAATTGTCCCTTTTGCTCAAAATTAAATTAGAAGTTGCAAAAGTTTGGTGGAAGAGATATAAAAGCTTATAAAAAATATTTTTGCCACTCTTCTAATTTTGGAGTCTGAACTACTCAAAATCACTTTGCCAATTTTTTTACCAAAATAATTCTGAACAAAGCACTCTTATCAGATGACAAAAGGCAGCTGAAACCATGTACGTTTTTAAAAGTCTGTCTGCTATTACCACAAACAATGCCTCAGAAAAAAGTACTCATAGAACATTAATTCATGCAAAACGTGCTATGGTTCTCAAAAAAAAAAAAAAAAGGAAGAGAGCTCCAACTTTTTATAAATAATTGAATAACTGAGTTTTTGGCGACAGCAGAATGATTACAATTAGACATTTTGTCATAATAAAATCTAACAGATTTTATTAATGAGTACTTTAACCTTATTTTTGTTGCTAGTACAGAGCAGTGCGATGAGCAATGCTACTTAAGGAACAATTGTACTACGGTGGTATGACAGCTGACTAATAAACATTTCTGTGTGTTTCAGTTTCTAGATTATGAGCTATCAGCCTTGCATTTTAAAATGTTAGTGTGACTTACTGCTGTGATCAAACATAGCAGCTACTGAAGTAAAGGAGCTACAAAACACATCTAGGCAAGAACTCACCTATGGGGACCAGAGCTGAACCGGGAGAGCCTTTGGCTGTGGCAGTGGCACTGAGCTCCTGCCAGCTTGAAGCAGCACCCCAGCCTTGCACTGACATTTTGGCTCCACACAACAGGATAATTGGGAGGAAGAACATAAAGGAATGCTCATAGTAGTACTTTTAAATAAAAGTAAAACCCCAAACCACACGTTTACACCAAGTTCTCATAGTGCTGCTATAAACTTTATCCTTTCAAACTTCTTAATGTGTGTCAGTATTACATCCTGACAGGTTTTGTGTTTAAAATTGTAAGGTCCTAGATGGGATTTCAGACATTTAATATTTTCTGCAGGGTAAAGAAGATTTTGGGGCACTGTAAAATGAAACAGGAGGTCATTGAGAGATGTTGGAATAGTAACGATGTGGGATTCCTGTGGCTTCCTGTAAAGTGTAAGGGTAAACACAGAAAGGCTCACATCCAAGAACAGGACACAAGGTGCCTAAAGTGTGTCTGGGACAGGATTTAAATATGAGTCCCTCACCTTCAAGAATACTTAATTTCCAACTCACCCTTGACACATGGACATTTCTCAGATGCTCTGTCATTTCTAACGTGATGTTTCATCTTACCAGCATTGAGCATCTATCTGAGCTCAGGTCCCTTCATGCAGAGACTGAGATTTTCTCTTTAAGAAACCCTGTGTTAAAAAAATGCAGTGAATAAATAGCGACAAATAATAAATATATCTGCCAAGTTCCTCCACACAGAGCACACAATATTGCAGATGAGTGCTTACTGACATTGGAATAAAGTCACATGCATTCCTGCTCCATACTCAGCCCTCAAACCCTTGCCTTTCCTGTGCAAACTAAAATCGGTGAGAGCAGTGACCTGAGATTACATGCAAATCCAGGTGAAAAAACATCAGTTTATTAGAGCATATCAATACAGATAGGCTAGAGTCACGCTATATAGAAGAATTAATTTAGCTTAGATTTTCTGTTCCTGGCCAAATGTTTTCGCAGCTCAGCTTTTGGATACGTTAAAGGGCAGTAAGGCTGCTGTTCCCTTCTTGGTGTGTTTCGGAAGAAAAGAGTGAATTCTCCTTACTTTTGTTAAAGAATGTACTGGTTTGCAGCTCTGTGTAGTAGTGCCAGGGCACCTAAATTCCCTGGACATCCAGGATTTGATACAGTTTCCAATCTCATCTTTTCAGGCCAGATTAAGACTCCTTTGTTCAGGGTGCTGGATTTTGTCCCTTTTGTAGGCACCCAACCCTTGTCACCTACTAAAAGGCAAATCTTGCCTGAAATATCTTGCTCAGAGCTGCCAGCTGTACTTTGATGGAAATGTCAAGGGAGTACATCAGCCACAAAGCAGGGATTTTCAGAACAGCATAAATCCTCTACCAAGCACCAGCTCATCCACCCCACTTCTGCTCAAATAACTCCCTTGGTAGACAGCTTCACTGGTGATAGTGTTTTCATGGGAAGTCACAGCAGAGGTAGGGCTTGAGATATTTTAACTCAGCTTCCCTACAGGGTCAGGCTCTGTTTCAAGGGGAAGGAAAACAAGATTCTCACATGAAGCAGAATCGTAGGAGCAACCAGCTGGTGGAACAAGATTTCCATTGCATTCTTTGAAAAACTTTTACGAATATCCACATGAACCAGAGCTACTAAAACCTGACACTTTAATATGTTTACAAAGTTTATGTATGTTATCAGCGCATGCAATACTCCCATTAGGATTTATTACAGGTTTCTTTAGCAACAACATTTTTTATCATAACAGCTCAACTGGTCAGAGAGAGGAAAACAGCCAGTTTCTCCAGAGCGAGCCTCCCACGCACACTTGCCCAGCATT
Source organism: Phylloscopus whistleri (assembly GCA_017589585.1). Lineage (NCBI taxonomy): Eukaryota > Metazoa > Chordata > Aves > Passeriformes > Phylloscopidae > Phylloscopus > Phylloscopus whistleri. The sequence goes on along the minus strand of JADMLD010000683.1, from coordinate 3,831,330 downwards.
ATTGAGTTGCTTATTCATGAAGATTACACAAACCAGTGTCGGCAAGTGTTTCATAACCTTGTTTCCTTTTCCTAGAATGTTCATAATTAATTTCACTTTTTTCTATGCCACTGAATAATGAGTTGCTGGTGTTATTTTACTTGATGTTACTGCCGAGTGAAGAACTAGCCCTCCAAAATAGAAAAGTGGGAGCAAAGGCTATTTATTCAACATGGGAGTCAGAAGATGTTAAGTGCAAGTATTTCGCAAACACATGGGGATGGATGAAGATTCCAGAAGGTTTTAGTATAACACAGAACTAAAAATAATCAGCTGAAATGAGACCGCCTTGTGCTGGGCACGCTGGCTGCCGATGTCTAATAGACAAGATCCTGAAGGCCTGGAAGGCAAATAAATGACATGATTTTGTGTTTTGCAGAAAAAAAAACCAACCAAAAAAAAACCCACAGAAAAGAAACCAAAACAGTTTCTGTTTTGCAGTCCAAAATGAAATCACACATTTGTCTCTTGTGTTTATGTTTTATGAAAAGTTGGGCAATTGACAAGTTTCAGAGTTGAGGGCGTATTAAAAGGGAAAGTAGAATTCTGCATGAGAGTGTGGAATTTATAACTTGTGCTATGTCCTAGACAAGTATTTTTAAGATCAAGGCCCTGACTTTAGGAATGAAAATATTTAAATGTGTTTTTTAAGCTACCAATTGAGGAGAAGTTTCATATGTGTTCTGCACGTAGGATTCAATTTCAAGTGACTGCCAGCTAAAGGACATCCTCATCACTGCTTAGGTCATATATTATTTCTGAAGAATAGATCAAAGTCATTTTGAGGAACAGATAAACATAAAAAACAAGTTCCCCATGACAGCTTGTGGACAAAAATATTGCATTTTCTTTTCCATTTGCATAATTTATTTCTGCTAAAACCTACAAAATCAATACGATTTGAAAGTGTTTATCCTCTTCCATGACTGGCTATCATGTTCTTTCATCTGAGTAATTAACTAAGATGCTAATCCTTCTTTAAAGCCCCAGTTTCCTTCAAACATATGTCTTAGAACAAGTAAGCTGCCACATTACAAACTCTGAGTTCAGTATATCTAACAAGCAGTGACGTGTATTATGGTTGTGTGGTCTCAATCACTCTATGAAAGTGAAAATTATTGAGGAAGTTTCAAACAGGCTTTTATTTATGAGGTATCTACATATTGTACCTGGATACTCTGCTAAACACAAGTCTTCCCAAGCTTTATAGAGCTTAGAAGCACTGAGTGGGGATTGATCAGAGTGGGGGAACCTCACTACTTGTTACCAGGATCTGGCTGGCCACAAAGGAAACTGTGAACTGTACCCTTTCGAGATGAGGACAGGCTGCTATTCATCTCTCTCTGAAATCACATCATTTCCAGCTACCCAGTGAGCAGAGAAGTTCATTTCTCCCTCAGGATAATCACACCTGAGCCCGGATAAAATAGATTAATCAAAAGAGTAGCCTTCTCTTGAATTTCCCTATTTTCCTGATTATGTGAGAGAGGAGGATTCTAACCATAGCTACCACTAAAAGACCACCAAGCATTGTGAAAGTCAGTCTGTAATCCTTTCTGAAGCCTTGCATAATTTCTTGAAAAGTAAGTTATTCGTCTATGAAACTTGCTGGTTGAACCTTCTAGTCTAGTTCCATGACTGGCTGTGGTTACTTCTGGGAAGAGGAAAAAGTGTCTGTGTTCTTCATCTGGAAGTATGCAGAGACTGTGGACACATCGTATTCAAAAGAGATCAGCCACAAAAACGTCAGTACTGCATATAAAAGAATTTATTCAGAAGTAGAATCTTCTATCTCCCTTGACTCCTACAGATACATTCTCTGGCTTATATAATTAATTCCCTGGAAAACCCTGACCCTATAGCTGTTGTCCTAGAGTTGGAAAAACTCGTGCTCATGCACTGTCATCTCTCCCTTCTCCCCTACACATTAATAGCTATATCTGCATATATGCATTCCCATATATACACAAAAGTTCACATCAACACAAGCAAGAATTAAAGTATTTTCACTTTGAGATTGTCCTAAAATATAGGTGAAATGCATGCTGATAACCTCAGATAGAGGTTTTTGACTCCATGTGAAGTTCTTTGGTTTGTCTGAAAACTCCATTTCTTCTCCCACTGTTCTTATCTTCTGTCTGGTCTTGCAAAACAAAATAATTAGTTTTATGTGGGTTAAACAAAATGCTAAATTAAAGAGCAACAAAAAAAAATTGTCTGAGAAGCTTGTTAGGAGACCCTCTTTTCTTTCTGATGAGCTCAGCATACTTTAAACTGTACCAGAAAGTTATATGGACCCTTCCCTTTTTGGTTCTGAGACCTTTCTTGCTTTTCAAATGACCTGTATCACTGGGCTGGGAATTTTACTTAGCAACTTTGAAGGAAGATGATGCTCCAGAAGTCGTGCTCTGGGCAGGGAAAATTGGTGGTGCCAGTGAAAAAGGGTCTTTCCTTGCCACTGTGACAATGCAGCAGAACTGCTGCTAATGTTCCTGGGGCTGGCTGTGCATGTGGGTACATTTCTGTAACTGCACCTGTGCATGTGCAAGGAAAGACAATATTCCTCTCTTTTATCAGCAAACAGAATCCCATGATCATAAGGCACATGCCATACTAACCCGAGGTTTCAGTTAGAGCCTCTGCCTTGTTTTTAATGGGAGATGGTTTAGGCAGAATAAACATGTCACAAAGGTTAAGGGACTGATTCTGCTTCTAGTTACAACTCATGTCAGGAGGTAAATATCTAACAGAGCCCTGCCAACATAAAATTTGCATGTGCACAGAATCCAGCCTAAATGGTTATACAAGCTACTAAAAAAACATGATAAGTGTGAGTTTTTTGTTGTCAATCACCAAGAAAGGGAGCAGAAATGCAGTCTGCAATTCCTTTTGTGAGTTGCTGGTATGGGGCATGAGGGTATTCCTCCCTCTTTTGTCAGAGAACAGCTGCAATTTGCACTTAAAAGTATAGGAGAGATATTTTTATCTTTCCCCGTGCTGTACTTATTCACCTGCCCAGCACTGTGTATTCCTGAGCATTTTCCTTCTTTGCCTTCCCTCTACTCCTACAGATATTGAACCTGAGCACTATCTCTCAAAGTAATGCCTGAAGTAATTCACAGAATGAGAACATGCACCAGACCAGACTAGCTAAATAAGTGAGGGCAGGAATAGACACAAAAAGTTACATTTTCTGAAGTGGCAAGTGGTAGAGGAAGTAATAAGTCTAGATCAGCTCTATTAGCCTGCCAGATTTAATACATGTATGATCCATGTCCTTTTCATAATCCATTCAACACATGAATCCAGCCCAAGCCTACTGGAAATGAGAACAAGCAGGTGAATGCCTTTGAACCTGAACAGACATAGCAGAATTCACACATGGTCATACCTCCAACATATGGATGTACAATAATGTGACTTTTGTCAAACCAATTTTTTTAATATTTATTTTCTCATAGTCTTAGCAATTTCTGTTTTTCCTTGGTGTCATCCCAAAGAAACATGTTTTTGGTCTTCTTTCACCCTCACCCCCTTGTTTGTATCTAGAAGCAAGTTTCTTCCTCAACATACTTTTTCCTTTCATGCCTCAACATAATTTTCCCTTTTGATTACAAATTATTGCAACTTACGTTGCTGACACCAGGGTTTTGGGGAGAAATGGTGGAAAGAGAAAGGATGCCCTTGAGCTATGGTGTGATGATGATAGCAGTGGGTTTCTTGATGAGAGAAAAGAAGCAGTGAACAACGTCTTTGATTTACAGAGACAGAATGTAAAAACAAGCCATGAGTCTCTGCATATACAGAAAGATGTGAATCCTTGGAGCCTATGTCAGACATAAGAAAGGATGGGAAGGTTTGCATAGAGTAATAGAGAATGTAGCCCTGAGGTCTATCAAATACAAGAATGTGAAGTGTGGAGTTTGTAAAGTGCTGAAGTATTCTGAATGTGTCAGCTGACATCAAACATGTCTATGGCTGTTTGACCAAGCACAGATACCAAACCATGCATCCAGTTTGTCTACTGCTCTCCCCTTCAGGGACCAGCAGAAAAAACTCACTATTTGCAAAAATATTGAGGGGGGAGGAAAGCCCCCTCCACAGGGTTGTGCTTTTCCCTACTGCGTTATCAGGAATAGTCAAGTTGTGTGGCAGGGCAGTTGGCCTCTACTCAGTAAAACTTACAAATAGGAGTTTATTCAGAAGTAGAATGTTCCTCCTCAGATGCATTGCTGCACACAGGATGGGCAGCAGAGTTCCTCAGCTGAACTGCAATGTGCAGCTCTGCTCCCTGCACTCTAGAAGTAATTCCCAGCTCTTGCAATGCCTGATAGTCCCAACTTTCCCTATGCCAAGCCCTTTCTCCAACACATTTAATTCCTCAAAGCTCTGCACATCTCTATTCTCTCTTGTGACAGGAGTTGAATAATGTCCACAAATGGAAATATCTACTCCTCCTCTTGGCTTGCTGTGGAGCCGTAATCCCCCTTCCCCAATATATTCAGTCTAAGTGGATTTACAGAGTTAGTCTGACAGTTTCTGAAATAAAAATTCTCTGGTTCACAGCAGAGTGCAAGCACTGCTGTCTCTACAGGCAGGCCAGTGCTCCTTGCTTCTCTCTAAGATGGACTCCCTTCCATGACGTGGGGGCAGAGGAGGTACCACACCCTGTCCGGCCGTCGGCCTGGTGTTCAGACTGCTCTCTCAGCTGCCAGCTCTTCTTTAAGGTTTTACAATGAGAAAGTTTCAAACAAACATCAGATGAAAGCAATTTTGAGTCTAAACCAAGCATGGCCAGGTTTGCATTGGTGATTTATTGGTGCAAGTCATCAGCTCCTATTACCTTTTTCTTGAGCCATGCAATTCTCTGGCTTCCAGACATTTCTAGAGCCTGATTCTTTTCCTATTGAAGTTAATGGGAGGTTTTGCCACTGATTTCAATAGGAGGCCTCTAACTTTCCAACCTTCTGCCTATAGAGTCTTGAAGTGCTTCCAGGTTTCCATCATAGTCTGCGGTTCCCCTCTTAAAGTCAATTGGACATTAACGGATTGCCTGGGTCCACACCTTTGGATAGAGAAAAGCTCCAGATCTGATTCAGCGCTCACTCACACACCCGCTTTATACCCCAGTGGAGTTCCTCCTGATTTATATTGGCAGGAGAGTGAGGTCCAATGTTACTTATGCCTGGGTCATTGCCAGCAGAACACAGAGAGAATTCAAGTCACTTGTTATCCCCTTCCCCACACCTCTCAATCACAGCATAAATGTATGTACATGTATGTGGATATATTAGAATCATCTGGACTCTTTTAAGTTATTTGCCATTGAAACTGACTTCAAATTCAAGTTTTAAAGTTGAAATAACAAAGAAGGAAAAAAGAGTCAGAAGGGAGCCAGCTGCAAGGGTACTCAAAATTTTCATCAGTCTATGGGACACTCCTAATAACATATTTTACTACTTTGTAGTGAACTTTCTTTGCTTCTGCCATAAATATATTCCCTATGCTGTAAATGAATAGCTTGCAAGCTCAGTAAAGTTAATATAGAAGAATAAATCTTAACTACCTAATGTCAGGTCAGAAATATAAATCTTATCTAATATGCCAGGTCAGAAGGAAAGAATACTTTTCGCTGAAAATAGCAAATACTTTCCAGTGCAGAGTCGGAACTTATTTTTCTCTTTAAAAAAATGTGCTGCCCCTAATAAGATGGGTTGAACAGTCTCTTTTTAGAATCTCCAAAAGAAAAATAAACACATAGAGCAGAGTTAATTTATAAAATGCTCCAAAGTTTATCTTGGCAGAAGAGTTGTAGGCAGTGAGAGTTCTCTCCCTCTCACACATGCATTCATACACACACACAGAGACACACACACGTCTCAAAATTAGGACAGGCCTTTACAATAGCAAATGTTACAGAAAACTTATATATCTGGGTAAATTCATAGATCCTTATTCATGCAAGGCTCTCATTTTAAAGTCAATGGAAATTTTTCCTAGGAAAGACAACAATCTTTGGTGCCTTTTTGTGTAAGTACAGACCTGCTGTGTCACAGTGGGAGATAGTGAGACACATGAGTGCCTCGTGTCTCAGGCACCCCTCCCATCTACCAGCACTTCTGCCAGCTCTAAAGCAGGGATGCAGCCACCATCCCCTCCTCCTGCCTGCCCAAGACCCCACTTGTTAGACACAGCTGGACAGCCTGGTGGGTGATTTGCTAGCCAGCAGCTGCTGGCACATCGGTCCCTCCCAGTAGCCACAGGCTCCTACTGCTGCCCATTTCCTTGTTCCTCCTGCACACCTGCTTCACACCATACACTCTGTTCCCACCAGAGCCAAGATAACTTCAGAGGCTGAGGAGATGAGGCCCACCAAGGGTTTTCTTTCAGCCTCACAGCATTAGCTTTATTTATTTTGAAGTCCATATCAACCTGTGTCAGGGAGCCACAACAACAGGGAATACTGCAGATTCCAAATCTACTAGGCAGGAGATTGTCCAAGAGAACAGCAGGTGCTATGTTGACACCCCCAAACAGTTTGGAGCTCCTCCACCTCTTGTAGCAGCCACTGGCCCTTCATACAGTTTATTTACTTCAGTGTCTGCAAAGCAAACAGTTAAAACAGTCATTTCCCCCAAGATAAACAAGAATAGAGGCAGTTTTACATGACCAAAACACAACTTGATGCTGGGGTGTGCACAATCCTCTGGACCATTCTTGCTCAGTGCCACCAAGCTACTCAGTGCAGAACCTATTTCACTAAAACCCCACAGAAGAATGCAATAAGTAGGTCCTCTCCTCTCCTCTCCTCTCCTCTCCTCTCCTCTCCTCTCCTCTCCTCTCCTCTCCTCTCCTCTCCTCTCCTCTCCTCTCCTCTCCTCTCCTCTCCTCTCCTCTCCTCTCCTCTCCTCTCCTCTCCTCTCCTCTCCTCTCCTCTCCTCTCCTCTCCTCTCCTCTCCTCTCCTCTCCTCTCCTCTCCTCTCCTTTTCCTTTTTGGCTTCTGGGAAATTGCTAGTAATGTCCAGCATTTGGTCTGACAACTGTTCTACTGTAAATATTTAGAAGAATCCATTATAGATTAAACAAAGTGTAAGTAACTGTTCCTAAATGATAGCTTTTATTAATGTTTCCAGCTATAGACTCTTTATAAATGCATGTGAAAGTCCTACCTCTAGACTGCTTCTAAGAAAGGGCAAGACAGAAGGCAGCAGCCAGAACACAGTGTAATTTGAGCATCAGTGTGTTATCATTACAGATATCAGCTCAGAGACAACATTCTGTAGAGTATGTACCATGCTTGCAAATCTTCCAGACAACAATGGGCAGTGTGTTACCCTGACCAATGTCTTTTAAATGATCCACAAGGGTACTCAGAGTCCCTGTTAAGACATCTTTGCTTTTCTCTGGTCTGCCCCAAAAATATAATCTCTCCTCCCTGAAAAAGCAAAAGAAAAAGAACAAAACAAAAAACCAACCAACCAAACCCCCTCAAAACAAAAACAAAACAAAAACAAACCAAAAACAAACAAAAAAAAACACAAAAAAAACCCCCAAAAACACCAAAACCGAAAACAAAACAAAAACAAAAACAAAACCGAAAACAAAACAAAACAACAACAACTACAACAACAACAAAAAAAAAACACAAAAAAACCCAACCAATCAAACAAACAAACAAACACCTCCCCCTCCCCCCCCCCCCCAAAAACCGACCCCACCACCACCAAGTCCCCTTCCACCTCAAAACGTATCAAGAATTGTCATGTGTTACAGGCGGGAAAGACAAGCACTGGTCTGGTGGATTTTTTTGACTCTCATTGTATTCCAAAGTTGTCCTGTTTATCCAGTATCTTAAATGTTCTCTGTGCAGTAGGATATTAGTAGCAGAGAAAAGATGAACACTAACACTGTTCTGGAGCTTGTTATGAAATAATTAAGAAGTAATTCTAGCAGAAGTGTCTTTCCAGTGGATATAATCTTGAGAATAAAAAATGCTGGTTTTGCAACCAGCTGAGATGAATGAAGATCAATAAACACATCTACATGTTAGCCAATTTCTTTGCTCAAAAAATAAATTATGTTCTAGGAACAGAGTGAAGAGCAGGTATATGTCTGTGCATGTGCTTACCACATCAGACTTTTCTATCATAACAGAGGTTGGTGATACAGATTTCTAAAATTTGAATTACTCTATTTATTGTCAGTGATCACTGAGTAGAGTGTCTTAGTTCTAATACAGAAGAGTTAAAAATTGGATACAACATTTGACTCCAGTGTCCTCCTTGAACAGGTTTAAGTCCTTCAAGAAAAAGGTTTGGAGTTCATCCAGACCGTTTATGATGCTTTCCCAGGGTGGAAATGTCTGGTACTCACAAATAATGCATGTAAGGTAGACATCTTAGCATCACATCTAATTTTTGAAGCTACCAATCTTCTTCTCATTTCTTGTTCTCTTACCATAAATAAAATGTCTGGATAGTGTTTCTGGGTTATCCTAGACATCAATCTGTGCTCATCCTTTCAACTCAGTTTCATAGTCATATCCAGCCTTTCAAAATTAGTCCCCATTTTCTGTAAGTGACTTTAGATCTTAGCTGGAGAAATCAATAAAAACAACCTTGACAGCTGGGAGGGTTGGGTATAAGCTACTGAGCAGGAATGTGCTGACTTGGTGGGTATTCCCATCTCTGATGATGGTGACTTACAGAGTTGGAGGCTTCTGTGTAACAGCAGGGAAGGCAATTTATCTTCTTCTGTACCTCTGTGTGTGCATAAATAAGAGTTTAAGAAGGCCAAGCAGAAGAGATATTCATGTTCTAGAAAAGCTGTAGAGGGGCAGACTCAGTGGTCTCTTCAAGAAAGAGGAACATTAGTAAGCTAGTGGATTAGACACGTGGCTAAGACACAAGAGAAAATTACATGAAATCAAAAGGCTGCTATCTTGATATTCTCCCATTCTCCATCCTGCACAAATAAATAATGGTAAAATCAACAAGTCTCCTATCACCTGTTTGCTTACACTGATGCCTCATTCAGCAGATATGCTACATAGAAACCTTACTAGACATAAAAATCCATTTTTTTTAATAAGTCAACAGTGTGGGGTTCGTTACAAGGCAATTAAAGTTTATTTAATTTCTGAAAACCTCTGTGAAACAAGGAGTTCTCAAACCACTCAAATCACTCTCAATCCCAAACAAAATATTGGATCATCATCCTATCTTAGAAATATGGCACTTTTATTTGCTTTTATCCACTATAATTTCATTCTCCTTTTTTTTTTCTTAATCATTAGAATTAGATTGATAAGCATAACACAACTCATTGTGAGTAAGAAAACTGTGATATTGTTGATACTATCTTAGGGCAAAATGACAACAAAAGGCTGCCTTGCCAGCATGTGTCCCTAGACAGAGCCACAGTGGCAAGGGATGTCAGAAAGTGCTCAGCATAAACTGTCTGATCCACTCAGTGATTCCTTTCCCAGGCACAATAATTTATGGCTAAGCTACAGCATGCTTTTAAAAAGATATCTCACCTCTGATTTGAAATATACATGTGACTGAGATTATACTGCCTCCCTGAGACTGCTGCAATGATTTTATCTACCAAGGCTTTCTGAATTTTATCTTAATGCAGTTGAATCTCACTGATGGCTATTTCCAACCATTGATCAGTTACATCTTTACTTCCAGTTGCAGATATCATTATAGCATAGATATTTTAGGGGCAATGCTTTGTTACAGACTACCTTTTTTTTTTTTTTCTCTTTTTTTTTTTTTGACTGCCTAGACAAAGAACTGCTGTTGGGAAGTGTGCTCAGACAAGGCTAGTTTTGGAGAAAACAGTCCCCTAAGCTAGTTGCAGATCTTACTATGGTCTTTTTTTGCCTAAGAGCAGGCTTGACGAAGGCCTCAGCGTGTCTGAGCTCAGACCTGTTCTATGACAGTGAAAGCCTTTTGGTGATAAACATTCATGTATCTGTTCTTTGAATACAAAGTTGTTACAGGAGAATTGGGACAGGGTCTAACACAGCATTGACCCTATGTTGTGACCAAGAAATTGTGTTCCTGCTGCAAGTGAAGACATAAGAACATCCCAATTTCCCTCATTGCTGTGCCCTGCCTGCCACCACCAGCTCTCAAGCATTTATGAAGCAACAAGACACTTCAAAGCTTAGAGATTTTCATAGGTGGAAAAGCAGCAGAGAGGTGATGCACTCTCCCTTCTTAATCCCTGCTACTGAACCATTGCTTTGGTATGGGCTTTGGGATGGCTGTGCCTCCTCCTTGCAGTACAAAGCAGAATAAGACCAATAGCAACCAATCTGGATTTGCTGGCAAGAATCACAGCTTCAATCTCATTTGAGGTTCCTCAAATGTCTCAGTTCAGACTGATTGTAGCAGCCATCAGACAGGCAGTGCATTTCCCATTCTTGTCCAAACGTGTTCTTAAAGGCAATATGGCCCCTAAAGCATTTACTTACATCATGGAGCTGCATCTCATTTGATTGCTATAAAGCACTTTGGGGACCACGAGGTGAAAAATCCTACAGAACTGCACATATATTTGGAGTCTTACTGCTGTTGTTGCTATGTGATCATATAATTTTCTCAGAGGTTTAAGGGTGGTTGAAATCACGATAGTTTGCATTAATTATTCTCTTTTCCCCATGTACATGATAAACTTTGTAAATGTTTTCCCTGATGATTTGGCCTCCTTTTTATTTAGCTTGCCTTTGAACACCTCTTTCTAATTTTCTGTGAGAACACCTTTGTGGCCATATGGAGTGTTACATATGATGTTGGTATGGAAAGTATTACAAGGCAAACAGCAGATTTAAGCTGAAAAAGATACTTTAGAGATTAATGAACAGGCTTTGAGTCTCTCCTTTTATAGGACACTGGTTGGAGTCTTACTGAAATCAAAGCAATCTCTTTGTCTTCCTGTGAAGATATAGCTTAGTAGCTTCTTACTATTTAGTAAACTAAACTAAACTAAACTAAACTAAACTAAACTATTTAGTAAACTAAAAGTCAAACACCCTTATATTAAAAAAGTACTGAAATTACTAATTTTGTTGAGTCTCTTGCTGAGACACAAAGGAAGAGGGCTGCTTACTCCAAGCACTGTAGGCATCTTACTCTCAAATATAATGGCAATGATTTAAAATGCATGAACATTAATTTTAAAAAGTTAATAAAGTAGTGCTAGAAGCCTTTCATAAATCTTTTGAATTCACAGAGCTATGCTTTTGTCTGCAGTATTACAGAAGAGAATTTTTTTCCAATCTTCTAAAAATAAGGAGAAAAGAATAATGATTTTGCTCTCTGGAACAGCATGAAAATGTGGTCATTATGCTGAAAATATTTGATTTTTTTTTTTGTCAATACAAAATTACCCAAGACTATTGATGAGCAAAAAATTAGAAATGTTTAAACTTTGAATTAGTTAATGACAGAGAAGTTCAAGGCATTATTTTCAAAGTTAGTATGTTAGGAGTTGGGCTTTTGCCTAATTCAGGAAGATAAGTGTCTGCTCCAAGCACAAGAGCCTCCATTCAAGAATGAGTCCTTAATTTTGTTCAGGTATTTAAGTCTAATTGAAGTCAAGGGGTCTGTAACATATGCGTGTAGGTAACCATATGCTGATGTGCTTTTTCGAATGGGGAGGAATTTAATCATGGGCTTACATGGTAATTGTATGGGGTTTTTTCCCAATTTGGTCTGGGTAGGCAGAAAGTAGCATAAAAGGGATCAAGAAACTTTAAAGCTTGTTAACTTAGTGCTCAGTGTAGAGGAGAAAAAGAGCCTTTTATTTTCCTGAAATTTCTGAGCTTTTTTGTTATTTTTCTTCTCCCTGTTGCTCTTTGCTCACCAACTACAGCTCTCGTTTGCTGTGGACAATTCCCAAAGGGAACATTCCTCGCTGGAGTAACTTACCCAGCTCTTTTCCTTAATTTACAGTGAGTATAGCACCCCTTGCAGAATCCATAGCAGACCCTTTGGCTGAAAGCCAGTGCTAATAGCATGTTTTCCAATAATCTAATCTCTTCAGTCACAGAGCAGAAATCAGAAAGTTAAAAGAACTGGCTTCTCAACTTGTCTCAGTCTGCCTTTGAAATCTGTGCATGGAAATGTTGTGTGAATAACTACAATAAATTGTTACCACACTTGCACCCATATGACTCAATAGTTGTGCCCATAACAAACCATCTGATGTATATGAGAGAACCCTCTATAAAGCAAAGTTTAATGTGATGCCAGGAACAGACTCTCTCATGAAGGCTTGCATGTTCAAAGAAGCCAGAAATTTCAGCCAAAGCTGAGGACATATTGTAAATACCCATGAATTAAACACCTCACAATCCTAAGAGATAGGTATCATTTCTCTTTTGCAGATGAAAAAAAAATGAAGCTCAAAGATGATAAAGCCAAAATTTCTAAGTTTGGCTTTAGAAGAGAAGTAGCAATTTTTTGATTGAACTCCTGAATAAATAGCTTCATTTTCAGACCTCTGACCACCTCCACCTTCTGCAGCCATTCTGAAAATGAGGGTATATGCACAGGAATGAAGCAGGAGATTAGTTGTCTCGCTGGACACCCTAGATTTGAAAATGTAGATTCTAGTACTTTACAATGCTAGAAAGGGACCTTAACCAGCCGACTTTATCAACCTTCAAACCCAAGAACTCCTAACTTTATTCAAAGTCACATAACTCAGTAGTACTGTTGGGGAAAGAGGAAGTAACTAGATGCTGAAAGTTAACCTATACCTTTTACGTTTTTCCACATGGATTCTTTTTCATGTGTGCTGGACTGTGTATATTTTTGCTTTGGAGGTGTGAAACTGACACCATCAAAATAATTTTTTCCTGATTTCTAACATCATGAAGAGCTCTGGTGATCTACAGATTACAAGTTGATAACTGGGTCCATCATTCTACCCCAGGACTGGATCCCTTCACATATGATTTTGATTGCTGTCACCAGGAGCATATGCTTGTTGGTACTTGGGGTAGCAGTTTGCTACCTCTGTGAGACAAATGGCTTGAGTTGCTTTATGCAAGTCCGGGAGGTCAAGGAGCCAGTTAAGGAGGATGTTTTCATTCTAGGGCACAGTTCAGTCTTTCCTTTCACTTATTCCATTTTGGCATCTGCTTGTGACATTTTTTAGCACAATTTTCTTGCAGCAGCCCAGCATTTTGAGTGGTGTTGTTGCGGTCATCTCACATCCGAGCCCTGTCTCATGGCAGCCCAGCGTGGTGGCAAGCCACTAGCCACCAGCTGAGCTGCCAAATATTCACCATATTGGATGCTTTAAAAATAACTGCTGTGATTTCATGTTTTTCTAATATCTAGGGGATGTTTGTTGGGTTTTCACTGAAGCCTAACTAATTGTTGGTATAACTCATATTAGGCAGCTCTATTTGCAATAATGGGTTCTATTTGTATCATTCATTCTGCATCAGCTTAACTTAATTAAGTTACAGCGTGACTAAACAGAACTGAACAGTCCTCCAGTCCTCATTACTGGAGTTATTAGAAAAATGTTCTTCAACAGAGCACGTTGCAAAGTGCTAAGGATATTTTGCAAGCTGGCTAAGGCATCCAGCACCTGAAAAAGCAGCTCTCTTAGGCCACAAAATAATAAATGGATCATTTTCTTGTGCGAGAGCTTGGTTAGGAAGATGTGTCTTACAAATTTGTACTTGAACATACAGAGCAAGGTTAGTTTAGATAGGCACCCTCAGGATGCTGCTCTGATCCAGCCTAAATGATGTGATTCCTACCATTGTTGCTAGTGAAATACTTCAACAAAAGTATATTTTTACGACCACTTCTCCAATTGTGCATAAAAAATGTCAGATGCCACTTTCAATGTTCATCAGTGACATTAAATAAAGTATTAGACAAATAAAAAAGTCATCTTTAAAATTTATAGTTCATAGCTTGCCCATTAATCTTTCCAAATGTGAGGGGTTTCTTTTCTCTTTAGGCTAGAGGCAAATTTTAAAGACAAATTAGACTTTTTTTCATACTTTTTGCTATTGTACAGAAACATTAAAATGGCTTTAAAACCATTGACTTTGCAGCTCTTACTATAAAATGTTTAATTAAACTCATAACACTAACCCAAAGTTTCCTAGATATTTAATTCTTGATTTTATATATAACCACTGGGCTATGAGGTTTTGTTTTTCTCTACCTAATATTGTCAATAGGCGGCCTCAGTTTATTTTTTTTTACTGTAGAATTTCTTTTTGCTTTTAAATTGAAATTCTAAATCTTGCAATTCCTTATCCACCTTTACAATGTTGCTATTGCTATCTTAAAGCCACTCAGACAATTATTAATGGAAAAAAAAATCCATTAGACTACGATTATTCTTGAAAAATAGAAATATTTTGACAAAGTTTGGTGTGTCAGTGTTATATTGTTAATTGGATTTGGATAACAAACATACTGTTACAGATGTTACATCTATAAAAAAAAAAACAAAACTAATGAGAACAACACAAAACAACCCCCCCCCCCCCAAAAATAAAACAAACCCAAAAACCAAACAGAAGTTTTAATTCATTTAAATTAATTTTCTCTTCTAATCAACTGACTTGATTGGTGTGCAAAACCTCAGGGAAGTGGTGGTGTATCACCACAAAGAAAATGAACTGTTTCTCTGCTTTAGCACAAAAGGGATGATAGCCTTGATTTCGTCACTAGCACCCCAACACTTCAGCTCAAATACTTCGTAGCACAGCTGTAGCTGAGCAGTAAACTGCCTGCTGTGTGTCACTGCAGTGATGTCAGATGCATTCCGGTTTTGGGGAAGTGAGTGATGCCCGTAGTGAGCGCTAAATTTCTTTCATGTGGGTCAGCGTGTGCGGCAGTGAAGCTGGTTGGGAGGGAAAGACTCAGACTTCAAAGGGAGGGCAGCACGCAGAAGGGGTGATAAAGCAAGCCCTAACTACGTGCCATTCATAGTTACTTCACTAGAAAATCCAGGCACACAGAGCTGTTGAACTGAGTCAGTTTCTCAGGAATTGGATGCCTACTTAAATCTCACCCATCCTATTACTTAATCACAATCTAAACAGGCCACCCAATCACACTGCCCTCTAAACATCAGATAACAATGCTCCAAACCATGGACTACTAATGTTGATTAACAAATTATCCTCATCCCATTTTCTTCACAGGAGTTTTATCACTGACTTTAAGGGCCCAGGACTTTTGTCAGTGAGTCCAAGCTGACTGGTGATGATAACTCTTGTCTGTTTTCCACCAGAGTTGAATTTGACTTCACATCATACTGTTTGTGTTTTGCAGTCAGAAACTTTTGACTTCTTTCTCTTTTAGACTAGCCTGAGTCCCAGTGGCATGAGGGAAAGGTGAAAACAGTTGGATCATCATTTGCTGAGTGTCGCTACATAGCACTGCAGCAGAAAAGAGGCCACTAGACCTAGTATTTCAATCATTAATTTCAACTTGGAATTTTGGGCAGTATTTTGTGTCACTGGCAGATGGATGGTCCAGTCAGCCTGGAGAAGTTAGCCTTTTTCCTTCATGAAAATGTAAGATCAGAGTTTTCCCTTGCTACAAATTATAGAACACAATTTTTAGAGATTTTCCAGCACTGTGAAACTCCTTAATACCTATACTATGACTTGAAATCTTGATGTGAGTCTTGAATTTAAAGAGACATGTTCCATTTCAGTGTTTGCAGGCGTCAGTCCAGAACAGTTCCTCTGCAAACAACATGCTTGGAGCTTCCAGTTAGCTTCAGTATGGTATGAATTTAATCATTACACAGAAAGAAATAATTTCATTCAGTACAAACTTTTGATCAGTTTCCACTTAGGAAAATACATTAAATTGAGAGGATATTAAGTAATTGACCAAAGGCACATCTGAGCACCGCCAAGGCAGTGGGCTGGCTTGCTGTCTGGCTTATTAATTTTTTAATGCTGTAAACATGGTAGTAGAAAATCATAGTTTCGACATGGGATTACAGGCTTTTGCTGTCTAAACCCCTCTCCCTAGTCCCCGGCATGGAAAGTAAAATCTGTTACATCCTGCTGTTCTTTCTGTGGTTTCTGAAACAAAACTTTGAGAGAAAAACTCTAGTCTCAAAAGACCCTGTGGGAAATGAGAAACTTGCAAATGCTACTGTAGTTGTGTAATGTTGAGCTGAATGATCCTTATACAGATTGGAAATACATGAGCATCTGTGTAATACACAACAATAAAAGTCTCCAATAAGTTAGGAGAACAAAACAGGAGAAGCAAATGGGGCGGGGGGGGGGGGGGGAGGGGGTACAGGCTCTGCTGCCACCAGGATAGCCTAAGCATTCACGACCTTTGCTGGAAACACAAAAATGGGAGATGGAAAGTTACCATCAAGCAGTAAGACCACATATTTCAAAGAATGAGCCTGTACACTATACATTTTTGCTTACTTAGTAGAAGCATGCATCTCTTGTAGGGAAGAGATTGGAGAGTCAAGGGAATCACAGAGACAGTGTCTGTGTCCGTACAAAGAGTGTAAAATCAGCTGCAGATCTTCATGACAGCAGTTTGCAGGACTACAGTATTAAAATGCTGTCTATACATGCATCAAATATAACCTCTTTCCAGGAGTCACACCTCCTTTTTTATCTGAGAACAGATGCTTTATTTGTGAGTAGCTGAATCTGGCAACTGTCATAATACAGCTGGTCATAGAATTATTAGGTTACTACAATTAGTAGGTTACTACTTTTAATAGATCAATTACTTACCCTTCTATAACAGCTTTTTTTACCTAGACAGTAAAATGGAGATTATGTAACTGAGTTTACATCTTAGAAAAAATTCATAATGTATAGTTTTGAAGGCTGGGTATTTGGAAACTGCTACAGCTGACTCTAAAGGTAATATCTGTATTTGCTTATAGGATTTAGAATTTGATGTGAGAAGGTATTGCATGACCTGGTCCTACCTTCACTGTCCCTACCAGGGTGTTTCAGGCAATTTTTTCAGGAATCTTCTTTGGTTCCCATAATGGTTAAACTTCCTGGATCCTTAAATGTTGGTGGTGCTCCATAGTATGTGGAAAAAAAAGTCAATTTCCTTTCTCTCTTCACGAAAAGAATTTTTCAGTTTATTTACAAAACTCTCTGGAATGACAAGGAGCCATTTGTGGTTGTTGTGGCTGATTTCTGTTGTGCTGAAGATGCTAGGAGACTGCATAAAACTCTGCACCCCTGGTGAGATTTTTCAGCCTGTTGATGCTCTTTCTAACAGAATTCAGGGGAAATGTGTTCTGGCTGCCAGTATTCTTAATTTTCAGGACCACTCTGCCAGACATGTGTTTAATAATGATGAGGCAATCCCCAGTGAGGACTTGGACATTTGGGCCAAGGGCCTCCTTGCTCGTAGACACCACTGCAAAACAGTTACGGATACTCCCTGAGACTGTGAAACAGTCTCATACTCACGTTTCTCTTGCTTTTTAGAAGACTTGACATTTGGTGAATAAAATAGTTTGGTTTCTTTTACCTCAGATGTGAAGTGCCTCTTGAAGAGAAAAATATTGTCAAGCCAGGCAGATGTTTGGGCAATTTTTTTTTTGTTTAGTGTAAGATCATTTTCCTTCAAAACATAGGAAGACACTTGGAAATCCTCTTTGCTACATATTTTGTATCAGAAGGCAGCAATACTCTAAAGTAAAATAGAAGTCAGGCAAATCTCTGGAGGAGCTACCACCCTCTCAGAAAGAAGTCCTAGAATATTTGTGAAGATCAAATCACAAAGAGAAGCAGTAAACATTAAGCTTTCAACAGTTCACTTTTAGACTGATTTTCCTCTTTGCCTCTTTTGCTGGTGCCTCAGATTCTTGTAGATCCAGAGCAGGCTAAACAGAGAGTCCACATTCCTCAGCTATCACCACTGATTCAGTTGCACCCCAGAAAACTTTTTGCCAATCCAATGTAGTTGCCATGTACAGGTTTATTTTCCCCAGCTGCTCTCCCTTCCCAGCACATCCAGTCCCTTGCCTCCGTGCAGGTAATTTAAGGCCTAGTGATCAAGCAGAGCTTAACCTGCAAGGCTGAACTCAGGTTTCACCTTGGCCCAGGCTGGCAATCTACTTATCACTGATAATACAAATTTATCAAGCCCGTGCACACCAGCTCTCCCAGGGCTGTCCTACCACTCCTGGGCTTTGTCCCTGCTCCGCACTGCCCACTGCCTACACACAGTTCAAGCGTTTCTGCGCCACCATTGCGCGTCCCACCTCTAACGCGTTTCCACACAAAGAAACTCTGTCCAAGAAAGAGTCTGAGGAAATACGCTGTGGTTTGCAAACTGAATTCCTTAATGACTTTCTCATTAGGAGAGCTGACTGCCAAATGCTCTTTGCTCTTGCCTAAAGGACGGTCTGCGTGATTGAGAGTGGCTCTGCTTTACATGAAGTATTGTTTTCAGGCCACTACCACAGGCAGCTGCTTCTCACTGGGCAAGGGAAAGAGAAAGGAACGCGAGTGAGCGCACAAAGCAACCGAATGGCACGAGAACCCATGGGATTTCCCATCCCAAATCTCCACCACCACACGGGCTAATGTCCGTGTGGGTGCTGCGTGGTGGTAAAAGCTGAGGTGGGATCTGGCTGTCCCAGCAAGGGGCAGCCCAGCTGGGAAGGCCGAATTCCAGAGCAGCTCTGCTGTGAAAATATTTCCTGTGAGAATGCGCAAGCCTGAGAAACCAGGAGCAGCAGCAGGGATGGATTTCATTTGCCTAGCACAATCATTTCAAAAGCAAACCTTTAAATGGACATCTTGCTGTTGGAAAGCGATGATGAGACGGTGCACCTCAGCTGTAGCAAATGGGCAAAGAATATTCTTCCACCCTGTGCTTTCCCCCAGCTGACAGAATGTACGCCCAGCGGATTTGTCCTGCATTTTCTTATTTCTATATTTTTTTTGAATTCCATCAATTTTAATCTATATATGGAGTAGAACTGATTGAAAAATATCATTTGAAAGGTTTAGAATTTATTTGCTGCACACGGTAAAAATCTAGCTTCTCGTCCACAAAATTTCAGATTCAAACTCAGCTCCTTATCCTTTCTATTTTCAACAGAGACCATAACTCATTGTTTCCAGAGTAGGGCTTTGGAAAATATTCTGAGATTTCTTTGCTAATGAGACTTAAAACTAATATCTGGACAAATGGCTTGCACAAAAAGAGGCCTCTGGGAAAAAAAAAAAGGGCTTAAAGCCAGACAGGAGAAGGGAATACTTCAAACATTCATTTAGGGTCTTCTCTAATCTCCAGTATTTAGGTTTTACAAAAAGAAAAAAGGAGGGATAGATTTTGGACCTATAGCCAGTCATGAGCCTGCAAATGAGTAGTTTGTATCACTTCTGGCTGATATTTGTATAAGAGCTGAGAAAGAACTTGTCTGTGTGTCCCTGTGCTCCCACCATTTGCTTTGCCCACTGTTATGCTGCATTTTCCATCCCTGAGAGTCTATGATTTCATTATGCTCAAAAAGTGTTCGGATATAAGAGGGTGGAGCACTCAATGGTTAGTAGGGTCATGCATAGATTATTTCATCCTCATTGAGTCAGTTCTGAACGTTTTTGAGAATTTTTTATATTTCACTTTTTTGTCTTTGTAATGGAGCAGGCTGTACCAACGACCAATTGGTTTCAAGCAAGTGTATTTAGCAAGAGCATTTCTTGGACATATTTACAAAGCTATAGTCCATACCTCCTGGTTCTGCAATCAGTGTCTAACCCACAAGGCCACAGTGCCAAACCCTCTGCCAAGGCATTGAATCTCTCTTCATCCCTCTTACCACATCTATAATTTGTGGCTAACAGGAGTGGTCTGTGCTCTCCTAGTGGTGTATCACCTGCTTTTTCACTTCAAAGCATTTCTTGATGTGGACATACATTACTTACCCATTTCTACAGTTGACTTAAGTCTAGAAATTTGAAGCAATGCTTACTCCTGGTGTACCATGACTGGACTTCACCAGATGGGGTTTATGTTTCTAGCTTCTCGTGGCACATCACTTAAACTGTGAGCTCAGTGTCTGATATGGGGGGGGGAAAAAGAGGTAAAACTTCTAGTTGCTTCCTTGGGGTCATGGTTGCAGTTGCTGAAGCACTTGAGATCTGCAGGTACCAACAACTTGCTGAAATGAGAGAGGAAGAGTAAGGGCCAGTTTTGTACCTAGAAGATTGAATGGATTCTGGAATCCCTTCAATCCCACCCAGTCTTTGCAGCAGGGGAAGGACTGGCCCATGCATTGCAAGGATATGGCAAGCATTGGGATCTGAACCAGAGAGGGAAGAGGCTGAGAGGTAACAAGAACAAGATCTTCAGCTGGAGCTTGGAGATTCTTAATTTCAAACGTGTTATCTCATTCTCTAGGCACAAATATTTTTGCTCCACCCTTTTTTCTCCCAGGTTCAATGACAAAGCCCAGTGCTTTCAAGGAATGCCAGTTTTTGGAGCATGCAGCTTGTCCCTCCCTGCTTTGATTATTGCCTGGGCCAGAATAAGGGTCTACCCTTATTGCAAGACAAATGAGAAAATATTTTATTACACAGTTAGAAGACTCAAAGAAATGACAGACACAGTAAGAGACAATCAGAAAAGTGTGTCTCTTCTGTAGTTTTTAAGAGAAAAAAAATTTTGCTTCATTTAAAATGTTAATTCTGACTTTTCAGTTATATTTTTCTTTAAGAATTTCCAAGAACTGGAGCTTGTTTTGTTTCACAGAGTTAGTTATAACATGACATCAAATCAGTGGAGCTTGACTTGCATATTTTATCCTATTCCTTGGTCCATAACACTATTAACACTATATTCCAATTCTTCATTTGGAACTACAGGCTTTCCTTTTTTGCTGTGTTATTTGTATGAGATGTATCTGGAATGCAGGAAAAGAGACAGAAATTGTGAAAATGGCTAGGAGTACATTTTATTTTATACTTAGTACTTCTGGAGTTAAAGGGGAGATGGAAATTTGCCATGTAATGGATCTTAGCTATAGAGAATTATCATATTTCAATAGTAAAGTATTGCCTGTCTCAGCTCACACACACATCTTGACCTCAGAGCAGTTGCACATAATGTTTTCTCTGTCGAGAGAATCTATTCATAATGATGTGTCACAGGTGCTCACACATAATATGTTTCCCGTCAAAAATGATCATACATATTTTATATAGCAGCTTTGATGACAAATATTTTGTACTTCAGCTGCTTTTTCATCCAACTGTCAGACTTAATGAAGGAAAGCCACAGATAGTTTTTAAAAAATGTCATCTTCTTAGATCACATTACTGTGTCTGCCTTTTAAAGTAGCTTCATACAAGGGCCACAAAACAGAGGAGAGAGAGACAAGGATGTTTTCATTTACTTAATTTTAAAAAGAAAAAATTATCCAGGATCTTAATTATAAAATCAATAAGCTCTGTACCTTTGGAATATTTTCAGAAAAAAAATGTTATATTTATTAAGTACTCAGTATTTTGAGAGTCTAGTGAAAGCAAATATGATGACTGAATAAGGATTGCAACTTCTCACAGTGCTGAACATCATTTATTCTCATAATAGTGTTGTGTCCTCATTGTAAGCACACTTTCCTCTGGGTTGTGCTACAAAATGAGTGCCTCAGTATGCACAGAGAATTGAGTTCTTGTATTCTTACTGAAATTGTTTGTGCACATCAAGTCCAAAGTTTGTACATCTCATCTGTGTCCAGCACTACTGAGAGAAATAATTCTCATTCCTCATTTTATCAATGAAAGAGGAAGAGTGAACTTGAATTCCCTTTGAGGTTCTTCAGATCACAGGACTTGTTACTGAAGCCTCAGAGCACAGAAAAGTGCTTTTCCCATTCATGGGACATGTCATTTCTGCTGAGAGTGTAAGTGAACAAAGTACAGAGGTGTTCCTGAACTTCCCTGCCAGGCAACCCTCCCCTGAGCAGCAGACAGTGGTGGCTCTCAACATGTAAGCTGTGGATTCATATGGATTCCTGGTCTGCCTCCAAGGGCTCCACAGAAAGGAGTTGAAAAAACCAAGTTAATTGTGTGTGCAAGCTATTTAACAGTGTCTGCAGATCAAAATAAAATCAAAGCACTAAAATAGGCAATCACACCATGGCACGTGTGTATTTATAGAATTATCACTGGCCTGAGGAGAAGGCAGAACAAGAAGCCAATAGTGTTTATAAATACAAATTACAAATATAAATGAGGATTATGTTTCTTCTATATATGAAATATAACCAGCTGTGTTAGGCTGATACATTAAAGCTTTCACTTAAAAAAATGACCATTCTTTTCACGCAAGTCAAGGCCAAAAAAAAGAGGGGACACAGGGTCTGTAGTTACTTGATGCTTCATTATTTTCTTAGCTTCAATTTATTTAATAAAGCAAGCAAGAAGGAATTAAAAGTAGGTAACAACTTCCAAAGTACAGGAGGATGCAAAACTTTATTCCCTACCACTGAGAAGTAATACACTCCAGAGTGTCACACAGCAGATTAATGTCTGCTACTGAAAAGATAGTCTGCAACGGCATCATCTTTCCTGCTATCCCCAAGCCCCCAAAGAATTTAGGCAGTGAGTGTAATAAATTTCGCTTTCCTTGTCTGAAGAATTAGAACAATTCAATTGAAAGGCAAATCTAATCCTACCTGTGCTACATGCTGAGACTGGAGCAGGGTAAATGCCACAGTTAAGTCTAAACATCAGGTTGTAATTGTTAGAGATTAAAAACATGCCAGAGAGAACATTCCAGGGAATGAAGGAGGGTGAGAAGGATGGCTCTCCTGTGTCTTTTTTTTAAGGCAAAGTATCATCAGATCTTACAAGGACCTTACAAGATCTTATTTCTGCACAGCAGAACTTAAATAAAATGGCATTTAGTCAATAAAGGAGATTATACACTAGATTGATTTTTAATCATCCAACTAGGAAAAGTAAGAGTAAGTAAACATGAAATTATCTGCTGAGCCAAGTGCACATAAAGCAGAAAAGCCCTAGAATGCTGCTGTTCCATACTATCTATTTCAAAGACCATTTACTGGTGGCTATTTCTGCAACGAGAAGATGTCAGCTGAGCTTCTCATTTTTATGCAGATTAAATAATTTCTGAAATGACAAGTGAGGTCAGAAGAGACACAAGAAAAAATGAAGCAATCTTTAGAGCTGTCAGAGAGATGGATGGTCCACCCTTCCATGTGCGGAGGAACCATTATTTCATGGTCTTGTTTAATGTATTGTTCCCTTACAGTTTGGTTTTTTTTTAATTCTTTTCTTCTCAGTGCATCCTAACGTGAGCCAGGGTTGCCAAGGAGGGTGTGCTACATGCTCTGACTACAACGGATGCCTGTCATGTAAGCCCAGGCTCTTTTTTGTTCTGGAGAGGATTGGCATGAAACAGATTGGAGTATGTCTTTCCTCGTGTCCAAGTGGATACTATGGGACACGGTATCCCGACATTAATAAGTGTGCAAGTAAGTGCTGGGGAAAGGGGAGGTGCATGGATTTGTTTGTTTTCTCTTGAATGCTGTGTCTCCTTAGGAGTCAAGTCAACACAGAAAGAGGTGGACAGGCCATGTCCTTATTTGTCAGTTCTTTGTAGTATTGCAGTACACATTAACCCAAGCAAGAAGGACAACAAAGTGGCCTAAAGCTCAGGGATCCTGGCTCTGCATGAATGGCCTGCCCAGAACCCAGGTGATGGCCTTCTCCTCCCCTACATCCCCATGTGAAGAGGAAGCACTGATGGGTGCCAGGCACTGCCCTCCAGAAGCAAGAGAAGGCCAGCAGCTCTGCAGAGAGAGAGGGAACTGAGGAATGCTGAATCTTGGTGGCTGGAGCTGTTTATCCCACTGCTCTTACCCCCCTGACCCCTGCCACAAGGAGAGAAGATGGAAGGTGGCAATCTTTGGAGATGTGGTTTACCCTGGTCTCTTTATAGCTTGTCTCACACTCATTGTAGTCCACTGAATGCCTGTAGAAGCTGGCCAGGCTTCAGCTGGCCAGGTTTCAGCCTGATCTGTGGGAATTTACCGATTTGTGTTGTCTCCGGGCTGGGGGACAGAGAAGCCAATTCTTTACTGCTCAGGCAACATTTTGACCCCACTATGGATTTTTGAAACATAAATGAACTGGAAAAGATTGCAATGTCCTTCCCACTCCTCTTTTGGTTGTTGAATTCACTGTTTTTAATCCCACAGGTGATATAAAAACCTAAGAGTGATGGCCAAGAAACTCTCCCAGTTTTTACCTGGTAATAAAAGTTATTTAATGAATGGACCCCAGAGTGAAGTCTTACAGAGAGAGTAATTTGACACTGCAAAGCATTTGCTCACTTTTTAGCAGTGTGTGGCCTTGCATATCAAACATGAGCTATGCCATACATAATGCTTAATGCATTTCTCTTAAAAATTTCTGAGAACTGGGAAATATATCAGCAATGCAAATTTGGGTAGTCATATAGAGAATACATTAAATACTACAGAACATCGGATTGAACATCAGGGAACCATTTAAAGAAAAAGATATGTTGATCAAAACCACTCCTAAGCAGATGCTAAATTCTGGCTTTTTTTTTTTTTTTTTCTTCTTCTTCTTCTTCTTCTTTTTTTTTTTTTTTTTTTTTTTTTCTTCTTCTGGATGAATATTATTTATCTCCTGGAGATAGGTAGTGTGGAGCCGACCCAGCACTTGTGCCCCATGGGGTTAATTAGTACCTATGCGGTGCAAGTGTAGGGCAGAAGCAGCATAGTGTTATTCTCATGTGCTGTGCTCTGCCTGCCATTTGCATAGGTCTCCAAGAAGATTAGCTGTGTGAGGCTGTTCAGCATCATGCCATCCTTTCTAAATTCTCACCCATGCCAGGGTCACTTGTGGCTGCCCTCACCATGTGTACTGACCAGGAAGAAGACCTAACACAATTTGCTTCCTTCGAGGATTGTCTGACATTGCTAGAACTGTGTGATTCTGGTTTATGTGAGAGAGCCCATAGCTGTTCACGGCAAAGGGCAACAACGCTGTTGTTTACTGTTTGCATTTCAGAATGTAAAGCTGACTGTGATACCTGCTTCACCAGAAACTTCTGCACAAAGTGTAAAAGTGGGTTTTACTTATACAGTGGAAAGTGCCTTGAAAAGTGCCCTGATGGGCTGGAAGCCAACAACCACACCATGGAGTGCACCAGCATCGGTGAGTCTGGCCCCCATGTCCTGCCTTGTTTTCTCAGAGGGGATGTGGGATCTAAGGAAGGCATGATCAGTTACAACACCAGGGAAGTGCAACTTAAAATGAAAATGTTCTTCATAACAAGATGTATTCCCCTGCACAAAAGACTTCACATATTTTCCAAGTGTGCCACTTCACAAGAGGCACAAACTTGGTTGTGTCCCAAACACATCCTTGATGCTAAGGGCAATTCTGCCAGAGGAAAACTGCCTGTTTGGTCTGCCCCGAGGTAGCAAGACACACATCTCTTGCTTGGTTGCAGTGTTCTGCAGCACCACTAACATCAAAGGTTCAAAAACCCTGAGTCAGATCCAACATGTAGTTTAAAAAAGATTAAAATGCTAATGGCTTTACTCTAGCTCCCTTATACTACCTGAGCCTTCAAAGCATGCATGCAACAACATTTTGAAGCTTACCTTTTCAAAGGTGAAGGCTAGAAACTAATATACTAAGGAAACATTCCCCCAAAAACCTCCAATCTCCAAAATGGTATATGTACATAATCACCTGATTCAGAAAATGAGGATTAAAATAAAACACCAAATAGGGTGTCACTGACACTGAAGGAAGGAGTGAGACTGACGTCACTCTGACTCACTGGCTGCGGAGAAGAGACCTGCTTTTGTATCTTCAGCCTCTGAGTCAAAAGCTCCAATTATTCACACAAGGGCAATTTTGGAGGTCACCACTCCTAACTGTCTGCTCCATCCCTTTGCCACCCTTCCAAATGAAAGAAGAACAAGTGATATATTTGCCTGTGACCAGCTGCAGTTAGCATCCCCCACCATGGGCACACTGAAGCTGTGGCTGGGCTCAGCTTATTTTAGTACATTGGGGGTGAATTGTGGTGGATGAGGGCTATGAGCTGCAGTGCAAGCAGTAACCATTTCAGCCATCAGCAACCAGGGAGTCCTTAGGCACAGTCTGGCCATGATGGAAATCTTCCCCACAGTACCATAGCTCTCTCTGGCATCAAGTGTTTTGGAGGGGAAGAACACAGGAATAAAAGTAATGTGCAGTAGTTTGGCGTTTTCCTTCTCAAACACATATTAATTCAGGTGGTAGTGTAGGCTTTTATGATTTTATTTTAAGCAAAGACTTTCACCTTTGAAAGAAATTCAAGGGATCATTTTTGTTTCTTGATGGCTCTTTCCAACTGCTGTAGACTCAGCTGCTTTAACAATGAGTCAGTCTCAGATAGGAAAAAACATTTAAAGCTAGGGAGTAAAAACAGACCCTTTTTGTGCACGTGAAAGCCAATTATTTTAATAGAAGAGTTACAGTGTAACATGAAAAAAATGACCCACATGACCATCCACTAGAGGAAGGCTCAGAGATTGCCTGAAGTCTCTTATATTTCTAGGTTTTATAAAATTCAGAAGTAATTTCTGGATCTGGAAAAATGTTGACTTACTTATTCCTCCTTATAGAGGGGCCGGAAGTCTTTCCTTCTTCAGTGATGACTTACAATCTTAAGCATGCAGTTGGACTTAAAGTAAATATATACATTTACTATCTTTTTTTCAAGAGAAAGATAGTGAGATGGCATAAGAGAAGGATAGCTATTAAAAGCATATTGTTAACCTTCCAAGGTTATTCCCATTTTTTGTTTACACTCTTTGGACAAGTGTGAAATGTTACACCTCCTGATTTCCAAACAGTACAGGATGCACATTCACATCACTCTGGTTTAGAAAGAGTAACCTGCACCCTTGAAAAGCTTGAAACCTCACACTGACCCAAATTCTCTGCTTTGCCTGTTTCCAGCTTGTATATGCCACAGATAGCTCTTTAGATGGCCAAAGACACTTCTAATGTAACATCTTTTGATATCAATTGGTCCTTCTTAACTATCGATTTCCAAATTTCCACCTTTGAGACAAGCTGAAGCAGATTGACCCAATGACTTCACTCACTTTTCACAAAGGAATGATCAAAGTTTATTCCACTGAAGCTAAAAGGATTTACACATGCATCAAACCAAAGCAAAGTCAGAACAAACCTCAGTAATTGATTCAATTGAGACCAATTGTGCTGTTATTGCCTTGTTTCAGGAATGGACTTACAAAACAGTGAGTAGAAAATAGTAACCGACATAATTATTTGACATTATTTTGTTCTGTATATCCTTAATAGTTCAATTTCTGTCAATTCATTGCTGCAACTCACTACTAATTAATTCCATTCATTTTTGCCACCTTTTGGCTGATGCAGAATGAAAACAATGTACCATATGTATTCTGTATATAAAAGTATATTGGTCAGGCTCAGTTTGTTCTCTGTTTATTGCAGTGCACTGTGAAACTAGTGAGTGGAGTCCATGGAGCCCTTGCATGAAGAAAGGAAAAACTTGTGGTTTCAAAAGAGGAAATGAAGTAAGGTTCAGAGAGATCGTACAGCATCCGTCAGCAAGGGGAAATCCTTGCCCAGCTACAACCGAGAGCAGAAAATGTATTGTACAAAGAAAGAGATGTCAGAAGGAAGGAAAAGGTACCAAGTTATCATCATCATAATATGAGATTGATATTGTGTTTGTTTAATAATTCACACCTGAATTCTTAGGCCTCAATTTCAGGCTTCACCAAAGCTGCCATTGATGTGGTGTTTTTTGGGCTGGAGAGAATTGTGCCTTTGCCTGCAGTAAATAAAATCCTAACACTGCTCAAAAAATGTGCTTTGTGTGATCTAGAGAAGACAGGGTGGGCTGGAAGGGAAGGCACTTTTTGTTCCAATTTTGTCTGCTGAAAGAGTTGCCAAGATGAAAAGTTGCATTGTAGTACTCAGAACAAAAAGATCCATCATAAAACATCTTGTGGTGGGTGTTGTCTGTTGGGTATCAGGCAGCCAAGTTTCATGCCTCAACGAGGGATTCCTCCAAACCAATTCCTATTTCATGCTTCCCTATAAGTAAGATTTTAACTCTTGCAAATACAGTTCTGTGGCCTCTCTCCCAGCCTGAACTCTTTCTACTAGCTCTGGCTGAACAACACAGCCTGATCCTGCCATCTGCAGTCGAGTCCCAGCATGGGAGAAAGATCACAGTATTGAATAGCAGACAAGGGAAGCTCCACTTGGTTCACCAAAGAAGCAACATTGCCAGCAGAACTGTCCCTCCATGCAAAGCAGGTGGTTGGACATACTCCCCAGCATGGCAGTGAGATAATGGCATCACACATGTTAAGACTGGGAGATGCTTAAGAAGTCTATGAAACAATGATTTACACAAATTCCACCCAGTAGATACTGTTGTTTAATTATTCTCCCCTTCTTGCAGAGGGGAAGTTACTTGATCTGTCCTCGGTGAAGTTACTCTGGTTGACACTATGGAGGAACTATGAAATATTTCCTTTTCTCCATTCCTCCCAGTTTCTCTGTTCTTCCCATTTCCCCATCTCATCCATTTCTCTCTTTCCTCCCACCCGTTCTGAGGCTAAGTGGAAGAGGTGGTGCAGCTGCCCCTCCACGTGAACATCTGCGAGGCAGCAGTAGCTGCTGGCACAACTAATAATTCCCAGTTCCACTGTTAAATGGTGGCCAGGGCTGCTGCAGATGACTTATGGAAATGCTCAAGGGGCTTGGATCTTGTAACCCTCTAGAAGGTTAGCTCATTCCCTGGGGACGTACCTGATGCAAAGGACAGTATTGCTATAGAGAGAGTGCAAAGGAGGGCTAAAAAGATGGTGAAGGGCCTTGAGGGGAAGCTGTATGGGGAGCAGCTGAGGTCACTTTGTCTGTTCAACCTGGAGAAGTAGAGATTGAGGGGAGACCCCACTGCTGTCTACAACTTCCTTGTGAAGGGAAAGGGCAGACCCTGATCTCTTCTCTGTGGTGATAGGACCAAAGGGAAAGGCCTGAAGTTGTGTCGGGGGAGATTTAGGTTCGATATCAGGAAAAGGTTATTCACCCAGAGGGTGGTTGGGCACTGCAACAGGCTCCCCAGAGAAGTGGTCACAGCACCACGCCTGACAGAGTTCAAGAAGCATCTGGACAATGCTCTCAGGCACATGGTGTGACTCTTGGGGTGTCCTGTGCAGGGCCAGGAGTTGGACTTGATGATCTTTGAGGGTGCTTTCCAACTCAGCGCATTCTCTGATTCTGTGATTCTCTGGTTAGAAGGAGGGTCTTATGGACCAGATAGCTATGGGTGACTCCTCCTCACTCAAGTACTGGGTAGATCTACTGATCCATAGGGCGTAGATGTCACCTCCTCCTCCTTGTGTCAGGCAGTGTCCTGAAGAGGTAGAGAGGTGTACCTGCATCAAGGTGACGGTCAAGACAATCTATTTATAGATTCCCTTTAGAAATTCTACAGATTTCTATGTTCAAAATGTCCGTGCTTGCTTCTGTTCCTACGCAGTGGTACAACTTGAAACAGCCTCTCATTAGCCCACTGTAACTGGGGAAAGAGTCCATTTTTTTCCCTACCAAAGCCTAATTTTGACAGACATGAAAATATAGGACTGAACTGTAATTTTGGACTATGAAACTGGGTTTTTTTGAGGCAGTGACATTGTGTGTTTGCTTATAGCAATTTGGCAAACACTTCAGATTGGACAAGACATTTCTCTTTGAGAAATGCCTGCTGTTCCTGTGTAATAAGAACTTTAGAAGAAACTACTCACGTATTTTGCTATCCATTCTTATTTTATGGGATTTGAGCCAGACCATACTTTAAAAATACTGTGCACCACAAGAATTCGTTCAATCATGAATCCTTTTCTTTCCTTCTTTTCTGCAATATGCATAAAGGTGGGCTTTTTTTCCCTCTTGAGCAAGTCACAGTCTATATTCTAGACTGTTTTATGCTCAGTTGTAATTCCTTCAAATGAGGAACCTGCGTTCCCACTCTGTCTGTGCCCTTGGGATTTATATGCCTGTGCCTGAGAGCCTTTTTTTTTGGTTTTTATTCTGACATTCACTTTCTCAGTATTCACAAAAGTCTTTCCCATTCACATTCATCGCTTCAGGGAGATGAAGGCATATTTTATTTTTTTAAAGAAATATAATTATTAATAAAACTGAGGAATATCACATATGAAACATCAAGTTAAAAGAGTGTCAAGGGATCAATTATGGTGACAAGCTAGGAAGGTAAGAATTAAGCTATAAGTTTCCCTTCTATTCCTACTGAAATGAGGAAACAAAGCTTTCCAACTCAATCTCAAGGCAACATATCTTCCCTACTGCTACTGTCCCTTATTACACAAAAAACCCCTTCATTTCCCCTCTGAACAATGGAATAATTGCATAAGAAAGCAAGCCAGGCTCTGTTCTTAAGGCTAGCTGTGCCCTGTCAGTGAGTGCAGAAGGAGGTGACAACAGAAACACTTGAAAGGAAAGGGAAAGTCAATAAGTCTGTATTTACTGTTGAGAAATATTGAAAAGGGTCTTTTGTATTGTACAACTCCCTGTGGCCACTCAGGCATTGCTTTAGAGTTGAACTTCCATGGCATTGGCTTTTGAAGTGTTGCAGCAGACCCGGCAGTGACCAGCAGTGCTGCTTATCTTTTCTCCATGACCATGAAGAGCAGGTCAGCTCGGTCACTCTCAGCCATTTCCATGTTGGATAGATGTCTGTGGCTGGGGGATTTAGGGCAAAGACCACATGATGACGGGGTGTGCTCGTCACAGATGCCTCAATGACTTTGCTCAAGACGTTGAGGTCAGCGACAGGATGTTACTCAGTGAAGGCACCGCTATCGCACAGCAGCAAGGACATATCTCTGGAACAACTACGCAAAATGAGATAAAGCAGATGAAGAGGGCTTTTTTTTCTTTGTTTGTTTCCATCTGCTGGTGTGTCGTTGAAGCTGATGAGATGTCTTGCAACACTTTTTTTCTCCTCACTGGGTATGCAATGATGTTTTACTGTGAGAAGATGCTAATGTTTTCAGAATGGACACAAACAAATTGGAATAATGAGGATACAAACAGCTCAATTAGCCTAAAAGGTTCTTTTTACTTATTTTAGCACTAAATGAGTTGATCCCAGTGTGATCTGACATGGTCACCCCCATGTATTTCACATGCTTCTTTTTTAGTTCAGTCCCATCCAAACCTCATTGTAATTTATTTTGTCATTTTCTTTTAATCCCATGATGGTGTGTTCCTTTTAGTCTGCATGACTATATGATATTAAGTTCCAGTTTTTTCTTCTTCCTTCTTTTCCCTCACACTTTTTGTTTTGTTCACCCAGTGCAGTGTCCTGTAATTTTTACCTTCTCACACTTAACACGTTCATGGCTCCTACCCTTCACTGACATATAAAAATTGAGACACATGCTTCCTGCAGCCATGCCCGTCAATGGCAAATGGCAAATAGATGTACTGGAAAAGCAAAACTTTCAGAGCTCCTCAAACACTGCAAAGTATCCATCAGTATTATTTCTTTGCCTTAATAAATGTGCTCTGGCCTAACACAATTCCCTTTGGACTGCTGTCTGCAAATGTATGAGATTGACTTTTACTGGACGAAAGACAATACTCTGAAATTCCGATATTCTGCATACAAAAGTATTTGTGAAGAAAGAATTGCATGTTTTCGTGACTAATTCTGCCAAGAAGACAATATTCACCATATGACTTTCTGTTGAGTTCCAACTAAACCCCTCCAGAGATCAGAAAATTTCAAGTACTTTCAGAGAATTTGTTTTGATCAGTTTGAAGAGAATAAAAGCAGTCACCAAAATTAGTATTAGTTATGAACAAGGAAGACACCCTAGAAATCTAGGTATTATGCAAGCCAATAGATAGATGACATTGGTTACAGGGCTGCATTGTTGTAAGCAAATAAATACATTTCAAGTGTTTCTCATTTCTCAATTCTGTATTGAATTTTTGCACGTTGGTGGTGTTTAGATGTTCAGAGGACAGAAGCAATATTAATTGAACTGTGTCCCATTCTGTGCAAATACAGACCAAAGAAAGTTCCTGCCTGCCTGTCAGGCAAATTTCAAGCATCATACACGAAGACATGGACGAGTGAACATAGAATAGCATGTTTCTTTTACTACTGTAAAAAAACCTGTTTCTTTTAGCTACTGTAGAATGTAGCAATTTTCATCTTGTACAGTCTGAAAGCAGGATACTGTTATAAGAGGAAGAGGGATAATTTTAGTCAAAATTCAAAAGACTACAACCCCCTGGAGGTGAGGTAGCTTGTCAGTTAATGGTTTAGGCTCTAAGGAGAATAGAGACACTACACTGTGATTTATTTTTTTTTAAGTTTACAGCAGGAATAAGAGGGAGAGAAATGCCTTTGAGATGAGGAGCTGAATTCTAGATGCAGACTGGTGAACAGAAGAGAACTAAGGGAACAGGATTTGTTGCTAAGAAGTTTTAATGAGCAAGTGTATAAATTTTGGGTAAATAAATTAAAATAATAACTTTATACTGTACAGCATATGTGTGAATATAAAACTGCAGGTTCCATTAAATAGCCTAGAGAACTGAGACTCAGCTTATTTCTGTTGTTTATTTGTTCTTCCACCTCTTATATGTCCACATAATACTTCCAGACATACTAATCAGATCATGTCTGAAGAAGTCTTCAATTGGCTGGTGTGAGGAGGGACTCCAAGCAGGACTAGTGTATTTCAGGGGAACCACAGGTCAGCCACAGTGAAACAAAAATTGGATTCGAAAAATATTCATGTCCAATACTAATTTTACCTAGTCTTGGCAAAATCAGGTTAGAGCAGCATTTTGTTGTGTTGATAAATGTGTAGTAATGGCTGTACCTCTTCTTATTTAAATGAATAGTCTGTCCCTATACACTCCATACTTCAAAGATAAAAATTTCTTCCCAAGGCAGTGGAGGCCCACAACACTTCAGTAATTCCTCAGAGTACTATTTTTAAACAAATATTTTTCTGATTAAAAAAAAAATAAAAAAATTGGGTGACAATTCTAGATATTTGTGGTATTGACTACTTTTACTTAATCACATTTAAGCCCTAAGCATGGCTATGTGGGAAAATAAGATATTCCTATCACAGCCCATTCCACAAGTCACATCCTCTTGCTCATATACAGCTCAGTGTCATTTAAAACAAGAGGGCTGCAGCATGTGAGCCGGGGAGACATCCCAGTAGTGCACAGTTCACTCGTGTAACTGTGAGAGATGGGGTGTCCTGTGTGAAGGTCACTAGTGTGGTTATGGTTAATGACCTTACTCCATGGCAGGTCACAGGACTTCTGAAACCTCAAAATGAACATGAAGCTAATTACTGCATCCCTGTGTTTACATATTGCATATGCCAATGGGTCCTAACTCTGGCCTTTGCGAGCCTGAGTTACTATAATTGAGGAATCTGTCTTGTGAAGAGTTTGGTTGTTTATTTTCCGTTTGTTGCTGCCAAGAGGGCTTCTCATTTCCTTTCCTTGCAAGGGTTTTGACTCTTTAACTTTAACACATTTCCAGCCTCCAGTAGGAGGGCTGCTGAGGCCGGGAATCCACTAGCTGCAACACCAAGGGAAATGGCATCCTGGGGATACCCCAGTGAGGCAGAGCACGGTCAGCACCCGGCTGCCACTGCCACTGGCCGGCAAACAAGGGCACAACCTAGAGAAGAGATCTGGGTGAATAGGCTTTAGAGGGAAAAATAAGGCCAAAATGAGTCAAAATGACTTATGAATCCAAAATAGCTGATAGTAGAGGATGTACTTACTAGAAATCAAGGGCTGAAAAGGCTGGGAAAACCTATTTTTTAACTTTGTAGCATTTTTAAGATTTGATCATAGGCATTGTTGAAAGTCTTACTAAGTTACTGCCTGCAAAGAGAGATATTAGAATCTGAACTAATTACTAATAATGTTTCATTTCACTACAAGTTATTTTGTTTGTGCTACTGTGAACATTAAATTCTCATCAAACCTCCCAGTTCCAACAGACACACGTGAACCACACAAGCAGGTGGCACATCCATGCTGTGTGCCTCTGTATATATGGTACTACACATGAATGCACACCCTCTACACGTGCACCATGCCAAGGTTGTGATCTCTGAATAATATGCATCTTGATGAACAGTCAGGTGAAAATGGTTGTGCCCTCAGATTCGAAATTAGTTTAAGTGCCGCAGGGTGCTGGGCTTACACTGTGTTTGTGCTCCTTGGAAGATGTTCTTTCCTTTGCTGCTAGCTCCTCTCTTTCCACCTTCTGCCTCCTCCCTGTCCTGGGGAGCCTGGGAATAGTGGGAAGGTGACTCAGATGCCCTGAGGTCCTCTGGAGCATGCTGTAAAAAATGTGCTGGGCACGCTAATGATAAAAAGCATCAACCTCATATTAACCCGAATAGTGTCAAAGCTGAGACAGAAGAATGTGGTCAATTGTTCTTGTAAGGGAAGTGAATGTGCAAAAAAGCTGATTGCATTCTTTTATTAAAATGTGAACAATGTGAGAGCTGTCCTCAGATCACTAAACCAAATAAGGGATAGAAATCAGCTCTTTTTCTCTTCTGATCTTCCCTTTTTTGCCTCCTTGTGCTCCAGAATCAGTTAGCTGACTATATTTTAGATGCCTGAGATTTGTAGGAAAAGACAAAGGGAATACAAGCCCCTCAAGAACCCTTCTTCCTCCCCCTTCCAAAGTATCCATCAGGTATTCATTCAGCACTAAATTTACATCACCTTACTAAACTCTTCCCTCTTGAATAAAAATGTTTGAGATTGAAAGCTCCAGCTTCAGAGAGTGAAATCTGCATCTGTGTCTATTCTGCAAGAAAAAAAGAAGGCAGAGGTGTGCTCCTTGCCCAGGTCCAAGGTCCACCTTCTGGCTTGCCACCAAACCAGCTGAGGCTGGTTTGGTCCCTCCATAGCAGACATGACTGGGGAAGAGGGCAGGTCAAACAGAGTCCTTAAACAAACTCCCAGCTATGTTATGCAGACGTGCAGGAGTCTGCCTAGTCTCTGATCTTCCTCCCTGGCACAGCTGGGAACAGCTGTGGCACAACTTATTCATGGCACCTTCACCTTCAGTGACTTCCCATTGTTTCTGGGATAGGCTCACAGGAAACTGTGACTACTCTCCCCTCTCAATGCCGCAGTGCAGAGATCATGTGCAAAAGAGCAGTGCGTGGTTCTCCCCCATGCCTCACCCCTTCCTTCCTCTGCCTGAACATCCTCACATACCCATCGTTCTCCCCACATTGGTCTTCTATCACAGCTCAGTTAATGCTTACAAAGTCCCTCCCCTAACTCCTAGTGATGTAAGGAACTCTTTCTGAGGAAGGGACATGTTTGTCACTGCTGGAAGAGGAAATGAGGCTCTTCCAGCATGTGTGCTACAGTGGGACACCGTGTCAACTTCTTTCTCTTGATGCTTCAGTAGATGCCACATCAAGCTGTTCTCTCACTTTTGGACAATATTGCTACAAAGTAAATATGAAGGGACATGGCTACTGGGAGCAGGACCCACCTGGCTTTCACCACCTGGAGACCTAAACCCCTCACTGTTTTGACCTGAGTGTCCTGGAAAGAGGAACAAATGCAAGAGAGAAGTTTGATAGCGCATCTATCAAATTAGTCCAAGAATGCAAAACATTTGGGGTATGTGAGCTACAGAGTAAATCAGGCTGTGGATGTTTCAAGTCTAATGGCGACACATCCAGCACTGTTTAATCAGCTAAATCCTGGGCTATGGAACACTTCCATGTATAGCAATGCTGTTATAACACTGCAGTCATGGGCAGCATGGCACTCATTCGTTATTGTGTTACAGCTGCCCTTATTTTAAAGGGCCTGATCCAAGACCCACTGAAATCCTATTGACTTCAGAGTACCGTGGATCTAACCATAAAGCAAGGATTTTCAGCATTCCTTTGTAACAAAGTGAAAACAAAGGAGGACTTTTTTGGCCGCTGTTTCTCCTCATCTCTCTGGATATTTGCCTGTTCTTCCCCACCCAGGCAGCTCTGTTTGTTTTTCCCCACCCAGGTCTCTGCATCTCCAGTCTCATTGTCTGTTCTCAGCTCACTCTCCCTGCCAGCTCTGACACCTGATGTAGCCTTTGGTCTGCTTCGGCTGCCACCTCCCAGCTCTCTTTCACCTTCGAAACTTTGAAAAGGGTATGAAGTTAAGTTATGAAGTTAAGTTTTGAAGTTAAGTTATGAAGTTAAGCACTTGCTGCCATAACCTTGTGCTATAAAGGTCCAAGGAAGCTTCAGAACATTCCCAATGAGATAATAACATCCAGTGTTATTCTCAGAGATCCTAAAGATCGGGAGAGAGGTTGTGGGAACATCTATGGAAGATTTTTAAGGAGGTTAGACAAACAGTCATCAGAGCCAGCCTAAGTATAGTAGTTTAGATTCATAGAAAAGTAAGGGACTAGATAATTCTTTGATAAGCATTTATAAAATGGCCACAAAATCTTTTCTTGCCTTCTGTCTCCTGCAAAACTCCCACAAAAGACAGAGCATAAATCCAAGTATCTCTGTCCACTGACATCAGTATAAGGCCTCCTGCTGCCATTTACCAAGCTCAGACTTTTATTTGGGCCTGAGTCAAAGAACTGAAATCAGCTTTTATTCTTTTTGTCCAGTTCAGTCATTTGCATTGCAGAGATATCTGTTCATGTTTCTCTTTGCATTCACTAGCTTTGAATAATTGTTACAGGAAGAGTACAGAGATGGATTTTCTTGCTGATTTACCAGATGTATAAGGTAGCATCTCTCTGCCAATGAAAATGTGTCTATTTTAAGAACAGATGCAGATATGATCCACGAGGGGCATATTGCTGTATAAATTAGGCCTGAAAAAAAAGAAAATAAGGACAGATGCAAACAAATATTATTTATTCAATAATTTCTGTTGAAGCAATTTTGCAGTGACAAAAAATATTGGAAGAAAAAACCCAACTTCCTTCATTTAAAAATGTGGTGGCCATGCAAAATTCAGAAAAAGCATTTTCTAAATTTTCTAATTTTAGTTCCTTGAAATTCAAAATGGTAGCAGAAGAATTAACTGGTGTCCCATGAGTGAAACGTATAAAGTTGACAGTAAGGTCAGAATTTGACAATTAACTGTGGGGATTTTCTATTGTTGTTTTGTTTTACAAGCAAAATGACCCAGTAATGAAATTTCTCAATTCTAATCTAATCCTCCTCAATATCTACAGCAAACAGTAGCCCCAGTGTAAAGATTTACAGCTACAGTTATGTCTCTGCTTTGTTCTTGAGCGTGTATTTACTTCTGCCCATTTGCTTTCTGAAATTCTCTCTCATTTGTCATCTGAAGAACTCCATTTAAAAGGAAAACAGGCTTCAGACATGAAACACAGCTACATTCCTGAAACATGAGACGAACAACCTTTAATTCATGCAACCTTTCATTTACAGTAATGTTTAATGGATGGGCTGGTTTCATTATGGACAATGCCTCTCCCTGTCATTAGCCTGCAGAAAGGTCTAAAACTGTTAAGCATTTAAAGGAGCTCCATTTCAGGCTCTGTGTTCCCTCCTCCCCTCCCTCCCCCACCCTCCATCACCCCTTGTGGCTGCCCTTTTTCTAAGTGCATAATCTAAATGCTGTACTCTGCAAATTGCACTTATTGCTGTCTTCGAGCTTCGAAGAACCCTTCTGAACACTTTTTATACAAACTCTAACAAGGTCAAAGTTGGAAAAATCTCAGCTGGTGGACTTGGATCCCATGAGCTAGTGACCATTTATAATTAATATTAATGAATGGCAGATGACAGATGTTTATTGCCTAAGCAGAAATGTGCATTGCTAAACCAGAAGGATTTAGTTTAAATCCAGAGGAACTGACTTTATTTCTTGTACGGATGTGGGGTGGTGGTGGGGAATGCCAGTGGGTGATCCAGCCCCTACTACCTTTCAGCATGAGCATGGAAACAATAACTCTGTAAAAAAGAATCCCAAGCTCTCCTATTTGAAGTATGACATTTGGTCCTTCAAAACATTAACTGAAGTAAGGAGGACTCTCGGTGCACTTCGGCAGCTCTGATTTGCAGCAGTAGCAGGTTTTATCCATAGAGTCTAAAGCACCAAAATTAAGGGACTCTTATCTCTGTTTTACACTTGTGGAACCTGAGGAAGTCATATAAAGATGGCATTATAAAGAAAAGAAGTCTTTGTCACTGAGACAAAGGATTGCATTCCCAGACACAGTATATTTTTTGTTGCTGGATTTTTTTTCCACAATGGTCTTAAATCAAACTAAAGCTATGACGCATAAATCTCTCAAGTTTAAATGTGACACAATGGAAGATGTAACATGGAGATGGAAGAATTTTGTCTGTGAATACCTGTGAATACTTAAGGCTGATGGAATATCTGGTTTCTATCTGAAAGAAGCCCTTTCACAGCACATAAATTAACTTCCTGGACGTAGAAACATCTTGGGTAACATTTTCAAAACTACAAGAACAATTTTAAGTAACTTCTTAGAGTTTCTGGTTGAGGTTGGAGTAAGAGTCTATTTGTTCTGAATCCCCCGGACAAAGCCTCCTGCTTCTTATACTATCTTGCCACAGTATGTGTGCACCAACTGTTTGCTGTTTTCTTGCCCCTGAGATTTCTACACATCTGTATTACACTGTCTGTAAACTGTTTCTGGGTATGCCGTTCCAGACCCTTGAAAAATACTATTTGGTTTAGTGGCTACAGGGTTGGTCTCAGGTGTTACAAAAGAGTGCCAAGAGAGTTGTTAACAAAAGCAGGCGGTGCTCAAATCTGTAGAAATAGTGAGCAGTTTCTGCTTTTGGCTAAAGCAGAAGTTCTTGGAGGAGGCAAGAAAATGATTCATTACTCAGTTTGAAAGAGAAGCATGAACATATTTGGTGACTAGTGTACAGTGGGCTTCTTCAGCTAGAGGCAGGAGACAGCTGGAGACAGAGGCTGCTGATCCCCATAGTCCCAATTTTTCCCAGAGAGGCTAGAGAGGATCCTGACTTGTTGCAATACATGGTACTGAAAATATCACTGGCTGAACTTTTGCATCATGTTCCTTAGAACCTTTCTTGCATTCCAGCAGTTCAGCTCCTGTAACCAGCCCTGCTGCATGGGCTGTACACACACCACAGGAACACCCAGGGGTGTGACCATTTTACCAGCACTGCTGTAACACTCTTAAGGCACGAGCCAAGTAGAAAAATAAAACGCGCAAGTTGTGCCGAATGGCGTCTGTGCACTTGCTGGCAGGATCTGTGTGAGACAGGACACAGGGCAGATCTCCTGCTGGAGGTGGATCAGGGGTTGCAGATCTTCCTTAGCATTTGGGGGTGCCCTGTCATGAGAGGCTGTGTTCTCATCTCAGTGGGGGCTGCATCTCCTCCAGCCTTTGGGCCACGCAGCCTCAGCTGCATCCATCTCAAGAGCATGGCAGTCAGTTTGTGAGTATCCTAAATGAAGTGGGCTCCAGTGATGCACTATCACATGGCAAAGTCATTCTTCACATTCCTCTTCCAGCTACTCATAAAGTTGGCTGCTCACTTCAGTGTGCAAAGCTGTGTTACTACAAAAAGCTCTAAATGCACAGTTCATCCTCAGAGGGATTTAAAAAGAATAAACTTATCACATTCTTGGGGAAGAAAAAAAAATAAAAGAAGGCAAGACAGTCTGGATAA
This sequence comes from Phylloscopus whistleri, assembly GCA_017589585.1. NCBI lineage: Eukaryota > Metazoa > Chordata > Aves > Passeriformes > Phylloscopidae > Phylloscopus > Phylloscopus whistleri. The sequence goes on along the minus strand of JADMLD010000683.1, from coordinate 3,791,430 downwards.
AATTCACATGGACAATTCCTATCTGTGATTCATGTTAAATTGAAGACTTACGGGCAATGTTAAAATATTTGCATTCCTCTTCTGCATATCCACCATGACCCCTACTTAGAAAATTATTTTTTTAATATTTTATATGTGTCAATTTTCCAAAAAAATGGAAGATACCAGATTACCAAAGTCATCACAATTCTCAGAAACGTACTGATTCTAATGAAGTCCCAGTCCCAGGAGGCAAGTTTTTGAAACAACCTTGCCTTTGTGTTAGGTTTCTGCCTAGTATCCTTCCAGCTTGTCCACTGGGTTGGCCTCTGGCAACCCTCCTGGCAGGCTGACAAAGACTCAACAGCCTGAAAACCTGAGATCTCTTTGGCAACTTGGTCCAAGGTTTCCAAGCTTCCTTGGGCTAAATTCTGAATCCTTCTGGCACATAAATTCCTTTGCCTTTTTCAGAGGCAGCCCACGAGTCTCTCTGATCCTGACGTCCTTTTCCATAAGCTTCTCTCCACCTGGTAAACTGCCAGGTATTCTCTCAATAGGTGAGAAGAATCCCTGAGAAACATAAGGAGATGGCCAAAGTTAGATCTCATGTCACCCTTTTAGAGAGGGAACTTTTGGAGTCTCTGATCCATATGAAATTTAGAAGCCTGACCTGTCATTTTAATCAATGTGAAAAATGCATTTGGAAATATTGGCACTACTTAGAGAGGGGAGGATCAATGCTTTGGCCACTGAAATAGTACACACACACTGGAGACACAAAACAGAAAGAGACAGTCAATTTTCAACACCTTGATTTGAAAAGTATCCTTGAAAGCAATTCTCCCTTCAACTACACCAAAAACCAGCCTTGGTGATCTCCGTGTGTTTGAGCAAGTACAACACAGAGGTCAGAATCAGGCCTCTGGTGAATTTAGGTAATAACATCCTTCTTCTGTGCTGATGGTTTTGCTGAGAGGATCCATCAGGAGCTGCTGATGTTACCTGTATGTTACCTGCTGCTGACAGGCTGATCCAGCCATCCAGCTGGCCTGAGGTGCACAGGGACTCCTGCCTACCTGTCAGCACAGGTGTCACCTCAGGCAGAAATGCAAACAAACGATGCTCTGAGTGGAGGGGACAAGTGAACCATGCCGAGAGGGGCCAGAGGTGCATCCTGTTGACTCCTTGTCTTCCTTTATCTTCCTGGCATATCAGAAAACTTAAGAAAATATAAGCAGGGGACTCCTGGGGGACAGTGTAGGTGCACCAGCAAATGAAATGGTGGAAGATGCCCAGGCTCCCTTGTCCTGGTATGTAGAACCAGGGCAGGAGCTACTGACCTGATCCAAGTGTTGGAGTCAGCACTTGCAAAATGCCTCCAGGATCTGTACTCAGTCACCAATATAGCTCAGCTCTGAGCCATGGTCAATAATGGAAAAAGGCATTCCTTGGGATGCACCCCGACATTGGGGTCATATAAGTATCATCTGACTTACCAGGTTCCATTGAGGCAATCAGTTTAAATAAAGCCAAAGAAAACATCTTTTCTCACTTATCCCTCCCTTCAGAGCACACTGAGCACAAATTTGAGTACTAAACAAGTTTCTTTCAGAGTTTTCTCCATTTCACTCTACAAGAAAGAGCTTAAATGTCTGCTGAGGCACTAGCATCTGTCTCTTATCATGTATAACTTTTCTTGATTATTTCTAGAGCAGCAGACTAAACATGCAGCTCTGACATTATGCAGCATCACACTTTTATTTCTGGTTTGTTCAAAAGCCTGCACCAGCTGAAGAAAGTCTCTAAAAAGGACTGCATTTATGACCTCAATCCAAGGTAATATGAGGGCTTGGATTATTGGTGACTAAAAGGAAATCAAGCTATTAGAGATTTCTCCCAATATCCTGATGCTCTAACAACAGGGTAAGGGCTTTTGGTACCAATCACTATTACTCCCAATCTATGTACTGGTTCCTGATTCTCCTAGTTCTTAAAAGAGGCCTATCAAGTGGATTTGGACACTCATAGATAGACTTTTTATCCTCTTTTAGGAGAGCTGTAAAAACCCAATCCCATTCAGAAGTCACCATTAAAAGTTTCAAAGGAAGAAAATGCCAGTTTCCTAAACATCAGCATGGTCTATGTCACTTCCTGTTCTAAGGAACGGGGAGTGATTTTCTGGTCTGTTAAATTGCCATTACTTTCCTGTCTTTGGAAACTGTGTTCAGACTTTATAGGCTGCGGGTTCTTATAAGATGAAAACTGTTATGTAATTGCAAAATTGGTGTTGTTAGCACATTCGTTCTGATTAAAACAACGCTGCTAACAAATTCACTTAGTCCCAACAGACAAGCATGAAGGGAATAAATCCCCACAAGCACTTGTTTGAAGAGGCAGCAGTAAATGTCTGTAAATGTCTCCACAAACAGCAAACAGAACTCATTACAGGAATCTTCCTTCTCTGGCTGCTTCTTTGACTGAAGGATATTCTATTTTCAGGCACTGGCAATATCTTTTGTATGGCACAGGAAAGGCACATCCAACCAGTTTCTATTGCAAGAGGTCATCACAAGGCAGGGACTTTCCATTAGCCTTGCTTATGAACTCATGAGTGTAGAAGTGTCATTTCCTAACCATCCAGAGAAGAAATTGTATCTCCTGACTTCCCATACACCTACAACTTTCTCCTTATCTCCTATGGCAGTGAAAAACCCGACATTAGTTATGTCTTGGCATAACTAATCTGGTCAGCCTCCTCCCATTCCTCTCTGCTGCTTTATGCAAACGGCTGTGGTGCAGGCGCGAGCTATTTCTGTATTTGGAAACAACATTCTCATTCCCGCTAATATGCCTCTTTCAGCACTGCTCTTGCAAGGACAAGCTAGCACACAATGTAAATAAGAACATTTTTCAAGTGAATGCAATCTAGTAGTCCAGATCCTATTTGCAGAGGCAAATGAGCCTTAAGGATCCTCATACAAAGACATCTAAAGTCTACATCTAGAGAAGTATTTCCTCTCTTAAGAGGGGAAAGGACACCTAAGTACAAATTAGTCACCAAGTCCCATAATACAGTTGCTCAACCATAAGTATCAACAGCTTTTGAGGTATAGCACCATCATAGAATCACAGGATGGGTTGGGTTAGAATGGACCTTAAAAGATCATCTAATGCCAACTCCTTTCCATGGGCAGGGACACCTTTCACTAGACCAAGTTTTTTGAAGCTCTATCCAACTTGGTTTTGAACATTTCCAGGAATAGGGCAGCTACAGCTTCTATGGGCAACCTGTTCTGGAATTTCTTTCTAAGATCTAATCTAAACCTACCATCTTTCATTTTAAAGACATTCTTCTTTGTCCTGTCACTATCTGCCTTTGTCAAAACCCCCTTTCCATTTTTCTTGTAGGCTCCCTTCAGGTACTGTAAGGCCAGAGTTAGGTCACAAAAAAGCCATCTCTTTTCCAGGCTGAACAATCCCAATTCTCTCAGTCTTTCCTCACAGGAGAGAGGCTTCATCCCTCTAATCACCCTGGTGTCCCTCCCCTGGGCTTGCTCCAAAGAGTCAGTGTCCTTCCTGTGCCTGGGACCCCAGACCTGGATGCAGTAAGAGAGGAGGGGCAGAATCCGCTCCCTTGCCCTGGTGGCCACGTTACTTTGGATGCAATCCACAACACCATTGGCTTTCTGAGCTGCAGGAGCACATTTCTGGGTCATGTCCAGCCTCATCCATCACTACTCCCAAGTCCTTGGCAGCACTGCTCCCACCTGCTCACCTCCCCGCCTGTACTGACACTGTGAGTTGTCCCAGGTGCAGCATCTTGTTAAACATCATTAGATTCCCATGGGGCTACTTTTTGGGTTTGTCCAGGTATCTTGGATTATCTAAGATCACCATATAGAACTATGGATATGACATGTGCCTTAAGATCTGTATCCATCTGGACTGGTGTGAAAACCAGGTAGGCTATCGTCATGCATCTAAACAGCAGGAGAACATAGGTTTGGCCAAGTTACTTGCTCCTTGAATGTCTTTGGACCTTAGCTCTGTTAAATTTTTTATCTATATGCTCTTCAGCATTTGGAACACCTTCAGCAGTAAGGCAGGTCAGGAAATGCACTGAATCGTGTAGCATCTAGATTGTTCTGAAGTTGTTGACGCTCACACTCTGGTTACCCGGAAATCTGGTGATTATAAAACAGGGCCACAAAAGCTAAGGGAAAAAAAAAATAAAGACTGCTGTGAAAAAAAGTTATGCAGTTTTGCTTTTTAAACTTCAAAAACTCATACCAGATGAATCAGCCACTTGTGGCTTGGGAATGAAAGGAGAAAGTCCATTGCATCACTGGGCAGCTGGGGGTTTGGAGGATTGTTGTCTTGGCAAGCAGTGTGAGTACATGCTACAGGCTATGTTCCAGAAAAAAATGTGTCACTTTTCTTGAAAATGAGAATGATCTGCTCATTTGCATAATATGGCATGACTGTATTGTTGACAGAGTTAGAGTAAGAGAGTTCAGAGCCTGGGGCATGCTCCTCTTCCTGGTTTCTTTGCTCAGCATGGTTTCTTTGCGTCATGCTGTTGTCCGGGTCACATCATGAGGAAAGTGTGACAGACTTTTAGTTTAAGATGACTAAAAATGCCTCTGAGGAGGGTGTGGACAGGTGGGAAGGAGAGCAACACAGTGTGGTGGAACTTAACCTTTAGGTTTTGTCCCTTTACCCCATGGGGTACAGAGGAACTGGGGCACTGGTACTACAGCACCAGTGCTGACAGGGATCCAGTAGCCAGGAAAATGCCAAGAGGTCAGACAAGGCTGTGAGGGGTGTGAAAGAACACTGTGGCATGTTACAGCAGTGGCTTGTGGTCTTTTATTGCAGGTCTTCAGCTTATTACAGTGTAGTGGGGAGGATTTGTGGTCCGTGGTGATAGTCACAGAAGAAGCAGTGAGACCCTTACAGAGAGAGGGCTGTTACATCAGTGCCTGCAATTCTGACAGGAAAAGTACCGTGACTCCTCTTGCCCCTTTTGCACTCCCATGGTAAATGTCTTCATGGGAGTGATGAAAGAAATACAATCATCACAAATGGCTGATGCTAGATTCTCATCCCTCTGGGATTTCCATGAGGCCTACCCTGTAATACTTCCCTGCCCCCCAGCAAAGTGAAGCAGTTTGCCCAATCAGATTTTATGTTTTCCTATGGTGTTCTGGGATTTCAGCACCCAAGTCCACTGTAATAATTACAGCTGAATGTAATAGGTGGGACTAAGTGACAATGCTCAGAGCATAAGAAATCTGTCATCTGTGGTAGTTAATCCATGTCAGCCATGATTTTCTAAGTAACTATCTGTCATATAGTGCTTTTGAGTACCAAGGCCTCCCAAGACATGGCCAATGCTTCCTCCCACTAATCCATAAAATACAGCTATAGATCTAGTGGAAATACCACATCTGATGAGATAATGCAAAGGCTTCTCTGAAATACCCTGGCTTGTTTAAATAGATGTATTCAGACATGGATTGCATAAATACAGACACAGGAATTTCTTTGATCTGGGGCTATAAAATATATTAAAAAGAACTCAGCACCTTGAATCTGATTAGACATGTAATTATATTGTTATCCAAACTAATTTCATGTCTGCATTTAATTTGAACTACTGCACTTCTCAGAATTATAGCACGTCTCTAGATTTTCATCAATATAGGAATTTGCTATTATTAGAAGCAGCAAGGTATCTCCTATGTACCAGAAAACTCACAGTGCCTGCAGATCAATTCTTCCAGTACAGTTGTCTGTACAAAGCTTTAGTCCTAAAATAAAAGCTACTTTAACACCAATTAATTATTTTATTGTAATATATATTGCAAGTATTATACATGTGTAATATAACAGTTGTAATATGTAATATTAGAGATGTATTAGATTCTCATGAATACTTCTCTGATATTATATATATTCTCTTCATAAGCAAAACACTCTGTTGGAAAATGTTTCATCTCCTGTCTAAAAATACTTATCCTATTTTCTTTAAAAAAAAAAAAATTGAACGGTTGTATTGAATCTATAAGAAGAAATAGACATTAGTAACGTTAGTGCATCATAGTCAGAATTCCGTGATCCATCGGGAAAGTTCACCGGCAGGCAAAGTAAAGCAAAGACAGACAGTAGAGCGGCAGGAAGGGCACGGGCGGGAACTTTAGGACACGACCGGAGAGGACGGAGAAGGGAACCTGCGGCTGCGGGAGCCGCCCCCGCCCCGCGCCCTGCCTGGCGCGGAACCGCGACGCCCCCGCGCGGGCGGCAGCGGCACTGCAGCACAGCCCGGGGAACAGGCAGCGCACCGAGGCAGAGACGCGTAGCCACACAGGCACAAAACAGGCTTCAGCCCGGGAGAACTTCCTAACGAGAACATGCTTCGTAAATGAAATCGAAATTCCAGGAGAGTGTATTCCTCCAGGTCATGTTATTGCATCGTTTGCTTCTTCGCTGAATTCCAGTTTTAATGATGGCCTTGCCTTGTCATCTTCTTCAAAGGCAAAGTAGGTCAAAAAAATACACAATGGTTTGGGTTGGAAGGGGCCTTAAAAGTCATCCAGTAGCCCTGCTGTGGGCAGGAACACCTTCCACAAGACCAGGTTGCTCCAAGCCGCATCCAAACTGGCCACAAACACTTCCAGGGATGGGCCATCCACAGCTTCTCTGGACAACTGTTTTCAGTGTCTCGCCACCATCACAATAAAGAATTTCCTCTGAACATCTAATCTAAATCTCTTCTCTTTTAGTTTAAAACCTCTCCACCTTGTCCCATCACTATCCGTCCATATAAAGAATCATTCTTCATCCTTTTTTATAAGCTCTCTTTAAGTACTGAAGGGCCATCTCTTTCTTATTCAGAGATAAACTTGCAAACATAACATGGCCCATGTAATTTTTGCACTTTTCATTTCACAGATAGCCAAATGCCCAAATTTCCAATGAATTTCCATGATATCTGGTACTCAGTTCAAGGTGCTGCTATAAAGTGCATTTCAGCAAGTAGAAGAAGAAAAAATGTTCAGGAATAAATCTCTGGGAAAAAGAGAGAAGGGATATGAACAGGCAGGGTGATGTGCACAAGAATGGGGCTCCAGCTATATCCCAATGCTAGCAGAGAACTGCTGGTAGAATCTTCTCTTGGGTCTAAACTGAAACACTGACTGACTAGGAGTAACATTACACTGTCATCTAAAAAATCCCATTTTTAAAAATTGTAGTGAAAGGAACTAAAGAACCAGCAAAGATGACCCTTCTATGCTATATTGCTTTACTATAACAGTACAGGTCTAGAGGGCAGATCTTTTTACAAATGGCAGCAGAATGGATATGGTAACATTAAATCACGTGCAAAGCTGCACAGAGGACTCCAAACTAGCTACCCTCAGAGTAGAAGAGAATTAGGACTCAGTTTTAAGTATTTTCCAGAGATCGGTTTTCCTTGTCATTTGTAAAGATACCGGTTTGATTAAAACAGAAACAGCAAAGCCGTGCCTAGATAAGTCTCTAGCTAGACAAAGATATCTTATTCTTAGTATATCCACACACATATATCCTGGCCCATGACTGAATGGGAAACCATTACATGTCATTCCAATATCCTTAAAGAACTGTGGCTGGGAAGTCACAGCTGAATGATTTTGGCTAATCACCAAGTGAGTAATGTCAAACACTGAATGTCTGGACAGTTTCCATTCAAATAACATTTCATCTTGGGCCAACAGTATTTACAAACCACTGGAATGAAATCCCATACTGTCATTTATCCATTAGTAAGAGACAGCATTACAGCTGGGTAAGATGCAGCTTTACTTCTGCATGGAGGTCTCCCCGTTCTCCCAGTGGTGGTAGCTCTTTCTGAGCCTCCCATGCCAGTTCTGCAAGTCTCCTCTGCTCACCTCTGCACATCTTAGATGGCGTTTACAAATTCAGAGAGGGATTCTGCAGGTATGTGGGTGTATATTCAGGTAATTTCTGACTGGCTCCCTGAAATTTAAGGTGTCATTTTACATTTAAAATGTTACTGTTTCAGAAACAACAAATGATAAAGCCAGATATTGGTCCCTACTTGACTTAATATGTGTATCTAAACCTTCCCTTGCTCTCCAATCCCAGGTAGTGGTGGTAAAGAATGGAGAAGCTGTAAAATATTCCCATAGAGCTACACAACAAGAAGAAGATACAGCATATTCTCACATCTTGATCTTGCTCCTTGCTTTCTGCATTCTCTTCATCTCCTCTGAATCTCTCTTCCTTTATCTGACCTGCACCCTGCACCTCCTTGGATAGCTATCTGTTCTCAGGACAAAGCCACTTCCCCTGCACCTATTCCCTCATGGTGACATAATCCCACAGAGCTCAGTGAGGCATCAAAAACCACTTTGGTTTTGAGGCAGGAATGGGCAAAATTTATAAAAATTTAGCATCCTCAACAGCAAGAGCTACTGGCAGGTTTGTGTAACTCCCTCTATACCAGTGTAGGAAAGCCTGGATTATCTCTTAAAATTTAAAACAAAAAAGCATTCTGTCTGTAACAAAGAAGGATAGATTACTTTCACTAGTATCATTATTGAGATATCACAAAAGAGAGTTTAGCCAGATGTTTTTCAACACTTGTCCAGAAATTTCACCATATAAGAAGGCATATGGGTCAGTATGACATTTATCAGGAAGGTCTCCAGAGAGGTTGTCTTTAAAGATATCATTGGGATTCATCTAACTACAGGTGAATTTCAGCTGCACAGCTCAGTAGTTCCACACAGACAAAAAATCTAATCTGTTTTAGGCTTGTGTGTACTTAAAATTCAAGCCAATGTCATTCCTGCCCTGATTTGTAAAGCTAATAGGAGAAATAGAATCACAGAATCACAGAAATGTTTTGGTTGGAAGGGATCTTTGAAGATCATTTCTGCCATGGGTAGCAACATCTTTCACTAGATCAGGTTGCTCAGAGCCCCATCCAGCCTGACCTTGAACAATTCCAGTGGTATCCACAGTGGTTAGCCTGTTCCAGTGTTGCACCACACTCCGCATAAAGAATTTCTTCCTCACATGCAAGCATAAATGCACTCTATTATATCATCTCCACAGCCAACATACCAAATTTTAATGTTCCTAAGGGGACAGGATGCTTTATTGGAGAGAGGTCTGTAACAGCAACAAATTCCTCAACATTTTACCTTATTTAAAGCAATAAAGTAGTTGAATACCTAATTTTGTGACAACGGTCTAGAGTTTGATTTGAGACACATTTTAGTCTGAAGACCATCACACACACCTGTGCTGGAGCAGACACTTTGCCATGGGATTCATGTTGCAAAAACAAGAATCACCTGGGATGTGGGTGTGGTGATTGGACATTTCCAAATACTAGTACTAGTGTCCAGCTCCTAATGGGAGATGCTAATCCAGGGTTGGTTTTGCAGGTTATGGCAAAGTGAGTGACTCAGAAGCTGCAATAGTCTGAGCAAACCTTCTAATGTGCCATCATTTTTTTCAGGGAAAAAAAATAGGGAGGAGAAAAGAAAAAAATCCAACAAAGATGAAAGCAAGGAGACAAGACAGGAAAGCAAAGGGCGAGCAGCCCGAAGACAAAACCGAGAACAGAGGGAAAACAACAACAAAACGCAGCCGAAGAAAAGGAAAGCCCCAAACAAAGAACAGGACCTGGCACCCGTTGACACTGCACATTAGTGGCCCTCCATGATTGTTTAAGTCTTATGATGCTGCTATCTCTACCAGATCGCCCTGACAGGTGTTCCAACCATTCAGGCTGCAAGTGGACAATGCTACCAGTTATTATTAAACTTTAAACAACATTCCAAATACTTCCTATATTCTCCAAGCAACCATAGTTTATTAAAGAGATTGACATGAGCCAAGGAAAAAAAAATCTAAAGATGGGATACTTTAAAACTGTTATATTATATGCTTCCATGCATCTGTAAAAGGCAATTAAGAAATTTTGTATATATTAATAATAGGGTATAAAATATAGCAATATAATAATGAATGACATTCAGATGAACAATGTTTTTTTTCTTTGTAAAATATTTTTCAAGTTATTGTTTAAGTATGAGGCAAGAGATATGTCTAAATCAAAGACAAAAATTGTATCCCTTCATATATTGTACATAATTAAGAGAAGGAGGAAAACATTTCTGAAGAGCCAGTAGGAGCCCAAGGTTATACAACCTCTGGTGGAGCAGGATGGGATTGCCCTGTGTTTTCCTGGTCCATGCTCGAGATATGGGTGAGAAACATCAGGAGAAAGCCAGCAGGGCTGCAGCTGCTGAGGGATAAGAAGCAGAAGCATCTGCAGCTTTGAAGACTGAATCCCTGAGGCAGAAGGAAACTGAGCTGAGCTTGAATAATGCTCTTATCTGTGGACAGCACAATGTTTTCTGGTCTAAACAGTGGTACCGTGTGCTGTTTTATGCTTTTTATACCTATGTGTAACTTAAGTCTACATTTCAAATCTTCTGGTGAATGACAAATCGTATTTGTAGGAGACAACGTTGAGTTAATAAAAACCAGAAAAATAGATCATGTAAGTATGTGTTTTTCACAGTCATGGTGTCACTTTTTCTGCTGGGGAAGGGAATCATTTCATAGCTTCACAGACAGAAGAGGACAAAAATTACACCCACACTGTGCATCCAGCAAAAGACTATCCATGAAAATAAAATTACAAACACATACAAATTACAAACTTCTGTCCAATTCGACTTAAATTCCTATTCTGATCCTTCTCTCTGACACAGCAGAAGTGAAAATTTCCACTGCTCAGAGGACAAACCAAATCCTGTGGTACCATTCTGGGTATGTTAGAGGCTAGAGTGGCCCATCAAGTGAAACACAGATTATGCTACACAATGAGTTTCTGCTCAGAAATGGACTTACCCTTTACAGAAACAAAACTGAGGAGCCAACATACCTCACAGTATGTGTTCTGTTGCCATGTTTTGCCCAATGACAGCTGTCATGGGGGTAGCAGCCCACCCACTGGGGAAAGTGGACTAGAACAGGTGGCAGGAGCCAGTTCCCTTCCTTGTTCACTATTTCTGTTTTTCACAGTGAGTTTGACCTTAAAAAAGGTCCAACACTGAAGCCTGTCTCTCGGGCTGAGGACACCTGAGTGACAGGCCTCAGTGACTTTCCAAGGAATATCCTAATCATCCAGACAGCAGTGTAGGATAGTCTCCTACAGGTTGCTTTGTAAGAGCTTTGTCTCTAATGATACATGTAGATGCAGTAGTCTAAACACATGGTGTTTAAGGCTTTCACAGTTTGCCTCCTACATTCATGAGAATTAATTAAAACTTTCTGTCACTAGTCCCTGATTTTATGCATGTATTATATTTTTGCTGATGAGAAGACCAAAAGGCTGATTTTTACAGAGATGAATATCATACACAAGTAACAATCCTCACACACAGTGGAGGCTGAATGGGTTAGAGAGCAAAGCAGGGTGTGCTAAATGCCTATGAGGAGCACCTAACCATGGGAGACTGGAGCAGGGGTGACTATTTGTGAGGTCCCAGCTCCATTGCATAACTTGTTTACACCCTCCTCCAGTGTGATCTGGTCTCAGTCTCCCACTACTGATCCAAGCAGCAGCAGTCAAATCCCTCCACCAACATCTTCCCACCTTGTTGGCAGCAGCAGCTGAGGAGGAGCTGGTCTTAGAGTGGTGGAGGGTGCAGAACTTGTGTGCAGCACTGAGGCTCTGGGTAATGCTGATGTAGAGAGAGGAAAAGAGAAATCCTCATGCTGCCAGACTCAGAAGCTGGCACCAAAAGATGATGTGCAAGTAGCAGTTCTGGGCTGAGAGGTGTTGGTATCACAACAGAAAGGGGAATCCAGTGCTTCAAACCCTCTCTTACAGCTGCAGTCATTCATCTCTCTGCAGTGCTGGTGGGCAAACAGGGATGTTCAGCTTTGCGCAAAGAATTTACTGTTCAATATCCTTCCTCCAAGGATATGTTTTTGGCCAGATGAAGCATCCCTACTTGGATTCAGCAAACTAGGTCAGCAGCTGGACCATATGAATAGTTGCACTCAGGGAAGATTTGTCTTCAACTCTTAAAACTAACCAGAAGGATTGTGTATTTTCCCTGCCTTGATTAAATACAGGAGCTAAATGGCAAAGGGGTTGGTATGGAAGAATGGCTTTTGATAGAAGCACAAACAAAATCTATAAAAATGAACAAGAAGAATGGCTTTTGATAGAAGCACAAACAAAACCTATAAAAATGGACAAGAGTGTTCAGAGAGGAATTTTTAAAAAAGGAAAAAGCAAAACTAGACGCTATTCTCAGAATGTCCCTAATCTCAGTTATTCTCTACTACAACACTTGGAGAAGTCAAAGGAATGCCATTTATCTGGCAAAGATAAACAGAAGACTGGAAAAGCAGTATCAAGTAGTTCAAGAATTACAGACTGAGGGAAAAGAAAGAGGGAGAAAGGAAAAGAAGGTAATTTAGGATACAAATGTCAGCTCTGTTATACACTGTCACAAAAACCTTTATTACAAATTCCCTGTTTATGCAAGAGGCAGTGAGGAGTCTGTCTTACCAAGAGCAGAACTTGGAATGCTGTTACCTTTCAGCAAGGAATAAAAATGTAAACAGAATTTGGCCCATAGCAGTAATAATTTATAGCATTAGTACCTGAAAAAAACATGCTACCTCTTTCCTGGAAATGAACAAGGAAGTTCCTGTCATGTTGCTTCCTCCCACAAAGAAAAATGTTTGATAATTTGCCTATAGCCGTGGTGAAGCACTAAGAAGTATATCCAAGTAACTTGGGCAACTAAAATTTTTCTCAAGTCTTGGCACAGAATGTAGGCCACCCTGCTGGTGGGTGAACTACCCAGTTGGGATTCCCAAGAAACTGAAGGACAATATGGACCTCTGTAGGCCAAGTGTATTGCAGTAACACCTTTTGCCCATCCAGTAATAAATGTGTAAATTCAGGAGTCAATGATCTTACATGCTAGTGAGAGTTAGTAAGAACTCATAGGACCTTACTGGAGAAGATCTGATTCAGTAGTAGGAGCAGCTGTGACTCAGTCTGTACGAAACTTCTTCCCTGACAATTGCTTCCCAGTTAAAATATATCTCAAAATCTTAAGAGTTGATTTTAAGTGATTCCCAGAGAATTACAAACAGCTTTTCTTAAAATGGGACCCAAGTTGAATGGACATTAAATATAAGCCAATATAATTCATAGTGTGCTAATTATTAAAGAATATATCTGAAATAAAATACCAAATATAATTAAAGGCCAGTAGATAAACACAAATTGAGTGCTATTTCTGATGCCTAGACTGCTCAAGAAATTGTCATCAGTAACAAAGAGACAGAAAAAAAGCAAACAACTGTTATGTTCCAGGCTTCAGGTCTGTCTGACCAAGCTGTAGCTTGTTCTCTCATCTGAAGATCTGAATAAGGGAATCCAGTGTTAAAAAGTTTAAGTGCTGAACTGCTGAACCCTTCACTGAATTCATCCCAGCAGCTTTATTCTGAGCCACCACAGCAGAGTTGTCAAGCAGACCAATGCACTAAATAAATGACAGGTTTTGCTGTACCCTGTAGCAAAGTGGCAGTGGAAGAACCCATCAACAGAATGGGACCATCATCATCACCATCATCCCCCACAATGAAAGTCTTGTGTCTCTACCAACAGTCTCTGGGTACTTGTGGTTGATGTGCTGACGGGAAAGCAGCACATGAATATTGTTATTAATTCAGAAGAATTCCTCTACAGCCCTCATGAGTCACTATAATTATTTTTTGTTTCTGTGGTTTCAGGCTCTGAAACTTATTGAAGGCTGCACTTTCTGATGCAGCATGAATTAACCATGACACTTGTATTTAACAACGCCATGTGTTGTTATTTGCAGAGACAGCACTGGGTTTAGTTTGCATGGTTCACATGAAGTTGCACAAATTCAAACAAAAACCTCTGCACAGGATGACATAACAGCTGATCATGGGAGCTACTCTGTAAAGTGACATTCTGCAAGCATCAGCTACAGCTTCAGTCTTTCCTAAGTCCACCAGCAAGGGCTTGGTCACATTTTGAGGCTCAGATCTGCTACTTCACTGCTGTTATTTAGCACAAAGCTTACTCATTAAAGACTTTGCACTCTTACAAGCAAGCACACTCTGTAGTTACACATCCGCAAATAATTTTCTCATGTGGCCTCTTGTTAACAGGGGGTTAGATTTTTCCTAATATTTTGCAATAATTTGGCATAACTTAAAGAGAAGTTAAGTCAGCATGTTTGTTCACCATTTTAATAATGCATCTGCCCCTTACATCTTCCTCTCCTAACTTTGCTCTGATACTCATAGTGGGTTTAGGCCTGCCCTTTCAGATCTGGAATGCTAATTGCATTTAAAAAGCAAGAGTACTCATTGATTGGTTTGACACATAAATTTCTGTGTTTTCATATGCAAATTCTTGTTGATAGTGTTCTGTACAGTGTTTCAGAGTGCTAACAGTGTCCATATAAAATAAAGTGAAACCAAACAGTCCTACTAGCAGACTCACCTGTAATCAAGGAATCTCAGCCAGGGGAAAGGAGGGTAGGGTAAGCAGTCTCTCTTGGACAAAATTGGCAGCACAACTTCTTCTGCAGTCACTACCGTGGAAGCAGAACAAATTCTGCAGTACCACAAAAATATGAGGCAATATAGCAAGGACAGGAGAGAATAAAGTTGTCAGCTGCTCTGCCACCTTTAAAAGGATGATGTGAATGAAATTAAACTAGTAACAGCAACCACATTTTCTTGTATAAAGGGAATAAAGCACTGGGATAAATGATCCCAGAATGAAATGGGATTCAATTAATTTAGTTCTTGACTTGAATATAGAAGGAAGCCAGAGAAGAGACAAATTAATGCAGAGAAGGGAACAGAGTGCTGGCTGGCTGCAGATAAGCAAGAAGTTGAAAAACATGCTGTCACTGTTATTTAATCTATGCATGAAGTAATCTCTGCTCATTTATAGTCTACTCCAGCACACCTGTGTCTAAACAGGTTATTAAAGTTCTACAGATGTTCATACAGACATTGTCCAGGAGAAGCCAGTGCAGTAACTAACACCTTGCTCTAATAAAACTCCGGTGTTTTCCCAGAGCATGATATTAAGGAACTGCTTTTGTGATTTTGAGGTAATTTTTGTACTGAAAAACAGGAGGGCAGTTCCCTTCCCACTTTAGGCTATAGCACAAAATACCTGGTTTTACAAATGATTCAATCCTTACTATATCATCCATGTACTGTTTAAATACATAGCAGTTCATAAAGGAAGCTTCCACAAAAAAGGAAAATGTGGATAATATTTCTTGTGGAAATCAACATAATCTGCTCAGGGCTGTGTTCCTTTTTCATAAGAAATGATGTATTGGTTTAGTCTGCTGCCAAAGTTGAACAATGGTAGAAACTGAAAAATATCTCACAGCAAAAGCACAATTCCAAATGGTAAAGGATGTTATTTTTCACAGTGATGCTTTGTTCATAAAAGAAACCTCCTGTGAGTAAATTACAACAGAATCTGTCCTATAGCTACCCTAATAATTCTATTCTCTGGAAACAGGGTTTACAGTTTCAGACAACAGGAGGGAACTAAAAATGAGTAAACTCTGTCCACAAGACACTGATGGATAACTGCATATTCCTGCTAGTTATTGGAAAAGTAATATCCAAAATAATAAACTAATGGTCATGCTTTTATCAGCCCTTTGCCCCCCACTGTTACTCCTAAACTAGCTGATAAAAAAGCATCTGGTTTTGCAAGCCAGAGACCAAATAATGAGCAAGAATGTGTCAGTTTGTTTTTGAAGCAGGAGATTTCTTGAACAATGGCTGAAGAGCACAATTCTGTCATGTGTGGTGATAATGTCTCCCATGTCAGAGGCTTATGTCCTGCTGTTACTCTCTTCACTAATAATACCTGAGATATTACTGCTCTTCTAATGTGTCACTTCCATTGAAGAGTGACTTGGACCATTCACTGAGTGTGATGAGCTTCTATTTTTTCCATATGCTAGTTACTTCTTTCTAAAATATTTTTCTACCCACCAGCCCCTGCCTTCTGTTCCATAGATGTGCCTCATGTAGGATAACTAACCCAATTCTGCTAAGGAAAAGACTGTGTGGTTTGGATGTCTTGTGCCTGTGTGCGTGACTGGAGTCAGGAATGGAAGGACTGGTAGAGACTGCATTTTGGATCAAACACCTCTAAAAGAGGGATGATATTAGATGAGCCAAAATTATACTTTAAAACACCTTGAAAGCCTGTGGGAGATCATTCACACATTTTAGTCTCTTGTAGTCATCTTTGAGATGAATCCCAAGGGTAGAGCCTAACCTCATGGGCTACGGCTTTGGCCCATTTCAACACCTTTGGAATACACTGTGCTATTTCTGTATTATTCTCCTCACTACAGATGCTCAGCTCCCTTCCTAATGGGATTTGTAACAAATGAACAGTCTTCTTGAATGTTAATTAAGTTGTTTACATTATAGTTAATGAATAGTGAGGGCTGAGCCACCTGCTACTCTCCATCCTGACAAATCCTCTTTGGAGTACCTTTTGCTGATAGCTTCCCAGATAATCTTGAGCAAGAGCACATATTCTACTCCTTATGAATCCTTTTACCTTGCTGGCTTTATCTGAGCTCCAGTAGTGCATCAAACGATGTAATTAGCATCCCTCATCTGTGGCTTCTTTTCACAGCCTGTTTCCTACAACCTTACATTTGCTGTGCCAAATGCATTACTGGAGTCTAGACATATTGTACTTGCTGCTTAGAGGGAAAGAAAAAGAAAGCCAAGTATTCTCATGGCAGTAGAAATCTTGCTTGAGATATCAAATTCTTGTTTTAATTTGTTTTCCTTTTTAATACAAAAGAGAAATGTCAACACAAGAAAATTTCTTAAGGACATGCACCAAGAGACTTACATTTTCAATTTAATCCCAGGGGAAAGAAAAGAATGATAATTAAAAGTAAGTATTTGAAAGTCAGCTGGGCACCTTAAGCTGAAATTCTGGTGCACCATTAGGGGGTCATCTCAATGTAAGATCTTAAGAATGAAGGTTTTAGAAAGACTTAGAAGTTTTATTCAGCTGAGACAGACTTGCTCAGGGATAAGTAAGAATTCCTTGCAATTTTCTCATGGGTCCTGCAGCATCCTAGGAGCAATTTCATACATTAGGAAATGCAGGTCCACTGCACTTTAGTGTCTGCCAGTGGGTGGTTGAGAAGCACAATGTGCACATTGTACCTAGGCTGTAATTAAAGAGGTATCAGCTATTTTTCAATATAGAAAGCTTTGTCTTCTGACTCCAAGAATAAATAACCCATCGCTCAGGAATGCTGGATAGTCATAATTTCAGACCCATAAATCATACTTAGTGTGTTTTGTAACCAGTTTTACTGAAACGTTACTTCATAAAAAATCACAGTAGCAGCACCATGCATTGTATTATTTATTGCTACAAGGGGGAGCTGCAGAAGCATCCTCCTCATCATTCAGCCATCTCCCCCTGTGGGAGAGCAATAACTGCCATGTTTTGAAGAACAGTTGACAGTATCAAAAGGAATTTCGATGTTAATTTGAAAAGTGGACATTCTGTGCTTGCTATAAAGGCAACAGGTGATGCAAAGTGCTCAGAGGATTACTTAAAGGGTGCATTGACAGCATTGTATATTGTTTTAAACAGCTTTTAAACTTTTTTTACCTTGATTTTTTTTAATACAGTGACATAGATCTGTAGTCAAGGTGTCTTTGCACATGATTTGTGCAAGCAGTAACAGTGACTTACAACTCTGTACAAAGCTGTCTGTATAAACATGTGCTCCCTTGCACAAGCTCTGCTGAAGCTGGTCTCAAGCTCCCACAGTCTCTTTCCTCAGCTAAGCACAAGAACAAATCTCTCAGAAGGCTGTGGCCAAAGGCTGAGAAGGTTCCTGTGGGCTTCTGTAAAGCAGCAAGATGAAAATCAAGGGGGAGAATGCAGAGCACCACATGAAGGCAGGAGCATACAAATTCAGAGAGGCCCCTTAGGCAGCAGTGGTAATTCACAGCTGAATGTAAACAGTGTCATATCACAAAGAAAGCAAACATCATACTGGGACACACATGCAGAAATATAGCCTGTAACATATATGAAACCACACTTCTTTTCTACTCAGTATTGCTAGAAGTATCAGCTGAAGTACAATGTCCCCTTAAGGTACCACAGTTGAAGAAAGAAGTGGTATAACTAGAAATTGTTCAGGCAAAACCACTGAGAATAATAAAAACTTAAAAAAAATAAGCTTCAGAAAAATGTTCCCACATTTCCCTACCTATCTATGAAGCAGATAATACCCATACAGCAGCATTGCCAAGGACGAGGGGGATATGGCCACAAATGGCAATCAGCTGAAGGAAACAGAAATAAGTAATTATTTATCTGTACAAATTTCTCCCTTTCTGGATATACTAAACAATATAACTCACTAAGGGCATTTAGCAAAAGAGAAAACAAAACACGAGACTCCTATCACTAAAACTAACATATCTCTTCCATCCCATCTGTAGCCAGTATCTAATTTTAACCTTTCTCAGGATGTGTGTGTTTGCATTCCTAACTCCCTCATTCATTATTTTAGAAAAGAATAACACCTTTCCTACTCTTTTCTAAATAAAATTTACTGTCCTTGTTTCCCGGTGATTCAAAGAAACACTGGAGCCTCCTAATTTGGAAGAAAAATGCAGAACATAAATGTTATCATCTTTCTTAGAGGAACAAAACTTGTGCTATCACGCTGGAAAACTGGTAATGAGCTGTCCTAGTGAATTTCCACCTTGATGGCCAGTTTCACCCTAACTTGGGGAGAAAAAAATAAAATTAAGTGTATACAAAGCAGGTGTTCAACAGACAGATCCTGAGATGCCAGTCAGCAAGCTTCCCGATATCGAAATAGTCCTCCCACTCCAAGTGTATCCTGAAAATGAGGATCCCATACAGGTACCCTCAGAAAGCAGAGCAAAGAGCTACCTAATGTAGTCAGAATTAAAAAGTGAATTCTTGGTCTGAATCTCCAGGTGTGTGCATTTGTCTATGTCTGCCCAAGCAGGTGATTTATTTCATGCATATGCTGTGACCTGCAAGTAAAACAAACAGATGCAATGGGACAGGGAGAGTCCTGAACTCCAAATACCAGGATACAGGACAGTGACATTTCACTGGACTAGTAGACAGCTGGGCTCACAGATGTGTCCCAGTTTGGAGTAGACATCCAAGCAAAGCAGCGTTCCTACTGTGTGACTGTTCCAATTCAGACCATGCACGCTAAGGCAACTAGGATCACCTGGCCAGGAAGCAAAGGAACTTCTACTAAAAGAAGACCTGTTTTGAGATCTCTGACACTGGCCTCAGTGGCTAGCAGAGTTACATCTGCTCACCAGCAAAACTCAGGTGTGCAGGACAGAAAGTGATGTGGCTGTTGAACCAATCTGAGCACAAGGAAAGGTCTGTTTGAGGAAAGCAGTGGTTAAAGGAGTCCCTCCAAAGGCACTACAGGAGGCAGAAAAACAAAAGTGGTAGAGGAGGAATGAAGCTGCATGAACCACTGATGGAATAGAAAATTTGGCCATAATATTTAGTCAGTAAAATATATTTTACCTGGAACTTCTTAATTTCTAGCTCTGGATCATGTTTTTTCCTCAAAGATTTCATTACAAAAAGAAAAACCTAGTCATCTGGCTTTTGGTTTGACCCTACACATGCAGGGTATTCCAGACTGCACAGCTCATTGCAGCCTTAAACCTGGAGATAGGATGTGAGTGGGTGAGTCACATTAAAATTGTTCTCTTTCTTTTCTGACTCACTGCAGTTTTGCATTTCAAAATTTGAAGTAGCTTTTGCACTGTCAGCCAGTTTAAATAACACAGCAAATTCTTTAGCTACAATGTTCTCACTCATTTTCTACAGAATCTTAGGCGATACTGAAGATCTACCCAGAGACTTTTTACTGACTTTTACTATTTGTCACTGTGTCCAGATGACCTGAACAATGTCTTCATTTTAAATTCAATGACGCATTAACAACACATATGAAACATAAGACTTATGAAGATCTTGGCCTTAACATCTGACAGTAATAAGGATGTGAACAAATACTTATATACACGCACATCAGTATATTCTCAGCTGTAATTTAGAGAGCTTGTTTTGTGACAGAAATCTTGAAACACCACCTTTGCCTTTTTTTGCTCTATTTTCCACAATTCTATTAAGACAGAATGATCAAGGCCAAGACTCCCAGCAATACCCAAAGGAAAGTGAAATGTAGCCCTGAAAAAGGGCATAAGAAGTGATTTCAGCCTATTTTTATTAGCTAAAAAATAATAAAAAAAATCTCTGACCACTGTTGACCAGTGAGAGGCCTCCTATATAATTTTCTGGTTTCCAGTAACTAACAGAGCCTAAGTTGCTTCCCAAGGTGTTTGAGGTACATCCCTATGAGATTTTGCCTTTCTTGGCAATGTCCTGCATAGCAGGTAGGTAATGAGAGAAGCATTTCAGTGACTCAGACCATGGTGTGATGCCTCCACAACCAACAGAGAGTCAGGCATGAAGCAATCTTCATGTGGGAAAAATCTGAACCATTGATTCAGGGGTTGCTAATTGGGGATCTGAGACTCAGAGGGGCCTAACACTATCATTTTCTTCATTCTTGTGTTGTGGACTCATAATAATAGGTTAATTATGGTTTTAATTTTGGAAATAGAGATCATTGTTCTTCAACACACAGGCCAGACATATAAAGATTTCTTTGTTGCAAGTCTGGCAGAACACAATGCTTCTTGTTTATAACAGCAACTGGACAATTTATCTGCATGCAGGAGGTAGTTTGTTCCACTGGATACCCTTTAGCCTTTACTTTTCCATTGTTCAGAAATAACACAGTATACTACAATCACAATTATACTGCAATAAACCTTCATTTATTAGGTAAACAAATTTAATCAAACAAGAGCATGGCTCATACATAGATGCAATTACCTGTAAAGTTATGAATACTGGCAGACAACAGTATTGTATTTCACTGCCTCATGAGAAATGATGTACCTTAATTTAAATATGCTCAACTATCAGTGAGACTCCCATTGTTAAAGAATATTACGGTAATTATTCTATTATGGCATTACTCCACCTTACTACTCACAGATGGACAGTGGAAAGACAAGAACTTTGGTGCCCCTTGAATACATTGTCTCTTTGCTGCCATCACACAGTGGGAATTTCTATGTATATCTCATATTTTAAAAAGAACACAAGTGCAAGGTCTTGGGATCCAATTCTTCATCATCTGCCGTCAGGACACAAAGAGTCTTTGCAGTTTTGATCAGTGCAGCAGCCTCTCTTTTCCTAACAGCTGCCCTTAAAACCTTTGGCTTCTACCAACACATGGATGCTTGGGTACAGGCAAGAGCGATCCCCAGCAAGAAAGAGCAGCCTCCAGCGCCGCAGTCAGTGACCTGCTGGAGCACAACTCGCTGGCCAAATCAGCCTCTCTGCATCACCTCTCTGTTTCCGGGCTGAGACAAAGGACAAGGTTCAAAATGAGATTACCATGCCCAATTTTCACTGTTTCCGTGGAGGTGTCTGCAAAGATTAAGTGTCTTAAATCCTGTTTTTGTCAACATTAAATTGGTGAATACAGTAGTGGAGGCTGGAGGGTAATGCAGTTGTCCAAAGGTAGGTGCCCAGGGCCGTTTTACCTTCCTTGCCAAGTATGTGCTGACTTCCAAACAGAACGTCAAAAAGGGCACGTCTCCTGTAAAGCTTGTGTCATATCCAAAATGATGCATGGCTGTCACCTGCCTCCTAAGCCACTTTGGGGTAAACTGAGTTGATCCAGTGGCTCTTCTGACTGTACTGCCCAAGAACCCAGTGCAGCTTCCTGAACATCTCATGGACTGCCATCCGAGATGCCCTGGGACAGCCTGCCTGGAGTTCAGATACCACTGCAGATATGGGTATCCCAAGGGCTCTGTGTTAGACGTACCAGCCCCCAGTGAGTGTCTCAGAAACCCTACAGCATCTCAAGAGGCCCAAAATACATGGACATGGACACCTGAAGCCTACCTACATTTCCACAAATTTAAATGGGTAGCACATCTATAGACACTTAGAGAGGCTGAAGTGTATTTAATATTCGTAGTGAATCTCCCAGTGTGACCTAGATTTGACCTGCTCCTTTTGGTTTAAAAGTTTATACAAAGACAGTTACGGGCACTCAACTAAGAGCATCAGCTCTTAAGCTGTCATAACTGGACTGTTTGTCTACTCTAAACAAAGTTAACAATTTTAAATGAGTTTAAAATATTAGTCCTCCCTTCTTTGCCCTTTTCAGTCTACCATCACCCCAGGCACCATGGGCTTTCATTTTTTCCCAAGAGATCTTGACTGCTACTGCATTTTAGCTGGGTGATCAGTCAAAGAATGTTCCTTTATAAGTTCTTGTTCTGTGTAAAGCTGTAGGTTTTCTCCCACTCTAATTTTAGTTACAAGAGCTTTCTATCCCATTGTTGGAGATAGTGAAAAAAACAATGCCATAGAATCTGGGCTCCTGAAGAAGATTCAGCAGCTCTTCAGCTAACCTAAGAGGATCAATGATAGATACTATGCACCTCACTGAACAATGAAGCCTGATAATATCAGAGACTAGAACAACAGAATCAGCAATCATACCACTGCTAACCTTTCCAGCAGAAATATCCAGCTTTAGCACATACCCAGCAATCCCTTACTGTCCACCACACCCTGAGTCCTGAATATTCCTCTGCAAATCTTGCAAAGCCTTCTGCTTCTCCTGCAAAATTCTGTAATTTATCCCTCCTGCTGTTATGCTACAGCAAACTAGAAACTCAAGAGGGAGCAATGAGGTATAGTAAGCTAGATGGTGCAAATAATTGCTCCATCAACATAATTAGTAGATATCACATCAAGCTGAACCAAAACCACCAGCACTCATTCACCTGAACCTACACAGAATATCTACTTTGCTGGGCATAAGCATCACAGACATTTGCCACACCACACAAAGCACAATGTATTGTCAGCTGTACAGATGAGGATGTATACAACTGCACACATTCATTAAAAACACATAGATACCTTTCACACCATGGAAACTCAAATGGAAGTACAGATTCATTCATCTCCACTCAAACCAAGCATTATGCCTCCTGTAAAGTGTACAACCTCATCTTTGAAATCTATAGCCTTGCAAAGTCTTTAATATGAATCACAATTAAGTTCATTCATTCATTAATTCATACATACATATCTCATCACCTTTTCTAGCCTTACTGCTCACTCTTTAAGCCATTGCATTCTGCTTCAACTTTGTTTCACTATCCAGCTCTGTTGGAATCTTGGATGAAATCATACAAATGAATCTGTGGATGGTGTAAACTGGTGTCACTTCACTGGAACTCAAGGCGTTAGTTATATACTTTTACAACAGCAGTGAATTTAATCCAGGATCAGTGGAATAACATAATTCCAGCATCCTGGTCAAAATGAGTAATGGGAGCAGGCTTGAGGCCCCAGGTAAATAGATGCCATAAATTCAGCCCTCATATAAATCCAGGAATTTATAAAATTGGAAGATGCAACCTACTCATCTTGCTGATCACATACTTGTGTACTTTAAAAGCTACACATTACTCTTTGCTGATGTGAGTAGCTGAAAGTTTGCTAACTCCACAGAATGGCACTGAGCTCTGCTGGCTGTGATTGAGTCCCTGTGACATTAGGCAATACACACCTAACGGCAGTGGTGCTCAGTGGTGCCACAAAATGGAGAAATGCAAAAGCGAGATTTTTTAGACCTCATTTCAAAGTTACTGGAAATAGCGCAGCCATTTCCTTTACCTGAATTTTAAAAAGCCCAACATAAATTCCCTGAAGGGAGAACAACAGTGAAAGAAGTGCATTCATCATGCAACTGAATGACTTAACTGAAATCAGTGAAAATAGTTCTAGAGTTGAGTGCTACTCAGCAAGAAAAACAGCCAGAATTGAGCTCAAAGTGGCATCCTACCCAAAACTAGGAAGAGTGGTGAACTGAGACTCCTCATCTATTTCTAATATGAACTCCTCATGGGCTTTTATCAGCACTGCTGGAAGCCAAGAAGCAAGAACATCTTACTTCATTGCTTCCCCCCCCCCCCAGCTTTCAATGCTCTGCATAATTAGAACACTTCTAGAAATGCAGCTCATGTGACGACTTCAAATGAAATAACAAAATGCCTGATCTATTTACCTTAGCCCTTTAACAGAATACATACTCCTGAAAATTAATGATGCATTAATACATCAGAAGCTTTTCAGGATTATAAAACAGGTCTAAACCACAAACAAACTCCAAGCTAACATTACAGCTGTACCAAGAGACCTAATTCACACAACAAGAAGCCCTGGAATAGCACTTTTAAATTCCAGTGAGATCAGTAATTATGCACCAGTGCACACAAAGGCTCAGGTGAATCATCCCCAGGGTAGCCTCACCATGAATTGAAGAAATTAATTTCATCGTGAGATCCTATCAACCAAAGGGAAGAAAAAATGCACCAAAGAAAAGCCAAGCAGATATAAACTCAAGCATACATAGTAGATACTATAATTTATTGTATGCAAAACAAATGATATGCAATTGCAGTTTGAAAACAACTGCTTTACCCAGAGAGTTGCTTACTGACCATTGGGAACCTGGAGAGGATTTGGGGGTCAGCAGAATGTACCACTTTGTGGTTTCCATCTTCAAAGGACAGTATCTAATGATCCCTGTGAAACAGGTCACTATTATAGTTCATTTCATAGCTAGTTAAAATGACTACTGATCTGGCAAATTTTGGATCCCAAAGGTACTATGATCCTTTCGTGAACTTTCCTTTCCTGTCTTCCATTTTCCTTTGCCTGCTCTCTTCATTTGGATTCAGAGAGAGAACATAGTATTGCTGCAGCTAATTTTCGTTATCCTATGAAATCCACAGAACTGATATGAACTCAATCAGAACAACTAGGGCTATTAGAGCTAACTGAATGAGTAGGAAATGGCTGAGTTAAGGGATTAAGCATACAGCAGGAAAGGGCTTTGCACTCTAGGCTGCAGAAAACGCATCCCTTCTCTTTTGAGATTACAAGTCATTTATCTTCTCTTGAAGCACCTCTTCCTGATGAATTGTGCTATCAGGGCAGCCTGCTTATGCCATTTCTAAACCAGTCTGGCAGCAAATTAAACCAGGATGTAAATTTGTCACTCTCAGCTCCTCAGGGAAGATCTACAGAGGGGTTAATTGCACTGTCATGTTTTCAAACCATTCCCTTCTATAGGAGAAGGCATAAAATTTTCCGCATGCGTCCTGGGCCAACCCAAGGAGGTTGCAGGTAGCAGGCAGCTAAACACACACTGATATTCACTTGGGCAGTCTATTCTGATGGATCTAATGAAACTACTTGCAAAATGTAAGGTGTAAACCCCCACTGGCCTGGGGGCTATGTGGGTTATCAGAATTACTAATGCTGAGCATCCCTTTATCAGCTTATGGACCCTATTTCCCCTTACTGAATTTGTTAGTTAAACTCTAAGATATATCAGGCAGTACAGCATTACTGATTAATGCATGCATCAAATCCTCGGTGAACTCCTGTCATCTCAGAGTTTCATGCCACTAAGAAATTTCTGTGCAATGCTGTCATACTGTCTCAGAACACTTTATTAGACAGATGCAAGAGAAAGTGATAGTGTTTCTTCCATCTGCAACATCACCTGTCTCACTCTGTATGGCCCGTAGAGGTGACAGTTATCAAAATTGCAATTAGAATAATTATTTAAGCATTGATTGAAATTACTTTCCTTACAAGATTTTACCATAAGAACTTCATGTTCTTTTTGTTCTTTATGGAGATAACAACTCTGGTGAAGCCACAGAAAGATACTCTCCTCGTTTGCTGCCTTGGTGCAGTGCTGGGGGATTACACACCACACAGTACGGCTCTGCTCCTCACTCCCTTCCATCCCGAGGAACTTGTCACACACTCTGGAGAACACCAAGGGGAGCAAAGGCCCAGCAGGGTCAGGCTGTGAAGAATGGAACCCTGCACTCTGAGTCCTTCTCCACAGCATTTCCCACTGCTGGGGAATCTGGTGACACCATGAGAAATGGTTATGAAAGCTTCAGAGGGTACTGCCCATCATAATGGGTCTCTCACCCAGAAAGCCACAGAGTCTAAGCATACGAGAGACCAAGAGAATGCAAAAAGCACAAGCCACCAAATAGCAAAGTAGCTGGACACCTTTTTTTCTGAAAACTGGACATCTTTTTTTCTAAAAAGCACGAAGAAATTTTTGGGTTCTATGGAACAGGAAAAATAAGATTTAACTGTGGAATTGTGTCTATACATTTTGCTTATGACCCTTTCCACACAAGTAAAGCCCAGAGGACAGAGCCACCCAGGAAAGTTTTAATTTTGAACTGATAAATTTCAAACTACTACATTAAGTAGTAGTAGTAGTAGTAGAACTGTTAATCCAAATGGAACAGCATAAAATGTTCTTGGTTCTTTTATAAAATTCTAGCAAACATTTTATAAAAGCATATTTTTAAATTTATATATAATTACTACAGGAGATACTGTATTGATTCTGATAATGTAGCATTCAAAAATATTACCTGAGAAAATAAGAATATGCCCTCTAGTGTAAAAGTAGGTCCTTACATGGAAATTATATTGTTATAACTAAAATTACAAACCTAAACTTCCATTGGTTCTGTCTCCATATGGACTTTTACACCTACTGAGCAGTCACCAGCAGGTAGCTCAGAGGATCTAATCCACAATATTTGAAGACTTTTCTAACTTTCCAATAAAGTGTGGATGTTTTCAGGCATTTTAATACAGAGTTCCCCTTTTCAAAAATGTAATTCTGAGTTTGAGGCCTAAGTACTGTCCAGTTTCCCAGAAAACATGAGCACAGAATCACTCAGTAAGTTTTGCCACTGCCTGCAAATGAACCAGGGGTTTGGTACAACAAGGAGCAGTTTTAGGTCAGGAACAGCTTTGCAGGCATTCCCTCTGTGAGCAAGGAGTCTGGTCAGTGCAACATCTGGATCAGGAGAGAGAGCAGTACCTATACTCTATCATTTTTTTTAAGAGCTTAGCTTCCCCACAGTTACCATATACCATCTAGTGATACAAAAGGAAATTGCAATTGCTCATTCATTATTTTTTTAAATGAAAGATGAAGATGACAACAACATGGGTTTTTTATGGTTTGCTTTCCTTTCACTAAAATAAAATATAGTATGAGTGCACTACATCCTCCTTGTGATTAACTGTTTTTCTATATCTCAAGAATCTTGTGATTCCAGCTGGTTGTCAAGATTTCATTTCTAAAGATGTATGATTATTCAAGAATTTCAGCTTCAATAAAGTTAAAATAAAGCCTGCCTTATAGCTACAGATGGACATTTCATGTGCAGTTGTAAGTTCCTGTTAAGTCCTACAGATGTAAAACTTGGGGGCAAATTTAAAAGAAACCCAAAATCTAACCTTGTAAATTTTGTAAATATCATGATTTTGAAGATCTCAAAATACTATTTTTTTTTCTGAGTTTAGTTGCTCCCCTGGTTGATGGGGAAGATGTCAAAGAGAAAGAGATTCAAGCGATGACAAGACTAAGGCACAAGATTGGCTTTTGGGAAAAGAAGGCTTTAATCCTGCAAACTCTCTGCCTTGAAAACTAAAAGATTTAAACATGCTGTATTGTAATGCAATAACTGGTTTGTGGTGGGATTTTTCTGCTTGTCTGCATCACCATATGGATGACTTCAATTCCACAGCAACATATACTGTGATATGATTTTGACAGCTGGGATAATGGAAAAAGTCAATGTTTACTTATTGGCAGAAGAAAATGTTATCTTGCCTGCCAACTGGGGCAATAAAACAAATTTGTTTTGTATGCTGTGTGGAATTTTTTAATGCCACTAAATGAAAACAAAAGAATCAGGATCTCTCCTTGGGAGTTCACAGACAGAACGGGTACAGATACAGCAAAAGTAACAGATTGTGAGAACTGAGAAAAAGAACTCACCCTCAGATCCTCTTCTCCCACTCCTCCTCCTCAGCATCATTCAGCTTCCTGTTTTCAAAGCAAAATGGGATTGTTCTCATGACTAACCAGCACAATCCTTCCAAAGCTGTTAAATAACAGCATTTTTGGCAGAAGTTACTAAATATCTAGATTATGTAAGCAAAATACAGATATTCCATGAGGTACAGTAGTTGCATTTCCATACACCATTTTGGCTTTAACTGACTGACACTTTGTTCTGAATCTACAAATAGCAACTGGAAATCAGTTTAGCTACAGTGCAGCAGGACTGTAAATGCAGATTGGTGAAACAGGCATAAACCACAGCAGTTTCTAGATAGTCAAAATGAAAAAACACTTGCAAACCCAAAGGGGCTTTGGACTTCCATCAATCAGCTTACATTTCATACATCATTGGCACAACTGCAATTTCATTTCAAGAGAGTTCAAGTGAATGTCATTTTGTCTCACTGACACCATCTTAAAACACTTGTAGCACAAGGGATAAGCTTGTGTCTTGGACTGTGAAAAACTATAAATATCATTTGTAAAAAGAAATAATCCTGGAAAATTTGTTTATCTTAGCCTTTCATGACTGCAAAACATTACTTCAATGAAAATGGCACTGCAACATGGGGATCTCCTGCTTAAGGGCAGCTTAGAGGAAAAGGAACACAGGGAGTGATAAGCAACAGAGGGTTCATAAAGGAATGTGCCACTCGAGCAAAATCAAGATTTGTCTTTAGTACATGTTGTAACTCGATTCTCAGCCCCTCTCTGGCTCCCTGCAAGGAAGAGACAAGTGCAGTGCACTGCCAACTTTACACCTTCTCTGTCTTTACACAGAGGGTTTGCTGAAGGTGCAGCAGTGTGGAACTGGCATGACACCTCACATCATCCACTCTATTGCCAATAGCGTTAACTTGAAGCAGTTTCGAGGTTCTCACAACAACTTACCAAACTGCTTTGATATAAACTGACTCAAAACCACAGCAGAAGGAAACTGCTTTTCTCCCCTCTCATCTCAGCTGCACCAAGTGCAGCAAGGATTGAGCTCTTGAATATAAGACGTTGGCACATCTGCAAAGGTTTATATAGCATCATAAAGATTCGAAGAAGCAGAAAAAATGCTTTATAAATAGAAACTCTCAGATATATGGATTAATAGTTCTCCACCATCACAAGATCAGCAAAATATTAATGATAGGACTGTAGACACATAGCAGAGGAGGTGATGTTTTTAAGAATTAGTCTGGTGAATCTTTACTTTTCAAACCACTGTATTAATTAATAATTTAGTGCCCAGCAAAAGACATAAATTTCACAGTGATGACATTGTAGACAACAATAAAAATACACAAGAAGAAACATAGCAACTAACAGAAATGTGAAGCAAGTAGATGTAGAAAAGGTACAATAGAGATGGTTTAAATTTTAACAGACAGGTGCAAAGTAACAGGCATAAAGAAAGCCATCAGTGGAATGGGTAGGTTGTGTCCATGCCAAAAACAGAAACACAAAAATAAAATGTTCAAAAAATACCTGTTCTGACTGAAATAGGAGGATTGGTAATAAGGACTGATAACCACGTAGGGAACATTTTAGAAGGTATATTACTAGATCTGATCCTCTTATTGCAATCTATTCAACTAGATACCACTTTATGCTCCTTATTCCCTTAGCCTAGTAAGGTGAAATGCATTTAATTATTTTGTTACTATCTTTGGCACTGTCTGATATGTCTTTGATTGCCAAGCTTGCTCCATAACTCATGGAGTGTAAAATAAAATTTTCATTCACAATTTTCCCAGTCCATTTGCAGCTGCAGTGAAATTCACAAGCCTATCCATACACAGCCACAGACTTCTTTTGCACTAAATACAGTCTTTTCAAGGTGTTGCCTTTCTTACAAAGCTGCACACAGTCAGAGTAGCTTTGCCTGAACTCTTTAGATCCCTTAAGAGCACAAGCCTGCTTTCTTTTTTTAGGTCAGATTCTAACAGAAATCAACAGGAATTTGGCCTCAATAGCTTCCACAGGATCAAGGTCTGGTTCAGTAAAGGATTAATGCTATTGTTGCTGAGCACACTCTGCCAGTAAGAGACCTTTAGTTTTCCCTAACCTCTATTCTTTGACTCAGCCTCACACAGAAGTATCTAAATGTAACATTGGTTACCAGTAAATGCTTGTCCTTGGATGCAAACATGTCACATTTATTAAAACCAGTGCTAATTTTGGGTAGGTTTTTCCAGACTTTTAGAAAATAATAAGTGATTTAACCAAATGCATTTTTTTGGTATTCCTGATTATACTTAGAATTAAGTATTTTCAGAGTTTTCATCTCTTATATTTTCTTGATGCTTGTGATTACCATGGGTTTAAAAATCAAAAAGAGCAGCTAAACAGTAGCTTTAGTTCTAACAAGCCCTTGGTTTGACAGTTTGCACCTTGAAATACTTAGTTTTTAATTTAGTTGCAATGAGTACCTGGACATACAGACCCTCTCCTCCATCTAAATACCATTCCAGCCTACCTGATGTGTGGATTATTATTTCCCATCCTGTCTTATTAAAATATTAATACAGCAGACTTCTCAATTGACAACAGCAGGTGGCACAGGTCTCCTCCCTGCACCTCATCTACAGAAGCAGCTCAGCTTTGGGATAGTCTGACCCCCTGCAGTTACATCTGGCTCTTGCCCAAGTCCATCTCCACCCTATGGGTGATGACCAAAGCAGCCAAACCTCCGCAGCCACCCAAGCATGGCCAGGCAATGCACAGCAGCATGATGCACATGCCTGACTGTCAAGCCACCTAAATTTTCAGGCAAAAAATGAGCTGCAGCTTCCCTGAGGTGCAGAATATGCTCCTGGAAAGGCCAGCAACTGTTCGTGCCTCCTGCTGTATCCACTGCCTGGCCTCATCACGGGGATAATGTGCAACCTGTTTTCACATTATCCAAGCATGACAGAGCTGTGCAAGTTCATCTCCTCCAGCACTGCCACCAGGCACTTGAGCAATGAATCCCAAGGAAGGGACTTTTTCTGGTCAGAAAGCTCCAGGGAATATAGACATTGAGGCTCCCATCACTTCCAGACCTTTCATCTCTGGTGTATTTGGTTTGTGTGGCAAGGGCTTGGGGAGGGGGCTACAGCGAGAAGCTCCCAGGAGGCTCCCATGTGTCTGATAGAGCCAGTGCCAGACAGCTCCAAGATGGAGCCACTGCTGGCCAAGGCTCGGCCTGTCAGTGACAGGAGTAGTGCCTGTGGGATAACAGATTTAAGAAGGGGGAAAAAAATCTGCACAACAACTTCAGTTAAAGAGTGGAATGAGGGTGAGAGCAACAACTCTGCAGAGCCCCAGACCAATGAAGAAGGAGGAGGAGGTGCTCCAGGCACCGGAGCAGCTCCTGGTGCAGACCATGGTGAGGCAGCTGTGCCCCTGCAGCCCAGGGAGTCCATGGGGGAGCAGAGCTCCACCCACAGCCCATGCAGGGCCCCCTGTCAGGGCAGCTGGGTGCCCAGAGGAGGCTGTGATCCCATGAGAAGCCTGCACTGGAACAGGCTCCTGGCAGGATCTGTGCAGCCGTGGAGAGAGGAGCCCACACCAGAACAGGTTTGCTGGCAGGAGGTGTCACCCTGAGGGGGCACCCGCTGGAGCAGCCTGCTCCTGAAGGGCTGCGCCCAAAAAAATCAGGAGTGGGAAGCCAAAAATCAGCCTGGAAAGAAGGGAAGGCAAGGATGGTGGTTTTGGGTTTGTCATGACGCTGCTCTGATTTGACTTGTACTAAATTAATTTCCGCATGTCAAGATTCTTTTGCCCATGACGGCAATTGGTGACTGATCTCGTCCTGTGCTGATCTCGACCCACGAGCCTCTCATTATATTCCCCCTCTCCTGCCAAGCTGGGAGGGCAGTGCCAGGGTGGCTTTAGAGGGCACCTGGCGTCCAGCCAGGGTCAGCCCGCCACAAGGCGGCACGACCCGTGCAGGGTGTCCCGGAAGGGGACCCCCAGCTGTGCAGCGCGGCCCTCTCAAGCACCCACCGGGGCCGCGGCCACCGGGGACTTCCCCTTCCCCTCAGGGCGGGTGCCGCCCGAGCCGCGCACGGCAGCCATGACACCGCCATCACAGCACTGCGGAGCCGGGGCGCGGCCTCCTCGCGGCATCACGAGCGAGGCCCCGCCCCCGCGGCCACCCGGCCCGCCTCTCCTCTGGCCCCGCCCCCACGCGTCACGGTGGCGCGTTCGGCCGCCCCGGCCCGCGCGTGACGTCGGCGCGTCCCGCGGTCCCGGCGGCGGGGCCGGAGGGAGGGGCAGGTGTCGGCGGGCGGAGCGGAGCGGGGCCGAGCGGAGCTGAGCCGAGCGGCGCGGGCCGGCCCGGCGGGTGAGTCCCCGCGCCGCCGCGGGCGGGCCCGAGCTGCAGCCGTCAGGGGGAAACGGTGGTGGCGGCGGCGGCCTCGGCCACCAAAGGCCGCTCCGACAGCGCCCCCTGCGCGGCCGCCCGGGGCCGGGGCGGCGCTGCCTCCCCTCGCCCCTCCGCCGCCGGCGAGGTGCGGACCGAGCTGGAGCGGGCGCCGCGGCCTCCCCGCGCGGGTGAGTGCCCTGAACTAAAGGCCGGCTGAGCCGGGCTGAGCCGAGCGAGGGGCAGGCGCCCGGCGGGCAGAGCCCTGCCCGGTATTGTTTTGGCGGCGGGGAGGGTGGGGGGTGTCGCCCGCCGCCCCGCCCGCGGGGTCACGTGCCGGCTGTCGGGGCCGCGGCGGCGCAGCCCTGCCGGGAGCGCTTCCCCAGGCCCCGCACGGAGAGGCTGGGAGGGAGAGCCGGCACCGCCGGCAAAGCCGCCCGGTCCGTCCTGCCGGGCCAGGCCCCCTTCCGCGGAGCCGTGTCCCTGCAGGAGGCGGCGCCCCGACGCCGGTGCGGGGCGAGGTGCGCTCAGAGTACCGGACCGGGCCCGGACGCAGGCTGGACTCGATGGTCCCGGGGGTCTTTTCCAACCGAATCGATTCTGTGGTTCTGTGAGTCGGGGGTTTCGTTGTGCTGGGCAGTAAAATAGGTCAGGAGCATTAGTCGTGGCGGCGTCACGCGTGGCGGAATCCCCTGGCCGAGCCGGCGCAGCGCTGTAAATCCCAGGGCGATGTGCAGCGCTGTGGCTTGGCCCCTGCGGATGTCACCGCTGTGCCCGGCCGGCCTCGGTCACGGCCGCCGGCGGCGTGAGCGGAGCCGCACGGGCGGTCACGGGTGCGCAGCGCCGAGCACCCAGACAGAAGTAACTAAGTGCTCCTGGTGGAAGTGCTTTTGTTTCTTTGTGCTTGACCGCCTCGGCTCGAGTGTTTGCACTGCATCCCTTCGGAACGTTGAAAGGGGACGTGAAATGTGAAAACGGGTCCCGATTTTGGCTTGGTACGCGTTGCCGCCACTGGAAAATTGTTGTAAAATATTAACTAAATGCGAGGTTTTCGTACGAACAAGATGATCGGAATGGTGAAGTAGTTAAACTGAAACTGGGGGGGGTTTCATCTTACTACAGCTTTTCAGTGATATGCCTGAGAAACGCTGTAGGTTTTGTTACTGGTGTGCAATATGCTGTTACATATTAACAATTACAAGGAGGAGTATGGAGCAGAGCTTTATAACGTTTTGCTTCTGTCAGGTTTGTAATACTAAAAATCCAGTCCTTCTTGCTTTTGTTAGCTGCTGCCTCTGGACGGTGGGCTACTTAAAAATAGATTCTGAAGCATCTCTAAAAATGTGATACCGAAAATTACAGTGTGTAATAGTATTGAAGACATGGTGAAATCTGAATCTTCATTTGGTAATTTTGAATAAATCTTAAATATTGAATATTTTTGCAAGAACTTGCTTTATAGTGTTGTGTGGTTAATACTGTAGTTTCTTTCCAAGTCTGTTGAAGTGCCATTTGTTTAAATTGCTGTAGTACAAAATTTGTAGTTAGTGAAAGAAAAAGTTTGTTCTTGTTTCCTTCAAAATATATTGCATCAAGTTAGATATAATTGAATTGTCATTTATTTAAAGAGCTGGAACTGCAGTATTTCTATAGACTGCTGAATAGTGAGCCTCTGGAAAAATCCTCATATTGAAATTGATTTTTCCCTCTCTTCTGTGCATGCTAATCAAATAATTACATACATACATACATACATATATATATACAAAAAGATGTCCTACACTTATTTGAGTTTCTGAAGCATTGGTAACTTAAGATGAATCAGTTTCTGCTTCGTTTTTTGCACATTTTTGCTTTTGAGTGAGAAATTAATATTTTCCTTTGTTAAATAGATTGAAATAGGATATATGTTCAAAATTCAAGATCAGTGCTCCAATTGTAGCATAGGGAACAACCTCATTTTCAATACATGTAACATTTTAATACTGAAATGGCTGACTGTTCTGCACTTGACTATTCTGTGATTCAGTTCCAAGTGTACATATAAATGTTGGGGGGTTACTAATATGCAATAGCCAATGATAAGGAATGACAGGCAACTTGAAGCCATAGCAAAATCAGCAATTCCTGAGAATATTCTAAGTTTAAGAAACAGATACAAAAAAGTAAGCAAGCACAGGAAACAGTGAGGTTATTTATCTGTTGTGCTATTCAGTGCCAGGGACAGTTTTAAACATATCTGACAAGACTCAGTACCCTGAGCTGGTGGTGTATTGACAGTAGCAACCATCAGACAGGAGAGTGATTTTTCCAACTAAATAAAACAGCCACCTCCTTTCTTCCCACGTTGTCTGGCTCATGGCTACTTGTGGAGAAGGGCAGAATTCAGGGGATCTTTTTCCCCTCCTACCCCAAAACTGAGTTAGGGACCCAACCCCCAACAAATAAGGGACCTTGATGGAAAAAAAAGTCCAGGTATTTAATAACAGAAGAGCACTTGCTCTTGTGAATTAATACTGTAACTCTGCTGAGTTTTCAAGGGGGGAAATGATGAATTTGTGATAGCTATTTTAAAATAATCTGTATGGAGTTGCAGTATTCCTAGATTTCTGCCATTTGAAGTAGGACTCACAAAATAGTCATTGGGTGATGTTTGTTGAATTGCACTTGTGTGTTTTTAAGAGCTTAAGATTCTACTTACAGAGAAAGCTTAAGACTGTAGGTAACTCTTCATCAATATATAGGAGCTGGCTTCCTACATATGTATGCTTCTGGTTTGGGTGGGTTGGTTGGTTTGTTTGTTTGTTGTAATTGCTGCTGGTTTTTTCACCAAAGGAATAAGGGTGGAAAAATTGTGCTGGGCCTGATAATTTACTGGGTCTCATAATTTAACGAGCACACTTGACTAACCTGACAAGAAATGGTTTCATTCCATCTTGGCCTACTAAAAGCTTAACATTTTTCTTAAGGAGAACCTGAAGTCATTTTGGGAGATAAGTGTGGTAGGAAGTCCACCACTTCAAATTTTTAAAGCATGGAAGAAGTGGACATCTCCCAGTAAGCATCCTGAGAGATTTTCAAGGGGACAGAGAGGTAGTTCCATGCTGGCTGAGCCTCAGTTTGTATTGGGATGGTCCTGATCAGTGACATTGTCCTTCTGTCTGATGCATCTTTAAAGATTCAAAATCAGTATGTGATAGCATGCAGGGGTTTAGGAGGGGATACCTAGAGGTTGCTGCAGATAGCGTAATTCCTCATACTACAGGAAAAAGAAAATTAATTGCTAAGTATAGAACACAGCCCTTACCCAGGTGACCTCAAAGGAGGAGTCATCATCCAAGAAGAGATGCCTGTGTAACCACAAGTGTTTGTCAGTCCATTCAGTAGAATTTTCAAGACTGGCTTATTAAATAAGTAGCAGTGTCATGAAGCGTAGAGGTTACATGATGTCAGTGTGTGAACTAGTTCTTTTCAAGAGCTTTGCAGCAGTTATAAAGGTACCTTATCACAATCCTGTAATTATGCTTTCCTTGGATTCTTCTAGCTATAATTACATATCTTGAATATGTAATTTTTTATTTTTATTTCCTAAGAAATCTCCCAGAATTGACCCAGCCTTTTTCTGCCATCTTCACATAGCATTTGGTTTTATGATGTGCTACCTCTAGTAGTGGATTATGAGAGGGAGTAGATAAAAGGCTTCAGGTGATACCTATTGAAGTAACAGAAAGCCAGCTCCCAAGATGAAGGACTGAATACCACACCCAGAGCATCAAGCTTGTTGCAGCTGTCTCTTTGATCATAGAAAACATAGTATCTTGTCGCAGTGGATTAGTAGAACCACAATTCTTAACGCGATTGCCGCTTGCTTTCAGATTGATGTGTGAAGTACGGAAAGCTGCTAGAACTATGAGGGGAGAAAAGGTGTGGATAGGCTGGTTAATTTTTGCATTTTTCCTTCGGAGCTCATTCTAAAAATAGCTGTACAGAATGTTACATGGAGCTCAGCTATAAAGAAAACAACATATTTGAGTAATGCTTCATGCACTGAAGTCATCTGAACACTGATATTATTAGTGATAAATGTTCGATGGTTTGATGGACTGTAGCACAGAACACTGTAATGCTCCATGTTATTTCAGGGACTTATCACTCCTTGACTTCACTCGACTCTTATATGTCTGCTCTGCACTGTATTTATGCTGAAATGATTCTTTCCTTGAACAAATTGAAAACAAAGAGGTGACATTCTCAGATCTGCTTCAAATCATTCCTATATATAATGTTTTGCAACAACTGGAAACTGTAGTTCAAGATGTTTGAGAATCATCTAGAAAGCTACAGACCAGGAGGAAGAGGTGATTCTGTGACTCCTCAGTCTTTTTACAGAGGATTCACTGAAAGTGGTTAAGTCAAGACCTTCCTGTTTAGGTTGTGAGAATGCAAGAGTGATGGTTTCCCTTCCCTTTCTGAGTTTGCAGATCCCTGCTTCCCTGTTGTAGGAACTTTTTAGGTATTTGTTAGGCACTTAGTGATTATTACATATATGTGAAATGACTTCGCTCAGATTCTGGTTGGTGGCATTCACCAAATATATTGGAACTGACATTATCTGCAAGCCTGAAGAGGGATATATTACCTCTGAGGTGTGGAGGCTGAGTTGCATCCTTGTCCTCTTTTTTAGAGATCATATGCACTCATTCCATTGTTGAACCTTAGAGCCCATCAGGACATTTTAAAGAAGTAGAGGAAGGTCCTAATTAATTTTTGCCGTTGTTTGTTTACTTTGCTAAGTATCAAATGTAGGTCATAGTTTGTTTATAAGCTGGTATGAGGACATACAAATGTAGATTTATAAAGAAGAAAGTGCTGAATGATTTTGAGGTTCATTAAATGGATGCAGTGATCTCTGTAAAAGAGGATGAGGATTCAAGGCTCTGAGCCTTGAAATATGAAGAGGCAAATTTCTGCTTGAAATATGGAGAAGACCTGGGGGAAATCAGTTGTTCATGTGCACTGCTTTTTCCTCAAGCATCTGATACTAGTCTGTCAGGACATGACACATGGCTAGGTGGTCCTTTGGAACGGTACGATACAGATAATTTTATAAAAAGCTTTAGGGAGCCATTGTGACTTTCTAAATTTACTAAATATAAGGGATCATTTATTAGAGGTTAAATTTGCAGAAACATAACATGCTCCCAACTTTGGTCTTGTTACTCCTTTTGTGAGGTCACTATATGGAAATGACCAATTAAATTACTCTAGTCAAAAATAATTGCCTTTTATAATGCTTAAAAAAACATGATATCAAAATAAAATCTGTGGATCAAAACTGATGGTTACAAAAAATGAAGCAGAAGTCCAGTGATAGTTTCATTAAAAGTGACACGCATCAAGTAAATAAAAGCATAGTAATTTCCTTTCTGTGACAGAACCATGGCATTGTACTTTGCTTGCTTGTACCTCTGGACAACATTGTAATGGTGGTATTATTTGCTTTCTGTTAGTTTGCAGAGAAGCTGAAAGGCCGTAGTGTACCACTGAGCAGGACAAGTCAGGAATGAGCCAGCCTTGGGAAGGAGGACCTGCCATCCTAGCTGGAGACATCTGAAGAGCGGACATTTCAGTCTTGTGGCATGCTTCAGTAGAAATCACTCAGAAAAAGTAAGCTTTTGTTTTGTTAATGAACTTAAACATGTCAGCTCCTTGATGGACTGCTTAGTTGCAGTTAGAATTTGACCTGGAATTTGAAGTTGTTTTTTGTGAATTTACATTTTCTTCCATTAGAGTCCAGGAAGGCCTGGGGTATTTCATGTAATTGTTACACATCATCTCTTCCATACTTCATGTATTGATAAAGGCCCCATAGCCTAGAAATTAGCTGTATTATTTAATATTAAAAGTAAAAACCACAGGAGGTGGGATCTCGCAAGATTTTGGACTAATTCTGTCTCAGTCAGTTTTAGATTGTATTTATGTTAAAATGCAGAGTTCAGGTTCTTATTATTCCCTTATTTAAACCAGAATTGAGGATCTAAATACTTAAAATAAAATTATTTTTAGAATTATTCTTTTAGTTTAATTAATTTTTAGTCAAGTAGTCAGTAGTCAAGAGTATGATTTTCCATGATGCCATGAGTGTCTTAAAGGAAACCCAATCCTCAAAAAAACAGAGCTTTCCTATTTGAAAACAGTTCTGATATAAAGCCTGTTTTGATTGAAATTTGTTATAAAATATTACTTTTAATTTCAGGAAAAAAAAACTGTGTGGTCAGTTTTGCTAAATTCTTATTACCACAAAGTTGTAGTGGAAGTGCTTCCACAGCCATAACGTAGCAGAATAGCAGTCTGAGATGTTTGTCCTCGGTTCTGAACGATTTCCCCTTCAGTAAAAATGTATGTCTACATCTCCTACCAGCTTATAAACAAACTCCGTGACCTGGATTTGGTATTAAAAAGGTAAATTAAAAAAAAAAAAAAAAGATTAATTAGCATCATGATTTAAAAACAAAAAGTGAGACAGCATCAGTGTAGTTGATATAAATCTTCAAGTGCATAATTGTCCTGCATTCTGAGCACATGCAACTGCAGTTGTGCTTATCTATCAGAGCTTTATGTTCCTGGGGAGCACTTTCAGAGATAAGGGTTTGCCCCTCCAGCTTTATTCATTTTATACGTAACATTTTCCTCAGAGTCATTAAAAATCAAATAGGAATTTCAAGAAAAAGCATTTACTCCTTTTCATATCCTGCATTATTATCTTGATCTAGTAAGGAATCATAGATCCCTCAAATTAATGGGTGACCAATTGAGCAGTTTAAATCTTAGCATTTTTTTCTTTCAGTGAACAGGTGAGAACTTTTAATTCTTCTTTTAGTTTACCTTGGGATAAACTCTCTTTAGTTTAGCTCACGGTATCACAATTTGATTTGTCAAAGTGTATTGCCTTTTTAATCCCTGCATTGTATTTTAATCACCTCCAAAATCTTAATTATGATAGGTGATAGGTGACTTGTATAGAAAAGAATAATTTTTTAAAGGATATTCAGGGAGAAGCATCCTTATGTAAAACTATAGCATGGAAATAAAAATCTCTGCTCTGTGCATTTTTGCACTGTACTATCTCATTGTGGGGGGCACTTGAAAATTAAGATCCTTTACCTCAGCCGTGGTTAGCACAAATGAATTAATAAATGGATTTCTCTTTCAGCTCTCCTGTTGTGAAATGACTGTTGGGTTGTGTTTGTGGGTATTCTGAAATCTCAATAGACTCTCTTCTCCCCTTTTTCTAATAAGTTTCTTGGTATAAACTCCTACATTTGCTATAAAAGTCTGTCGCAAAACACAGGCTCAGAAGTGTAAGGCTTGAAAAAGCAACTTGTTCACAACATTGTTAGAATGGATCTCACAGATGTGTGCTGTGCAGTAAAATCACAGTTGCCAGCTGGTAGGTAATGCTGTGTCTATATCTGGCATGCTGATTTAAGAACTGTTATGCAGATTGGTCATTAATCTCAGAAAAAGAAATTCAGATATGAAACTGAAACATAGGTGAATACAATTCTGTGCTACTTTAGGAAAAAGTATTTGAGCTGTAGAGCTTTTAAAAGAATTACTTGATAAAAAAGGATTAAAGAGGCATTGGACTTTCAAGAGGAAATTTTAGTGATAGAAGGGAACAGACAGCATAGAGAAAAGTATTCTGAGTAAACAGCACATGATATGTTATTGTAAAGATAAATATAGATACTGAAGCATAATTATTTTTAATCCCAGCAATATATTTATAAGATTTTTAAGATAGTGGAAGCTTTTACAGTAATACTAGGCATTTTCTCTTGAGGTAACACATTTTGTTGGAAATGTGTATAACATTAGAACAGGCTGTCCAGGGAGCCTGTGGTATTTCCATCCTTGCAGGTTTCAAAAAGACTCAGCTAGACAAAGCCACAGCTGGTCTAATCTAGTATTGGTGTTGGTGCCATGTGGAGCAGGAGACTGGACTAGGTGACCTCTGAAGGTCCCTTTTGGCCCACATGCTTGTGGTAGTTTTGCACAAACTATTCCTAGCTGCCTGTACAACAA
The DNA here is from genome assembly GCA_017589585.1 of Phylloscopus whistleri. Lineage (NCBI taxonomy): Eukaryota > Metazoa > Chordata > Aves > Passeriformes > Phylloscopidae > Phylloscopus > Phylloscopus whistleri. The sequence continues at coordinate 3,750,750 of JADMLD010000683.1, read as the reverse complement.
AGTCTATTTTCACTGAAAGGCTGTTTTGTTGAATATCAGTCTTGAAGTTTCTTGAGGATTTTAAATAAAAAAGGCACCTTTTTAGGCCCCATTCCCCAAAGCCCATTCTCCTCCCCCATTTGCTATCTGGTATTTGGTTTTGATTGTTAATAAATAAAGGAAAATTACCATGAAACAGATCGTGAAAGATTGCCATGGCAAAAATGTAGTTGAGAAAGCATTTGCATATTTAGGCTAGAATTTTTCAACTACTTAAATCCTACACAATGCCAAAGTGATGCAGTTTTGCATTCCCCATTCTCTTACAGTTACAAAATCATCTTTAATAACAGAAATAAGAAATGGCCTGAGAAAGTAAAGCCAATGACTTCACAAGCCAGTCAAGTCAGAGTTGTATGTATGTCTTCTGCAGTATACTGCTGGTTCTGCTGGTCTGCAGTGATTCCTTTCGAGAGGCACTGGCATATATTAGGGAGTTCACTTGATGTTTAAGAAAAAGGAGTCCAAGGTGTCTTTTCAAAAGGCCACCTCAGTTTTCACATCTGGTTCTTTCTGCAGCCCTGTGGTTGTTCTGAGCTCAGTTTGAGGGTGGTGTACCGTTGTGCATGGAAACTAAGAAACAGAGTTGGGGTGTTCTTCAGCTGGGTGCTGCTGTCGGCATATTTTCTATTGTGTAAACGTAGTCTGAGATACTGTTCAGGCAGTCCCTTAATCAGATGATATAACCCAAGAGAGATTGTTTAAGTTCAATTTGCAGCCACATCATCTCCTGAGGAGAGAACCATAATTTCTTTTAATTCTCTGTTTCCTGAGGAGGCACCAAAGTAACTGAGTGGCTAAAGGTTCATTAATCAACTCTACTTCAGGGAACAAACAGAAGAAATTCCAAAATTCGTTTTCTAACTTGGTATGTTAACATGCTGGAAATTAAACAGATAAAAGGTTGGTGATCAGCAAAAGAAATCTTCCCAGTACTCAATGTAGTCTGTCACCTCAGGAAGCAGTAACTTACTGTAATTTGAAGTAAACAACTCATTGTGTGGATGTTGAGGTGAAATGTGATGTGAGGTACTAGTTCAAGTTGATATAATAAACTGATTTAATTTCTTTGATCCTCTGCAGGATGGCTGGCTGTGGTGAAATAGATCATTCGATCAACATGCTTCCCACAAATAGGAAGACAAATGAGTCATGTACTAATGCAGCACCTTCCCTGCAAGTCCCTGAATGCGCTATCTGTCTGCAAACATGTGTCCATCCAGTAAGTCTGCCCTGTAAACATGTTTTCTGCTATCTGTGTGTTAAGGGAGCTTCTTGGCTTGGGAAGCGATGTGCGCTTTGCCGGCAGGAGATTCCTGAGGACTTTCTTGACAAGCCAACCTTACTGTCACCTGAAGAACTGAAAGCAGCGAGCAGAGGCAATGGAGAGTATGCTTGGTACTACGAAGGTAGAAATGGCTGGTGGCAGTATGATGAACGTACCAGCAGAGAGCTGGAAGATGCCTTTTCCAAGGGTAAAAAGAGCACTGAAATGCTAATTGCTGGGTTTTTATACGTAGCAGACCTTGAAAATATGGTTCAGTATAGGAGAAATGAGCATGGACGTCGCAGGAAAATAAAACGGGACATAATAGATATACCAAAGAAGGGAGTGGCTGGGCTGAGGCTGGACTGTGACACCAACACTGTCAACCTGGCACGAGAAAGCTCCGCTGACGGTGCGGACAGTACACTGACTCCAGGGGCTGCAGCTGTGCAGCCTCTAGCATCCATTTCTGTGAGGCCCCTACCAGCACTAGATGGTCAGCTCGTGAGCCCTTCAACGCCGTCACCTGATGCAAGCAATTCTCTAGAGAACTCTTTTGCCCACTTGCAAATAAATGGAGACAGTATGGCTGAAAGGAGTCACAGGGGAGAGGGAGAAGAAGACCACGAATCATCGTCTTCTGGTAGAGTGCCAGCCCCCGACACCTCTGTTGAGGAGACCGAGTCGGATGCCAGCAGCGACAGCGAGGATGTGTCTGCCCACCTTCAGCAACGCCCGTCCTCTGGTCAGCAGAGACACTTGAATGCCGGTGCAAGCCAGGCAGGAGCAGATAGACCAGGGGCAGGGGGTGGGGTGGCAAACACAAGTGTAAGATCTAGAAGGCCAGATGGACAGTGCACAGTCACTGAAGTTTAAATCTAGAGCCATGCGAAAAAAATACTCAGTTGTAATTTTCTGTAAATTTTCTGTCCACATTGGCATTGCACTCAAACCTAGCAGCGTGTTCGGTGGGAGGGTGGGGTGAAGGGGAGAAAACAGATTTGGCCTGTTTTAACTTAAGTCTCTTAACATGTCTCATCTGGAAGACTCTAACTCTGGGAAACTGGGTTGTCCTGTTAATGGTTTGAAAGCTGTTTAGCAATGCCCAGTTTTCTTGAAAATGTCTTGTGTTTATTTTGTAGCATTTTCCCCTTGAAGATACTCTATCCCTTTTTGGCCAATGTATATCTACTGTACAACTTGAATTGTCTTCATTATCTGACTGTTGCATTAAGTGTCTTACTACTTTCTGCATGGATTGATGTACGAAAAGAACACTAAAGCTATGTGGAATCAGGCAAGGTGTTGGGTGTGAGCAGGATGCTTAATTTAATGTGAGAAAATAGATGTGAGTTTGGAGTTAAAATGTGTTTTTACTAGACAAGAGCAATCATTTACCTTCTTTCAATGGAAACGTAAAAATGCTTTTAACTTGTGTTGCAAATCCTTACCTTTACACTCTCCATGGCTTTTTCATTGGCTTTGCCATCTAGGTCTTGTAGTTTTGTTTTTTGAGATCTTTCTTGATCTGTCTTGTTTTTGTTACAGAATTTATAATTTAATAAAACTACATTTTATCAGTAACAATCTCAGATATGTTTCCAGTTTAATTGAACTTCACTGAAGGAATTTCCAAGAAAATGATCATAAAACAGCTTCCTGTGTTTACCAAAAGGGAGGACTAGTTCTGAGTGGCATCCTGATGTTCTTGCATCCCTGACTGGCAGTCTCTCAAACACAACGCTCTAGGAGTATTGTCGTTTACTGTAAAATCATGAGTTTCATGCTTAATACTCAGACATCTGAAGAGCTGATTAACTCACTTCACTGTTGATGGCAGGCAGAAGTGTCACACACAGCCTTATTTTAACAGCAGAAATGTTGAAATAAAAGAGTGTAAGTTATCAAAATTGACCCTATAACAAAGGACATGGATATTAAGGATTACAGAGCTGTTCATCTGTTCCTAGCAAAACTGGTGGCAGCACAGAAAGGGTAGTTTTGTGCTTGTATTAGCAGTATAGGAGCTGCATTTCTACAAACTTTTGAATGGTAGAAGTCAGATCTTGAGAAACACAGCTTGTCTTTTATGTCTCTGGCAGTTCTTTCTTACATTTTTTCAGGTTGAGAAACAGCATCAGTTGATTGTGGACTCAGTCTTTAAAATAAAGCTAATTAAACTCCAATTCTTAGTACATCTCAGAATAGAAAGGGACAGTAGCTGATACACAGGTAATACTGATCTTAAGACAAAAGTTAGTTTAAGCAAAGAACCATTTGAAGGGAACTAAAAGGGCTGACTTTTAAACATGGTTGATTTAAACTTCTGTAATGTTCTTCTTAATGTAATGATGGATGACATGTCTGATCTTGGACAAAGCTGTGCCCCCTACCCCCCACCCGTCTGCCTACAGGTGAGATCAGTGGGTCAGGAAAGTGCAGACAAGACTAGGATGGAATAAGGAAGATTTTCTTCATTCTCAGCTAGGAATAGATGCTCTTGATCACAGATTTTCATCTTCCAGTCCCATAAGGAAATAAGCCCATTACATGGACTTCAGGAAGGAAACTGGATGGAATGCTTTTTTCTCTCTTACTTTCTAGCTGTCTTATTTCTCTGATTTGAGTTAGTAGACAGTGGCTCTAACCAAAGTCTGCCTTTGTGCTGCAAAGGCCTTCACTAAGAACATTTCAGCTATGTGCACACACTTCACTTCATGTGAGAGTATGGGTTGAAAAAAGCAAGAAGTAAAATAGAGGAACATGACTCACTATATACTTAATTTAGGATTTGCAGCCCAGTCTACAAATGATTCTATCAGTGATTATCCTTGGGGGTTTTGACCCAAGTAGAGAGTCCAGCCCGTCACCTGTGATGCTGCTTTTGGCTCCTGCTGGCTGACTGCAGCTGTGAAACACTAAAATCAGTTAAAGTAAGACTGGTGAGAACTTAATAACCAGCCATCAGAGTAGTAAATGCACTCCCCAGATCAAGCTAGGGAAAAGTAGTAACTGACAATTCCCATCTTATATTTAAACCATTACTTTCAGTAGGAAATGTGTTCTCTGTCCATTTTAGCAAAGCCACAGCCACGCTGCATTATGTGGTTGACTGTAATTCCATGCACTAAGTGATTTTCAACTTGTATAGCATAGCCAGAGAAATGCACAGTGGACCAGAAGAGAAAATGAAAAAGGAAATTTAAATACTGTAAAATCTACAGCATCTCCTCCTTTCCAGAACAGATAACCACAGATAAAGGAATCCTATTTCATGGCTAAAAAAATATAAATCAGATAGGGAACCAAGCACTCTACAAGAACACCTTGCTTATCTAGATTGACCATCACGTAAATATATTTCTATCAGCAGCAAATAAGATAGAAGTATCTGTATTGCTAAAAGAGATCTCCGGTATCCACCCTTTACAAGCTTGGTACAGAATTCCCACTCCCATCAAACCCTTGGGTTTTCTCAGTATACAGAGGAAAAACAAGACAGACATTTTACAATGTAATAGGAAACTTTAGTTTGCTGAGGAGGAAGCTGGCAAACTAGCCCCTAGGAAGTACAAAAGCTGGCATGCTATTTAATTAGGAGACTGGGACTATCAATTTTGATGTTCCTAATTTATTTTGCGCATTTAGTGCTTGTTTGTTTTTAAACCATTTCAAAGGGGGAAAAAAAACCCCTGAGATGAAGCTTGACATCTTTAATAATTGTAAAGAAAATACAAACGTTCATCAACTGCTGGTTGAAGGTATTTGTCATCTTAGGATTATAAGAAAGTATTCTGTAAAATAAAGCATTTAGCTTTCAAATGGGTAAAATGGGATTCCGTTTCATCTCAGTCATCTCATCCCAGCATTCATGGTAATTTACATGGGCTGGTTTTTGTATAAAGAACTCTACTTACTTCTAGAAGAAAATAAACCAGAGAATATGGTATTAGACTACTCCCAAAATCCTTGATCAAAACCTGTAATGATCTTCAGAATGTCCAGTACCTATGCTTGGTGTATTTATGATACCAACAAAATGGGTTTCCATAACCCTCTCTGAAACTGTTCCGAATGTGTCTTGGTGTGTCCTAGTTAATTATTTGTCCTGTTTTCTTAAAAGCAAACATTGGCCTTTGATACAAATCAGAGAGGGTGGCTGGGGAAATACCTTTGCTGAAATGAGAATTAAGCTCATTGTCTATAAATCAAAATGGAAAGGGATCCCCCACAGGTGTACTTACCATTCACTAACTGCCAGCACAGATCTGGTTCAAAATGTGAAAGAAACCAGATTCTGCCTTTGTCCTATAATTTCTTCCCTCTCAAATTTCTATAACCCAGTACACAGATTACACTTAGGAGCCTAATACACTAAAGAAAAAAGATTCAAGGGTCTTACTCAGGTTCTAAGAAATTTTCACAGCAATTTTAAAAACAATAACAGTATTAGTAATGGCACATTCATTCTTGCTAGAAGCAAAGACATAGCCAGTTGCCCTTGAAAACATTTTTTTGACTCACAACAACATTATGTGCTATTGCTGCAAAAAGCTGGATGAGTATGGACTGGAGTGTGCCTTGAAGGTTCAGTGATGCTGCAGTCTGGAATCCCTCATGAGTCTTGAGAAACTTCATGAAAAGCAGAACAGCTTCACTACTAAACAGTCAAGTGCTGCCTGATTATACTAAAGCATTCACACTTGAGAAGTAACGGGTTTGAAGTTCCTTAGGGCATGGGAAAGAATCCAGCTACACAGGAGTAACAACTCTGTGGGATAAAAAGGAGCTGGGGGAAGAAAGGCACAAACCAAAACACTACTCTCTTCCCCATGTTCTCATTCCTGTCTCTTCTCTAACCTGAAAGGAAAAATTGACCTTTATTTTTGGGGAAGAGAGATTTGAAATCTTCCATTAGTGCTTTAGATATTAAGGCAAAAGTGCAGGATCAACAGTGTGGAGGTAAGTTCCTTATCTTCTCTGAGATGCCAACTCAAAACACATCCCTTTCCTCAGTATTTCCCTTGGTTGCTTCAGGCTATATTCGTTGCTGTGAAAACCATACAGTAAAACATCCCCAGCAGATCACAGAATCTGCTCGAAACCTGCAGAATCTTAACAGGCAATCCAAGCCTCATTTCCAACATTGATTTGTCCCCAAGTCCTCAAACATATGTAGTTACTTCCCTGTCTAAAACTCTGGGCTCCTGCCACACTGTAGAAATTGTAATGTGGATTTCCATCCAAGATACTGCCTTCTTTTCTTAAGGGAGCTTGTTCCATGATCTCGAGCTAGTTATGCCTGGTCAGAGCAAGAATGCACGTCAGTGGCACACAGCCCAGAGCTTCCTTCTTTACATGCCCCCACAGAGTACTTAGGTCCTTGGCTCAGATCTCAGTCCCTCCTGGATTTAGAAACAAGTGCATCCTAACCAACAGTACAGGAAACTCTCAGTCACTGATATGTCTGTATGGTTTTGCTCTCACAGATGTTTATTTTTAAAGCAGGCACTCTATGTCAGTTTCTAATTTCTAAAGGGAAAACTTTCCCCATTGAATTACCCAATTACTTGCACAGTCACTGGCATGAAGTGAAGACTGAGTTCCAAACCTATTCCAATCAGCCCAAATATACCCTACCAGTAAAAATGCATTAAAGAAAGACATAGACATATCCACTCACATCTTACCAGAATGCTGAAGTACTCACATCACTCAGTCACCTAAGGAACAAGCCATTTCGGGACATGATCATGGCCTTCCAAGATTTCAGCTAGATTCTGTGTAAAGAACCAGGCCAGCAGCTTTGCACAGGTACAGGATATGGGAATGTGCAGATGCATGAGTGGGTAGTTGATTCTTTGAGCAGTGAGAAGACACCAAGATACATTTTAAAACCTGAATCAGTGATAGTGAATGAGTGCTAGAAACTTCTCACTCGAAGCTTCTCCTGTAAAAGCACCATTAAAATTGAAGAATACTTTCTCAGCAATTACACTAAGAACTAACTAGCATGAAAAAATAAAAGCTATCCTCCCACTAGTAATCATCTTTTCCAAGCTGTTAAAAGACACTGATCTCATGTTGGGGAACTCATATTTTGCAGCTTTAGATGCACCTGTTCCGCAAATGAATAAACCTTGTAACTTTCAAGTAATTAATTTTCATACTAGTTAAAAACAAACAAACAAAAACACAAAAAACCAAATAACATAATCTTCAGCCTCATTCCGAATGAATTATAGTTCTATTTTCAGCACAGTATTTACCTTTACATACTAATTTCACTAATCTCGATTCAGTGGATGATTAGGACAGTAGAGAATCTGCCTGGGATTTCTCTGTAGTTGCACACCAAATATGCCTGCCTGACCTAAATGGCAGGAACATTAATGCCATTTTAAATGGACAAGTCCTTAAACGATTCAGTTTAATGGCTGCTTTACTGAAGGCTTTGTTTGCAAAACGGTCAAGCCCATTTCTTAGGCATAAACCATCACCTATGTTTTGGTCTTCTAACCAATGCCTGCAAATTGGCAGGCCCACCCCATACAGTTCCAAAAATGTCCTTCTCTGTCCTTAGGGCAGCTTCCAGTGGGAGCTCTCTTCCTGCTGTCACTACCTTTTTCACAGCCCGAATCACAGCGGCCGGACCGTCCGTGTACTGACTCAGCCAGGCCCGGGCGTCTCCCAACGCGGTGCTTTCGTCCGCGGACGGCAGCGTGTCCTCGGCGAGCCGCAGCCTCAGGGCTCTCTCGGCGTCCACCCGGGCAGCCCCGGCCAGCAGCTGCAGGGCTGCCCCGCTGCCCACGATCCGCACCAGGCGGGCAGCTCCTCCCCAGCCTGGCACCAGGCCCATGTGCTTGTGGACAAACCGAATTTCACTTCCAGGCGTCATCAACCTGTCAATGAAAAACACACAGAGGTCAGCCCATGCACTGACTTTTGTTTTCAGCTCGATGGCCCTTAATTTTCTATTTTCTCCTCCCCTCTGCTTCCAAAGGCTGACGGAACTTGACAGCGTGCTCATTACAGCCAGAGCTGGAATATCTTAATTTTTACATCACATGGTGCTGTAATTGCAGCTTTTGGCCCTTCTCAAAATTAGATACATCTGCTGCTATAAGTAAAGATTCTTAGCGCCCATACTGATACCTCTAGTCAGAAAACAGAACTGCAGACAGAGGACAGGTTACATTTATTCACAGTGTGGCACTGCCCTGCTAATTCACACCTAAAACAAGAGAGTATTGGGTTAAACCCAAGCAAACTAATGTACAAAACATTTCTCAAGAGGATGGATGTGGTCTTAGTACTGATCTGAACTGGGGAGGTTCTGTCAGCACCGCGGTGATTACAGCATGGGTGGGGCTTTTTATTACATATTTTAGAGATCCATGTGAGTTTGATTTCTAATTCCTCATTACAGAGAGGGAAATCAGGATGGAAGCTCAACTTATGGCTCACAATGCACAACAGAACTGCTTTCTATTTATGCTTGCAACGTGTAATAAAATTGCTCCCCTCTACAAGATCAGTAACATTCCTCTTTCCAAAGATGTCACATCTTTCTCTTCTATGCTTCTTTTCTTCAGCTTCTCACCTCCTTCACCTAAGAACTCATCCTAGGGGCTCATTAAGCTATCTCCCTGGAGGAGCTCTGCTGCAGCAGATTGTCCTGTCTTCACACAGTGGTCACACTTAGACGTGTTAGGTTAGTGGAAAAAAACCTCTAGAAATAGAAACACATAGAAAAGATATACAGAAACAGACCAGTACTTGCTCTTTCTCAAAGTGATGTTTAGCAATGTGGTTGCCTGCTGCTGATTGTAAGGCAAAGAATGGGAATTACACTCGTGAAGTAGATTAGCTTCTACTTCAAGCACTAATTGGCTTTTTGAAGACAAATCTTGTAATACTGAGGTCTATACACAAGTCTTTTTCCTAGCCATGCAGTTTTCCACAGTGAAAATACTGAGATGAGCAGCTTTGAAAGGGGAAATAAAAGGAAAATCTTTAAAAATGCAACTACTTCTAAGAACTCACTGTTCTCACATCTGATTAGTTATTGTTAATTGTAAGTTTGCCTGGTTGCCTTATTCTTAACCAGAGCACCATCAGCATTCATGCCACACTGTACAGCATCAGAGTTGAAGAGCTTACGCTTTATCCCAGATCCAGCACAATGCACAAAAGCAACAGCTGACGGGCCAGATTGCATGAAAGCCTTTTTGTAAAGATAGCAGGGGAAGGTTGTGTGACAAAAGGAAGAAAGCAGAGTATTGCAGGGGAGGAAAGGCTTTAAGCTAACATTATCAAGTGCTTCCCAGACCCAGCAAATCCCAGGGAACTCAGGTCTCTTCTCTCGAAAGAATGATTCTGCAGTATTCCAGAACTCCTTTACTGGCTCAGCTTACTCTGCAATTTGCTCACACCCAGTGTCTCACTGGAAAAGCAATAATGAAGACATTATTATGGGTTTAATTCTAGCTGTGGGGAGAGAGGCACTAGAAAAGAAAGGGTCATAGGCAGCTGGGCATCTGATGCTAGACAACCTGTAGGCAGGACAGCCACCACAGATCAGGGAGGCCATGTTGAACTTGCATATTGGATCTGAGATTGTTTCAGACAATGTTTAGTATGTAGCAAGGGCTCTGTTTCCCTGAAGAGTCCTCATTCCCCTCAGAGAAAATGGAACCAAATACAACAAAAGGAAAGTAAACCACTGACAGCTTAACTCACAGAGAGACTGCAAGGCTTCCAGAACTTCACTGGGATTCACCTTTTCCCACAAAGCTCCTTTGAACAAGCTCCACAGAAAATACTGAGATAAGTGGTAGTCAGTGGAAGGTTTAACTGTAGTGTTGGACTGCCTTCAGGCTTAAGAAAGGTATCTTTGGTTTTTCAGACTCTTCAACTATGAATCCTCTCCTGAAGTCACACCATTTCTTACAGAAACCACCCATCATACCCCCTGTTAGATTTATCACTCACTTGCAGTCCCCATGCCCCAGGAAGCAACAGAGACCTGAGCTCATGTCTGAAGAGGCCAAAGCAGCTGCCAAGCCAGCCTGGGATCAGCCTCTGAACGCCACCAGCTGCAGCCTTGCATACATATTTCCCTTTTTATTGTAAGAAAGAATTGAGTCTACCTTCTGAGACATGACAGATCCGATCTCCCATTAAAAGAATTTATGTAAGAAAAAGCACATTGAGCATTACTTAACATAAAGAGGCAGACAGGAAAATGCTGGAAAGACCAAAGTATTATTGCTGAGCTGTTTATACCCTGTTCATCTAGTACTAGCCCTGCCTGAGACAGAATAGTAGATGAATACAAAATTATCCCTGATTTCAACAGTATGGCTGTTCTTGTCTTTCATGGGTAAGGAATTAAAATCTGAGTCCCCTGTATCATAGGGGAAGGTCATATTGCTAGACTCCTACACATATGCTTCCCTGCCCTAATAAAGAAAATCTGTTACATGACAGTACTGAAAAAAATACTTATCCAATGTAATTAATGTACAAAGTGACAGAAGACCTTACAGTAAGCAGGGAACATCCTTCAGTAAGGGGAACATCTTTCAGAAATGGGAAGGGTAGCAAAATCCTCACAATTTAAATTGGAAATAAGAGGTTAAGCTAATATAAGCCCCAAAGTGCAGCTGAAACCTTCTTTGAGAACCTTTTATTTCCATGTTACGAACACCACAACCCCCCCAGGAAGAAAGCACAGTCACCATGGGCCACATCCAATTTTGTGTTAGTCATCTAGAGCAAACGAGCTACAGCAATGTTCCTGCTGTACATTTTAAAATGTTCTCAGCTGCACTAAATGTTACAAATCCTCCCCCTTTGATCTGAGGATTCTTCCATTCTGTGACATCTCATCGCACCCACAAACAACTGACTGTCACATTGCATCTCATCACATCACTGGCAATGCACGTGAGAAGAAACCTTGTTTGTTATTAACATTGCAGCCTGACAAATCCCACCCTTATAAAGGTACACTTGCTCCCCAAAGGCAGAACTTGCTGTGAGCTACCAGCTATGCTTGCCTTTGCTGAAGTATTTCCCAGCTACCTGAAGCCAGAGCATATACAATAAAAGCTGAAAATGCAAACAAAAATACACTTTGTCAAATTTTCATACCCACTTATTACAAATACTAATGTTACTGAGCTGTTCCAATGGGTATAATCAGTTCCCTGGCAGAACTAAGATTATATTAAGATTTGTGCTGGCCCTTACCTCATAATTTCCTGGACTTCAAGGTTTGAGTTATATTCAGCATTTTGACAAGGCAAAGGTACTAATCAAGCTTACTAGGGAGGGACAGATACCACCCTCTATTTTATGCTTTTTAAAAGCTCCTACAACTATGCTTTTGAAAGCCATTGTAGGGAAAAAAGACACCTGAAACATTATATGTGTTGTCAGCAACCTGAATTTTGTTCCTGTTCCCTGTTTGACTCCAGTGTCACATAAGGACACAGCTCCTGATTCCCAATCCTCCCCGTTTAGCTGGCATGAGACGGGCACACCATGGAGGGAGGCAGCCGGCAGCACGCAGTGCTGCAGCACCTGGTTCCCAGCTATGGCTGTACCCAGACATGGCAGCCAGAACTGCAGGAGATGACTTCTAACTCGCCCACAAAAACTTTGGCATCCTGCTCTCAAACCACCAATATTAATATAAATAATAAACAGAGCTTACATCATTGGGCCTCAGTAAGTTCCCTCACCAGATCCACTACCTTCTACAAATTTCAGTAATGTCTACCTGCAATGGGATTGAACCAACACAAAGTGGAAGCTTCTCCAAAGAGTCAAAGGCCTTGCGGTACATTTAAAAGACATCCATGATTTTAGCATGCCGTAGAGCAAGAGTTACAGAAATAATAATAAATCTTCAAGTAGAACTACATATTTTTCAAAACATAGATGCAGGACAACCAGACAGATAAAAAGCAATGTCTGTGGTCAGCCACACACCCATGTTGGCACAGGCAGATGGGGAGTGGGGGTTATGGTCAGTTCATCACGTTTCTGCCTCTGCTCAGGGAGAAGAGTCCTTCCTCTGCTCCAGTGTGGGGCCTTTTCACACAGAGACAGTTCTCTGCAAACTTCTCTAGTGTGATTCACTCTTCCACAGGGTGCCGTCCTTTAAGAACAGCCTGTTCCAGTGTGGGTCCACAAGTCCCACCAGGAAACCTGCTCCAGCATGGGCTCCTCTCTCCACAGGTGTACAGGTCCTGCAGGACCCCGCTCCAGCACGGGCCTCCCACAGGTTCACAGCTCTCTCTCAGGCATTCACCAGCTCTAGTGTGGGTCATCTCCAGGGGCTGCAGGTAGATCTTTGCATCCCCATGGTCCTCCATGGGCTGCAGGGGCACAGGGGCCTCACCATGGTCTGCAGGGGAATCTCAACTCTGGCACCTGAAGCACCTCCTGCCCTCCTCTTCCTCCTCTTTCTCCACCAGCCTTGGTGTCTGCAAGGCTGTTGCTCTGACAAGTTCTCACCCTGCTCTTCTTTGGCCACAATTACAACTGCACAGTAACTTTTCTCTCCTTTTCAGATATGCTATCACAGAGGCATTACTATCATTCCTGCTTGGCTCAGCCTTGGCCAGCAGCATGTCCATCTTGGAGCCAGCTGGCATTGGCTCTACCTAGCATGGAGGAAGTTTCTGGCAGTTTCTCACAGAAGTTGTACCTACTGCTACCCCTGTAGGTACCTACTGGTATCCCTGTACCCCTGCTACCAAAACCTGGCCATACAAACCCAAAACATCATCCAAACCATGTGTACAATATTGCAGACACAGGAAAAGAGAGCTATTAAAGATAAAAAGGAAGCTACTGGGAAAATGGTAACAGAAGGAAGGTTATCAAGAGTCAAACACTTGTTTTAACCAGCAAAGAACAGAAGAACAAAGTTGATGTACAATGCTGCCATACACTTTGCCCAACATGTATGCCTTTCTAATACACTCGTCAATATGGCATCAGCTTAATTAACTCTTTTTAAATTAAGTAACAGAAGTGTTATGCTGACACGTGGCCAAAGGAGCTTTTTAAAATACACACTGCTGGGGACTGCAAGTTCAAGAGTTTGTTGAGAGGTTAGGTATGACATTATCTGCAGATGGTGTTTATCACGCCAATTGAACTTCCCTTGCCAGGTGGACACAAAAATTTAATGACCTTGCTGGCAAGTGGACAAAAGCTCATGTGGAACTAGTTCAGGACTTTGTAACTTTTCTTGGTGAGTGCTACTAGGACAATTTGCAACAGCAGCAGCTCTCACACGCGTGCTGGACCCTAAGTGAGCAAGAAAGCCAGTCCACTGTCCACTTCTTCCCTATTTTCCAGTTCCAGCTTCTCAACACTAAAAATACAATCCCTGTCCCACCACTTCACGAGCAAATTGCACCTCATAATATCTCTCCATTGGCCTCAGCATCCCAGGGGACAGACACAGCAGATCCCAGTATTGATGGTTGAGTTCCTGAAGCAAGTGAATGGGACTCAGGCAGCAGAGTTACACAGGTACTGTCTGTAATCTGATCTCACTTCTCTCGCTGAGGAACACAAAATTCAACAAAAATAAAGTGCTGCTCTTACACACAAAGTGCTGCTGAACATATGCAGTGATGGTATGTTTTTAGTCAACTAAACTGTTGCAATACATTAAAACAAAGCAAGAGAGAGTTCTGTTTGTTGAATTTGTAGCATCAGAGCAAGAAACAAACTACCCGTTCTTTTATCTGCACAGCAAAAACCTTGATTTCGGATTAAACAGAAGTCCTTTATTTCAGGTTGGTTCAGTGCACCACATAAATCAAGTAATCTTTTCTTGGCTGCATTCTAAACGTCTTAAATAGGAAAAAAAAAAAAAAAAAAAAGCAGCTTTAAAGTGAATGGCTGAAATGCAATAAACTTTCAGACAAGGCAGAAGTGGATAGTTCGATGTGAAAGCAATTCCAAAAGAGAGAAACACCACCTTTGCTGCAAATGCACCCAGATAATTCTGTAGCTTCGGTTCCTTGGCTCAGGCACGGATACTAAGGGATCATGCCAGAGGCAAGTGGCAGCTCCGAAAGCTGGACCATAAGGAGCAATTAATTGGGACTGCAAATGCTGTTAGCTTGAGGTTAGGGCAAAGATAATCTCTTTAGCAGTCAGGTACTGTGGAACTTCACACTACTTTGAACAGTTCATGTAGCACATACCAAGGGGTTTGGAATCCTCCTAGCTCACTGAATTCTCTCCATTTTCTTTAGCATGGCATGTGGATTTGCAAGGTTTAACTTGTACCTAGTGCTCAATCCACCTCCAGTATCTGTATTCCAAATCTCAGAGTCAGAAAGATCTACCAGATATCATGCACTTTCCCGTTTATACCTGTTCTCCCCACCATGGAAAGACAGATATTAAAGCATGCGAAACTGCAGAACTCCCTCAGCCATAAGATACAAATTCTTCAGGCATTATATATGAATGCTCCTTGGCAATTGTTGCAAAACTAATCCCTACCTTCTCCAGAATGTTTAACAACAAAAGTAATTTCTGAGTACAACCCTGAAAACACAGCTTGAGTATGAACTACTGCCTTGATATTTTCACAAAGCCACAGAAAGCCTGAAATGACTGGTAAGGCTGCAGTCTGTGCCTGCAGAGACCTGACCTGGAAACCTAAACACCAGTAAGTTAATTACATGACAACACTGTGTTCTGGTAATGACAACTTGTCTCATTTAAGCCTTGTTCCATATTCCAATATACAAGCTTTCCACAGTCATTACAGAAACTCATCTTAAAACAACAAATGTATAAACCAGTCATTTTTGCAGTAAAAATGAATTTTGAAGCAGCAAGGTACCGTGGGAAGAATATTCTGCAGAAGAAATATGCAGTACTATACTAAAATAATTTAGCCAGTCAGCGAAACTGCTGATTAGCAGCTTCCACTCCTTACTTCAATTTTCATGACAGATGTTTTTAGAATTAGACCCTTAAGAATAAGACAGTCTCCTCCAAAAAGCAAGCTGAAACTAATTAATCCCTCTCTGCCTACCCAGTGCAGTGTCTCAGCAGTCCTTTTCTCACTACACCATCAAATAACTATCTAGATATTCTGTAAGGGGATTATCTACACAAAATGGCTACAGATTTTTCTGAAAGTCATCTTACTACATCTTCTATCACCAAAAAACCCCACCCTAGTCTTTTAAAAATGTTAACAAGTGGATTCATCCTGAGAAGAGTTAGTCATAATTTCACTCATCTTTCAATCTCACTTGATTAATTGGATAGACTTTAGAGAACCAAAAAGACACAGATTAAACATTTAATCAGTAACTCCTTGCTAATTCTATTTAGCAGATTTTTGAACTGGAGCAATGCAGTGAATATTGGCAAACCGTAACTGTTACATGCTTTCCCAACACAGCTTGCTAGTATTAATTCCCTCTGCATCTCTTCTATATCTTCTTTCTCACTGAGAGCTTCTCATGTTTCTGCCCTATGCAGAGAAATAATAAGGCAATTAGATATTGCAGCAGTTGCTACTTCAGACCCGTAACAGCACAAAGTGAGAATTCCAAAGTGAAAATACAGTAAAACCAATAAAAGTAAGGACTTTTGATGGTCTATGCAGACCACTATGGCACCAGAAAAGCAAATCTCCCCTCTTGTATGCTCTTTTTGAAAATCCTTTAGTCACAGATATTCACTTGACAGATGACTAAATGCTAACTACTAAAGAACATAAAAACGAAGACAAAATAGTTTAAAGATAGTCTGGGGGAACTGCATGCCTTGTGCTTATCTTAGATACAGTTGCTAAAAGATGCTCTGCAATTCCAAGTTTCAATAGGCTAAAAGAAGACTGTGCACATTAATAATCTTTCTGTTTATCAGCTTTAATCCATAACCTTTTCTACAAGAAAGCAATGGAAAGAAGTAGGTCCAGCTACAATTTTAACAAGCCCATCAGAAAGTCACCTCTCTCAAATCCTTTCAGTGATTTAAAAACACTCCACCAATTAAAATCACAAAACAGTATACCTTCTTTATGTGAGGTTCAAATAAATTAAAATGATACCCAAGAAACAGACCAAAACAAAAAAAAACCCTACCAAGCCTCCCAAGCACAGAGTGTTCTAGGCACACTCTAAATTGCAGTGTCAAAGGAGTAGGCTTGATGCCATCCTAAGAAATTTCACTAACACAAAAGCTAGCTTTTCTCACAGCTCTTCTCAAATTGCTTTACAGAGACTATATGGACTTTTATTTATAGTTACTGAATTATTTTGTAACACTCTTAGTGCATCCATTTTCTCCCCACTCACCATAAAAGCTAAGAATCAAACTTTACACAAAGTAGCCCAGAAAAATCTCACATCTCCCTAGCACACATTGCCTTTACCTCCTACCTTTGCTGCCTTCCAGTCAGATTTTCCAATGCATTTTATGGAACTCTAAGGATCAGGGTAAAAATCAGATCAAATAAATAGACTCCTAATTACAGAAATATTTTCTTAAATAAGAGTTAACATTCTTCTGAGTTGTCTGGGAAACCTGAGGGCACTTCCCAGAGGGGAGTAAAGGGGCCTAAACAATGAGAATTGCATTCTTCAAAGGAAGCCTTAAAACAGCAATTTATAACACGACTATCACACTTTCTCACATCACCCAGAGTCAAATGAAATGCAGATGAACTAATGACAAATTCATACTTTCATCTAGAAGCCCAAAACATTTGGTTGATGCTAAAATTGTGAAAAATGGAGTCCTGAATCTAAAAAATGAAATATGTAGCAAGCGACAAGGGTTAGAGGAAGAGTTGGAACACTGGGACACCAGTGCAGAAATTGCTAAACAGGCATGAGCCATTTTAGAAGGAATGTGGTCTCTAGGGATAAACAGGAACATAAAGTGTAGATAACCACCACCTATTGTCCAAAAATTGGAATATTCAATGTAAAAGGAGCCTCCAAAATCAACAAAGTCAACTCAAAGAGGCTGCAAGAATAATAATTCTAAAGGAAGCCATTCCAGGGAAAAAGCACAAAAAGAACACTGTTACTAGAAAAAGATCCCTTGGATAACCAGAATTAAACTATAATAGGCAGACACAGAGAACTGCATTTCCCCAAAAAAGAGCATCTCATCAGTAGCAAAGTCTGCACTGAGAAAAATCAAGAAAAGGCCTATCAGCAGCATGAAGGAGCTCAGTCAGACAAAAGACTCTCTGGGAGACTCAGATTAAAACTGATCTAGACACGATTGTGTAAGAACAACCAGAGAAACGAAACAAGGTCTGTTTCTTAAACACTTCCCTGACCTAAGGAGAGGGGCTAAAAAAGGGCCAGAAAGATCATTAGTTTGAGAGAGGGATAATAAAAGGAAAGAAACATGGGGAAAGACTGCTGCTAATACCCTGCAAGGGGAGTAGCACAGTCTCAATCAAGACAAGACAGGTAAGGCCCCCCCAAAGTCTCCTGCAGGTGATGTCTGCTGTCACACTGGCTGCCTTCCACACAGATTTTCAATCTTATTCTGGACCAGAATCTCCCAGAAGTCAGGTACAGATGGAGGCTCACACAGCAGACCTTGATTAGGGGGTTTAAATCTAATTTTTTACCTCAGGCCTGATACTTTCTCACCCATGGCTTCACAGAAGCCAGAGAGAAAAAAGCATGCTATAAAAAGCTACATTTCTTCTAAAAGGGATAAATGAAGCTAGGTATTGGAAATCACAGAAAGACATTTTTTGCAGCAGGAATGAAAAATTGAATTAGACAGCAGATCACAAGGCAAGAAATAAGGGCCCAAAAAAAGCATGACTGATTAAAACTCCACAAGCAGTATTAAAAGAAGTGAGATGAGCCTTTTTATTTTGTTTTCCCCTTCCCAGTCATTTTTCAATAAACTGACAGGAAAGAAAATTATTTGGCCAAATCACAAAGTGAATCTGCCCCATTTTCCAGGATACTTCTTTAGGTTCCCATGCAATGCCTACAGGTTCCATCCCCACCAGGGTGCTGGGGGTGGGCAGCACCATGCAGGAGGGCTCGGTGGAGGTGGGGACAGGTCTGCCCAGGGGGCTCATGCAGCCAGGCCGTGTGTGCTGCACACACTTTTTTTGGGTGGCCCCTTCTGATTCTGCGATGTGACACAAAAGCTGTGTGAGCCACACATCATTCCCTCATCCTACCTTGTGCCTAAGCCACACATCACTCCTTCATCCTACCTTGTGCCTAGTAGTTTCAGAAAACAGCAGAAAAAGTAGATTAAAAGGTCTTTCCTAGGTAGGAGAGGCAAACTTTTTACAATTACACAGTTAGCAATAAAGACTGCCCTGTCCACAGGTGCTGCCTTGGACCTGTTTAACACCCTCTGTGCGCACACTGGCAAGGAGCAGCATGGTTTTACAAAGGCTTATTGAACACATACAGGGCTCAGATCACAATTTAAGAACACATAGAACCAAGAGATTAAAGCAGATAGTTACACTGGGGAGCTCTAATTCCCCTGAAGTGTGCAGTATAAACTCTAAAAATGGCATGAATCACCCAGAGCCATAAAGTTAGACTGATGTCCCATCATTCAAGATGCAGTGCCTGGATCCTCCTTACTACCTGCAGATGTACAACAGCAATCCATTGGCTACCACCCTATTTCTCCTCCCCTGCTAATGCAATATCTTACTAACCAATATCTTGACATCTGGTTAAGTAAGCACTGCTAAAAATGGTCTCAAGAGTGTGTTATTTGCCTTGTATTTATGGGCTGGTATTGGGGGTCTTTTACCAGTTTTCCTTTGGGATTGAATTTTGTGCTTACAAATCCAATATCTTACTAATATCTAATATCTTACAATCCAATATCTTACTAACCTTCTCTTCTTCTAGTTCCCAGTTACGACCATATATTAATTCCTCTGGTGTCAGTGGATCCCAGGCACTTCAGTTACCATACAATCATTTTCAGAGCAGTCTTCAACTCGTCATAGCACTTGGACCTTACCCACGAAGCAGGTTTTAGCTATTCTTTACAGGCTGCCAAAGCCTCTGCACAAGGGAGTGAACGCCAAAATAATGCTCACAGAAAAATTACTCATGTTGGAAATCTGAAATGTTACATGAGTCTGTCCTTCCCAAAAAAGAAATTAGAGCTATTTGAATTCTGTTCAAGCAAACATTTTCAACAACAGATATGCCTTTTAGACTAAAGAAAAGATTTCTGTCAGGAAAGATCCAGTGAATGTTTTACCAGATTCTTTGATGAAAAAGACCATCTGGAGGCAAAGGTGTTCCATTATAGATGTTTAGTCAAATTTAAATGACAGTATTCGTCTAGAAATAAATAAAAAAAATTACAGCAGAGCTTGTTTTCAAAGAGGAAAAGTATTTTTTTAAAATTATGTGCACACTTTCATGCAGCATATGCAAACCATGTTTATAACTTTGACTTCCCACATCTTTATTTTCATCATGTATGCTTATCAAAACCATAGAAAACAGAACAAAATTCTCCCAGACCAAATTCAAGAATGTCTTAAGGCAGGAACATTTCAATCACATTTTCTGCTCATCTCTACTGCTGATACACAATGGGGAGGAGGGGCTTCCCAACAGTGGCTGAGCTCAGCATCTAAAATGTCAAAAAAACAAAGACCACCTCAGTTGCCTGAATTCAGCTGACTGGAAAGGAACAGCATTTCTTGACATCAGCCCTGAGAGATGCAAGATTCAAGCTGTACTAATACTTTATGATGGATTTGATGTATAAGGTTTCTGCAACTCACAGCACTAAAGAACTTAAAATACAACGTAACATCACTCTAACAACCCTTCACAAGACACAGGGTAACAAGACACGCTTTGAAATTCAGCTGTCTCTGCATGCGGTGCTACCGATACTGCATTTGCACTTCCTACACAACTTCTGACTAAAGCAAAGAGAGATCATATACTTAGTTGAAATCACTGGTGATTCAACTATAATGGAATGTTGCCACTTTGTCAGGATACCATGTTAATTTCAAACAAAAAATACTGACTGTTGTGGGGTGTTTTGTTGTTTTGGGGTTTTTTTTTTAATTATTATGGTGACTGTGACCTAAGTTTTCCAGATATGATACATGTCTTCAGAGACTTTTTTGGGAAGGAGGGGAAGAGCACAATGATATAACTCAAAAAGGCCTAAATGAGATAGATAATATAATATTCAAATTCTACACTGAAGCAGTAACCTGCTGATTCTCCCCTTTACTTTTTAATATAAAGTATTAGTTATACTGATGAGGATCTCAAACCAACTTCAGATCACTGATGTCATGTTCAGACTACCTGGACAAGAAGCAGGCACATTTTCAGCAAACTGTAACAGATCCCCCATAAATATGCCTAAGAGTGTGACCAATTATCACCAAAAGTATAATTTCCCTTACTATCCTTCTATTTACAATCATTGTCTCTTTCACACATATGCAAATCCGTGCTAATTTAAATTATTGGCGTTTCCTCAGTCTATATATTTGCTTTTTGTTTATGAATATGAATCATCAGCACACAAAATAGGACTGGAAGATAACACCTAGTAACAGACCATGGATACAGTAGAAGTTCTTATACACACAACTGTTTAAGCACAATAGGAATCTATTTAACAAGAGAATTTACTATTTGATTTATTCTTACTGAGACTGCTGAGTCACAGCATAGTAAATAATTTTTTACTGACTATAGAATACAGGAAGTAGGCAGCTGAAGCCACCAGGGTTAACAAGTTCAAACAGTTTACAGACGTGTTTCACACAATTTTGCATAGATCTGGAAGGAAGAGGAACACAGAGGTCCAGCCTGCAGGGCTCCAAATCTTCGCTAAGACCTTGGGTAGCTTTGGCTCAGAGACAAAATTAAAACCGGGGGCTGAAGAGGAAGACTGGAAGTTGCAATTTTGAAGGCAAGGTTTACAGTGAAAGTAGGTTGAGATCCACACAACGCCCGCTTACACCCAGGGAAATTGAGTCATTTCGGGAAGGTCTGGTCATTTCAATGATGTGGACCTGATGTACCCCTGATGTGGATGACTACCCTTCAGAGACATACAATGTGAACTATATTGCTACTTGGAGTGAAAAAGAGAGGAATTCTTTTTGTAGTCCTTCAGTGGCACTTGACAGGGCTGAAAAATGAAAGAGCTAACAGGGACTCAAGAAGATTCTCTGGAAGCTGATCCAGTGCAAAGTTAGGCAGCTGTAAACTTCAAGGGAAACTGAGGGTATTTAACATCTTACTAGAGTCAAAAGGAGTAGATTTTATTCTCACTCCCTACAGTTCTTTGCCATCTCCTAAAGGCTTAGCTCCTCCTTTACACTGGCTCCAGCCAATATTATATTGCCTCAAAAGTCACTCTAGTTAACTGTAAAAACAGGTAAAACCCAGGCTTTCTGTTGCTTTTCAGTGAGATAATTGACTCATACAGGTATCTTCACTGGTGCTTGGGAAACCAGTGGTAAGAAGTGAACTGGGAATATGCAGCAGGGACATCCTCCTCCCATATCCAAGGAAGCTGTTCAGGCATTCTGTCCTCATGAAGCCACAGCTACATATAACCTCACCTCAAAACCAGCAGACTGGAACATATAAGTGCTTCTCACATTTCATATTATCAAATTTGTGGAGCTATCTGACAATAAATACATAGAGATATATTTTAAAAAAATAAGTGATCAGAAATTATGTATCAGACTCAAACACATCAAATACCATTTTAAACTGGGAATTAGCCACTTCACAGGTGCAAGAAGAATGGAAAATCCCAGTGCATTTGTTCTCTTTTTCTCAAATTCTCTTTGAAACCTAAATACTTCTCTATGATGGATTAACAGCTGAGTGTATCAGCAAGTATCAGAACGGGTCTAGACCTGTATTCTCTAAAATCTGTCTTATCTAAGTTTTCCATTATCTGGACTATCTCTGTTTATTACTATCATGCAGCACATTTTATCAGCTGCAGACAGGATTGTTCAACAGAAAGGATGTAAGATTGCATGGTACAAATGGTCTAAAACACAGACACATGCTGATAAGAAAAAAATCACTTACCCAGGATAAGATGGTTTGGCCTCCCAAAGGCAAAAAAACATTAAAACAAACAAACAAACATAGAATGAAGTAAATCCCTGCAAAAAGACAACTTCAGAAAGAAAGCATCAACTCAAATTCGTGCTTTGTTGATATTATTTAAGTTTCTACTAAAATCAAACTATTTAAATTTCTACTAAAATCAAATACTGGTAAATTTGAATTGTAGACTACATCTAAAATTCCTCTGCCTGAAAGACTGTAAAAGCACAAAATTCAATCCCAAATGAAAACTGGTAAAGACCCCCAATACCAGCCCATAAATACAAGGCAAATAACACACTCTTGAGACCATTTTTAGCAGTGCTTACTTAACCAGATGTCAAATGTACCGTGTCAAAAATAAGAACAGCCTTCTTAAAGGCAGGCAGTGTGAGACTTAAAATCATAACCAGAAACTTGTAGTAACAAACCCCCAGGGCTCTAAAAATGTAAAGTGATGTAGGACTGCATTGGAATTCTAAAACTGCCAACCAATTTTCAGATTTTAAATATGCACACACATATATGAGACCAAAATTCTATTTAGTTTAAAAAAGTGATATATGCCACAGAGAAAGCACTTGAAGATGTGAGAACGTGGTGTCCCAACCTTAAGGACAAGGGAGAACCCAAGATTCATAAATGCTCATGGTTGAAAGGAATTGCAAAACTCAGAAGGTCTGCAAAAGCTTATAGAGTTTTATTATTCATTTACATACTTGGCATGGATATTGTTATTCTAGTCCCTGACCTCCCAGTATAAACACACAGCAGTGGGTTTTGGATAGGGGGTAGCGTAAAAGGGAAGAGAGAGATATATTAAAGAGCATGAGAGAGAAAGAAAGGGAGAATAAAAGAAAGATCACTAGTTCTAGCTCCAGCATTGATCCAGTTGGAGCATCCAGGGTCCTGGGGCACACACATGCCCAAGCTTTGTGAGGGTACCTTTTTATAGGTATGTTTACCCTGTCCTGGAGGTAAGCTTCTCACTTTCTACACAAATTAGTTATCATGCACAGTCCTTTCTTCTAGATCTTTCTGGAAATGGATTGGAGGCTTCAAGGGTCTTTGATGGTCTTAATCCCCCTCTATAGTGCATGACTGCTTCTCCACCTCATTCCTGCACTTGCCCTGTACTGTACTGTGCTTCTCTCCAAGTGCCAAACAAGGACATCTGTCCCAGAAAAGTGCTGCTCTACCTTCATCTGGCCCAGATCCTGTTCTTTCTCACAGTGTGTTATTATCAACAATCCTTGTTTGGTTCCATGGCTATCCAGCTTTCAGTGTTTAAAACATACCCATTTTAGTCCCTTATCTTTTAGGCTTCTAAAGAGAACCCACTCTCAGATTTAGCTACTGATTCTTCTCTGATAATGTGGAGCAATCTTACAGTCACATGAACGAAAAGTGCTTTGGGAGCCTGGACTCTGCAAGAACACATGAATATGTGAACCTCATCCTGCTACATTCATATCAGTCTCTGCCCAAATGCTACTATGTACTGAGGCACTCCTATTTCAAACAGTTGCATCTTGTGCACCTAAATGCTCCTCCTGTTAAAATTAAAAGCCCAAATCCTTGTACAGAGAAAGATTTCCAAAGAAGCTCATGTGCTGTGCTCTGATGCTCTGAAACCTATTTTTGAAAATGTTTATTGTAGATTACTGAAGTCTTTACGGCTTCCTCCACTTCTCTTTTTGAAAGGTGAAACAACTGAAAAGTTAGTCATAGCTACATCCATGCAGAGATTAGATTATCTCCTGCTCCTTTGATTTCCTATAAATTGCATTTAATGCACTAAATACAATTTGTAAAAGTAAACAAACACAAATTATCACAGGAACACACACACCAGAAGCTATTTAAGAACATTTCATTTCATTGTATCTCTTACTGTTACATGTTTAACACCTTAAAATGTAATACTAAGCATGCCTGCATATTTCACAGAAATACAGATAACACACCGCTAAAATGAAAGGCCAATTTGATAAATGCAGTATTATTAGCATAAGCTAATAGTTAGCTCAGCACTTGCAACATTAATGAAACTGGCCCTTTGCTATTTAACTGTGCAACATCAACTACAGCTGAAGGATTTATAGCTCACTAATTTACTTTCTAAAGAAGAAAAGGAAATTACTTCTGTCTCTACCTACAAGCCCATTCCAAGATCAGTGGTATGAGAAATGGGCAGTTTTCCATCTCTGCACTCTAGTCCTCTGCCTCAAGACACCATCATTTGTAGGACCAAATTTTCAAAGTCACAGATGTGTGTAAAAGACTTATACAGACATTGCCCAGCAAGATTTCTCAAAGGCACCAACATGAAATAGAAGACATGACAGCTCAGAATTCAAAGTTAGTTGTTCTGGCTATTGGTTGGTAGTGCATTGCAGTGAACGCACTCAGAGATTATTGTGATCTGCTAATTGCACAAATGGATTACTGTCTCTTCCCTATATCTGTTAGCTTATTGCCCAACAATCCACTACCATTCCTGTTTTCTTGTCCAAAGTCCTCAAACAATCCTGCCAAATCTGCTCTCCTTACCTTCACACACTGTGTAAGCACAAGACACACTTCAAGTTTCTGCATAAAGGAACCCAAAGCCGGTACTTCAATTATTTGTAAAATTCCATCTCTAAATCCCACATTACATTCACTTCTGCACCTCACTCAAATGGCTGCAGTGTCATGCAAAGCTGTAAAATACATGAACATCTGCCAGCAGAAACCATGAGCTACCTTCACGGGCTCAACTGTGGCACACTGAAAAAAGTCAGTTATTTCTTGAAAATATTACTAAAATGCTCAGCTGTCTGAGCAAGTTTCATACCTGCACCCTTCTACATTACTCAATTTTGCAGTAATAATTGAGATAAATAATTATAGTGTCAGAAGTTTTATCTTTCCAATTTTCACATCAGAAAAAGTCTAAAAGGAAACTAATTACCTTGCCCTTGTGTCTGGACTGGTCTGATTTTTTTCCCGCTAGTAACATGTTTATGATCTTCATAAGAATGCTGCTCTTCTGGAGAGTCATACCACAACAGCACATAAAACAGCTAAGACTGAAAATGATTTTTTGAGAAGACTTTTTCCTCCAGATTAAAGGTGGACTGACCTAAGATGCTTTCACTTTTCATCATTGCACTTATTGCACTTCAGCAATAAATGTGCCAAAGTTCACACAAGCTTCCCCTAATCCAATTTAAAATGAGCCGGCTTAAAACAGAGTGAGACAATTAGCCACAAGAACCACTACAGGCAGAATGTGTCAGTAATATCTTAAACTACCTCAGCTATTTTAGAATTGGATTTTTCCACACCCCCACTTTAGTAGAGATGTGCATCATGCTGCCAGGCCACATTTCAGAGGAGGTACCTAGGTCATTTTAGTTCAACTGAGTTGCTCAACTGTACCAGTATAGTTAATGTAGTACAAAGCAGCAGAGATAAAAATAAGAAAATATTTCTGGTGAAAACCAAGCAGTTCAGTAGTTTAAACTACTGAACTGTAAGTTCAGTAAAAAAAACCCAGAAAAAAACCCCAGAAAAACAGAACTGTATTTGCAAATCTAGACATAAAAGCAGCCACAACAAACTCATTTTGTTATTTTTTTAAAAAATGTCCAAACAGTTTATTCAAGGAAGAAAACAAATCTCTGGTTTCTGCCTCAAGTTCACCTTTTATCATCTACTGACTGAGGACAGAATACCTATTCCACTAATATCTACTTACAGTCCTAAAAAAAACCCCAGAATTTTGTCCACCAGTATTAGAATTCTCAAATTCAAGAGCAATAACAGCAAAGAGTATGTTTCTCTGTCTTGTTGCTGTTATTAATTAAGTCCCATTTGCTGCTCCTGAATTGCTGTTATTTAGTTGCTCTGGATGGGTGTGTAGAAAGTAATGGAAGATGGATCAACAGCTGTAGTTATTATGAAAATTATGGCAGTGCATGAGAGGAATTGCAGCTGCTCAATTCATGCAAATAAGAGCTACTTGACAATGCCTGTAATTACACAGCATGTCAAAACAGCATAGCTGGAGTGTAAGTAGAGACTATGTATTTTAGAAAGCCAAAAGATTTCCATTTCATTATATTCCCATTCCCTAACCGCCTATTTAGAGATAACAAGAAACACTTTCTGTCGACAGGCTCACAGATAGAGAAAGGTCTGCAGAGTCTCCCAGGTGCATTCTCCTGCCAGCACTGCAGCTGTCAAACACGGAGCCTCTCTGCTGTTTCCCAGGCATTTGTAGCACAGCCTGGGCTCACATCACAGCTGGGGCATCAGCTCATCTGTGTGCTGAGCAGACACAAAGATCCAGCCACATCTACTTTCAAAGCAAAGGAAGATTGCTTCTAAGTGGCTCAGACAATGCAGATACCATTTCCTCTATCCAAAGCCTCTTCCTGATACCTGGAACAGCACTGTAATATTCTAGTTTACTTTACTTTTGAGTGTACCTTCTTTCAGCTTGTTTGGGGCAATTCCTTTTTTCCTTCAGGCACTAAGGCCCTCTTCAAGAGCACATTTCCTTTTCTTAGATGAAAACTTCACTAAAAGCTCCTAATTTTCAGAGATGCTGCCCACTGTGCTTATCCTGTTACATCTGTACACTTTTTGCACATTAGCAATGATTTATATAAAGTGACATTTTATTACTTTAGTGTCTTCCCATTCCTGTTCTGCCTGTTTAATTAAAGCCCTCTTTTTTGCCAGTTGTTTCATGCTAGCAAATCCCTGCACCTGCATGGAAAAAAACAAACAAACAAAAAAAACAACAGGGATAAACCTCATTTGTTTTCCTTTGCACCTCAAACTCTTGTTTCAACACTTGTGCAGCACAAAATTATGTTACAAATAATAAACCCAGAACAATAAATAGAAGAGCAATGAAGAGGTTTATTTATTTATTTTTATTACGACATTCACATAGAGACACAGGGAGATACACAATTTTGCAGCCCTCCTATCTCTCACTCAGGGGTGAATTGGACCCACTTGGTGTGTAACACAGTTACTGAAGTTCCTTACTGCTCTTGTTTTACACAGTGATTCGAACCACATAACCTGGCAGAAACCACAACTTTTCCTGTGAAGTCTGATGATAAAATCTTATTGCATATGCCTTGGAACCCAGGAACGTGACTCCTGGTAGAACTGGTACCTCAAGCTTCTCACATTTCAGTTGGACAATCATTAAATCTCTGACCCAACATAACAGCTACACAACTTGTTAGTCTTACCTGAAATCACATGCTGTGGTAAGTTCAGCTCCTCCTCCAAAAGCTTTTCCTTGAACTAGTGCAACACTGATCAAAGGCAACCTACACAAGAGACTGTAGTAAGCAAAATTCATGCTTTTAGCCTTTCAGAAATTACAAAACAACTTAACCAAACCATTTCTACAGTAAAAGTTGAGAAAAATACACTGTTCCAATTTATTCAAGTAACTACATCTTTGTGGGCAATCAGCACAATACCAATTCCACCTATGTCAAAATTACTATTGCACGATTGATACAGAATCCCAAAATGAAACAGCAAGACAGATATTTTAAATGGAATCAAAATAAATATCATGTACTGAAAAAACACATATTACGAAAAATACCTGCTTAGGTAGAATATACCTAAAAAGACTACCTGCAAGGAGTGACAGGATAGCAACACAAGATTCTACTCTAAGCCAGTACACCACAGAAAGCAGCAGAAAGAGACACAAAGAACTGAAGGGCTGGGTTATCTAAAATTAATGAGATTTCTCATGACAGCTTCAGCAGCTTCTTCGAACAGAGTGCTACTATCTCAGTCATCAAGAAAACTTTCTTTTGCAGACAAAACCTTTTGAGGAAAGCAGCAATCTGTTACCTTTGTTGGTGTTGTATTTAATCATGTTCAAGGTATTTAATCATGTTCAAGGTAATTCAAAGGACAGAGGGAAGGAAGGGTATGCTTCCCCACTGCTGATGTGGAATGAATACTAATGAACAGTGACTTAGGATAAGGCAAGTTCCTAAAGAAATGAAGACAGCTGGTTAGTCACAGAATTTGCACACTCATACAGCTGTTTCATCTTTTACTATGAAGAGGCATTGAGCTTTTTGAGCCGTTTACAAACCACATTCAGAAGTCAGCATCCTAATTATAACCATGTCTGGTTTTAATTCTCCTTTAACAGAAGCACCAACACTTTCTTACAGCCCAAGTTCGCTTACAAGCTGCAGCACAGTTCATAAATTACATGGCACAAGAGAACCCACTGGAAGAGGGCAATCTCATTTTTCCTGTGGTTTATGAGAAACCAGAAGATGTGGGTCCGAGACAGCTACATCCACTCCCTAATCCCTTTGAGGCCCCTCTTTCACATTCACAGTCAGCCTCAGCTCTGAAGGAGACTAATCCCATCTACAACAGATGTCCCCAGACAGCAGTTCAGTGCTCCCCCTGAACCACGGGCTTAAAGATACGCTGAGTCTACACACCTGAGGTGGGGGTTTAATCTTCACACACCTTCCTCCTCTTAGCTTTGCCCATCAATTTTGATTATATGGAGACCAGCTTATGCAAATGGCTTCCAATCCTGAGGATTCCTTACAGTACTACTAATATAAGACTCCAATCTCCTGGGTAATTTTACAGAAAAAATTGTTATTTCGTAACATTTTCTTACATAGATTATTTGAAAACAAAGAATATTTGAAAACAAAGAGTATAAGACTATTCATCTTCAAAGAGCTCTGAGCAGAAAACACAGACTCTACCACAAATGGATTTAATAGAAACATGCCTTCTTGAGGGAAGCTAAGTCTAAAGGAAAGGTATGAAGAAAGAAGTACCAGACAACAGAACTGACTACACTCCTCTTGTGAACTGGGAAGATTAAAAAAAATATATCAAATAAATGTTACCTATGAAGGCTGCATAACATGTTGCTGCTTGTTATTTAAGAGCTACTGACTTACACTGAGTTAGAGAGGTCGAGTTTCAGAAAATTTGAATGCCTAGATTTCCTTAACTCTAAGTATCTCCCAACTCTACACATATAAGCCTAGAGGTTTTTTTCCTGTTCCAATCTCTGGAAAGTCTAACACTTGCAAAATGTTAAGGTCTAATTTAAATCCATAAATACTTACCTGATTAACATGTGTGAATACAAGGTCTGGGATTCAAAATTACATACATAAAACTATGTATTTAACTTTAAACATCTCATTAAAGAATTAGCCAAAATACATTCTGATACTTACAATTACGTCATAAATGGGTAAACAAAATATATTACCTCATAAGTCTGGTTAAGGTGTTTTGCATAAACATGCACATATTCATCCCATCCTACAATGAACAGGAAATTAAAGATGTTAAGTGATCTTAATGTGAAGCAATTAAACACACAGATGGAGTAGACAGGAGTAAGCATTCTTTACATTTACTTCATCTGGGTTTTGTCTCTTTGGTTCATGTTGCCCGAACTCTAGCCCAACCCCACTATGCACAGATAGAAAACCTAGTATAAATCAGGTTAAAAAAATCAGAACTCAATTGACTTATATAAATTTCAGTTATAATTAAGCCACTGTTAAAGTAATTGCAATACTGAATTTCTGTGTTGTGAAATTTTAGTGTTTCCTCTTAATTCGTCTTCTCACTTCAAGTTGAACACCCATAAATCTGAGTTTTTAATTCTGTACAAAGCCATAGTGTGCTACATACTTTTTACTGTTCCAAATCCATAAAGTTTAGACAAGATACAATTTACCAATTTAATCTTTTATTGTTTGGGCCAAAAGCATTTCAGCTAAAAAAGACCTCAAAAACACCAGACCACAAAACACCGAAACAAATAAAAAACCAAACCAGAAAGAAGATTCTTCTCATCTCTCATCCTTTGTTTTACATCTCCTTGTAATCAACAGCGAAAAAGATACAATTGTTTTCTTCTAATCCAATACAAGAACTAAAGGGTTCCAAATAAAATACGTTCAAAACAAATATAGCTTCCTACAATGTGTCGTTAAAATGTGCAACACTTGGCAGTAGGGCATTACACCCTCTACACAAATTCAAGAACAACTACATAAACTCACAAGAACAGAAACAAAGGTTATTACATAGAAGGCAACACCTCTAGCTCTAGAAGTCTTAGTCACAAGTTGCTGGGGGCTAAGAAAATATTTTGAGACAAAATCATTATCTATCTTGTTACTATCCTCTTTCTCAGACATCAAAAATTAATCAGGAACTTGAGAAATAACTGGGCTAAATGATCCAGAACCACCATGTTCATATACATACTGAATTCAACCACACATATTATTTATCCCAGATTAAAGAAAAGAATTATGTTTGGACACCATAGAAACAAAAAAACAGCAGGCAAGAATTTCAGCACATCTTTCAAATAATAAAGAAAAAAAATCCAAACAAATCAAACCCCACATCTCTTTATCAGAATTTACTAATTTCTAAAACACAGTTTTACGGAAGTTGGCAAGATAGAGAATCTGCCTGAATTAAAAGCCTCTGACTCATACCTCAGGGAAAGAAAAGATATGCATTAAGTCTCTAGTATGTCTTTGGAATAGGACCTTGAAATAACAGTAAGCCAATTTCAGGTGATTTACTGTCCATTTAGTCATGTATTCCCAAAAGCTACTCTGCCCAAAGACAACCAGCTTTATGATGTTTAGGCACAGATCTCTGGCAGATATGAGTGCTATGACAATTGCTACGCAAGAACCAGTGTATTTAGTTTTACTACACTAAAAGGCTGCTTGAAAATTTTAAGCATGTTGATTTATCAAGAGGCTTTTAGCTATCACTGTAGCCATCTCCTACATCCCCTAAGAACAGCAGCAATATTTCCATTCCAAGTTAAAGAAAATTCAAATCCTTCATGATAGCTGCCTTAGTAGCTAAGTTCAAAGCCCACACAAACATATTGGTACAGACACAGTTCTCAGACACAGACTTGCACAATTCCCATATTACAACTGTCAGGATGAAGCTGCACAAAAGCTCTTCAGGGAACATGATTTTTCACTTCATTACAGCCGAATCCTTGCATTCAAACCGGCCTTCTCAATTCATGACAAAATCCAAAATGGTAATTAAAGATTCATTCCAGAGACAAACTTGAAAAACACATTTATGTCTGAGCAGAAAAAAAAGAAAAGTTTTCATTCTCTCAGGTTGTAGAGAGATTACTGTGTAGCCCAGGGAAAAAATGCCTGCACAGAAAATGCTCAAAAAAAAAAAAAATGCAATTTGCCTGAGTCTTGGCAAATAAACCCTTCAAACCTTCCTGACAAGAAACATAAGGCTACTATTTGGATAAAATACTCTAAGAAATGTTTGTTACAGTCTAGTAGAATAATTATATTTGCAGCTCTAATGCTGTTCTTGAAGTAAGAAGATGCCTAACTAGGAGAAAGGGAGGTAAAATGCAGTAAAATGCACTACATATGGAAGAAAAGGATTAATAGCTTGGAGTGGGTCTAGGAGAGGCAGGGAAGAAGGAAGTCACTTTCATAAAGCAGAGAACTCTAACCCTGGCTCTCACTGCTGCAAGAGTTTCAAATCCATTTTCACTACAAACAGAACAATATTTCCAGTTTATCTCCAACTGCTTCAAAGTCCTCCCTCCACAGCTTATGCTTGGGAGCCTCTGTCCTAGGGCTTCTAGACAGGACCAAGGAAATCAAAATTCTCCTTTGTGCTTCTTCTCTGAGCTGTTATTTCAAGAGCTATTCTTGCTTTTCAGGTAGGCAACTTTTCAAATCACACCCCAGAATGAGGTTCTTGCTCTGGGAACAACTTACAAAGCCTTACAAAGACAGAAGGAAAAGTATTTTTTAATTTAAATTCCATTATTCATTTACTTTCTGTGATTTGGTTATGTAATGTTAGGACTCAGAAAAGGGGACCTAGGTTTGCTTCAGTTAGGAACAATTGAACATGGGAGAAGGTGGACAAAAGAAAAGAATGAAGTGGAAGAGGAGGACAAAGAGCCACTAGGGGGCACGAAAATTCTTCAGCATTCTTGGCCATTACTCTGCCTATTCTACACCACAGGGAAAAGCAAACTGTACCAAAAATTATGAAAAATACGGTCCTCCCTCAACCAACTGGTTGGATAAAATGAAAATGTTTTCTGCAATTATTAAAAGATATGGGCTAAAGCAGCCCTAAATATATATATATATATATATATATAGGCCAGCTCAGTTGTTTGAGCATGGTGCTAAGCTAATAACAACAAGGTTGTGGGTTCGATCTGTACACTTTAAAGTTGGTCTCTACCATGCCTGTAGGTCCCTTCCAACTCAGAATATTCTGTGATACTGTGAAAGACATACCAGTTCAGGCATGAAGCTATTCACTTTGCGGGGGGGTTTACCTTGGAGATGCCTGTGGACAGAAAACTTTACCTGAAACCAGACTAAACACCCTCATCTGCATCAAGTTAGAGAGAAGAGTTCTGTAAGACTTCTGAAGAACAGCAAATGCTATTCCATGTTCTTGTAAAGCTTCATTTATTAAAGACTATTAAATCCCACCTAACAGATGGTTTAGGAGCTATTATAAAGAAATTTTCAGTAAAACATAAATAGCTTGAACTCTTCAAAGGAAATGGAAAAGCAACTATGTTTAACTATTCTTGGAGCATTTCTGGTGACTCTTAGGCTTTAATTTCAATACTAGCATGAGATCTAGATTCTGTGCAGAGAATTCTCAAAAAAGTTATAACTAACACATATACATTGCATTCTGCCCGGTATATCTGTTATCAAACCTAATCCTTGCAAGGGCCCTCTCTGCCACTGCAATGGCTCCAAATAATTTGTATAAGCATACAGAGAGAATACAAATGCAGAACTCTGAAGGAAAGTCTGGACTTCAAATAAGAAAATAACTGACCTTGCTTGGCTTCAGCTCCTTTTCTATTGGTATAATGCTCAAAGAAGTTGAGAATTGCAGATTAAAATTTAAAAAAAAAATCAATTTAGAAAAAATCACATATACATCTGTATTTTTTAAATTCCGAGTGCTTATAAAATATCCAGATGAAAACTTCTTCCAAATCCATTTATATCTATAAAGCATGACATTTCCTTATTAAGAAAAGCACCTCTCTCACGGTGTTCCAGAAAGGAAACAAAGTGTTCTATACCCTTTGAAAACTGGACTGTCCTATTTATTTCACCAGGCCACAAACAAAATCAAAGACATTGTGGAGTTTACGATAGCGGTTTAGTTTCATCAACAGAAAAAAAAAAAAAATCATCACTAAAGATAAATATCAGATTAACAGTTTTTGTGTTCATGTTCATATTGGAAGGGCCAATTAAATGTTTCATTTACGTGGTTAAATCGTGAAACTTGTAGCGGCCACAAAAAAGCACGAGGATTGGCACTTTCCACAACTGCAAACCAGGTGTAAGAGCAGCACAGGAAGACCCTCTGCCCTGGCAGCTGGCAAAGTCTTATTTCACACATTGCCAACTCCACATATTAATCCACAGAAAGAACTGTAGCACATGTGAAAGTTATTCAAATGGGTGGCATGAGCAAAAAATTGCCATCAAACCCCAACCTCTTCAACTACCTAGTTACACACAAGACTCACAT
Organism: Phylloscopus whistleri; assembly: GCA_017589585.1. Classification (NCBI taxonomy): domain Eukaryota; kingdom Metazoa; phylum Chordata; class Aves; order Passeriformes; family Phylloscopidae; genus Phylloscopus; species Phylloscopus whistleri. Next base: position 3,716,646 of record JADMLD010000683.1, on the reverse strand, counting down.
GACTCAAGCACAGCATAAGAATTGCATCTGTTCTTCCATTTCATGCAGGAGCAAACACAGTTTTGGTAAAACAGAAACCTTTCTGTAACAGCAGCCATGCTACTTAAATTTCTTTTTCGCACTTTAGAATATGAGAAATTATTACTTTTATCTGTTTCTAAAGGTCAAACTACAGAAGAACAGTTTATCTGACATGTAAATTCACCATATACTGCTGTGAGAAACTGAAATGACATTTTTAAAAGAAAAGGCTAAAAAGAACATATAGTGTAGAAATTTAGAGTTATGAATCACTTACAATAACACTCAAATCATGGTTTTAAGGGGCTGACAGCATCTTTTTTTTTGACCATTAAATCTCCATTCTGTGACTTGCATGTAAAATTGCAGCAGAAGTGTAATGCAACACCTCTGTCTAAAAAGAATCTCAAAAAACTAATTTTTCCCCAAGACCTTAATGTTTATTATTAATTGTATTAATACTTGCCTGGGAGTTGGCCATTTCTTTGACAGCATTCAAATCAGATCCTGAGCAAAAAGTGTTTCCTGCACCATGGATTATAAGACCTTTGCCATCCTTCCAGTTTTCCAGTTCAGTTACCTTTTCCTGGAGTTCTACCATCATAGTACCTGCCACAAGAAGGGAGAAACAATATTTTTAACAGGGAAATATATCACCATAATGTTTTTTGTTACATTTTCCACCAGCAAAACCAAGTTAGAGTAAATAAATGATGGGCTTAAAATCACAAGGGAAAGTATCATCTTAAATCCTGCACACAATCACTGACATACATTTGTTCTCCAAGGCTGCATTTCCCAAAATTCCAAAGGATAATCTGTATAAGGATATTTGTGTTACACTCAAAAAAGCCCCAAAACAAAACAAAATAAAACAAACAACTCTACCTGAATTATTTCTGCTTGCGATTGCATACATTCAGGACAGATAAGTTTATATATATCCATCTAGATCAGTCCAACTAGTCATTTTGAAGTTACTGACATTCCTCCCTTCCCAAACAATTGGCAGAGAATAGAAAATAATCATGTCCAAGGTGTGCTCAAGGCACAACCAGTCAACATTAACAAAGGCTCCTTTCTAAAAAGACTCTCTTTATAAAGTGTATCATCATAGAGTACTACCTTTTTTTCCCTTGTTTAAACACCCAATTCATCATAAAATACCATAAACATTATAGCTGCTTAAGTACCCTTCCTGACATGGAACTCCTGCTTCTAGAGCTCATCCTTGACAGCAAGGAGCGTACCTGCACAAATTTAAAGCTCTTCCTCTCTGAATGCCTATGACTCTGCCCAGTTATACATTTAAGAGAAAACATTTACAGAAACTAATTTCAGAAAGCAGGGTAGATACAGGCTGATGGACACTCCCAGCTTTATCCTTCTTTGACAAGAATTTAGATGGACAGGGCCTACATTCTCCAGATAGAAATGTGCTTTCAATTAATACTCTCAAGGACTCTCTTCTCTAGAGAGTCCTCTCCTCTCTCCTCTGTCAACAGTGTTGCTTTTTTAACTCTACGCCTGCATGGACAGGACTCAGCCTCTTCTGAAATTTCCCATTAGCAGCCAATCCATGAGACATTTATGTTCTCTTCCCGGTTTTATTCTTACAGTTCATTAGGAAGTAAGCTTCCCAGTATCACATCAAGAGTGAACACTCAGTCAAGCACTTACCCCTTAGGCTTGGTCTCAGCCACTGAAATAACACAGTTTGACAATGTTTCTGAGGTGGTCATAATTAAGTGGACATTACATATTATATACCAGAATAGCATTGGGTTGGGGTTGTTTTACCCATTATCAAGTCCATAGTATGATCTTCTAAAAAATCCCAGCAGTTCTGCCACTTGTTTCCCTTCTGTATTTATAATTTGGTCATGCTTTTTTGTATGTAGCACATTACATCTGTTTTCATTAAATTTCACCCTGTTGTTCTTGAGCTCTTTGTAGCAGCTAATCAAGATCACTTTGAATGCTTCTCCTCTACTCCACAAAATACTCTTGCAAGTTCTCCTAATGTGGGGTCACCTGGCAATTTCAGCAGTTCATCTTCTGTTTCATCATCCAAGCCAGGAATGAAAACATGGAGCAGAATTAGGCCTGGATGCAATTTTTGTGGGTCTTAATTTGAAACTTACTGCACACTCAAAAACTTTTCTGCAAATACTGCTGCTCAAACAGGTGTGCATTAACCCTGTGGATTTCACTTACTGCATATCTGCCTTCTTTAGTCTTCTTAACAGAAAGGTATTTAGGCTGGCATTCAAGTTTTGCTAGAGTCAAACACAGCAGAACACTGTTCATAGTTCTTTTAACAGGCAAAGCAGTGAGGTACTGAAGAGTCTTTCCACAGAGTATTCCAAGCCAAGAATTCAGTTAACTGAAAAATGCAGGATCCATATGAGCCCGTTATATACAATAGCAGGAGACAAGAGACACTGTCCAGAGCCTGTTCTGTCCTCCTGCAAGTGGCTCTTTTCCATTCCTGACAACACTGAACTATTATTTTACCAACAGATATAGTTCCTGATGTTTGATATCATAAAGAGTGCATGACACTAAAGTAAATCCTCATTCTGCCAATCTTAGTCTTTAAGTATGTGATGCCACTAAATTCATGCTCTTTACAGAATTAATAATAAATAATAATTTGTTTGCATCTTAACTATAATCTGAGAATAAATGTCTTCAAGTAAATTCCAGAAAATTAAGATTATCATCATTATTTTCTAATTCCCACAGGTTGCCTTCCCTCTCTTTTAAATTGCATTCAGGTTTAGTTCAGTGAGAGGTTGGGTTGCTGAAATTGGTTCTACCAGGCTTAAACAGACATTATTAGCATTTGTTTCCAAAGAGACCATTTCAAACAGGTGGCTATCAGATTCCAATTAAGAAGAGAAAAAAAAAGGCATAACAATCTCCCTATCGCCCATTAGCAATTTGCCAACGATTTTGTTCTGTTTTTGATTTCATGAGTTGCTCAAGCTTAGAATAAACATAATTCCTTTGAGATAAAAAAAACTGCGGTGTAAAGTAATTGCCTGGAAAACAGAATTTCTCTCAAAAGTTTAATAATGTTTTGCAGCTTTCTAGAAGGAGCATGCAGGGATATATAAATTCACATCTGCCACTATTCAGAAGCTCTGAGACACAGAATCAACAGAATTTGATGGGAAGGTTGCTGTATCTACAGACTCTGGCTGATGAAGTCCCAGGTTCTGCTGAGGCATTTCAGGGGTAGCATACCCCATCCTGCCCCTTGAAGAGCATTATTTGATACACAACTGAAAGCAAAAGATTAAGTTCCTGGTAGTTTCTCAGCAACTGCATTTTACAGACAATAATGTTAAAAATAAAATTAAGATCAGTATAAATTAAGATGCTATACCATTCACTGCAGCAGTGAAGGGCCCAGCCTGAGTTTGCTTCTACTCTCCCTCCCATAAAATCCAAAGTCTCAAGCAGAGGTGTACAGGACAAAGAAGCAGCATCTCTTGAACTGACAGTAAGATTTTCCAGTGCAATTTTTGTGGCTATTGCCTAGCAAAATGGAATACAGCTCTCTACAGGGCTCTACACACTGCTGTAAAACAGAACTGCCTGATCCCAAGGCTCATTTGTTATATGCTAATGAGGATGCACAACAAAAAGCTGTTCATTTCCTCAGTGGGTTTTGTAGCTCTTCTTTGCTAGTAGAGCATCTAATTGACATACACTAGTAAGTTATTTTCATAGCAGTCCTGTAAGGAGACAAGAGATTATTTTACAGACAACCAACTGAGCCAGAGAGAAAATGCTAATTTTGGATGCTCGACTCCAGATGTGTGATATGATTTCAGCACATTAACATTACACAGAACATTGTAGAGACAAATAACAGCTATCAGTTGCCTAAATGGCAGCTGCACCTGCTCAGCACTGCCACCAATCACTTCCCAGCCCCTCCTGCCAAGCACATCGAAAACAGAGAACATATTTGCAAATTTCTATGAAAGTGTAGTTTTGGCATTTTTTTATTACTCCTGATCTTCAAAGAGCAGAAAAACCCAGTCTGCTATCTCCTTTTGCTGTTACAGTGCATTTCTCATGCCCCTTTCAACTTCTACAACAAATAAGCTAAAAGCACACAGACTACAAGGTGTACATTGCACAGTTCTGTTTTGAGTCAAAAATAGAAACCAATCTGTAGAAAAAGGAGAAACAACAATGCAATTATGATTGTATAACAGCACATATGCTGACAGGGAGGCATGCAGAGGGACAATCCCTATGTTAACATCCTGTAGCTACAACTTCTTAAGTTAGGTAACAATTTTATACATAAGATTTTTAAGTGAAACAAAAGAGAATGCAGAACCTAGGTGCATTACCACCAATTCTGCTGCTCTCTTAGGCTCCTTTCAGCTAACAATCACTAGTGGAAAGAGTAGATTGACATTCTGCATGCAAAGGGTACACTTTGCTAGTGTGTTGCAAAATGTTTGCTCACAGCAAAAAGAACAGTGAGAACCGGGCAGGAAGACAGAACAGCAACATAGAAATTAGCATGATGACAACAAATGTATCCACTTCAAAATATTAACAGATAAAAACATTCTTACAGTAAGGCTTATGCACAGCTCAGGCAAATTCACACCCCGAACCTGTGCCACTCATATCTGAAGAGAGTGGCATAAATTGGAATAATCTAGATAATTAAGAAGAGACAGCAAATATACTCAACTTGGAGAACAAAAACCTCTCATAATACAAGATTAATAAAATAGGGCACTTGGTTTTGACAGCTAAGTATTCTCCAGTGTAAAAGCGTATTAAATAGATCACTGACCTGCAGCAGCTGAGAATACCCAGCTCATCTGATCTTTAATTAACCAGTTACTGATATTTAAGACATAAGGCAAATGAAGAAGAAATGGAAGCCAAGTTGTGTGAGTGGAAAAGACCAAACTACAGAAGATTCAGGTACAGGGAAGGCTTTAGGTAAAGAACCAAGTGGTAAACTCAGTCTTTCTTTCTATATCACCTACAAAAGAGAGGTTCTCGTGCCCACAAAAATGCCTTCCATATTTCCAGAGCAGTGATGACAAAATGAGAGGAGATGTGAGAAAGAGCTCAGTAGCAGAACTGTGCTAACACTTAACGCACATTCTGCAGGGCAGTCCCTGTGCCATTGAGAATTTCTTAGATTTCTGACATTTATAGCGAAGTTACTACGCAAAACACTGGACACATTTGCTGCATGTCTGAATAAAACTTATACATTTATTCTTTTACGGTAAGTCAGAGTGTTTCACTTTCTTTAGGCAAAATATCAAAATGGGTAACCAAACAAGAGAAAAACCAAAACCAACCAGCAATCCCATCAACTAATTAATACCTGTAAAGGCATTCATTAGCTTTGGGTTATTCAAAGTAAGTATCCCAATGCCATTGTCTTCTTTGGAAAGGTTGATGGATCCACCAGAAAACTGTTGAAGTTTCTTCTTTATCAATTCTTCCTCATAGCCATGAGAACCATTATACAGTGACAACCTTCTCTGCTGTAGTATCCTTCTCTTTGTAGTCTGAAGTAAGTTCTTCCACAGAGCAAGTGCCATTTCTGGAAATACATGGAGAGCAAAAAAAGAAAAATTGGGAAACTTCTTTTGAAATCCACTGCAGTCCTCTGAGAAAGAGGGAAGTATGACAGCAGGAACTAATATAAAGGTGATACAATCGTAACAGTTGAGAGAAATTACTGCAAACTGTATTTGCAAAATTCTTGGTTTTAATCTACCCCCACAAAGTAAACAGAAGGAGTTTTATGGAGTGATTTTAGTAGTTAACACAGATATTAGCACCTTTTAAAGGACTTCCTTGTAAAATTTACCAAAAGAGTATTTGTGTGCAGAACATAAAAGAGGCTCAGGAACTATAGTAAGACAGGTATGTATTCCACTAGACCAATTTACTCTGTATTAATCTTCCAAACCCTCCCTCATCCTTCCCTCTTAAAAAATAACCAGACCCCCAAACACCCATAATGGCAGAAATATCCTATCAAATCCCACAGCTTTCAAGATCTAGATGTCCTGCTTTTCTGTAAGCAAATATTAGAGCAAGACCTTCCCAAGAGAAATACTTGAGGAACTTAAAAATTAAGAACTGAAGATCATTCTTATATCAAAGTGTGTTCCCCATCACCTAATTCCATTAACACAGTTGTCACACTCCATCTTAAAACTAATTAGTCTGCCTAGCCCCCAACTGCTATGTGCTTTCCCCAGTCATCCCAGTAGCAGTTTGAGTTGACCTCATTTGGGCACAGTATCTGTGCAGTGCTCCAAAGGATGAGAAGTGTGCAACATTATTATTATTTGAGTGCCATACTTGCCTTTTATATGGGCAATAATACTTGAAAACTATTTCTGTGTACCAGTATACCCATGGCTTATTCCTCTGCTATTTCTACTCTACAGTGTATGACTGTAGATCAGAAAATAACAAGAAAGTAATTATGATATATTGCACTTGACCTGCGTCTCTGCCTTAATTTATTTCCTTTAGAAATGGGTCTACTGGAGAAAGTGGTTTACAAGTGACCTGAAAGAAACTGAGTAAAGCCTGAACTGGAAAGAGCTGCTCTGGAAATAAAGTCATCTTATAAACCAATCAGAATGGGAATCAAAAGAATCCCCATAAGACATGGAAAAAAAAATGCTTGTTATTTTGCAATTTGATAGAGTAGTCCTACCTTTGCCCCAACCTACTTTTTAACGGGCCTGGCCATTCAGAAGACATGGTAGATGCTCACTATTTTAATAACTGCAAAAAGACCTTCTTTGTTTCTGAATCATATTTGGCAGAAACAAGATACTTTCAAAATTGGCAAGCAGCTGTTGGAAAGTTTTTCTAAGGTGAACTCAGAACATAAGCACATTCACTGAGATAGAATTTGGTGACAGCTATATTGTATGCTCTGTTCAGGGTATCTTACAGTTTACAGACTCAACATGTTTGAAAACCTTTATTATTTACACATGATCAAGTAAACGCACATTAAAAACCACACCCAATTAGCTCCTAATGAAACGAGTGAACAGCCCTGTCAGGTGAGCACTTCTCTTGCCAGTGGCTGTACCAGCCTACACCAAACTTGAAAATGCTTCTGTTGGTGCAGGTATAGTCCTCCTTCAAAGGCAGGAGGAGTTTGCAGAGCAACTGCATTGGGATGTGAAGGAACATGCAGCAATACCAGACAACTGTGAAGAGCCATCCATGCCAGCAGATTCATACCTGTCCTGCCAAAGGGCACCCACCAATACAACAGGATATCAAAAGCTCAACACAAAGAAACTAGTAAGGCTTACACAAACCTATGCATTATAAAATCATCTACACAAGAAATTGTAAAGGGATGATTTTTTTAATACCTGTTGACAAACAAGGCTTTAATCTGAACTTTCCAAAGTGTAAATTAATAAAACTACTTATAAAATTAATCAAGTTTTAAATCTAATTGAATAGAAGATTCATTACTTCATAAAAAAACATTCCCTGACTGCTGCTACACCCAAACACTCTCCATCTATGCACATTCTAATAGTCTGCAGCACTTCAGCTTCCACCTTGCAGAGCTTTTAAAATTTTATTTAAAGAGTGAAAATGGGTTTCTAAAGCTCATTTCTCCTAATTGATTCTTTTTATATTCAGGCTCTCAGAGAGAGACAGCCTTCCCTTTTCTCTAAAACCTCAGTAGTTATTCCTCAGCATATATTAATGCAATAAAACTTTCCATCCAGCTACTAATTTTTGCTCAGCAGAGAACAAACATGAAATACATGGACAGTGCAGCCTTTCCTTGTAAAGTGTACCTTGAACAATTGGCTCCCAATTTTTAATGATTACAAAGTATTCCCAATTCTCATACAAAAACAGACTAGCTGGAATTCATCTAAGAAGCACCAATGACTGGCTTGAAAGCAAAGAGGAGAGGGAAAAATAGGCTGTTCTGCTAACTTAACCACTTGACGACTTAAACCTCTTTCATGACTTTTATACACTACTGAATTTCTCATGACAAGAAATATACTGAGCAAAACAGACTTAAGATATGGAAATTTTATTCCAATGAAAAAAGAGTCTGTCATTTTCAACTGCGTGGTTATATGCATTAACAGCTCTTTAATATTATCACTATGGTAATAAAGAACAGCAGCAAGTGCAGGATTAGAAAACAAATTGGACACCACTGCCTGCTGATCATGACTCGTGATTAATGACTCATGCAAGGTGTAATCTTTGAATTATTTTCTTTACAATCATCTCTTACAGTACCGGTCGGTGCCCAATCCTATTTTTTAATAAAGATAAGATTGTTTTATCCGTTCAGTCTGACTGAGGTAACCACTCAGGAAAAGCATAATAGGAAGAGCTAGAGCTCTCTCAGTCTAAAGGGATTTTTGCTGATATCTGACAAACAACATGCAAAATTTCAATCAGTACGGGGCACTCACAATCTACTACGTGACCGAGATTGATTATTTCTGTACATTGCATGAAAGCAGTGAAAGAAAGATGCTGCAGTAACACTTACAATGTTGTAGGACCAGCCAAGAGACATTTATTAACACCAAAATTTTCAGATTTTCAGTTTAACATAATCACATCTATTTTACATACTTACAGAAATTGAGTATTAATCTAATTTTAAGAAGGGAACATGCTATACTCCTTAGCATCTTAGCAAAAGTAGTTTATGCACAGTACCTACAACAACAAACAACAAACAAACAACCACAAAAAAACCCACCAAACCTGACATTACAGGAATAAGTGGTCAATTAGCATCTTTCATATGTTTTAAGTGCTACAGCTTTATATATCACTGGTGACAACTAAGAGAGAAGCCAACAGTATGGACATTAATAGCTTTTCATTCCACAGTTATTGTTATTGTACCTCTTACATAAAACAACTGTTTAAATCCCATTTGGCACTCAAGTGATTTTGTAACACCCTTGCCTGTGGGGTAGCAGACTGTGGGTTCATATAAACACATGGGATGCCAGCACTTCAGTACAAAGGACTGACACACATTATGCAAGAGCAGCACATATATCTACAAGAGCACAACCTGTATCTACATGCAGGCACTCACAATTTATGTATTTTTTTTTGCACACAGATGTACCAGAGGCCTTCTGACAGCCTCTGGTAACTGCCTAGGTAAAATTCAGACCTAACAATGTTAATAAAACATAGTAATAATAGGGACACCAACACCAATACTCCCTACCTGGGTAGATTCTTCGGGAAATTAGTTAGCCCTGAACAAAGGTATTTGCCCCTGCCATTTACCACTACTCTGTTGCAACCCAAATTTGTCTTGTAACACATGATGTATCAAACAGCAACCTCCAGCAATGCCACCAGTTGCAATTGTCACAGAACATAAAAATGTTTGGCCAAAGTAAGAGGTAAGGGCTGTAGGTAGCAACTTTCTAGAGGAAAGGGTAGAAGAACTAAGACAAACCAGAGAACTGAATCTTAGGAGCTGTATGCTCAAACAAGAAACACTGCACTACAGAGCAAGTTAAATCAGCAAGTGTTTCTCAAAATACATGAGCAAGGAAAATTCCAGTTCAAAAATGGTGCCTGAATTATTGACACAAGTCAGCGGAAAAGCAAACGGGGAAAAAAAGATGCAGGGATGTGTTTTCAATACACCAGAGAAATAAGCAGGCTCTTTCATCTGGGGCAGGATGTGACAGGTGTCATGTGCAGATATAGATACTGGGAAAAAAACCCATCAACTGAATTTCTGGATCTGGATGAAGAGATTAATTATAACAGAAATAAATGGATTCAATACACAAAATCTACAAAGTAAGTCTCAGGGAGGAGAAAATATTCAAATAGCATTAAAAAAAAACAATTATAAAGGCACTTTTGTGACACTGCCAAAGGCATCAAGGGCACTTGGTCAAGAAGAACAAGAGAACCTGACTTGCTGAAGACCTTTGGCAGCTGCAATTTCAGCGACAAGCACAGAAGTGCTAAGACAGGGCAGAAGGGTTAGAAGATGTGAACTGAGGATGATGATGCCTCACAGCTCAACCCTGTGTGGGTGGCCTACCAGTCACTCTAGAAGGCATTCACCTGTACTAGGGAGCAGTGACCATGACTGGCAGATGCCTCAGCAGGTTCCTGCAGCCACCAATCCATGGAAAGCAAGTGATGGCCCAGTACTGAGGGTTGGCACAACTGACCCTATAGCATGAAAGCAGATGAAAAGGCAGCATGAAAATAGCCCATTCATAGGAAAAAATAAAATAGGTTGAAAATGAGTGAAAACAACAACTGACTGTAATCCTGGACAGTGGACTGCTGGGTGATTATGGGGATTGAAAAAAAAAAATCTGGTGTTGGACAAAGAAAAGAGATTCAAAAACAAAAGGAGGCCAGCTTGGTCTCACAGTGAAGTCACCAGACCCTGCCTTCAGACACAAGAAAGGTGGAATAGGGAGGACGTAAGCAGGACTCCTCTGTTGCCAGTTGCTTGTCACCACTCCCCTCACCTGAAGGTCACAGAGCCCTGCACCTACCTCATCCACTTATCCATCTCTCTACTTTCCTTCCATGATGCGTGGGTTAGGCTAATTTAAACACCTTGTCCAACAGGTTCTCCCACTCTAATAATTACCAGATGAAGCAAGCTGAGGGCAGTCACTTCTCCAGCTGGCTTTCTCACTGCTGAAAGCAAGCAGTAAGCAGATCATAAGCATGCTAAGGGATCAGCAGCAGAAAACCTACTGATGAAACATAATATGCAAATACAGAAACTAAACAAAGCTGGGGAGCTGAGGAGATTCTGCCTCCCCAACTAGGGGACTGATCCCTCATGCCTTTCTCAAAATGTCATGGCTTTCAGGCTTTAAAAGTACTTGGTAAAAGTAGCTACTTTAAAAGTAGCTGCCTTTTAAAGGACAATTTTTTAGCCTCCATATTACTGTTGAGAGAACAAAATATTTGGGCCTCCTACTTTCTAGATGTCAGCATTAGGCACAAAGTTTATCCATCCAGAAGCTGAGAGAACAAGAAGTGAGAGCACGTCCAAATTAACTGAAATGGCAACAAATAATGTACATAGGAAATATGCGGGGAAAAAACCCTTTTAACACTGTAACTAAAATAAACCCTTGTCTGTAGTTTCAGTTTTAAGCTGGCTGATCATTTACACCTCATTTCTGCTCTTATCTCTTTTTTTCTTGTTATTTTCATTGTTTCTGAGCATAGCAAGCTATGGCTTTCCAAACTATTTGTTCTTAGTTTAGTATTTTTAATGATCCCTTAGACTAGAGTTTAGATGTGAATTACCTTTCTATCCCTAAACAATTGCATTATTTTTCAATCACACTTTAATTATTTTGAAGAATAGTAAACAAATCACAGAGAAACATACCCAAGTCCACAGAAAAATAATGGCATATAAGGATGCAAAACAGCTGACAAAGGAGGCCTTTCTAGAAATACACTATAGATGACACTACCTAAAAACATTTGATTTTGGTCCCAGGGTGAGTAAAAGATTTTGAGTTTCACGGCAGAGGGCAAGAATCTGTTATCTTCTGCAAAAAGCACTCGGGCCCTTCATTTTTTAATGCTTTGATCCAAAGCGGTTCTCTTCACACCTGTCATCAAAGGAGCTTTTCTAACAGTGACAGAAAACTCTTTTAAGTTCACTGCCCACTAGGTGTGTTTTAGAGACCTTTGAGAAGGGCAGATGCACAACTTCACAGGAACGGAAACAACCACAAACAAGCCACCAATAATTTGGTGCCTTTCGGCCACCAAATCCTCAACCACAAAAGCATGAATTCAATTCTAGCTGTAACCGCAAATACCGATGCTTTCCCAATGGCTGCCTTGAAAAATGTAACTTTTGTAGTCAAGAGGTATTCTGAATTCCACTTAATTCACTATTCTTTACTATTCTCTCCTTACTATCACCACCATAAATGCTCCTGCTGACAGCAACACCAAAAACCATACACTGAGGCCTGAAGTGGCCATGAAACCGCGATTCATTCTCCTGCCCCCCGCCACAGCACTCGGAATTAGCAACACCACACCAGGCCTGCCTGTCACCTGCTTCCCTGGCTCCCCACACTGAATTTCGGGAAGCAATGGCAAGCTCCCTACATGGTATCACCCTGGGAAGAATGCGAAGACTCAGGGGACAGAGGGGTGGAAGCCACTTCTGCAGCAGACATTTCTTGCTGCCAACCTGCGATGCCAAAATCCCGACCAGTGCGCTGTTGCACGTGGTCTGATCTCCTAGAGAAGATTCTGAAACTATTTTTTTTTTTTTTTTTTACAAAATTACTTATGTTAGATCAACCACCAAGGCAGGGCTCAGTGCCGAGCTGGGCCGCAGTGGGCGGTGACCGGCTGTACCCAAAGCGAGACTCGAGGTGTCAGGGCTAAGCAGAAGCACCGCCGACCTCTCCAGCACCGACCAAGCCACCCCGGGCGCCCCGGGACGCCCCGCGCCTGCCCCTCCCCCGGACGCCGCCGGGGCCCCACGCCGCCTCGGCAGCCCCGTTTCCCCGTAGAGGACCCTTTTCCCCCCAAGGGCGGCGGACGGGCGGCCGGGGCAGCGGAGCCCCGCGGCCGGGCACTGACCCGGGCCCGGCACTGACCTGGGCCCGGCGCCGGCGGAGCAGCGGAGGCGGGCGGTGCTGCGGGGAAAGGGCCCCGCCGGGAACCGCTGCCGCGGCCTCCGGGCCGGGCCCGCAGCCCTGCCCGCGCCCCGGGCGCTGCGGTGCCGGGGCAGCCCCGCGCCGAGCCAAGGGGATTAAAAGCCTATTGAGCCCCTGGGAGCTCGCGGCTGACTTGGGGGCGGCAGGAAAGGTCTTCTTCATACCACATCCGTGGACAGATGACCCCGAGCACAGAGAACTCTGCCCGAATTTAAGCAATTTTGAAGCTGACGATTCTTGTCAGCTCTAAGGTTGCTAAATACTGCATAAACACGTCGTCATTATTGTTGTTTTCCGCTCCGCTCGCCTCCATCTCTAAAATCAAGCCCCATGCTTCTATCAAAGTCGGGGTAATTAAAGATGCTCGTTTCTCCTCTGGCTCAGGACAAGGTCTCACCCCAGGTGGCTCAGGTTAGGATAGGAATCGCTGCCGGGAGGATCCAGCCCGGAGCGGCGGGGCTCCCGCTTGCTGTGCCTGGTGTTGTGCAGCAGGCAGGAGAGAGGCTAGCTCCCTGTCCACATCGCCACAAGGAGAGAGACTTGGGCTCCCCATTTTCACATCCATCTATTTTACCTGCCAGCCTAAGTGGGAGCTCTTTCCAGCTGTCCTGTTCCTGGCCGCTGTGCCTCCCCGGCTCCAGGTGCCGTTCACCTGTACCCAGCTCCTGCAGCTGGGCCAAAGTGCCGAGCAACCCGCAAGTTACCCTTGCATCAAACTGTAATTGTGTAAACTTGAGGCTGGCACACAATGGCACTGTCCCACACAGCCCTGCCCTCGGTTTTGCCAGCAGCCAGACCAAGGGAAATAAATGGTTTCGATGAAGATTGCTTAGTGCTTTGCATATTGAAAGCAATATGCAAATATGAGAGAATCTTTCTTTCTCTGTCCTTGTTGAGACACATACATAAGATGACTCAGTTTTAAGCATTTGTAGCATGACTGAAAAATGTGTCTGGAAATACATCTTCTCCACCTTTATTAAAGCTGTTTTTCAACCCAACTGTCAATACAAATGTTCCAAAGTCGGCCTAGTTCATTAAAAAGTATGATTGAATATGTAGGGATTTCAATTAATCATTTATGGGGAAAAACAAAAGCTTTTCACGCTGAACAGATACTTTCAACTTTGTATTGTATAGAGAATCGAGAGTACGAAATAGTTTAGTCCCAGGCAGTGCTATCTTTATACAATAGAAGGATACATTTCCTTTTTACAACACCCTCTGCAACAAGCCTCTTGCCTCTTATTTTTCTTCTTGGATTCACAAAGAATTTTTTCCAGTAGGATTCAGCCCTGCAGTTATGTCTGGAAAACCTCAGTAAAGATCTCTGTGAGTGAAGCAGCTCCCACCAGGTCCTGCTCCAAGGGCTTGTCCTCTTTCGGAGCGGAGCGATGCCCAGGCACGTCCCAGCTCGGTCGGAAGCAGAGGAGGGCGACGGCGCCTGGGAGCTCGTGGTTTTCCAGGTAACACATTGCCACCTAGCAGCGCCTGGTGGAAGCAGCACAAACCCGGCCGGCAGATCCAGAAACCAGTTTGCCTCATTTTTGGTTTTATTGCCTTGCGTCCTATAGGGCATGATAAAAAGACTAGGATGCACTCAGAGTGAAGAATGAGGGCTGTAGGAAAATGAACAGGTGAATAGAATCGTCTTCAAAAACAGACATTAAAGACCAGATAGGCTGTAACTCTCAGCAGGATGGTGACTAGTCCCCTGGATGTTTGTCTGTACAATAAGAGAGAAAAAGAAAGAGGAAAAAAAATAGTACAATCCTGCAAAGTCACTTATTCTTGCAAATAATTCCACTGATTTCAATAACACTTTCTCCTTGCATTGCTGAAGCAGTACTGACCTAGGAGAGTCAGGTCACCACCTGAATTATATGGAATGTGCCCATTCCCTGCAGATGACCCAGAAGCTGGTGACAATGTACTGGCTAAAAGAGCAATGCTTCACTCTTGGTTTCAAGGCTGCCAGACTGAAATATTGAATTCCAATAGATACAGAGCTCCCGGGTGCTATTTTTACAAACTCCTTTCAGAGCAATGGAACAAATTGATGACAGATCTAGGCTTAGATCTCAGGAATTATTGGATACTAACCAACACATAACCCCACAGTCAGTTCATAAAGGGTCCCTTGCCTGTAATTTTTAGGAGGCAAATATCATCAGCTCTGTGTGGAAGTGTGGCAGGCTAAAGGATGGTCTAACATATACTCCAAAGACTAGACCCACAGAAAAATGTGGACACATGCGTTCTATTCCTAAATTTCTGAAATATTTCTAAAATTTAGATTTCTGGATCCAAAATCATGATATTCAGTTTCTCCTTACAGCCTCACCCTAGAGGCTCCCAAATCCCATTGGTGCCTGACAGCTGTGATTCATGGGAACAGACAATTTATATCAGGTTAGCTAACAAGGCTACCACCCCAGCTGTCTCTCCTGTCCTCACTGCAGATATCTGAAATACCCCAGAGCTGCTGCAGCTTTCTAAATGCAGCCCCATATGCCAAGTTACATTTGGTTTGATTTTGTTAGGCAGGGGCTGGCTGGGGATGGGGCGGTCACCGTGAGTACCTCAGAGCTGCAACCGTATCAGTACTTGTATGTCAGCCCATCCTCCACTTCATGCACCCAAGTTGCCAGTGTGTTATTTCTCACACAGTATTCAGTCACTGGATGTGTCCACAAAGGGCTCAGCTCTTCCCAGGTAGCTCTTTTCCCATCCTATCACAATGTGTTGATATTATGTTCTCTGTCCATGTTGTTTAAGGATCTCCTCCTGCAGTGTTGACTCTGAGCTCCAGCAAGGCATGGCTGGAAGATGAGGTAAAGAAACACCTGCCTTGGTGGCAACAGGGTGAGAAGCATCACCCATGCCCTCTTCTGCTAAAGCAAACCACCTCATTTCTCTGGGGAAGGTGCCCTGATCAGGAAGCTGTCATGTGTTCTTGGGAAGCTGAGGGAAATGAACCCTGGCCCCCTTGCCAAAAGCTGTTTCTCTTGACACATCATAATAAAATATTCATCAGGCCAGAGAGCAGGAGGAAGGTTCAGCATGGCCACAGATTGGTGCTTGCTTACACTCTCAGTGACCCAGCAAATACTGAGTATTTAGATATTAATAGCTACTTAAATTAGTGTATGACTCTATGGACTCGAGGGGTCTTTTCCAACCTAAACCATTCCATGTTTCCTTGCCATATAAAGCAACTTGAATTGGACTTGGCCTCAGTCCAGCCAAAAGGGCATCAGGTCCCTGCCACATGCTCTCACCTTTCACTTCACCAACACTGTCATTTGATTAGGCACTACTTTTCTGGTAGAAAATGTATACAGTACAAAAACATGCTTGTGTGTGGTGTACCGTCCTACACAAGATAAGATCTGATTTCATAAGACAAAATACCAGCCCACTTCCACTGGGAGGTGGTGGTCCCACACTTCTTCCTTCTCCTTCCTGGGAGTGAGTACGAAGGGTGAGCCAGCTGAGGTCACTGAACTGTTTTAGCACAGCAACTAGTTTCTCTTTTGATTCCATGGCCAAGGAACTGAACCGGCTTTGCTTGCTGCTGGTGGAGCCTGTGGGACACAAAGCAGGGGAAAGAAGATGGAGGAAACTAGAGGAGGCAGACCATCCTGTTTTAGCAGCCTTGTGTTATCAAATGGGCTCAGTTGTATTATTAATTCTGACTTTCCCAATGGCACTTGGGGCTTTGCCCATTAGGGGAGAGGAAGTGGGTTAGAAATATATGGCCCAGAGCAAAGCTGAGAACTGCATGAGCTGGTCCCCCTCTTTTGAGGGGGAAGTGAGCCACTGGGACAGGCAATTGGAAAACTAGAAAACTCCACCCTAAATCTCTTTGAAGATCTGGCTTTCTTTCCTTCATTTCCTTAGGTCTCTGTTGCTACTCCGTTCCTAAAACTTTCAGGGGAAAAAAAGCATCTTTTTGTCCAAGAGCATTTGAATCACACTTGATGTAGGCCAGGTGATAATTGCACACCATATTGTAGTGCTGCTTAAATGTCAGATGTTAATTAAAGCCTTGCCTAAAAATGGGGCATTAATTAGGGCAAATGCAGCCATTCTTTATGGATACTGACTAAAGAGTGAGTAAAAGCGTTATTTCAGCACTGGTATTGAAACTGTTAATTTTTATTTGTCTGAGGTGTGTTTGTTATTGAAAGAAAAACAACTGAAAAAAATTATAACTCCTTGAACTTATTGTTCTTTCTTTTAAAGACAGTTTTAAATAAATATTTTGGCACAAGATTATTCACGCACACACAGATTGCAATAGGAACATTTCAGTATTAGGTCCAGATGTCTCTAGCAGTTGTATAACCTTGGTAGGAATGCTTCAATGCTGTAGATATTAAATACAGCTCTGACCTGCAAAAACCGCCTGTTGTGGCACTTCACTTGTGTCTTTCTGTTCTTAAGAAAATGGCGTCATCTGCATGAATAGTGGCACACCAAAATGTTTGCTAAGTGAGGGCCAAAAAGTAAGGCATGTGTTTCCTTTGAAACTTTTCTGAACAATTGTAAATTATTGGGGAGAATCACAATATTGATAAAGGATGTAAGTGTTCAAGATTTAAGATATATATCCAAGCTTTGCAGCTTAACCATCTTACTTTTTGTCTCTTTGGCCTCAATTCAGCAAAGCAATTAAGCCCTAAATAGCACCATTGATTTCAGTGACACATAAGCAATTGGTTGAATCAGGTCCACTCTGCCTGCCAAACCACATTCCTTCTTGCCTCCAAGTGCATTAGAGCTTTTGGAAGAGCACTTCCAGTTATTATCAGTAGCTGTAACACGAAATCATGTTCTACATTGGCACTTCTGTGCCTAGATACCTCTGCAGGAGATCAACTTATGAGAAACTGTGCAGAGACCTGGCTGAAGATTTCAGCCTTTAGCATTGCTGCATTTCCACCAAGCACATGGCTGAGCACACTGCTGCAGACACCATCTGCAACATCTTCATCCTCACAGCAGCTACATGTCTCCAGCTATAGCAGAGACAAACCCTTGATTCAGGACTGACCTCTTCAAGACTGGCCATTGGAAAGCATCCCCTCTAGCTGCCACGCCAGAGAAGTGACTGTTGTGCATGGAGACCATGAGATGGTGCGGGTACAAGTCCTGCAGCCATTTTGGGCACTGGAGCATGGTTGGGTGACACAGTGCCAAATTCTCAGCTCCAGTTCCTATGGTTGTTGGTCACAGAAACACTAAATTGATGTTTGTTTTGTTTAATACGTTATTTTAATGCCCCTTTTCATATGAAGAGATAGTGGTTCCAGGTAAAATGGAAAATGCTGTGATGTGGTGTGAGGATTGTTACTAAATGAGAAGAACTGGAATATTTTTAGGTACCTTTTTAAGGTAGCATTATTCCCTGTTCTCATCTGCCATTTTGTTTCTATTTAGTCTTTCCTGGTCGTCACTATTTTTCACCCATGATATTTTTATAGTTCACACTTTATAGAGAAAAAAGAAATTGTGATAATTAAGTGGTGGCAGGAGGTGCAGAGCATTCCTCTTTAAAAGCAGAGATAGTTTTATTTTTCTCAAGTACATGTTACATAAGTGGATCACTTTCACAGCTGAAATATTTCAAAAGATGGATAATGAGGTTGTCAGCTGGGCTGGGGGAGAACTGCCTGCTGAATCCTATGACTCTGGGTTCACCAGGGCTACTAGACTTTATGTGGGAAAGTTGACCAGCTTAGAGCTCATCTTGTAGTAGTCAACATTAAATAGAAGCACAAAGCATGTGAAAATACTGTAATGGGAAAAGAGGTTATTAAAAAAAGAAACTTCTGAGTGTCACCTGAGATTTCATGGTATTAAATCTGGATATTTAAATAATATTAAAGAACAGTTGATAGCTGTGATCATGTCTCTGAAGTAGTTAATTAGGCTAAATTATTTGTATCTACATGTCAATGTTTTTTAACTATTGTAAAAAGCTGGGTTTGTATATATTTCTTTGTTTTCACAGAAAAAAAAAATTATTGTCTACTATTCTTCAAGCCTTTAAACATTAACCAGGTCCTGCACTTTTTCTCATTGAAAACATAATCCTGTACAGATCTAAACTTCTAACCCATTGCTCTTTTATACTGTTTCAAAATTTACTGCTTTGGTGATTTAGTTCAAAGCTAAAAGCAGATGCAAAGAGATTTGGAAGAGAAATAAACCCCTAGAGATTTTTGTTGTGTACTGATGTTTCCTGTCCTGGCCCATTTAGCCCTGTCAACACAAGGTAACAGGACCAACAGCATACAAACCCATCAGTAAAGTGTTTGGGATTTTTTAAAATAAATAAATATAGCCTAAAGTAACACCTAACATATATAATAGTGAAATATTGATATCTTTGAGTCACCCTATTGTTCATGCTATGTTTTCTTTAGCAGTGCAATCAAATTTTATTTTATTCAACTTATTTATGTTGCCAGGTGGCCTGAAAAACCAGGGGTGCAAAATCCCTGGACTATCCAAGGCAACCAGGGGACGGCAGTCTGGAGTCAGCATAAGTGTAAATTTGCACTGTGTCCCTGAGGCAGGGCTGCTCATGCTTTCATTGGCAGTGCATAATGTGGTTGTACAGTCAGACAGCTTTATTTCAGGACTGCTGCAGAGTACATCTGAAAATATGGCCAGCCTATCCTGACAAGAAATAGCATAAAGAAATGAACACTTAGTCGATTTTATCATCTCTCTTACCACATTTCAGATGCATGTGAATAAAATAGGATTTGAAATAGTAACAAAAACCCTGAATCATTACAGAATTCCTTTCTGCTTTCTGGTGCTTCAACAACATGTACTTGCCAGCAATACACAAGAAAACAAAGGGTACAAGCTTTTAACTGCTGAATCAAATGAATTAATCACAGTTAATAATTTATTTTAATGCAGACAGATTTATTTTTCTATTCCTATAAAGCTGGTGATGAGGTACCATGTCATCATTTACAGAGGTTCTTAGAATTTCTGTTGGTCTTCTCTTTAAATTTGTTAGCATCAATAAGCTCTAAGAGCAGCTGGCAAGTGTGTGTGTGTGCATGTATATGTGTGTATTAAAAGGGAGCCTCCTGCCTTTCCCTTTACCTCCCCTTCCCCTTTGCAGGATGAGGGATGGATGACTAGGCAGACATTCTCTATAGTGTGTTTTCCAGCTCTAGGTATTGGTGTTATTGTTCTTTGAATGTGATCAGACATGTGTGGCCATGTGGTGTGCTGTGCAGTATTCCACTTGCTCTTTCTCATCCAACCAGGAAGAGATGGGTAGGAAGCATAATCTCATAATAAAAAGCAAACAAAACCCTAAACAAACAAACAAACAAACAAACAAACAAAATTAAAACAAAAAACCCAACAAAAACCCAAACAAACAAACAAACAAAACCCCACAAAAACAAAACAACAACAACAACAACAACAACAAAAACCAACACTGCAAACAAAAGTAGCAGAAATTGATCTTCCTACAGACTTGGCACAAAGGTGCTGCATGGTGTAGTGGCCTCACCTGAAGCCCTAGGTAGTTAAAATCCTGCCTGCGGCCCTGGCACCCAACCTGTCTGCAACTGTTTGGGAGTTTCAGGACAGCTACTGTGCTCTAAGTATCATTGAGGACAAATTAGGCAACCAGAGAAAAAGTGAACCAGGGTATTTGTCTGGACACAGTGCATGGGACAGGCTCTGTCTGTCCCCTGCCAGGTCACAGCAAGGTCAGAGTTCCCTTTAAGTAGCATGAGCACTCACGTGTATTTATGCCACTCCACAGCACTTTGGTCTCTTCCTGTATTGCTCTCTGGTGCATCTCAGCTGTTTGTCAAACAGCTACAACAACAAATCCTTAACCAAGTAGAAAAGAGCCTGAAATACCATCTTTGAGAGGAAAGTGGAAAAAAAACCCCATCAAAAATGCAGTGGTGGCTGGCTGGTGCCATCTCTTAGTGGGCTCCAGTGTAGTGGTCTGGTAGGTCCCTGCAGTAGCACCTGGCTCCAGCTACGGACTCAGAACCAGGACTGACTGCTGGCTGAGCCACTGCTTCACACAAAGGTTTCTCAGAAGAGATAAAGGCCTTTTCCATGCTGTAACTAAAAAGCCATCCTGTTGTAACTTGGAAAGCCTTTGTCAATACAAGATAATGTCAATACAAGATAATTTTCTAGCTCTTCCACGCTGGAAAAGAGAATAGCCTGGGAACATTTATTTCAAGAGACCCTTTTTCAGGATTCTTATCAAACATGAAAAATAAAAAAGTAGAGAACACCAGAAGTGATTCTCCATTTTTTTTTCTGTATTAGCTGCCATGTGAGCTCATTCCTCTTCCTGTTGTGCCTTCCAACACATAACAACCTGGGACTTTACAGGTCCCTGATATACTACCGTGCCTCATATTGCTTTTGGAGTGGAATCAATACTAGTTCTAACAGCACAAAAATTCCATTAACTTACTAATCATAATGTATATTTAGGGCTGCATGGAGGGAAAGGATGATGGACTACAGCAAGACCAATATTCATTACCCCCTCCAAGCCCAGGAGACTCAGTACTGGGAATGACTGGACATTTTTTTCCTGTGAGCAAAAAAAGCAAGGAGATGTAATTTCCTATGGATTTGTGCCTGCCCAGTGGCTCATCTAACTCCTTTGCAACAGCACAACATTCCCCATTGGCCACCCCAAGGCAGAGGCAGCAAACTCCAACAAGCATGCTGGCTGGCTCCTGGTGCAGTGGGTGACCAATGCTGGAAAGAGGGAGTAATAGTTATTTTGCTTAAATTTCCCTGGAAGGGGAATTAATTTGAGTCCACTCAGCTGATTTATCTGGAAGTTTCAGGAATCTGAACACCTTTGAGACCCGGAGACCCTGTCAGACTTGGCTGACATAAAACAAAGGGTTCAGAAAATGCAAGGGAAGTGATCAATGTGCAGACAGCATAGTTTTCAGGATAAAAACCACAGTAAAAAATGGGATGTTCACACATACATTGTACTACTTTACCTGGATTCTTCAGATCTGAAGAATTTGAATCACATTTTTAAGAGTGCTAAAGGAGTAAATTGAACTTTAAAATTAAAAATGGATAATCTCACACAATTATTTCACTTATGTTTGGAAATTAAAACTGACAAAATTTCTTGTATATAAAAAATTTCCTGCTTTCTCTGTTCTCCTGTTCTTCTGTCAAAGTCTTTTTTGACATTTTGTTTGCACTGTCCTGTGCTCTGAGATCCCTTCCCAGGTGCACTCAGTCTGATACATGGAGACTTGTAGCTCACAGCAGTTCACATCAGGGAAAGCCCTCACTTTTTCCTACACAGGCAGCATCTGTGGTAAATACAGCTGTCCTCTGACACCACACTTACACATTTAAGGCCTGTGCTGCATCAAAGGACTGCAGGCATCCCTGTCACCTTGCAAGCAGGATGAGCTCAGAGAAGAAATTTATTGCTGGAGCAGGTTCATCTGCCCAAGATATTCAGGACTCCTTGGCACACTTTCCAGGATATTATAGCTTACATGATACGGGTAGTTTAAGGACTTTAGCTACCTTCCCTGGCTCTCCCAGAAACACAATGACAATGTGGTAGCCTACAACCCAGGAACAGTGTAGTTTTCATCCCCATATAGTAATAATATTTATTTCTTTCATGGGGGCTGCTGCTCTCTTCTTGCCTTATTAAGTCAAAGCAGGAAGGAACAAGGAGCAAGGCATTAATAACAATGGCAAGTTTATACAGTGAAAGCAGAAGGGAAGTGTCAGGAGAGAAACAAAAAAGAAGATGAGAAAAAAGAGGACAGATGTTGTGCACAGATTGCTTCCTTGGTCTCACCAAGACTGGAGACAATCAAATCTATTTGCAAAGATGGTATTGTCTGGTCAACACTTTTGGCATAAAACAAAAGGATCCCTTGCTGTGGCCATGCTTTTTGTGGTCTCAGCTGCAGGACTTGTGCTGATAGGTAGATACTGTCTATGTCATATATCCATGCCCAAGTGTCATCCTGTCTGTGACAGCTGGATGACAGAGGTCATAATCCATTTACTGAGGTTTGGGTGAGAAAACCAAGATTAATTTCTCTAGCATGTAACATTTCATAGTGACCCGGCTGGAAAAGAAGGAAGGGAGGAAGGAAGGGAGGAAGGAAGGGAGGAAGGAAGGAAGGAAGGAAGGAAGGAAGGAAGGAAGGAAGGAAGGAAGGAAGGAAGGAAGGAAGGAAGGAAGGAAGGAAGGAAGGAAGGAAGGAAGGAAGGAAGGAAGGAAGGAAGGAAGGAAGGAAGGAAGGAAGGAAGGAAGGAAGGAAGGAAGGAAGGAAGGAAGGAAGGAAGGAAGGAAGGAAGGAGTGCCAACAAATTATATTGGCCCAGTTTGACCTCACCATGCTCTTTGAAATATTGGCATATTTTGATAGTCTTGAGGCATCTACTCTACACAGCCTTGCCTCAGCATAAAACAAGAATGGCAGCTTTAGTATCAGGACCTTAGCCCTGAGTTAAGGATGGGTGCTGAGAGCAGACCCAGAATCACTGTTCAGGCACATCCTTTATCTCACATTCAGGTGCTGCGCTGATTTTCTAGAGGAAAATGCAATGAGGGGCTGTTCTTAGTCCCAGGAACTTGAAAGTCATAGAAACAGTGTGATTCCAGGAACATGTACTGTGTGATTCAGCCTACATTTGCCCCAGAGCAGAGGTAAAATTGCCCTTTCTTTCCCAGCAAGAGCCACTGCAGCCATGGCAGACTGGGTGTGAGCTTCCAGCATGACTACCCACAGTTCATGAGGGCCAAAAACAGAGGCTGCAAGTTCTGGTACTCCTGCTGTTATCTGGGACTACCCTGACCTGAGTCTGGGACAATCATGGGTTTTGCTTTCAAAGAAATAATGGAGGAGCTTCCAGTCATCTCAGCATTTCTTTCAGATTAAACAATATTATTAATCATTAGTAGTAGTTATATGCACTCCCAAAGTAACAGAGTGATACTTCAGCAGAACAAAGCAGAAATACATTATTTCTACAATAATAGGCCAGTTCAGATTCCCTGTAGGGTCAGACAAATGAGGAAACCCAATTTGTTGCAGCAGGACAGAGGAACATAGGACATCATAGCTGGCACTGTGTTGATGTTTGTGATACAGCTTCAGGAAAGAAAACACATCAATCAGTATGCATTTTATCATGGCCTGATATTCCCAGGACAGACTTTACTTCAAGAAGTAAATAGCATGAGGCTTGTGCCTGAAGCTTGCCTCAGAGTGGAGACTTTTGGAGTTGCAGCTTCTTGATAAGAGGAGACCTCAGCTCCTCATTTACTGCTGCCTTCACCTCTCTGGGAGGGGTGGCCACCCTTTCTGCAGCAGAGATGCCAGAGCAGTTGCACTGACAGGCAGGTCCCTAGGGACAGGTAGTGCTCAGCAGGCAAGGCAGGCAGCCCATGCCAGCAGCAGTTGCCTGCACCAAGGGAGTCACACAGAAGCCAGGCTGAGGCTTATGCATCACCTGTGCCTTGGCTCAGTTCTGTCATCCTCGTGGCTGCACCAGGAGGAGGTACCAGCTTCCTTTGTGCCAGCAGAGAAAAAGTCATGATGTGAACTAATATGAACCAGTTGATATCATGTGAGAAATCCTTTGTGTGTTTAGGTGAGAAAATAGACCCCAGTTTTTTAAGGACAGAGGTGGAGTCAGGAATTAACTGTGAGAATAAGTGCCAAGAGAACCAGTGGGGTTTTTTATCTCTTCATGTACATTTGATTCAAGCATCTTCCAGTCAAGCTCTCAAATAGCTATACTCAGGGTGGGGATAAGTGGGTGAAATTCAAACTTTTTTTTTGTCAGGTGGTCAGATGAGGTAATTCCCTCTGTCCTGGGCTCATAGTTTAGAAATCAGTGTCCAGTACCAAGTGCCTTCTTGAGTAGCTGTGTTACAGAAGGATAAAACCAAGCATTTTAAAGCATTATCACTGTGAGCAAGGAATGTGTGATGCTACATCCTAAACTTCAGTCAATGGTGTCCCAAACTGCAAACTGTGGCTGCCCTATAAAGCCTCTGTACAGCTGTAGCTGCCAGAACAGGACCCAGCTGTATCTCTGTAATCCAATAATCCAGTATCACCCCCATAGCTGGCCTGCCTCCTCTCACACCATCAGACAGGCAACAGAAGCTACCTCACCATAATTATGAAAAGGCATGGACACAGTCATCAGATAGGAGCAGATATGTCTCCATCTTACTGGAGCTATGATATTCCAACACGTGTTCCATGAAATGTTTTTTCAGATGTCTCACAGGAGACTATTTCCCAGTCCGGTTGTGGGAAGGAATCAGCTGCCTGCTGGCCATGAACTGCTTTTCCAAGGTATTATGTAGACAAGGTGACCAACTTTGATTAATAGCACAGGGAAACTGGTGCTGTATAACCCTGACAAAGTTGACTTTTATAAGGGATTTGCAAAATGACCATGGTTTGAGCAGCTGCTTCCACCACCCTGAACTGCACTACCTCAGCCTAGCCGTGGCTTTTCCCTTAGTGATCCACCTTCTCATTATGCCTAAGTGATTTGACCACAGAAGGTGACCAAAAATGCCAATTTTCTAACATTTTGGTGTAGAACCCATGTAGCTGTCATTTTAAGCTGAGATTTTCCAAGTTGCAATGTTGGGGCCAGTTTCTCTGTGTCCTCAGCTGTACTCAGTTAATGACCTGAGACTTGCACCAACACACAGCAGCTACAAAATGCATTTCAGGCTTATGGACACTGTCTATCTGTGATGCTGCAAAACTGCAGACTGAGGGCTCTGACCAACATGGTAGTCAAATACCTGTGTGGGAACAAATAGGATAGTGTGAGAAGGCTTGATTATGGACAGGGTTTTTTTGGGAGAATTAAGGAAAAAAATATCCTGCAGTGGTCAAAACAGATGTTATTTTGAAATTGCTCATCCTGAAATGCAGTTATGGCTCTGCAGATCTGGGCCAGGGAATGCTCTACTCTCTTCTATACAGTTACCAGGGAAATTAAATAGGAGGTTGTTGCTATTTTAAGACTCAGAATTAAAAATAAAAGTTCTGGTTTACTGCAGCACAAATTTGTAGGGATTCTCCAGGCTGGGCTTTTGAAACAGACTGAAAAGTGTGGGGTGGCTTTTTTGGGTTGGTTTGTTTTGTGGTTGTTCTTTCTTTCTTTCTTTCTTTCTTTCTTTCTTTCTTTCTTTCTTTCTTTCTTTCTTTCTTTCTTTCTTTCTTTCTTTCTTTCTTTTTTTCTTTCTTTCTTCTTTTTTTTTTTTTTTCATGTCAAAAGTAAAGTTAGGCTCTGATTTTCTGATGAGGAAAAATTGTAGTGGAAATGTGTGCCCCTAACCTCGTCTGCAGTATGAAGTGAAAGAAAAATGTGCAGATGCTGTTCAGCTCTACCTTAGTCAAAGGTGTTGCAAAAATTTTAATGGCATGAGTACTTTTCTGCTGTTAAATTACTTGATGCCCTATTTGTAACACCTGGTAGTTACTCTGACAGCTACACACTTGATACAGTGAAGTCTCCAAAAGAGGTTTACAGTGGCTCGCAAGGCTCAAAGATGTGCTGGGGCTGAAGAATCAGAGCTTCAAACAGGAATTTCTGTGACATGAACCAAGAGCATTCCCCTCCTTTCTTTCCAGGAAGTCTGTTTTCTTTTTCATTACATACCTAAAAAGTGCTCAAATGTTGCTCAGAAGCAAGATATTGGGGCAGGGATCTAGCATTAAACAGTGAGGATAAATGTGGAGAAGCAGGGCTGTTTACTATACAGATTTATTGCTCCATGTCCCTGCAGGAAAAGCAGTGGTGAGAAAAACCCTTCCCTAAGTTATATTTTGATAACTTCATAAAATTAATAACATAGTATTATATCCTGAAATTCACTTGCAGTTTCTCTGAAACTTGCTCTCTGCTCTGCAATGGCACATTGAGAGCATACTCTGCCATTGCTGCTCCAAGTCACAGGAATGAATGATCTCCTGTGGTGAACCAAATCTTCATTGCATTG
This sequence comes from Phylloscopus whistleri, assembly GCA_017589585.1. NCBI lineage: Eukaryota > Metazoa > Chordata > Aves > Passeriformes > Phylloscopidae > Phylloscopus > Phylloscopus whistleri. The sequence goes on along the minus strand of JADMLD010000683.1, from coordinate 3,689,811 downwards.
AAAGCATATCAAATGCCAGAAGTCCTTGGTGGGTTCTGTTTAAACAGAGGGACAAGGGTAAGAAGAGCAGATTGTTTATGAGGCACTGCTGAGGAGTGACTCTTCTCTGCAGGGACATGCTACCTTGGCTGACTCCAATGATGACTGGGGTAGCAGGGAGTTAAATGGTGTCACTGGCAGAGCACAAGACTCTTGGAAACAGAATAGCCTCTCAACAGAGCCAGACACAGCCCACAAGGCCATGCACTGCAGGGCAGCTGGTGTAGCTGGGCACCACCAAACCTGGAGGTCCAGCAGTGCTGTGCCCTGAACTCATGTCAAAAGTGACAGAAGTCATCTTCAAATTCTGCCTCAGACTTCTGCCATCCTCCTCTCTCTCCCTGCCTGTAGCTACAAATGTAACACAGGGACTTGTGTCTGTCAGCTTTGCAAAATATTTACCATAAACATCTCAAATTGATTCTTGCTAGAAACGCCACAAGGGGGAAGAATTGGGTTATTTACAGGGCAGCATTTATTTAAAACATTTGGTTTGTTCAGTAGAATTAAGACTGAGATTGCTCTTCAAACTCTTTGTTAAGAGAGGTGGGGAAGAAAAGAGGACATAGCATGAAGGGACAGCATGAAACTAATCCCTAAACCCCAAGGAAAACTCAGTCAAAAAACAAATTTTGTGTCTAGATGGGGCATACTAAAGTTTTGCATTGTATTGGTTAAAAAAAATCCAGCCCATGCCAAGTCAATCCCTTTCAAAAGGGTTCTCAAGCAAACTTTTTTTGTTAAGCTTTCCATTGTTCAGCAATGAGTTTAACAGGCTGCCCAGCTCTACACCTGATAGTACTTCCTCTGGCTTTAATAATAAACCACTGAAAGTAGCCACAGTAAGGTTGTGCCATGGCAGCACAGCTAATCAAAGTGCCTGCAGGTTCACTGGGTTCAATTCTTGTTTAAAAAGTTTTTTCCTTATCACTCTAATGGCATCGAAGCACCTTGGTGGAAAGTGGAAATCCCAGTCATCCATGCCAGGTTCATTTCAAGGCAGCAGCAACGCTTTGCCAGCAGAGCTGCGCCTTGTGCTAACACTGTGCTCCAGAACACATCCATATCATGCTGTGGTGCTGGGTTTTTACAGAAAGGAGGCAGAGGCCAAAACAAACTATGTGCTTCAGGTTAGCACATGGACTTTGCAACCACAGAGCCCTAAGTGCTCGTAATGTGTGTGTGGGTGTGTGAGCACTGTTGTGCTTATGGGTTGACAGGATGAAGACATGCTTCCGTGACAGTGTCGTTTGGATGCTCTTGGATGTCTGAGCAGTACAGGGAGACACTATAATGAAATACAGAGTGCGAATTGCTTTAAAATAGCCCTGGATGTTCCCAAATTTTTGCCTGGGTGGTTTGAAAAGTACTGAACCAGCATTCCTAGGAAATGAATAAACTGTTTCATCCTGATCAGGAAGGCAAACATAACATTTTCTCTCCTCAGGAAGTAACAAAAACTGACTTCATACTGCAAAACATAATGAGGAGTGTTTGTCATAAGTTAAAAATCTATTAACTCCAGCTGTTCCCCTAGTCCTGGAAGCTTCATTTTTCAATGAAATTTTTTTTTCCCTTACAGGAACATTCCAGAAAAGACTTCCCTTTCATTGACAGTTGTGGAAAGTCAAATTGGATGGAGCATAATTTTCCAAGTCAGTAGACAGGCTTTCTGATGATCCCTTAAAATAAGTAGCTAAATGAGAATTTAGCCTAATTTTTGCAATTAGAAAATTAACAAATGAGACTTTTCTTTTCTTTTGAACAGAAGTCCAGCCTCTATTTTAGAAGCTGTCTTCTGGTTTGCTAAGGAACACTTTCTCTCATCAATACATCATGCTGAAATATGCAGGGGACAAACCAACCTCTGGCATGAACCATACTAGCCTTAGGGTGTCTATGGAGTAAAATATTTATTTATCTAACCAAGAAAGTATCTCACTAACCAGAGCAGATGGAACATTACAGGATTTGGCTTCTCCATCTTCCAGTCTGGATCTGCTTCCTCTTTATCTCAGGAAAGTCTTCTGGTTGTGTCTTTCCTCCATGCAGGCATTAAAGATGCCTTGAGTCCCCTTTGAAGATGAAGAGTTGCCTTATTGGTAGAAGGCATGTTAGGGCTCTGGATCTCCAGTTCTGCTGTTTATTCCATATGGACATTGCAGTAAACCTGTGTGATGATGAAGACTGGAAATTAAATACAAACCGTGCACCCAAGCAGTCAATCTGACAGAATTCTATTTACTGTGGAAAAATGTCCCACATAGAGCCTGTTCGGGTGGAAACAAAATGATTTCATAGTTTCTGGAGTTCCTAATTCCTATTTATATCTATGTCTCCCAAGAAAAAAAAAAATCAAAATTCTAGTGGGATTTTTAAGACAGAGTTGGAGCCAGCCAGCCATCAGAAAAAATCATGTCACTCCTGAGAGCAAGCACAGCAAGAAGCAGTGTGAAGGGTAATGGGTTCTGTGCCCAGCTCTAATAATGCCAGCACATGGGTGAGTTTAGCAAAGGAACACAGTAGTAGAAACTCACCTGTACTGCAGCAAATAAAAATTAAATTCACAGAACAGTTTGGTTGCTAGCAGTTATTCACACATTGTGAATAAATAACTGTGTCAACAGGAAAGAAGACAAGAGAATTTGCAGTTAAATCTCATTTACACATTCTTCTTTTAAGAAATGTAAACCCAGAATAATTTCTTAAAACCTATTCATGAGATTTCCTGAAATATTCCTGAGATTTCCCTCTATCTAGCATTTATTTGAAGAATCCACAACTGCAAATTTGATCCATTATTTCCCAGCAGTGCAAGTCTCATAACAAATTAAAATGCAATGTTTCACAAGTTTTGTCATCTTCTAATGGTGGTGTAACCAAAGGATTACATGTTTTCAGCTACAGTGCTGAATTTAGGTTCTGCATTACCTGTATTAAAGAGTAAGTTAAATGCATTGATTTGCATGATAAATGGAAGAGGGCTTTTTCCCCTCAGTTTCCTTAGGCTGCACCTTTCTTGTAAAGCTAATACTTGTCACAAGCTGCAGTAATAAGCAGCACTTGCCCACAAATACATTTTTCTGATGTCATGGATTTGGATTTAGTGATCCTGCTTTGGAATACGTTACTACAACTGAATTCAATTTAGGAAAGTAATTAAAATTACTATTTTTAAACTGCAACCAGTGCTCTGTAAAAAAAAAGCACAACAATTTTGCAATCAACATTTGCACAAAATGTTCCAGAAAATAATAAAGTATTTTTCATTAAAAAGGTTCAAGTAGGATTTTAAAACATCCAAATATGCATTACAGCTTGGATCTTGACAGCTTTCCTCCAGGAGTCAAAAAAAAAAGCAACAAAAGATCACTGGCCTTCTCTCACTATCTCTAAATCATGGTATACTTGAGAAAATCCCAAATCTGGAAGTATTTAAACAGAACACAGAAGAAGACTCAAATAATGGCCGGGCATCTAACCTGACGTCACATTCAATGTGGTTTGTGTGGGTGGTGTCAAGACCATGTGGTGTCAAGTCATGAAAAATATTTAGTATAAGACAGCCCTGATTTCACCCACTGAAGAGTTTAGGCAATAAAAGTAGTTTGCACATACAGAATCTTAGAATCATGGATTCATTGAGTCAGAAATGGCCTTTAAGTTTATCAAGTCCAGCTGTTAACCCAGCACTGCCTAGGCCAGCACAAAACCATGCCCCTAAGTGTCACATAGAATGATGGAATGGTTTGGGTTGGAAGATTGGGTTAAAGATCATCTAATTTCAATCCCCCTGCCATGGGCAGGGATGCCACCCACTAGATGAGGTTGCTCCAAGCCACATCCAACCTGTCACTGAACAGTCCAAAGCATCCACAACTCTGGGAAACCTGTGACAGTGCCTCACCACCCTCAAAGTAAAAAAATTTCTTCCTAGTATCTAATCTAACTCTAATCCCAGTTTGAAGCCATTCCCCCTTGTCCTATCACTAGGGGATAGTCCTTGTAGATAGTCTCTCTCTGTGTCTCTTGTAGGCCCCCTTTAGGTACTGGAAGGCTGCTATAAGGTCTCCCCAGAGCCTTCTCTTCTCCAGGCTGAATAACCCAAACTGCTCCAGCCCTCTGATTATCTTTGTGGCCCTCTTCTGGGCTTGTTCCATTGTTACATATAAGTAACACTTTACAATAGAAGGGACTTGTAAAACATGGTTCAGGCCTTGCTATTCTGACTAAATTAACCTGTTAAGTTCCCATGAGAAAGAATCATAAGAATGAGAATCAGTTTGCATAAAAATCTATTCTTGTAAGAAGGCAGTTTGCACCTGTAAAAATAAGATGTCTATCCCATGAGAATCTGTGAAGAAAAATGTAAACTATCTAGGAAAAGAAAAGTTTGGTAGACATGTACACTAACCATTACCAACCAATGAACTGAGTTTCAATGGACTGCTGGCCAATTGGATTCATACACGGTGCCTTCTGATATTCCTATAAATATCAGCTATGTGAAAAAAGATTTGGCTATTCTGCAGGAAGAAACAAATGTCCTGGCCGTCTTTATTGCAATATTCCAACATTCCTTCTTATGCTGAGGGCCCCAGAACTGCAGGCAGTACTCCAAGTGGAGTCTTACAAGAGTAGACTAGAGGAAGAGAATCACCTCCTTCAAGCCACTGGGCATGCTGCTTTTGATAAGATGAAAGAAATACAGAAGATCATGCTAAGATTGGTAATCTTAGATTGATGATCTAGACCTCTTGGTAAACTGGAACTATTCACTGAAAATAGTTTCAACACAAACCTGAAAAGTTCCTTATAAAGGAAGAAGAGAAACAAGCTAGGCACTATGCTAGGGAACAAACAAGCAAACAAAATGACCAAACAAGCAAACAAAATGACCTGAAGAGTTCAATCATGACAAAAAAGTTGTCATGGTTTCATGGTGACACTTCATGAGAAAATGCATAAGGTTTGTATTATCTCTAGTGGTGTACATATGGTGCTACAGTAACAGTGGCTGGAAAATGAAGCCAAAGTAATTAATGTGAGGCATCAACTATATACCTATAACCTGCCTTCATGTATGTGCACGTGTATGTGTATGTGCCTATCCTAACATAAACCCAACAATCCAGAACATGCTGCACGGTAAGACAGATTCTCCATCTCTGTGGTCTTTACTTTCTTCCAGAAACCTGATATAAACATATTACTTTTGCATCAGAAATGAATGTAATACAGGAATAGTGGATGAGGTGTAACGGCCTGTTGTTTTACAGGAAGCCACATTTGAAGATCTAATAATTCCTTTAAATCACTGAAGCAATAAAATACCCTGTAAGCAGGAGTATCATCAACCATTATTCAAAAAGCTGATCTCAAGCTAAATATTCAGTCAGCATAAATGGATGCCCCAAAATTATTCTCTGGAAACACCATGATATAGGAAATTGTGGTCACATATTTAGAGACCCTCTGTTCCTCTGTGCCCAGTGAGAGATTAACTCATGGATCTACCATTAATTTTTTGTCTGTGTGTCTTTTGTCCTGTGGCTGATGAAATAGCTTAGATAGGTCTGTACTGAGTCAGGGACTGCCCACTGCATGGCAGAAGGCTGCAGAAGCTTTTTACGAGAGTCAGTTTCTTATAGATTTTATTTCCACATATTGATTTAATTAAAAAATTTACATGTGAAAATCACAAATGCAATTTGTCAAATCTAAACAGGTTTTCCATTTAAATGGCCAAGGAGCAGAGATGTGGAGAAAGGCAAAAGATAAAAATCAAAGGAAATAGGCTATAAACTGCATTGTCCTCAGTGTGTTACTAAACAATCTTGTCAGGGTTCTTCCTGCCTATTACCTTAACGTCATGCAGCAGCAACAGTAATCCTTAAGAATATAAATCTTTATTACATCTACTAAAGGGCTGACAAATATGATGGACCCAAAAAGGCCAAAATGTAAGCACTTGGAAATCACAGGTGCAGAAGACCAGAATCTTTCTTCATGTAGGCAACATGATTGCAACGGCAGCAGCTGACATCCTTTAAAAATCCAGGCCATCGTGCACTCTGGTATCTGCTTATGTCTTTAAATATTGCCTCAACATGCTTTAGGTTTGGCAGTGCTAGAGGGGTCTGGCTCGATGGGCGTACCCAGAGTATGATATCACCATTTTAAAGAAGACTTTCACAGGGTAGGAAGTTAATGAAAGCTCAAGGCTGAAGCTGGATTTCACAGGCAGATAGTAAAACCCAGCAGCCAGGAGATGGAGCAAGTTCAGAGCCAGTTTCCGCCTGCTCCTGTTTTCCTGATTGCAGGCTGTACTAGAAATGCTACTGAGGGAACTGATCCAGACATTCAAGGCAGAAAAAAGCAATTTGGATTGTGGTGCAGCACAGGTACATAGTAAAACTGTCAAACTCCACTGAGCTATTCCCCCTTTGCTGGGTCCCAGTTATTTCTATATTTTATTTTGCAGAACACTCAAGTTCACTATCATTTTACAAACTTTTTATGTCAGAAAGCCTCTCTTCTTTGAGGTCATTTTATTCAGTCAATGTAAATGTCAGCTGCCAGTTGTAAGTATTATGATGTATATGGAGCTGTCAAGGAGTGAGGGGGAAATTATGCAGGCAGCTCACTTCTGTCTTAGCTCTCAGGAAAGGTCAGCTGAGCCTTTCAAAAAGGGCTGTCAAAGCCAAAGCATCTTTCAAAATCCATTCTGTAGAAACAGTGCAAGAAAGCACATGCTTTAAAGCCAGCTAATGTAGAATGAAGTGACTTGTTTCTTTTTCTGATGTCAAAAAGCTCCATTAGTGACTACCAGTAGTGCAAGAACCCAAGGCAGCAGAGAACGGACAGAGAATGCTCCAGTAATTGCATGCAGCTGCATTTTGTTTGCTTTGGGGATTGAATTTTTTAGCCTTCTGTTTGACCTAACTTATATCTGAGCAAATTTGTTCCTCTGATGAACATCCCCACATATCCCCATTTCACATCCTCCCTGAGCTGCCAGGACATGGAGTGGCTCTCAACCCACAACCTGGATGGGAACAGAGGAAGATCAGGATGTACAGCACACAGCTCTAAGAGTGAGGGGAAGATTTTGTCTTGGTAAGCTTGACAAAAGAATATGGCATGTATGACTGAGAACACTAAGATTCAATGCACTTAGGTGTGGAGAGACTGACCAGAAATTTTATAAGTGCAAAAAAGGAGATCTCTTCACAGAGGTTTGGCTCAAATCACAAAAATACTTAGGTGCCTAATTCCTGAGGATATCAATAGTGATCAAATAGTTAAATGTTCTGCCAATTACATAAAAGAAGCAGAAAGAAATTACCTCAGCTCTCCTATAGGAATTGCTCATGCAGTTCTGTGAAAATCTCCCAAAAGGGGATAAGATTAAAGCAGGAAATGCAAATTCCAGGTGAATGCCATGAAAAGCTTCTAGATATCCAGAAGTACTCTCTCAAGAGCATCCCAGCCTAGAAATGCTCTGTTTCAAGCATTCTGAGTTCCAGACTAATAATTCCATCTTCTATTTTTTCCTTCAACCCAATTAACAAATCAGGAAACCATCACATCTCCCTGAAGACATCTAAAAGAGACAAGAGACTCACTTACTATTGCTGCTACATATATCTATATACAATACTTCAAGAAAACACAAATGAGCAGGGCTGTATGAACTCTGTTCACATCAATATTTACTGTTCCAGCTCCTCCTTATCCAGATCCGCATTATTAAAGAAATGGGCTCTGTCCCCAGCAGGATACAAGTGAAACCATACAGGAAGAGTGAGTCCCTCCCTCCCGCTCCTGGTGTTCTGATCTGAGGGGAATGCTGAGCCAGACAGCATGATTGCAGATCCTTGTCCCTTTCAGCAGAGCAACCATTTCTATTTTTAATTTATTGGTGTGCTCAGCTGTTCTTTTTCCCCTTAGCCCATGCCATGCTGGGATCTCAGTTTCTCAGTCCTGCCTACAAAATTCAGACAGAAAACACCAAGACAGAGATGTGCCAATTGAGAAGGAGTTTCATATGCATTTAAGGCAAGTATTGCTATGGGACAAAGTCCTAAGTAACAATGTGAGGTACTTGGAGATTGAAGAGTTTGTTTTCACTGCTGATTTTGATTCTGCCATAGAAAGTCTTCAGGAGCAGAAGCGTGTGAAGAGAGACAAAAGACCACTGCCAGAATACATTTTGGATGAGGTTATTGTATCTTGGAAAGTTCATGGCTTGTTTACCCATGAAGTTGTTTACCCTTTGACACAGGTTTTGTCTTTGCTAAGGTATATTGAAAGCTTGGAAGACTTGACAGAAATTATGCTTGTGAGAGAGACAGAAATGCTGATTCTTTGGTTCCTCAACCCTTTGCCTTCAGCTATGCCACCTCTGGCCATCCCAGCAAGTTGGACATCTTCCTGCAGGAAGCAGAAATGGTCACCATAGTTCCTTATCTTCCATCTGGAAGCGTAACACCTGCAAGGGCTTGAGAGAGCTACCTATAATTTGCCATGGTTTCCTGCAAGGTGCTGGACAACTCCACCACCCACCTATGCAAATCTTCACCTCCTCACCCATAAAATGGGACAAGGAGTGTTTACCCACCTCATACCCTGCCTCTTTTAAAGTCATGCTTGTGTAGGATGTACTTTAACTTAAGAGTTCATCCAAATATCAAGCCTTATCCTTTCCCTTTAGCATGCCTGTTCTGGATACTTATCCCCAAACAATTTTATCTGGAATTCAGTGATCCTCTGCTTTACTTATTCTCTGGGAACAGAGCAGATAGAGCATCCTTATCTCCTCTGTCCCTCTCCTTTTTTTTCATTTCCTCATTCTCCCTTTCAATGACTTTGAGCACAGCATGAGCCTTCTCTCAAAACTATGGTTTCATGACAATTAGTACCAGGCCTGAGCACTACCTGTCCAAAAAGGACAGATGAGATCAAACTGTCATGTTCCTGCCAAATCAGCCCAAGCCCATAGCAATGGTTTCTGGCAGCCTGAAGCTTTCACATGAGCTTCATCTGAGGGAGAACAGGCAGCACCTGATGTGGTGTGAAGTTAAAACTGCTGATAAAAGCTGAACCTTTCAATGTCCTTTGAATGAAGGCAAGACGGAGATTTTTAACTGTCAGATTGGTTTCAGGGAGCTGGAGAGAGCTTTTGGTCTAGAGGTAGAATCCCAAACTTTCCTAGTCTTAAAGGTTTTCTGCAGACTTGCCCGTGTAAACTCACCAGCTCCTTCCTTCTCTTCTCCCTGCCTCTTTCCAGTGGTGGGCTGCACCCTTTCCCACATGCCTACCTGGCAACGCTGCTGTGAGGGTGAGAATGGGTGATGAAGAAAAGCAATGCAGGGCAGAGAGCATTGGAAGGATTTCACTGACAGTGCAACATATGAAATTTTATGTAGCTGTTGCTCTCTCTATAATTAAAAAAAAAAAAAAATGATCAGGACATTGATTCCAATGGCACTGGTTAAAGCAAGTGCTGTACTGGTTCATGGAGGTGAGTGCATAAAAGTCTCTGCCAGCTCTGGGGCACTGCTTTTGTAACTTAAAGGAAATCCAAAATTGCACAATCCTACAGCTCTGACTTATTGTAAAGATGGACTTTTAGAATTATATATATATATATGTGTATATATATATATATATATATAATTTAGGGTAAAGAGTTGTTACTAAGAGAAAATTTTCATATAGATTAGTTCTGTGGATGATTTTGTAAGCTTATTTAAGAAGGGAAATTAATCCATTCAAGATGACCACTCAGCCCTTTCTCAGAAATAAAATGAAACATCCAATCACATTTTGACAGTAGGAAATAATATTTGTGTTGCAAGCTGGTCTGGCTGAAAGAGAGTTAATTTGTTAGCTATTCCCATGTCTTTCAGATGTTCTGATACACTTAACACAGTGAAAATACTGCAGACCACCCTTTTATGATAATCTGAGAGAACAAGCCACCACTTTACCTGGTTCTGTGTGCTCTCTCTGCATTTCCCTGACCTTGAAAGTTGCTTTGCAATTTTTTTGCAAAGAATCCAAAAGCTAGCAAATATGTGGGCTGCCTTGGTAGAGTCTCTGCAGTGTGGGGGTGTGTGTGCTTGTACAGAGAGTATCCTGAGCAGGCAGTTTTTATGTCCTTCTGGCTCTGCTTGTGCTCTGACAGCATTGATGGAGTAAATAAGTCTGAACAAAGGTCTTGTCTACAGTTTGTGCAGGACTTTTCTACAGCAGGGACCCTTCTGACCATCATTTTCTTCAGAGAGCAAACCAACATGGACAAAACTGCCATGGAGTAGGATCTTCGGTGTAAAGGTCAGGTAGACGTGAAAGCAAAAGCTGTGGGGATAAAGGGAAAAACAATTCTCCATGACAATAACAGGTAAGACAAGAAGAAGCTGTTTTAAAAGAAGTTCAATATTATATATCCTGTTTAGCCTTTGGAGAACAGTCTCCCAATATCAGGGATAACAAGGCATGGGAAGGGAGCTGTCTGAGGCAGCTCAAGTCTGGCTGATCTTGTCTCGATATTTGAGATTCTTCCTGAAGCTGCTCCCATCTCTATTTCCTAGCACTTTATGAGCTATTGCAGAATGCAGATAGCTTTTCCTGATATCAAACTATCCTGAACAGTGAAGCTGTCCTCTATTTCAGGCCTTGTGCCATACAATTAGAATTTTTATTTTATTCAACCTCAGAGCATCTGGGAATTTCCCAGGCTGTTCTGTGTGCAAGTATGCACACGGAACAGCCTGGGAAATGTGTCATTCACTTATGCCTGTACTTCCCAGGGAGTTCCTGGCTTGGCAGGTAGTCATGTATTAACCAACTAGCAAAAGTCCACAGAAAGTATAGCTAAGGTCCATGTCACCTTTGTATGGCCATATAGCTCACACAAGCCATTCAGCTAATCAGAGAAGCAGTGACAGCTCTATAGCACTCTGGCAAAGCCACAAACTCACAGGCTTCCTTCAGAGGAGAAGCTGAGCTAGCCCAGTGCTTTCCAAGTTACTTTGTGTTGTGACATGTTCAGACCAGGCTTTTCCCACAACAGAAGGAGACCTTTTGTTCTCACTTTCCTTAGCTTGCTTTTCCTTCTGTGAACCCCTCAAGAATGGTGCACACAGTTGACCCTAGATGCTGCCATGGGAGACACCTAGTTCAGATTACATTTATGAGCTAATTGGAGATACCAGGATGCAGAAGGAGAAGAAATGGACCGGCAGTTTCCATGGCAATTCCCTAGTCTATTAAAAATAATCAATATAACTATAGTAACGAATTGCAACTTGTTAGCACAAAGCAGAGAAGCAGGGAGTGGGTTCATGCTGTCCACAATATATCAACATGGTGCTCCTGGGATACTGAAATGGAAACAGCAAAACAGAAAACTGCATTTGACCTGATTTTTAATTTCTAAAATGTTTCCTCATCCAGAAACATTCCTGACATGAGCAGGAATTGCTTGTTATCACTGTCTCTGAAAAACAATTTCCTAGCAAGCATGTGCATGAGCAGAGTATTAGGACATGGGCTGTGGCAAAGGTACAGCCTGGTCCTACACAGAGTTTACAGTCTGTTTCAGTCACTGCATCTCCATTTCTGATGAGATGCCAGAGCTCAGGCTGTTTTCCAAGAGCAATTACATCAGTAAGAGAAGACCTATAAAACCAGATTAATATCTCAGGAAATTTGTTTTATGACATTATAACCTTGATAGTTATGAAGTAAACAAAGCTGTTTTCACATCTGTAAGCAGAGAGTTTCAAGAGCTAAATATGCTGAGAATTTTTGCTCTTAGTATTGGTACTATTTTTTTCTTGTTCCATAGAGCTCATTAGATCCATGCTCCATTTTAATGTTGTTAAGTGATTTTCATTACATCTTCATGGAACAAATGCCATTTTTTCCTACTGGATATCCAAAAGAGCTTGCTGCTTGGGTCATCTGATCTTTACAGAATTTTACTTTCCTTCTGTCTTTAAAGGAGTCATTGCCGTGGTCAAATGCCTCCCCATGCAGCACCACAGGCAGGTTTTCACCACCCCTCTAGTATGTTTGCAGGGCTACCACAACCTCACTGGATACTGGCATATATACCTCTTTGAACATGACACCAAAACGTGGCTTTTCAATGTCACATGCAGTAAACAAGATATTTAAAATGCTGGAAGAGAGTACTTAGTTGCTGTATTAGCTAATGAATGCTTTTTAAAGCTTTCAACAGAGAAATCCCGTAGGAGGAGAGCTCCAGTGCGTGGTGTCAGTCTGTGCCATCTGCTGAACTCATCCAGCAGCAACCTCTGCTCTGGGGTGCTAAAACACAGCAGCTTTTGTTAGGGATGTGCATCCCCATGGTCGGTAGCAGAAAGGCACTGGCACAGCTGGCAGTGGCTTTCCATACAGATGGCAGTACCAGGCAGGGAAGGGTTTGTCCAGCCTGCGATCAGCCACACTCCCCACCTGTCCTTGGTACACATCTCAGGGCAGACGTCCTCCCAATGATGGGGTGGGGGCACAGAGAGGGTGGGGGCACGAAGAGGGTGGGTTGCAGGGTATGTGGTGGAAGCACACATGGCACCAACCGATGCCAGTGGCAGAGCCCCTGCAGTCCATCAGGCTGCCTTGCCTCTGCACTGCAGCCATGGCTGTGCCTTCCTGCCACACCCCTTCTCCCCTCTGGGCTTCAGCTTAAAGCCTCCAGGGACAGCAGCTGCAGGAATGAACCAAAAAACCCCACCAAAAGGGTCATGTGCATCTCTTTTTTATGTGCAGCCTTCACTTCCCTGTGTGAGGAATGGGACAAGCTGTGAACTGAAAAGCTGGAATTCAAACACTCGGCTTAAGGAGCATAGAAGAGATTAAAAGCAGTGTCACATCATCAGGTGAAGCTCATGCCAGCAACACACCTGATGGAAAAGCTTCCCCTGGTGTCAGCCTTGCTCTCACTGCACTGCTTGCATGCAGTAAAGTCTCTGCTCCGTGAATTTGGCAGTGTGGTGGACGCAGAGTTAGCTGCTTTAGGGGCTGAATTCCCTTGCCTTGGTTCAGCCTGTGAGGCAGGAGAAGCCAAGCAGTGGGAAGTGGCTGGAAACCAGCCAACCCCTTTCCAGCTGGCCCGTGCCTGGCGGGGACCTCTGGTCACCCAGGCAGGGTGGGGAGACATTGCTCCCATCCCAAGAGGGAGTCTCCTCCTCCCCTCACTCCCACTCTGGGAGTGCAGCCCCTCCAGCAGCACTGCAATAGCAGGCTGGCTAAATCCACTGGAGAATCTGCACCTTGGCTCCCTACCTGTTACCCAGAGATGTACAGCACAGCAAGTATGTACAGCATCCAAGCACTACTCCATCCATCAGCAGGCAGTACTGCAAACACAGCTTGGTTAATTCCTTATCACACTTACTACACTTATCCTCCCCAGTGACAGTTAATAAACAAAAAATACTAGAGTGATCCTTTAAAAATAGTTCTGCTATAAGAGCATGTGGTTGTAATTACTTTATGAAGAAGTCTATTCTTTTTCTTTCCTTCCATCTCTGTGTAATAGGAAATGTGCCAGTTTTCAAGCATTCTGCTTCATTACTGTTGGAAGGAAGTTTCCAAAATTTAGAGTTTGTTTAACACAGGTTCCTGATTTCATCCTAAGAGACCCTCAAAAGCTGGGCTGGAACAGATCTGCATGAACTGAAGTTTCTAAAAGTCCTGGGCAGTTTGTTGCTTCACTTTCCTTCTTTATCTAGCTCTATTACACTAATGTGCTGCATGTTTTCTTTCCCTTTTTCATTTTATGATTCTTCTTATACAAAGCCCAGCATCCCCTCACCTTCTACCCATTATATTTTCTCTTTTGCCCACAACTTTCCTGTCAGTCCCCATGCTGTCTCTACTGCTGGTCTGGTCCCCAGGTGCCTCTGTCACCCCAGACAATTCCTTTCCTTTCTCAGCACCCCTTCTGGGTGTTTGAAATCATCCTCTCTCTTTATTTCCCCTCTTCTGTCATCCTTTCCATGTTTTCCCATGTCACCATCTTTTCCCCTTCCTATCCTCTTCTTTACCGTGTCCCCCAGCTCTCCATCCCTCTGCCCTCCAGCATCCCACTTTATGCCCTTTCATCTTCCTTTGGCCTTTCCTTGTGGTGGTCCCCCTCTCACTCCCCACTGCCTTCACACACCACTTTCAGCCCTCTCGTGTGCCTTCTTTGGTTGCTTGCAGAGCTGGGGTCCTCATCCAGCAGTGCTCCATCACTCTCCCCCTGTATCAGCTCACGCTTGGATGGGGCTGGCACCAATGTGGCACAGGATGTGAGATCTGAGTGCCTTCCTGGGGGGCTGCTGCTGTGCTGGAGGGTTGGCACTCACTTTCCACCCTGACACAGGGAATTGTTGTCAGAGCCAACAGACACAAGGCAGCACAGGCTCCGGATCTACTGGGAGACGTCTGTTTGTAATGGAAGTAATCCTGGTGGATTAAGGGAAGCTGCCTCTTCCAAAAAACACACAACATTTCAATATTAGATGGGGAGAAGTGCCCAAAGTAACATGACCCGTGAAATACCTTTGAACTTTTAAGGTTTTGGCACAGTGGCAGTGGGCACAATGCTGCATCCAGCCACCAAACCAGTCCCTCCTGCATGGCTACATCCACTCCTGCTACTGCTGCTAGGGGTAACCACAGAGCCCTGACTCCTACCAGAGAATTTTGGAGTGCAATGCAAATAATTAATGAATTATCAGAACACTGAGGACAGATAAATGTTTTCATTATTCTGTCACACAGAAAGATTCCAATCAAGCATAGTATGTATTTCCAGTGCCACTCACTGCCTTCATTCCCACATCACCTTTTTTACGAGAAAGATGGTCTAACAGGTTGCTGTGGGGCTTGATAATCTAGGAGAGGGGAACACTGGGCAGCCACAGGAGAACACAGAAAATTAAAATGCATTTTTTGTAGCAATGTTTTTGGTTTAGAGATTTGGGGATTTGTTGTTGTTGTTGTTGCTGCTGCTGTTATTATTATTATTATTATTATTATTATTATTATTATTATTATTATTATTGGAAGCATGAAGACTGACAAAACCTGAAAATACAAATGTCTGTATTTAGTATATTTATTTCTATGTTCCAGAGCTGAACCATTTTTTAGGGGAAATCTGATCTGATACCATGCAAAGTTTGCATCTGCCACCTTTGGTGAGAACACATTGTCACATGGCCGTCACATGCATAGCCTGTGCACACACTATCAGAGTGCTCTGCTCAGATAATACAGTCAGTGCACCCCATGAAGTTAATTCTTAGTATTTGCAGGGCCAGAACTGATCATTAATTCATACACTTATGTCTTTCTAGAAAAGAGTAGGAAAACTTGAATGTAAATGGAAAATACTGGAAGAATAAATGTACATGTAAATTTCCAATATTATTTTCTTTATTGCCGTAATTTATTATCAAAAAATATTGGCTCAAGCTGGTTTGAATTTCTGGGAAGTTCTCTGGCCTCTGACTGACCATTACTGGCAATCTCAAATCTGTTCACATACTGACATTCCAAGTGTGAACACAGGTTTGCTGCAGTTCAAAACAGCTTCAAGAAACTGGGCAACCAGTCAGGGGCCTAGGCAGTAGCCCAAATGAATGGGCATGCAAGGAGAGGAGTATGAAGGGCTGCACATGGAAATAGTGAAGGGAGCAATAGGAAATAACACATCCCTGGTAGACAAAAACACAGTGGAAAGAAACAAAGTGTAGTGTAATGAGAAGATGATTAGGCATGTACAAATGAAAAAGAAAACCTAGCTTGAAGAGCAGAAAAAATAATGAATACAAGTATTAACCACAGGGATGCCCAGAGCAGACATGAGGTACTTATCACGAACATGCTTGTAGTGTTAGAACAAATTGCTGCCTTTTATAAGGGAGGGAGAGAGGGCTGCTCCTCACTCCCACCACAAGGGGCTTTTGCAGGGATTAGGCAGCAGGAAATTAGCCTCTGGAAGATCTATCTTTGAGAGTGCATGAGTTGTGACAGTTTTGACCATCTACTACAAGACTGCATGAGAAACATGACTGCAAACCAGAGATGTGGTGGGCACTTCTGACTCAATGGAAGCAGACACCAGCTGCCATTAACAAAACCTCATGAAAACAAGAGGAGCAACCAGTAAAGGCTGCACAGCATGTTGTGGTGCTGAAGTCTGCCGAGTCACAAGCTTTGGATGAGCATATGAGCTAAAGACAAATGTATGTTGACAGCAAAAACCAAAGAAAAAGATGATGGGTCTTCTTGGGAGGCACGGAAAATGGGCAAGGAGCTTGCTGGTGTGGCAGGCCACAAGACAAATGCTTATTTCTATTTCAGTCTAAAAGAACAGTCCAGAAAAACAGTCTCCTTGAAACAAACCCTTGAATGCTGGTCTAGGTCTGACCCTTATGAACCAGTCTGGGATTTCATGTGCACAGATCTAATTTCACACTGTCACCAAAAGGGACAAGACTGGCCCTGCTGCACATGTCCAAGGCCTCCCTTGCACTGTCACCAGCAGAAGTAGAGACCCGTGGCAGACGGAGTGAGGGAGTGTCTCAGGCTGAGCATGAGTCATTATTTTTTCTTTGGATTGGTTTTCAGCTGCACCTTTCCCCAGATCCTGCCTGCTAAGCAGGGACACAAGCATTAGCCCTAGGAATGTGTGGCTGGGAGCAAAGTCCCCTTTGGCAGCAGCACAAGCTGCAGTCTGAGTCAGCAGCACCATCTGATACCGGTGGCATCGCAGGGAAATGCGAGTCCGAGGCTCCTTGGGGTGTGTGTGCCCGGGCTGAGCACGTGCCCCTCTCTGTATGTGTGGCCATGCCCATGGGCAGGCTCTTTCTCACAGACACAGCAGAGCTGTCCTTGCAAGCACGGAACCTGGCACACATGTGACTTTTGTCCTGACTTGGCAAAGTTTCCTTGTCTTGCTGCCATTACTGCATTTTTTTCCTCTCAGTGGTCCGACCCTGGAGACCACCCTGAGCTTTCATGGGCTGTGTTTGGCAGCTCCAATGTTTTGCATGCCAGCTGGATTATATTTTATACATCAGCAGCCGTGCCTGGAGCAGCGCCTGATCTTTTGGCTTCCTTTTGTGGTGATCTCCTCTTTCGTTCAACGCCTGTGTGCTCTGATGTCCATCAGCCTGTCCTGTGCCAGGGAAGCAGCAGCACGACAGAAATCCCCCAAGGATTTTTGTTTTCCCTTCCCACATGAATTCAGGCACAAGGAGGTTCTTGAGGAGTACTTTATGAACAATTCAGCACTTGTTGGACAATGTCCTCCATGTCAAGCAGGGGGCCAACACTGGTACAGAACCACATGTTCTCCTGAGGCCCACAGGATCTGATGTGAGATAATCCATCATGATCTACCCATTACTTCACCCCCTCCTGCACTTTACCCTGGGAATTGGGAACAATATGCATTCCTTCCTTTGGATCTATAATTTTTTTACTTACAGTCTGGAGACACCTGAGACACCTGAACAACTAGAAGCTCATGGGAGACCACTGCCACTAAAAGCGTGGGATGAAAGTTTTGCAGGGAAGAGGCAGGAGCACTGCTGCACTGCTCCATGGTCCGTTCACAGGCACCACTGCAGGGAATTGAGGCAGACAAACACATCACTGATAAATGCATATGCCTTTGGAACATTTTATCCAAAGCAGGAAGTGTGAAACACCTTGAAGTAGACATAAATTCTGTTTCAACTTGACTGGTGTTTTTACTGCCCATTTTGCTCAAAATGACAGCCAGGCCTAAATTATCCAAGTTAATATATCATAGCAATAGAATTTCCTGTTGTGTCATACCATGAAGGACAAATGAAAGATCTAGTCTTGCAAAAAACATTTAGTACCTTCAGAAAACTCTCAAACAACCTCCAGTGTCTATTCATAACTGGTGTACCTTGCTTTGTGGTGCACTGAGGTCTGGGGTCTGTTCTAGCAGAAGGATGCACAATCTGGAGCAAGCTGTACTTGTTCATAGCTAGCAAACAGCAGCATTTATTGTAGATCTTCTTCCATTGCTGTTTGCTACTCACTTTTAAATACTACTCACTTTCTCTGCCAGAAAACTACACAATTAGTACCAGCAATCACTACTAGCACTCCCAGTAAGATACGCTTCTAAAACAATTGCCACTGAAATAGAGACCCTTCCAGGGTGAATTGCTTCAACACACCATGGATGTGCTCGGCTGCAAGCAGGGAAAAAAAGGAAAGACTATATTGGAGTATAGGAATTCGTAAGGATTATCATGTTTCTGGTAACATGCTGCTTTTTTTTTTTCTTGCTTCTTCAGTTGAATGTTCTCTTTGCTATCACTTTTCCATCCTTTGGCTCCAGTTTAGTGAACTAGTTGGGCACATATTTAACTTCAAACAGTTAATCATGTGCTTATGTGCTTTGCCCTGCTGGGACTCTGGTTGTTAACTCTCAGGAAGGAGGGCTTTGTATGACAGCAACCTTACCCTTGGGGCTGTGGGAGGTTGCTCCAAACCTTAGACCAAAGGGCACTACAATTCAAGAGCACTACAATTGCTGTTTCCTGGGAACACATCATGCTGTCACAGCATTGGTCTTTGCCCATATAAACCTCATTCTTGAGATGGCCACGTTCTGTGCCCCTGCAGAAAGCAGACTTTAAATCAGAGGCTTCCTGTGGTCCTGCACTATTACCACCCTGCAGCAACAGCTCTGAAGGCAGCAGCCTCAAAGTTGAACCCTCCATGGCACTCAAAGCAAGGGGTAGGAAGAGTGTTTTGCTAGCACAGTAGTTTTTCTGTAGCTGTGCGTGCAGCTGCACTGCGTTAGCCTAAAGGTACTTTCCTGCTTACGTGCCTGCTAGCTTGCACCTCATTCAGTTGACTACAGTTTGAAGTGAATTGGATCTGGCAGAGCACAAGCCTTGCTTTCCACTGCAAGCCTCTTTAAGAAAGGTTCTCCTGGGACTGCAGATTCCTGGAGGGAGTGGAAGAAAAACTGCAGAGCTGGGCACAGAGCCACTTTTGCAGGGAGAAAATACTGACATAGTGCCATCTGCCCTGTGAAACTTTTTGGCAGTGTAAACATACATACCACGTCTTCAACATGTAGCACACCCCATTGAAAGAAAGCTAACATCCCTTGCTAAATCCCTTTTTCCTTGGATTTCACTCTACTTGCTTAGATTCTTACAAAAACACTTAATATTGTATTGTCTGGCTGACTTCACCCCCCGTCACTTTTGACAGGATCAGTTAGGGGGCTAACTGGAATGCATGTTTAATGCTTTGTTCATGATTGTGCAATGAGGATGGAAAAGCTGTAACGACTGTTCCATGATGCAGGGCCTATAAATAGAGTGCATGGAAAAGGGTGCTCTCTAATGCATTATGTTCTAATCAATAACAACAAGCTGACTCCAATTATATTTTATTGTCTCTGAGAAAAGTATTTACATGGCATAACAGCTGTGAGTCACAGCAGTGGTTTAGTTAGGAGTCAGATTCACTTAGAGATATTTGAGGCTGATGGCTATTGTTTTCTGCACTCAGTCACTGCACAATTGACTGCTCTTGCTGCAGTTAATATTTAATCTCTTCACTGAACTTGCACTACTTACCTGTAGGTGTGCTTCACAAGAGTTCTAAGGCCATAGGAACAAACAGGTTCATATCCTAGCCAGAGGCAAACCCCGACAAGCTTATGAATTCTTTGTATGAGGAAAGTGTAGAGGTACCAAGTACATAAGATCCTTCAAGTAAATGAGAAAGAGAATAAAAGTGAAGAAGGAAGATGACAGGTCAAAGTGACTTGTCCTAAGTTGCCCAGCAGATGAATGGCAGAGAGGCCATTCTCCCTAAGCCCTGCTTTGTTAGGTCTGGCTGTAGACCTTGGGTTCCATTTTTTGTTTTTTTTCCATGGTCTGAGCTTTTTTTTGCATTACTTTGTGGCTGTGGAAGACTAGCAACAGGTACATAAAGGAATAGTAGAGATACACAGGTCCTGTGGATCACATGGCAATTAACCAGCAATTCAGTCTTGTGGCAGAGATCTCATGTCCATATGAGCTTGAGGAAAACCTTCACAAATCAATTAGCAGACTTCAGATACTCAGAATATGAAGAAATAAAATCAAAATACTGTGTACTTCATGAGAACTGGAGTAGGGAGAAGCACATATTTTCAGCTTTCAGCCATTTTTCCTCTTCAGAAATGACAAACGCTGAGAAAAGATGTTGTTATATCTGTTTCCTAACAGATATAACGACATAACTAACGCTTTAAAAAAATTCAAAAACCAAAACCAATTCAATAATATAGTGCAACACGGGAAGTACAATGGTAATTATTATAATTTGATGCATCTATTTTTCAAGTGGCATTTACATCTCTGGTCTCTCCAAAGCACATAATGCTTTCTGACAGCCTGACAGTGAGAATGACTTCTTGAAAGGCGGAAAGGCAAGATACAGAACACCTTTGGTGTTCCAGGAGAGCATTCACATCAATATGGAGGTTGCTTACAGCAGTAATATGAAGTTCCTTTTGTCTCAAAAAATGAAAATTTTAAGAAACTTGCTTGTGCTTCCTTGTTCGTTTGTTTGTTTTTAACTGACAGAGAAACAGAGATAGACTGAGATTCAGTGAGAGTAACTGATAGCAGTCAAGACTGAAATATAAGGTAGCCCCAGAGATAAACCAGAGTCATTTACCTCTTGGACACAGCTTTCTTTTGGAGAGAGGAAACACACTGCTCTCAGTGAGTTACAGCCATCAGAAGGCAGGACCTGGAAACACCCATTAGTACATTATTGTCAGGCTGGATCCCAATATAGCTTTGCCTTTAAGAAAGGTGAGGTTGGCTTACCCTTGTCTGTGCCTCTTGGCTGTTGAGATTTTGGACTCTGACAGTGTCCTGGGAAGTTCCTAATGTCTGGAGCCTGATTTCCAGAGAAACTGTGCATTATAAGGATGTACATTTTGCCAAAAGTTGTATGTTTTTCCCTGTTGTAATGTCTTTGTATTGCTCAAGTGGTCCAAGCAAGCACCAGGGTACCGAGTTACACTTGTACTTGGATTGTCCAGTGGTTGTTCTGACACAAAATCTGAATTCACATTACCAAATCACTGCTTGCCCAATGCTTTGGGGATGTAACATTTTACATAGCATCAGGTGTACTTGACTGTCATGGTCAGTTAGTTGGTCACACCCTTGTCCTCCATTTCTGACAAAGCTATCTGCTTTCACAGGCCCAACTGAGGCCCATAGAGACAGAATGGCCACTGCTGTGTAAATAATATCAGCAGAGTAAGTCTGTAAACATGCAATGGTAGGAGGTGGTCAGACCTGATATTTCCAATACTAGACCATAGTTAGTATCTCTGCTATGATCTAAGCATGCAGAAATGAATCATTGCTGACCTTGAACTAAGAGTATGAGCTCACAGGGAAGGAGATTTATCTCACTTTGCAGTAAAAAGTTTCTTAATATTTGCACAGCCACATGAAATGCAAGGCGTAGGAAGCCTCTTGGTGCGATAAATTGCACTGGAGCATTTGAAGATTGAGTGGTTACACTTGCTTTGATTACAATAATTCCATGCACACAAATTATGATTGCTGTGTTTGTTTGTGTCTGACAAAATGCAGTCCAAATCTCCCCTGATGCCTCCAAAAAGTACTCAAATACATTTGTGCTTCTTACATTAAAATGCACGTCTCTTAGTATTTTGATGTTTTTAAACAATTACCCAGAAAATGATTACCCCCCTATTTTATTTCATCTACCCTATTTTACAGGGCATCTTTTTTGTATCCCTACTTTGGCAGAACACAAAATACACTCTGGTCATCTAAGACAACAGCTCACTTCCTGAAACTAATTTATCCACTTAAACACTTCTCAAATAAATCCAGGGATCAGGAGCACTAAACAAGATAAAGGTCTAAGCAATAGGATTCTCTTTAGTGCATTTGCATTCTTTAATTATCATCTTCTTCTCCTTTAAAGGGAGAGGTCACATTTTGCTAAACAAGAAAGCTGGCAACCTTAATGAAACTGTATCATACTAATTTCCTAACAGTTTGGAGACTGCTCCTGAGCAGATGTGCAAGTCCAGCCAGTGAACTTCTTACAAGCAGAACTTTTACATATATGTTTCAAGAGCAGCTTTCAGCTATGTTTTCCTGATACTGTTGTGCTCTTTGTTTGACCCTAAGGAATTGCTAGTATTTCCACTAGTCATTGGCAAAACTCCCACAGACTTCAATGCGAGTTAAATCTGTCTGTAGAAAGAGACTTGTCATTTAGTCCGTGGTTTGGTCTCACATTAACTTGTGCTGCCCACTGCTATGCAAAACAAAATAACAAGTTTCTAAAAGGAAAGTTTATTCTTTTGCATGTGTGTTTTCTAACCACATAAGTAACAAATAAACGTGGTAATTTCACTGCCTGCAAGTGAATGACTGGAACTTCTTGAAATTGATATTTCAGAAGGACCACGTGAACCTGCAGGGCTCACTGAGACCCAGGTGCTAATTCCACGACTAAGCTGTGTTGAAATGACTCAAAAACAACTGCAAAGTGACTTTCAGTGGTTTACCATCTCTCAGGTCATCGAGTGCCCTAAATCCTCTTTGTTGTGTGGATGTGCCCCAGGGCATCTGTAATCCATGTCAGGAATTAACTCGGTGTTGGCATAGGGGACCACAAAAAAACCCTCTGCCCAGTCTGCAGCACTGGTGAAAAGAACTGATTTATGTCAGAATACAAAAAAGAAGTGATGGGGAACTGCATGAAATATGCTCTGTGTCATTTCATAATTCAGGGAAAGTTTCTTATTCAAAACACATTTTTTATCCAATTTTGAGAGAACAGAATGGTATTGGAGACAATTCCAAAGCATAGCTAGAGGCAAGCAAAATTCCCCTTAATGGGTGCTTGAAAAGTTTGGGATTTAAAATGTTTGTGAATACAATTTTGAATAAAAAGAAACAAGACAAAAAGCCTATAAAATGACGCAGACAGATGTTAATCAGGTAGACAATGAAGGAAGCTTCTTGAAAGGAAGTTTTTAACCTGCCCTTTTTTTTTTTTTTCCCAAATGAAAGAAAAGCAGGTTAAAAAAAAATGTATATTTTCACCATATGCATAGCTAACCTATTTTTCCATTAAAGCAGACTCCCCTTAATGCAGAAAGGCAAGTTAAGTGTATTTACAGCTTAAAGCAATGTCCAGAGTTGTAACAGGACAAGTACGCAGGGCTCAAGTCCCAGTCTTGGTGGGAATGCAGCTATAATGGGGGATGTGAGAGGTGTAGGTTCAATTTCTTTTCTCTACCATATAATTCCAGTTTGGCCAGGGAGGGATGAAAGACAGTAGCTGGGCAGATGCTGAAACTTGCTTTGGAGACCAGAATCCCACACAAATTCTCTGGAATTATAGTTCAATGCCGTTAAAACATCAGTCTCTCTGTGCCTCTGCTCTCCAGCTACAAAGTGGGAACCATGTCACTGCACCCCAAACAAAACATGAGAGATACATACTCCTGTGACTGAGAATCAGAGAAACGTTATCTCCAGAATGAATTAACTCATGTTCCTACTTCTAGGGGTTATTGTTGTTATTTGGTTGGGTTATTGTTGTTATTTGGTTGTGTTGTTTTCCTTCGTTTTTTTCCTCTCCCTCCCACAAAGTACATGAAGCTGCTAACTGCTGCCAAGGTCTAGCCAGGCTTGCACTGCAGCTGCAGCCCTGCTCCTGGAGGAGTTTAGTCAGATGCCAGAGTGTCAGAAGGGCAGAAGCTGTGCTTGATGACTCTTGCCTGAGCAGTCTTCTCTTCTCCCTCTATTCCTTAAACTTCAGTGACTGAACCCATTCTTTTTCTCCAGCATGGGCCCTCACTGAGAAAGCATCAGACAGGGTAGCAAAAGTGTTTTCAGAGTGAATCTAAGAAAGAACTATTGTCAACAATGTGTCATTCTTTTACTTCCATACACTGCTATAGTGCTGAAACTACAAGTCCCAGCGTGCAATAGCACAACTTTATCAAAATGGAATATTGGTTGCCTAGCAATTAAAAATATTGGCAACAAAATATCTATGTTTATGGCTATAGAAGCAAACATTATCTGATTTGGTATTGCTGCCCACTCTTAACTGTGTTTGATATAACCAGTACAGCAAAATTCAGTAGTCAGGAGGTTCAGAGCACAAAAAACCTACTAGATTCACAGCAGAGGAGACACAAAAGGGATGCAGCACTTTCTGACTATATCCTGCAGCATATACTGATGTATAAATCACACAGCAAATATCAGAAGATGCAGTTTGGCATTATGTCTGACCATGCTCGAATAATCAGGTCAGTCTTATTTGTTACTGTTCCAATCTCTCCCAAATACTAGGTTCCTTGTTTTATTCTGATTCACTCAGGCCCCACAACCATCTGTGATTTGGCAGCTTCTACTGAATCAGAAAATGTCAGCAGGAAAGGGGAGGGGTGACTAAAGAGAAGAGACAGAAACTTTCCAGCCCTCTGCTTGCCTGCCTTTTTAGCATTCTCTGTGTGAGCTCTGCTGGCAACACCTACAATTCCTTTCTTTCATTAGAACATCTGATTGTGCTAACAGGGGACTGCCCAGCACTTGATTAAGGATGTGTTCTTAACCAAGAACAGTGCAATTAAATGTGAGAGTTGTATGGATCCAAGACCTTAATCAGGGGCAGGAGAATAAAGTATTGCGGATTTGGAACCTGATGCATGGAATCTGTTAAATCACGCTGACAGTCACAGTCCAGTCCAGCTTGGAATCCAATATGCCTTACACGGTAAATTCAGCAACATTTTAATAACTATCCACTAGCTTGATAATAAGTTCTTTTCATGACAGTGCAAGTGCAGTTTTTTTCATGCACTGTCAGAGCTGACCTTTGGGACACTCTCCTTTTTCCCAGAACTACAACTAACACTCAGGAAATCTTGCCAAAGTGTAACTGGGTGATATTTGTTAATCAAAGAAGAGAATTCTCTTTTCATCTGTTAAGGTCCCTCTTTCATGGCTCGTCTCTCACAAATTTAGTGATAGGAAATGCTAGCTAAATGATTGATCTTTTAACACAGGGCATGATCCAAGATAGAAAGGACTTCTAATGATCTCAGTGGATTTTGGATTTGTTACTATTCCTTCTGGGCCAAAAAGAAGTTCCTGTTGTCTCTCTGCTATGTCTGCAGAGTGACTAACATAACCTAAAAAGAACAGTCAGCCAAAGAAAGCATTATTATAACCATTATTTTTCACAAGAGGAACACAAGATGAGGCCCACAGAACCATGCAAGTGCCTCACTCACTCCAGCAGAAATAGGCAAGCCCTAGGTCCTTATTTGAGAATCTCACCCAGTGGTTTGAGCAAGATCAGCTAAGGCATCTCCTGGTAGATCAAAAAAATGACAAAAGGTCCTCAGACTCACAGTCTCATAATCCATCTTGATACTGTTTCTGTTCTCTGGATTAAGCCAGAAAACCTATTGTGACTTGTAGTCATTAGACCAGACATATACATACAAAGAGGTGCCTCAGGAGAGCATACACCCATTTTGAAAAAAAGACTCTTAAGTCTTTAAATAAAGATTTATGGACTTATTTGCCCAATTGCTACACAGTTTGAAATGCAAAATAAGCTTGACAGAGTTATCAAATTACTCGGGATAATGACGAAATCTCTAAAAAATTCTTTCCTTGCTAACCTATGAAATCAAGTGCAGACTGTACCCAACCAGTAAATTAATCCCTGTGAACTGAGTCTAGGCAGAACAGAAGGTACCTCCTCAGTCTTCAATGAGATCTACTGTTAATACAATGTAGTCTGGATATTTTGTACTGGGGAGAGGAGAGAGGTCTAAGAGTTTGAGATCCCATCTGGAGAAGCAGGATTCAAAGCTCAGGCAGCAGGTCTGGTCTCAGCACCTGAGCCAAAGACCTGCCACTGGCCCTTGGGTAGCCTGGTACAGCTCAGTGGGGACTGGTTTCTTATCTCACCTGGCTCTCCTGCCTTTGTCTGTAACAAACCAATCTGTTGCAGAGCGCACCCAGGAGCACCTTATATTTCAGGCCAGACTGGTGCATTATCAGATTTGACCAATTTTACTGGGCAGTGGTGACAGAAAGTCTTCTGCACCACAACAAAGGCATATTAGTGGCAGTGTAATATCTTTGGACTGGAGCAATGTTGTGAGCTCCAGTGAGCCATCACAAGCACAGTTGTTCTGGCTCAGTAGCAGAGGTCACCTCTCACCAGTTGCCTCCTTTGCCACTGCAGAAGCCATCCACCTTGCCAGGATGAGCTTTTGGAACGAACCACAGAAGTCTCTCACACAATTCAACACAAAATCAGCTGGGTTTTCTGTTCCTCAGCATTAGGTGGGTTAACATCAGTCAGTGTTTGGCCTGAAAGGTGGGTGCAGGTTTCACCCATGCCCTCTTCAAAGGGGATTGGAAAAGGGCACAGTATGTCTTACATTACTACAGCTGTGTCTGCTCCAATCTTCTACTTCAATTCCTTCCTCCCACTTATCCCAAGAAAGTCAAGAGTTCCCTGCTATTTCTTTTTCTGCTTCATTTTCCTGCACTTCAAAACTGGGATTGTTAATGCTTGCTCCACAGGACTGCAGAAAGCACTAAAAGAGTGCAATGCTCTAACATCTCATATCTAGCATGCTCTCACACTGTAAGCTGCTTGCGAAGAGTGGTCTTCCCAACCTCCAAATTTATTACTTAGCTGGATCACAATCTTTTATTCTGCTTCCAAACAAAGTGTAGTGATCAGAAGTACTTCTTGTGTGATACCATTAAAGAATTTTGCAGATCAAAGCCTGTCTGAAGTGATGGAGGTGGTGAATACCCCCTCCTCTAGATCCAATTTAAAAATAAAAGCTGTGTGTGTAATGAAAACCAAATTGTCTGTGTTTCTGCCAAAGAAATAAGAAAACCAAGAGTGGCATTTCCTTACTCCGGACCTGTGGCAGCTGGCCTCTGTTGTAATAATGAAAGTCAGTGGTGGGTAATATCACTGTCATGAAAAACAGTTTTAGTCAGCAGTGAGTGGGTGTGTACACTGCTTCAGAAAGAGAAGTTAGCTGTTGGGCTCTTTATGATACTTAGAGACAAGTAACATCATGAGTTTTGACCTCAAACAACCCTAAACTTGCTGTGGGTGTCAAGAAGACCCTTCCTCCTGCCTTTCTTGGTTAGTAGCAGCAGCAAGCAGTCCTGGAGCAAAGCTGATAGCTAATGACATCAGTACCCACTTATGGCACGAGAGCTGATTCCAATTCAGCTCTGACAGTTGTTGCTCATTCAGGAAAGTTAGTGCAAACCTGGGAATCCAGCTATGAAGTTCACAGAGAAGTTCATCTAATGCTCCTGTGTACAGCAGGGAAGAGACCACTCCTTTTTTATATCCATCTATCACAATAAGTCATCAGAGTTGAAGCTTATGCAGCAAAGCTGGTGGTATCTGCTTCCTTGTTTGAGTAGAGATGTCCCACATGCGGCTTTTTTTTCTGCAAGGTTTTTTTTTTAATTTGTTTTGGTTTTGGTAGGGTTTTTGGTGTTTTTTTGTTGTAGTTTCCCCTGTGGGTACATGGCTTTTACACAGTTGGTCTTACAGGCTAGTGATCACCAGTGTGAAATGCTAGCAAGAAATTTTGAGCCCACATGAAGTGCTGTGAGATTCACTACAGTCTCTGTACACTGCTAATACTTATAAATGCACGTAAAATTTGAAGTTTCTCTCTTCAGTCATTTCAACATCAAACTCTCTGGGAGGCATCAGGACTGGCAGATTAATCTGATATTTGATTTTGGATTTTAGGGAGGTTCAAGTAGCAATTGAACGAAACCAAAAGCCTGAATTTGAAGACTCAGTTCCTCTCTGATTTTGATACATTCCTGTCAGACACAGTTTACATTTGACCCCTGTGTGCCAAGTGAATGAACTGAGTCCAATCTACCTGAACTGGGGAATTCTTCACTGTTAATCAAGGTCCTTTTGATGCCTTGAGAGGCTACCTAGAACAGAGGAGAGACAGAGTTAAAGGAATAAAGTAGGCATTTATTGAAAGGCCTTCAGAGGATACACCTTGGGCAGTACAAGAGCCTGGCCAAGGCTACACCCAGATGGATGATGGATCACACGTTTTCAGACTTTTGTAAGTTTGGGTCCATTTACATATGGGGGTTAATTGTCCAATTACAGCTTCAGGTTATGAAGTCCCATCCTCCCAGTTTGCTCTCCTCAATTTGCTGTTGTTTATACTTTTGGGGCCTGAAGCTGTAATGGTGTCTTCTTGGTTCTCAGGGCTGGAAAAGGATTGTTTTGTCTCATTAAACTGTGAAGGGAACTTGTTAACACTTTATATGGAGTTCAGAGTTATATATTAATACAGTATAGAATCTGGAAAACAGGAAATCTAAAACTTAAGGCATCACTTTATCTACAGCCTGTCTTTCTTCAATCACAGGACAATGCAGGTAGGGGAAAATATATATAGATATTCACACTGGTCCTGTAAAGACAGATGCAAACCTATAATGTTTGAACAAAATATGAGAAAGGATTAGGACTGCTTTAGCTGAAAGAAATGATAAATTACTTGGTTCAACTTCCTACCCTAAATTGTCTCAACACTTCCTTTCATTGGGATTTTGGTTGGGATCCCAAGTCAAGCATAACACTCTTGCTTATTCCATTTTAGCTAAGACTGACTGTAAGTATGTGTAGACCCCACTCTTGTTTCCATACAGTGCAAAAACAAGAAGGAAGCAAAAAAAAAATTGATCAGTGTATATATCCATGTGATGTGTAGATATCTGTGTGTATAGAGACAAAAAAGGAAAGCAGGCACTCAGATTTAGTGAGCTTTGACTTTCTCAAATATTTCTCAAATGATGACAGAGGCGATGGCTCCAGCATTACACAAGGCTGGTTCTCCCAGACAGATCTAAATGTATACAACCTAAGAGACAGCAGCCTAGGCCGAAATACACGTGGGCTGGCACTAAATGGCATTCTAGGAAAAACAGAATATCTAACACATAACTCATAGGAGGCTTTGCAAACAGCATAATGCTACTTAAATAACCAGACCACTGTTATCTTAATTTCTGAATATTGCAAATTACTTTCATCATCCACTTTCCACTCACTACAGGAGAAAGAAGTTGGAACCAAGCTTAAAGAGAGAATTCACTTCTAAAAACCTTGGTGGGCTGACTGCAGATCACTTTGGCAAGAGATTTTTAAACAGTTTTAAATTTGTCTTGGCCCTTTGTACAACTAGTTCAACTTTTGGCCAACTTCCAATAGTAAATGAGGAATTCTTAACTTTCTGTCCCAAATGCTGTGAAATTTTGCTGTAAAATTAATTAAAATTGCAGAAATACATCCAAAAGGTGGTTGAAAGGAATAAAGACTCCTGCACAGAAAAGGAAAAAGCTTTTTCCACACTACAGTAGAAAAAAAGACCCATGAAACTATTCAGCCCCAAACTGGTTTATGCAGTGCCTGTTGCAGAAAGATAACAAAAGCCATCTTTCTCTGTTTTCTCTCCTCTGGTCTGTATAAACATCATGGGTTTTGCAGGTCTGGTGGGCTGTAGAAGAGAAGATGGAAAGTAAAAAAAAGCCTCCATAGAGCTATTTTTACCAAGTTTATTTCTCTTCTCCTTAGGTGGTTGAATGGTCTCCTTCTGATGGAAGGAGAGAGAAAGAAGGTGTAAAACTACAGAGAGGAGAAATGGAAGACCTTTGCATGGAAAATACTGTTAATCTTAAACTGTCAAAGTCTCATCCATGTACAGGGAGACCAATACAGACATTTTTCAGTGCCTAAGCTTGAGGATTTTTCTTATTATCTCTATTTTCACTTCTTTTTTTCCCCTGCAGTACAAGAAGCAAAATCATGATCAGAGCTGTAAGGTAGGCTTATAGTATTTTGAAGGAAAAGATGACATGCATAAGCACATTTCTTTCATTAAAATATTTGACTGCATTTACTTACATGAAATTGGGCTTTCAGAAACTGCTGGATCCCATTAAGTCATATGCTATTTTTATGTAAAATTTCAGTACTATTCTTTGGGAGGAGTCTGTTTACATACAATATTAGACATAATTTTTCTATATGTACTATGTGTCTGACTGTGGTGCTCATATATGCAGTAAGTAGTGTCTTACAGCAAAAAACAGCTGCACTGGACACTGTGGGACTTCCTGGAAGAAAAGTTCCTAAGATGTGCATGTGTGTGTGTGTGTGTGTGTACACAAAGATGTAGGAGTGTATGAGCTGGTTTGTGAACTGGCTTGTTCAACTTACATCTCACCATCTTACCTCCTTGGCTACCTCTCTGAGCAGATATTTTGGCTTCAGAAGAACTCCTATGAGACTTCTTACCAGCAACAGCATGGGTAGGTCAAGTGTCTTCAGCTGAATTTGGAAAAAAAAAAATCCCAAACTCCCCATACAATCAGAACATCTTTGTGGAAACTAGAAAGATCTTGCAAAGAAACAAGCATGGCATATGTATGCACATATCTGGCTGTGGTGTTCTTCCAACAACATCTTACCATCTCTACATCACATAGGGAACCAGAAGAGCTGACCTGCTGCAGGTATCTCATGACACAGAGATAAAATTCAGTATGATTTTCTGTGTCACCATGCCAGCTGGCATGTTTGCAGCGTCACGTTTGCAGAGCTCACATATGTGTAGAGTTTTCTTTAATGACAGTCCTTTCCTACTGGGAATATGATTTAGAAATTATTCTAGCTGCAGTAAACTCATTTAGGGAAATGTGAGGGGCACTGGCAAAAGACTATGCAGGCACATTTGCCACAGGGAGTGGCCTCCCTCCATGTGGAGGGGCAATCAAAATCAGACTCCTCCACATTACAATCCCTGTGACACATTAGCAGGTTAGTAGAAGTCTACACATCCACTGACATCTAACATTAAAAATCTGTGGCTTTAATGAGTAGTCAAGGGATTTAACTCACCCAGTAAAATCAGGCAGCATAGCTTGCTTACTTGTGTTACATACCTTAGACCCCTGTGGAGGGCCTGCTCTCCTCCCACTGTTCATTTTGGGATTACATCCACTCCGTAGTAAAGGGAAAAATTATCTCATGTGATAGACCAGTATGTTTTGGGCTCACATATTAGATAATCTGATGTTAAAATATAACATATATGGACTCCCCTACAGTGTCATTTCTCAGTGAATCTTGGCCATACACACACACAAACATGCACCACCAGGAGGAAACAAATTCCAGACTCTTTAACAGAAACATTGCTGACAACAGGTACTGGAGAAAAGGCATTAACAACACATTCACTTTGATCATGTTAACAGTTCAGTCTCTCTTATCCCACGGAAATTCTGGATACAATTCTCTTTAGAGCAACATAGTTAGCAAGGCACCCTTAGGTATGAGCTGCCATGGCCACACAGCAACTGCATCAACTGGACACATCAGAAACACATCTCTACTGATAGAAGAACTTTGCCTAGAGAACAAGTCCAAGGGAGAAGGGTAGAACCAAAGTGCAAAAGCAGACGAGTTGTCATTTCAAAAAGCAAAAGCACAAGTTCTGTATACTGTATGCCATTAACAGTGGATAAAGAAAGTGCATTTTCAGTGATTCAAAACAATAGATCAAGATCTAATATATTTGTGAATGGCAATAGTAATATTGTATAGTAAGATCAATAGTAATAGCAGCACTTTTTAAAACAGCCTGTCCAAAAATATTTTGGCTGCAGTACAGATAGAAAGTCCGATGGTATGGCATATACATACAGACCAACAGCAATAAACCACATAAAAACGCACACTGTGAATCAAAGAGGGGTGGAAAGGCCAGAGGCAACAAGGGGCTTTGATTTAGTGCATTTAGAGCATCTCCCAGTTTAAAGAGCACGTACACAACTAAAGACACCATTACAAATGAGAATACCATTACTGAGCATATCAGCACTATAATGGCTAGAGTTGTATATTACAGATCTCAAAGCCAAACAAATTCTTTGCATAGCAGCACTGTGAGAATTGTGTAAGTTCTTGGGCCTGCCTTCTGGATTGCTGTAGATCTTTGTGCTAAAATGCTGTTGAAGACATTTGGACATGAAATCCCTATTTAAAACCCCAATTTTTTAAATAGACAACTGGATAAATAAATTGGTCTTCTGAGTGCTCTGGAAAATTCTATTACACTGGGTGCCAATGCTTTCCTACGTATAACTCCCTTACAGTGTGTGTAATAGTGAAGGACAATTACGTTGTTGCTGGAAAACAAAGTTCGTTCTTTCAGCAACATTTTAAAAATACATGAGTCTGTCACTTATATTGTAAAGACAAAACAGCTAATGGAAGTGTACTCTGAGTTTGAGGAATGACACACAGAGGTTTCAAAGGGAATTTTTTTCCTCTACTCCTTCTGCTTCCAGCAGAGGGTCTGAGTCAGACCAATTTTCTAGCCTCCAGAAATTCTGTTACATATGCAAGTAAGATCTAAGTGATTCTTCTCTGTATGCTTCTACCCTGCCACACTCCTCCATAAAAGAGTCTGGTAAAATTATGGCTCCAAGTCCCAGCATGAGGAAGAATGATGCTTTCTGTCAACTAAGTACAGATCTGATTCCTAGTGACGTCCCCATTTCAAAGGGCAACTGACTCTGTGTCTCCAGGGAGTTACTAGGACCCATAAACATACAACAAAGAGAGACTAATTCAGAGTTGCAAGTAAGAAGAACACATATCTGAATTAAGACTTCAGACCGAGTATGGAGGAGTAAAATTATTAAAACCTGTTTTAGAAACAGGCTTAGAAAACTCACCACTTCCATAGGTGACACTAGGATTAATAGGAAGGTCGAGTTATGCTTAGATCATTTGCGTTTCTTGCACAAGCGTGTGTATATGTGTAGATTTCCTTGTCAGAAACAACACAGGGGAACCTGAAAGCCCAATGGAGCTTTTCCCCCTACAGCAAATAAGTGAATAAAGCCTTTACTATGGTTCAATAACCACAGTTATAGGAACTAGAAAAATCACCACAGTCCACTGGCCCTGCTACAAGTGCAGTTGAAGAGAATATTTAAACAGTGACAGGGGCAATTTTCTAAGGCTTTGGTCTGCAGACAAAAAACACCAGTTTTGATACTTTTAGGCATCAGAACCAATGTCTGAAATCAGACGGACACAGAAAATCTTGACAAAATGGACTCATCCTTGACCTATTAGTTTATTCCAAAAACCTTCTGTTCATTTAACTTACATACATCAGGGAATGTTGTTGGTATTTGATCCTTTCTCTGTGATTCAACAATGTGGTCTATGTCAAAGGCAACAAAAGAAACTGAAGGGAACTAAAGAAACACCTTCACTGACTAATCAAGGGAAATGCTTTTGTAGTTACATACTTCAAACAAAAGTACATCACAATTTTTCAGAACAAAACTGCTTAACTTCACCACAAAGGTAATTTAAAAAAGTGTTTTTGCAGTCAACAGTGACTGAAGTTAAGAACCACATTTTTTTACAATTCTCTCATATTACCTTTTCCTCAGCATTAAGCATTCAAACCTGGTCAGCTACTTAGGCATTTAAAAGGTCAATTCGCAAGGTATTTTGGTTTGCTAATTTCCATAGTTAGAATATTAAGCCATGTTCCGAGTTTACCATGAGTCATGTCTAATTTTTCTAGTTCTGAGGAAGCTAATGGAGTGCAATCTCTAAATTAGGGCAAAGAGTCACTCTTGATTTTTCACTTGAGCACACAGATTTTTGTCTCTACCCAAACTGCATGAATTTTCTTCAAGATTTTCTGTCCTTGTATCTTTTCCAGCAATAACTTTGCAATAATCTCTGAGTAAATTTTGGTGAGTTATTGATTTGCTTGAAGTCTTCATGTATTGTGGGATAGACCTAGAAAGGACCAGAAGTCTAGGTAGAGCAAATTATTCTGAGTGGGTTGTTTCTTTTTTTTGCCAAGCAGAGAGCCACAATGGCATGATAAATTGGGATTTATGGCTCTAATGCCTGCCCAGTCCAATATTGGCAAGCCTGAACTGTTACCAATACTACCAGACAGGCTATTGCTCAGAACACATGGCCTCCTGTTTTCTCTCTCTTCAAAATCAAAGTTGTGCAGAGGAAAGAAGAATAAGGTCCTTAAAGGAAGGAAAAAGGTGTGAATTCTCAACATGACTGGAGTAGAACAACAGATCACTACCAAATTAAACACATTAAATTTTCCCTATTTTGCCACATATACAATTCACTAGGACAAAAGCCTATACTCTCTCTGAAATCCTTTTTACATTCACATAAGAAGATGTGCACATTAATGGATCCCGGGATGATTTTTGAAATTCCTTTGAACACACTATGTTTCTCCAGAAGAAGAAGAAAAGTTGCCAGACAAGATCAGGCTGATGTTGAAGAAGTGCCTCTTTACTCCTTTTGACCTAGACATGCTGTTTAAAGGTAACATTTATCATCATTACTGCACTTTGTATGCAGCAACAACCTAACAAAAGGTGCAAAATTTCCAGGATGAAGGACACTGTCTTTCTGAAAGTTCAGAGCCTGGGCAGCATCCATATTTGTTTCACGCTGTGAGCAGGAACAAGCCAGGCTCTGTGCATGTCATTCAGATGGCAAACAACACCAAGTCAAGTGATGCAACGCCATGTGTCAGCACTTTGGGCACCATTGTGATCATACCTCGATGCAATATTTCCCTACTAGATGCAGCTTGTTGCCAGAGTGCAAGTAAACTTCATAACTGACTGCCACGAGTCAGTCCAGGAGCAGGGAATTAGCAAGTGGCTCAGGCACTCTAGTCAGGAGAAGAGTAAAAAAGAAGTGTGGCTGCAGCACTGGGAACAACGGTGCTTGTTCTCCTGCCTTGAGTGAAAGTAAACAAGTCCATTGTTATCTGACTTTGCCAAACCTCAAAGTATAATGCTAGAAGGAAAAATAAGTTTTACAGAATTGAGCATTTACAACTCTTTTCTTCCCTTCATAAATTGTATGTTACAGTAGCTGAATCTACCAAAGTGTTTACAGTATGCTATATATATAATGGCACATTTAAGCTTTGTAAAGGGTTTGGAACATTTCAGAAATGTCTCTGGTGCCGAAAAAGGCTAATGTATTACAAATCATATAATATTTTAATTCAGAAAAAATATGTTTGGGAATTTTGACCTAGCATTAGGGTTAGGAAACTGAACAAGGATGCCATGAAGCATGACTGACAAATCAGTCAAGCTAGTCTGCTTCAGATACATATTGTGCAAGGCATTATCACTGCGATCAGTCACAAAAAATGCATATTTAGTTTTTTTACATTAAATACTACACCTGTGAACCTATGTAAAAGATATACAAAATATAAATGTCATCAGGACTGTATATTTCAAACTTTTCAAAATAAACACGGAGTATATATATATGTAGGCATACAGGTTGTAATTTCAATGTCAACACTAGCACAGTTTGTCTCTTCTAAATACAGGCCTGTATACTTCCTAGTCCAACACATGCACCTACAAACACATGGTCATGCATACAGCTTTACGTTCTGCTGTTTGCAGAAGAGTCAGAATATACAGCACTATACATTGTTTCAACTCAAAATTGGCAAATTAAGAAAGATGTCGTTCAAAAGAAATTCCTTGTGAACTATTAAAAAAAAAAAAAAAAGACCCAGAGAAAACCGGGGATAATCGCTATTTCATCTCAATAAAAACACTGAAGACCATGGTGATGATGACCTAAGATTCAGAACGCTTTGTCCCGCATGTGGTGGGGGTCACTCTTGGACAAAACACAACAGTGTGGAACTGGTTGCTATGACACATACCAAACACAGTTATATTGAGGCCTAGAACTTTCACAACACCATCCAGCCCAGCTCTGGGTTCAGACTACTGAGGTCTCCGAGCGAAAGGAGAAAGAGTTGTACACTGTTCTTCTCACAGCGGGCGGTGCTGATGGGGATCTGGATGCCCATCTGGAAGGAAGGCGTCGATTTGCTGGCCGAGCGGGACGGGAGAAGCCCTTCTCACTTGGACATTTAGCTGGCACACATATCTGGAACACAAAGGCAAGTCCTTGCTTTAACAAGTACAGCTTTTGTGGAATGCAGCGGGAATGCAGGAAGACATTTGCGGTGACCCCAGAACAGGTGTTGGAAGCTATTAAAAGGAGCGCAGCAATGCACAGAATGCAGAAGAACTGCTATTTCTATGTACAGGGACTCTCACATCAGTTGTGGTTCAAAATGTATGAAGACAAGTGTCAGACACAAGGAAATGTATAAAATGATAGTGCAAGACAAAATTGACATTTCCTCTTATCTTTTAGTTTCTGGACTTTTTTTTTGCCAATGAATGCTGTAAAATATTCCAAGTGTAGAACTCAGAATACCATCTGATATTACTGGAGTAGGATCTACATACCTCTCAGGTATTTTTTGATAGATCCTATTTTTGATAGATCCTAACGCTCCATTAGTTCAGTGTGAAGCTGTTTAACTTGGTAACTAATTCAGAATGATTATGTGTTAATACAACATCATGTGTACCAGCAGAGCTATAGATGCAGAGCAAACCCAACAGATTTCAATCATAGCTACATTGATGTAAATTGGAAATAATGAAAATAAACCCAGTGCCTCAAGCCACATGTAGTTCTTTACATCATTTTTAATTCTGCTGGACCTAAAATGGTAATTCTACACTTAGTTTCTACAGATAGAAATGACAATATAAAATGTGAGCCTGTGGAAAAAGTCATTATTCCTTTCCTCCATATTAATTGATGAAAATTTGTTTGCCTGTCAAAATTTTATTGGATGAAAAAGAAATCAGAAGCTTCATGGCTTTTGTCTTTCTGTGCTGAAGCAAAGATCTGCTTGTTAAGCAAGACATTGCATCACAGCAAAGCTGTCAGAAAGACATGCAGAAGAAAATCTGCATGGTCAGATTCTCAGCTGCTTAAATCCATATAGCTCCACTGAAGTCTGTGGATTTGTGACAGTTTAAGGCATTACCAGCTGACAGCCTGAACCCATTTAAGTTTCCCAGCTCAAAACACACCTGCTGTATCTTTTTTGAGATTCCAAGAGGCATATCTCTTTGTGCTCTTTGTGGACTTTTACAGAACCTGCAAGTTACAGGGTGTTTTCCAAACCATCTATTTGTCTTTTCATTAAGAAAGAATGTGGGCAAAGGTAGTATTTCTAAACTTCTGAAAATAAACTTCAGCCAAATATAAATTAACTAGTCATGCCATGCTCTTCTGTTTCTGTGAGCCTATGCTTGAATATATAGGAGAAGCTGAAACTGAGACAAGAGTGGGAGAAGGTTACTTTATTACTGGAATCTTTATGGAGTCACAATACTCCTTGTCATAGGCAGTTCCAAGGAAATCCTGAACCAAGCAGCACCCTGGATACTGAAGAATGTTATCTAAAACCTGTAGGGTTTGGGGCATGGCCAAGTCTGCTTAAGCCCTATGGGAAGTCTTATGACATAACACATCAGCTAAAGGAAGGAGAGAGGGTGTTAAAGCCTGGTTGAAGTTCTCACTAGTTCAATCTTAGCATAACTGCACTGCAGTAAAAAACTAGCTTTACAGAACCCCAGCAGGGATAAGAATCTGGCACGTGTCCTCACTGCTCATTCTTACATGCTCCTGCCCTCCCACAACTCTATAATCTGCAGAGGAAATGCTCCTGATTCATCCAGATCCTGGCCTAAAGTATCTATTTTTACATAATTATTTACAACATAAAGTTAGTCTGCCCCATTTTAGAGTCTGAGGCTTGTTATGAAATGGAATTGTTTTGTTTTGGTCATTCTTATGAACCTTACCTCTGGTAACTTCTGTCTCTCTTTTCCTTGCTTGAGTTGCTGCCCAATATGCCTGGCTGAATTCCTTGGAAAGTCTTGCTTTTCTTGCTCAATCTGGAGCATTTCTAAATACTGACTCAGTGTCTCGCAACCCCCATTGGTGAATTCAGAATTTGCCTGTGTCCACTTATCTTTGCAGCATTTTGCATTACACGGAGAAGTCGCTGTTGATTTTTCATAGGTTTTCAAAAGCTTTTCAACAACACCATAGTTGGACCTTGAGTCAGCTGAACGCGGGCGGCCGGATAAATTACTTGGTCTCCAGTCATGCTCGTGAAGCATGTGCCTATAACCACTAGTATTTGGAAGTCCATTCATGTGTTTTTGTTGCCCTGCTGTCCTGACAGCTTTGCTAGCATGGTTAGTTTCTTGTTCCTTTGCTTCAGAGAGCTTGGAATTTGAAACACAAGACGTATTTACAGTCTCTGCCCTGCTACTAGCAGAGTCACACGGTGGACCACAGGGTTTGTGATCTTCTGATGTTGTTTGAGGCACCTGATTTTCCTGCAGAGCATTGTTATGTTTATCTGTGTGAAATACAGTCCGATTAAACTCATCAATCTTTGCTGCTAGCATTTCATTTCTTTGGGTCTTTCCCAAAGTATACCTGGTGTCTTCCAAAAGATCATTGTGCAAGGCAGCAGGGGCATATAAGTCATTGCTGTAAAAACGGCTGCTGTGAGACTTGGTGTTTTGTTTCTGATGCATCTTGTTGCTCTGGGCCATATTTCCATCTGAACAGCTCTTTTGGGCTGACAGTGGGGAAGGCTCATTTTTATTGTCTTTTCCAAGCTTGCCTATATCATATGCCCAAGTGTTGTGGCAGAAACTCATTGGAACATTGCACTCAGTTTTGGTTACAGGTATTGCAGCAGTTACCATCACAGGGACTTTCACAGCCTGCCCTTCATTTGCACAGGCTACTGCAGATTTATTTTTGTTTACAGGTGAAGGATTCCTCAGTTTTCCCCCATTCCAACAATCCTGAGCCTTGCAATTGCTTTTGATGCCTGGATCTCTTATGGGTGCTTCTGAAAGCTGTACGACTGCAGAAAGTGAGTTTGTTAGGTGTCGAGAAGTGCTCCGTGGAGGAACTGGGGGAGCTTCTTTCTTTTGCCAAGGTCTGAAATCTGTTCCTATGTCACCAGTAAGACTACCATAAGAAATGTCCTTCAAAGCCTTGGTGGAGCTCATCAGATTCTTCCTATTATTATGTTCCTCTGTTTCAAAAGCAACTGAAGTCTGTGATTCATTGCTGGACACATGGTTCATCTCAGGCAGAATAACTGTGTTTTGGGTTTCCTGAAATTCCCCCAGGAAAGGAAGTGACTTCATTCTGGAAATAACAGAAGAGGTGTTTTAGGGATGAGCAATAAGGAACATTCCAGAGGACCTCAGTGTGGATTAATTCTCCCCAGCAGCAGGTGTTTTAACCCTGGCTACTTGAAAAGGTTTGGAAGCATCTTTGCTGCAGCTGATACACCCAGCACAATTGAAACACATGCAAAAAATTTGAAGACAGAACAACAAACAGATATTTGTATTCCTTTCCTGTGCCACTAAAATTCTTCTTCTGAGTTTTTTAGATGAATGTTTTCTTATCTATGCTAGAGTAAGTACAGTAGGATCTTGTTCTAATGACTCATAGGGGTCTACCTGACTATGAACTGAATGAAGAAAGCTGTAGGACACAGTATATCCCTTGTTTAGCTTTCATGACCTTACACATGAGATCTGTCTTTTGATATCTGATAAAAAGCACCTGTAGAAGCTATGCATCAGCTATGAATCTATTTGCTCTAAAGATACAAATAGTAACCCAGCTAAAATAATGAATTAGTGACAGAATTTTAACTGATTGCATGATGGAGTGTGAGAAATCCCTCTGATCTTTGGGAGCATCTGAGAACGTTCAGTTTTACCTGAGAACTTCTGCACAACTCAAGAGGCAGTCTGGTGTTTAGCTTGCTAGAGAAGACAATGAACACTGAATTTTTAACAGCTGATGGAATGTTCACTTGCCATACTTTCCAGGGTCTGACTTGCCATCTTTCCATTAGTACAAATGTATGGTAGTTCTATCCCTTCTCTTGCTTTCTTTCTGCTGGTGGATTGTCAGTCCCTGACACATCTGCCATGCTTAAGGCTAGATTTGGGCTTTAGGTAAGAAATTCCCAGCCTGACAAACCCATACAGTGTCGTATAAAACTACGTGGAAATGAGGCCAGAGCAGATAGAAATATTTGTTCACTTTCCCAATCCTCTGTACAGCCATTAGAAACAATTTCATCTCATATAAATACTAATCTGAATTTGTAGGCTCTGTATATAAAATCCATTTTGCTAGTAAAATGTACCTTTGCATCATATTTCAGCATATTTCATTTGAATATTTTATGCTGAGAACTGAAACGCTAGGAGAGTAGGAACTGCCCAACTACTAATAAATCCAACAGCAAACCTGCCTTCAAAGTGAAAAGCATAAGGAGCATTATTCATTTCCTTCCTCTAATATAAGAAGTCCAAACACGTTTTTACCTTCTGTGATCAGACTTCTTTCGAATTTCCTCTTGATAGCTGCATAATTCTTCACTGACTCTGGCAAGTTCCTTAAGAGCCTTTATAAATATAAAAACAGTCCTTTAATATATACATTTAAAATGGTATCTCCAGAATTAATTTGAAACTTGTGGTCATTCTCATTTAAGATTCACAGCAGAGGGAAGTAGTATGAGAAAAGATACAAAAATGCCCCCAACCTTATGAACAGAGGTAAAGAGCATGCTGTTTACACATTTAAACTGTGAGAAGACACTCACTAATAGTAAGCCTAGGAGCAAGTAGCGACTTGTGGAGAGCTAAAATCAGGGAGATCAGTTCTTTAGGTTAACCTGGCAGGCCTCAGTGTTTTCCTCCCCCTTGTAACTGAAACATGCTCATACTTACTACATTGAGATCACCAAAATAATTCTTGGTATTTTGCTCAGAAGTTTTAATGGTGAGGCTGTCTTCAGGTTCCTCATGGCTCTCAAAGGCCAGATTGTCCATTAACAGAGTATTGTTTCTGCTCTTGTCTCTGGGTTCCTTCCATTCGTGTCCTGTTATACCGAGCAGACTCCCTTTCTCTATTCTGTCACTTGTCACACTGTGTTGATGGTTCAGCTCCACTGTGTCACTCTGTTGCAAAGTAGGGGAATGCATGGACAGCTGCAGCATCTTGCTCTGAATGGCCTTGCTATCATGGATGGTCATATTGCTCTCCCTTCTAAGTTTTACCTCCTGGTAAAGCTGAAAAGACAATAGAACCTTCTATTAAATCATGGTATTGTAATGAACTTCAAGGCAAAGCTCCCATATTTATCTTCTCTTTTGAATGATGCTTCACTCAGTAGCACTGATTAGAAAGATTCTACATGTGTTAGTAGGAAAGTGCTGAGTCACCTAGTGTGATAATTCAAACACCATGATTGCCACAGGATAAGGCTGTTACCGTTCTCAAACTCTCTGCCATAATTTTAATGTATGGCTTCCACCCATGGTTGGGACTGGAAGAGATCTCACAAGATAACTGGCCCTGCCTTGAGCTGAAAGCTGCATGGTTGTTTTCCAAGTAATATCACCACACTATGTGGTGGACACAACTGTGATCTGATGGACAGGGAATGTGGGGGAATGTGGCAGAGAGAGTGTTCTGGCTATGTTACAACCTATTAAAGTATATTATTTGAAGGAGAGGAAGTGAATTCTCATCAAATGCAGTGCCATCTGCACTAGAGCAGACTCTTTCAGTTTTCAGACAAGTGGAATTCTTCCCTGTGACTGGAGTGATAAATCAGTACTGCAGAATGGTATTACTTGGCAACGTGCTGTTACCCTCTTCTTTCATGCTATCTGCTGAGATCCAGTGGCTGCATTAGTAAATAAAAAGGTGTTAATTCTGGTCACACAGTACGTTCAAACTAGGAACTGTGGTAAATTATAAATTAGAAAAAATGGCAACATCATAAAAATCTCTTCTG
Organism: Phylloscopus whistleri; assembly: GCA_017589585.1. NCBI lineage: Eukaryota > Metazoa > Chordata > Aves > Passeriformes > Phylloscopidae > Phylloscopus > Phylloscopus whistleri. The sequence goes on along the minus strand of JADMLD010000683.1, from coordinate 3,647,717 downwards.
CTTACAGTATAATTTCCAGTGCCAAGAATCCCACAGCTCTTTATAAACATTCTTTCTTAACTTGCTCTCACGAAAAAAGCACACAGGCACCTCTGAACAGCCATCTGCCTGCCCTCTCACAGTGCACAAGGCCATCACAACAGCTTTTGGAAGGACAGTGGAAAAGAATAACAACATGCAGAACATGTGGCCATTTCATGGGTAGAGCTGTGGATTAGAAGTATTCTCACGTTCAGAGACTTAACACTTGACCTCATCCTGGGTTTCCAGATTTCACTCCCAAAGCCCAGCTGTTCATGGAAACTGAGGGCTGAACTTTGCCATTTCCAAGAAATAAGAGCCTCATATGGATTCAGCATAGCAGTAAGAAGGAAGGATACTACTCCATAATACAATCTCTTAAACCCCACTAGTTTTCCTGGACGAATTAAGTTAGGTTTGTTGGGCTAGAGAAAACTGCCAAATTAAAATACAAGCTGGTAAGTGAGCACAAGTTTTACTGAGGAAATCCTTCTGGATTTTAAATGCCTAATGGCATTTAAAAGGTATCTATCTCTCCTTTTATCCAGCCATGTGGCTTGTGAAGAAGAAATGTCAGGCATCTGAAATCAGCAGCAGCTATAGTCACAGCTTAAGAGGGGACCTTAGGATTCAAATAACCTTGGGGTATAATCTGTAGTTTTGTTTGGCCCTGCAGTAGCCAGCAAATTGCTTCATCCTCTTCCCCTCAGCCCCATTCCATTCTTTATCGCTTTTTCCATCTCTGTCATGCTTTCCTAATCTCTGTGCTAATAAAGAATATGATGAAAACAGTCCTTGCTGACATTGTCAGGTCTACTAATAGCTAGAATACCTTTTCACTACTGTCATTCCAAATCAGCTCTTATAACTAAGAAAATGAAATTCAACTACATATAGAGATCACATTACTAACTTTTGAAGCATTCTCAGCTTGGCAGTGAAATTAGGGAGGACTGCACAGAAAAGTTCTAAGACAAAAGACAAAATGTGGCAAAGACCATCACACCAAAGTCTGCAAGAATTGTGATAAAATATAAGAGAGCTGACATTATGGAGTTCTGCAGCAGGCTGGTTTAACAGGCAGTGTATGGCTGCAATTCCTTTGGCTCTGACCATTTTCCTTCTCAGTTGCTTGTGAGCACCCTCTGCCATACATTCCTGTGTTGCTCAGCCACAGAACAGTGCTGGCAGAGAGCAAGCAAAAGTACTCCATGTGTATATTAGATGAAAAACGTGGAAAGCTCACTAATGAAAAAACTTGCCTCTGTAGGCTGCCAAGCAGACTCAGTTAATGCATTAGAGAGTGTCAGAGGGTTTGGCTGCAGGGACAATTTGGGGATAAAAGAATAACAAATAATTGCTGTGACTATTTCTGGAAGGAGATGCATTGCAAATAACAGGGACTGTTTGCTAGTATGTGCAAACACAACTTCTTTCAGAACTTTCATGCTATTTACTGTACCTGTTTTCTCTCATCCATAAAAGGAACTGGTTCTAGCCAGAATAATTTATGCAGTATTTCATATTTTTTTATATATATTATTTTTAACAATTTACCATTTATCCCAGCAGGTCTGTGCCATCTAAAACCTTTTTGCTGGATAATTTTGATACCTAAATTTTTTGTTACTAAATATGCATTTTCCTAAACCCCATATTGTTCAGTATTAACTTGAAAAAAGCCTGTGTAATATAGGCATCATGGCCAATTGAACTGTCAGCAGTATGTACAGCCAATAATCTCACAGCTCACAAAGAAGCCACATTTCACCTCCTACCTTGTATTCATGACTATTAAATGAGCATTTGCAAATACTGCTTAATCCCAGGATTTTCATCCTACCAGCTATTAGAAACTTCCAGTGACACATAAGAAATAGGATAAAATACAGAAAAAAAAATGAAAGTGACTCCATGTCACTTCACCCCAAATGAAAATGGCAGTGCTCAGATTTTTGTTTAAAAGTACCTCTTCTATTTTCTTCTGCATGACCTTCCATTGACATTCCCATTCTTTCCTCTCATTGTCAAATCTCTCCAGCAATTCCATCTTTTCTTTATTCCAGTTCCTCTCGGTGTTCTCCAGTTGTTCACGCAGGTCCATGGCTAAAGTCTGTGCAACAGCAAAGACAGCTCTGCTGTTTTTCTTTCTTCCCTGAATGTTTCCTGGAAGTTTATGAGAATAAGTCTTACTTATGTTTTATTCTAGGTTTCATGGAACAAAGACAACAAAGAGAATTCTCCAAATTAAAAACTGAAATGAGCTTGCTGGAGACAATATTATATGATTGCTTGATATTTGTCTGGAGTATGACTCAAATACAGATGAACTAAGCATTATAGGACATAAACCCAAAGGCAGAGATGCCCAGTCTGGAAAGGGGAGGTGGAACACATTCAGCATCACAGAATTCAGTAACATCTGCCACAGCAGGCTCTGTACCATGATCACTTTGCATCTTTGCCATTACTCTTCACTGTAAATGTGTTTCCAGTGAATTTGAGTCTGTATAATATTGCATGGCACTTCAGGACCTTGGGATCCTGCAATATCTGCCCTTGAGGGTGAAAGCTATTTTTATATTTGTTCGAAAGACAACTGCCAATGTAAAAGTATCATGTTTGCTCACGCACTCCTTGCACGCATGCAAGGAGCACAACAAGGACTGGTATTCTTTTGGCAATTGAAGACTGCAAACTTGATACACATAGGGAATTCTCATGGCTACATGAATGCTTTGGAATTCATGAAGAAAGGACAGGAGAGCTAAGAACAGGTACAAACACATACACAGTAGAAATCATTTATATAGAAAGGACAGGTCGTCACCAAAAAGGGTTCAAGAATTTTGGACTTACAAATCTAAATTTATAAATGTTAGTTTCAGGACCAGCAAAGGAGAAACTAGAAAATATTCTCCAAATAGCACTAACTCCAATCTAATTCAAAATCTTTCTCAGAATATTTGACTAATTACTGTTTCAGTTTCTTCTTCCCTTTCAGAAGTCTTTAGCATCTTAGTGCTTGTAAATGAAAAAAATATTAATTGAAGCACTAAATAGGCAAGTTTTAAGGGAAATATTTTAGATATCCTTATCTGACTTCGCAGCAAAGCAGTTACAACTCTTATGGGCCTGGCGTTCTTCTTGCCCTCTTAGGCTTCACACTAGAAAGCCCATTACTACCAGCACATTTACCATGCCAGCAAGGCTGAAATAACACTCATTCATTCAGTTATGATGGCTCCTGTGATATAATGCTTGGTACACAGGTGTTGATACTCAAGTTTGTTAACTTCAGCTCTCAAAGACAGTTCTGGTGTTACCTATATGGCCATGGAATCTAGTTCTAGTAATAAAGTGCCTCTGCATTTCTTTCTTTTCCTGCTAGAAATCAAACAGGCAATTGAATTACCAGAGTTAACTAGGAATAAGCCCAGTTTATCTTTCTGCAATTTGTTCATTTCCCTGACTGATGATCAGTGACTGTCAGCTCACAGGAACTGCTGATTTTACTGCCCACATTTTCTATGATATAGTAAAATTTTATTCCTGAGCAAAGTTCTTGCCCGTCCCGTATGTTAGTGGCAAGTCCTGTTGATTTAGCTGTGGCTACCATGTAATCACCATTTACCAGTGTCTGCTTTATTTCAGCTGACTGGGAGGACGATGCCAAACTTGGAGTCAGCTTCTTTCATGTACAAGTAAGCAGAAGAGCTCAGATGAAACCCAACAGGTTACTTAGGTCTTTGGATCATAGGAATTCCCCCCACAGGATCTCCCATGCCATCACGAGCCCAGCCCTAACTCGGGGCTTGCGGAACTGTTTACCCCAAGCACCTGCCTTGGAGCTCTGAAATGACAATCTGTCCCTCAACTACCTACAAACAGATGTCAAACCCATCTTCTTTCCCCTGCCTAAAAATATACAGAGCAACTTCATAAACCCATGGAACTCCTTGAAACTAGGAGCTGTTGAAAGACAGCACAGAATTCTCATCAAAAAAGAAGCCAAGTACTGGTTTGCTCAGAGCTTCTTAGGGAATGCAGCCAGGCTACAGAGACTGCACCTCTCCAGGACAGTGTTTCAGCTTTGTGCCAGACGCCAGTAAGCGTTGACCAAAAACAACTTGCAAAAAAATTCTATTACACTTAGATCTATTGCAACCTAAACATCTATCACTAATGAACTTTAAGAATTTTGCAGTACTTTCTCACTTTGCTAATTCAAAGGTTGCAAGTTTTAGCACTTTCATTTGATTTCTTTTGGTTGCATTTATGTCTTTACAACCTTTTGGGATACCTCTGAGAAATAAACAAAAGTCAACTCTCTGCTCCACTATAATCCTTATACAAATACAGGTCAGAAAAAAAAATTAAAATCCCCCATGTGTAAATGCTGTACAGTCATGAACAAGACAGGCAGACATAATCTGTCAACAACTTGCACAAATGGTGATTTTGCTAGTGCACTATTAGTAACAATGACCATGCTTCAGTCAGCCACATATTACCAGAAAGGTCAATACTGTATAGCATGTTTGTTTTTACACACATAAGGACAGATACAGTATGTAGTCCTTTCAAGAATGAATATAGCATTGAAAAGGCCTCTGGTGTTTCCTTAATGCTGGAAACTACTGTTGCCATGTCGGCATTCATCTTAACAATTTTCAAATTGTTTCATACAGAGGAGCTCTGATTATAAAAGAAGACTGAAGACAGACAGAAGGAAATCACGTCTTGAAAGGGGATAGTTACAGAAGTTACAGATGGTCACTTGTAGCTCCAAGAACCAAAAAAGGCCTATATTGTTTCTTAGGCTTCTCTGATTTCCTCTTGACAGAAATTCTGAGAAGAAAACTCATGTTTATTGATGTTAGCAGCTGGATGACTATACAGCTTTGCTGCTATTGTACAGCGGATCAGTTCCTCAGAGATTTTGACTCCTATTTCTACTTCTCTTTCCCTACACTTTCTTTTTTTCCTCAGTATTTCCTTTAGGGTTTTTTGGGGTTATTTTGGTGGAGTGCAACGTGCAGTGCTGGTAATACACCCTCTGTGGGTGTAATGCACCGAGATTTCCCCATGGGTATTTCACATGGCTAAAGCAACCTAAGGCATGTAAAATGCCACATTATCATTTGCTCTGTGGATCAGAACAATGTCTCTGCTCTTGCAGTATTGGCAATTTCTGCATGTCCTAGACAAGGTCAGAAGCTTATTACAGCAATCAAATTAAGCAAATAATCAATTTTGTCTGCATCAGCTGCATTTTCCCTTAACTTTTCCTTTAGCCCTTCCTCCTCTCAAGCAAAAAATGTTTTAAGCAACTATTTTATGTTAGTCATGATTCTCCCATATTTTACCCTTTATAGCCAGATATTAAAAATGCAAGATAGTTTGCAAACAACCTCTAGCAGCTTCTGAAAATAATCTGCTTAAACATCAGCTGAGATGTTATTTTTCAACAGAGTTTAATCAGATTGGATGTGCATAATCATTCAGATACACAAATCTTCCCTTGTTTTTACAGAAAAAAAATGCAATCAAATTATATTTCCAAATAAGTGCTGTATTTTGGATGACTAAGAAAATTGTAAACATATGTATTTTTTCAATTAAAAATATGTGTCATGATAACATGCACTTTACACATTAAAAGAAAGCATAGTTGAGTGAGAGAAGGAAAAGAAAAGAGGGAGAAATGAGAGAGTGAAAGAAAGAGAAAGAAAAAAGAAGAAAGTGAAAAATGAAAAAGGAAACGAAAGAAAAAAGGAAAAGAAAAAAGGAAAAGAAAGAAAGAAAGAAAGAAAGAAAGAAAGAAAGAAAGAAAGAAAGAAAGAAAGAAAGAAAGAAAGAAAGAAAGAAAGAAAGAAAGAAAGAAAGAAAGAAAGAAAGGATTCAAGTGCACACAATGCTGTCACCCCTATTCTGTTAATATATCTCTGCCTGCACTGAAAAAACTGACTGAACTTTAAAGACCACATGTAGCATATATGAACTTCACATTACAATATAAATAACATTAAGAGGGATGTTTAAAAAACTGTTTGCCACATCAGAAATTTGCCTTCTTTTTCAATCTTAACTGTTTAAAAACACTAATTTAAAATAAGCTGCAACCATACCTTTCATGGAATAAGAAATCCTTTAGGAGGTTTTCAGTCCATTTCCAGGCAGCAGAGAAAGCAATGAAACACCCAGCTAGCAGGGATCCTGTCCTGTGAATCTTGATCTTTAAAAGAAGTAAGAAAGCTAAGCGAGACACAACCTTTCAACTGGGGCAGCATTTGCAACTCTCTTTGAATAAGTCCTCAACTTTTGCAAACTGGAAAACAGTTCCGTTGAGCATCATCCCCGCAGCTGGCTTCCACGTGACGTCAGTGCACGGAGGATGGTTTTAAAGCCATCTCTTCCAACCCCCAGCTTTGTAACTTTATATCTCCTCATATTTTGTGTAAACAACTCCAAGTCCAGGACATTTTTAGGTTTTATAGTGCAGTCCAGTCTTTAAAGCTTGCCAAAGCAGCTAGTGTTAATATCAAAGCTATGACAATAGGCAATTTTAGGTTTCTTTAATTGTTGCCCATGCTGTAAAGGAAGATTTTTTTTGCTATCTTCCAGACCCAGTTTTCAGGGTTATATTTTTTGTGTGATCATTTTGAGCTTTGAAATTTGATCCTCCTTAACTGCTTCGTAAAAGGAATTTTGTTCAAAGCAGTGGTTTTGTTGGTTAACAGCTATCTTAAAGAGCTAAAAGCAAACCACTCCTCCCTAAAATCTTTTTCTGCATTCTAAAAATGCTCTCACTTATGAAACACAGAATTATTGGGCACTGTGTAATCCTACTGTCTTGCATTCTGGAAATGGCAGTAACTGTTTCTTTGGGATATACCCAAATATTCCTGATACTTTATAATGTTTCTGCATCCAATTCTACATCTGTTAATTCACTTTGTATCTCAGCAAAGCAAAGCACTTGAAATTGGATGAAGAATTTCCCTTGAACAGGGAAACTCATCTCTGGCACAAGGCTGCTAAAAGAAGGTCCAAAACCACCTTGAGCTGGATATAAATCCCTGGGAGTGTCCACAGCAAGTGTTGGCATGGGATGAGGAAAGGGGGTGTGACAGAAACAATCCAGCAAGGAAAAGTCCACAGGAGACCCTGAAGCCAGAGCAGCAAAATTCAGCTGCTCCCCCTGCTGAGCTGCAGGCAGGAGGAGCCCAGCTCGCTCCCCAGGTCTCTGACCACCATGGTAACTCTCCCACTGCACCCTGGGTTAAACTGCTCTCATTTTTTGGCTTTTTTGGCACCTTGAGAGAGACCCCCGGGGGAAAGCTTCACTCGCACCGCCCTGCTGGGTGCTTGTGCTTGGGTGCCTGCAGACAGCAACTGAGACAGGCAGCAAATTCACCTTTCAGGGAACATTTTGCCCCATGTGTGCCTGGAGAAGGGCCACAAAATACTTCATTCAGGCAGCGTAAAACTGGACAAATCCTGCTGTCAGACAGACGTCTTGGAATGCCCTAGGCAGGAACACATTTTTGTGGGGCAGTGCAGCTGATGACAAGAGGATCAGTGAGAAAAAGGGCACGATATGAGGAGTCACACATCCTTTGCTTAGTCAGCACTGTCCTCGTTAGAACAGTAAATTTTTATCTTGTAAAATCCATGATAAAATCCAGTATAAAGGTTTTAACTCTGGGTGCATTTTATAATAAATACCAAACCAGGTTTCAGGGAAAACACATTTTTTCTCCTTATATGGTCTAGCTGTAAGTCTCAGCGAATACATTAATTGGGTGCTTATTCTGCTCCCATGTAACTTAAATAATGGGACTTGGGCTACTTGTGAAAATTGTAAAGATGATCTAAAAATTGAACAAATATGCCCCAAGTACACAACTGAATGTTCCTGAAGAAAATCTCGACTCTAAACTCTGAGGATTTAAATCTAAAGAAACAGTATGACTCTCTTTTGTGAGGTTAGGTCTCAAGTGCCAGCTGACATGGATGGGAGGGAAGCCAGAGTGCTTGGGAGCAGAACTGAGCCACAGCTGGAGGCCAGGCATCACAGCACTGCCTCCTCCCTGAGGCCAGCACAGCTGCACTACTGCACATGAAGGCAGACTCTTAAGATAGAGTTTTTTACTCTTACCTATCAACATAGGCTATTATTCTTGTGTCTTTAATATTGCTAACTCCATGCCTCTTGTCTTGCCACGTGGACACTTTGAAGTAAAAACAGTAAAAATAAATAAAACAATGGGCTAAATCCCAGCTTGAGTTCTCAGTCGGGCAAAAGCCTACATTTCTGTCAGTGTGAGGAATTAGAAATATGTGAGACTCAGGGGCTCATTAGAAGACAAGCAAAGGACCCACCTCACAGGTCAAAGGGACATGTTAAATTCATCCTAATATGGAAAAGGTGAGACAAAGAAAACACAAAGTGACTTGTAAAAACATGGGATCATTGTTCTGTATACCCTTAAGTGTAGCAGTAGAGAATTCTGCTTTTGAGGATAAGAAATTATTCAACAGAGACTGCCCCTACTGTCCCTCCTCCAGCATCAGCAGACAAAGCAGCAAATGTGGCTTCTTGGTATCTGGCACAGATAAAATAAGCAGGAAAACTACTGTAAGCTTATTACATCCAACATATTGCTTCCACAGGAAAAATATATTTTGTCCATATTTGACACACTGCTTGTGTCAAAAGTTAGCACCTCAACAAAAAAAAGGTGCAAGGGCATTTTAGACAAGACCTCTGCTAAAATTCTCTTCATCATGCAAGACTGGAGACAAAGCAGAGGGAGTTTCAGCATGGGCTATAATCTGATCATATATTCAGGGCAGTGGCTAACAAAATGTACTCAAGACCACTTCAGGGCATCTTTGGCTGTGCTGCACCAGCTTGGTTATGGCACATCCATTCTGCTATGGCCACAAAAGCTAGTGACAGGAAGGAAGAAGAGTAATGCTGCCAACTGCAATCAACCCAACCTCACCACTACATTTCTGAATGATGTACACCTTGATAATCCTGATATATACACCTCCAGAGTGGATGTACACAACGGGAAATGAGCAGAAGGGAATACAAACTCTGTCTCCTCTTCCTGTTGTGTGTTTCTGCAATAGGATATAACTCACTGGAGAAACAGAGCCAACAAAGTGTTATGTCATGTCGCTGCTCCAAGGTTACATTGGAAATCGGTGGCAGATACTTTAGATGTTTACTTTAAATAGAGCCACCGTAATTTTCCCCATAGGCAACTGCATGTGTAATGGCAAAAGTTGGACTGGAGTATCACTTCCCCTGGCATTAAATCAGAGACAGAAATGTAAGCCAATGGGAACTACATCCCTGATACTGATGCCTTTAGAAGTCTCCTACTCACCTATCAGATTCTGGGGTGATTAAGGAGAAGGGCATGCAATACCCTGAAGCTCTGCTTGTTTTCGTAAACAACTCCTGAAGTTCATGTGCAGTTCATCTCTTTTTATAACACATATCTAGACAGCCAATTTTTTGTTTTTGGCAATTTTCTATTTTCCGACTGCCAGGCATATTTCTGCACCATAGCACCTGCTCTCTTCTAGTTTTGATTCTGAAGCACTGGTGACATGTGTCAGCAGACACTTATTCTGTCTCTCAACAGGAGCTTCAGGCATGGATATTTTTGGTTGAAAGAAATATCTCTGAGCCTGGAGAAAATGGTCACCCTAACATAACGGGAATTTTTCAGTAGTAAAAGAGAATATCTGTAAAGGGATTTTGTCAGGGTATTCAGAGCCAGCTCTAAACAGGAAACAAATTTAATTGAATTTTTCTGGTAGCATTAAAGGAAAAAATACACCTATTCCCTAAATTATATAAAAATTCATTGGAGATAGTGCCAATTTCCACAAGTGCAAAATATCATAATTAGATCTACAGAAGCAAGATCTTTTCCTTTTGAAAGAACACGGAATAAATCCCCTGGGAACATAGGAAACAGAAATTTAATATTTCAGGGAAGTGCTAAATTAAGGCAATCTCACGGTTCAAATTCAAAGACTTTTTTTCCCCCAGAACATTAACATTTCATCAGAATATTCCAAAACAGGAACTGTGAATCTGCTAAATGAGATTTCAACTGATAAGGTAACCTGGCATATCCAGCTCCTTGCCACATGCAAACAGAATCTATATTCTTCTTACTATTTCTCTTCAGAACTCTGAGCTGTGCAGCAGGCAGAACCTGTGCAGTGAGTCAGCAGTGTTCAGTCTGTCTCTGCCTTGCCTGATTACAATGCAGTCCTGCTAGGGGATGCTGATGTATTCAGCTGCATTTGCTCACTCACCTGCAAGATGGCCTTTGCCCAGCAAGCCAGTTACTGAGTGGGGAGAATCTGCTTCCTTTCTTGGCAAGTATAATCACTGCATTTCATAATATCAAGTTATTTCTATTTAGCAAGACATAGAACACTTATTTATTTGGCTAGATCTTATCTTCTGGCTGTGGATAAATGTCCATACTCATTCTATTAGCTTTCTCAGCATCTTTTAGTGTTGTGCAATATCTGCTGTGAAACAGATCAGCAGCTCAAATCACTCCCTTAAACCTGAATGCAAAAGGGCAAGAAAAACACACCTCATTTCTCACTGAGATTTCTCTGTGAGGTTTCTCACCATTCTCCTTGCTCATGAGACATTTAAAGACTGTGGGGAGCTTCTAAAATAATTTTGTATGCTTTGGTGTGCTTTAATTTCAGATTGCTGCCTCTGCAATAGCTCCCTAAATGTCTCAAAAGATCTCAGCTTTGATTTTGCTTTGTTGATGCCTGATGGAAAGCTCCAGCTTTTAAGCAAGAAAAAACACTGTGAGAAATCAATGGGGTTGTAATTGCCAGTGCTGTGCTGAGATTATCTACACCTCTCATCTCAGTAATTTATTTTTACCTTTTCTGATTTCTGAGAAACAAATCTTTCCCAATTACTTTCCAAGATTTACTATTCAATGTATGAATTCAGTGTATTACTACTTAAGAGTATTACTGTTACTGACACACTCTCTGTAAATCAAACCTTCTCTACTCATTTTTATTATATACAACACCAAGAAATGTATAAGCAAGTGTGGGTTAAAAACTAGCCAGAACTTCAGATCTTAGATCAAGTATGGCTTTTTCTCTCTTATGGAAATTGAGTCAGTAACATTTAAGAAAACACAAATGATTGGTTTTTCCTCCACAGGAGATACTAAAGCAGAAAGAAACTGAAAAACTCAGTCTCATGGTAAGATTTGGTATGACAAGTTTAAGCCTTGTTATTGCCTAAATTATTGTATTTTTAATGTGCAAACTGCAAATCTAAAAACACTAGTACTTCCAGCAGCTGCTGAAAAACAAAAGGCCTTCTCCAGTTACAGAAATTCACTTTGAATTATGGCTTGATCATCTCTTGCCTTAGTAGTTTTTAATATGTGGAACTTAATTTTAGGTAACTGCATAAATTAGATCATCTTAGAAACTCCTCAGAATTACTTTGGGCCTGACTTCATCCTTAACTGGAAAACCAGTCAAAACTGTTGATCTCACATTACATTGATTATAATTTCCTTTAGACATCTCACTAACTATAAAATGGATAATGATGGATATTTGGATTAAATCAAGTTGAGTTATTTAGGTGATCAAGATTCCTGCACCTGCAGAGTATGTTGAGGGAAAGCGAGACAAAAAGAGAAACACTGTATTTTAAATAACGAGTATTTTTACTATTTTTTTCATTCTCATAATAAAAAATTTATTGCCCCATCTCTTGCTGCTCTCTGAGGATTTTCCCTCAAAATTATGTCTCAACTATTTCAGGTAGCAGAGCACAACCTAGGCATGGAGATGAATTGTTCTCACTGGGGAATGAAATAAGTGAACAGAGAGCTAACACGATAAATCAAAGAGGATCCTTACCACTAGCTAGAAAAACAGCTGCTTGATTTATTACCACCCTTTACTACTACATTATTCAACATGGAAACTGCAGAAAAAAGAAGTGTCATTAATACACACACTTGTTCACCTTTGGAGAATTCATATTTGTGAGACTCAGCATGGGTTGAATAAAACAGAAAAGTGAGTTTCAGATGAGGTTTTCATAGTGGGAGATCTACTGCTAGTAGGAGCTGCCTATGTAAGTGTGAAAGAGAGAAATGAGTCACCTGTACTCTCACTTCAGCCTCTCACAGGCAAGATAGGAATATTCAGTGATTATTGATGCACACCTGTGTCCACAAGCTTCCCTCACTATGGCCACTGGCTACCAAGGGCACGGTTAGACAGGGGTCACTCAGCAAACCAAGAGTTACCATGTCCATTCAGAACTCATGCTGAAATCTGGGGAGAGAATGCAGAGCCATGGTGGCCACAGACTGGGAGATGTTACCTGACAAACTCAAGGTGGTGTTACCAGCCAAGGTGACCTACACTGCTCCCATCAGTTCAAGTCAGGTTGTACCATGGCCATTTCTCTAGAGCACAGAGAGAATGCAGCCAGCCTCTATCTCTCAGAAGACTCCTCAGCTAGTCTGATACCTTCTCCTCATGCATCTCATTCTCAGAGGCTCCAATTCCTGGCCACAGTTCCAGATAGAGTGCTCTATAAAGCAAACCATTTTGATTTTGTCCCCTCTGTGGGGCCTAATCAACAAAATACAGTACTGAAAAACATTATCATCACAATTATGCAAAATATACGCACAAGCTCTGAAATAAAACTGCAGAACACACACAATGTGGCTTTACTATTTGTTTGCGGCTAGAATACAAATTCTTTTTCTAGGAGTGGGAAGAGGAAAGTAACAGAGTCCTCACACCCACTCTGCATATTTCTGTTTTGTGTCTGATTTGGTGCAAATTAATTAATATTGAATTGGTTCCAGTCCTCAGAGAATTTTTTTCAAAAATTATAAAACCAGACAAAGTGAAAAATTCCATTTTCTGTTTGCTTACCTGGAATACCACGGTGAGCAGGTTTCCTATCAACTGGGTGACTTTTTGGTGGGTTTTTTGCAGTTTTTTTGGTTTGGCTTTGGTTTTGGAAAACAAGTAGTCTTCAGTGTTTTTACAGCAGTGGCTATTACAGAAACTATGTCTCTTGCACTTCTTATCTTGGAGGGTGGACAAAATAAACAAACTGAAAATAACACTACAATGAACAGTAAATGATGAATGACTTACAGTACAAAAAACAGTGTAAAAAGGAAGACAAGTTTAAATATTGTTGTGTATGAAAGGGATGAAAATAATACAAGGATGAGAATAAGTAAAATGATAGGCTGGAACATCTGGGAAAGTAAATACAAAGACAAAGAGAACAGTCAATTAATGGAATAGCAAGTCCAAAGTTTCAACAAAATAAATAGTGAATCAGACTGTGCTTGTGGAGGGACCAAGTTCCCATCTCCCATTTACTTCAGTAGGAATTCTGCATGGTCAAGCCCTGAAATGCCCAATTGTTAAACGTTCAACTGTTGTTACTTGTTTAGAGAAATACTAATTCGTTTGTTTTAAATTTGTGTAAGTCCATGCAGCAGTCTACCTTTAAGCTAATGGGAGCTCTACAAGCTCAGAACTACTGCTAGATCAGAAAGTGAGCATGCTAAATGCCGTCTCTGTTTGATTTCATGCAATACATGTAGAGTAATTGATTAGCTTTAAACTCACTGCGTCTGTGACTTTCTGATACAAGGAAACAAAAGACTAATTAGTCAGCATAGGAATAAGAATAGCTTTCAGCTTCACCTGGCAACTACTTCGACTGTAAACTAGCAAGACAGCACAAAGTAAATTAACACGGCAAGAGACTTACAAAACATTGGATAACTTCATTAGCAATAACAAGATATGCCAACTATAGGATTGCATGATAAGATAAGGGTACGTAATTTTCATTTTTCATGGCAAAAGATCTTGAGTCAGCAAGGAGTTTGCTCCCCAAAACCTCTCTGAAACAATTCTGCACAAAAACAAACCACAACAAAGATGCTTGTTACTGCTGCATGCAAGCAGTGATTAACAGGCCTTCAACAAGATGCAATCTATTACAGCAATTACAATATTCACATTACTGTACGGCTCTGTGACTCCATAAAGTAGATTTGCATGGTTTCTTTTAATCTGTGGTTTGCCATATTCTCTACAATTTTTGAAATTTAGTATTTCCTACTTAAAATTAATAAAATTTTCCTTTTATCCATTTAATTGGAACCCATCCACTAAGAAAACAATCATGTCCATTTATGAATCATGTTCATATGTACCAAAAATACTGTTTGCACTGCCTTTAGTGGCAATGAAGGCCCAACTCTGTCAAATGCAATTGCAAAGCCAGAAAGGAGTAAAATGTTCTACCTCCCAGAGCATAATTTTATTTTCCAGGAGACCAGATTTATTCACCGTTCACAAACAACTCCATTGGTAGAATACATTTTCATACGGCCAAATGAGGATTTTAAGTAATATAAGAAACAGTGATTTTTTGTCCACTGCCTAGAATAAAGAATTTTCTTTTTGTGCCAAAAATCCAATTTGAGGTTTAATTTGCTTGGCAGAGCCTTTTTACCTGTAGGCCGTAATAAGTAAAAGTCTACCTGACTCACTGACAAAGGTTCGTCTGCACTTCGATCGTCCGAAGACTTTGGGACTTCGAGCCTGTCGATGAAGGCCTGGAGCTCCTTCCTGAAGGCCTTCATCTGCGCGTTGATCCGGTACAGCAGCTCGTGCTCGCGTATTCTGCTGCCGTCGTCCTCCTCGTCCATCAGCCCAAAGAGGTCCCCATTAGCCACATAAATCCTGGCCTCTGTGATGATGGTGCTCGTGTCGGCAATCAAGCGATCTATCGTCTTGCCCAGCCGCTCCGCTTCGGAGCGAATGTCCTTCATCTGCTGCCTGTCAGTGAAGCTTTTCTGCCACCCGGACGGCGTCGGATAAAAAGACCTGGTGGGCGTCAGGCACCGAATGTTGCGCACCTCCTCGGAGTCGCTTTCCCCGCCAATGGGCCCTTCCCTCTTGCGGTGAGGGGGGCGGGAATCGTCATCGCTCTCCTTTTTTCCTGCGTCGCTCTCCGCATCGCTGTCTCTGGGGCTGCCGCGGATGCCAAGGTGAGAGGCCAAGTCGTAGCGCTGCATGTTGGACATCAGGACTCTGTTCTCGTACTGCAGCTGCATGACTTTGCCGCTCAGCTCGTTGATCTGCATCCGTGCGGCTTTCAGCTCCTCCTGTAACGCTTCTGTCTTGGCATTATCGTGGTGCCTAGAGCTCTCATGGGCCCCGGACTTGAACTTGTATTTGTTCAGCTCAGCTGTTATGCGTTTGTTTTGTTCTTCTAAATCAGCTACATTTCTCCTCAGCAATTCTGTTTCATCTTCTACTAGCTGCAAATGCTGTCGTAATTCTGACAGGGATTCATTCTGCTCTCCCAGGAGTGGGTTAGTGGTCCCTGAGAAATCGTCTCCTCTTAAATCATCAAGCTCTGCTTTCAGTCCTCTATTTTCTACTTCTAGCTCCACTATTTTCCTCCCGAGAATGTTAGCTTCCTCCTCCACAAGCCTCAATCGAAGCTTGAGTTCAGCTTCTCTTGTGGTAGGTGGCCCACCTGCTTCACCTTTTGGCAAGGGACTGTCCAAATCCCCATAAAAGGATCTGTATTTTTGCAGCTCATGTTCAAATCTGTCTTTCTCTTTATCAATTTTAGCCATTTTCTTCCTCATCAAGGCTGCTTCTTCTTTGACAAACTGTAGCTGGCATTTCAGGTCTTCATTGTCATCCTTAGGAAAAAAAAAGTAGTACTTGAAGAAACTTGAAGTCAAACAGGAGACCTCCAGTGGATTGCCTTAACTTACAAGATAAGCAATCCCAGCTACATGGCTTTAGATAATGAGATATTTTCCTGCAATATTTTTTCATTGATCAATAAATTAAAAAAGGGGGAAAATACTATTTTACTTGTGACTAAAATTTGCACAGTCCCCAGAAGGACCTTGGGGATCGGAAAAGGGGGGGCTTGTAAAAAAACCTTGTATTATCTGTACTTACAACATTATCAGACTTTACAGTGTTCAGAATTCCTGAAGTCAACACAAATAGAGCCTATAAATCTTGTTTCACTATTGCTTCCATTTACTTTGCCTAAAATACAGAGTGGGTGAAAGCTCGTGGGTTCTGCTGCAGCACCAAGTTTGTCCTTGAAATTAGTGGTGTCTGACTGCAGATCTGGCGTAAGACCTCTTGCATTTCACAGCATACAGGAAAACAAAGGGCAAAGCAAAAAGCAACCCAAGTGCAAATATGTAAACAATGTGCCCCATTTCCATAGATCCCTGAAGTCTCCACATAAGAATCAAGGCTACAGTTACTGCAACATACCTCTGTTGGTGTCTGTTGTGACTTTTTTTCTGATTTTGGTAGGTCTTTGCTTCCTCTCCTTTTCAGTGATTGCTGCAATTACAACAAAAGGACATGCACTGAATTTTTCTAAAGATATACTAATGATGTATATAACTGTATATCATTAATTTTTAAATATAGCAAATCAAATTCAACTATAAAGGAATTAATTTCTTGTAATTTTTGAGATACCAAATATAGAGGAAAGAAGTCCATTGTCCAAAAATGAAGTAGTAATGGTACACAAATAAGGATTGCGTTTAATCAGTCTGTTACCTTTTTTATTCAACACATTTTAAGACTAGTGCATTAAAAATGTTTAACACACGACAAGAGTGGTAAGAGAACAGGCATCCCAAGTGCTAGCTTAGGGATGGAAAAGCTGAGACAAGCAGTGAAACCCAGCTTGCCCATTCAATATTCACTCTGGTGGGGCCAGGGCACTTTAAAAAGGCCTTAGTCTGCGACTTCATGGTGGGACAGCTACACAAAACAGTGTCACTGAGATCTGTAGCTGACTGCTGCATACATCTACAAACACACCTTTCTCTGTGTCCCACCCTCAGGCTTCAAGCTTGCAGTGTACTGCAGTCACACCTCCCTAAGTGTACACTGGGGACAAACTCACACACAGCTTGTTCTGTTTTCAGATCATATTTAAGTAAATGCCATTTAAAACTGCTTGGACTACAAAATTCTAAAGAGAAACAAATCATACCAGCTCAAGAACAGAAACACACAAAACAAACAAACACAGGCCTGCACGACCATATGAGTGAGATTTTTTGGTGTTCTTTCATCTGTTATGTAGCCCAAGAGAGTAGAAAAGAAACTCCTGCTTTCAGAGCAGGATGCACTGGGATTGATGCCAGCTAGTGTATCCAGCTTGGATACCAATCTTGGAGCTGCTGACAGCAGAAACTTCGTTATGGAAAAGCAGCAGCAGCAGTGGAAAACAACTGCCACCATCCCACTGGCAACACTCAATACTGATCATTAAGAAAACAGCAGGAGACAGACAAGTGAATGAGAGAATATGTTAATACATAAGACCCCTCTTGCAGCTATTCCCAGTTTTTGTGTTCCCCAGGTAAACTGCAGGCCCCAAGGCAGGACAGTGATATAACCAACACCATCTCCCTCTGAGATTACGCTCTGATAGATCCTTTGAGAAACATACATTTCCCTGCACCAGCTGGGGGAGAATCCAGCTCTATCTAAAAGCCATCCCATTCCACAGACTGGGAATTAAAATAGATTCATAATCCTCAAGAAACAGTACAGTGAGTGGGTATGCTGCACATAACAATCCTGTGCACCATTTGCCTGCTGGTACTAATCATCCTCTTTCTTCTGCAGATCAACTCCAACTTAAAAATTCCTACACTCATGGACTGTTCACTCAAAAGGAAAAGTTAATGCCATAGAAACACTCACATGTAAATCAAATTTTTATGTCTCTTTCAGAAACATTGAATGCTCTCAGTAGACCAAACAATAAAACAAATCAAAGGTCATAGATGAACAGCTGTAAAATACAGGCTTCTAATGGAATCCAGAAAAGACATGAAAATAGTTCAATAAACTCATTTTTCCCTTTAAGTATAAACCCAGAAAATTTGGGATCCAGTCTAAAAACAAAATGGTTCTTTTCCAGAGTCACCCACAAGTTATCCTGTTGTAGAAATGGTACATGGATTTTTGGAAGGGTTGTTTTGTTGTATTCTTTTAGAATTGGCAAGTTTACAAAGCCCTAAATTTCCAAAGGAGTAGGTTCCTCCTTTGTATCACCATTAATTATACCACTATGTATCACCGTTTTGAAAAAAACCCTTTTCAAATCAGTTTACTCTACAAACTTCTTGCCCCATATTTATGCCAGTATCACTCACTGATAATAATATTAAACAAACAAACAAAAATTAATTAAATAACAACCTATAGTTAAACTGTATTTCTGCTTTATTACCTAAATGCCTTTGCTCACCCTGTTGAACTCAGCTTCTCTCCAGAAATAACGAAGTTCTGGAATGCTGGGCTGAAACTTCTTTTGTACCCTACGACTTTTCAGAACATAAGAGAGATAAGAAAAAGTACTTTTCTAGGTTTGATGTGAAACAAAAACCACTTGTTTTTTTCCTTTCTTGCTCTATATTTTTGGTGTTCCTTTTAGTAGTCAGGATAGCAGCATCCTAATTACAACAGTAGTTGTAATGATTAGGCACTACTTTCTATTCTGCTCTACTTGAATTACAACCAGTCCTCCAGAGCTTGTATTGTTCATCAACAAAATCCCAGCATTTAGCAAAAATTTTATAGCAAAAGGCAATGAAGAAGATGCACAATTCAATTAGCAGGATAATGTGGGTAAGTAGATTAGGCCCAGCTGGAATTGGTATGATCTCCTTTCATATGAAAAACACCATGAGACAATTTCTGATCACTAGAGGTTAAGATCTCACACATCTCAGCTGACAGATAATACCCTCACAATCACAGTGTCCCACAACATGATGTCAGGGCACTGAGGCAATGGCAATATCATACTAAACAAAGAATGCCACATATCAAGAAGTATATTCTGCTATAAATATTATTTTTTTTTGCTATAAATACTAATTTTTTGAGAGTTTCTTCCGGATATACATTTCACAATTTACAGTGGCTACTCTTTCTATCAATTCTCTCAAGCCTTGTACTACTGCAGTCCTCCAGTTCAATTTTCAACACAAAAACATTATTACTGCTAATGGAATAAGCAATGGAATTCATTGCAGCAAAATGGAAAAAAAGGAAAAAAATGTTCCAACTAATATATGGCAGAACTAAAAAAATAGCAACACAGACTCTTGCACATAAATCTTTATACTAAACTGAGACTGGACACTACTAAAATTGTCTGTCTGCACATTGCTTGTCACTAAAAGTCACCTCTGCTGCTTTCTCAACTGTAGCAAAAAATCTGCCCTTCATATGCTAGAATTGGTTTTGAGAGTTTGTTGTGAAGGACCGTTTGTGGGCTGTTTTCCATATAATTAAAAAAATCCTACTCAGAAGCATCCACAGCCTAGATAATGCTGCAGATAAGGTTTGTATTAGATGTAAACCAGATCACACACAAAGGGCAATTCTGTTGCAGTGCCCAGCAGCATCAGTTCTCCAGTGACCTTCACTGGAATTTATCCAATGTCTTGCTGGAGATGCTAAGCACTTCTCAAGATGGCATAATCCTTCTCTTGCCAGCCCTAAATTGCAAGCCAAATGTGCAGTCCTAACATCACTTGTCATGCTCAGTGCTTCTCAGGTGGAAAGAGACCTGAAATCTGCTCTGAGAATAACACAATACAGAGATGGTCCCTCACACTCCATGGAGAAGGAAAGCTATAATATTATAACATTTTAATATTCAAATTCTTCCTACCTGGTTCTAAGCTAAAATAAATATCTCAGTAATTAATAAAAAATCCTTAAGCAAAACCTACCAAGATCTTTCAAGATGCTTAGGTTTGATTATTTCAAGTCTGATCTAGAAATATATTATCTAAAAATCATAGTAGGCAACCTCAGGAGGAATTCCTGACACATCAAGGGATTTATGCATGCACAGGGGCCCCAAAACAGCCTTTATCTCTCCTCAAAGAACAAGGCAAAGGGTGTGCAGCTCCTTGAATCTCCACAGCTACCACAAACCTTCTCATCTGCACAAAACTGTGCTGTGTTTGGCTATGGTTAGCTGATTCCCAGCTGCTGTGACACATCTGCAAGGCTTTCAAAAGTCAGAATAAACCTGACACTATCTTTACAGTCTTGAAAAGCGAATGAATATTGAACAATTTTTGGGCTGCACAAACTTAACTCTGTGTGGCACAGACTGACTATGACCAGGGAAATGTAAATTTGCCCTAAGCCTCTCTCTGCATTTTCCCTTTAATCAATATGGCTGTGTAACTCATGGAGCTGGATCAAATCAGACACAAGACAGATTTTTTAGTTTTCTGCCACTGGGTCTAATGTAGTAAAAACTAAATTGACACAATCCGTGTTGGCAAATTGAAAATTTATATTCTCCAACAACAACAACAACAAAATCTTTGTTTTTAAAATGTCTTCCTTATTCTGCAACTCTTAGTGCAATTTGCCAGCAATTTGCCAGCTCAAGACCCTGGCTTTGTCTGTCATTGTCACAAGTACACAGAATGATACAATATTTCACTCCTTCTACCACCATTCAAGAGCAAAAGTCTTGAGTATTTCTGTATTCTACTTGCTTGCAAAATTAAGTCACAAATGAAAAAGCAGAGGATAAGTGAGATGCAAAAACACAGCCTACCTGACCACAAAGCAAACACTAAGCATATCCCTACTAGCTCTCTTTATATTTAAACTGGTTTATTTCAAAAACCCTGCTGAGGAGCAATACAAAATGGAAACAATCTTTACTAGTTCACTAGAGAGAGAAAAATAGTTCTCATGTAGTTGAATGACTTCATATTGTAGAATAGAAGAGAAGCTGACCTCCAATATTTGTATTATCTCATTTGCATTTATTTAGGAGTTATTTCAGTTATCACTTTCAGATCCTTTACCATTATTTATTTATCAATTAAATAAGAAAAAAATATAAAGAAGGAAAAATATATGCAATACTTGCAGTTTATCTAGAGAAACCTTTTGCAGTTTGAATTAAAACCACATTGTTAGAGCATATCATAGTAACTCTTGTGGTATGACTAGGTAAAAGCATTCTTTGCAGTGCATAACTGAAGCTGCATGTTTATGCTTGCATTACATTTGCTTCCTCCTATTCCTTATTCAAAAAAATGACAGAAGATGAAAGCTGCCTTTTCAAAGCTCTCACTTACATCCCGGTCAAACAGCCATCCAAACTGATACTTTGCTTTCTGAGATTACACCCTCCTTCATCCACCAGCATATCACAAAACAGTGAAAGCAATTTCTCTGAGGAGGAAGAGGTCTTCTGCCATTTGAACCTTTCAAAAAATGGAAGAGCTAGACATGGTTATTTTCCCCAAGCTATCCAACTAGGCTTTGTTATAGATGCAGAAATCACAATAATCTTACACTTGGTTCCCTGAACCTGAATCCTGAAACGCAAAAGAAGATCTCAGAACATAATGAATATTTTGAAGGGCAAGTGCAGGACTAAGTTATTGTACTGCATACTGATGCTAGTTAAACTTTTCCTAGGGCTTCCTAAGTTGGTGTTTATTTGCCAGCTGTGCTATTTGTCTGTTCTGAGAGAAGAGATTCAGTGTTTTTGTCAGGGTTTGCACAATGCCTAGTATAATGCACTGCTCCAACCTTTATCTGGGACTGACAGCGTGACAGACAGCACGTCAACACAGTTAAAACCACTACCACATAACAATAGCAATAATCACAGGCACAGATATGTATATGGCAATTATGAATTAAATACATATGAGATTTCATCAAATGTAAAGTGTTTTTTCTCACACCTAGTACCACATGTAGAGTTTTTCAATCTTCTTAGAAGGGATACGTCAGAAGAGATTCCAAAGAGATTTTCATGAGAATGGGAACTAGATTAGGTTCATAGCCTTAGTTACACAAATGCATATATATCAACCAAAGTGCAGTTACAATATCCCAACAAAAAAGGTTTGTGTCAAAATGAAGAATAGTGAGAAGGAAAATAAGAATGATTCTGCACATAGTGTGCACCTCTACAATGCTCACTGGAAATGTACAGGTAAGCCTGCTCTGCAAAGTTGTGGGCTAATCACACATGTCCATTGGTGTTCATGCTCATTTGATACCCAAGAGTTGCATTAAATGCACAGACAACACTTAGAGTGCCTCACATGGATTCACAGGGTGGGAAGGCATCAGACACAGGCACATCCACGTGCATCTGCAGGTGCACAGCAGAGAAAGGAGCTTGGAAGCTCGCCCTCTGAGACTGTGCACTTCTGACAACTTCCAGTTATGGGAACATCTCACCAAAAAATCAGATTTTAGAATTCATCCTTTAGAAAGGATGCAAAAGATGAATTCAGGTAGGAAGAATTCTGAAATCAGCATTTGGTCTTGAAGCCTGAGCAGTGACCAGAAGATTTTCTGTTAACAGGGGAAAGAAATCCAGCTATTACTTCTCAGCAATCACTATTCTGTCCTCTGACTATACGGAAGAGCCTTTTGTTACTCTTGGTCTCTTCTTTTGTCTGTGTTTACTTGGGGAAGCTCTTTTGTAAAGCTAACTCTTTGTAAATTGGCTGAAAAATATTTTCTGTAATACAACATATGGGGACGTTTCAAACATGTTTGGAAAGTTTTCATTGAAAACAGAGGATCAGACTCTGCAGTGCTCTGAAGTTATGCCAGTGTGATCCAGCCACAAATTAAATGCATTTTGATGAGCAGTTCATGTAAAGAAGGTGCTCTAGAAAAAATAAACCATGGAGACTAAGAGCTGAAATGGAATTAAGGTGTTCCATAAGTTTGGACAGCCCCACACCTACTTTTCTCTCTCTGGTACCAGTCTGATCTGACATAACCTAAGCCTGCATCCAATACTTTTCCTGGTATTTCAACAATGCAAAGATGGAGATGAGGGGAGGGAGGATATTGCAGCCCTGGCTAGAACAGTGTCCAGCTGCTTCACTAACTTCAAGGACTTGTAAGACCATCACTGGATCCCCATGCCCTGTACTCCTAAATAATGACTCTTCACTGAAACTTGCTCAGGTTCTTATGGGAAATGCTTATTCCCAGCAAGGGAAGGGGCTGTGACTCTTAGGCTGACATAAAATCTTAATGTGGAGGTTGACCTAAAACTATTAGTTAAATGCTCCCTTTGTTAGAAATGTGAAAATCTCATTCTGAAAAGAAGCTTGGCAGTCTTCCGCTCATTATAAATATTTGATCACTGGAATGTATTTTTAATTACCTATCATGAACAAATATTTGACTCTTCAGCATTTATCATAAATGTCACTGAACCAGCAAATCACCTGCAAATTAATGCCACAGCAGCCCTAATGGGGTTATGCAAGAATCAATTCTAGGTCCTACTCTAATTAACATTTTTCTTACTAACTGGAAAGAAGACCCATAAAATAACATTGGCTAAAGACTGCAGGGTAAAAGTTGGAGAAACATTAAATACTGAAAAGGAAGGTCACTGATACAAACCTTTGTGCAATCAAATAATATCAGTTTTAATATGACTAAATATGAAGATACAGATGTAAGAACAAGGAGTAAAAGCTATGCTAAGACAACAGGAGAACAGCCTAGAGAATAGAAAAGATCTCTTGAAAAGCCACATCTCTGAAAAAAATCTGCAGGGTCATAGACAATGATCACCTGAAATTGTATTGAGGTGTAATTTTGTGGTTTATTAATATGGGATGTAGACATCAAAACTGAGGTTCGCTGTGCAGTAACTAGAAATGATGTGCCTCTCCACAGAATCAAACCAGCCTCAGACAAATGGAAAGATTCACTTCCAAGTAGTGCCTACCTTTCTCCTTAGAGGGAGGTCAAATTCCTAATCTAGGCTAAATACTTAATTTTTACATGGCTCAATTATATCAATCCTAATCATGAAGACTTTAAACAAAGGGGAAAAACAAACAAACAAACAAAACAAAACAAACAAACAAAAAACCAACACCAAAAACAAACAAAAAAACCACCAAAACTTTGACGCTGGATTCTCGATTTTAGCAAGGCAGAAAGAAAGTATGTTTCCTGCCTGGTAACTAACTTTCAACAAATTCAGATGAGAAGGGAAGTGCAAATTTTCACCTCTTCCTGGGACAGTTTAGGAACAGCTGTGGTAGACTGTTATCAGCTGTCAATTTTTAACACAGACCAGCACCCTTTTCTGAAAAGTAGGCACCAGTTTGGTGCCAGTAGGCACTAGTATTCAGAAGACCAGACTGGTTTATTACATAAGACAGTTCTGCCTCCATAATTTTGGAACACATGAACTTGACCAAAATTTGGGAACTGAGCAACAATACTCTTAGAAGCATGTCACAACAAAAATAAACCTTTGAGTGCCTCTATATGTATCAGCAAGGCAATATTCCAGTTCAAAAGTCTCTCTGGAGGACTGTTACTGGTGCTTCTAATTAACCATTTAACCAAAGATTTAAACTGCTAGCATCTGTGAAATTAAAATAACTTAGACCAGTCTGTAATTAAAAATACTGATGGTAATCAAGGCAGCTGGGTGTCATCATCAGTCATGCTTTGCAGGGATGTAGAGTTCTCTCAATATAGACAATAATGACGGAAACAGATGCATGGCAAATACCTTCTAAGTGCAAGTACTCACCTGTGACCTAAGCAAAGGTCTTTTCTGTTATCCTAACCTGGATTCATTGCTAAGCTAGCCAAAGTCAATTAAAACAATCATGCAACCAGGATCAGGCAAAGCAAAACAGACTTGATACCTGCAGGTTTTATTCCACACATCTTGATGATGTATATGCAGTTGTTAATACTAGCAATGAGGGGGAAGGGGGGGAAATCACATCATATGTCAAAAAATCTAAGCAGAAACAAACATTTCAGCACATCTAAGAGGTTAATCCATCGCCCTTCAAAATAAGAAATGCAATACTTGGAACTCTTAGCTATGAAACATTACCAAAATCTGAACTTCTCAAATGCCAGAAGGTTGCATTTCTTGATACTATGAACACTGAAGTAAGTGAAAAAAAAAAAAAAAAAAAAAAAAAAAAAAAAAAAAACACCAAAACATCAAAAGCCTGGTGCTCTTGTTCCTGGCTAGCATTGATTCCACACGATTCAGAAGAGCTGCTGAGCTGATCCCAGAACCCAGCACACTCACAGCTGGGTATTCTCCCTGTCAAGTGACATACACTCTAGCATATAGCTATAAATGTGTGCAAATGAGAGGGCCTAAAAGATGACAGGGTCTAAAAAAAGGTCAGAACACTCCACTCTGCTCCCTTCCAGAGGAGTTCAGAGGTAAAGTACAACCAGCACACTGCCAGCTTATGAAGAATCAGCTGGCTGCCTTGAACAATGACACACAGAAGCCATTTGTTGGGCAGCTCTCCCCACCACTGTGTGTGTACAATTCTTCCCTTGCTGCACTTTGTTTCTCCTGCCTCACTCCTGTACTGCACGTGAGGTATGTGCCCGATGGAGAGTTCAGAACTTTGCACACAGACACACACATGTACAGCTGTATGACACAGAACACAAGTAGAGGCACAAACCACTGTGCAGTATCAGTGCCAGAGGGAAAATGCCCTGCTTGGTATCATGTAGCTGCCCCAGATCTCCTTTCATTTGCTGTGTTTTGCCTCAGAAAAAAATCTGCTCAGAAAAACCCTGAGCTCTCCTGTTTAGCAGAAGCAACCTGGAAACCATTTCCTTTCTCCCCATCCAGAAGCGACCTTTTCTACTCCTTGTGTGCTCCACTGCAAAATGGGAAAATAGATTCTGCTTGTCATTAACAAGAACAGATCAGAACAGTTGAGGCTGAAAGAGACTTCTGTTATGACCAGCCCCCACAACCAGCCTCAGCAAAGCGCCCTGGCACCTCCACAAATGGGCAAATGTTTTGAGTCATTAATCCTTTAATAGTCCAGTCTCCCACAACCTCTGAAGATCTAGTCCAGTTCCCCCTGCTCAGAGCAGAGACAGCTGAAGCAGGCTTCTCAGGGCCATGTCCTGTGCGGCCTTGGATTACTGCAGAGATGGAATCCTCTATAGGCAATGAGTTCAGTGTTTGAGCACCTTCACACAAAAGTTTGTTCTTGTCCTGTTGCTGAACATCACTGAAAAGAGTCTGCCTCCTTCTTCTTTACATCCCATCAGATATTTCATAGAAGCATAGATCTGTGGCCTCCCCAGACACCCCTGCCCACGGGCCCAGGAGCCCCATTTCTGCTCAGACCATGCTTCAGGTCCTGCTTGAGCTGTGTGAGGTGCAGTGAGTCTGAGTTTGTCTTTAGCTCAACACAGTTGCTCCTGTCACCAGTCATGGACTTTGTTGTGCATTGGTTTTCCAGCTGAACCTTAGACCTGATTCATCACCTTGAACCTGACTGATAATCTGGACTGCATAACCTTTAATTTCTAAGTGGACCACAGACAAACACAAGTGACATGATAAAGCATTTGCAACAAAACATTAAGTTGGGTTGATTTTTTTTTTTTTTTTTTTTTTTTTTTTTTGAGGGTTGGGGTAGGGTTGAGTGAGGGTGAGGGCAGTGAGAAGGATGGGGAAGATGGCTTTAAATGAGGAGGACCAAGCCCCATGAAAAGGCCAAAGTATCCTACTACATCTTTTGTATCCCACTGTGTGCCATCAGGATACTAGTTAACAAGTAGTATCACCTCTCCTTCAGGAGTTACATACCAGTCATAGCAGCACACACGCTATGCTTGCTTCACACGGCTTTTCTGATTCTGGAAGCACTGGGTAATTTATGCCAGACACCTAAACTCTCAGAATCATTATTCTGAAAAAAGTGATGAACAATTACTATTGAACAGTACAGTTAGAGATTCCTGTGATAGCTTTATTGTATATGTCCCTGCCGTCCATGTTCCATTTGAGGTCTTGCCAATTTGTTTCACCTGTTTTTACACTGGAAACTGCACTGAGGTCACTCCCTGAGGGCCCATAACATGTTCCAGAACAGCCATCTGTACTGTGACAGGACAAGGTTCCCTCCTTACACTGACAGCTGAGTTCAGGCAAAATGCAGAGCAGCACACGGTGCTGCTTCCTATTTACTCTCCTAAAGCCAGGACAAACTACCTACAGCTGTGAGGCTCTGCCAAACTTCTATCAGGAACACCAGAAGGAAATGCCATGTGCAGAACAACTGAAAAATCTACCAGGTTACAGAGTTCTCTGGGGTTTTTAAAATTGTAGATTCACTAGAACATCCAGAGAACATAAAGACAGAAAATTGTTTCATGTAGGGTTTCTGAAAAGCTCAGTTTAATACTGTGAGAAAGATAGCCCTGAAACCAGCAATGACCACATACACTAAACAATAACAGAGCTATGGCAACTTTTCTTTCAATCTAAAACCTGTTCATCTTTGACCTGTATCAGCACATTGCAAATACTCTGTTATTTCAAGTGTTTCTTTGAAGGGACAGATGCACTTAAGCAGCACTAAATACAGTGGTAGAAGGGACAGAAAGCATGTATAACTGTGACTCATCAAAGCCTTGGTGGAACTTCCAGCAATATGATGACATTAGGTGTACATTGATTCCATACAAAAACATGTATCTAGACCTCTTATTCAGCACCCAGAAAATGTCTCTGTTCTGCCTCTATAAGGCCTTCCAAGTAATAGAAAGCAATTTTGCAGTCATATGGATTTCCTCCAAATCTAGAGAATCCTAGCCTACATCTATTTTCACGTTCATGTTTTTGTACCAGTACAAAGATATTGAATTTGTCCTCTATATCATGCAATCTCTTCCTTTAAGATCTAAAGAAATCATTCATAGTGTCTTAAAACAAAAAATAAATTTTCAGACACCTGCCAAAAATGACAAAATGAGAAAAAATGAACTGTGAGCTGGAATTTGAAAAATACAATGTATTATTAAAACAACAACAGGAAAATAGGCTAAACAACAACAAAAGAACCAGGGTGGATTATATACTGTCTATGGATACTCTGAAAAGTAACACAATAGAGCTATTTAAGAATCACCTAAACAAGGGAGCTCGTTTTTACACCTTTAAGTGACCTAGCAACATTTTGTTTCAATTGAGCAGTCAAGTTGATACTCCTACCTCTAAATTTTATATAGGGGACACTTGAATGTCCATTTGAGAAAAGCAATACTGAAATTGGGAAGTACACAAATAAAACCTTTTTTCTGCGACTGAGGTCCATTAAAGAGCCCTCTAATACTGCATTTCCTAGAGTTTCCTCCATTTGTTAATGTGGTGTCATATTTTGGCTACCTTAGTGAAGTCAACAGAGAGATGGCCTACTCAGCAAAAGAATTTCTTTCTTTATATCTCAAGGAAGTCATACTCTAAAGTCTGTATCAAGAGAAATACATCTTTTACAGCCTGTCCTATGGTGAGTTTATGCTCACAAACCATATTCTCTGATAACCAGTTACCATCTACCACCTGATCCACAGCTCCTACCCTGCCCAATACTTCCACGGACAACTGGGCCTGCCAGGCGATTGCCCCTTGCCAAGTAATTCCCAGCAGTAGGAAATCACATGGCAGCAACAGACTGGACTTGCTGCTCCACATCTCATTTGCCATCTCATCTGGCTCCATACCAAGTCAGAGAACCTTTGCCTGGTTTTTACACTAGTAAATGAAATGGTCAGAGACTGTTCTCAGGACCTGATGCCAACTGGCTCTTCACAATTCAGTCTCCTTTCATCTGTATGACAATACAGCCTTAACTCCCCTACAGCTTCCTTTCAAACAAACAGGATCACATCCAAATTGTCAATCAGTAACAAGCTCTGACCCAGGCTAGACCCCAAATCATGCCCAAGCACTGAAGCAGTGGTAGCTGACCCAGGTCAAAACCATCTAAGGGACATGTTAGCAAATGCTTGTCAGCATGTGGGCCCTTCCTTAGCCTGATTTACTTTACATACATAGTTTTTGACTGCTGGAAGCAATTCTGCAGCAAAGAACAACTTTGAAAAGAATGATCCAAGCTAAAAAAAAAAGAAACAGTTTCAGGTGCTTGAGATCAGAATGTTGGGACTGATGTCCTTTATGTAAAACACAGTTTCTACATGTTTGGAAGCTTAGGTTTTATTCTATGGTTCTGTTCTAGTTAGTTTTTTGTTCTTTTGTTTGTTTTTTGTTTCGTTTTTTTTTAAGATGGTCATTACTTTTTTTTCTTTAAAATACACCTTACTGCAAAGAGACTAATTTTACCTGAAGACTGTATGTAATATCAGTAACTCCTTTGACAAGTGAGCTTGCAAATCTAAGGATGCTGCTATCTATCACAGAGATGAAGAAAAATAAAATAAGATTCTGACACAAGGAAAGAACTCTCACATCCCCATGAAATCAGAGTAGCAGCATTATGTTTACTGATTCAAAAGCACTGATCAGTCGTTATTTTGTGATGGCTAAATTACTTTCTGTTTTAAACTTATTCAAGAGATACTTTTTTCCACTACAGCTGCCCCACTCCTTCATTATTTCTTCCCAATCAGCCATCAATCCTGCCACTCCTTTTACACATCCTTGTAAATTTTCAGACTATTCAATAGAAATTCACAAAGCAACACACCAAACTCCAATGATTGAAAAATATCTCTTCCAGGCATCTTTACTCACAAAATCTCTCCACAATAAGATATTTATGGAGCTTTATTCCTTTGAAATCATTCCCTATTTATTACCTATGTTTTGGAATACATTACTACTGACCAACAAGCTGTTTATATTCAATTTTGAATAACTCTTTTGAAGCAAATGGCTCATGTGAATTGTTGATGGCTGATACATAATTAAAATCTAATTTTATGAAGTTTAAGTGTCAGCTGCTTCTCAAACACACTTTTCTCCCCTGTTTATGGCATGACATATTCAGAGAATTACTACAACAGATTCTGTTACAGAGATTAATTTCTTTCTCCATTGTGATTATTTTCACATATTCAAAGAACCAAACCGAAGCAAACTCCGCTTATCCTGCTCCCTGTGAAATCACAGTGTGCTCAGAGCAAGTATGTCAGAACCACACCCTCACAGGTTGTGAATAGCACCCCTGCTGAGTACTGTTTTTAAAGGAACAAAATACTTGGGCAAGACACCAAAGGGAACGGAATAGCACACAAGCAAGTCTGACTGGGCGTTATGCATCTGCTGGGATGTGGTGCTTAGAAATCACTGAGCTGTGCTTGAAGATAGAGGACTTTTTTTTTTTTCCTACAAACCCAGGCAGACACTTGTTCCTCATCTCTTTTTAAAAAGTCTTATAATTATCCTGTTCTCTTCATCAAAACAAATTTAATGTTTGTGAGACAACAAACTGAAATCCCAGATCACAGAAACCCTCTGCTTAAAGGTACTGTTGGTAAAAGTGTTGCTGACAGACTTCGTACAGGGTACTCCAAAAGACACAGGAAGGAATCGGTCTTGTGAGAGCCCTATTAAATCCTCCCCTGCTGCCATCTGGTGCCAGGAGCAAGTAAATTACTGTAACTCTCCAAAGAGTTCCACTTAACTGCACTGAGCCTCTGAGGATGAGCAGCTAAAGCAGTCTCTCATCTCACTCTGCTTAACCTTGCTCCCTCCAATACCAGCTGTTTGAAATAGTTTGAATTCTAGCTCTGAGGAAAAATGAACTATGAGGTGCAATTGTTATGTGCTTGGGAGACAGCCTTATGGAGGAGAATTAAACTTTCCTTTTCAAAGCAGAAGAACCAAGTACCCAGCTCCAGTGGTTCATATGCACAGAGCATGGGCAACCAGCAGAAGCTAGAAATTCATGAACATCCACACAGTTACTACCCCACTGGAATCACAGAGACCTGTCAGGATAGCTCACATGCCTGGAGTGCAGCAATGGATTGATGAAAACTCTAAAGGTGAGGAAGAAGGGTTGAGCTCTTCACAAAAGAGCAGTTTGGTTGTGTTTGGTGTTGTCCTGCCAGGGGCGATGGGCCAGCTGTGAGCTGGGGGCAACACCCAGAGGACAGGGGAGCATCCTCTGAAGTGTCTTCTACCGATCATCTGAGGCACAAGGGGAAATAGATGAAGCATTTTTCAGACAACTAGCAGTCACATGATTTCTGCAATGGATTGAAGACAAGTTTTGCCACAGGTGATTAATAAGTCAGCTGTGGCAATCACTCTGATGGACCTTTGCAAACAGGGAATCACTGGTCAGAGGTTTGATGGTCAGTGGTAGCACTGGCAGCACTGACTGTGAGATGGTGAAGTTTAAGGCCCTGAGAGAAGGGACCAAGACAAGTACCAGGCAAGAAAGTTCTGAAAGCATCCAAAAATATAATGCTACTGTTGGATATGGTTGCCTTGCCTGTTGGAAATGCTGCAAACTACCATTCTTATGAGGCTTGTTCCCATTTTCTTGCAACTTCATTACAGTTTAAACATTGCAGGTTTTCCACAACAAGCATCTGTCCTGGGATAAGTTCCAGCACTGTTAATATTTTGGGAAATTTCATCAAATTATTCAGCTCTTTTTCAGATGAGAATATTCTTGTTTGCTCATAGTAAATTTGCTCAAATTATTCTAGCAACTGTTCTCTTGAGACATTCCAAGAAGTCTGTGTTCTGGAACACTTTTGTGTTTATATACAATGTATACCTCATATTTTCCTAATTCATCAAAAGGATGACATAACCATTTAGAAATCTTCCATTCCTATGTATTACCAGGTAATTACTTATTGGAGCTTACCAGTTTGAATTGCTGAAAATTCAGTATTTATGAATTACCTCACCCTCTCCCACCAATAGCTATCAATCTGCATTTTCTCCAGCTGACAGATAGTGTTCCAACTCCAGGGCCAGAAGGAAAAGCCTAACCAGTTCTGCAATTGTTGTTCAGTGAGGGTCTGGATAAAGCTGAAGCCAGGCATTAGAACCAGAAAACTTCCTTCAGGTGCTCACAGTGATACAGTTGCTGTTTCCTAGCACAGCAAGTGATCCTCCACTGCTCTCAGTCCAGAAGTAAAAATGAAGAGCAAAGGCTTGGAAACAAGGAAAGGAACAGAACAAACCAAGGAAGCTGACAGATTTGCATGAGGGGGTGGAGGAACCAGGGGAAAAGTAAAAAATTCTCAGCAGATAGGAGCTGTAGCTAAGAAATGGGGATAATATATTTCAAGCAGAATAAGAGCAAAATTAACTAGAAGTCTTGAAATCCAGACAAGAGATTGGACACTCATGAAGAATTGGAAGGATGCAGGGAAGGAAGGAATGGTGGGAGAAAAGGACAAGACTGGGACTCAGAAATCAGAAGACGGCAAAACAACCACTACTATCAGACAAAAAAGAAAAAGAGAAAAATAAAAAGAGAAAAAGTAAAAGAGAAAAAGAAGAAAAAGAAGAGCAAGAAAAAGAAGAAAAAGAAGAAAAAGAAGAAAAGAAGAAAAGAAGAAAAGAAGAAAAAGACAGGATCAATACTGAGTGAAAGAACCTGGAGAATGTGAGACTTTGTTATAGAAGTTACAGAGTTACAGAAGAAAGACTTGAAATATGTGGTTAAATGGCAGGGGGAAGGGCTTAAAGAAAGAAAGGGTTATATTGGATTTTCATCCAAGAAAAGTGAGGAAAGCTGGTATTGGTGAACAAGGGGACTGGGAAAGAATCTTACCAGATCTTTCATAGTGTGGGTTTGCTGGTTTGAGGTATGGTGGTGGGGTTTTTAAGGGTTTTTTTGTGTTTTTTTTGTGGGGAGGGGTTTGTTTTGGTTTTGGTTTTGGTTTGTTTGGGGGTTTTTTGGTTGGTTTTTGTTTTTTTGGGTTTGTTTTTTGTTGGGTTGTTTGTTTTGGTGGGTTTTTATTTTTTGAGTTGTTTTGTTTTGTTTTGTGTGTGTGTGTATGGTTGTTTTTGTTTTTTTTTTTTTCCAGGGGGTGGGGGGGGGGGGCGGGTGAGGGAGTTGTTTGAGGTTTTTTTACAGCAGCTTTTGTGGTGAAATTTTCACCTGTCCTTCTGATGTCTATGCAGACTGAACACTCAGAGATGAATAAAGAGCTAATCTGTGCTTAGACAGAGCAGCCAAAGGTTGCAAGAGTAAGCAGAAAAGTGTAATTACATTCCTGTGGTCCCACAGCAGGTTAGTGTCAAAATAAGGAATAAAATTCAGATTCTTCCTCCCAGCTCCAGTGCCCAGTTCCCCAGATGCTGTTGCCTTCTTCCATTTCCAGAAGGTACAGACCAGACTGACAAGACAAGCACCACTACAGCAAAACACAGAGCCAGGTAAGGAGTCATAGACTCCTCTGCCTGCAGTCTGAACTGAACTGGTTCATGTGCCAGTTCACATGGCACATGACACCTCTGGTTCATGTGCCATGTTTATCAAAGGTTCTGGATCTGAACTAAAAGTCTGTGCTTAGAAGAAGGAAATGGTGGCTTGACAACATCACCCTAAAGTGGCTGTAAGAACCGAGCTGCCTGGCATCTGCCCAGCTTGGAGCAGTAGCAGAGCAATCTGTACCCATCCAGAGAGACACAGGCCCCAAAATACACTGTGCTTCTTGCAATTGCATGTCTGCATTGCAACGAGGATTTGCAAAGCCCAGAGCTCAGTGCATCCATCATATTTCCCCCCTACTTCATTTGTCTCACAACAAACCACTAAAGCACAGCCAAAGGGGTGTTTGCTGTGTAGCTACAGCAAACAAATTAATTTTAGTTCATGATAACAGAAACGTCTATAAGCATTAGCTAAACTTTACCTGTTAACAACAAATTAATGAAAATTAATTAATCAACGAACAACATGTTCATTATTATTACCATGTTAATTTTTTAATATCTGAAATATTACATCTAGCCACTGTTGGTTTCTCTTTCGTGCTAGGAAACAATTCCTCTTTGTTTTCAGCTTCCCAAAAAGCATTACAGTTGATAGCAACCAACATTAAAAAAGAAAGCAGCAGCAGTTGCTACAAATAAAACCAACACAGATTAAAAACCTTATGTGCCTGTGTGGACATATGCAGGAGTATCTTTCAACCCAATAGCTGCAATTTGGGGGACTGAAAGCAACTGATAGAAAATGTATGCATTGCTGGAACACCTTCCAAATCCTGGATGCTTGCAAGCTTCTGCTGACATCAACAACCATTTCTAACTTGTTGTGGAATTAATCATTTTTTTTTTTCCAAAAGCTCCAAATCAAGAAGGCAAACAGCAATTACCTCTTTATATTAATGGACAAGGACATTCACATGTCTCTATTCACCCAAATGCTCACTGGAGAACTCCAGATTTGATTCTAAACCAACACGTCTGCTAGCTTTTATCTTTTCTACATGTTTTCAGTCAAGTCTCCATGCCTTTTGAAACAACAGAGAATCCACACAGAGAGAACTTTGGCTTTGGTCCTGCCCTAGAGACTACCTACCAAAAATTATGCTTTCTTTCTTATATTTTCTATTAAGTCTTATTTTAATTTTCTGATATCTCACACTATTCATTACAAAAGAATAAGAAATTTCACATGGCAGTTGTACATAAATAGACTTTAAGAATGGAAATGTTTGGGTTTCTGCAGTACATCTGATGACAAAAGTACAGAAATCAATCATTACATCTCCAAGCATTTTTACTGTTGTGAAACAAAAAGGTTTCTTTGTCTTTAGAGAGATACTTTCCAGAGGTAGATTAATTCTAAGTTCAATAAAGCAAAGATCACAATCCAGACAAACGGTTTTCCCCATATATCAATTTAAGCTGAGTAGAACTCCCTTAAGCAGGAGGTTCTATTGGTTAAAATGGCTGTATTAAAATGACAAAAAAAAAGTGTTGTAAAACCATGAAATTAGAGGAAATAATTCACAAGCAAACAGAAAATTAACATTATCACTATCTGACAATGACATTCAAAATGCATGAAACCTTCAATTGCCAGAGAAGAAGAAAAATTATTTGTCACGGAAAAATTCTAATGCAGACTACTTTTGGTTGTTTTCATGGGTTTTTTTTGTATTAACATTCCCATAGCTTCTTCAGAGATTCTAAATTTCAATTCTGTAAGATTTAGTATTCTTTACCAGCATGTTTCCATGGGTCCCCTAAATCACGGTATATTCGCAGTGTGCATAATAATTTGGCTTTGCTTCAAACTTGTTTTTCTCTGACTTGCACCTCCTCAGGTATCCTCCAACTTCCCCCATGCTGTGCTGAAAGTCCTGGCCTGAAAAGCAGCATTCACCTGCTGAAAGCAACTCAGGAGCCTATCTGAAATACATAAATCCTCCCTAATTATGGTGACACATATAATGACTGTGCAAGGCAGTTCTCCCTACTTCAGTAAAAGGAGGTATTTCTGACTCTTTGTCCACTCCACCCCTACTATGGTGTCAAGTCTTACTTCACATTTTCATTCTGGCTCAGTGCCCCCATTCTGTGCCACTGGGAATCATCCATCTGCTTCAGCTTCATGAAAACCATTATTGTGTAACAGAGACCCTAAACATGACACCATCTCTTCTGGAGTCTCCAGCACCCTTTCATTGATACCAACAGCAAAACCAGAAAGGGCTAAACATTTAAGCCAAAGAAAGAAGTGGAGAGCAGTGTGGGAGCAACAGAATCAATAGTTCCACATGGCGGGCCAGGGTGAAGAACCACGATAAGGAGAAAGTGACTAATGATGACAGGGATGAAGAAGTCCATTAACTGGCTTAATATCAAAGAACACAAACTATTAAATTGCCACTAAACATCACTGTAATCTGAAGATGCTTCAAAAAAGCAAGGCAAAAGAATTTTACAGCAGTATAACCTATTAGAGAGAAGGAGGAACCAGAGATGAGAACCTAAAAGAAAGTGGAGTCTGAATGGACAAGAATAACAAAACTTTGGAGTAAAGCAAATCTTAAGGACAAGTTATAAGGATAATTACAGAAAGATCATGCTCTCATCAAGAGGTTAGTCCAGGAAACCAAGCTCTATTTAACGGCAGTAACCAGAGAGAAAACAGAAGGTGAAAATCTCAGGGAGATGAGGGGAAACCTGACTACGGTTCAGATTTTTTTCATGCCCTTTTAAAATCAGCAGTTATCTGGGAAAGCAGCAGAAGGTGGAACAAACCACCTGTTTAACTTCTACTAACATACTGGAAGTTCAGTTCCTGTAAAGAAAACATTTTAATATTTTTAACACTACATCACTTAAAGGACACATTAGCAGTCCCTAAAAATGCCCTAACATCATACTGAAAAATTCCTGCCTTTCTTGACAACTGAAATACATCTCTTCTGCTTCATAGAAGATCAAAGACACTGGTGTTCCTACTAGAGAACATTCCTAGTGAAAATCGGGGGCATTCGTTGAATTTTAAATCTTGAACAGGAAACAGGAGAGCTGTTTTTAAAATCTGTTCTCAGAAGTCATTCTTAGTCAACAGTTTCTCCTTTTACTGCTGCTCTGTTATCTCTGTCAGCCTGGCTATTACTGCTGTAATGCAATTTTCTGCTTACTTAATGGCACAGTATCTTGCATCTATACAATGGCAGCTGGAGTAATTTTGAAGATTAATTAGATACAATGAAAAATTATGCTTAGATTGAAAAGCCAGGTAGAGTCTGTCACTTCCCAGTACTCCAAAGAGCATGACTGAACAAGATGGGGAGGTGGCTAGATTCCCACTCTCAGTGTGCCTGCCAGTCCCTAGCAGTAGTTAGCAAGGGAAAAACCACTGGTCTTTCTAAAAACCTGTGGGAAGTTAGATGCCTCTGACACACTTGAGCACACTTTCTGTATGAATATTTATGTAGGTACAATGTATCAAAGCCTCTGAACTCATCACCACTAGTTTCATACTTCCCTCCTAATAGAGAGACAAAAAAAAGGCACCACTTGGTTCATGTTTTGCCTAGAAAACACCAAATATTTTAGTTTCTTCTCAGCTTCACAACCATCAAGTTGTACTTTAGCACTCCTTGCAACTTTCAGCTTTTGACTGCCATATTGTTTGCCCCCAAAACCAGTTGTAAAACTTGAACAAAACAAGAACAAAAACAGCTCATCAGTAAGAATATAAGATCTTCAAATAATAGATGTAGAAGTAAATAGCAACACTAACCTCTTTCATTTTTTCCAGTTCATTCTGTAGTGCTTGTTTGGCAATTTCAACTTCTATAAGCTGCTGTCTTAGTTTTTCATTCTCATCCTCTGTTATAGTACGTTTTTCTTCCACATTTTCTAACTCGTGATGAAGTCTCACCGATACATCTTTTGCAACCTAAATGAAATGGTATATCAAAAGAAAGGTTAAAAAAAATTACTGCTGCAGTGCTTAGTGCCTAAACAACCATTTAGAAGTTAATTCTGGGTGTTTTGATGGAAGAGGTATGTAAGAAAACAGGTAGACAAAGACATCCACAGACAGAATTCTAAATAATTCCAAATTCAAGCCAATTCCTTCCAAAAAATGGTACACTATCCCTATGGACTTCACTTGAAACCACGTCAGACATTAAACCCCAACTCCTTCTTAGGTTCTGTCACATCAGTAGTTAAACAGGACCTTCACTATTCCTGGAGACAGTGCATCATCTATCCTCTCTCAACCACAAGTATTTGGAAGGACATGTGCTTCAGTGAAGCACATACCCTTCCAAATACTTGACATGCAACAGCATCTAAAAGCAGGGCTCATCCTCTCCAGGCCTTCCCTATCTGTGTCTACCTGTGACTGCAAATGGACACAGGTTTATTTTGACTCTGCTAGTTTCTCTCTCCTTGGTGGACAATCAATGAAAATATGCACTACTATTGGCTCATTTTAAGATAAAAATACGAACAAAAAACATTTTTACTGATGCTGTGTTCACACAAATGTTTTCTGATATTTTCAGTGAAAATGAACACTAAGGTTTTTGGTTGTTTGGGGTTTTTTAATGCATTTTCACAGGAATAGAGTTACAAGGCATATGACAAGATCTAATTCCTCTTCCTCAGGAAAAATAATGAGAATCTTGCCCTGCAAGCCACTTGCACTATGTTTTGTGAAACCACCAAAAACTATAATCACACACCAAAAATATTTAAATATACACTAATCACTGTGTTGATGGCAATTTAGACACAGAGATGCATAGTTTGAAAAGCCTCATTTCCTGCTTTTTTTAGAACACTGGAAAGCATAATTAATCCTACTTAGCATTAGCTAGGGGAGTTCAGCGAGCTGAACTCCTTCATGGCTTTCACTCAAACCATCTTTATGTTAGCATGTCAGAAGTTCTTTGACATACTAAAACACAAGAGAAAAAAATAATAACTGTAAGCAAGTGTCTAGAAAGTTCCAACCTACCAGAAATCAGCAGCAGCTAGTGACTCAGCCTGCCTTGACAAGAAACCCAGTGTGTGTGAATTACAGATACAACACTGCAGTGTAGCACCAGATCATTCAATAACCTCCCCCACTGCACACGCACTCAAGACACATAATGCCCAACAGAAAGAGCGAGTGGAGGGGAATTTCAATTATAACCATAGTGCAAAGAGACTGCAGAATGAGCTGAGAAACACACCACAGGGCTTCAGCTTGATGTCTTTTCCTACACTTAGTAGTATTAAACTGCTCATCTGGTTGTCCAGCCAAAGTAAATGGGAAATCATGGGGGATATTTAAAACAGCAACCTAACAGAATCTGTCTTCAGTCTATAGATACAGTCTGGATCAGTAAATAAAACCAAATTGTAATATCATTACTGGTAGCTAATCTTTTGACACAAAATTTGGTGGGATAGCTATTAATGCAGGAAAAAATACAGAGCACTCTAGATCACATGGGAAGTGGGACTCACTTATGCAAGATACTTTTTAATACAGGCATATGCGAGATACATTTTAATACAGCTAGCTGGAAGACTGTATCTCTGAAGGATCAAGTTCCCTAATATATTGCAAAATGAGCAATGCAAAATGAACAGTATCAATTTGGATAGTCTTTTCTTCAGAAAAGGGTTTGAAAACAGTATAGAAAACACCTCATGAGTTATAATTATGGTTAGCCAGCACTCAGAACTCTATTAGGCAGAAATTTGGCATTAGACATTCATCCCTACTCCAAAGCAGAACACATTCATGAAGGGTGAGAACACTCTACAAGACCACTGCTCCTTTCCAAAGAGTCAGTCACACTGGGAAACACATGGGAGAAATGCTAATTAAAGCAAGCTCTTTGTCCAGCTAAATCCAAGGCCTTTGCTTCTATCTCCTATATTGGCAGACAAGCACCTCAGCAGAGGTGCCCTCCCCAGCCTGCATTTGTAGACTTGCTAATACAAGTAACACTGAGGCAACAAAGAATTGTGATTTGAATCACAATTCACTTGGGATATGAAGGCCCACCTTCAAATTCTGCCTGCAAATGTGTGTGTCTCAATTGGTCACCTAAGCATCATTCTGAGTGTGCAAAATATCCCTTGTTTTGAGCAGAAATCCCCATGAAGAGGGGACGATTTTGCTTCTGATCAGTGAGACTCTATTTTGCCAAGAACCACATGGGCACCTGTATTTATAGAACTGTCACAGACACAACAGAAAAAAGTGGGTTTTGAATATGCACAGAAAAGGAATATCAAATAGAAATTTTAATAATAGTGATGACAAGCTTGAAAATTTTCAGAAAAGATCATCCAAACCAGGCCCGGGAATAACATACTCTTGATCCACCATATTTATCAGAAAGAAGTTTAAAAATAACCTTGTTTGTAATCATATATTAAATTCACATTTTAAACTGTGCCCCACAGAGTCCATGAGTCGTAGGTAACTAGAGTCCTAGGCAGGAGTGTGGCCAACAAAGCTCACATTTGCTATACAGAGGTCTGCACTTCCATGAGAAAAGATCAGTTGACTGGGAGACCAGTCAACTGAAAAATGTTTAGGTGTCCTGATTCAGCAGGAGTCCTTCAATATCTAGTGAATGGAAGCAGAAATTAAACTTCCAGCTGTGTTAAGAAAGGGTTTCTTTTTCTCTGTAATTGGATCAATCTAGAACGGACATGATGGGTATTTTACCAATGACAATCATCAAACAAGGACTGAAACTTTTCCTCAGCAAGAGGCTGTGGTTCATTCAGATCTTATGGATGAAATGCAGTTGATGACACACTGAAATTTGATGGGTTTTGTCTAAGGTTTCAGGTGGATGTGAAAAACCCTGGATTCATTGAACATAACAGCAGTTTTTTTACTGATGGTAATGGAGTAAGGATTTAATGTTGGGACTGCAAGTATTCAATCTGCTTGTCCCCTAAAATCTTTCACTAAAGAGTAACAAAATCCCCTCAAAGTCAATGGGGCTGTCTGGTGAGGTTGGTTTAATTTTGCAGTGGAAGGGTATGTTTTGCATCCATCATAAAGAGTCCAAAACCTTTAAAAAAACCTCCTAATTTGCTTTTGAGTAACTCCTTGCACATTACCTTTACAGAAAATGATAGGACTGAAGCTGAAAACAGCCTATCTACATACAGTAAGGGCTCCTACTACCAAGAAGAGCTTGGCCATCGCTATTCCACAGGCTGCACTGGGGTGCACAGCGGAACGGATGGAAACGCCTGAGTCATGAGGACCAAGAGCACGGTTGTGTCTCCATCTGAGACGCTCCCTTCCCCTTGACACCTGCTCACATCTGTACCTTGAGGTCCTGCTCCATGCTGCGTATGAGCTCGTTGTCGATCTCGCCGGTCTGGGCGTAGCGGAGCCTCTTGCGCTCAGCCTTGCGCAGCCGGTACTGGAGGATCCGGCAGTTCTTGTTGGCTCGCTCCAGTTCATGGCGCATCTCTTGAAGCTGACAAGCATCCTCCTCAAAGAAACTGTCCCTCATCTCGTCCATCTCTGTCCTCAGCTCATCTATCTCATTCTGGCAAGGGGGCAAGAAGGGGACAGGGATGCAACAGGTGGGTCAAAAGCACAAATGTCGGCACGTATAGGGGAAGGTAGCCAAAATGGAGCTCCGCCCCGCAGGGACGGCAGGTAAATACAATCCAGCTCATTATAAGCACCACAACGAAGCAGGGATGTGGCACTGCCCGCACGCCCCACGACAGAGCCATCTTAACGCTGCCTCCAGCGCTCCCGCCGCGAGAGGGAGGCCGGGAAGGTCCTCCCGTCGGGAGGCAGCTCGGTCCCCGCCCGGCCCTGGTTCTCCTCCACTCCCACCGCCGCCCCGGCCCCTCACCTTGAGGCTCTCGTTCTCCTCCCGCAGTTTCTCCATCTCTTCCTGCATCTCCTCCTGCAGGTGGGGACTCAGGGAGCCTTCGGGGCCGCAGCTCCTGCCGTCGCCTTCCGTCTCGCCCTGCCGCAGCCCCTCCGCCCCGGCCGCCGCCATGGCAGCGGGCGAGGAGGCGGAGGCGGCTGGGGGAGGCTCGGCCGGGGCGGCGGCCGCGGAGGCGGCGGAGGCAGCGCTGCCGCTGCTGCTGCTGTGGTTGCTGCCCTTGGTTTGCATCTGGGCGGCCGCCGCCAGCCCTTTCCTGAGGTGGAACTGGATGAGCTCACTTTGCAGGCATCCCTCCTTCCAGTACCCGCCGCCGCCCGCCGCCGCACCGCGGCCCTTCCCCGCGCCCGAGGAAGATGGAGGCGCCGGGGCCGCCTCCCCCGCGCCCTTCAGCGGGGACCGCCCCGCTTTCCCCCGCCACTGCTTGGGCGGCGGCGCCGCCGCCCCCTCCCGCTCGCCCCCGCCGCCCCCTGCAGGGGGCGCCTCCTCGGCGGCGCCCGGCGGCGGCAGCGGCTCCTCAGCGGCGGCGGCGGCGGCTGCTCCTCTCCCGGCGGCGGGCGGCGGTTCAGCACCGGCGCCGGGCTGGACAGCTCCCCGCGGCGGCTTCTCGGCGGCGCGGCCGCGGGCGGCTCGGGGGGCCTGGCCGGGCGGCGGCCGCGCCGAGGCGGCTTTGGCGGCGGCGGGCGCGGGTTTGGCGGCGCCGGGCGGCGGGCGCGGGGCGGCGTCGCGGGCCCGGGCCGGCGAGGATGCCCGCGGCTGCTTCCTGCCGCTGCTGCCCTCGGGATGCAGGCGCGGCTCGGCGGCGGCGCCCCCTGCAGGCGGCTGGCTCATGGCGGCGGCTATCTCGGGGACGCGTCCATCACCGGCCGTGTCCTCCGCCTCCTCCGCCGCCGCCGCCCCGGGAGCTGGGGGGGAGAACAGGAGAAGCGGTCGGGGCGGGGACGGGGAGGACGGGGAGACGGGCTTTCCTGCCATCACGGCTGTCAGCCTGCCCGCTCCCCGCCGCCGCGGAGCCCCGCCGGCCCCAGCCCTGACCCGCGCCCACCTGCGGGCGGAGCGCTCCCCCGGAGCGGCCGGGGAGAAGCCGCAGCCCAGAGCCAACCCGAGCGGCTCATGGAAGGGCCCGAAGGGCTCGGCTGAGGCCTGTTCCCGCTCCGCCTGCACCTAGGGGCGTTTCCCCAGCTCCGATGCCGAACCTTCCCCCGCCAGGCTGCCACACTAGGGATGAATTTCCTTCCACACACAAACTTCCCTCTCCCTTGTCCTCACCACCAAGCCTGGGTTGCTAATGCACCTGTCTGCCTGCTAAAAGGCCTCGTCCCAATGTCTATCACAACCGAGTGGGGGAAAGCTACTGTACAAAGGGCTGCACACGTGGAAGCAACTATAGATTTCCCTTCAGCTTTGACAGCGACTCTTCCGGGGAAAGGTGACTCGGGAATCGAGGGTCATAAAGGAAAGGGGTTCTGCAATCAGCTTCTAAACACGCATTTGCCCCAGTTTGTTATCCAGAGGTGCTGTCAGGATTTAAGACCGATTCATGTTTGTTACCAGTTATGCAGATCGATAGGTTCAGAGATGCAGATTTTCAAAACAGAGGAAGCAAGGAATACACCCTCACCCAGAACAAAATGTTATGTGCCTGAAGGATGCTCACTTAGCAATTTACCCCTATGATGGCACAACCAGAGTTTTCATGACCACGATAGATTCTGAAAAGGGGCTGTTAAAAGCCATATCATGCTGCTAACGTCCCCAATATAGTCTGAAAATAGGGGCTATGATCCACAACCTGTTTTCACACAGCCTTTATTCAACTCTCCTTAGGGAGAAGACACAGGCAACAGCAGAAATGACAGCATTCCTAACGTGGCCTGCCCATTCCCTCCTAGAACACAGCTTAACCATTCCCTGCTAGAACAGGGAATAAAGAAAGAAGCACGACTGAGTAAAATCAATATAGAGACTACTGTGCCCTGACAATTGGTTTACTCCCTGGAACATGCTAGACAATGAGACTGTGTTTGCTCTGCTCTCACTGGCAGGAGTACATCATTTCCTCTCAAATGCTCTGTCATTAATAGCCTGATTTAAACCAATACTCTGGAAATTAATGCTCAAAATGACACAATCTGGCAGACACTTCCCAAGCATTAGTTAGTACAAAGAAAACATGGGAGTGCAGAGCTATAAAACTTGTATGACAACATTTTATAAAAGATTTGCTTTGCATTTCTATTAGCCACCACAAATAGAATTCCCACCCTACCATTGTTTGGAGCTATACAGGTATGAAATACAAGAAATGTAATTCAAATTAATCATCGGGAGCCCTATGCTGTACCTGAATCTTTTAGGGAACTTTCACTACAACTAAGACACCAGACTCAACCTCGACCTGCCAGAACACAACCCCTACCCTGCATGCCCCAAAATCCAAGTTCGGCTACCGCCTACGGTTAAGTTGGCTGATTATATATATGTATATATACAC
Organism: Phylloscopus whistleri; assembly: GCA_017589585.1. NCBI lineage: Eukaryota > Metazoa > Chordata > Aves > Passeriformes > Phylloscopidae > Phylloscopus > Phylloscopus whistleri. The sequence continues at coordinate 3,603,835 of JADMLD010000683.1, read as the reverse complement.
ACACACATTTTTAACTGGCACAACGAAAGCCCCGTTTGAGACCAAGTCCTAAATCTCTGTCCTCACAAAACTCCGCAGCTCGACCTTCTCCCCAGAGTCAAACCCACGTGGCGCCGGGACGCGGCGTCTCCGCAGGTTTTCCTGTCGGGAACAGCTGTCCAAGCGGAAAAGGGAGTCAATAAATGGAAGCAACAAAAGGGAGCAGCCCGGTGGCTCCACGCGCCGGCGCGGGGCTCTCCCGTGCCCGGAACTTTGGGCAGGGCATCCTCCCGGCCCTGGCCCTTTCGTCCCACCGGGCGCCCGCCTCTGCCCCGCCGAGAATTCGCAAACGCGGCTTAAGATTTGGGAGTGCTTCTGCCTTTTGTCCTGCTTTAAAGGAGCGGAGAGGATTTTTGAAGGTCCCCCCTCATACCTGGCGGGTTTGTTGCATCTGGATCAGGAGTAATATTTCCTTTTCGGGAGGGGAAAAAAAAAGAAATAAAATAAAAAGGCTTGGATCTAAAGCATCTGCATTACTCACCACCACTTTGTCCGCTGCCCGGCTGGCGAAATGCATGCACGGAGAGCCGGGCACGGCACACGAGGTACCCGGCGCTGCCAGAGCCTCTCAGGAAAATGAAGCAATATTCATGAGCTGACCTCACTGGGCCTGGGAGACGGAAAGGGTGGGGGGGAGGGGGGGGAGGGAAGAAAGCAGAGAAGGGAAGAGAAAGGAAAAGATTAAACGGCGAGAACCCCGCCCAGGCCTGAAGGCTGAATTACGTCCCCTCATCTATCTGCACATGATGGAACAGGATTACAGCGCAAATGGGGAAGGAGCAGGCTGCAAGCAAGGGATGCGCCGGCTTTCGCTTCCCAATGCATGCAGGCGATCGATTATGATCAATTATTTAGCGTCCCCTTCAGGGGAGCCTGCTCGGGCCGGGCAGGGGTCCCGGGCACCTCCTGTACGGGCAGGGCTGCGGTGACAGAGCTTTCTCTCCTTTGTTCGCCGCCCTCGCCTGCGCCCCCTCGGCGAGAGCCCGCTGCCGCCCGGAGGGGCAGAGACAAAGGCAGCCCCGTCCCTGGGCTGCTGGAGAGCATCCCCTGGGGTTATTTACGCGCCTCGACACAGCGACTAACGGGACACTGACCTTTTCTTTACTCGTGTCGCGGGCAAATCTGTTTTACCTCCCTGTTCTATCCTTTTTACCTTTGCTCTGAAGCACCTCAGGAGGCTCTTAAGACTTTGCGCTTGAAGTCTTTCCCAATTACAAAGAAAAACTGGGAAAAGGCTTGCTTTCTTTCTTCTTCCCTCCGAGGAGGGACCCTTGCCATGTGATGGCTGTGTGTGGGAGTGTCCCGGACCCACCTGTGCCTGTGTGAACACCCAGCAAGAATAGCCCCAGGGGGAGCAGTGCTCCATTTGTGGTCCCTCTCCCTCCTCCTTCAGCAGCTGACAGGGAGGTCCTCAGCCCCGGCAGCGCCTTAGCAGCGGGAGGGGCGGGGGACGCTTCCCTCCAGCCGTGGGTTTCCGGGCTGGAAACTCCTCCCGAAGGATAATTAAGTGATGATTTCGTGCCCAGAGGTACACCAGCATATACACACATGCATATGTCTATATACAAACTGTATGTACACAGACACACTGTGTACGTACATACATACACAAATGTGTGTGCATTGACATGTGCTAGCACACTTACAAAATACACGTACGTATGCACGGGTTTGTATATTGCATGGACGTGTACTTAACTCTGAGGTTCTCATGCAGTCCTTGGGCGAGGGCAAGCTCAGGGGAGACGGGCTGCCCCGTTTCCAGCTACCTCTCCTCCTGACAGTCCTCTCCACCTCTCCTGATATGCCCAGCAGGACTCAACACACCTAAACCAACATATATGGCAGGCAGAAAGGTACTCCCCCCATGCAGGTGCATGCCCTCCAGACTCGAGCCCTGTGACTGCATGGACGGGATATATATAGATGTGAAGAGTTGAGGACAATCAGAAAATAGGAAATGGAGCATTAATGCTGAATAAGAAAATCACTGGGACGATGAAAAGCTACTTATAAAATTATTAATATTTAATGGGTTTCTTTAGGCCTTTGAAACTCAAAAAAACAATTGCGATGATACCAAGAAAACAGAATAATTGATTGAAAACATGAGAAATGAAAATAAGAAGTATTTCTGGAGTTGGAGTTGAGAAAATTTCCTATGAAAGCACTAGATAGATTCTGCTAGAACATCTAGATCCTGATCTGAATGAATATTCAGAAGAGAAGTATTAAGGTCATCACAACAATATAAGGTTTCATTTACACAATATCCTTCAGAAAGACAAGCACAACAGTCCCTACTTTTAAGCACTGGACATTATTTACCATCCTTTCTGTTCCCTTGGTGGGTGAGTTGGCTGGATGAACTTTCTGCAGAAACAATTTTGTGATATGATGGCATCTTATATCACCTACAACAAGTTTGATCATGCTTCTGGAAAGAGACAGATTCTTATTTTCTCATGGTAGTGTCCAAATGAAAACCAGGTCATCAGATTATCTTCACCTACATTGTCAGGCCATATGTCTGATAGTAAAGATCAATTTTATGGTGGTAAAAATTACCAGTTTCTCAGTGTGGTTTGGGAGGGTTAACTTAATTCTCAAAATTTCCATTCTGTCTAAACATCAAGGCTGACAGAATTATAAAAGTTGGCATAGGCACAAAAATATTCTATTCATATCATTTACTTTTCTGGGGGAAATGGATAAAATCAACGTGAGTTAAAGTGCTCTTTTTCTAATATAAGATGCATTTCCACTAGGAAATTTTCTGCCAGATCCCTGTGGGCATTTTTTATTACTAACAGATCTTCATATAAAAGATACAATAATTATATCTACCCTTGAGTAAGAGCAATATGAAGAACCCTGTATATAAAAATTAATACAGTAAAAATTCCATTTCTGAGCAGATTTTATTGTAGATCTCTAAACACCTGTGGATTGGAATTATACACAGAAGGAAAGGTCTTAGCTTCACACAGAAAACAAGGGGCTCTCAGCTGACTATTGTCATTCAGAAATGAAACACTGACATAGTGCGGAACAGTTGTACAAATACACTGGCTCAAATGTCAGGGAAAAAAATGGAAATAAAATACTAGAAATTATTTTGTGAAAAGTAGAAAACAAACCAGAAAATATAATTAGTGGTCCTGTATAATTCCATGGTGCAGAGAGATTTTGATTACTGAGAGTAGTTCTGGTTCCCCATCTTAAACCAGGCATGGTGGAAAGGGGTGAGGTTCAGGGGAGGGTGGCCAGGGCTCGAAGTGTCTCTGCTCAAGGAATGATCAGGTATGGTAGGAGTCTTCAGACTGGAGACAGAGTGACTGAGGAGAAATGTGATGCAAATCCCTACAATCTTTAGTAAGGAAGGTAGACAAGTGTAAAAGGTTCACTGCTAGTCACAGTCTCTTCCCATACAAATAGTGCAGAGATGCAAACGTGAAGGAAAGAAGCAAGCAGGTGATGCATTCCAAAAACCTAGAAAGCAGTCCTTGTGGTTAAGCTATGCAGCTCCCTGACACAGTGTGAATATAAGGGTCTACGTGAGCTTAAAAAGTGAATGAAGAAAGTAATGGAAAAAAAATTAGTTGGAGACAAAAAGGGGCAAACATGCTCAAAACCCACCTGTCCTCTGACTATTTTTTTTTTTTTTTTTTATCTGGGAGATGGTCTGGGAGAAGTATTAGTATGTGTTTTTGTATTCTCTTCCATCGTGTACTACTGACCACAGTCAGACACCTATCAGTAAGACAAAAATCTGGCTCTATATGACAATTCTTATCCCGTTAGTATCACACTCTAGCCTTGCCCCTCTCTCTTTTTCACTCTACTTTGTTTTCTTCATTTCTATTTCATTCTTTTGCCTTAGATTTATTTTCATGCAGAGCATTGTCAACCTGCTACAGCCTGGTAGAGAATACCTATGACTTTTTCATTACTTTCTTGCCTTCAGTAGCTAGAATTGTTTGGACTCAAATTAGAGCTGTGAATACCTTGTTTTCTAGTCCCCATTACTGCTTGCTCATGTAGAGAAACGTTTTTGTGTTCAACCTACAACTGCATTAAGTTGGATGTAGTTATGCAAGAGATGAAAGTAGAGGAAGAGAAAGGAGAGGAAGAATTTCTCCTCCAAGCAGAGTTTTAGTTTAAGTCACATAAGTTTCTTTTCCTAAGTTAAGAAGAGAATCCCTTTACATAACACCCTAAAAGTGTGACCGAAGCACGACCTCCTAGCTTCCAGCAGAGAATACTTTAATAACAGATTTCAGAAGCGGCTTGGAGAGGATGCTTTTCCAGGAAAATGCCTGGGTGGTTCACAATTGCTGTACTCTCTCCACTTGCTTACTCACCTCCTCTGCCCTCTTGGGAATATGCTGGGTTATGCTGGTGCAGAAAGAGAAGCTTCTGGAGCATGCTGTGCTAATTCATGGTACTGGCACTGCCCCAGCTGGCAGAGGCTGCAGTTTATCTCCCTGCCCAGGAGGATGTGCTGGACACAACTAATTATACCCCAGGCTAAGGCCCGCTCTCTCTGCCCATAAAAAAAAAAAAAAAAAAAAAAAAAAAAAAAAAAAAAAGTTAAAAAAAATAAAATAAAAAAATTAAGCCTTTGATTCACCAATTTCTAATATGTTGACTAAGCACCTCAAGAGGTAATTTGAAAATAAACAATGAATACATTACAACTGTTCTATTTTCTTATTTACTTGTAAATGAAAAAGCTTTCCAGAGGTACTGGATAGCAGTATTTTAGAGCACCAAATCATCATACTTCAAAAAGAAGAAACCTTGATGTTAGATAGGAATAATACTTGGCTGAAAAAGCAAAGCTAAACCCCAAATATCTTAAGTTCATACAACTCAGTAGAACAGAAATAACAGCACCAAATCTTTTGTTAAAAGACACATAGTTTGGCATACCTGTTTAGCCAGATCATTATATAAAGTCATGGTGGTCTGATTGCAATTTCTCCCTCCTTTTTCCTCCTCCTCCTCCTTAACAGCTGCTTCTCAGCCAGAGACAGCTATAGCACGGAACACTGAGGCTGCACCTTCTGTTCATCAGACCCTACCTACCAAGGGGACAGGATGCCCCACCAAAGGTACAGCAATGCCATCTGCCCCTCCCTGGCAAGTCATTCCAAAGGGAGAAGTAGGTCATGTTGCCTTTTACTGCTATGTAAAGGAAGCAGCTTCAGCTTTCGTACCTTTAAGGGATCACCTGAACTTCCCCCAGTTCAGGAAGTCTGGATCTCACGCACCGTGTCATACCTCTCTTGGTTTAACCCTTGCATTCAAACACCTCACTGGATTCTCAGACTCACAAGACTGTGAGAAGGCACAGAAAATTTAAATTGAAAATTAGAGGCATCTTTTGTTCCACCAATGGAGAATAAAACTAGGTGAAATTAGGTCTGTTGCTTTTAATAACTAATTTTTTTTTAAATAAAGGCTTAGTTCTAATTTCGCTATCACACATTTCATTCAGCCTTTCCAAAGGCTTCAGGAAGTTTCATAATCCTGGTTTTTATTCCTACAGCAATCAATTGTACTTATTGTTCAGAGATAATGAGAGAACTGAACGTGCCTTGAAACAGGCCAGTTCCACTCAACCATTTCTAATGATAAAAAAATTTCTGTCAGTCTCTGTCTCTTCTGGAATTGCTATACCTTATGTTAGTAGAATGATTTTTTTTAAAGTATCAATTTTGAATTTAAGAAACTGAAAAAGGTCTCTGTATTGCTGTGTTTGCTGCCATTCCACTTTCTCATACTCTCTTCAGAGGATAAGATTACAGTAAACTTGCATAAATGCTATCATGCATGCATATATCTGAATAATCTATATATTGCATTAGTATCTAAACCTCATTGATTATTTAATGAGGCTAATGGTAGAGGAACAGTAGAGAAAGTTTTATAGCTAAGACTGTGGAAATGAAAGCCAAAATATGGAGTTCCTCTAGATTAATCAGTCTCGTACCCCATCTCATTGCATTTTATGTAGCACACTCACTGGCTGCTGAAGGTAAACAATATTCCCTTGGACACTAACACAGTACCAGTATGTTCAAGCAGCTTTCCCAGGAACAGGTTTCAAATATAAAGTATTTTTGTTGCAGATGATCAATTGCAGGTGATCTCAGGGCTAAAATGGGTAGTCTTAAAAGAAATTAGTCATGAACAGGCTGTATTCTGGGGTCTGCCTTCTGCCTCCTGACAGGGAGGCTGTGCCACAACCTGTGCATTGCACTGAGAGGTGGCCCACAACCAATATGAAGGTCTTATTGTCTATCTTAATCTTTAAAGTTCTCATTGTGACTTTCTTGAGCAGACTGCAGAGCTTCTTAGCCCATGTTGTTCCACCAGAGCTTAAAGCAAGTGAAAACAGTGGTTCTACCATCCTAAGGGGTTTGCAGACTCCTTCCTCTGTGCCTAAAGAGAGTTTGGGAGAAACAGGGCCGTCCTAGTCTCATACATCTGGTGACCAACAAAACACAGTATTTTTCAGGGGTCTCCACAGTAGGCGACTTTTCCCTCATTTATTTGTAGGAACTAGAATGCCCAATTCCTTTTGAATGCTAGGGGCCCTAGGTCCTTATCTTGGAAAGGCAGGGAAGACATGATGACACAGATGAATAAACAGTCTGCATTTTGTTAGCTGAGAGGCTTGAGAGTGTTTTATGTTTTTATTTATTCCTCATTTAGTGCTAATTAAATTTTTATTTCCTCCCTGTTAATTTGGTATGCTTGTTTTGATAACTTATGGATGTGCATAATTGTTTAGGCTGGGACTGTATCTTCCTTCTCTGACTTCCAGGTGGCATCACATTACTATGTACATAAGCTTCCAGATGAAAATTCCACCTAGATTTTTCCAAGATCTGACGTTAGATAATTAGTTGCTTTTCCAGTGATACCTCCTGAATTATTCCCTGCCTTTTTGTCCTTTTCTTATGGATAATCTCTCTCTTCATTTTGTTTTTGGTTTTTTCTGTTATTTTTTTCACTATAACCTGCATTTTAGGATCAGCGGTTTTTTGTACATATCATTTGTGAGCTTAATGCAATTTTCAGAGATAACTCTTGGCCTAGGAAATTTTGAAAATGTTGTCAAATTTATCTCTGTTCCTTTTTTCTCCTAAACACCTGTGAGACCTCAACATAAGTAATTCTGAAAATAATTTTTTTTACATTTCTATGTCTTAATGGATTTCGTGTATGATGACAGGATATTTCATTTGATAATTCACACAAATCCTGTAAAGAATCACTGTATTTAGGCAAGCTGCAAATTAATAAATCAACAGTGAATGAGATCCTTTGTTCAACAATTTACTGGGCTTTTATCAGGCCTGTTACGCTGCTATCTACATCCTGGATCATATCCAAGCTTCTTACATAATGCCCTAGTACTTTTAGAGAAATTAGAGGATTCTGGCACACATCAAAACAATAAAATCAGTATATCAGGTTTTCCAGCTGGTGCATGTGCACAGAAAAGGCTCTGTAGGTGTATTGAGAAGTATACATGACAGGTTTGTTGCAAGCCTTTTGACTCAGGGACCGAATTTTGATTCCTATTTAAGGAGCAAGTGAGAAAATAATTTTCTCCAAATCTGCTGCTTTGTGTATGCTGATATTGCTTTAGACGGTTTTAAATGACAGACAATGTGGATCAGCCGTGGCTGTACCTTCAGCAGCTTCTGTGCTCTCCCAGTGCCGCGGGAGAGCCGCTCGCTGCGCGAACCAGGCCAGAGTCCCTGTTTCCATGGCGACTCTACCTGCCCTCACCCCATCCAGCAGCCCCTCTTCCATCCCATGGAGCTAGTGCAGGGGAGGGAGAGGAGGAGGAGGCAAGGAAGGAGTATGTCCAAGGAGGAGCCTGGGAAATCAGTATTGGTGTGTTGTAGTGTCAGAGGGTCAGGGAATGGACAGAGGCAATCCCTGCTGGGCAAGTTCCAGAGAGATGCTGGGGTCCTCCACCCTAAGCCCCTCCTGCACTCCTTGCATCTCACAGAAAGCATGGCAGACACAAAGCAGTGATGGCCTGGTCTGGTCTGGAGTCCCTGGGGAGAGATGTTTTTCAGCACAACACATCCACCCTGGTGTAATTGTATTATGAGCAAAACAACAATCAAGCTTTGTGGAGTAAGAACAGTCTCAGTGATGCTGGAGTCCTGCAACAAGGCCCTGGGTCACATTGCCATAGCAATATGTAAACCCTGGACAGCTGATGCTGCTGCCCAGAGAGAATCAGGATGTTGCAGGACAGATCTGAGATAATCTTTTATTGATCTGAGGTGCAAAAGACTATAGCTGAAGCATAATTGACCCTTAAGCTTAAGGTAATGCCTTTGTGTTGAAAAGGGTGCTGCAGAGCGAGTCTTTCTGCTCCCTCTGCTCTGAAGCTGAATGTGAGGTTAACTTGGTATCTGTCCCAGCAAAGTCAGCAATAAATCCAAGTGTTTCTGTTTGGCTGAGTTAATCAGTTATTAATGAGATATATATACAGGAGAGGATGCCCTACAGGTTTCATTCATTATTGAGGGAGGAAGTCCAAGGAAGGCACATAAACTAACCCTGCCATATAGTTATACTTGCTCAAAAGAGCTGTGATCCGCTCTTTCTAAACCCATCCTCTTTTCCCACAATCCAAGTTGTTTTGTAATTGTAGAAGAGGCATGTGTAGGAAGCAAAAAATCCTCATTGTACAGAGATATTCCTTTAAATCTTCTGGGACTAAATCTTGGCTCCATTAAGGTCAATAGCTAATCTCACATTGTTGTCAAAATGATCATTCCCAAAGTTAGGATTCCTTGGACATTTTGCTCATTGTCTCCTCTAAGCTGGTGCTGGATTCTTCACACCGATTTGAGTGCTGACAGATCTAATTTAGAAACTTTATTAAACCAACTCCGATAAAGTAAACATATATTTTCAAATCACTGATTGATCCCACCATGACTAGAAAAACACAGTGTTCTGGTCACTTGAAGTACTTCATATAACCTGAGAACTTCTGTGAATCAAAGTAATGAATTGTAGTAATGGATTTTATTAAAACATCAATTGTCATTGCATTTACAGAATTTTTATATGACTTTAAAAATATAAGAAAATAAAAAATCACTTAATGCAGCAAAGTAAATGTTCCCAGTTTTATAATAAATTCTTTCAAGAGGAAATCTGTAGTTACTGGAAAGGAAGGCTCTCTCTTCTGAGCTGGAGGTACCAATGCTCAGGCACAGAGCCAAGCAGTGCATCCCATCTCCTGTTTGATGCTGGCCATGTACCTTATGACTTCCAGTTACAATCCTCCAAATTCGTGATAATATTTGCTGCCATGCCTTCCTCTCCTACCTTTCTGACCTAGTTCTGAAACGAGATATGAGTAACAGACCAACTCAGGGAAGTTAAGTCCTTTTTCTCAAAGATGACCGGGTTAATTTATTTTAAGGAAAAAAATCCTAAAATGCTTTTACCCACTTTTGATTTGCATGCACTTTCCATTAATCCATCATCATTTTAAAGATGTTTAACTGAGCTGAAGCAAAATCTCAGCTTTCATTTTTGTTTGCCATACTTTCAATGGCTTGAATACCAGAAACTCTAGTTCTGAAGGTTTCACTACCATTAAAGCCCACAAAAAGACAAATGAGAAAACTTTCCTCAAGCCCTCTTTTGAGAATAAATGTCTTTTTCAGTGACTGCTGTGATTACTCTCTCTCTCTTTGCAGGATGTTTTGTGAGCCATTGGGAGTCTATGTGCGTCTTGCAATTACTATCAAAGCTTTGGCAAAGGGTCAAACTATTTCTTCAAGCAGTTTTAAAGTGTAACTCAAGCCCATGTGCTCTCATCAACTACCCTCTCAAACAGCCTGATTCAAGCCATTGAGATAATGGTGGCCTGCACCACTGATGTGAAATGAGCACGACACAGAGTTATTTCCGTGGCTGCCTGGCGAGCACATTACTGCATGGGCACTGCCCCCTGACCAACAAGTTCTGGAAACTGCACAGATCATAAACTCCCTGGGGCAAGAGAAGCTACTAGTCCACTTCCCAAACAGCAACATTTGAGATTCTCCCCTTAAATATTTCTGCAAATTATGAAAGACCCACTATGTCTGGACAGGGACTTGTTTGTATCTGTAAACATATCCACCCTGAGACATGGATTCACCACTTGGTTGGTGTTTGAGCTGTGTTGTAAGGTCATCATACACATAAGGGTCATCAAGCTGTTTCTTACAGGAAAGACAGAAGCCAGAACTGCTTCAAGGCCTTTTCTCTGAGCCAAAGCCCTTTTTTGTACCCTATCACATTACCTGGTAGCACAGGTTTCATCTGGACCAAAGCCAAGCTAACTTAGTCCAGGTACAGCATGTGATGTTAATGCCAGCTTAAGGAATTATCCTAACTGCAGCAAAAGAGTTGATACCTGGCCTGGTATAAAAACTACTGGGCAAAGGGGATTTTTTGCCAATTTTTTTTTGGCAAAACATTTGGAAAGCATTGTTGTTATTAAGCATTTGTTTAAAATCATTCTGTAGCACATTGTCACAATGTCTGGTAGAAGGAGCCCTAAAATCAGATGTACTCTCTCTTTGCATCTGTCAGTTGAAATGGAGACAGCTGACTGGGAGACAAATGTAGATTTTTTACTTCAATGATATGATTTGGCGTATGTGCATACTTGCCAGTATATTAAAAACATGTTCTACTCCAGTCTTCTGATTTTATATAATTTTTATTTCAGTTATGTGTGGAAGTGATAGGGAGATTGAAAAGTTAGATAGCATCATCTAGTGTTCATATACAAATCTACAGGAGCCTGCAGTTTCACCACCCTCACTTATTCAGATTAACTGGCACCAGTGTCGACTCCAAAGGAAAATGTGAGATAAATTCCTTATTTCCAGCTGTTGGCCTGTGGACTCTAATGAAGGAAAAAAGAAAAAGAAACAAAGAGCTGTGCTATACCCATGCAGTTATCATTCACAGGAGTGGGACAAGAATATTAAGTATTTTCTTGCTAGTATTTTTGCAGATAAGGCTCAGCCAAAGAATTTTGGCCTGTGATTTTAGTATAAGGTTGGTAAAAGCCCATGACCAGAGCCTGTTGTACCCACTCTGATTTGACAAAATAAATTAGAATGCTTTATTTTTTAAGTACTTGTTCAAAAACAGAGAATCACAACAGGAATCCAAATCTTCCATCTTCAAGGCTAAGCATTTTAAATTAAATTACTTAGAAGGAAATGCAATAGAAATTCAGGAGGAATCACAGAGTTCAGAAACCTGCCTTCTACAAAGCATGTCTGCTTATGTTCACTTTTCAGAAGGGGGGTTGTCTTCTCCTTCTTAAAAGCTTAAGATTTCAAAATTTTAAGATTGGTTTTTCTTAGCTGTGTACTATGTTTTTACGTGTAGAATAGCCAGCAGAGAGGTCTATGTTAAGGCAAAAAAAAAGAGAAAATAAATAAAGAAAAAGAATATCCCTGTCTTTCATTTAAATCTAGGCTACAGTGTAAGACATTCTTGTATCTGTGTCAATGGCACCCTTAAGCATCTCCAACAGGTCTCATCACTCTGGAAAAGGCAACTTCTCTTACTAGGGAGCACAGCAGCTCCCTTTACCACCCAAACAGCAGAAAAAATGCAGATCACGTCTCCCCAGGCTCTTCTGCTGGATGGTTTCCCATGGTATGACATCCCATGTAAGCATCTTATTGTGGCTCCCTGCAAAGACCACAGAGCATGACCCAAGTGCTGGTGCAGGCAGAGAGGAGGCAGAGACAGGTTATACTGGAAAACAAGGTAGGAGCAGGACAGCCAGCCAGATGGGAGGCTGAGGGAGGCATACCTTTTCATCAAAAAACTATTCTTGTCTTCTTGATGAGAATTAAATGAGACAATTAAGTATGACTCAAGATGAGTAAGGTCATGTGACACTCATTTGTGGAAATGGTGCTTCAGAACAGGCCAGGAATATTTGGGAAGCTGGACATTTTTTTCTAGTGAAATCAGAGAGTCTCAGAGGTCCTTGTTTGATATGAACACCTGGGGGCTAAATGAATTCCTTTCAAACCTGTTTAAAACTAAACACATGTTTCTCTTGCATCCTTTTGATAACCCAAGGCCTAACTTTTAACTTGTGACAATGGACTAGAAATTCCTGTCCTGCAATAACTGCCCAGTTGTGTGCCTCAGGGATTTTTCTATGGTCCCAAACTTGGTGGCCCTTGTGGAGCTTAGTCATATTTGTGTTTGCTGTATAATATCAGCAGTGGCTGTCAGATACAGGAAATTATGAATGCATTATTATACATGAATCTTTATGCATTGGACACTTGCCTTATGGAATTGATATTGAGATGTGTGAAATCACATCATGTGGGAAATCTCAGAAGCGGAGTCCTCAGGAGCTCCCAGGTACTGGAGTTTGGGGTGTGCTCTAAAAAGAAATAAAAGCTAAGGGAAAGAAAAGCATGAAAAACTGGGCAATGAGAATATTTATAATGTTTTCCAGAGAGAAATATTCTGTTTGAAAAAATATCTTTTTTCTGTCATCTCTCAACTCCGTGATGTGACATCTCTCCATATACTATCATTAGGTCTCATTTCAATGTTAGTTTGGTGTGCAAGCATCTGTGAATACCCAGTCATTTCTGTCTTTTAATACTTATCCATGAACATATTTGCTCTTTACACACCTTTTCTGGTTTATAGTACCATAATTATGTTTCAAAAATGATTGATTTGGTTTAGGAATTACATGTTGAATATTCGTCTTAGTTTAATCAAACAAGTTTGGAGTTTGTCTTTTGTGAGTTATTCAGACTTCTCTAGATGAGACTGAAATCTGTTTTTCTTGAAAAATCACCCTTATTTCCTCACTCATTGCAAATGAACAGCAGAACCAAAATAGTGTGTTGTATACCAACGCAGAATATCAATTAGAAACAACAAGGGCGTTATTCTTTCCCATGACAGAAGCAAAATTGGGCAATAAATGTGAGGCTAATTTATACCTCGTGTTTTATTTTACAACATTTCTTTCCAGCTGTCTTGTACTAAAATTTATTTTTCCTGCTTGCACAATGAAGACTAATCTATGTCTTTGAGAAATATTTTTGTTAGCTCTCCTTTCCTTTCTTGCAAGAAAGCTTCTCCCCTCCCCCTCCCTTTTATTTTTTAGTCTAAGGAAAATGGCTGCAGCTGGAAGAAGATGGTTGACAGTCTTCTTAAAATTTTCTCTGCAATCTCTGAGTTTCAAGAGCTGATTTTAATTCCTGAATTAATTGTTTACTCCTTCCAAATGGAAAACAAAAAAAAAAAAGAAAAGAAAAAAAAGAAAAGTGCTGTTTTGGTCCAAATTTCTAATTGATGCAGTCATTTTGCATACTTCGCATCAGTAAATCTGGGCACTAGCATCTAGCCACAGATTAACTGCTTTGGATATTTGTGTCTTTCTTTTAATGAATCTTTTCCATTATGCTGATTTTTTCTAATTAGTTATTCTCATTTTCATCTAACTAAAATGTCATGCTAAAATTGTAATTGAAGATTCAGTTTATTTGTCTTATAAATGAATGCATAATTAATAACTGATTGAAAAATAAACCAAACTCACAATGTGATTCTAGTAATTTTTGCTGCAGTTTACTCTTTCCCTGGTGATATACAAACAAACAGCCAAGAGATTTCCTTGGCTTCATAAGGAGTCTTACAGCTGTATTTGACAACAATTTCTAAGAAAAAAATAGACATATTATATTAAAAATTTACTATCATCTTCCTCCATTAAATGGGTGTTTACAACTCAGATACTCTCAGGAGCATATCTCTCTATTTTGGCCATGTCAACTTCTAAGTATGTGTTTCAGAAAGTGGAGCTTTTGTGTAGTCTGACTCAATGGAATGAATTCCATCACACTGTGAAAATAAGGCTGAAGTATTTCATGGTAGGTGTTGAAGAGGTGATGCTGAAGACCACACTGTACGTGCTAAATTCTACAGATATTTGACTCTGTGATCAGCTTCACCTTCAAGATGAAGATAAAAAAAAACAGTGAAGATTATGGTATAATCTGAACTAACCTCTAAGCTAAATATACCTCCATAATGCCATTGTAAAAATGAAAATTATAGGTTAATTCAATTTTTTCTGGTTTGGATCTGATAAATGGGTTTTCTTAATTGGCTGGCTGCTCATATATATATGGGGGGGTGTGTGTGCATCTTAACATCTTAACATTAGTCCTGCAAGTAAGCCTGTTCAGGAAATTTGAGGATGGTCTTGACTCCTCTGGAGCACTGTGATCTGGAAAGTACACCTAGGACATCACCAGGTACCCATTACACATCTTGTGTGTAGCTCGCTCTTCTATCCGTATTTTTACCTTGACTGTAATTAATCTTCTTTTACTTTTATTAACTGGAGCTCTGGAAATGTTGGATTTACACTTGCCTATGTAGCCATTTGTCCAGCCAGACTTCCACCCAGCCAGCCTCATGGAAAGAATACTGCTTTGTCTGGGAAAGAAAAACTGCATATGGTAAAATCCCACCACAGATCTGAATCTGATATTTCTCTGTGTGCTGATTAATCAACATTTATAATCTGAATTGTCAGGATCTTCAGCACAGGTTACTCTTTTTGGTGAGGCAAGATCAGCAGGGAACACAGGAAGGCTCTTGCAGAGGGGAGGATGGGATTAATAGAAAACACAAGAATGTTTTCCAAAGGAGAAATGTTAGCATCAAGGATGTAGGAAGGAGCCAGGATATGATGAGGCAGCACCTCCTGCTAGATCCACTACACACACAGTATAATTTCCCCTCAGATGCCTGATGCTCCTACCACGACATGTCTTGCTGCATTAGTGGTTGGGTCCACTCATGTGACCACATGGTCTGGCAGATGACCTTTACTCACAGCAGTAATTCATAAACCCTTTTATAGCCCTGCTAAGGGGTTTTGCTGGAGGATACTGAAGCCAGAGAGATCCTCCCTGCCAAATATAAAGGCCTGTGACAAAAAGAAATAAAAAGTCTGTTCAGGACAATAGCTGCAGACAATAACAACAGAGGTTAGTAAGAAACCTAAATTTATCCACTGCTTTAAGCTCATTCAGTGAAATACATGAATAATACTTTTAGCTACAGTGCAGTCGTTCTTCCCTGAAATAGATCACAGTCAAGGGTCACCCACTTCCCACTACTGGTGGCAGTGTCAGGGCATGAAAACAGATGCCATGTGATGGGGAGGCTCATACCAAAATCCCATCTAAATGAAAACTCATTATTCTTCCTCTTAGGACTGTTACCCTAAAATGAAGTGCATGAACCCTTCCTTTCAGTGCTGTTTTATGCGGCTGAAGGACAATGACATCCCCAGTTTACCTGGAGGTTTCTCACCTGCAAAACTCTCTGTTCTGAACTATTTCCTCTGGGAATACTGGTGACCCTTCCTTACTGGCCTTCCAGCTCCTTCCTCAGTGTGTCCAGTCAGGACTAAGGAACCATATGATTTGATCATTCAGGGGCTTAGGGCTGCCATTTCTTCTTGTGGTCACCTCAACTTATCTAATTGATGCCTATTAGCTTTTCTGCAGTTATCTTAAAGCAAAATCTGTAGCCCACTTGAAGACTGCAGCATTCTCTCTTGAAACTTGATAATTACACATCAGACCTGAAATTACCACCTATCATATCCTACAGTCTTTTCCAGCACGTGGTTCTGCTGCAATGTCTCTAGGAACACAGCCTTACTGAGTAACTGGTGAGGTACTTGCTCACAGAGTGGTGAACAGTGGTGTTGACATTACTAATATACTATATAATATACTATATAATAATACTAATCTCCCCCTTGCTTAAAATGCTGGCATCCCTGGAGGGCTGCTATGACTCAACACTCAACAGCAACACCACTCAAGTCCAAGTGACATCACATGTACCCTCTCCTCTACCCCCTCAGGACAGCCAAACCAACCGGACTAGATTCCAAACTGGAAACACCAACTCAGATATTTCTCAAAGGAAAACTGTTGTCCTTAAAGTCTTACAGAAAGTTCAGCAACTTACTTGCACAGGCAGATAAGTGCAAAAATGAAGTAAGATCTATGAATTGATTTACAATATTTTTCAGGAAGAATTTTTTATTATATTAGCAAAAAATCATTGTTGACTCTTTAAAGATTAACTGGGTTATTAAGTCCTTTTATTGCCATAATAAGAAAAGAAGCTGAATCTTCTAAAAGTGAGGTGACTCAGCAGTCTAAGTAGATGTATTCTTGTTCATTATTTCCCATTTAGTATTCAACACAGTGTTTTTTCTATCAAATAACTCAAAAATTGATATAAGGCAAGCATTATGTCATTAGTTCTGTATTATAAATCTTTTGAGAAAGTGTGTTTTTGCATTTACACTAGTGATTAATATTTTCATGCCTGTCCAGGTCAGTGTTAGTAGAGTTTTTGCCTTTCTGGATGACAGAGCAGGAGAATAGTTTTTCATTCACAGTAAACTTCCACACAAACATAGAACCAGTAGTTCACTATGACGTAATCTGCCATGAGGAGAGGATGTAAATATATGGTATCCCTAAAAAAAAATGAAGGCGTTTGTTCAGCTCTCTTTACCTTACATACCTTAAGCAAAATCATTCATATAAAACAAATGTCTGGTATCTTTCATTAGAAGAATTCAACCTCTCCCCTTTGACTAAAGAAAAACAGAAGGAGTTTAGCTTGCCAATTTGGATCTTCTTTCAGTGATGATTAAAAAAAAAAAAAAAGCCAACCACTCTTTCTTACTCCTTCATGTTCCTAAATGAAATTTAGTGCAATTATGAATGTTGTGCCTTTTATTTCATAGAGTCACAGGTTTCATTCATATATCTTATGCCTTAGCTGATGTCTTTCATCATCTTTCCTTTTCTGGTGTGAGCATTACCTCAATTAGAGCCATATATATCTATGTATATATATATATATATATATATATATATATATATATATATATATGAAATCTGTACAGTTCTTGGCATTTGTCCTCAGGAGTATTTAATAGAATGCCTGTTTCAAGAAAAAAAAAAGTACCTTTTGAAACATTTCAGAAATTATTGTTTCAGAATATAGATCAGAAATTATTTCAGGAAAGTAGCAAAAACAATATTGATTTTATTTAATCTAAAAATATTTTTTCTATGTCTAAAGGTAAGCTTGTAATTTCTGCTCCCTCTACAGTCAGTCAGGAACAATACATCACTCAGTAGTGTGCTTTAAATGAGTTACATTCTGGATACGCCTGATTCTCTGATTTGGTTATCAAGGGAATCTGCATAGCTAGGTTAGTGTTTAAATGCCCACATTTGGGTTAGGTAAATCCCATCCATAGAAGTTAATGAAATAACAAGTGGATTTTTCAAAATGTCTTCAAGGCAGCTTGATCAAATTTGTGTTAATCTCTATTGAATACTGCATTTCAAAATCCTTCAGGTTTCTCTCTCAGTAGCAGACAAAAATTATAAGTGATTATTGAAAATTTCTGCTGCTTACTAGAAAGTCTCCTTAATAGAGTAAACGGAAAAAATTTGAAGTGATACATTTCTCTTGAATTTACTATCAGAAGTTTGCAGGCAGCTTTGACTTGCTCCCACCCACGGGTTTAAGGTACTTTAGGCACATAGAGCCCAACTGAATTTCACAGAATTACTTCAGAGAAAAGCGGCATTTGCAATTTTTCTCATGCAAATAAAAGACTACGGAGATAACAAACCACGTGTTTGTTTACTGAGTGTCCTTTTGCAACCACTGCTTATCTGAGAAAAAGCAGCTGAAGATTATAAAGTCCTGGAATTCTGAAGTAGGTGAGATGAAGGCAGCTGTACAGCTTCACTTTTGTTGGAATATAACTTGGACACCAGTTTTATCTCTGGAGGCATGGCCTTTGTGTTCCCTTTGAAGTCTACAGGATCATGGAGGTTTAACAGGAGACCTTAGAACTTTATAATGGTGACCATTTCCACACAAGACAAACCAGTACTGAAAGTGCAGCTCACCATGTGCCCTGAAGGCTGATCTGGCTGCTCCCAGCTCTCTCATGACCTGAATGCTGCAGGCAGTTGTTCCAAGGCCAAAAGACAAAGCTGACAATGGCAGCACCAGCAGCAGCAGACACTGCTGCTCTTTCGTCAGTGCCTGGAGCCCTCCTCAGAATACCTCAGCCACAGCCTGTGCTACGTGTGTTGAGGTGAGATCTCTGCCACTGCTGACCCTTCCCAAAGGAACTGGAAAAAAAGGAAAGGGAAGCTGACAGCTAGTAAGAAACAGGGACTCAGTTTGATAGTGCAACACTGTTGATATGTTTGTATGTCAACAGCTGATAGTACAATCGTCAGTATGGTAGCAACTCAACCATTTTGAAGTGTATATGCATATGTCATGGACAGCACGGATTTGGACGTTTTCTGATTAGATTGATTCCTCTTAAACGCCTGCTGGTGCTCCCTAGATCCCACAGAGAGGACAGAGCGTTGCTCACTGTTGCTAGTCTGGCAACTCCCAGTCAGGGTCACGTCTGGGAAGCGGGAAGGGAGACAAAGACTTGTGTCTCTGAGTCAGCCCTTTTGCCCAGCCCTCACCTTTCCCGATAAAAGCCCTGCAGCCGCAGTCACCTGGGTCACAAACCCTCACGATGTGGCCCTGCTTTGGCATACCTGCTCTTCTTGTAGTGACTGTGACCCTGAGTCCCGTGC
The DNA here is from genome assembly GCA_017589585.1 of Phylloscopus whistleri. NCBI lineage: Eukaryota > Metazoa > Chordata > Aves > Passeriformes > Phylloscopidae > Phylloscopus > Phylloscopus whistleri. Next base: position 3,585,011 of record JADMLD010000683.1, on the reverse strand, counting down.
CTGCCGCGGCACGGGGTGAAAACGATGTCACTGGAGAAGATGTCTATCCCCCTCTGTGGGACCTGGCCCCTGAAAACCTGCTGGATTTCCCAGTAAAGGACAACAAAATTGTCATCAGTGCTTGGAATTATCAAGATCGACTGGGAGTGTATAAGAGCTTGCTAAATGCTTCAGCCAAATATTTTGGTGCCTTTGGACCCCAAAACAGTGGCAATATTCTCTGGGGATTGCCATTGCAGCATGGGTGGCAATTTCATACAGGTATGAATTATTTCCTTAAAATGCTGGATTAGCAAAGTGTTTACCAGACCTGCTTAGAGGCTTCCTTTCCAAGGTTTCTGCCTCACAAGCCCAGTATAGCCTCAGACAGTGTAAACTTTGTCAAAGCTGCCAATTTGAAAAAAAAAAAAAAAAAAGCCGAGTGAACACTCTTACCTTGCTGAGCAATCACTATTAAAATTCCTTATAGGAAGATGTCAGAATCCAAATTTGTGGTATAGATGGGCAATATTTCAGCTAACTAAAAATCTTTGGAAAGGCATTCCCAGCTGCTTCAGTTTATGTAGACAGATTTCAGGGTATACATTCTACAGTGCTGATCTTAAATTTTAACTAGTAGGTTTTTATTTTTGTTGATGTTACAAGCTTCTGAAGGTGGCTTGAGTTTAATTTCTATGACAGGTATTTAAAAGTCCATGTCTCCCTCCGAGAACTTATTTCTATTTATTCTTCATGATCAGTTTAGAAGTAGCCTCCTCATTTTATAAATAGTATTTTACAAAAATGAAAGCTTTTTCTGTTTGTTGGGGTTTTCTTTGTTTGCTTTTTTTGGGGTTTGTTTGGTTATTTGGTTTTTGTTTTCTTTAAAATTATGTCCAGATTTATGTTTATCCCCTAAAATCTGGTTGTTGTCTAGCGCAGTTATTCTGGTTTTCTTGTTTGTCCCTGCCATGGGAGAAGACACAGAAACACATGTGAAAGGCCCCTTAAGGCTAAGGCTGCAGTACCTTATCAGGGCTTTATCAGAGAGCCCATTCTCTCACAGACTGCTTCACTCACAGCAATCTCTGTAGCTTTCCATTCAAAGCCAGAGTGGACTTGCTTTATTCTAGCAGCCAGAAAAGGGGGAGAGAAGGAAATAAGAGTCAATGAGGTATTCAGAAAATTGTGCCCGACAGCACCAAGGGGTAAACAAATTCATCTGTCTGCCTATTGTTTTCTTTATGGGATGTAACCTGTAGTTACATGTGGTGGTGGTTTGGGTGACACTGTAGGTTTGAGAGAAGACAGAGATCCTGCAGCTGGTGGTGCAGGAAGGCTGCCAACATTTAGTCACACTTAATGGAAAATTTACTTTTAAGTCAAAATGAGGAAAAAAAGATAGTAAGCAAAATCCAAGTGGGAAACTAGCTGGCAAAGAGAGAGCAATAAAAAGAATTTCCTTGGAGTTTAGGCAAGCTTTTTCCTCTTTTCCTTCTTTATGTATACAAAAAGAGGAGCAGATGAAAAGGAGACCTGGTACAGCAGGAGAATTGACCAATGTGTGGAAGAGGCAAAGATGACTGGATGCAGCAGCTACAGTTGAGAGGTGACCTGCTACAAGGAGAAGTTGTGGAGTATGGCCTCATCCACAAAGGGAGGATGTGCCTTGTTGCAGTGACAATTTCCAAGCAGAGATGAGGGACATAGTTTGTGAGGGGAAAATGTGCTCCTGGTTGCATAGACAGGTAAAGATGTACTGTCACCTGCTAAAGAGTCATAGGATTGACACTTAGACAAAGGAGATACATTTTTCAATTTACATGATCAGAAGGTTAAAAAAATACTAAAAGGAGAAATATCACATAGCTGGAAGTAATTTTACAGTAAAAAAAAAAGAGAAGTTGAGGATAAATGGTTAAGGGACAAGGAATGACATAATTCTGGTGCATACAGTAGTGAGGTTAGCAAAGGGCTAAACCTAGTCCAGATAGGCAGTGGGATAGATTAGTGATGAATGACTGAAGCATTTGTATATCAACATAACAAGCTTAGGCAAACAAAAGCAGGATTCGAGTTCATGGTGCAAGAAAACAGAACTTTGAAAATATTACAAAATTTGTGGAATTAATAGTTCTGTCTGGTCCTGAAAGTTGTGTTGCTGAGAGAATATTTTTATGGATATGGTTCTGTATAAACCATAAAGAGCAAGTGATGCTGTTACTTAATAAGAGTGGTACAAAGATTTGTGATACTCCACTCAGGGACATACAATCTCAGTAATTTGCCTAAATTTACAGCAGAGACAAGGACCTTGAGACAGCATGGCTGTTAGGAGTGAGACTGTAGAAGCAGAAATTGTCACTTGGGAGGTGGAGCTAAACTGAGAGTCCTATCTACAGAAACTGAGGAAACAGGATGATCTCTACCCCCACTTCACATACAGAAGTACAAATCCAGGATCAAGAAGTTTAAGAAAGATTCATGTGGTGTTGTATGTCTGAAGAGCAGGAAAGGTTGTGTCTGTATTTAAGAAGAAAAAAGGAGATAAGGACACTTATATTGGTAGTAAACAAGACATTAGAATAACTACAGAGGAAAGAATATTTAATGTCATGGAACTAGACAGAAAGAGGGATAAAGCACAGGTTATGGGAATCAAGGGCAGATTGTGTCAGGCTAATTCGAGATCTTCTTTCATGATATAAATGTTGGGTTTTTTTCAAAGTTCAGAAATTTATTTACTCCCTTTTTAAAAGCAAAGCTTCGAATGAAAATTTTTAAATGATACTTTACAAGACAAGGGAACTGCAAATCTGGTAAAGGAACACCTGAAGAAGAATTAATGATAACTGCTGCTAAAAGAAGTCTACAGCTAAGTGGAGGATGTGCTAGGAGTTCTTCATCAGCAATATGAGAATAACTACATTTACTTTCAGTAACAACATTTCCACAAAAAAAAAGTGGGGAAATCTTGCTGATGAGGTTGCACATAGCTGTGGGGAGACAAAAGGAGATGCTGCTGAAGGCAGTCTTCCCCCTGATATATTACAGCTGTGTTAAATGTCCTAGAGTGGAAACAGCCTTGCCCTCACAGCCATGGGTGTGATAAAGAGTGAGTTAGCTAGTAAGGAGTCAGTTGGAGTTTGCTTGCCATGCTGTGAAGACCTAGGGACAGGAGGTTGTGTAAGGACCAGGGAAGGTACGATGCTGTACATAGGACAAACAGGGTTAGGTGGCCGTGCTAGGGACAGGAAGGAGAGAGACAGAACTGAAGGAGAGAGACAGAGCCAGAGCTGTGTGAAGATGCTCTTAGAAGTCCCAGAGAAGAGGTATGGGAGACTTTTTGAATAACAAGGTGCTGCTGCTTGAAGCCTTCTGATGATTTTGGTAAAGCACCTTAAGTGCAGTGTCCATGTCAACAACCGCATATGGACTGTGACACATAGTTGCCAATAACACAGCTGGGAGTCAATACAATCAAGATTAGCTCGGGTAGACCTGAAGACTGAAATAACAATCATGCTAAGCACAGGGAATAGGAGGGAGGAGAGACAATAAAAATGATGTTGGGACCTGTAAGTGCAGTTAATGCTTCCAGCTCCAATTTCTGCATATCATATAATTATCACTGATACTGCCTGGGAAATCTTTATTTTCTTGAAACACCAAGGTTAACAATATTTGGTAAATCTCATGTACGATGCTTTTGCAACAGCTTGTCTACTTTTTCTTCTCTAGCCTTTATCCTTCCCATTCACCCCTTTGCACACCAGTGATCTATTGCTGCCTGTTTTTTGTTAGTCTCTGTTGAAGTAAAATCTTGAAAAATTAAATATTTCTGTAAATATTAAAAAATATCATCTTCATTTAAAAAATGGGTTGAACTGCAACCCTCATCATTACAAGTTCATGTTCTCAGTGCTTGGCTACTGCAAGATATGGGTTTGAGTAGCTAGCATGCCCCAAAGCATAAACTCTGCCCAGTCAGCTAGGGAGAATAATTAGGATAATTTGTATGCACATTGTTCATGATCATTTCTTCTTCTTGAGTAAAAGTATCAGAAAATTTGGTTTGGTAATGAGGTTTAGTTCTAATCCAACAGAAATGACACTGCCATTATTCAGCTGACTAATCAGAGAGCAAGTGCTCTGCAGGGCAGAATTTGGGAGCTTCTGGAATAGCTCAAGCCATTGCACAAGGCCATGGTAATTGCGTGTCATGCGCTTAAAGCAGACTTCCTGACACTCTGCATGACAACACTTAATGTACATGTATGGTATTCTTTTAGGACTTAGGCTGTTTCTTCATGCCACGTGCTTCAAGTAAAATATTCTGTCATGAATAATTGTGAAAGGTCTTGCGTGTTTTCTACATCACAGATGCTTGCAAACTTTCCTAATTAGTTACAACAACGTTTGCATGCTTAGCTTCACGGTAAGGCCACATTTGTCTGCATGATTAAACTGGAGTGATTCTGTATCACATAGCCCAATTAGATGAGACAATTACTGGCACATTTGGTTTGTGCTATTTTGCTCATTAAGCAGCTCTCCTGACCTAGCAGCCCTACATCTATTAGAAATGATGTTTCAGCTCTGCATGTGTTCATGTCTGTGTGTGAATGTATATTTATAACTCAGTAAAAATACTGTGATGTCCAATTTCAAACAGTTCAATAAATTCACAGAATACATTTACAGTGAGGGATAACTCAAACTGTAAAACGCAATCAAATTACTATGCACTGAGAAACTCAACTAGTCCAGGAACAGTAGTTTATGAAGCAAAGCAAAAGTAATTGTTTTGCTTCTCTAACCAAAAGTCTGCATGCTTTATTCCTTTATATTTTTTTAATCTCAGTGGGATTTCTTGTGTGAAAAGTTTGAGAAGTATTTGTTGTATTGTTTTATTTGATTCATTCAGGTAGGTTAGCAGATCATTCTGGTGTGACTTCCTGTGGCTATGAAAATGGAGAGCTCCTGTGCCAATCTGTAAGAAGCTGGTGGTCCTGTAAGTATGTGCTGTCACACTGTTCTTCTCCAAAATAAATTAATGTCCTAGAAGGCCGTCTCAAAATATTTCTTCCCCTTATACTTCTCTATTACATTATAATTTCAGTGTAATTCAGATGTAATTCTCCATCACAAACTCGCAGCAAGGCACCTAAGTGTGAGTGGGTAAATGGAAGTTAATTGATTTTTGAATACTTACTTGAGGAAGGAGGAAAAAACCCAAACAAGTTTGCAGCCTTAAATTTTTTAGTGCACTTACTTACAGTGCAAACATTTATGTGAAAATGTGTGGGAAACACTATGACAAGTATATGTATTTGTACATATTTGTAGATATTTGCAGTTTACAATTAGTCCAGAGCAGATTTCTTCAGTTTAGGTGCTTGCACTTCAGACTAAAACTTTGTGAGAAAATGTCAAGCAGGAATCTTTGGGTTCATATACCCTCTTTGGTTCTTTTTCCCATAGCATATTTTCCCTCCATCACTTCTGTCCCTTGCTCTCTCAGCTTCCCTGATGTCCTGTTGTAAGTTCCCCTTTTCCTCAGACCTGTCAGCAAATTTGAGCAAGTGGCTCTGTCCCTTCCCTGCCACAGGAATTTTTTTTCCTTCAGTGGCCTTTTGGATTAAGCTTCTGGCTATGAATCAGCAGTTAAATGTATGTATCTTCAAGTGAACAAGGACATAAGCACAGATAAAATTTAAAAGGTAACCCTAGGCTAAAACTGACTGTGATACTCACTCCAGCTTTGGTTTTCCCTCTCTGTGTTTGGATAGCACTAGGTGCTCTGTGGGATGGTGTCCCACACAGTGTCAAGTAACAAGAGTCCCTGCATAGCCTTTTGCAAGCAGGGGACCTTTCTGGAAAAGAGACCAACACTTTTACTTTTTCGGGGTTTGAATTCCTGCTGTTCATTTACTTCTAAATATTGCATGTTTGTTTGATATCCATTTTGTTGCCTCCAGAAAATGTATAAACTCAGCTTTGATTTGCCATATTGTAGAAAGAACACGCAAAGTCTTTGAGACTGCATGGAAGTGTCTCTTAGTGTTCTGAGGATATGAATGCTTTCAGCTGGCCTCCAGAGCAGCCCTCTCTGGCACAAGTAATCACATGAAACCAGGAAAGAGTTTAAACCAGAAACTCACATGTAATAGCCTCAGGTGTATGGGACACTACCTGCTTAAGAACATAGGTCTTTTTTGCCTAGAATAATATTCAGTATAGTCCTGTCCTGCATTGTTTTCTGCCCTCTAAGTCACTCAACCAGGTGCAAATATATAATACAGGCAAGAACACTTTCAAGAACATAAGCATTTTGTGATGTGAGATCAAGGTTTCAATACTTTTCACGGAAGGAGTGAGCAAGAAGCGAGAGCCAGTTCAGCAATGAGTCTCAGTGAAACACTGTCTTCTCATCACTTGAGAGTTTTCCTTTGCTCTTCTGACTGGCCATACATTTCCCCCCGAATTCCCAACCAGGTTCACATTCAGGAGGTGTGACACATGAGATAAGGGGTTTCTCTTTAGATATAACGCTTTATATTTGTTCAATCAGCACCCTCAGGGAAGTCAAAACCCTTGTGTCTGACCAGCCTGTCAGTGCCCCATTTTGGGGACCCCACCGAACAGTCCACTCTACTGGAGCATGGTTTGACCAACCCGTTTAGGGTCACACACCAACAATGTTCCCACTTGGAGTTGGTAGATATTTCCAGTTTTGTCAAGTATGTTATCTGCTGCCTGCCACTCCTCCCTTAGTCCTTGAAGGACTCACACTAAAGTCTACTAAATAATAATACATTATTAACAAACACACTGATAGTTGAACACTGTGACAGGTTAAGGTTCAGAGATTGCTGTTAATAGTAACTGCAAAAATGAATTTGAAGCAATATATCAATCAATTCTAATCACCAATTAAATCTAGCTAGAGAAAATAATTTAGCTTGCACAGAATGAGGTTCTTACCCAATAGGCATCCCTTTGTGGGAGAAGACCGGTTCAGCCTGTTCACTGATCCCAGAAGTTATGATGGAGAAGTCAGAGAAGACTGACTCCACTTTAGCTCTATTTATATTACTTCATTTGAGGGAAAAGAAAAGATAAAATTACAGTTGGTGACATTTCATGTTGATGTGGTGCTTGAATCATTAGAATATGTAGAGTGTGAAAAACAAGATGCATTTTTGAGCTAATGAGGCAAAGGCCAGCTTCTGGTTACCATTTGGTTCATTCCTTTGGCTTAGCTCCTGCTAGCTGCATGTTTTCAGTGGAGCATAACCACATCACCACTGTGTTGCTCCTTCCTTTGTTTCATACCTACATTGATTTTGACAGACCATGACCACAACACCACCATGCTGCTCTATCTTATTTTTTTCATCTCACACAGAGCAATACACCTCTCAATATTCCTGCTCCTAAGGTGTGCAGACCCAGTCCCTGCTGAACCATAGCCAGCACACGTTCTCCTGCTTTGTGAGCTTTGTTTTGTGATATTCTCCCATAAGGTGGAGCCATGGCTTCCCATTAGGAGGACACAGATACATGGCAGGTGTTCAGGTTTTGATGATTTTGGTCCTCACTGCTGGGCCTTTGTACAAAACAGCAGTGCAGTCTGTGGCCCTGAGACCGAGTATGAGCAAATGACTTCTCAACATAACAGCTCAGAGGCACCCACACAAGAGGGAGAGCAACAGATCCCCAGGCTTTTCCTCACTCAAAACAATTAAACTTCGTTTCTACAAAGGGGACACAATTAAGAGGAGAACTTTAAATCCTCCTTTCAAGAGAGGAATATCAAATAGCCTTATGGGCACTCTCACTGGGGACAAGATCTGGCATCAGTGAGAAATGAGCCTGAGTTTCCTACATCCTGGATCTGACTGCTCCAACTTATGGATCAGACCAAAGAAATCCACCATCATAAAATAAATCTAAATAGATAAACTGAGGTAATATCCAAGTGATTTTCAGTGATTGAAATATTTTTCAGAGGTAAAGTTATTATGTTCCAGTAAAATATCACATTTCCTTTCTCATAGGTCTAGGATACAAAGAAGAGGGGTTTTTAATGGCAATACTTGTGGAATACCCCTTAGTCTTTCTATATTTAGTTTGCAATTAATATGAGAGACTTTTCTTGTCCTGTCTATGACAGTCTACAAATATCTAACTTTTTCCATTATTTTTTTTCCTTCCCTGCAAAGTAAAGCGCAGTGTAAGCTCATACTAGGTTTTTAATGGAGAATGCAAAAATGAACACTACAAATCGTATTTAAATCAATACAAATGTCATCATTATTACATTTCACTACATATATTCCACTGCTGAACACAGTTGTATTTGTGACAATTTGAAACAGTTGTATTTGGTGTGGGAGAGAGTTTATTTTCTTATGTGGGAATTTTTCATTTGCTTGTGATTAAGACCTCCTGCCTTTTAATTATTGTTACAGGTATGAATTATTATCTGGCTATTATACCCTTTCTGGGGGCAGTGGAGGCTGGCCTTTTTGGGCAGCTGCCATATGAGATAGAAATATTGCCACCAGAGGAGCGAAAAGATGATTTCTGTTACAGCTTTAAAGACTGCTGGACTCGCATGCCCAAGCTCATGGATGACTGGAAGGCCTTTTTTGAAGTAAATACTTTTTTAAAAAAAAATTTTTTAGAAATTATAATAAAATATTAGCTTTAAAAACTATTATTACTGTCCTTTTTAAGATTCAGAGAGCTTAGTTTGTTTTCAACAGCAGCTTCATATTAAAACAACAAGCGGAAAAAAAAAAGGAAAACATAACTTATAGTAAGCCAGAGATAAGTAGGACAGGATTTTTACAAGTTATGGATTTTTTTTCTTCCTTTGAGACAATTCTGTATTTTGACCTCGGCTCGAAGACACTGTTTCATATTCAATTATATTTGTATTCTTCCACTACTGCTTATGTTAGCAATGCAAAATAAGCCTGTGAGATGGAACACTGCCCTTAAGAAGTGGCCTTTGGTTGGTTTTATAGGCCTTGTTCATTTCTTTAAACATCAAAACTTGAAAATGCTGAAGTGTCATTCAGAAGGACACCTATATGTGCAAGTAGATATTCTCTTTCCTCCTCACTCAGCTGTTCTCTAATCCCAAAGATGACAATATTTCTTATTTCATAGATTTAATGGCTATTTTTTTATAGCTAGACTACTGCAGTGAACGTTTTTTATTGATAATCAAATAATTGATAATGATCAGAAATGTTAAACTGTAAGTCCCACTTGTGAGTGAAGGTAGATGGTTTAAGAGTAAGACTGGATTTGTCTTCATAAGTTCATTTTTCCCATGCATCATGTTTCAGAAGTTATTGTAAAATATCTACTCCTCAGATAACCATAATGATAACAAGGATAATTTTCTTATTTTTCTGAAAATCTTCAGAAAGTTGTGGTCAAAGGAGTGTAGATAAGTTTTCAAGGAGTCCCGTATTTCAGTACTGAATCTTCCATGGCACTCAGATACAGAAGTCCACTGAATTTTTGTAAAGAAGTCCTGAAATTATGTGGATAAAACCCTTGCAATGTTGAAGTAGAAGAACAGTGACTATCATTAATTATTCAAACGCAAATTCCTTTAGCTGTCAAACTTATTATTTTGTGAGGTATATGTTCATATGGAAAAATAATAATTGGGTTTAAACCTCTCCTCTGATTCTCTGCCCTTTTTGCTCCCTGTTGCTTCAGTATCTGTTATCTACAGAACACAAAGCTGTGAGCTCTGCCAGCTTCTCCTCCTTCAAGCTGGATGATGCCCTTGGCCTCATGTGGAAGGCACACACCACCTCCATTGCCTACGCACTCCCCAAATTCCAGGACAGGTAAGGGGGATAGAGCAGTGTTCATGGAAGATCTTTCCATCTCCATGACTCTTTGGAAGGATGGTATCCTAACAAAGTCTGTGTGAGCTTTCATGCCTTAGGCATCTACTCTTTAGACTCTGCTCTTCCTCTCACTGTCTCAGAGTGTGGGATGACCAGTGAGGGATGGCTGCCCAAACCTCAATGACCAATCAGACTCTGAGCTTAAAATGAAATGCTGGTTCCCCTCTGGGAGCCAGGGCTGGATTCAGGAGCTGTGTTTAATCTGGGCAGAGGCAGGATTGCCAGGAGGAATTAGGTGTAAAATACTTAAGGAGGCTTTAAGTCACTGTGGCACAAAGGCCACTCAGGATTTTATATTGAACAAAATCCTTCGGGATAAATGATCAACTAGTGTGTTCTATGGGAAAGTTCAGTTATCTGCTGCATTTTTTATTTTCTTCTCTTTCAGGTTAAAATATCTCTCTGATCCAGAAGCAAATTTTGGTGAAGACTGGGCTAGTGGTGTAGATTTCATTGCTGCCACACACTTCAGTACAGACTTACTGACCACAAACAGCTTCCAGGTTTTCCTGCCCCAGAGGATGCTTGTTGAAGGAGATGTCTTCCCATTCATTAGTGACTTCAGCCCAGAGCAAAATAAGGTCCTGGTGTCACTGAGAGCTCTTCACAAAGCAAATAAATTAACAGGTAAGAGCCTGACCTACAATGTCTGTTGTTCATAGATATTTAATATCCTGTTCTCTCTACATTCATCTTTACATACATCTTTCTTCATATGAATACAGTGAATGCTTGACATAAACACATCTTAGAGACTGATAGTAAAACAGTTAAAAATACAACCATAAGCAAACAATACACCAGACCAGAAAATGCTGACGGTTTAACACTGACAATATGAGGGATTTCAGTGAGAAGAAAGCATTTTGGGACCAGATGATCTAACTCTTTCTTTACCCAGTTTTCAGAGGAACTTTAAAAACAGAGACTTTTTTTGTGTTTCACCAGTCGAATCTGAAACCATTAAAGGTGTAAATGAAATTGTTAGACCAGTTAAAAAAAAAATAAGGAAATTATCATGAGCAACAGTTTTTGTGTCCACAAGTGTTCCGGTTCCAGTTTTTGGTTTTATCTCAGTTTTTGATTTAACAGAGATCTGTCCCGGCAATACTGTATCCTTACACAATGCTGGCTTTACTGTATTCACCAAAATAGGTCCTGCATCACCATCCAGTGGTGCAATACAGAATTACACTCTCCTGAGGATTCAGTTCTTTCACTTATACTGCTGGGTTGGATACTTTTGTTTGACCTTTATGAAGCAAAATTATTTTTAATTTTTAAATGAAAACAGAATGTAAAAATACACTGAAAAATTAGCATGCCTAACTATGGCATTTGTGATCATCTTCTTCTATCTGTACATTTCACTGAAAATTCTCTCACCAGTTGTATTTAAAGTTGAAAAAGAAGAAATAAAGCTATTCAGTGCTACAAAAGAGCATCCTCCCATCACAGAGTGCTTCCCTCACATTTAACACTTAGCATTATTCTTTGGACTCTGAATAAGGTCTGAATAGATCCTGCCTGGCAGTCTATGACACAGTTCAGGGTTTCCTGACATACCTCCAGGAAGGGAGAGGAGCACAGCAAGGAAAAGCAGGACCAGAAGGACAGGAAGTGGGGAGGAGAGCACCAGGGCATCACATTGGGTGAGGCCAGCACTGCAGGGAGAGAGGAAAGCATGTATGGATGTTCAAAACCATAAATGGAAGGAAAGAGAGAGATTAAGTTTCATGCAGGTGCAGCCATAATGAATTCCATAGCTGAAATCCTTTGCTTTGCAGGGGAGAGATTTCCCTGACTTTGCCCTAAGGGATGAGCTTTGAATTCAGCTGAGAATGAAATGCCAGCTAATTCAGCCTGATAACTGATTTGCAGATCAGAAAAAGGAGCTTTAAAATAAATTTGACTACATCTAAATCCACAGCCTCAGCAGGGACCTGAAAGACCCTACCTTAGTGCTACAAAACACAGGTGACAAAATAAACTGGTTTTGTAGATGCTTTTAAATACATCCAGTGAAATACAGGGTTCTCTACTGGTACTGCAAACTTCAACAGCAGATAGAGGGTCTTACTACCTCCTAGGACAGGACCCTGTCAAACCCCAGGTGAGAGCTGATTTCTTGATTCAGAGTTTGAATACTTTTTATTTTTGTTTAGTTACCCCTGCTAGTCGAGTAGTTACTGTATTGAGTGTTGTGCTGCTCTAAAGCCTTTCCACTCGTGGGTGGTCAGATCAACTTCTTATGCTCTGCCTTTCACTGATACCCAAAGGCAGAACAGGAGGACAATAAATTCTTCTCAATTTTCCACTAGACATTTTTACCCTCACATTTCCCCGCTATCCACTCTAAAGATGAGCACTGAGTGGAGTGAGGAGCGGAGTGAGGAGTAAGCAGTGACTATCCTGCAAACTGGTGCCTAATGCTAGGCTGCTTGGCCAAGCCACACTTCCTAGAGAGCCACTGATTATCACCTGGACAAAAGTATTAGTAGCATTTGCTTCTTTAGCTTGAGGTTTTAGCTGGCAGAAAGTGAACACGCTTTGTTTTAGAGTGTCAACAAAGACAGGCCCGATTATCCCAGGCTACTGCTCCGTAAACAAGCAAGCTGTGTGCCAGAGCAGACACAGACCTTCCCGTAAGTCTTCAATCATTTCTACCTGCAACACTAGTGACAAGGAACAAGCCCCGTTGTCTGTCAATACAAAGGATCCTGAGCTGAATGAATGGTCTGCATCTCCCTACACATTTGTAGGCAATTATCACCCCCTGGGCAAGCTGCAGCTTTGTCTACATTTCACTGTCCCCAGGAGAGTGTCGAGAGTGCTGCCAGAGGCGCACTTCATCCCTGCCATGCCTCGAGCCGCATGTGCTCCATGCTAATTTGACAATGTCGTGCTGTGTTTCTTTCCAAGGAGGATTGCTGCTGAAGCTCTGGCAAAAGGCTATGTCCACCGAAGCAGGAAGAAAAATGGGCCGAGAACTGATTGAAAGCTTGTCTTCGAGCCAGAAGCTCGAACTACTTGACCTAGTAGGAATTTAGAACTATTTGGAAGGAGATGATTTGAAAATTCCCAGTTCCTTGAGGAAGAGCGATTCCAACATGGATTGATTTAATCTTTTAGCAGACGTGTCTGGTAATCTGCCTTTGGTAATTTCCTACAGCAGGATTTCCTGAGTAGCCATGCATGTCTCTCTCGCATATGGAATCGATATTTTTAGCCTTAATTGTCCTGATTATCTCATTTATTTAACTCGATTCCTTAAAAATAAAAAGACTCACAGAAAAATCTTACTTTACTACTTGTTGTGACTTTATAACTAATGTATCATAATTGGAGACAAAATTAAAAACATGCAAAATATATTCTGTTTCAGGCTGTGTTTTTTTCCCCCCCTTGTAGGCAGGGATTTCACTAGATATGCAATAACTCAGGTCCTTGATGGTCTAACAGAAGATCATGAGAAATTTTTTTTGAAGTTCTGATCCAAAAGCAATGCCGACTGTTTCCCACCAAAGCTGTTATTTCGCAGAGCAGCTGCAATCAAGCTGGAAGCTTTCAGGTTTTTCAGATTAAATACTTGAGTACAGGTAGATTCCTTTGCTATGCTGCTTTGCCACATGTAAATGCCTCACATGGTAGAGCAGCACCAGTCCAAAGCAGTCCTGAAGCAAATTAACTTAGTACCAGCTTTTACATGACAACAGAGATTTCTTGTATTTGATTCATTTCACTTCAAGAAAACTTGGATCTATATATCCATTTATGTGATTATGTACCCTGTGTAACCACAGGTTGCTTTTGCAGTCCTCCACTGCAACAATCCACTTCTTGCAGTGTGTCTTATGTTGGATTTGATTACTGAGGAAGAGCTGTATTTGCAATGTTTGTACTCCCAGTGCCTGGAACACTCAGACAGACCCCACGTGCTGATCCCAGTCTTCGGGGTGATAACGCACATTTGGAATCAATTATAACTTGAAAACAGAGGTTGTGGAGAGGTGGGTCAGGGGTCCAGCATGAAGACAGGGCTTTAAGTTTCTTGGGAAAGAAGGAAATGAATGAAAGATGTCTTTGCCTACAGCAGAGGGCTTGGAACTAGATGACCTTTAAGGTCCCTTCCAATCCAAACCCTTCTACAATTCTATGAAAAGAAAATTATTTCTTTCCATTCCATTTTCCCGGTTTGATTTGTCCTTTCTTCCCAAACTTGCATGATATTTGCTCTGTAAATTAAGAAATAGTTATCATCACATCGAGCAGTTAAACAGCATTCTGTCCTTTTATGTCCCAGGACAAAAGTGTTAATTATTCATTGTCATTTAATGGATAAACACTTAATGTACCATCATTAGCTAACAATTTTCAAAGGAAATACATTAATGAGGTGTAAGAAAATGTGGGAGTTTTTACCTTAATTACCTGGTTCATAGATCACACTAATTAGATTTCAGCAGACTTTAGATATAATCCAAAAGTAATCACCACAGCTGCCAGCTGCTAAAATATGAAGTTAGTTGTGCTCCAGAAAAGTTTGAAAAAATTTTTGACCTTTTCTGTGGTTAACTTAGATTTAACTTAAGGTGTGCTTTGAAAAAGCAAAAAGAGCCATTAATACAAATTTACAAACTGCAAACTGCTGCACTTGAGGGAGTATTTATAAAACACAATTTTAAAAAGCAAATAACTCCTTACCTGAATTTATGAAACATTAGGAAACAATTCAGAATTTTGAAAAAGAGTCATCTTTCTTAACACAGCATCAAGCATTTTTGTATTTCATACACTTTGTCCTAATCCAACAAGTCAACCAGTCAGATAAAGACTTTAGAAATTGGCCAGTGATTGCTCTTTGGAAGCTGAGAAACGTATAAAAGTTTAGACAAAATTTGTAATGGGGGATTCTTACCAGTAGAGCCAGTTATCTTGAAATAGAATAGATGCATACTTCCAAGAAATCTTCTGAGTATCAGAAACTAAACAGAGAGAAAAGCAGCAAGAGAAACCTATAGAAGAGTGGTAGGATGACTTTGGAGAGGAACGGGAGGCCGCTCAAGGATCCTGCTTGCTAATAAGAGCTAGCAAAAGCTGACAACTACCTAAGCAGGGGTTTGCCCAATTAGAAGGGCTCAAAAAGCATACGGGTTTTTCCTGCTCAGCATTAGTTTGCTGCCCTGTTCTCATCCCTTTTACTCATGTGGTCTCTCTATCCACGAATGCCTGGCATTAAGTAGGGCTAGTGACAGAGGTGGTATTTAAAAAAAGCAAAGCCATGGCTTGCTTTGGAAAGCCAGGGAGTTAAACTTCTATGCATGTTTGCAAATAGCAAGGCTAAGGAACAAACAACGTTTGGGAGTGAAGAAGGGAAGTTTAGAAATTAAATGTGGTACATGATAAAGGAAGAACTTGGGAGAATAAAAACACAAGAGAGCCTGTCCATCCTCAAAACTTGGACAGTAGTGCTGTATACTGTGCAGTGCCATCTCCACAACACCTTTTAGGCAGGTCAGCTCCTTATTTCTGAGTTCTGTGCAATTTTCAGTGCCCTTGCTACAGGAGTGATCACATTTCTGAGGAATGATCAGAAGTGAGGTTCTTGTCCTTGTCCACATATTTGCCACTCAGCATCCAGCTGCTGTGCCTTACCAAATACTGTCCTAAACTTATATCACAGAAATATGTAAGGGCTGACCTATCCACCTATTCTTCCATAAGCCTTGTCCTTCTCTAGGGAAGGTGTCTGTGTCTTCACAGAACGGCAGACAGATGTCAGCAGGCACTTGTTTAGCTTTCTCAGACATCAAGACATGGAGCTTACAGGGCAACACCCAAGGAAGTCATTAGCAAAGATGACAAAATCTCTTTTTTCTTTTGAGTAGAAATTGGACTTCCAGGTTGTCCCTCCCCTATTATCCCTAATCTGTGGAGAATTGGGCGTTCCTTTCCAGCCTATGCTCTCTAATGAATAGTAAAGTGCTTTTTTTTTTTTTTTTTTTTTCTGGTGGGAAAAACCACACCTGGCAGGTGTGGAGGGAAGAGCAAAAACATTCTTGCCCAAGGCAGCCTCTAATGTGGCAGATAGGAGATTTTTGCTGGGAAGCAGAAGATGTAGATTTGGACTTTGACAGACAGAAAGCAAAACAAACCTAATATAAGCACTCTAACTGTTGTGCACAACATTAAAAACCCTCTGCATTTCCCAAACCCAAATTATACGGTTACTTTCTCTGACCAAGGCATTTTGCCTGCCCCTCTCAGCAGGGTGTTGGAGGCTGTGGACCTTCATTTCCTGCTACCGAAGGCAGTGAGATTCAAGATTATGACCTCTTATAACATCTCTGTCACCCTAACCTCAGTGATCCTAGGAGGAGCACGTTACCTTTCTGGTTTTGATATAATTTAAAAATATTAATATGCTTGTAGATCTGAGTCTGATCTCATTTTGTATTTAATTCTGTTTCTTACAATGAGACACAATGGCCATGAGGTGTTTTAAGAACAACGTGCATGGCACGCACTGCTGCCGCAGGCTGGGGCTGTCAGTGATCCCTAGGAGGGCGTAGGGGAGCCTGGGGCTGCAGGCCTGCCTAACTGCACCAGCTGGAAAGGGCTGTTCAGTTGGGAAGCATTAACAGTGGCTCAAAATGGGGTTCAGAGGGTGAGGAATGAAGGCAGAATCACGTAAAGATTTGTTAGAAGACATTTATACCTACTTAAAACGTGGCTAGAAAGAACAGGATAATTTAAAAATCGTTTTTTAACCATAATCAAACTCTCCAGGACAGAAAGAGAAATAAAATAAAATCCTCAATGTCTCTCACTTCCTTCTGTAAATTGTTTGTAGCTGTGGGAAATCTTGCATGAACTGTTTTCGTGTGTGTTTGCAGGAAAGGGCTGCAGCAGGTATGGTGGACAGGTAGTGGCAGTATAAACCAACCTTCCAGACTAGTAAAGTCATTTCAGAAAGAAAAGCTCTTTCTACCTGTCCTTTTGTGTGACATTAGGTCCCAAAATACTAACAGATGGCTTCACTGAACCTAAGAGAGCAGGCAACTAAAATAGAGGGAAAAAGAGTCTTTTTGCTGACAAAGTAGCTGCAGTGCCCCATGTGGGGCAATCCTGAGCCCTGCTCAGATCCTTCCTCTGCACCATGAGGACCAGAGGAATTACAAGAGTGGTGTATGTGCAAGAAAGGAAGAGCAGAACGTAGTCTGAGGATGCCCCGGGAAGAGTTACTGCTTTCTGATGGTGGTCTGAGCCTCTGGCTGCCAGTACTGCTGCATCCAGAGCCTCAGGGACAATGTCACAGAGGACAGGGGGATAAGGCACATGGATGTTTCTTAGATCCACTAGGATCTACGAAACACAGGCGTTTCTTAGATCCTAGTGGAATCAGCCCCTTGAGACACCATGCAACTGTTTCCTCCTACGCCCAAATGTTAACAAATATGAGGAATTTAAAGTTATTTGAGAAGATTAAAATGGTCAGACTGAGCTATCCATCCTGGTATCCCCATTCTGGACCGAGCTGGCAGCAGTAGACTGGGGCAAGAGCAGCAAAAGCAAGGCAAAGGCAGGGAAATAGTTTCTCTTACTCAGTCTGCCAGCAGCTGGCAGTCTGCACTTACATCATGCCCACATGGTTTATCAGTCCCAGAGAATGAGCTGTGAAAGGTTATCTTAGAAAATACAAAAACCCAAGCAAAGGTACAGAGTAAGCTTATCAAAGAGATCTATTATTGCAAAGCACAAGCGTACACTCCCAACATACAGATACATTAAGAAAACAAGGAAGGAAAAATAAAAACCAAACAAACAGCAGAACCTGCCACTGATACATGAAGCAGAAGCAAGAGAACATTCTCTTCAGAGACTATCACTTTTAACATGGTGTCAGGAAGTTGAAAGTTTACATGGTAAAGGTGCATCAAAGTCTAAAAATGTAAGGAAAACATCTGGACAGTCTTAGAAGAGGTAGGAAAGATATCATACATGTTAAGTGAAGAGATAGCAAGACTAAACAGTGGTTTCTTATTGGGAGCGTTGTGGTAGAAAAGTGTTCCTGTGACAAGTGTCATTTAAACAAAAGAGTTTTGGCATTTAAAGAAGAATGCAGGGAGAAGATTCTTCTTATCTTCCCAGGCACAAAAGCTGGATATATAAAAAAAATGTGCATGTTGATCATCCAAACAGAAAAATCTGTCTCAGTAAGGGCTTATGCACACATGGAGTGCTGTGGAAGCAGCTGCTTCTGATCAGGCCCTCAGTGAGAACACGCTGGAAATACTTCTTAGCATTAAAAGAGATAAGCCTTTAAGCTAACAAGCCTGTGCAAAAGCTTATGCCAATCTTTTGCAAAGCAAATATCTTATTATTTAAATACACTTGTATTCTCTTCAGGCATAGCAATTGTGGTCTGTGTTCAGCTAAAAAGGGCTTTCCCTTCCTGAATGCAGTCGTCTTGAGCGTTAATGTCTGGGAGTGATAACCATGTCCCTCAAGGATTGCCACGACATTATAGCTTTGTCAAACATGTATTAGCAAACAGCATGAAATCACTGTGGTCATCTGCATGCCGTAAGGGAATCACAAAACTTATTAAGTCTTTAATAACAAACCCAAACCTTTTATCAGGATTTTACTTCATGTCTCCTTCCTCCCCTCCTCTTTCTCCACCAAGACTGGATGTCCTTTCTTCAGCACCATGTTCTCTCTTCCATCCAGAACTGAATGCAAATGGCATTGTCTCGCTGTGTCATGTAAACTCGACAGCCAGGATAGTTCCCATTTCTGTCATAGGACATGATGTGGGCTCATGTGCCTGAGGAAAAGATGTGGGAGACATCTCTGCTACTAATATATTCACAGAGTTCATAAAACTGCCACCTTTACTTAGAAGAATGAAACTCATTCAACTCAGTGAGTCTGAATACACAAGACAGAATTGCATCACATGACAAGGGTGACAGAACCAGGCTCCTTACGTGAGAAGATCTATGCAAAGAAGAGAAATTGCTTCTTTGGAAGCATTTTAAAGGGAAGAATTTCCAGAAAGGGCTGATAAGCCTTTGGGTTTTTTCACTAGATCCCAAATGCTGATGTAGAAAGAAGCTTAGGTTTGTTGGGAAAGTTACTGCATCCCACTTTGTTCACACCCATCTTAACACTTACAGCAACTCAAGGACACCTTGTTTGTTCTAGGCTATCTCAGCCTCTCCTTATATGTCAGACTCTCCATGTCCTCAACCATCCTCATGGGTTTTGCAGGACTCACTGCAGTTTGTCTGCATCTTTCTTGAACCAGGAAGCCCAGAACTGACACGGTAGTCCAGATGTGGCTTCACCAGTGCTGAGCAGAGAGAAGAGTCACCTCCCTCTACCTCCTGGCACATCCTGCCACTGCAGCCCAGAAGGCTGTTGGCTTTCCTCTCCTCCTTTCTTCTATGGAAACCTGGTACTTTACTGAAGGAAATCATGGTAGTACCATATTATACCTTTCAGAAATCCAGCAGATGACAACATCACATTCAGTAGTAAAGTAAAAAAAAGAGACAAAAAAACCCAGTAAAACACACACACAAAAATTATTTTATTCTAATACCAGGCTGCTGATACAAATGGGGTTTTTTTTAGCTGCCAAAAGAGACATACAGATTTTTTAAATGCTTAATGTGTATTTAAAATACCCACAAGTGATATGGCAACCACTTTTGTACACACCTGCAAGCCGTATTAACCAGTGATATGCAAAACATTGTATGCTACATATGCATGGAATCAAAGTACTCTGAGCAAGATTTTTAATATTTAAATTGTAACTGATTTTAAC
Source organism: Phylloscopus whistleri (assembly GCA_017589585.1). Lineage (NCBI taxonomy): Eukaryota > Metazoa > Chordata > Aves > Passeriformes > Phylloscopidae > Phylloscopus > Phylloscopus whistleri. The sequence continues at coordinate 3,565,250 of JADMLD010000683.1, read as the reverse complement.
AAGGATGAACATTTATCTTGAATAAATTAATGTGAGACAATATTAAGAAATCCTAAATTAATTTGCATTAGTGAAAATTAATCATTCAGCAGAATTTTAATAGACAAGTCTGAAGACACTTTCCTGTCTGCTTGAAACGACTTTTGCTTTAAAGTATACTAAGGCATTTTTGGAGACTTTGCTTTTTAACTCCTCAATAGAACTAAAAATAGGGTATGTTCACATATCCTTTCTAAACACATTCCTTTTCTCCACCCTGCTTATTTCTGGATATGTCACTGATCAAAATGCTGTTGACTCCGGAAACCCCTGGCACATCAATTGTGTGTTTACACATCAGTTCTTGATAGTTTTCTCTGAAAGTCAAATCACTGCCAGAGGGTTATGCATCTATCCCAGGTGGATAGGGACGGCATGGACACTAATCCTTCAGATCCTGCTTCTGTCTACCATTTGTGGCTGTATTTTCAGCAAATGGCTGATTATAATAGCTTTAGTGTGATTCTAGATATTAGCTGTACAAGTGGTTATGGAGACGGCAATGCTATATAATTTAGGCACTCCTAGGCCTTGTGAGAAGAGTGGCTTTGCTTTCCAGGGCAAATTACATGTTGTGCAATGGTACTACTTCGCTTTTTTCATCATGTGAAAAAGTGGCAGAATATGGTCATTTCCAGTTTTGAGCCTTAGCCTGAGGCACGTTAGACTGGCTAAAGAAATGAATCTCCATCTTAGACTATCCTTTATTAGCCTTTCCTTCTCAAAAAAACCCCCAAAACAAAAACAAAAACAACAACAACAACAACAACAACAAACCAAACAAAAAACCATCAGAAAACCCAAAACCCAAAACAAAAGCCCACAGGAAGCAACCATGCAGCTGCTTCAGTAAGGGATGTTACTTTTGCATATTCCCTACAGAGGTTCAGGAAATAACCGGAATTTCAGGTGCAATAAGAATGAAAGATTGGACTTTGCATCATTCTCTGAATTCACTAATAAATATGTACAGGAGAGCTTTGTCCCTTCAAAGGGTCATTGAGACATTAGCTGGTTTGACTTCTTATTTAGGACAAGTAAGCAGTTTAATTTTGCAGGGGATTATTATAGCTAAATTACAGCCTTGTGTGCTCCTCATGAGTCAAGAAGGGCACTTTCATGAGCGGCTTCTTCTTACAGTTGTGGTCAATCTTGATGTGCAAAGGACACAGCTTCCTACTTGTTTCCAGTTAATTTCAGAATTATTTTCCTTCAGATGTCTCTGAAAAGAAAAAAAACCAAAATGACAGGGTGAAAGAGGAAATTTTATATTTGGATTTTAACATTGCACAGGGAATACAGGTGAATGAGCTCTTGAGTCAAATTAATGACTGCGAGTTAGGGCTTGTCTGTACCATAAAATGGTTTGTCAGTACAATTACACAGCAATCTGAAGACTACAACAAAAATAAAGCCAATACATGACTCCAACACAGCTATGCCAGCAACTTTGCTTAAGTATGTGAAACTCTTACCAGTAAATTTTTATTTTACTGATATAGCTTATGCAGCTCAGGGAAATATTTAACCTACACCAGGCAAAAGAGCTCATTTAGTCAGTATAAACTGCGACACCATCAAAAAGTTTTCCTAGTGTATCTCCAGTGTGATTACAACCATGATCCCTCCTGTTTCATATTCTGGTCTGGCAGACATAGAAGAGATAACTTCCTTTTGGGGAAAGGCTTTCCAAAGGATGTGCCCTGTGACTGATGTAACAGAGCTGCAGGCCTGGAGGGAAGATAATTAATAATTTAAATAATATTTAACGGCAATATGCCAGTGGGCCAGACTTTACCAGTGGGTTGTGTTCCCAGCTCTGCCAGCTACAGAAACATGTTTGAATCTGTCCTGTGGGGGAATGGTAGGGCTTGTTTGAGTAGGAAGAACATCTAGAACATCTAGATAATCATGATAGTCTTCCCTGCCCTAAGGGACTCTGAATCTACAACTGCTTTGAGAGAGGTTCTTTGAAGTCCTGCCTGAGTCAAAGCTAAGATTTGCAGCTCTTAGAGCAGCACACTATTTATTTGCCCCCTCTTGACTCTTTCTTCTCTCTGTAATCATCACTGATTGCAACCTGGAAAAAAGCTTCACTTCTCATATTAGAGAAAAGTGAAAACAGCAGACAGCTGAAAAATTATCTAACCATGAAAATTAGCAAGGTAGATGATGCCCCCAAATCTGCTTTGATAGTTACTGAGGAATGGGACTTTCAAAATTGCTGAGATCATACAACTACAGTCATGGATTTGGGTTCCTCACTCCAGTATACCCAAGGCTGCAAAATCTGCCTCAATCTTTCACCCAGAGGCTTTTCTATGAAAGAAAGAACTAGCTCAGAGGGTCAGTGACATGACAGCTCTAGAGAAATGCCCTAGGAAAAGAGTACAAATGGATTAATGAAGATGCACTGGGGTCAGACAGGGCTATTTTCATTTGTAGCACTGTCTCTAGATTTCAAACCTGCATCTCAGCACAAATAAGGTAAAAAATAAAGAGAAAAATGCGCCTTAATCTATTTCATACAATTAGTTTTAAAAAATTGGTACAAATTGAAATAAAGAAATTTTTTTGTCCAGACAAAACCACCTCCACTGTTGAGTTCATGGGAACAGGAGAACACAGCTGTATAGATTTTTCTTACTGCATTCCTTACTGCATTTCTCTCTCTTTACTACTTTTCCATTTTTTTGCGTCCTATTTAATAAGCACAAAAACTTAGTCAGCTGAGACCATTCCTTTTCTGGCTCTTGTGTGCAGTTCAAGTACAGAAAGCAACTTCCTGAAACAGCAGTATTCATTTTCAGTTCTCCAGGTGGCTGGACCATGTTGTTTCTGTCCTTTTCCAGCCATGAGTTACATGCAGCTATCAGCTCTTAAGACAGACTCTTCCTTTTCTGGTTTTGCTACTGAATTTTTTGTGGTTGTTGCTGTTCCTGTTCCTGCATGCCTCCATCTCATTTTTGGTGTCAGGGACATAGGAGGAGACATTACAGCAGCGCCAGAGTTATTCAGTGGTTGCAATGGACCTTCTATCTTCCCATTTTCTCACACCGAGAAAAGCTGATATTTGTAATACTGTCCAAAAGACTGTCAAGCTGAGGGCTTTCCTCATTAAAAAGAAGAAACAACTCATGGCAGCAAAAGGAGAGAAACTTGTCATTCTGAAAAGAAAGCACCACATTTAAAAGCTTCGAGGGTGGTGTGGGGTTTTTTTTCTTACTTTCTCTTGAATCTCTAATGAAAGGTTAAAGTATGTTAATGATGGTTGTTGCTATAGCAAGCTCAGGCATCTGTAGTGAAATCCCTGGCTTAATTGCTTATTGTTCTGGAGTGATGAGGTCATGTTAACATCATTGACCCTCTGGCCACATTTATTCTATCAAAATTAACATAGCAGTGACCTGAGGCAACTCTCTGTTCTTTCTTTCTCCCTCCTGCTTCGGGTGAAGACTAGCTTTTTGCTAGTATCACCCTAGCATGCTTCAGCCCTGATCATTGAAAGATTTTGACTGGGACACCGGTGAAACACTGCAAATAAGATATACTGTTTCTTTTTTAAGGTAGACCTGACTGCTCAGGTTTACTTCTGTATTTCATTAAAGCTATTTTTCCTCCTAACAATTCTATTTAAAAGTAATTTTAATGAATAAACTTAATTTTGATAAATCATATATACCAAATAATTAAAAGTAGATATTAATAAATAATAAATTAAGAAATTACATAAATGTCCTGAGGAAAGAAGACACCATGGGTAGGAAACAGTTAACTGATGAATTCTTCAAGAGCCATCATGATCAGATATTAGGTATTTGACACGGGTGAAAGAAACAACATATTTTGGTGCATTACTATCCTGTATATAAGCATAAATCAGCTAATTTGGTTATTTTATCTGGCTACATATTTTAAAAGACTTTGCCAGTATTAAAGGTTAGTTGCATAAGCCCACATCAAATCCATATCTCCCAAAATGCTCACAAGTGCAAATATGTAATCTTGATAGAAACTTCGTGTGCTAGAAAAAAGCCATAGTGCAGGCTTCTGATGGCTGGGGGAGACCAGCAGGCTGGAGGAGCCACATGTTCCTTGGCTAGCTAATGATTCCAGAGAGTGGGTATATCTCTCAGCCATTAAGGACAAAAATTTATGAGATTGCTTTATAAACCAAAGATTATCCAAAGAGAGTTATCTCTCTCAAGGCACCAAAGGTCTTTCTTTTTTTTTTCATGTTTTCCTAGTAACCTCAAAGAGGACAGCTAATTAGGTGAAACCTTGCTTCCATTTGGAATTTAAAGGGCAAGGTGGATAAAGACTTTAGAGGAAGAGATGCCACAACAGTAAGTGGTATAAACAGATGCTGATCCTCTAAGCTGGCGTTCCTTCTTAAAAGTGTGCTTCCCCTTAATGCTTATGGTCAGAAGGGATATTTTAGAAGAGACCTTAACTCCCTCTTTCCCAGCATCTTTACGTGATAGAACCTCAATCGCATGTGGACTGAGGAAGTGGTGTGTTATGTGAAAGGTCCTACTTAGTTTCATTTTCACTCTTTTCTGTAACTTTGGAGTTTCTGTGTCTGTGAGCAGAGGGAGACATGGTCACACACTGCCCTGGATGTCATGTATCTGAGGGTTTTGAGCATTACAGAAAAAAATCCACCTTACTTCATATTCACTGTGTTGCTTAACTCAAACACAGTTATAAATGTTGCACACCATTTAAAAATAAATACAAAGTGCATTTCAAAATTAAATAGTTCATAATAAAATATTTTTTTAAAATCTCTGAAACACAATATTTCAAATTTTTCTTGTGTTTTCAAGGGTTTCTCGTCACAAAAGAATTTAGCCAAGCCAAGTGAATTTCATGAAAGGTTCAGCTATGAGTGCAAAGAACTGGGACCACAACTTCACTCATATCTAGAAAAATTCTCACCTGCTTTTAGCTGGAAATGATGCCTAGAGATTTTTAGAAACAAATTCATCTTCACTGGCACTTAAAGTCACTGCAGACTGCTGGAGCAGAACCTTGCAGATTTAATGAAAGCACAGATAATGCCCAAAAGCCTTTAAAGCATCAAAACAGTCATGCACAACAAGGCATCCACTTCCAGAAAGAGGAAAAGGGCTGCATTCAGAGTATTATAATCTCAGAGCAAATTGGCACAAACCAGAAAAAGGCCCCTGTGCTTCTATCCCCAGAACAATGATAGGTACTCCTTTAACAAAGGTGACATGGCTAAGAGGTCACAGGTGGCAGCTCAGAGGGTCCTTTCCTGCATTACTCACAGGACATTTGCAGCAACAGTGGAAGTTCCCAGGGGAAAACCTCTCTTGTTTTGGGAAGTGAAGATTACCAGCCAATCTGAAAAATCACTCTGCCTGCACTTGTTTGCATCCACAAGTGATCCCAGCTTACACTCACCTTCTTTTGGAGAGCAAATGCTCATTTCTAATGCTGGTGTCATGAAATACTTTTCTGATGTTTTCAATTATGTCTTCATCAATATAGCTGTAGTCATGCTCTTCTTCCTCTTCATCTTCCTCTTCTGCCTCATAGTTTCTTGCTAGACCTGAAAAATTAACAAAAAATAACTCTAAGGAAATGGAAGACTGCCCTTGGCCTGGATCAGAGAAATGGTATAATTCAAAAAGACAAGCATAAAAACAAAGAAAACAATGTTCTCTTCACATTTGTGTTTTTCAGAGATCATAAATTACTTGCTCAAATTCCTGAACAGTATCCATGACAGAACAAGACTGAAAATGAGCTGAGCACTTTACAAGAGACTCTTCACTCAAGAATTCCTATTTCAGTTTTTCCGTAGGTTTGTACCTTTAAGTGGGCAACTCCCTGCTATCTATGCATGAATAACTTTAAATTTTATTGAAAGGTTTAGCTGGTGAAATCACTAACAGCATAAAAGTAGGCAGATAAATTTGTCTGACCATATTAAGAGAAGAGCATTTCTCTTGCCATGAGTTGCATGTACCATCCTTACCACATATGTGCTCCCACGCTTTTGTGTTTCACTGCCTGACAAGAGGAGCCCTGCAGCTAGGGAACCATGGTGTTATCCTGAGATTTTCTAGAGCCAGAACCCCATTTACTTATTTAGAAGGTGATATAACAGAGACACGGAGTTGAGAATTGCATGAGGTTAAAATGAAAGGTTTTGAAGTGCATTTCCTTATATCCACTAGACTGGCCTGCAGCAGCACTGAGGACAAACCTTTCAGAAAGGAGCAGTGTTTTCCCACAAGAGCAGAGACCCTCTGTCCTGAGTTGCAATATGTAACCAAAAATGTGTATTCTATTTTCCATCTGTTGAAACCAACTGGGGAGATGTTTATCTCTTGTATAACCCATTCCTCATAACTCCAGGGGAAAGGGGTCAGGTGCCTTCTGTTAATGGGCCAGCTGTTAAAACCAGGTGGAGAAATGTTCCTTATCTCTTCCATGACCCATCCTCCATCCTCGGGGAATATCTTCTGTTAATGGGCCATTAAGATTCACCACATGACTGATAAAATTACATCACCCCATTGTGAGATGTTCCAGTGGAAGGAGCCAAGCATTCCTACCTGGATAAAACCTGCAATTAAAAACACCAGGTAGCCTGTTTTCCACTGGATTCCAGAGGAAGACCGGACCCATCTCACCATCATTGGACCCTTCTGCAGGATCATCTCTGCTCCAATAGAACCACATCTGCTACTCCAGGAAGATTTATTTAGACTGCTCCCAACACCCTGACCAGGGTGTCAGGTGATATTCTGACTCTATCAGTGTTTCTAGGATTTTTTACTTATTTGTTTGCTTTATTAATTTGTATTTTTAATATTCCTAGTAAAGAACTGTTGTTCTTATTCCCATATTTTACCTGAAAGCCCTAATTGCAAAACTATCATAATTTGGAGGGTGGAGGTTTACATTCTCCATTCCGAGGGAAGCTCCAGCTTTTCCTGGTAAACACTTGCCTTCCCAAACCAAGACACCCTCATTGGAGGCCTCTTAACAGCTCCAGTGCTGTGGCAGGCTCTACTTGGCATCTAAGTACTATGACATCTTCACTTTACAGCTCACAGTGGCTCAGGCTGCTGCCAGGAGACCCCAGGGTCTCCTCCCTGCTTGGGTGGTCCACCACTTCCCTGAAGCTGGAGGAAGCTCTGTAAGACACGTGGGACCATTGATCTCATGGAACTAAACTCCATAAGGATCGGTCCCCAAGTGCCCCATTTCACCCCTCAGAGCCACCCCATCCCTTAGCCCAGCCTGTGGTGGACAAGAGCCAGGTGGCAATAGGACCAGCTAGAGCTGCAATGATGGTGGTGATATCATCACAGATCCCCTGCCAAGAGGAAATCACTGTTAGAGTTTATCAGGAAGTCTCATGGGTTATGGAGCTGAGAGGATAATGTGTTTTTAAAGCCAAAACTTTCACCTGAAATTGCAAACCAGTGTGAAACACTGTTGTGTGTACAACCCACTGTTGTGGGCTCCTGGTTGATTTATTTTCTAGGACACAACCTGAGACAACCTACCATAGTGTACTATCTGACCTCCCAGCAAGCCGTATTTGTCAAACAGGTTCTTCTTTATGAGACCAAACTTCTTAAATAAGAATCTTCCCAGTCTTACACGTTCAACCACCGTGTGGCCCTTCAACAAGAGGGTAACACTGATTTCTCAGCAGTCTCCAAATCCCTCTTGTGTTCCTCCTGAGACTCTCCATGACTGAGGTGTCTCTGCCTGAAAACTGGGTAATAGTAATTTCTTTCTGAAGGTGTGATCCTTTCCTTAATAGGTTTTCTAAGGCTGAAAATAAATATGGTTAATCAAGTATCTGTCTGACTACACCAGTGCAGAGTTTATCGGAGACCTTTATAGCCATGAGTCCCCTGCTACTGAATTAGCAAAGTATTTCCAGATCTAGGCATCAAAAGGAAAAAAAAACAAAACAAACTCCCAAACATATGATTAGAAATGCATGGAAGATCTCACTCACACATGCGGCCACTATCTTGTTAATAAACATTTCCTGGTTTGTAGCTCATTTGCAATTTGGCTGTGCTTGATATTAGTAAAAGCAAACTAATGAATAAAACAGGCAATGAAAGAATAAGCTAATCCCTGTGATTCAGTGAGGGAAATATAATTTGTGCACTTAGACTTGTTAATACGGATATAAGGTACAGATTGCTCATGGATGGCATAGCCAGGCTTTCTCCTTTCCCAAACACATGTAAACAAATTGATACAATTCTAAGCAAGACAGCTCAAGGAGAAAGAGCGTTGATGTCATCAGGCCAGACTAAATCACAGCTGTCCCCAGTCCCAAACCTGTTCAGAGTTCCTTTTGAAATGTATATATTTACACTTCAATAAAGCATTAAGCAATAAATGAGACAAGCTGAACAATCCCAGGGGCATTCTGAACATTGAAATAAATGCCATTTTCTTCAGTGTTTGAAAAAAAAAATCTATTAGCCTCAACACTGAATTATTGAATCAGATAGGCCATATCAGTCTGCCAAGAAAACAAGGCTTGTGTCATGGTGCTGTCCATCCATCCATCCATCCATCCATCCATCAATCTCATCAGTACTTTTACAAGTTTATTTCTGCCAATTTCAGTCAGATTTGAAAAGGGGACAGAAGTCTCACTGTGGTTACAAAAGCTAGAGCTGAATTAGTTCCTCTATTGAAAGAGAAGCATGCAGAACACAGCTGTTATCCACTCCATTTGGCAGCAGACAGCAGGATAAATCAGCGTGTGCAGATTGGTTGGGCACTCAACACACACATAGCTCCAGACCTGCTCTTTTCCTTTTGATAGGAACACTACAAGGAGAGTTTTGGTTATTATCAGGAAAGACAGAGAGGAGCATCAGGGGACAACAGTCCTGAATACTTATTAAACCAAATTTCATTAATTCTGCTTTTCCTGGAACAATTTGTATAATTATATTTGCCTTTATAGTGGCAGGCTAGTGCTCTGCAGACTAAAAAATTCCATTAATTTCAACTGTATCCTCAAGTGAGTGGGATATATTGGCTTTTTCTCAGAATACACTTGCCGTTTCTCACAAATTTCAAGGTCAGAATTGGTTGTCATAAGTCTCCATTTTGCCCTTCCTCATAAGGTAGGCAACAGAGGTGACCCAACCCATCAAGACCCTTGCTTGAATGAAACAAGCGCTAGAGGCCCCAACTCACGCACATGTACAACTCTGCACACCTAAATGCCTCTACCTGTGTGACCATAACACAGTTTTATAGCTATGGTAAATACTTCAGATCAGCTTTAATACTGCATAGATTATCACTCAGCCACACAGCATTTATTGTTTATTTATGCCTTACTTGAAAAAAGTAGTTGTGAAATATTCTGCATAATATTATGAACTCAACACGGTAGAACCACATCCTTATTTCTGCACATCACTTAAGTGAAAATGCACAGAACCAAAGGTATATGCATAAACCAGGCATTTTTATGAACAGCAGCACTTTATTTGCTATGAGCTTGGTTCTGATGCTCCTCTGTGCTAATGAGAACTAATTCCTTAGGGAGTACTGCTGAAAGCCGATCAGCGATAGAAGAATCGGAGCCCATAAAACTAATGGACTATTCCTTGAGCTGATATCCATCAACCATTACCTCATGTGATGATGTAGCACATCTTTAAAATCTGTTAAGTGCCACAATCAAAATATTTCACATAAACTGTAGGGTTGCATTTGATGTATGGGTAATATTTATCTCCCTCTGGAATCTCTTAAACTAATGTTTGGAAAAGATTAGTCTTAATTTCTTATAAAAAAATCTTAAATTTCCTGCAAGAGACAACTATTGACCTCTTTTACTGTCCTTTGACTTTTCAGGTTTGGGTTGTTTGTTTGTTTTTTTTTTTCCTAGTCTGTCTTGCTGGTTTTATTGAACTTTTTTGAGACCTAGTTTCCACTGTTTCACTACTGCCTCATATAAAATAAATCCCCAGTGTAACAACAGCTCTTGCAAATCAGAAATGGTTGCCACAAGTTTTAAACAATCTCGTATTTCTTGCCTCATCAGAAGTTCCTGCAAGAGGATGCAGAACGGGGCTCAGAGATCTTCAGGTGCTGCTCTGCACAGGACTGGGGGAGCACATCTGGGCAGCACTGCCAGAGAACCACCTAAGATACTTCCTGAAATCTCTGAATATAACTGCGATTGAAATCATTCATACCTAATAAACCAGTGAAATCAGAAGGATTCAGAACCTGCGCTTTCTTCCCCCTGCTGTAAAACAAGTTTTTGTTTGGTTGAGGGCAAAGCTGACTGAAAACATTCCAATATCATTTACTAAAGTGTACTCACATCCTCTAAAATGGTATGATCTCCATATTTTCAGTGATTTTCTTGCCTTTCTTGAAACTTACCTCAGAAGATGTGTCAGTCAAGGATAAATTTTGTGTTTACAGAACACAAGGAGTTTTTGTTTCCTTTTTTTTTTAAAGAAAATTACAAAACCATGGGAGCCAAAGAATCTAATATCAATTTTTCTCTAATCAAAGACTGAGCTGAGTGGGGAAGCTGAAGAGGGTTGTTGTACACACATATGGGAAAGGATTCTTAGTTCATATTGCTTATTCCCATGCACCTAGTTCAGAACACTAATACAAAATGCCTGTTACATCATCAAAAAAGCAGCAGCTTTTCCTTTTTTTCTTTTTTTTACATTTGCTTTAAGTTTTTTGGGGTTATTGTGTTTAATTAATTTTAGTATTTGTTTTAGAGCACAGTGCCATAGTCAAACATATTGTCTTAACTAATGGAACAGCAAGCTACAGGGGCAGAAATTTCTTAAAATATCTTTGAAAATTTAGTAGATGCACATGCATCCCAAAGCACAAAAAGAAGGCCCAATCCTCCTTTTCTTTCTTCAGCCCACTAGCCTCCTAAATCAAGTGACTAAAGACAGACTATATAAATACCTTCCCTAAAGTATCCTGATATCAATGAACAAAATCAACATAAACACTGTTTGGTTGCAGACTGTAACTATTCCAGAAACCTACGCCATGAGCAAGAAGATTACATAATGTTATAGAAATTCCACTAAGAATAAATTTCAAGGCTAAAGAAAAACTGATACAGCAGATTTCTGATGAGGGTAATTATCCTGCAGATATTGCTACCATTTTTAATTAATTCAAACTCAGTCAAATAGAAGAAAATAAGATAATATCTTTAGTGGCCTATTCAGGTTTAATTGCAACAGAGGAAGAAGGTTCCATTTCTTAGAAACAAGGATATTAAATCCTATCTTTATTAACATGAACTCTGTAAAGAAAGACAATAGAGGCTTTAAAACAGAAAAAAAATGTTGTTTTTCTTTTCAAAACTATCTGGCCTTGCTTTGGTAAAAAATAGCAATTGTTTCTGTAACTAGGGGGATTTTTGAGAGTACAGATTCAACATCCTTATTAGGAATTTAGAACAGGCTGGTGCTTTGGAGGGTGGCTTAACATTCATCAGTAGAAGTTTAAAGATTAGTCAGTGAATGGTGCATTTCCTCCCACTCAAAACCCACAGGAGTGTGTCTGTGTTATTAGTCTTGACATATTTTCTAATCCATTATCTTTTGAATTAGCAGAGCAGAGTACACCCTCTGGAACAGGCAAGCTTGCTGCACGCAGCAGTGGACTCATGGGGATTCCTTGGCTGGCCAGGAAGAACTGTTTCATAATCTAATCCACTTTCCTGTATAATTCTGCAGTTATCTTTTAATCAAGCCAAATAATTTTGGACTATACTAACATACAACTTTCAGAAAAAAAAATTAGTTTTGATTTGGGTATGTCAGCATACAATCCATCACTGTTCTTTGGACTGGGTTACATCTACCTAGCTCAAACTCACACTATACTCCAATTTGGACAGAGTTGGTAAAGGGATATACTCCAAGGCAATTAAACAAGAAGCAATTTCCTAGTCTTGCAAAAGAAGTATCATTATGATACTACTTTGTGATTTTTCTGTGTTGCATGCCAAGAAAGGTACAAGGAGTTTGTTTGGTATCCTCAGTAACAAAAGCTATCCTTTATCTGCTGTTCCGTGAGTAGCCTAAGCCAAAAGAGTAAATAGGATGAACTTCAAATTAAGTAATTGCAATTTTCATGAGAAATGAGGCAGGAGACCTGTGACTGATGAGCTTTTGAATCAGATGCATGTCTAAGAACTCAGAGAGATGGGAAGAGTTAGTGCTGTAAATCTTTGCAGTACCAGAGTCAGGCAAGCCTTCAGCAGTCCTAACACCATTTTTTCCCTCCAATACTCTTGGTCATACACCCAAAGCTACATGCAAAACATGAGTCTCCAGCCATAAACTCGTGGAAATACATAAGAAAAAATAAGCCTGACTGATATCTAAAGTTTTAAAAAAATGTCTACTAGAATCAGGAGGAGTTAAGTCCATCAGTTAAGTCTACCGTGACTACGGATATGTGGGTTTCAACAAGAAGAAAAGTAAACTCTGCTTTCTCAGAACAGATGTCACAGCAAATATTAGGATCTTGATGGAATGAGGGCCAAAGGAAATAGATCAAGAATAATCAAGAAAAAACATATTTTCAAACCTGAAGGGGTCCTCGAAAAAGCATTCTTGCATTCTTCTCAATTAGATTGCTTCAGAATTAAGAACAAATAAAGAATTGGCTAAGAAAAACAGAGTTGTGCTACAAACTGAAAAATCACAGTAAAAATCGAGTGCTTTTTGAGATTCTGAAAAAGGTTTATCGATGACATATAAATAAGACAATGGGGTGGACAAAAGACTAATGCTAATATCTCTGAATGAATAAAGAGAGAGAAGGCAGGCAGACTTCAAGCAGAGCAGATGGGAAAGTCAGCAATATTGCATTGTTTCACCATAGTGCTGAAACATGTTGAGTAGAAGGTCCAAACCTGGAACTGTTGCAAAAAGTCCACATCTGTTTTCTGGTGTCCAGAACCACAAAGTGCATGAGTGAAGGAGAAGGAGGAAATTTTGTTGGCACCATGGGTAACAGAGGCAGCCCTCTGCCTAGGGACAAGTAAAGAGCCTCCTGGGAGTTTCTGGGTCAGGATTTAATGGAGAGACCAATATGAGTGTTGTTGTGGGTGCCTGCTACAGACACAGTGATTCCTTTATGGAACAGTCAATGGGAATGAGTTTTCCTTAGTAAGTTTGCAATGGGAGGAGCAGCTGAGATGGTTGGGCTGCCACCCAAAGGGACCTGAACAGGCTAGAGAACTGGGCAGAGAGGACTTTCACAAAGTTCAGTGAAGGAAAATGCAAGGCCCTGTACCTGGGGAAGAATAACCACATGCATCAACACAGGCTGGGGAAGAATAACTGGAAAGCAGCTTTACCAAGGAAAACGTTGGGGTCCTGGAAGACAAGCTGACCAAGCTCCAGCAATGTGTCCTTGAGGCAAAGCAGTTCATCACCTCCTAGGCTGCATTAGGCAAAGTGGTGCCAGCAGACATCCTTGTCCCCCTGATAAACACTGGTGAGAGCACACCTGGAGTGTTGGGTCCAGAGGTGGGCTCCCAGTACAAGAGGGACATGGGTGTTCTGGAGAAAATCTAGCAGAGGGTCATGAAGGCGATCAGGTGCCTGAAGCATCTGAAATAGAGGGGAAGGCTGAGAAGGCTGAGACTGTTCGGGCTGGTGAAGAGAAGGCTGAGGGAGGATCTTATCACTGGGTATCAGTACCTGATGGGAAGATAGGAAGAAGATGGAGACAGATACTTCTCGGTGGAGCCCAGTTACAAAACACAAGCAGTAACAAATATCATCGCAGTAGGAAAATGAAAAGAACCAGTGATCTCCCAGTCTCGTTATTGAGCTGAAGCCTCAGAAACAGTGGATCCATATTGCTTTTCTCAGTCAAGGGATCTCAATTTAGAAACTGCTGTACAGTTCCCATAACAGGCACAGGAAGTGACTCTATGACTTCATTTTTTGCATAAACTGAGAAGCTGTGTTCAGAAAAAGTATTTGAAGACTCTGCACGATAAAGGCATTTTGAGACTTCAGCCTATGTGATGTTTCCTGTCTGTGAGGAGTCTAGGCCAATAAAGTTAAGCACCTACTCAAGCATTGCCTTTTGTGCTTGTGAATAAGCCAGTCTTCAGCATAAATTTTATGTCTGCCTTCTTCCTCAAAGAAGCCCTGGTCACATTTTCTTCAGGTGTGTTCCCTCTGCTTCCCATGTCTACCTCACCCCACAGAGACTAACCCATGCAAATGATCCAATTAATCCCTGTAGCATGGACACTGGTTTTCAAAGTCAAGCTTCAGTGATTTAGAGGAAAAAATCACTTGACAAAAATGAGTACCATGTTAACCTGTGTTGGTATTCTTTTTTCTTTTTTTTTTGTGGGGTTTAAACTGAGGATTCTGTCCTTTGTAGCTGCTAACATGTAAGCTTCACCAACTACCCCTATAAAATCCAATCATTGAACAGTGACAGAACAGAGCTTGAAAAGAAACTTTTCAAAGCCACGAAATAACAAATCTGGAATTTTATTTCAAAGCCAGATACCAAAATATTGTGCTGGTTTTGGCTGGGGCAGAATTAATTGTATTCGCAATGACTGGTACAGGGCTGGTTTGGATTTGTGCTGAACACAGGGTTGATAATATGGAGATTTGATAATATGTGCAAGGGCTTTTTTATGAGTAGGGCTTGCACACAGCCAAGGGCTTTTTTGCTTCTCATAATTCCCTGGCTGGCAAGGGAAGTTGGGGGTGCACTGGAGTTTGGGAGGAGACACAGTCAGAACAGGTGACCCAAACTGGTCAGGGACAGAAGGAGGCAGGTGGGGACATTTGGAGTGATCGAGTTTGTCTTCCCAAATCACTGTTACATGTGACAGGGGCCCCGCTGTCCTGGAGATGGCTGAACATAAAAAGCAGTGAATTAATTCCTTGTTTTTCTTTGTTTGTGTGAATGGCTTTTGCTTTCCCTGTCTTTATCTCAACCCACAAGTTTTCTGGCTTTTGCCCTTCCAATGGTCCCCCCCACAACCCTGCTGGTGGGGAGTGAGTAAGCAGCTTTGTGAGGCTTGGTTGCTAGCTGGGGTTAAACCACATCACTTTCAATAATCAGTCCCCAAATTATCAATTTCCACAACAATAAGGATTAGTGAATATTCAACATGACACTGTATTTCTTCTCCAGAAAAGTGGTTTATGTAGCTTTTAGAAATTTCAGTACACATAGTTTCAAATAGAAAATTCTGTTTAAGAGTCTTACACACTGAAAGACAAGAAAAAATAGGAATTTATAGGAAGTTCTTCTCTTGATACCAATTATCAGTTAACAAATGGTGTGAGAATGAATATTTGTGCTTTAGTCTTCCAAATGTTCCAGTGTTGTAAATAATGTGATTTGTTCATATTTCAAATATAACCTGTGACTGAGAGGTTAATGAAATCAATTTTTTAATATTAACTGCAAAGTTGAAATATATGTAATAAATTTGGATTCATCGTCTTATCATCTAGCTTTTCAACTTCAGTTATGGTTCGTTTCTGAAGAAGCCAAGATTTGAAAGATAAGTAGAAAAACTAGGGATATATTAAAATTATGGGAAATACAAAAAAATAGAGTCTTTAAAAACAATTATAGGTGAAGTAAATTGCTCAGCATAATTTTGTTCTTCAAAATACAAAAACATGAGTTGAAGGCATCTCCATATCTTCAATGTAAATGGCTTTCTTATCTTAAAATATTTTGGGATAGGTATTTTTTTAATAACAGATTATGTGTAAGCATCACTCTAAAGCAAAAGGACAGCACACGTTTTGCAGTCGTCTGTTCCTAAAAACCACTGAATATTCATGCTGCAGTGTCAAACAGAGTTTAATACCATGCTGCTGCAGAGAGCTCGGATGAATTTGCCTTACGGCACTTATGGAGGAAGAACAGAAAGGTTCACTTTTCATCCCTTTTTGACTAAGCCACAGATTCCAAGTGAAATCATACAAGATACTCCTGTATGTCAAATTTTCATTAGGGCTGGGGTTAGGCTTTGTTATATTAATAGTTCAAACCATAAAGCTTCACTGACCTTTAGTCACAGTGGTTTCCGCTAGTGTAGTTTTCCCAGTCGTGTCCTTATTCTCACGATGCACCAAATCATTTTGACAACTAACTTGCAATTCCAAAACATCAGCAGCTTGACCTGAGCACAATTTCTTGGTGGTGTCTATGTAGAAATTCTGAAATTAGATAGAATAGCACATTAACTTTCCATGTAAATTGTTATTCCAAACTGATGTGACATGCAAGAGCAACATTCTTTGGGTTATTTCTGCGAATTTTAACTACAGATCTTTGTTTGTCAAAGTCGTCAATGACATTTACCACAGAGCTTGTCTTTCAGGCATGTACATCGTAAAACAACATGACCAGGAGGCACTCTAGGTGAAAAGATTACCTCTAAAACACATCTCCAGTCTTTCTTTTCCTTTTTATTTTTGGCTATATGGTGTCACAGAAGCAAAAGGAGATTTATGTATCCCTTTTGGTTGATTCAGATTACTTTCTGATTAACTATTTTTATTGTATCGATTGTTCATTTAATGTGTTCTGTTACATATTACATCACAAATTCATATAAAGTCTGACATTTCAATTACATTTACCCGGTAGCATCCACAGCATAGTATAGTTAGATGATGGGAACAGGCAATTATGGTGTTATTAATTATAGTTTTATTACATTGGAAAAAGTAAGTTAGATGGCAGCAATATTTCCATTCCTTGAAATTCAAGCTTCATACATACCTTTCCATGATTATGTTGTTTTATTTTTAATTCTGAGGTATTTATGTCATAAATACTTTCAGTCAAATACATATTTTTAGCTATGTAAGTAACAGTCAATTAAAGTGTCAAAAATATATCTTTTATGAAGCTCTACAGTAGCTGCAGTGTAAGTACAGACCAATTGCAATCATTATTCCAGAGTATATATTTTAGGAAATAATCAGTATAGATTTTTGATTCAAAATCAAATGCAGATTTTTTCCTTAGCAATGACAAAGCCCATACTATTCAGAGAGATAAGGTCATGTTGGTAAATCTGACATTAGCTACACAGTAATAGGATCTGATCTTTTCAGAATCAACCCACAATTTGCAAAAGTGCAACACAAGCCCACATTTTACAACAATTTGCCCTTTTTGAAAAAAGATATCATCTAGCAACAAAAGAAGTCCCTGGTAATGAAAATAGAAAACCTGGAAAAGTATATTAAGAAAAACAGATGAGGATGAAATCTATAGAACACAGAGATGATTTTGCCCAGTGGGTGGGTCACAATACTGCACAAGTGGAAGACCCTTATTTCTCAATTAGAGGAGTTTATGGTACTTTTCTCCTTTTTCTTAAAAAAAACCAAAACCCACAAGATCGATCCACAGGGGTCAGTGGAGTTACAGTACTCAATGCATGTTTGTGCTCTATAGGTCGTAAAACGCTGGGTAGCTCTTGCCTTGCTTGCAAAAGAACCTCTGAGGCCCAGCAAAGCTGTAAGCAGTGATGTAATTCACCAAAAAACTCAGGGACTTGCAAAAAAGAAATTCAGCTAAGAAATATTTTGCAAAGAGGAGAGAAATGTCAGAAGAAATTCTCCACAGCGGAGAGTTAAAATAACCCAATGGAGAAGGCACTGTTCAAATTAGGACTGTGCTCAGTGTGTTGTGGAATAGGTTTACTGAGGCTACAGGGTCTTTAACTTTCTTTCACCAGAAGGGCATCGCCTTTCTTTCATCGCTTTTTATTGATCTTCTGCACCTAAACATGCCTGTATACCCCACCTGTTTGCTGCTAGACTGCCCTAATTATATGAACACTCACTTTGTAAGCAGTTATTGAGAAATGTCCACCTTCTGCTTGGGGAAAATGAATGCCTAAATCACCATATTTCAGAGCTCCCACCAAACTAGTTGCATCCTTGGTATCAGTCATACTTTCTTATCACAAATTAAAGGACTTGGGAGGGGTAAGGTAACTATTATTCATAGGCAGATTATTCCTGTGTTCCAGTTGTTTGGCATGCTTAGCACACAGAAAGCTTTCACTTAATGGTCAGCTTTCAGGGGAGAATGGAACCTTAATTTAAACTGTAGACATAAAAAAACAGATTTTTTTTTTTTAAACATGAATTGTCTTATTTTCTAGTCAGCTCCTTATTTACCCTATTAGTACTAACAATCAATGTGATGTATGAGTATGTTGAGTTTATTTATTTTGCATTGCCTTAACTAATTAAAAACAGGCCTTGGTATCAAAATAGAAAGATCCCCTCATTAAGAAAAATGTATCTGGAATTTGTGCTAATCTTATAATTCATCAGCAAAACCACACACTGTGAAAAAATAGTTACCTGGGGCACCTTGTAAACAAATTAAAATATGCGAAACTCAAACATTTAAAAACAAATGGGATTACAGAAAATGAACTGTCACATCACTTTATGCTGAAATCTGATAGCATTTTAACATCCTTAATAGAACTATAGATAACAATTATGCTAGAGACCAACCAAGATAAGTTACTTTTTTAAAACTATATAACAGGGAAGTCTTACTGTTGTCTTTCAAATACTTGGCAAACTCAACAGCATAGAATTTCTATCTAGGCAGAGTCATTGTTCCACTAATTTAAAGAAGTCAGGATATCAGCCATGATTTTCAATAGTTACTGCCAGAAAGAAAATAATTCAATTAAAAACTCATAATCTGAACTGCAGTCATTTGTTATAAGAGACTACTCATGAGGAAACCCCAAATCTCAGCATTTGGAAAATAAAACCAACTCTACAGGTGTATGAACTAAAAATTCTACAGCAATGGCTAAGAATTGCCCATTACACCTTCAGGTTTGCTTGTGGGCCAGGAACAACTCAGAAGTCAAAGCATGAAGCTGGAAAGGTAAATGAGTCTAAATACGCACAGTCCTTCTCACAAAATAGGAGGTGTTATGTCAAACAGGATAAACACAAAAAGTGTGAGAGCTAAGGTGAGAACTGAAGGGCTGGAGATGTATCAGTTTAGTAAGAACAGAAGTGTCAGAATTCAGCAGAAGCTGTAAATGAGTGCAGTGTTTGTCAAAGGTGCATGAACTGAAAAGATTGCAGACGCAACCTGAGTTCCAGAGTAAATGATTTGAATTAGATTCCCTTGATCACCTGAAGAGTTTAATGCACTGCATCTATGGGGGTGTGTGTACGTGAGCTCTCTTCTGCAAGCGAGGCTTCTCTCTGCTTGTCTGCTCCAGAAGCAGTGAAACCTGACAATAGTTCTAATGCGTGCCACTGGACAAATAGTAATGTTTTCCCTATCTACAGCCATAGTTACACAAAAACTGTTCCCAAAATGCTGACTTCCCCTGCCACAGGAGTGTCTGCTCTCTTTCTCTTCTCACAGCTCCAAGCTGTGTTCTCCGACATTTTTTAATGTGGGCTATCAACAATTGTATCCATGTGAATTTTTTTTTTCATTATTGTGTCTAATTGTTTTTTAAACTCATTTACCTTTCTGTTATCAGTATCATGTGGCAATGAGTTCCAGATTTTATTTCTGCACTGAAACTTACTTTGGGTTGTGAGCTTTCTTTTTACTGCCCTAGCTCATAATTTCATGCTGGTGCCGTAATTCCTCTCCATTAATTTTCTCCAATCATTCAGATTTTTACTCTTTTTCTCGAGTCAAGATAAGTCAAGTCTTTAATATTTTCCCTTCCAGGAGTCAAATTATAACCCATGATGCACTGACTCTGGAAATTCTTTCTCATTTTCAAGATACAACCCAAAAACACTGAAGGCAACCCCTATCCCACACATGCTTCAGACAGCAGTATTTGGTTACAACTACTCAATCAGCCCATAAAATAGCACAGAAGTTCTTACCAAAAAACCCCAAAACCCCAACCAACCAACCAATCAACCAACCAAAAAACCCAACAAACCCAACAAACAACCAAAAGCCCCACCAAAACCCAACAATAACAAAACCACAAAACAAAAAAAATAAATGACAACCCCCACCCTCCTTCAACTTCGGAGGTGTCCAGCAAAATTATTGTAACCACTGAGATAGAACAGAAGAACGAGAAGCTCTTAGGGCAAGTAAGAAAAAGTCTCTTAAATCTGGTTAAAAAAATAAAATAATTCATTTTCATCATACACATTATTGTTTGGTTGTTTTTTTTTTTTTAAGGAAAGAACACCTCAACAGCATCTAGAACATTCAGAGTAAAGAAAGAAACAACATTTGTCTAAAGTACAGAAAAATGTGGGAGTAAATATGAAACCAACAGCTGTCATAATCTCTGAAAATGTGGTGAGAGATGTAGTGGCATAAACCAATCTGACAAATCTATGCTTTTCCAGACTGAAAGTCAAGCTGTTACGTGATTACGAATGACTCTAGCAAAGAGGAGTACTCATTTGCTGGAGCAATCAGTGCTGCACATGGCACTACACCTTTGGAGTCCATTATTACAAGCTCCCCATACCAGTAGATACAGAACATAAACCTTTTACTGCAATCTTTAAAAACAACTTGGAGTGGCAGTATTTACAGCCATCAGAAAGAAACCCAAGCCAAAGCTCCAGATACGTATTTGTTGTTTTGGCATATACTGCATGAGTATATTTATCTCTAAAATGCTTAATTGCTGCAAGCACCTTTCCACCAGAAGAAAAAATGTATAGATAGAATGGAAGTGTGATGAATGATTTCACTGTCCAAACACAGACCAAAAAAAACCATTTTATCCCCACAAGCTACATACGACAGTTCTGCAAGAGTCACATAGCACTGTATTCACTGGGAAGCCCAAACCAGGCTGGATGAAGTTTTAGTTTTAAATATTTTGCAGAGTATTTCAAGGAAATTGTGAGAGAGGGTGGTAGAGAGAGACATATCAGTATTCATAGTTCTGATTTATAAAGAAGAGTTCATGAGCTTCAGAACCTACAGAATTACAATCTAACTGTATCATTTTGCTCCCACAGTCATTATATCTGCATGACTTTCTGCAGGGACAGTTTGGAACTACAGTGGGTCAGAAAATAATCAGGGATTTTGTTTCCCATGTAGTATCAACCAAAATAAATGCTGACACATTCAGAGTCTTAAATCACCCTGAGTCACAGATCTGAAATACTTTTGTGTTGGAAGAGTGTACCTTAGAGTAGAGACTGCACTGGTCAAATTTACACCAATGCTGATCATCAGGTGATCCCCCCCTCTATTCCACTCTGGTGGAACCCCACCCAGAGTACAGCATCTAACTCTGGGGCCCCCCAATATAAGAAGAATATTGATCTGCTGGTGAGGGCCCAGAGGAGGGCCACAAACATGATCTGGAGCACCTTTCCTATGAAAACGGACTGAGAGAACTGGGGTTGTTCAGCCTTGAAAAGAGAAGGCTCTGGGGAAACCTTCTGGCAGATTTCCAGTACCTAAAGGGAGCTTACAGTAAAGGAGGGGCTTTTTATCAGGTAGCATAGTGATAGAACAAGGGGAGTGGTTTTAAACTGAAAGGTAGTAGGTTTAGATTAGATTTTAGGAAGAAATTATTTTCTGTGAGGGTGGTGAGGCACTGGCTTGGGTTGCCCAGGGACACTGTGGGTGCTCCATCCCTGGAAGTGTTCAAGGCCAGGTTAGAATGGAGCTTTGAGCAACCTGGTCCAAGGGAAGGTGTCCCAGCCCATTTCAGGGGGTTGGAGTGAGATGATCTTTAAGGCCCCTTCCAACCCAAACCATTCCATGATTCTATGAAAATATATTTCACCTACTGTAGGACCAGAAATCTGAATGGGTGCTCTCACCTAACAGATGGGAAACAAAAATTCCAATAATGGGAACACACACAGAGGAACTGCTGACATGTCTCAAAATCTGTATTATTATGGCAGACAATTAGGATTGATTTATTCCACTTGAAAAGAAACAATTACCTTTGGATTATTATTCACTTGTATCCCAAGGTAGCCTTCTTGTATGATCTATTGGCAAGCCAACTGACCTTGCACATCAAGGTAATTTTTGCAAGGGCAAAAAGTGTACCCATAGCAAAGGGTACTGACAAGGGTCTATGATTTTGTAGCAAAGAATTTTAACAGTCTTTCCCATTGCACTGATTCCAGTACATGATGTCAAGTCTTCATTTTCCACAGTCCACTGGAGTGTGGAAAAGGAGAAGAGCTAGTTCGAAGATACTTCAGAAAGGCCATGGGCAATAAAGAGGATCCTCATTTAGCCTTATTAATATACAGGATGAGAGCACTTTGGAGAATTATTATTTGCCTGCAGGACTCATAAGGTATTATAAACTGCAGATTAACTATTTTGACAAAGAAGGGGTCAAGGTTATATCATTTCAAAGACAGAAACAAAATTTGTGAGTTATTCTCTGCCTAAAAGAGACAAAAACTGCATGATCAAATCAAGTTTTGTGATCCAGATTCAGGTGCTTCACAAATTTCTTCCTCACAAGGTACCTTCTGTACATACCAAAAATATCACAATTAATTTGACTTTCATTGTCAGTAGACTGGGTTTTGTCATAGAATCTTAGAATGGTTTGGGCTGGAAAGGATCTTAAAGACCATCTAGTTCCACTTCCACTGCCGTGGGCAGGGACACCTTCCACTGGTGGTGGTGGTGACCACCAGTCAGTGGTCACCAGGTTGGTCCTGGTTCTTTTCCCGAAGGTTAAAAAGGGGGAAACTATAAATAAAATCGTGCTTGGTTGTAGGCTAATGCTACTGCATGCACATTCTAAGGGTTCAAACACTATATTTAAACTCTTATGTTTTCCTAATAGTAGGGACAGGAATAGTTAATCCCTGCTCAGAGTTTGAATAAGAATGCTTGGATTTAAGACCAAAACAAACCAGAGCAGAAAGCCATGTTCCAGCCAGATCCATTTCGACAAAAATAAAGGAAAATAATGTACCGAAAAGACTGATCTTGGAGAAACCAGCGGCACCGCGCCCTGCCCGACACGCAGTCTGTCTGTGAGCTGGGACAACCAATGACATCCAGAGAAAAAGGAATAAGCGGGGAAGCAGACGGCGGGCATCGCTAGGGGGCTCCCCATCCCGGAGCATCCCGGAGGATACCGGAGCATCCCGGAGCATCCCGGAGGATACCGGAGCATCCCTGAGCATCCCGGCGCTCTCCGAGCGCTCCCCGCGGAACGCGCTGCCGGGACCGCGGCTCAGTGATGAAACCGGAAAGCCGGCATCCCAACTCTCCTCCGACAGAGACTTCTCGTTCTGGTCCACCCTTTCCCCCCGTTTGAAACGATGCACAACAAATTTCGTGGTTATGTCTGATACTACGGAGAGAGAGAACGACGCTTGATCAGAGTTGATGATTTTTTGGGATGCAATGTGGTGAAACGCAAAGCTCTTGTGATTTAACAGGCTGAGGTTTAATAATTGCGGTGGGGGCCGCGGGGAATAACAGAGGGGAAAAAAGGGATCCAGCTGAAAGGGTGACCTTTAAAAAGGGTTGCGGTACATGAACAGTACATGCTTTCTCAGGAAATTTTGTGAGAGCTTTAAGGAGGTAAGGAAATATTGCCACTCTTCACTGACAGTGCCCACAATTCAGGTAAATTTTCTGCAGCTAGTGGAAACAAAATAAGTTGCATTATGCAATCAATAAAAAACCACACAAGAGTGTATTTCTATTACAGTCTACTGAAATTCTTTACTTGCTGTGGAAATTCAGAGTCTCAAGATTTTAGTTCTTAATCCAATGACTTTCATGTACTCATTCACTGCTCACAGTATTTGTTTAGTCACTTGTTGAATGAGATCTTTTTCTCTCTCCCAAATTTTCTCAGAATAGTACTGATTGTGTCTCAAGAGACTTTAGAATTAAGTTTTGCTACCAAAGATCTTTCATAACTCTGGGTAACTGAAGCTGTCAGCCCTTTTTTCCCCGATATTTTTTCCTCTGTTCTCTGTGTGTGTACAAGCAAAAGAGAACAGAAAAGGATGCTGGGCATCCTTGAGTGGCCTGGGATGAAACAATGCTGTATTAGCCAGCATAAAATCACCAGGCTTACACCTTCAGCTTAGTGTTACAAATCAAAAAGGCTATTTAAAAATCTTTTAGCAATAGTTCAAATGCAAAATACAGAGCTGCATAATGCCCTCCTAGCTCCACCTCCTCCCTCTTCTCTCCCTGCTAAATACATAACGGGGAGGGGAGGGGGGGAGTGCTTGATCTCCTGTGCCTCAGAGCAGAGAATAGTTTTTTCGTCTTTACTGTAATGTGGATGGTAGTATTACATTTATTTTTGCAATGATGTTTTTATGTTAAGGTTTGGCTTTTTTTTCTGGGTACTTAGTCTTAAACAGCACTTTGTCTCTTCAACACACCATGCAGTGAAAGAAAAGTATTGTTTTCTGCATTTTACATGCTGGCAAATCAAAATGTACTCTATTCCACATTACTTTAAAAAGTGAGTAGGAATGGGTGAGACGCCACTTGCTGTTACCTTTCTACACACCCTGAACTCTTCACCAGCCTGCCTTCCCTGCCGTCAGGCACAGAAATTGCAGCCACACCTGTGAGCTCTCAGCTAAAGAAATTAGGCTTGGGCTGTTTCAGATTCAGTAACAAAACTCAGTGTCAGCCTGTGGAAATCCTGGTTTCCATGGCACTCACAACAGCCCTGAAAGGAAGCAAGAAGAGGATCTCACAGTTTCACAGCGAGTCTGATGCTTCACCCCAAGGTTGGCTTTGCTTTTCTCCTGTGCTACCCTCTTACTAAACAGTGAGGTTCTTGGGAGGAAAACAGTATACACCTAAAGACCTAAATTAATGAGGTCTACTTCTGTATTACAAATGCACCTCACCTTGGCAAATGGAACTGCTTGTTTATTCAAAGACTAAGAAATGCTGTATTTTGTACTATCACCACTTAAGCAGAAGATGCAAATTCTTTTCATTTGTCTTTAATGGAACATTAACTGGAAATATAATTACAAGGGAGAGCTAATTACCTGCAGGTTTGCCAAGTTGCAGATGGAATACACTCAACAGACTGAAAGCTGAAGGCTGAAAATGATGTGAATGTAAGTGCACTTTAGTGTGTGGAAAATTTGAATTGAAACTGAATGAAAAGAAGAATGAAATTTCCTGTAACTCCTGACACAGGACTCCAAAGGAGGCAGCCTTCACTGCACTGTTGTTCCATCTGTCTCTCCCTCAGTGCTCAGATCTTCCCCGCCCCTGAATATTTAAATAAGATCCACACTAGTTCGGGTCAAAATGCATTTCACACGGTATTTTTTCTTCACCATTGCCTTAAGCAGACATCAAGGAAGAGTGAGAACAGAGAAAGTCAGGATCTATTACATCCAAATACACTCTCAGCCTCTTACTATTTTCAGCTCAGGGAATTTCCTGAGTTTGACGTGGTTTGTCTATTAGTAACACTCAAAGGGTGTCTCTTCCAAGCATTTGTCCGGTCTCCCCTTGAACTTCTAATCCGCTTCCAGCCTTGTTCTGACTCCCCTTAGTCTGAATGTATCCTGCCCCATTTCCTCTAATTGTGGTCCTGCTGAGACTGGGAAGGGTGGAAGTGGGGGGGGAGTGGGGGAGTGAGATCTTTAAAATAAATTGTTTTCACGTTCTTACTGCTGTGCTGGCCTTCCTAGCATGAGTCCACAAGTCCAGCTGCAGAACTCACCCTTTACTTCCTCTTCCCGCCTGACAGAAAGCGCTGTGTGCAGCAGCCACCAGCCTCAGGAAAGCAGCAGGACACTGACTGGGTAGGAATTAAATGCTTCAGACTGGATTTGGTCCTCAGACCCTGGGTGTAAATTTGCACTCACTCCCTGTAACTTGAAAGCATTATTCTGGATTTACTCGGTCATGGCTGAATTCAGCACCAGGCTTCTCGTTTTTTCAAAATCATCTGGTTTCCAGGCCACAGCAGGGAATGTAACAGCAGGAGTGAAAGGAAAATGGGTTATTTTATTAGCAAAATGCATTGCTTTTCTAACAGGTATTTCTGCAATGTTTCAGTTCCTTCAAGAATATTGTTTTCTCACACACTTAAACACATATAAATGCACACAGAGATATGAGTATACAAATAGTTCAGCTTGCCTACTAGAAGCCAGCCTGTTTTGTCAGAAATAAACTGTTCTGCCCCATTTTTCATTTCAATTTTATTCTTTATTCTTTGACGTAATTTCAAAGTTCTGACAATTAATTCCCTTGCAGCTGTGCTGAAGTGCACACCGGTGGTTAGAAAACCAAGCCAAGTCACAGGGGTCTTTGGTTTGTTGGCAACACTGAACCATGTCCTGTAAAGGATCTGGATTTTTCCTCATCAGAAAGGATGTTCACATGCTGATACTTTTGGCAAATTGGGAAGTACCCACCCACCAGAAAAAAAATTCACGTCTGATTACAAATACTTACCAAAACTATTAAAAGAAGACTTTTTGGTCTGTTTCTGGCTGTTGGCATTTTAGATTTTAGATTTCCTCAATTCATTGTAGGGAGCAAGAATTAAGGGAAAGAAAGGCTTTCAAGGCCATTTTCCTGGGTATCAAAATGAAACTGTGTGATACCATGTGCCCAGTTCTGCCTCCTGTTCCCACCCTGCCCTGAACCACCTTCCCTCCTAGGCAGTGACTCTACTGGAGGTCTGAGTTCTCTCCCAGAGAGAGGCTGTAGCCCAATCTGCCCCAATACCAAGCTGTGAGAATGAGAACCAAATATCCCTCTGTGCTCTTAATTGTTTTCCATTGCTTTTGTTGCACCCACTCCCTTTCCAGGTTCTCTCCTGAGAGCTGGCTTTGTAGGACAGGCCTGGCACCCCAACAGTGTTCAGAGCTATGATTCAGTGGCATTTAAAAGGCCTTTTAAGCCCATTCAGAAAGAGTCAGCTGAGAAGAAAGGATCTCTACAAATCTCAACCCATTACTTCCTGGCTTAGAAAAAAAAAAGTAACTGGAAAGTCATCCTAAGAAGCAGCATGGAAAACACTGATGGTGGCACTTTGCTCATATGCTAAGAAATGTCAAATAGCAGAAGAAGGTTCATAGTCAGTAATTTTTCTTTGTACCAAAGATACCTCAATAAAACCTTGGTTGTTATTTCTACCATTCTGTAAATGACACAAAGGATTTCACAGCCTTGAAAGTGGAGATTGCTCATCCCCAGTTCAATCATGTTCAACATCTGTCCAGCTTCATGAAATACTGTTTGAACTTGGAAGGTAGTTTCATGTATGGAACCAGTCCTTTTAAACCCCCTGTTTAAAATTTTGCTGAAAGACTCTTCGTGCAGAAGACATCCTAAACAATAAGTACCTGCACTTCCTAACCAAAATAATGAAGTAAATAATTCCCATACTACATTTAAACATTTACAGAACCCAAGAGGACATCCAGGTTCTGGGGTTTGAAGCACAGTTGCAGGTGACTAAAGCATTAAACAGCTGTTGGCATGGAGAGTTCTGCTGT
This sequence comes from Phylloscopus whistleri, assembly GCA_017589585.1. Taxonomy (NCBI): domain Eukaryota; kingdom Metazoa; phylum Chordata; class Aves; order Passeriformes; family Phylloscopidae; genus Phylloscopus; species Phylloscopus whistleri. Next base: position 3,537,648 of record JADMLD010000683.1, on the reverse strand, counting down.
TGAATTCTGATCTGTCAGGGTATCCACAAATATTTTCTGGGAGGTTTTCCACAGTGACCACATATATATACCAGAAGATTCTTTGAGCATCTAAGTACTTGCTTGGTGGACAACTCTTCAAACTATTGACACAGGGCAAAGAGCTGTGTAACACTCATGAGTTTCATCAATAAGACTGCTTTGGTTTCCTCAGTCCACTGAATTACCTTGGGGATTTAGAAAAGATTTTATTTCTGCAGTCTAAAATCTCATCTCAGTCTGGCTTTGAGCCAAGCTGAACTGTTCACTTGCTTTTCAGTTCAACAGCCAGCCCTTAAAAATATAATGCTGTCTTCTGAGATTTTGTGCTCAGCATTCAGATGGTCAGCTGGGTCTTTTTTTCTGATGTGAATATTTTCTTCTCAGGACTTTCAGATGACTCTAAATGAGTTCACAGAAGGTTTTAAAAGAGATATTATGAGATCAATCTTATGCCAGTTTTGAGAGGTAATATTTGCAGTTCTATTAATTGCAAAAGAAAGACAATTTTCTCACTCTTTCTAACAGTAAATAGTCCAAACATGCAGGCTAGGCCTCCCCTCCACGACATGTGTTACATGTCAGATAATCAATAGATGATTATGTCCTATGTTGCAGAAATCTTTGCAAGCAACGTTAAAGGCTGCTCTCCCAGGTCAACCAGCTTGGCTCTCATGCTTTGGCTCTGGGAGAAAAAAAGGCAAGCATGCCCAATCAAACTGGCAGCTTTGGTGACAGCAGGACTTTTTTCCTCAGCTGAAATGACTGACCTCCAGCCTCCTATAGTTCCCTTCATCTGGTTTGCAAAATGAGGGTAGGCAGGAGAGGAAGAGGCTGGGCTCTTGGTTGCAGTGGCAGGAGTTGGTCATTGTTGCCTCAGAAAACTGCCTGGCACTGGCAACCAGAAACAAAGGGCTTGGGGAAGACAGACTCACCAAGCCGGATGTGAGAAGACATTTAGCTCTCCAGAGCTGTTCTTTTCTGTGATTTTACCAAAACCACATCTTGTGGAAGTAGAGTGCTGTATAGGAGCACAGCGTTGAGCAGATGCAAAATGTTCCAGCTCTGGGAAAACAAGGCTGCCTCCCAGCTGTGCCTTCAGCCAGCCACCACCAGCATATCAGTACTGCTGCAGATCATGCAAGCAAAGAGGCATTGGCACAAGTGAGGTTGTCCCAGCTGAAACAAATGGGAAACCTGTAATGAGCCTGGCCAAGCTGCAGAAAGATGAGGTGGCTGATGCTTGTTTCAAGCTGGTTGAAAAATGGTTTGTTGAGAGTTTAGCGATAGTAACACAAATTCTCAAATCATTTGGCTGGTTTTGGCTGGTTTTGGCTGTTGGTGTCTTCTTGACCCACTGAGAAACAGATTAATGCAATAAAAATATCTAACCAGCTGAAAAATCAGTCTATTAAAATGAGTGTGAATCCTTGGGTGAGTACAGCTATGCACAGGTTTCATTGTTTACAGGAGCAGAGCCTCAGAGACCCACACATTCACACATACTGAAGTTTACTATGGTGAACAATCCCCTTTGGTAAGTGGAAAATCTCGCCATGGTCTTGTACAAGCCTAACAGCTGGCAAAGTCAGGACCTTGGAAACAATGTTTTCTGCAGCAGTGTGTGTTTTCTGGCACAAAGAAAGCTGAATAATATATCAGGTATATAAATCTTGTACGTCTTAAGCCAAAAGGTATTCAGGGCACCAACTGTATGGTTCCACAGATGAGGACAGTGCTTAACATATTGTGGGTGCTACCAAAATTCAAATAAAAAACAGAGAAAATAAATTAACATCATTTATTTATTTGCTTCTTTGTGAATATATAAGAAGACTGACAAAAATAAAAGAATATACTATTTGTTGTCATTAATTCTCTGGTTTAATAGTCATTTACTTAGGTGTAAAAAACTTCAGAACTAACAAGTCCATCTATGTTTTCTGGGTGTCTGTGACAATTGAAAGCTTATAAAAGTAATGCAGATCTCAGGCTAGTCTCACCCTCCAACACTTACTTCAGCTTTTTAGATAACTAATAAGTTCAACAGCAGGTGACACAGCATGTGACAATGGCTCTAGGGACAAAATTTTCAAATCTACATGGAGCTGGACTGAAATCTCTCATTAATTTCACATGGATCATCAAAGAGCATCTGTGAGGTAGCAACAGTTTGTGGATGGCACAGTCCTGCCTGCCAGCAGAAGCCTTCCCTTTAGCACTACTCATTTCCAAAGACATAAACTCCCAAATTATTCAATCCTACTGTGAATTAAAAAGCTGTGTCATAGGCAACCTGAGGGCACCCCCGATGCATCCTTTCGAGACAGAATTTATTGGGTCAGCAACTTTTGACTCCTCCTAACCCATTTGGCCACCTCCATAGCCAGCATGTTAGCAACAGGGAAACACACCTCGTGTGACAGTAACTGGCCCCCTTTTGAGGCCCCATTTTGCACTGCCAAACTGAAAAGAAGCTTTAATGCAAGTGAGAGCTAGACCCAGGGAGGAGTAGGAAGCCACGCTTACAGTGCAGAGCTTTTTGAAGTCAGCGAGTTTTACTGTGTTCTGGTTTTAGCAAATCTTTGCAGGAGGTGGTCTGTGTGGTTTTGTGACCCAAAAGTTTCATTTTAAGTTTAGGGGGTTGGGTGAAAGAAGACAGTTGAGAAGAAACTGGGTGAAAGATTCACATGTATCTTTGAAAGCTTCGTAAAGTTTTCACTGAACTGCGTGGTTTCTAGTCCAAAGTAGGATTTCATTGGAATTTTCCAGTAAAAAAAATTTCTAAGAGCTTGAATTTTGATCGATCAGAAATAAAAAAGGTCTTGTATTTTGAACGACCTTATTTCATTATTTTAGTAGTCTAATTTTTGCAGATTGTTTGTAGCATAAATATTTTCTGATATCTTAGAACTTATATTAAGACTGCAGTTACAAAGTTTTATACTTTCCCCCCAATAAAGGCTTTGCAAGATTCATACAGTGAAAGGAGAAAAGGAGAGACTATTAAATATTCTTCCCATAAAAGCAGTATTAGATAGAAATTTCTAGGTTTGAATAGTCCTCATCACTTTTCTCTTACAAACTCTAAGAATATTCTTTATAGCAATTTCATAATGTAGCTATCTAAAACTTCTATATTAAGCCCTGGATTCAAGCAGGTATTCTTTTTTTTTTTTTTTTTTTTTTTTTTTTTTTTTTTGTGACTTTACAGGTACAATTGGTACATTGCTCCTGGCAGACTGGCAAGATAGCACACAGGAATTATCTCATTTAACTGTAGATCAATGCCATGACTGCAATGATAAAATTGTAGGAAAATTGTACAGTAACTACAAGGTTATTATCAATCACTTTTAGCTCTACAGTGGCACAGGAGAGAGGACAGATACTATAATAGGCTCTCTGCTGAGTACTTTTCATTAATATACTCTGTTTTCTTACAGTCTTGCACTTCTCTTACTCCCAATGGTTACTTTTGTCTTGCTTGTGATAAAAGTAGGGAAGTCAGCTCAGGTTCGAGTAAATATATCAGGGTGTATGTTGCTTTTCCTCTTATGGACCAAAAGGCTTATTTAGTTATTTATTATTTGCTAGAAATGTATCACAGAGACATTTAGTAAAATGAAGATGTATCTTTCTTTTATTTGGTAATTATTAGGTCACAGCCCTAAATGGAAGAGAAAGCTAAACCGAAGGTCCATAGCAGATTTCCAGTGTAGGCAGGTGTTCCTTTACTGAACATGGTAGCTTTACAGAGGCATAAAATGAGGAGGCCAAATCAAATACCAGCCTTTAAAAATTGATCAGATTTTAACAGTTAATGAGTGCATAGAGGCAAGAATGGAGCCGCATGCTTTTTCACTGCTCTGGAAGTTCTCTCATGGTTATGGTAGAATTCAATGTTTTGGGCCAGGGAAACAGTAACACATTTTGGCACAAAAGAGTGTCAGGGTTTTGTTCCAGAGGAGAGCTAAGTACAGTAGTCAACTGTCATAGCATTTCTTCTTACCTGCATAAATTTCGTTTTTCCACTATCAAGGGGGAAGAGGGGGGACTTCCCAGAGAGTAAGGTGGCAAATTTATTCTGGTTGTCAGTAAAAAATTGAGTGTCATTCAAGAAGGAGCTGCCCAGTGATGATCTCTAACTACTTCAGAATTATTTTGCAAAACTCGTACCTAACGTTATTTCACAAAGCTATTTTAACACAGAACTTCTTCCTAAGACTTGATGGAGATGTATAGGGACACATTACAAACTCATGACGACTACATCCTTAAAAAATACTGTGGTTGCTGTGAGTTCATTTTGTAGGCTGACTGTTTGACAAACTTTGTATCTGGGATCTCAGTCAATATTTTTTTTTCAAAAGCTACAGAGAAAATATTCTGCCTGGAGATTTATTTCAGGACAAAACAGGTCTGCTAGCCAAAAAACCTCTCCACCAACCTGCTGAGTGACTGCAGGCAAGTCGTCTGCTGTCTATTCTCGCTGACATGCGTCCTCCACCTATTTAGAACATAAGGATATCTGCTGGGATTGCCACTCACTGCGTGTTTCTGCAGGAAAAAAATCTGCAGAGACCTCAAGGCCCTCATTCCACATGGCTCTGTAGGTGAAGGGATGACTACAAATATCTGTGCAATGGATTTTTACCATCACACCGTTTCCTAGTGGAATTTCATCTCATCCAAATATCCTACTCTTATTTTCCAGTGATCAGCCAAGGCAAGTCCCCAGGTGTAAGAAGCTCTCCAGCTGCCTAGAAACTGAAGCTGCAAGTATTAAATACCTCCCCAGGATCCTTATAGCTAGCAGCAGCCTTTTGTTCCCATCTCTTTTCATATTACCCTTATATAGTTCTCTTGTACAGCTGATAGCAACACGAAAAATGTGGAAAAAAGTCAAGCTTGCCTTAGTCTTGACAAAACAGGCACATGCACACATCACAAATATTGATATATTTATAAAATATATTTTGAACACAGAATGATGGAACCATTCTAAATGAAGCAGAGGTCTGAGGTCAGAAAACTCCCCTGAAGTTATGATTAAGGGTGCGAAGTTCAATTGATTTGCATATAGTTGGCTGATAAAGAAAATAGTCTCAACAACCAACTTGTTTATCATAAAAAATGACATCCTTACACAAATGTGCTCATCAGAACCCCGATATCCTAAACTCACTAAAAAAATGTAAACCTGATTCCTCAAAAAAAAGAGCTGCCTTTTGTGAAGGATCATCCTGTATTTGGGTCACCATGACAACAATTACCAAGCTGCTCACAGTGTTAGCTGAGGCACCAAGGGGACCTGCCTTGCACGAAATAGGAAGCACAATGCAGCACAGTGTATTCCACAGGGCCATAAGGAAAGCATCGATGAATATTGAGATTAAATGACAAGCACAGAGACAAATGCTAGTAAGCAATTGGATCAGTTCATGGCTTACCTCGCTGCCCATAATGTCTTTTCAGGCCACATAAGCCTTCCGTTTCTGTTACATCAACTATAACACCAGCCTTAACCTTGATACAGGCTACTTTTGCAGGTTTATTTTTTTCTTCTCCATATGGATAGCTCTTTCAGCAAGGTTCCTCTCTTCACTGTTTGCAAACAAGGCAGACCTCTCATGTTTAGAAACATTAATGCATGTATATGGCTGTCCCGCTGACTTCAAAATAATTTTGTCACAGGGAAAAGCTAATGTGTGGCGTCAGATCTGGGGGAGAGCTACATGGAAGTGTGCCTCAAGTACCACTAAGGCAAATACCCCAGCAATTAATGCAGAGAAAAGTGACTGCTGAATACAGAACCCAACCTTTATGACAGTACTAATGGGAGGCATGAAAAGTAAAAGCACATGAGCTGTCTTAATCTCATGGTTCCTCTGAAATTAAGTGCTCCATTAGTGGTTACATGTCCAGTGTGCAGGTGAGACTGTTATCAAATCCATCACTATTCAACAAAAAACCCCAGGGTGAAATTCTGTGCTGCGCAACAAAAAAATTACAGCTGAGGAGGAAGGAGCTTTGATGGTTTAAAACAGCCTTCTTATCATCCAACTTTTAGCTGTCCCAGGAGCTATAGCTGGCATCGACCTGTTTTATGCCCTACCACCTCATTTTTTACCAAGGCCCTTCAGAACAGAGGGAACATTGCAATGAGGTGCAGGAGCTACTGTCCAAGGATGTGTTTATTTCAGTCAGATGTAGTGAAGGCATGCTCAGCAGAGAAGCGATGGGAGATAGAAGAGAGAACAAAATTAGGGAACTGAAGAGCAGCTGTTCAAATTAACTCGTTGCATCTGTCTAAAGTCATACAAAAAGATATAATTTCACCCAAGAGCAAACCTTCCAAATGGCAATTTATTTTCTAGAAATAATTTAATGACACACAACTACTTGACTGTTGGTACTTTACATACAAATAAAAATGGTAAGTCTTTGCACTTCAGTGTTGTCATCTAAATTAGACTTTTGAGACCAAGTCCTCTGTGGGTATAAATTAGCATAGCTCCACTAATGCTAGAGGAATTATTTATGCACCAGAAGGGGAAATAGTATAGGGAAAAGACATTTTTTGACTATAAAACACTAGCTCAATTCTGATTGTTTTTTATTTAAATTATTAATCCTCTGGGCATCTCCAGTGAATTGATTTTACAAAACATTTGTAGATCTGGAGAATGCATATAGATTCATGAATTGATAGGACAAGCCTTTTAGCTCTCAAAAAGATGAAGCACAGGGACTGAACCATGTAGGACAAGGGAAATCTATAACCAAGGTTTCTAGGTGGCTTATGCAAAACTCCTGCAATTTTGGCTTTAAAGGCCACAACTGCCAACAGGGAAAAGGATCATAAAAATAGATATTTTCACATTTAGAGAAAAAAAAAATTCCTTTACTATCGTCAGAGCCAATGTATTCTCTGAACTTTCAGTTCCCTTGGTGGAGAATTTAAACCTTTCTAAAGAGAAAGAATAAGCAATGGAGAATGTTCCTCATGCCATTGGTATCCACATATGGGAAGCAATCCTCTACAAGAATGCATATGAGTCACAAAACAGTAGCAAAACCTCAACTTCTCTTTTATAACAGGATTTAATTGTCCAAAAAACCCCAAATTAAACTGGTGCAAGTTACAGGTAAAAGGAATCATGCCTCTGAACTCTCAGAGAAGAGAACCCAAGATGCGACACATCCAGATCACTGGACTCAATCCCATGGCTGCATTCAGCTTTACCTTGGAGCCAAAGACTTTGTACTTTATTGCAATTGGCTATGATCCCTTCAAACAGAAGGACTACCACTGGGCTATTCATGTTTCTGTGCTACATTGATGACGCTTCAAAGGAGGTGATGCAACATTGTTTTGTAGGTTTAGGGTTTTTTCTTGTCTTTTTCTTCTCAGGAGACATTAGGTAATGGTACTTTTACCTGCTACTGTGCATCAAGACACTTCTGTTGTGAAATGTTCCTTGGGAGTGTTGGAAAGCCAACAACTGTGCTCCTATTTTCACACCTCTAGCAAATAAAGATTCACACCCACAAAGCAAATAAACAAGAAGAAGGTGGTGTTAAAAATACACATTACATTATTTAAAAAGAAAAAAGTGTTGTGATAGTAGGACGCTTGGCTCTGAACAGAGGCATTAGCAAGGGCTTTGTCCTCTGAACTTCTACTGAAATGCTGTACTAGGAACATTTTACTCAACAGTTATGTTCTGCAAGTAGAATAACAGTGATGTTTATCCAGAATGTTGAATTTATTAAACGGGGATTTTATATCACCCCTTTTATTATGAAGTGTAAAACATAACCTAAGTGGCTAAAAAAAATTTTACAGATGAGTAAGATAAATATGGCATTTATTATTAGACTAGGGAGTAGTAAACAAAATTCTAATGTGAAAAGCTGTGTTTTTTATGGGTTTGGTTTCCTTCTTTGAAAGAGTAGAGATGGCATCTTTCCTTAACTGAACAAGCTTTTAAATGTAATGAACATAGATGCACAAAAATGCTCTTAGTGTTGTATATCAGTAGATAGTTTTCTTAGACTTTAAAAAAATTTTTCTTGTCCAAGATCATTTGTCTTTAAACTATGACTATATCAGGCAAATTAATAGAAAAAAAGCATTTACTATGTTTTGGGGAAGGGGTCTCAACACTGGTATGGTGCATTTTAAAACATAATTCTCTGTAAATTCAATCTATTCAGATATATCTGCCAGATGAAAAAGAAATGTTAATGAACTAAAAATCAAAAAGTAAAATGACAGAGAAATAAATTTATTTTATTCCACCTATTAATGAAAATATGAACCCTGCGAGATAAGTAAGTGGGGACACATTTATTAAATACTGATGAAATAAAAAGAATTTCAGTACAAAATTATTCCATGGATGATTTCATTCCTCTGCCATTGAAAATTATCTAGGACAGAAGTTTAATACAGTGAGATGCTTCTGTAATAAGCATGAATAAAATGGATTCATAAAATTCAAAAAGAGGAGGAAAGCTAAAAAATTGTGTGCTTCTGTCATGCTACATTAGCAATATACAGTGAGGAGGAAGAGGGAGAGGGAGAGGGAGAGGGAGAGGGAGAGGGAGAGGGAGAGGGAGAGGACCTATTTAATTAAACAACCTAGTATGTGTGGGGTAGGATTTTAGCACATTTTTACAGTTTATGTACCAGTAAGGAAAGGATAGCCAAAACACATGTATCTGTTCTTTTACCTGAAATGGAAGCTAAAAAGACACATTCATGTGTGCAGTGTTTCAGTATATAAGAATCAAAATTTATGGCAGGACTACAAATCATATGCTTTTCTGACAATGTATATGGATTTCCCACATGCAAATGTAACTAAAGTTTTCTTTTTCACAACAAAGGTATTAAAAAATTACTGAAATTGTTTATTTTTTAAAAAAAATGCAAGCTGATACTTTACATCTTCATCAGCAGTAAAGGTGATGACTTCAGAAATCCCCATTATTCATCTTGTTATGAGAAAGACATGGGATTAGGGATGCTCTGGGATTAGATTGTCAAAATAAACAGTTTTTATCCTTGTGACTTATTGTGTGTGTGCATGTTTGCAGAGGGCAAAGGATAGTCCTCCACAGTTTCAAGACATCAAACAAAGAATCAGCCTCTAACCAAGAACATGCTTTAAATAAGGGTTTGAAGGAAAAAAAACCTGTGACTGTTGCCTTTGATGGGCCGGTGTTTCTTATGTCTCTGAAACATGTATGGATCTTTTCACCCATGTCTCTGGTTCCTGTTACAAAAAAATGCTACAAAAGCTAAGTGGTGGATGAAAACAAAGCTCTGTTAGAGATCCCAGAATCCAGTGTGCCCTTCACTTTCTGGCATTGCAAGAGCTGTGGAAATAGGAGGACTAGATAGTACTTGAATTTTCACTTTGTCTCTTTGTCCAGAAATAAATTGCATGGCAATATTTTGTTTTACTAAGAAAAGCAAATTGGAGAAAAACCAAATTTCCCCAGCCATACTAAGTAATTCCATTAAATGCTTACTTATACATGTTTTCCTGAACATATTTCTACTTCAGTAGGAATGAAATGTGCACAACAGGAAAGCATGGATACCCAGACCTTTATTTTGGACATTGATTTGTAAATTAAATTGTGTTTATGCCCATTTCTATGAAGGAATGAATCCATGAGGTTCCTGAACAAGGCTGAGAGACTGACACATGCTACATACCTAGGGGACCCAAAAAGGCAAACATTAGAACAGCTTGTAGGCTAGGGATGAAAACAGTTGTCTGAGACTGTTGGTTTTCCTCTAGGCTGTAATTTTCTGGATGACACTTAAGCCTTAGCTTTCCTTGCCAAAGCATTTCCTTCTGAACCAGGGCTGCACCTCATCCTTCAGACCTTGTACCTGCACAACTTTGCAGAGTCCAAGTCAACATAACCACAGCCCCCAGTGTCACTGGGGCTGCTGATGGGTGTTGTGTGCACTAGCAGCCTCAATATGGTGACCCTTTTCCTACACAATGCACTAATCACAGTTTTATTGTGAAAAACATGTCTATCATTTGGGTTAATGTCATCACTTTGGGTCAGTTGCTATGCCACTGGTGGAGTTCAGCTCCTGATCAAGGCTGAAAAATGTACATAACTACATGTATCTATCTGCATATTTCACATGTCCTTGCTCTGATTACAGTCAGGAAACCTCCACAATGCAGTTAAAAATGGCATCCAACCACAAAGTGTCTACTTGGCTCTTTAGGCACCACTGAGAGTAGAGACCACAGTGGAAACTTACACACAGAGGTGCAGCTCACATCTCTAACATGTGGCTACCTAAGCAAAGGCACCTCTCTCTGTGGCTCTGCTGTACCAGGCCATCCATCACTGCAGCATGCTGGCCCAGCTTTGAAGAGACACTCATGCCATTTTGCTCTTCCCAAACAAATATTCCAAATTCACACTTCTTGGAAATATTTCAATTCCATTAAAGCAAATGGAACTGTATTTCCTTAAACCATGGTTGCACATGTCCCACGAGGTCCATCTATCCCAGTCCACACATTTTAAGACAGAACACAGGCATCAAAATGTATATGCAGCAGAGAAGCTGGGCAAACAGCAGAGCAGTCAAGAGTGTGTTTATAGTGTGGGTTTCACTGTCTAAGGGCTGAAGTCAGCTAGAAAAGCCAAATGCTCTGTCAGGAGCCTTCATACCAGAGAGGATGCTTTGTGGTTACATCTGAATGACATGATGTGTTGAGAGAAACCCAAGCACAACATTTTGGTTAGGGGTGCATATGATGTATAAGCACATAAAACATCTGTAAAGTATTTTTTAAATCAACAAACTAGTATCTCAGACTGTAATGTTGTTACAATTGTGCTGTACCTGCAAACAGGGTGAGAAGCTGCATCTACATTTGAAAATTGCAAATACAAATTACATTTGTACATCTGAAATTGCATTTACATTTGATAAAGTTATGAAAAATATGCTGGCAGCACTTGGCAATGTGTCTTTTGAAATAAGCTGGAAGAGCCCATTAATTTGAAGTTGTTAGCATAATGGTTTATGCCATTGGGTATCAAATCTCTTTTTGTAATTACAGAAGAGATCACAACCAACAAATAGCAAAATTGTGTTTAGGTGCTCAGGAAAAACAAATTAGTTTAATCTATAATCCACAGACATTTGAGAGCCATACGTTACTGTTGCCTTTGTTATTTTTGAAAGCTGTTATGATTTATTACTCTAAACATATAGCGACAAATTGAAAACATGGATTAAAATGTCTCCTACTTGACCTTTTCAGAGCTATCCCACGAATATAAATATTTATTTTATGGATTCAGCAGCTGCTGATCAAGTTATATATTTTGAAAAGTATTCTTTGAATTATTATTCCACCATTCAAATTACATAGTTCCACAATAAATTTCGTAGGCATTTTATGCTAATAGTCACCTTACAAACTGTTGCATAACCCCCATGAACTCACACTGCATGAGTGGTTGTAGAGGCATATGATCATCTGTAACTTGGTGATCTTTGCACTAAAACAATACAAGAAATCTCCTCTGGCATCAACTCTGCACCTGAAATAAATCTTAACTTCTATTTATTCTTTCAGATATGAGAAATCAGTCAGCTATTTTGAATAAAATAGGAAAGCATAAAAACAAAACCAAAGCAAGCAGTTCCACTCTCCCTTGGATTTTTATTCCTGTTCCCATTTTGTAACACTTTCATTCTTAGCCTTGTCCTCACTGAGATTGCAGTGCCTGACAGAAATAAGGGCCTGAGCTGTCTTCACTTGGCTCAAAGCAAAGGATAGTGCTAAGCTGCAGTGATTGAAGACAAATAACAGAAGAACCATAATGTCCCAAAGCAGCTACTAAATTCTGGTGTGGATCACAGCCTATTCTCCCACCTCTTTTGCTTGAGCCATGGAGGGAGAACAGATTACTTAATTGCTTTTCAGTGTGCATGTCTCTGTAAGATCAAGCACACAACCAGAGAGCCCTTACACTCATGCAAAGAATTCCTGATGTTATCAGATTTTTTTACTCCTTGTCCTGCAAGGCACTGAAAACAGTCTGGTGTCTCTATGCTGGTTAGTATTATACTTCTCATTAGAAAGCTACTATAAATTCCCCTTTATGGTAACTACACCAGTTTACCAATGAACAAGAACAAGAACACCTTCTGGGTGTTCTTGTTTCAGTTGCCCTAGAAAAGGGATTTCTAGAAAACCTTTCTTTTTAAGATTTGAGTCTAAGTTTACTTACCCTGTCTTTTCTGTGTCCTCAATGAGTTGTGACCTGCACAGAATGCACCACCTCCCTCTGTTACACCCACGAAGTTGGGGCCTCCAATACACAATTTACAGATTTAGCCCACAGAGTGTCTTCTAAATGACATTTATCTGAAATGCCTTTCCAAGTGCTTTCAGTCTCAGCCTGAATATGCCTCTGCTTTGATAACCACCTCAGATGCTTTTGCTTGTTGTGTCTCTGGCCTTGTTTATAAAGATATTGTGCAGTAAGTTAAGGAATGAATTTACAGCTCCTTGCCACTAACTCTCTCTGTAAACACCCCTACAGCACACTAAATTGCCTTGGTTTGAAGCAACTTAATCTCCTCTCAATGCCATGTGAAATATCTAATACTTTCTGCCAACTGACTGACCACAAAAGAGGGCACGCAGGAAACCAAATTACCTGTAAATTCACAGCTGAACACACTATTTTCTGTAGAAAAGCCACCTATTTCAGTTAATTCTTTGCAACTAGGTCGTTGGTGATGATACACCAGCATCCCTGAGAAGAAGTTTCATTTGCTCTTCCTGCTTTCACTTTCACTGTCATGACTGTAGAGCTGGTGTCTAGTCAGTGAGAGAATCTTATTATAGTAACATCCAAATGTGACACACAGCAAGGATTAAAGTGTTATCCAACTTGTAAATGCATAAGCAGGCTCCCTGGAAACAGAATTCAGACTGATATTTTCATTTTCAAACCTGTATTTTTCTCCATCTGAGCAGTCAATGGAGCATCCTTCTTTCTAAGTAAGATCCAATTATAATGAGAGCTTGGATTGACAGGAAACATTATTATAACTGAATGAGCTGTCAAATCCATGATTAATAAGGTTTTTCATTTAGGTTCAACAATAGCAGCATTAGACTACTGCCATATTATTATTCAATAACTCATAGCATTCATAAGAAGGTTTATTTTCTATTTCAGGGGGCAGACAGAGATGTTTCACATTCAGCTATTCGTATGGGCAGAAGTGGTTTCAATATTTCATGAGATGATTTTATCTCTATTTTTCTGGAGATGCAAACTAATGAAAAGCCTTATGCAAAATCTAAGCCTGATGTTTGAGGATTTATTTTCTGTTTTCCTTCTAGCTCCCATGTTTTTGCATCCATATTCCTATTGCTCGAACCATGAGAACAGAGAGGGAGTATGAATAGTGTAGGAGGTTGATAGCCTGGGTGTTCACACCATCAAATGTTGATGATATGGAGCAAAAGTAGGAGGGAAACCAAGACCTCTCTGGTCTGTGTGTTCAGGGAGGTGCAAAGAACAGATAAAGAGCAGATATTTCATGTTAGCCACCATGTATGTATGCATCCAGCTGGCTCAAACAGAGCAGATTTTTTTTTACATTACGCTGCTTTTCACTTTTATATGAGAGACAATGAGGGCAGGGTATTCATGAATTAAGTTTTTCACAAGGCAAAAAGAACATTTTTAGAAAGAGAAGTGCTCACTCTCAGCCTTTTTGTAACAAAAATGCAATTCCCTCCATCCTAAAAAAATTCTGCTTCCCCATCCCATTTCACAGTTTGATAGAATGTAACTGGATATTCTGTTTTTCTGTTTCACTAGGTCTCAATTTCACCTTCCTAGCTTAGCTCCTTAAGCTGCTCTTCCACCCAAATGGAGGTGCTGCTCCATCATTGCAAGCAGTATAAATGATGTGTCAGGTTGACTTCAAAAATAACCTCTTAGTCCAGCACTTATTTATACACCATCAGTTATGTCTGACTACTTTTTATACAAGTATGATGTATCAATACAAGATATAGATAGATAGATAGATAGATAGATAGATAGATAGATAGATAGACAGATAGATAGATAGATGATAGATGATAGTTAGATAGATGATAGATAGGAGATAGATAGATAGATAGATGTAACCTTTACTGTAGCTCTCTCTTTCCTCATTTTCTTCCCTTGCTGACACCTTTTGTACTTGCACAAACTAACCTTTAACGTGCAACTCTTAGTTTAATGTTATTATCTGTCAAAGTCCCACAAACTGGGGAAATTTATGGTGGCATTATAAGAAACATCTGACTTTCCATCCATAACTCTTTTTGTCTTGAAACTAATGGCTACCTTCTGTAAGTCAGCTGGTGAAGACAAGGCTAAAGACACCAGATATACCACAGCAGATGCAGAAGACAAGCACAAAGACCCATGTCTACTATTAGAATAAACTGAAGTGGTTAACAAAAGACTGATCCCTCAAAGGTATTAGTGAGCCTCAGGGTTAACACCTTGCTATAGTGTAAGTTCTTAAATAAGTTATTCTTTCTTGTTTCTTCCTCTTTCAAGTACACACACTTCAGAATCTGTCTGCCCTAGACAACTGTCACTTGGTTTTTTCACCTCTTTTGTAGATTAACTTCCAGCTAAAAACTTTAAATAAGGCTAAAATGTACTAATCTCCAATAATTCCATTGTTGATATTATTGTTATGATAATACTGTTGCTATTGCAGTAGCCAATGCACAAAATGCTGCATACATAGAAAAATCATTCTTGTCTATACAAATATCCAAGATGTTAAAATGAAGCATCGTGCCTCATTTCACAGACAGAGGAGACAGCTACATGAACAAGTTGCCACCTAGTAAATGAGCATGGATTTACAGCTCATTTAATACTCCATGGCAACTGTCTGTGTGGTTACTGCTCCAGAGTAAATGCAAGGTAGCTCTGACCCTTACTGAAAGTGAGGCAATGGGTCTTGCATTTACCTGAGCTTTAAGCATCCATATAAAATAACTAATGAGCTGTAAATCTACCATCCCTCTTCACACCTAGCAGTTTCTTCATGTATCTGGAGGCAATGATATTTATGTGCTTTGCCTGTGGTCACTGAAGAAGCATTTACAGAAGTGGTGATGTAAACCAGACCTACTGAGCTCCTGTGAACCTCTCTCCTCACACGTCCAGAATTTTCTTGTAGAGCTACTGTTCAATTGCTTGGCACATTTCCCTTCAAATGACAGTAATTCACAAGCAAACTCAACCACTTTTTCCTCATTAATACTGCAGAACATGCATTTACCACTTAGGCAAAACAGATGGATCCCTAAAAGTAGCTTCCAGATACTGTTTCTTCATTTCACACATAAAATATTATTTACTTTTCAAAGACTCTTAAATTTAAAGTTTAAAAGTGATGCATTGGGAATAGCTTTATCTTGGTTTATTAATTAGGTTTCCACTCTAGGTAATTAAGAGTCTAAACTGGAGCAGAGTCTGAGCAGAGTTCATCACCAATACTGTCAATCAGGGTGGTCCATGGCATGCCACAAACTAGCAAAGAGCTTTCTTTATTTTCCTTTTTTTTTTTTCTCCAGGTACTCCTGTTAAGTGACCCTCTGCTTACACTCCATCACACTAGTTCAGGTGGACCATTAATAAAAACCACAGCCTACAGTCATTGCAAGCCTGGGATCTTTGCTCTGGCTTTTCAGTGGCACTACAGGAATCACAACATACTTAAATACCCTGTGCATTTTTACTTCTCTTGTTATTCTGTATTATAAAAAAGAAAAAAAGAAAAGAAAATCTAAACCATTACATCACGACATACAGCTGTGATATCTATTTACTAGTAAAATTGTTTCATGTTCTGAGGGAAAATGAGACCAAAATATTAAATACCTTGAAAAAGTTTGGTGTAAATTATACAACTCTATGCATAAAGAAAACAAAAAATTTGCGGTAGAGACAATAAATACATTAACTTTTAGCCCTTAAAAGCTCCCTCATCATACTTTTTTATACCATGTCTATGGACTAACACATTCAAAACATAAAGAGGGAAAGCCCAGGGCTTGGAGAGTCATTCTAAATTTTAATGGATTTGGTGAGTCTCTCCACAGCACTCTCTGTTTCTTGATAATCACTCAATTCCTCACTGGAAGGACTCTCTGGAAAATGTGAACCATGGCTACAGGTCTTTTAGGATGTGACCCTGCTGTCACACGGACAGCAACTTTCTCATTTCTTTTCATGGGACATATGTTTCAAAGCATAATCCCAACATTCTGGGATGCTTTCATTACCTCAATGCTCAGATGACAGTATTGCCAAGGCTTGAATTTCATGAAAGAATGCATAATGTGAACGGGCAATGTCAGTGCTGTCCCTTACACTGGCCACATGCAACACTTAAGGGACTTTAGTGAAGCTCCTTTTTTTTTTTTTTTCCCATTGTTTTTTAGCAGTGGCTATGTCAACACTAGCTGATTACACAGTGCCTGGAAAACATCACTGGTCTTCGTTTCAGCCTGTGCCAGCTACCTCTTTCCACATAGTTCCCAGGCAAAATCTGCTGGTTGGAGCACCCCAAGGCCCATTCCCACAAATAAGGAGACCAAAGTGTTACCAGCAGGGAGAGCAGCCACCCCACACCAGGTGGTTTTCAGAGGCCAGGAAAGTTCCTTGAAGGTGTTTGAGCAGGGATGGACTGAGAGAGCCTGGGAGCTGGCTCTGTGACATTCTTGGGAGCTGCCTGGCAGGTCACTGCCACTGCTGCAGATGGGCATTGCAGGAATAGGGGGACTGTGCTTCCTGCTGGAAATTTGCTGTGCTTTGGATTATCTCTGGCCATTTTAAACTGGAAAACTCTTCAGTGATTTCCTAACAGAAGTCCAAAATACAACCATAACAGGTAGTGCTTCAACAGCTAGGTATCCACATACTTTGTTTTCCAATTTTCTTGCTGTGAGGAGAAGGGCAAACAGTAAAACATAGCCTGCAGAACAGCTATGTGGGAAATCAGGCTTCTTGGAATACCAGTTGAAAAAAAAGAAGATATTTCTGTGCCCCTACTCCCCAAATTCTATTTTTGGAGAGTTATTCTGCTGCAGTGGTTCCTTTAATTTCAGATTTATTCTTCTACGTTTTTTGTGGTGCTTCATAATTGTACATGATTACATGATTTTGTTATGCTATGTGTTTTATTATGCTATGTGCTTTCTGTGAAACAGGAAAAAAATGTGCCAGCCAGTTCTTTCCTTACTGACATCAATGGCTTTTGGATCACACACTCTGCTCAAGATTTTCCCTCTTATCAAGGGTTCCATATTTTCATGTGTTTCAATTTTTTATTTCTTCTGGGCATCGTCTTTTTTTTTTATATTTCCTTTCTCTTTGTTCTCCAAGTAATTCATTTTTAGCTCTAAATTAAGCAATTTGCATTTAACCAGTTGGCATTTTCATCAGTCAGCATATCCAAATGTTCATCTGTACCTTCCCCAGTTCCATGTACTACATCAGCATTTCCTGTATCACTAATGCCTTTCTGCAATGAGACTTACACCTCAGATTGCCCTGCTGTTTCTTCAGGCAATTATGTACTGCCTGTCCTTCTGACAGGCACACTGATATCTTCCCCACTGTACTTCGGTTTTGAGACTAGCATCAAATCACAGTAACTGCCTACTGCAGACTTGATGATTCTCTGTGGGAATTTTTAGCTTTTAAAAAGAAAAAGAGGATACTGAGAATATCGGGAAAACTCCAGTCCTTTATTAGCTTGGGCTTTAGGGTTTCCAGTTCCTTTAACCCCTTCCTCATTCAGAGTCGGTAGGGTACCAGCAGCATTGCTTGGTTTTTTCCTGCAGAAAGCCCCAGGATGTGAAGTGGGATGGCACACAGACTACAGCCCAGAATAGCATAAGGATGTGGATAGGCTTTCCAGAAAATGGCCACAGGCCCCCAGATCCAAACACAGCTAAAACAATCTTTGCAACAGAGTGTCAGCACAAAATCCTTCAGCTTGGACTGTCCAGCCAACAAGAAAATTAAACTGTTTGACACTTGTCAGCACCTACACCCTGCTCCAGCTTTCACCTACGATCCTTAGCAGGAGACCTGTGCCGAGGTTTGGAATACACGCTGCTGGGGAAGGCAACAAAGCCTGTGTGTCACTTGAGATGTTTCTACAGCTCCCACTCCTTTATGTCTGTGACCTTGGCTTCAGCTCACTGCATGAGAGAAGAGCAAGAAGTGGAGATGTGTTGGGAAGAAGCAAGGAACAGGAGAATACAAGCCTGTTGAAAGCAGTACAGGGGACTGGGGAATCAATATCACCTAGGTTAGGGGTGGGGCGAAAGGCACATGAAAAGTGTAGCATGGGGGGACCCAAATACATGGGTCTGGGGGAAATCAGGCAAGTCACAGGGTGGGTTTTAGGAGGAAAAGGAACCCATGGCACAGTGCAGACGTGGTTCTTGGAGAAGTGAGAAGCTGCAGCACAAGGACTTGGAGGGAATTGGGGTCTGATTCACACCAGGTGAGGCTGTGGTGGGGATGGGATTTTGAGACACTTTAGGAAATTGGCCACAATGAGAGTATGGGGTGGTCCTCAATTTGTAGAGCTGTACTTCCAGCCTTCACATGTTATTTTTTAGGGACTTACAAAGCTACTGGAAAATGACAGGGAGAAACAATAGATAGGATGTGGGGAAGAAGGGGGAAAGAGAGGGTGGAAGGTGAGATTCCAGGGAGTGGGAAACATCCTCTTTTGTGGGGATAGGAAAAAAGAGAAGAAGAGGAGGCACAGGTGCAGCATCAGCAACCACAATGTCGCACCTGTCAGAGAGAAACCATCCTCTTATGTTTGCATATGCACATTTCTGCATCTGCTAATGAACCTCTTTTTTCTTCCTCATTTCTAGAGACAGAAGATTGTTAATTCTTGAAGTCTGTTCTTACCTACTCTTTCCTGGCTGTCCAGTGTGCATTTTCTAATATGCTTTTGTTTAGGAAGTTTAGTTTCCTGCTACACAGCAGAAATATCTGTGTTAAATCTACCCTATAAAGGAGCCAAAAATGTGAAAAGTGCTCTGGAAGCAGAAAAGAAATAGTTATGAGGAAGGAAAGGAGACACTACAGGAAAACTCATTTGCTGAGAAATGCAGCTTATGTCTTATCAACTTAATTCCAGATAAGTCTTCATTTTGCTGTGAAGACAGATGTGATAAATATGTTAATGGCAGATTTCGATAGCTCAGTTTGTAGAACTGCAAAGCCAGATGGAAGTGATAATTTTTCTTTCGTTTTAATTTTGAAATAAAAAGCAAGAAAGCAAGAAAGTTCTCGGTATCTTAACACTGTAATGACTTTTGAAAGGATAATGGACCTTAGCACAAAATGACGATTAACTATCATGCCCTGATGCTCCCATTTTATTACATTCCAGTTTCCTTGGCTGGAATTTTCTCAGCTTTCTTGTCAGAGATGAGCAGATTACTGCTTGTGACTGACTTTTCTGGTTCCACATTCATGAAGTTATTTTGCAGCTATCCAGCTGGTGGATATTTTACTGATTCTACTTTGCTCAGGTTAGATACATGACTAAACAGACCATTGATTATGACATTGGGTAGATCTATCCTCTCTTACTCCTTATCAGGAGTGAAATACTGCCTTTTTCATCTCTTAAGCAGTGCCCTTATGGTCCTAGGAGTACAAGGCTAAATTGTGGTTTTCCATGCATTAAGAATGTATTTAGCAATATTTGGTGTGGATCCTTTGTTTGAATTTAATATAAAACCATTGAGGAACATAATTAACATCTTCTTAAATGTGTAGGATATTTACTGTTTGAAACCGATAGGCAAAAAGAAAGCTAGAAAATGTTTGCTGCTTGAATCCTCTTGAAGGGGAGGAAACAGTAGGTTTCTGAGCAGGAGAAAACGGAAATTTTAGAAAACTATTTTCAAGGAAGTTACTAAGTGAAAACTTGGTTTGCCATATTTGCACTGGTGTTTCTAATGTGTGGAAAAAACAGATGCATCTGGGTTGTTCATTTTATATGAATTTTCATTTCAAGAAAGTGAGGTCCTGACTGAGCACTCCAACAGGAATTTCTAACTCTCTCCAGGAACGACCTGGCAAGAGGGTGAGATGTTCCATTCTCAAATCAGTAGCATTAACTTCTAGGGTTTTATTAGGTCATTCTCACTTTCTAGATAAGCTCACAAATCAGAGACTGAATGACCATTTAATTCTACATGTCAGTTAAAACCCCCTCTGAAATTTATTCCAATGATTCTAGCAAAAAGAATGTAGATTTCTGGTGAATTTTATAATACATTTTACCATGAGACAAAGGATACAAGATGTTATGTCATTCCTGTCCTCAGCTGGAGGTGCTTGTGGGTAGAGGTACTGGCTATTGGATAAATATCTGCTATCGGCTACTAATACTAGATAGATATCTGCTCTGTGAAGTACAAGATTATTTTCATCAATCAGTACATTTTTTTTTTCATTTGTTTAGTTTATACCCATTTTCTTGGGGTTTTTCTTTTTAAATTCAGTTAGCAAGTAATACAAAATTGCAAACATATGTGGTCTGGATGTTTCTTACACAAACAAAATGTTCATATGAGAGGGAAAGGGAAATGCTGCGCTGTGGAGGGGAGAGGAGAGATCCCAGGTTCTGGAAGTGAGAATTCATCTGCTGTCCCTGGGCTTTGCTGAACTGCACAGAAGTCCATGTCTCTGCAGCGTTGCACCTTGCACACAAGCAGAGGCAGCTCTCACACTCATTTGAGGTTCCAGTCCATGCTGGATGCCAATCTCATACAATCCAGTGACTCACATGACCAAAAGTATGCAGTGAAGCATGCACTCCTGGGCCCAGAGTTTCCTTACCAAGGTCAGGGAACAGCAGGAAGAGACAGCTGGAGCCTCTCTGCCCACAGCCTTGCTGCGAGCTGAGGCGATCAAAGCGCAAGCTAAAGGTGACCCATGCTTGCAGATAATCCTCAGGTATTGGAAAAAAACAGACAGATCCTAGTCTTCTGTGGACCCATGCAGCAGCAGCATTTTCTCCTGGAGCTCCAAACCAAGCAGAGCCTCCCAACTGCTGTGCAAGGAAACCATTCAGCACTCTCCAGAAAGCAGCCAGAGCTCCCCAAGCACCAGGCAGGGAGCTGCCTGCAGGAGGAGCGTGGCAACTCATAGAGCACTAAGACTTATCCCAGGCAGCCACCTTGTCAGGCTTAAGTTCAGCTCATTAGGGCGCTCATCTGTTGTTTATGCAAATAAAGCCTATGCATAGTCACAAAATATGCAAAGATGGCTATTTATCAGTTTGGCACAGTTTCTGACTTCCTGAATCCTCAGACTTTCCTGATACACTTAAAAAAGAAAATAGAATCTCCCCTAGCACTGCAGAGGGGACAAAGCAGAGCCTAGCTGCTACAATCCACATCTTCTCAGAGGACTCATGGTCCTCAGGATAGAAAAGATGATGCATTCTGTGTGACTTTAAACACAATATGTTACAGCTCAGGATGTTTAATCTAGCAAATAAGGGATCTCTACTTGTTTCGCCTTCCCAGGGGAGGAGATTTTCAATATGCATAACTCCAAGCATTCTGACTGCAGTTTGTTATTTGTTTATAACGGGCACTTGTCCTCCCAAAAATTAAAAAGGGTCTTCTGAAACAGTGTTTAAATTATCTCCTTTGTCTGGACAGCTACAGTCTAAGGTTGCTTTCACTCAGGAATGTGCAAAAGAACCTCAGCTCAGCTTCTGTCCTTACTGCTCTCTTCTCACTTAGGAAAATATTATCTTCTGCATGAGCCTGATCTGGAGTCAGCATCCACTTGTTTTTCTGCACACAGAGACATCAGTAACTGCAGGAGGTTTGAATCCTCCTGACAAGGGTACAGATCAACCAGAAAAACAGCTTTAGGGAATTTTCACCCAGTTCTTTACCCCGGCCAGTACCAGGGTGACTGCTTGCCTGTTAGCTCCATGGACAAGCTTCTCATGTATCCTTCCTTGCACAACAGGATATCTTATTTAAGCTGCTTAATGTTCATTGTAAAAATTAGAAGAAAAGACATTTCCATAGTAAAGACAGGAGAAAATGACAGATATTTTTGTAGTACACTTATCTTAGGGAGCCACCTTATCCATTTAATTCTTCTATAGACTGATGTAACCATCTCCCAGGATCTGTGTGGAGCTTTTGACCTGCATGTAGTCTTGGAATTGGGAAATGAGAGGAGGAACACCTCCAGTAGACAAAGGGAAGTACTCACAAATGCTGCGCTTTCAGAGTGGCTACAATTCAACTTTAGTTTCATACCAACACACAAAAAAAGAACTTCCTCTAAATCCCCCAATATATAATTACATGAATTACATTGTATTTAAAGCATAGCAATCACAACACAGGGTGCTCAGTCCACCCAGACATCAGGAGGATGATCTCATCAGGGAAGAGAATAGTAAGTGCAAAACCAAGAAAACTCATTGGATCAGATAAAGAGCCTAATAAATGAAGGAAAGAGGGAAAACAAAACAAAACAATACAAAACAAAACCCAAGGCAAAGGCACAGGCAAAGGCAGTCACTCACCACCTCCCACAAGCAAACTTCTGTCTGATCGGTCTCTGAGTTATGGCTGCTTTCCTAGGCAAATCACCCTCTCAGTTTTTATTGCTGAACACGGTATTATGTGTCATGGAATATCCCTTTGGTCAGCTGGGGTCAACTCCTCATCTGTGTCCTCTCCCAACCTCTTGCCCAACCCCAGCCAAATTCCTTAAGGAAGTCTGGGAAATCAAGAAGGCCTTGATGCTGTGGTTAAAATAGCCAAAAAGATTGGTGTGTTATCAACCTTGATTAAATCAAAAATCAAAAAAATACTTTACAGACTGGTGTGAAGAAAATCAGCTCCACCACAGCCAAACCCAACACAAAGATTAATGAACAAATGCATTGTCTTAGTTAAACATGAAGAAAATTGTCCTAGAATGGGAAACTTCTTTTTCAACATCAAGTTCTATTCTAAAAGAACTGTGTTGTTTTTGTTTGTTTCTTTGGTTGGTTAGTGGGTTTTGTTTTGTTTTGTTTTAATTCCAAACCTAATTCCCACTTGAGTGAGTGCAAAACAATGAATTCAAAAATTTCAATACAACCTGTCTCTCTGTGAACTTAATTCTGCAATTTCCAGCTGAGCAAAATTATCTTTACATCATGAAAACATATGCTTCCCCTTAATAAAGATTTAAATACAGGCACTTCAAATCTCTCCCTTCACTTTTACAACGGTGCAGTAAAGGATTATCCATGCAAAATTATACAGCCAAGACTTCTGCTGTGAGTCGGCATGGTTCCATTGTTTTTCATGGATCAATTAACACACACTCGAGATTTTAGCCATTCCTGCCTGTAATGGCTAATTTGCCTATTACAGGGAGCTGAGAGCCATCTGTGTACATGCCATAAGGGTACAACAGTGAAACGAAGAGTTTAAACCCACAGAACATGACCTGTGGTTGTAAGACATTCAAAGACAAGACAGGATACCTTACCTTTGGAGCCTGTAGTACATCAGACACACCTTGCTGAGCCACTGCAAAACCAGGTGGTGCTGCTGTTGTTGGCTTTTTGGGAGGCCTGGGTGGTGGATGAAGGGTTAGGTTTTCGTATCTTCGCAACATATAGTACTCCTCTTCGCTGACCTCTTCCACTGTTGTCTTAGTCACAGGTGGTACAACTGTCTGGACCTCTTTGCTGAGCAAATGCACCAACACGTTTAAGCGATACACAGGAATCTCCCAGCTCTCCACTGGGCTGCTGGCACTACTGATCAGCAAGTAAGAGTCTGTGATTTCTTCTTCAAACTGCAGACCAGGCACAGCAGCCAAGACATCTTTCTCGATGGAAAGGTCCCTCACGGACACTTTGACATTAAAAGGCAAATGGAATTCTTTGCAAATCTCAGAAAGGTGGTACTGTTTCTTGTCATGAATCACTTCCACAAAGCCACCTTCCATGTACATAGGGAGGAGCACTTTTTTATACGAATCACTTAGTATTTGCTCACAAGCTAAAACGTCTGTGAGTTTCTTTCTTCCCTCATAAAGAACTTCACTAGTCTGGCATTGCTGAACTAGAAATTGATCTCCAACTGAAACAGAAAAAAGCTCTTTATGAGGGGAAGTAAAGGCTTTAGTTGCTACAACATGAAGACGTTCTTTTTCACTTCTCGCTATCCCTAAGTCATAGGCAGTTGGAAACTCCCGAGGTCTTCTCTTGAACTTTCCTTTGTAGCTCATAGGGATTAAATAATGTCTTCTAGAGGGATCACTTTTCGTCTCAGAGGCTAGGACTCTTGCTGCCTGGTACTTTTTGTAGATGACAATCTCTTTCCCTGTAGACAGTAAGTTATAAGGATTTTGGCTTCCTGAGGGCCCTTCCATTATCTCAGCAACCATAGGAAATTCTTTGCTTGTTCTCTCAAATATGTCTTCCAAAGAAAGTGGCTGAAGGAAAAAGCTAGTATCATAACAATCTGTTACATCCTTGACCTCGACATCCAGATCTGAGAGGATATGAACTATGTCCTTTCTAGCTGAAAAGAAAAAGAAATATATTGGGTTTTGTTTTCAAATTGACATTGAAATAAAACGCACGTCCTGTTGGCCAGATACTAAAAGTACCTTCCTTGAGGTGTGCGTGTCTGTGTGTAAATGTGCACCACTAACAGGGCCAGCCGAAGTCTAATTGTTGTAATTTGAGAGGTGTGGTTATCAGATTTGCATGAGGCCACACAAATGAAGAGAGAGAATAAGGTGTGCAAGTGAGCACAAAGTTAAAGAAAAGTCTAGTTCACTATTTTCCCCGCAGCACCTTCAAGTTTAATCAGTTGTTTATCATCTCAAACGCTTGGGTGCAAGCTGTATTTTTATTCTTTTATTTCATAGTATCTTAGGGTTTCTCTAAAGAAATGAGTGGGGAAATATTTTTAATAAATAACGCTTGGATTCAGTAACGACATGTTGCTGCTATGGTTAGACTGGGAGGAAGAAGATATTTTGAGATATATAAGAATAATTAAAACATCTGTAATTATTAGGAAATAATATTACTTAACAAAATGGCAAAGCATTTGTATAACTAAGAGTAAGTTATTTTTATGAATTAAGACATTTTAATATTATGTTCCTCTCTGGAACTGTTGCACCTTTTTCTGCATCACCTGATTTTATTCACTATCAGAACTGAACTATTGAATTTAACAACTTGACAGGGAGCAACAGCTCTTTTACCACAGCTGAGCTTGTAAAATTTTGAATGCAAAACTTCCAAGAACAAAGATGACTATGTAATTAAGGCTCGTTTATGAATTTGGCTCCAAGTCAGTGACACTACAGATCGCTGACCAAGGCAGTAAAATTTAACAAGCAAATAATATTTAATGACTCTCTTCAATAAGACTTGCATAGACCTACACAAAGGGATAGTATATTCTGGATTCACACTTCCTTGTAGCAGGACATACCAATATTTTATACTGAAAAGTTGGTATCAGATTTATTTTATATGACAGAGTTCTATAACAGTGATTCAGGGTCTGTTTGCTCCAATTCTGTTTTTGTCACATTGACACCTTGGGGTGATAAACATCCTAAGCATCACAAGGGAAAGACAACAAAGCAAAATGACTGGTGAAAATGAAAATTTCTATGAGCATTTGCATGAGTTCCACATAAATAGCTTGTTCATTATTAATAATGAGAAGTATAGAGGATTCCTGCTCATGGCCTGTGAAAATGTAATCAGTTATCCCAGTTATCAGGACTCTTCTTTTTATAGTAGATAGTATTTCTCATACCTTATCTTGTGTCTATTTATAGTTCTCCTAAAAATGGTGAAAATCCATTTTTCATGGTCCACAAGAAAGCAGTTATTCATGTACCATGAAACCTACTTTTCAAGTTTGTATTGAATAGTTATTTAGGACATATGCAATGCATCTTAAATGTTGAGAACACCATGAAACTTAAAATAAAAACAACAAATACAATCCTTAATGGAAAAACTGGTTGGAAGACAAGTGAATACCAAATGTTTTTGAATCTTCTGAAGGTTTTCAGAGACATTAAATTCCTATTGATTCTGCACATATATCTAAGTGAATATGGCAATACACCTGAGTTAATCGAGCTTCAGGAGATGAGCTAGATCCCTGAATCTAGCTAGAATTAGAACAGAGTACTTTATCTTGTGAAGTTATATTTTCCAAACTCACACATTAAATCACATAGCAGGCACAGCTGAATGTCTTATGATAAGCATATAACAACTATGGTATATTGTGTTAACGGCCTCTGCCTATTTTTATTTCTTTCTCTTTTTTCCATTTTCTTACATAATTCAACAGAGAAATGCTCAATTGTGAAAAGATTTCCCGCTTAATATCCTAATGAATGGCATATTTATTTTAGGATTCAATGGCTGTGGAGCACACTGGTTTGCTTCTAGTAAATGCAACAAGCTGCAAAACTTTCCCAAAAGCTGAGCTACTATCCTGCAATCAGAACCCAGCTGTATCAACGTTTTGGTGGAACAACTAGAACAACTAGTGCCACAGATTTTTTTGATTTTCTAAAAATAAAAACTCAGAGTGCAAACTCTTAAAGATATTGGTTTTCTCATTTTTCTGTTTCCTCAAACCTATAGGTTTCAGAAATTGTCCATGATATTTTGTGTTTATATTCAGTTGATATTTGTTTTTGCAACAGAATAAAATGGTATGATTTTCCTTTCTGTGACCTCCTCATTCTGAAAAGTAATTAAGTGTATTGCAACATGTATGTCCCTATTCTTTTCCAACCTCCTAGACACAGCCATAAGTGATCAAGTGGCTTCTCCATGGCCGAAGTCTAAGACACAAAGAAGGAGGATCTGGGAACTGAACAGAAGTCCTAAGCTCAACCTTTTTACTATGCAATATAGTAAAGTAGTGAAGATTTAACTGTAGTGATCAACAAAATAGGAACAGAAAAAAACACAAGGTATTAATCTGAACTAACAGATGATAAAGAAATACTAAAGGAAACATTATTTTTATCTTTCTTCCTCTTGAAACTAATATTAGTGGCAAATATGGATAAGGAATTTTTAACAAACTGAGTCTTTCATGGCTATTTTGAGAAAATGTTGTGTATTTAAGAGTACTTTTGTACCTTGCTACACTAAGTTTAATAGAACACTGATTTTAATAACTACTTACATTTCATTACTGCCTGCACATCGTAGACAGGCATGAGACTCAAACAGCCATCAAAATTCTCAGGAAGTGGATTAGAGGAGTCCCACGTATGTAAAGAATTGGAAAGTTTAACAATCCGGTTTCTACCCTTAGGGATTTTCCATTCTGCAACCTCTTTTAGGGTGTATATCTGGTTGTCTTCACACTCGTAGAATTCTCCTTCTTGCGAAAAGGGCAAAGTAAAGGAATGAGACTGGTTATTTCTGACCACGACACAGTTCACAGCCATGGTTCCATGGACCTCCTCCACTGAGTTGAAGGTGATCTGTTCATCAAGTTTGATAGTGAAGTTTGTCAATTTTATATCCTTGGTGCTGTAGAAACAAGGATGGCCAAACCTTGTTGGCCCAATAGAGACTTTTCTTGCAATTTCTTCAATGCTGACATATGGAGTCTTATCTGCCACAATCTTATAAAGACCTAAGAACAGAAAACTTGCATTATGAAAAGGGAAATGCACAAAGCAAGTCATGCCAAATTTTAGACTGTGAATGTTATAAAAATGGGGAGCAAACCACATCAAATAGCTCATTTGCTGGAAATATGACTCTATAGATGTAATATCAGCTGCACGGTACATTGTGTAGGCAGCTGGAACTAACCCTTTCTGCCATGTATCTAATTTCTGACACCTAGCATTCTTAGTCCACAGTAAAATTTTCTTTGCCACAGAAAAAAGAAACAGTATCCTAAATTCCTATCTGTCCTCTCAGAAAACCAGCCTTTGAGAGCTAAATGCAGATGTGGTACGAGGAAGCATGACATTAATGTGATCAGTTCATGCAGGATAAGTTTCCTGTCTAAACATCAGTGCTACGTAACCTTCCACACACAGACTGGGAATTCCTAGACCAAGTGTGTTTAAAGATACATCCCAAATTAAAGAGTAGCACCTACAGATAAGAAAGAGCAAATAGATTTTAACGTATCTGATAGCCGAGTCCACCAGCTGGATTAATTCAAATTCTGGGTGTTGTAGCACTCCAGCCATTACGAGGCAATTAAAATGCTGAAGTTCTGCAAGGCAGAAGCTGTATCTGAGCTTCCCTATCTCCTAGGGACATTATTACTTCATGTTAATCACGCCCTTTGGATCTGTCTCATTAGGAGTTTCCATTGCAAGAAAAATGTGAAATAAATTCTATATTTGCGTGAGGGTTTTCATAAAGGAAGATGAACTGGAGGGTTGAGAGGACTAAAAAGCAGATCTTAGCTGAACTGTGTGATTCAGCTGTCTTCTTCACAAGGTGTGGCAGCATTGTGCATGCTTCCTTATGGAACTGCAGGGCAGCTTCCTGAGACAAACATTGGCAAAGATTTGTTTTGGAGTGAATATAACTGAGAATTGAGGTTATTTCTAGGCCAAGTGTGCTAGCCACAAATAAGCCAATAGCTACAGCTACAGTGACAAAGAAGCCAAGCTCCCTGGGAGATACTGCACCTTTTCTCCCTTTGTCTGCCAAAGCCAACCAGCAAAAATCCTACAGCCTCGCTCCTCCTCACTATTGACTCCTCTGGACCACAGAGAGGGCACTCTCATTTCGGCTGTTAAGGAGGAAGCATGGGATGGGGAATCAAGGAACCTGGTTACCTGTTGGTAACACTTATAAGACAGCTTCAAATCCCATGAGCAGTTTAAACCATGTCTGCAAGGTTTTAAATGTCCTACCCAACTGTCCCCAACCAAGTGCAGGATGTCCCAGCAGATGCCTAGATCTCAGTAAGATGGGAGGCTGTCAGAACACACAGTTGCTGTTGGATCCTGGGAAGACACTCATTTCCTTCATTAGACCTCAGGGGATAATGCTTCTCTTAAAAATAAGCAAAGTGCTTATTCTCTTCCACACCTTCTCCCTTACTGACTTTCATTACTGACCATAATCAACACAACTGAGGGCTCTGCATGGTATCAGTGTGTCCCTAAGATTGTATTTCTTTAAAAGGATGCATCAAATAATAACTTTTATCACAAGAGCCTTTATATATACATTTTTTTTTAATTTTTTTTTTTTTTTGTGGGGGGCTTCTGGCTACAGGATTGCTGTGATTCTGGCTTTAGAGTAACTAAACCCGTTACTTTCACTTTGTAACTTTAGCACCACTCTTGTTAAAAGAGACTTAATTAAGATTCTGTCTGTTGAGTAGCTTTTAACTGAATTAATCTCCAGATTGGGCATGTTTGGTTCTGGGTGTCCCATGTGGCCACTAGTAACTCTGGGAACTAACATCTCTGAGGGCTTGTCAGCAGCCTAAGCAGTAATAGCCTATTTGATCTGCTGCAGAAATAGTCACCAGTTGTGCCAATGTCACTTCTTTCTGCAGTTCTGTGCCTTCACAATTGTCTGTGTGACAGCCAGCTTTTCCTGCATAAAATCTTTACCTTTGTGTCAATGCATTCTCTACATGTATGTCCTCACTGCAGGAAAACCTGCAGGAAATCCTCCAGGCTTTTTCCTGGGCTGCAAGGAGGGCACATGTATGAATGTACAAAGCACAACTTCAACACACATTTCTTTCCCACTGATATTCATAATGTTTCTCACTGCCATTTTTAACACAATTATTACTGAGGAAGTTGTCTACCACAGTCCTAATCACCACTGGAGCATGTCAGTGCAGATCAACACAAACAGGTTCTTCAGCATTTAGAAAGCATCGCTGTGACAAGGCACCAGTGCCAAACTGAAACTGTGGAAAAGAAAAACAGTGTTCTAGTATCATGCTTTGCACAGGAAAGGTATCAGCTCCTGGCAGTGTTGGGAGAAAGCAAATAGGAATATTGTTCATTAAAAAGGATATTCAAAACACTTACGATGAGTCCCAAAGGCAGTAACTATGCTTACGCCTCCGTGATACAGGAGCAAGTGCATGCACCCCACAGACCCCCTCGAGTTGCATTGAAAATCCTCCATAAACTGCGCTAGAAACCACTTCCAGTTGAAAATATTTGCCAAGGTACAGGCATGAGATACATTCTTCTCTTCTATGAGTTTGACAATAGTCTCAGGCTACTAGTTTTGCTGTGTCTACAAAGTTATTTAGAAGGCAACAGTTTCAGCAGCAAACCGATGAACATCCCAGGTTGGAAAGCAGGTGTCATATGGAAGCATAATTATCAGATTTTGTACAAAACTAGACACCTGATTATCCCCTTGGCCAGGGCAGACTGGCTTTGTCAAGGATGGGAGCAGAAAAATGTTTGGCTTCTATTCTGCTGGTTTTCTTAATTCTGGTGACAGAATGCTTGCTTAGGCAGGAGAAGAGCCATGTGGCCTTGCATACTTAGCTTCTGCATTGATAAGACTCCTGACATGAGGGCACCTAACAGCTATCTCTGAGTGGCTATGAACATGCAAAGTTCCATATGTTTCTCTCTATACTGAACATAGGTAAATATATAAAAGTCTATTTTGTTATGTTGGATGGAAGTCTCTGCCATATTCTGCCATGGTATCCTCTCATGAATTCTCTCCTTGATACTGTATATATGTAAAAACAAAACAAAACAAAAAACCCACAAAATCAGCAAACAATATTATCTGGAACAATTCAGATTCTTATTAAAATGACCATGAATCAAATTGCAAAAACAAATGTTTTCCAAATCTAAGATAACAAGGAAACCTCCAGGAGGAGGAGACATATGGCAAGTTTGAGATGCTAAAATTTGGACATTTTGAGGTCAAACAAAAATATTTTTGTACTTTTTCATAAACCACAAAACGATTGAATCAAATTCACTTAGACTTTCCCAAGAGATCTTGGTGGACTGTAAGGGGGAAAGACAGATGGAAATAACAAAATTGGGAAAAAGTCCATCTGGTTTATCAAGATCCGACATTATTGTTCCTATAGATATACTTTCTAGATGCAATCTGGTCTACAACCAAACTGTACTGCTGTCCAATGGCTTGGGGGAAAATAAAACAGTCATACAAGAAGAACTATACACATATATAATAATACTGCAGGAAAGTATAACCATTCCTCTCCATGAATCCTCTGTACTAGTGATATTTCACTAGGTGAAGTGTCTGCCTTGACATAATACAAAGATTAGTAAGACCCAAACATCATCAGCCCATCTTTTCAAGGAGTTTTACTAATTGCTGTACAAGTTGAGACAGAGACAGTTTGAGGATCTGAGAAAATTATTTCACTGGTATGAGAGAGAAAACATAGCCAGAGGACCACAAGACTGAATGTGCTATGGGAAAGCATGTTTTGATAGAAGGATATTTTTACCACCTTTTTACAGAACAGTATATGCAGCTCTCTCTTACTGGCTGTAGTGTAAAATGTACCACCCTGGGGCTTTATCACCTTTCTATTTTCAGTCTTAATTAGAGTCCTGAAGGAAAGGAGTTTTTTACTCTCTTTCCCCCACAGAAAGCTGAGAAAACTAATAGTTAAGCTTGCCTACTAGAGTAGCAAGCAGCCTTCAAGAAAAAAAGAAGAACAGAGCAAACCATCTGTCCCAGACTAGCAGTTTCTGTTCTCCAAGTAAGGCAAGAGATTGGGAAGAGCACAGTTTCTGCCTGCTGTGGAGATGACTTAATTGCTATTCCTCTTTCCCACACCTCCAAAAACCACTCTCTACCTCTTCTGCTTCAGCATCCTCCTCCCCTCATCCTGTCCCAAAAGCCAGCTCTCCCTCACCTAATATTAAGATGAGCCTTTTAATGCCTAACCCCTGTTCTGCCACGGATGTGTTGTGTGGTCACTGACAAGTCTCCTGTCTTTTGACTTGCAGATGAGTACTCAAAGGGGCAGTCATGCTCAGCCGTGTACCTGTCAGACCATGTAGGAATGAGCAGCAGCAACAGCCAGGGACCTCATGAGAACAGGGGCAGTCCAGTAATGTTTTTGCAGAAGAAGGCATACAACAGAATGAAATGTAATCATTTGTGCTGGCAAACAGTTCAGCCGTTGTACAAATTACCTGTCTGCTAATTTGTTAGTAGGGAAAATTGTAGTTCAAAATGTGGTTAGATGTAGCCATTGAAGTGTCTAGAGTAACAGCAGACTTCTATTTTTTTTACCCACTGTATGAGCACAGAAAGAATAGCCTGGCCCTCTGAGGCATGAAAAAAAGAACAAATTAGAATGAGGATAAAACAAAATAACACAGATAGCGAACTTGTGGTTGCAGCGGTTTCAGTAATGCAAAGGGCAGATTAGGCCTTTATCAAGGATCTGATTTTCCAGAGCAGAAAAAAAAGGAGCTCTGAAAACTGCAAAAACGCTCAGAAAGACAAAGAGTAAGGCTTGTTTAAAGCCAGTGTTCTTCACTCTCAGAGCTGCTATCCCCAGAGTAACCTAAATAGTAGCATTGCTCATTTGTGCCAGCATGCACACAGTGAAAGGATACACGAGCCCATGGCATGCAAAAGAACTCATGTCAAAGGAAATGGAAAAGAGCATCAAAGCAAAAGATTTCTTTGCATCAACACTGGCAAGAGAGCCCTGTACATACAATGTAAATACAGGGTCAGCCTCCTGGAGACCTGTGGATATTTTTATTGAATTAAGTCAAAGGCAGCGTGAAAAAGATCATCTGCAATTCAGTTCTGTGCTTTGTTCAGGAGACAGGGGCAAGCCATGTTTCATGCACAATGTTTCAGTTAGAGCTCAGCACGTGTATGTCATAAAGTGAAAAGGAAAAAGGTCAAGAAAGAGCAAGAGACTGGGAAATCTTGACTCTGCAGAGCAGAATCATTCGTCAGCTAAGGACTAAATTAGAGAAATGACAAATTTACCTCTTGCCAAATAGCTCTTGAATACATAAGAGTACATATACAGAGAAAAACAGGAAAGAGGTGCTCCCTGTTGGGCTAATAAGAAGTGTCATTATGCCCCTCTTCAGTGCTGCTGTTCAGTAATACCCATCATGTGGAGGATAATAATGACAAATTTCAGCAAAATGAACTCTGAATTTATTTTTCAAGTGAAATAACCCAGTTTTCTAGAACACTGGTTGGGAGAGTTCATAACTATGTATGAAAATTGTAGTGATTAGATCGAATTTGAAAACGTGCTCAGTAGGGCAACAGCATCCAAATGCCAAGTTGTAAAACTGATCACTTGAATGCAAATAAATCCCGATTCACCAGGTTCAAGTATTTGAAATCACAAATCTATCTGTTCTGACAATCAGGACTTTCAACATTAATAAATTTGGAATTACTTTTATCACTCTGTTGTGTTGGATATTTTAGGATCTAAATGTTCAACCTGATCTGCCAATCAAGATTTAGAATATATTTCTATCAGTGTGTGTATTTTAGAGATAGAAGAAATTTTAATAATATCAGAGAAACTTGGATTACAAGAAAAATACAAAGTATCTCGAGAGTTCGCAGGAGAGTCGTATTTCAATATCTCTAGATAGCCACAGATAATTAAAAGGTCTTTGATCTCTGTCTGGGCCTACTAGTGCTTGAAAATGGTATTCTAAAAAAGTCTTTTAATAGGTGGTCATAGAAACCATTCTGATTCACATGATAAGAAAAATGTGAAGGTAAATTGAGGAATTACTGTGGGGGGAAAAGTTATATATATACACTATTTCAGAAAGAAATCTGTATTTTAGAGATGGCAAATAAAGGCATAGCAGAAGATATTTTTCTGTAGAATTCAGATGAAACATTTCATTCTCATGGACTTTCACATTTTATTTGTTTCAAGAAGTGTGTCTTGTCTCCCTCTGCAGAAAAAGCACATCCCAGCGTGGATACTGGCATGACCTAAACCCTATACATGCACATGCACACACTCTGTCATACTCAGCAAGACTTTAGAAGAGCATCAATGAGGTTATTAAGTCAAGCACTCAAACACTAGAAAACCCTCATATTATGTTCCCCATGCAGTTTAATTTCCCATGTGCTTTCAGTAAAATACAGTGCTAATTAAATATTTAGGGCGCTTTTTTTTTTTTTTTTTTTTTTTTTGTACAAAACTGTAGCCTCATTCAGTCCATTAGCTGGACTGGTGGCCAAAGTGAGTCCTGGGCACAATCTCAGACTCTTGAAGTCTGTTGTGTTCTCTATGTGCTTTGTACCAGTGTTTCTTTTCTCCAGGTGTCCCACAACTTCTCCCACAGACTCCATCCCACTCCCACTGCCCTCCTCATACAGTTTTCCAGCTTGCTCATCTTCTCTCCCCAAGGGGTTCCCATTACCTCTGCTGCCTGCAAGATTCCCAGCACAGGAAATACCCTACTTGCAAATTTGTGGGTGGGGTGTTCCTGTGCTACTGAGACCAGCTCCACCTGCTCCAGTCTGATCTTTGCATGAAAAGTCTTCATCCTTCTGTCCTGCTCTGAGGTCAAAATTTTTCTACCATTTTCCTAACATTGTTTGCCTCCTCCACTTCTCACACATGGGATACCCACATGGGATACACACTTCTCCCTCTGTGCTTTATTCACTTCCCTGTTCAACGCTGCTGGGCCCTAACACTAGAGGAAGTGAGAGGAGAGCAAAATTCAAAAATTAATAAATATGATGCATGATGAACTAGTACTGATTTCAGTACTTGGCCAGCTCTCCTCAACAAGGCAACATGAAGAGGAGAAGATATGGTTCAAGTAACAAGTCAGTACCACATGCCAAATTTCAAGTGCATTGTGCAAAATATGAATATATTTGGATTTCTCTGTAGAACAGTTAAAGAGGTTTTTTAAGCAGAAAACCACATCCATTACCCTCTAGTCCTATTTCCAAGCATGGAGCAGCCACTCTGGCCACCATAGCTAAAACAGAGCATTAAAATAAATCAGTATTGAAAACAAAGTATTGAAAATATTTTGTACCCAAAATAATAAAACACAGAGGTAGTAATAGTAAATAAATCATAGTTTGAGAACACAACAAGGAAGATTTCAGCTCAGACCAGGTTTGGCAAAGTCATAAGTAAATGAAAAGAAGATTTTTTTGTTGTAATTCTTACCCCAAGGGACTCCAAGTGTAAAAAGCATTACCACAAAACTTTATAATATTAATCATTTCTATCCAGGTTTGAGAAAGGACTGTAAGAGTTGAAATTTAAAAATTAGTTGACTGTGTCTTGTATCATCTGATAAAACCGTATTCTTGACAGCTGAGTTGTAACCTCAAATATCAATCACGACAGCAAATCAATAAAATCAACAAAGGTGATTACTCAGGGCTATAATTCCTCAAAAACATGTATGCATGAAATACTATACCAGGAAAATTTAGTGGTAATTCCACTTTGTCTGAAAACTGGCTGACTTCATTATTTTCACAGATACTTGCTATGAGCTTATTAATTTTGAAGCCAATAACTTTAATGACTTCTCCTGTTGACAGGGAGCATTCATTTCCAAACATCTCATAGACGGAGCCTGAAAAGAAATACAAAAGGAAAGAAAAGCATTATTTAGCTTTTTCTCACTTTGTCAAGTGTCTTTACCTCTTTGAGTGAAAACAAAAATAATGCTTAAATTATATGAATAATACTTACCTTGTGATAATTAACCAAACTTTCTTTTACTTCCTCAGGGTCATGAGAAAAACCATCTTGTGACTTCAGTGACCAATCAGCTCTATGTGTACATGGTTCTTAAATGCATTCAAAGGAGTACAAGGTCTGAAGAACCTACATTTCCAAATTATTAGCCCAAAAGAGGTAGAGGCAGAGCATTGGATTACCAGTTTGTCAGGAGCTGTCTCCTGAAACGAGCAGGCAGTGAAGCTCAAGCACTAAAGGTGCCTCTGCACAGCACAGGGCAAAGCATTTCCCATAGGAAACAACAAACTACAGTAGGAGACAAAAACCCACAAACCCTTGAAGGTGCCCAGGGAGAGGATAGGGGACATCCAAGTGCAACCAGCATTTGAGCTTCCTGTGGTAACAGAACACCTGAAGAAAGTACAAGAAATTGGAAAACTGGCAAATTAACAATGGCAATCCCTGTCCCATGTTCAAATGAGCATTCTGATTCTGATCTGGCTGCAAAAAAATTCCTTTTCTGTCTGTCATGTTCAGAACTTTGAGAAAAGGAACAAAGCAATCCAGCCATGTGTTTCAGCACTTCCTCAGCAAAACCTGGAACTGTATCTTGTCCTGCCAAAACCAGTCCTCCCTTCTCCTTTCTAGTTGTGGATGACCTTTACTGTTTCAAAAGCAGGTGCTCAGGGAGAAAAATAAAGTAAAACAAAATCAAAAGCCAAGTGTCTTGGGTTATGTAACCAAAAAAAAGTGTTTATTCTATTTTCCATCTGTTGAAACTTGTTGGGAGATGTTTTCTTTATCTTGTGTATAACCCATTCCTCATAACTCCAAGGGGGACGGGGTGGGTGCCTTCTGCTAATGGGCCAGCTGTTAAAACCAGGTGGGACAATGTTCTTTATCTCTTCCATGACCCATCCTCCATCCCTGGGGGATATCTTCTGTTAATGGGCCATTAAGACTCACCACATGACTGATAACATTCCATCATCCCATTGTGAGATGTTCCACGCAGTGAGGGGAGCCAACCATTCCTACTTAGATGAAAACTTAGAGTCAGGAACACCAGATATTCCTGTTTTCCACTGGATTCCAGAGGAAGAGGTTCCAGAGGAACCCATCTCACCACCACTGGACCCTTTCTACAGGGTCATCTCTACTCCAACAGAACTATATCAGTTTCTCTGGGAGGATTTATTTGGAGTGCTTCCAACACCCTGACCAACAGAGTGTCAGGTCGTATTTCTCACTCTGTCAGGGTTTCTAGGACTTTTGCTTGTTTGTTTGCTTGGTTTTTTGTACTACTACATTTGTATTTTTAATATTCCTAGTAAATAATTGTTATTCCCAAATCTTTGCCTGAAAGCCCTTAATTGCAAAATTATAATAATTTGGAGGGAGGGGGGTTTACATTCTCCATTCCGAGGGAAACTCCAGCTTTTCCTGGCAGACACCTATCTTCCTAAACCAAGACTCCAAGTTATGCAGAAGAAGGGAAATTCCTCCTGGCCTCTGCCAATTAGCAGAAGTTTTGGGGCATGGGATTAATTAACTATATATAAAGGCAATGCAGTGAACACATTGTGTTCCATTTGTAGACAGAGTTGTATTGAACACAGAACATCTGAAATGTTGACTTTAACACTAGCTTCCATTCTTCTGTACATTTCCTCCCAAGAACTAACCAAGATCTGTCCTGAGATGATATGGATGTGCCCATTCTGAAATCTCACTTCAAAGTTTCATTTGGTGAGAAACATTGTTCTTGTTTCCATTCCCAATGCATTGGTGAGTGTATTTATTTGCTCTCCTATTAATATTGTTCAGCTGCTTAAAAATCTTTCTCATTTCCATTTTTCCCTTCCAAAGTGTTCTCAGGGTTAATTTTGCCCTTTGCTTTATCTCCTCTGGGAAGACAGATTTTCCTTCACACAATTGCTCTAAGGCCTTACTTATATCTTCTTCAGCTTAAAGTGGTCTTTTTTTTTTTTCTTTTCCTTTTTTCTTTTTTCTTTTTTCCTACCTAAGTAAGCAGAATTGTATCAAGCAGTGAGAAATATTTAAAACCTGACCTCTGGCTACATAGTTGCAATCAATAATTGAGAAGGCCCGTACTGAAATATCATAATTTCTGGCATAACTCCCTTCCCTTGAAGGGCAACACTCTTTATGGCTCTCCTCTTTGTTGGTGGGGATGCTGGGGAGAAAAGAAAAAGAAAAACAGCTTCTTTTTTTTTTCCCACCCACGTATCACACCAAAAAAACCACAACTATTAGCTGACTGATCTTCTTAGTGTTCATTCAAGAATAATTCTAGTCCTGAATATAACCTGGGCTGATAAGCATCTCTTACTGAGTCCATGATCTATTTATTAATTGTGCTGCAGCACTTGCAAATGACAAGCACTTGACTATTTCCTAGACCTCAAGAAAAATCACTGGGAGCTCCGCCTGAGCATAACTTAGTCTTGTTTTAACCTAAACCTACTCAAAGCCTCAATAGAGCACCACGAAACAACAGGAGAATGATGGAGAGTAACACTGGTTAAGCGTGCTCTGTTGTGAATAGGTGTCCAGACAAAGCTACTGGTTGCTTGTGCAGTGCTCTCAACAATTGGGATGGACATCAGAAAATCCTCAGCTTCCCTGAAGAAACTGTAGGGTTTTAGCCCTCTGGAGAAGGAATCTTGATTGAAAAAATAAAGTAAAAAACCATCTGGAATATGCCTTTCACAGGCCAGATGGGACAGCATCCCCTGCTGCATCCCCTGCTTTCCCTTACTGAGGACCCTATACAGGCTTAAGGGCTTTGCTTTACTTAGATTCCAAACTCACCCAGCAGGCTTTCTGCTGCACACCAGGATAATGACTAAATCAGAGATATTCTGGATTATAGTGCCACAAAAATATCAACCAGTGCCAGGTGAAGAAACATCCTGTCTAAGTACACTTTCAACAATTCTGGTACTGAGCAGAAGGCCAAGAGAGCTGCTGTCCTTTAACAAAAAAGAACAAACTGATTTTCTTATTTTAAAAACAGTGCATAGCTGTTTGCTCTCTTCAGTCCTTTAGCAATTCAACACAGACTAACTCAGCTGTCTCTATGGAAATTGCTACAGCTTCCATCCCAGGAGGCTGGCTGCTGCTAACACAGATCATGAAATGCCGTGTCTACTCACTTCTTAAATACTTCCAGGTATAGTGACTCCACCATTTCCCTGGACAGCCTGTTCCAATGCTTAACCACTGTTTCAGTGAATATTTTTTTCCCAATTTTTGAGATGAGCCTCCCTGGCACAGCTTGAGGCTGTTTTCCCTTGTTATGTCACTGGTTGTCTGGGGGAAGAGAATGACCCTCACCTCACCACAGTCTCCTTTTAGGTAGTTTTTTCTCCAGGCTTAAATTCCGCAGCTCCCTCAGCAGTTCCTCATAGGACATATGTTCAATCCCCTTCACCAGCTCTGATTTGCTTCTCTCAGCATGCTCCAGCACCTCAATGTCTTTCTTGTCAGTCTTTCACCACCATTCTCTGGGCTTGGCCATCCAGCCAGTTTTATATCCAGTGATGAGTACACTTGTCCAAGCTGTGGGCTGCTAACTTTCCCAAGAGAATGCTGTGAGAGACTGCCAAAGGCTTTCCTGAAGTCTCGGTAGGCAATATCCACAGCCTTCCTCTCATCCACTAAATGGAACAGTTAAGGGGCTAAAGCTCTAAAAAACTGTTGTTGAAGAATATTTAATGACTATTTCAGTCTACATCTGCAACAGAGTGATACCACAAAAGCCCCCAAGGAAATTAAAATCAAGGGAGTTCATTGTCCTGCCCTCAAAGAAATGAACATGGGTGGATAATCCACTGGCAACCAAAATGCTTTAATACACCCAGTGAAGTAATACCACCAGTGAAGACCATAGGATAGTACTTTTCATGTGCAGAAGAGAAGTTGGATAGATAGATCATATAACCAAGGAGTAATGGAGGTATGCCACCACATTTTCCATCCAATTAAAGACATCAGAGACCAACTTTTAACAGTTTATCAATAGTGAAAAATATATTACCTGATTTATCTGAAATAGGACAAGAGGTTGAAAGATTATGAGCGTGAGGGGTTGGGTGGATGATTGCTAACTGACTGAGACCATGATTGCAGAAGCCTCATTTTTATTGATACAAGGATTAAAAAAAAAAAAAAATTAAAAATGAAAATCTGCCAGCCACATTTTTGGAGGTGCAATTGCACATATAGTATTGATTTTAATTACATATTTGTCTGCAACTAGATTGCTTTGGCCTTGATTTTAGCCCTTGCTTGGCAGTTTGCCTGGAATAATACAATGAAGATTACATTCAGACAAGAAAAATGTTACCTAGGAACTTGCAGCAAATATTTGTGCTGGTAAAAGGGAGCCAGGGAAACTGCATAGCTTTCAAAAAGGATAAAACCCCCTTCTTTTTCCTTTAGAAGCCATGATAATTAATCTTAAAACATTTTGAAAATTCCCACTTTGTGGCAATGTGACCCTGAGAGATTTTGCTTCAGCTGTGTAATGCAGACCCCCTCACACAATATATTGAAAAATAAAATTAAAATGCATGTTTTGAACATTTATTTGTTGTTGCACAACAATAACTTCGTTCTTCCCACTCAAGTCACAAAGAAAATGTAACTCTTTGAAAATGTAAATCAAGTAACCTTGAGAACAGAATCTTTTGAGAAAAATGTATGCAATATAATGCAAAAAAACCCACCCCAAATCAACATTTTAGCAGAACCCAGAATAAAGCAGCTTATTTACAATGATCAAACAATGCTCCTGAAGGCTGTAATTAAAGAGCTTGTTGCCTTTGAAAGAACCTTTTCTGGAATGTTACTTTTTTCAATAAAAAACACATTTATATCCTTTCATAAGCTCATCTCTAGTTTGACAATCTGTATTATCAATCACTGTGATCAGATCAAAGTAAGCACCACAATTGGTTCAATATCTTTTCCTTCCATCTTTCCTAAAATGTTAAGCAGCCACACCACCATCTTCCCTAACACAAGGCCTTTATTTGATTTATTTCTCATTATAGGCACAAGAAGAGCATTTTTGTATTAAAAACAGCAATATAAAATATAAATACTGTGAATGCCTGAGATGGAGGATGTAATTCTTCATGTCAGGGCATCTGACAGTACCACTGAGATAAGTATTTTAAAATACAAGGTGAAACAATAAAATATCTCAGTAATACGTCCCTTTTTCTTCCCAGCAGCTTGGAGCCCCATTGGGTGACTGCTTTTGGAAAGCTGATAGAAAGCTGATAGAAAGCAGGGCTCACAATCAGGCCTGTGAGTAAACAGCAGTAATACATCACTGGAACTCTCTTTTGCCGAATGCCTCTGGGCAGTTTAGCATGGAGGGCAAGGGAGAGCCATGCAAACAAGACAAAAGACTTGACCGAAGTGGCACAGAGGGTTATTCAGCAGGGGTGAAGCTCAAGCCCAGGCTGGCTGGCTCCCAGTCTCACAGCCGGTTGGCTACGGGGTGCTGCTTCCAAGTATCCCCCATTCTTTTTTTTTTTCTTTCTTTTTTTTTTTTCTTTTTTTTTTTTTCTTTTCTTTTTTTTTTTTTTTTAAACAAAGACCAAGTTTTTTTCCTAACAAAACCAAATTACTTTGGAGGCCAAACACTAGGCATTGACTCTCTAGTCCCATGAGTTTGAATCCTTGAAGGAAAATATTCTCTCTTTCATGTCTCAGTAACACTCACTGAATTCATTGCAGCTGGCAGGCCGAGCAGTCTTTGAAAGAAGATCCAAAGAACTGGGAACCTGGCTGCTTAGCAGGGAGATGAAAGATCTCCCTACATCTCCTGAAAGAGTAGAACTTTGTCCCAATGTCCTTTCCCCAGTGCTCCTTTCTCCACTATTAAGTTGTCATCGATTGCCCATATGGGTGCTGCCTTCACTGTCAGAGGTGACTCTGTTTCAGGGTTCTGCTTTCACGTAAAGGCTCCATCCCCTGGTGCAGCCATTCAGCCAGAATTACAATAGCCCATTCTCCGCTACAACATAGCTCAGCTGAAATCACAGTTTTATTAAGGCTGCTGCAGGCTCTCAAAGTAATATGAAGGGCATAATGGATCTATAATTAGTGTCAATAAAAAAAGATATCATTCTTTATGGGCATTATTTGAGGGCTAGCCAATTGTTCAGAGTTTATGCTCTTTGGCAAGAAAAGACATCTATTTTAAAGTTTAAGAAGGAGAGTTTTTCTTAATCATTTTAATAATTTCATACTCTGATTAAGCAGAAAGAAAAGCAAACAATTTCTGGTGGGGAGACATTAGGTGGCTTTTTTTCCAAGTCAAATACCTCCTGAGCAACAAAGATGCTCAGCAGTCTGCTGGATTTTCCCCACTAAACTCAAATAATCCAGTATCTTGTAGGGAAGAGGCTGGAAATGGTGCACAATGACAGGCAAAGAACTAAGTACGCCCCAGCTTCTCTCTCTAACCCCAGGCTGTGAGAGTGGCTGCAAACAGGATAAAACACCTTGTATGGCTTTGATCCACCCCTCCCTTCCTACCCCCAGAAGGTGCCCCCACTGAGAGCAAGTGAGCCCAGCTCCACAGTGCCCACACGGTGCTCCAGATGCCCAAGGATAAAAATGGCCGTGAGGGCGGTGGGAATTTGAGCAGAAGATCCTTTGTCAAGTGACAGAGCAACTTATTGGGCTTTCAAAAACTCTTCTCTCTTTAACATGTCCCAAGCAACAAAAATCTTTAGGTTTGATCAGTTTGGGACACAAATCTTCCAAAAGACTCTATGCAAAGATGCACCTTATCTAGATCATACCTACTTAGGCTGTGAAGCGTCTGATTTTTGCCAGCACGAAACCATCAAAAAACAAAAGTCATTAAGATTTATCTTTTGCCATATAAAGTCAAACTTTAAATGTCAAGTGCTTTAAGCCATTTCAATCATAATGAACTTTAAAAAAAATTACTCCTGCAGTTTCTGATTTATTCTTTTCCTGATAAGTTTATGGCTTTTTTTTTTTTTAATATACATTCTTCGGATTCTCATCTATCCAGAGGCTCACACACTGCATGTGGCAGCAGAGCTTTATGTGTGCAGCACCCAGTAAAATGGAAAGAGCAAGTGAAACCACAGCTCCCAATGAAATATTTTTGACCTTTTATTTGGGTTTACCCAAATGAGTCAGAATTACTACAGCAGTGAAGACAATGCCCAAACCTAGTTTTGAGCAGCATTAGTCACTGTTATAGCTGTTCATGATTTATTTAATTTAATTAATTTTCTTTACAGGATTATTTACCTTGAATTTATTTTGTTTATTTACATATATGTTGTCTTGGGTTATGGAACCTAAAATATGTATTCTATTTCATCTGCTGAAAGCAGTTGGGGAATTGTTCTTCTTTATCTCTTGTAACTCTGGAAGGAGGGGGTCAGGTGCCTTTTGATAATGAGCCAACTGTTAAACCCAGGTAGGGCATTGTTTCTTATCTCTTTCACTGCCCGTCCTCCCTCCAGGGGAATATTTTCTGCTAATGGACCATTAAGACACCCCTACCCTCCCCAAGGTAGTACATCCACATTCCATCATCCTATTGTGAGATGCTCCACCCAGTGGGGGGAGCCAGCCATTCCTACCTGGATAAAACTGGGACTCAGGAACACGAAGCTCTCTGGCTTCGCCCAATTACCGGAGGAAGACTGGACCCCTTCTCACCATCACTGGATCCCTTTTCTTCAGGATCATCTCTACTTCAACAGAACCACATCTGCCACTCCAGGAGGACTCACTTTTGGACTGCTTCCAACACCCTGACCAACAGGGTGTCAGGTTGTAGCTCTGACTCTGTCAGGGTTTTCCAGGATTGTTTGTTTATTTGTTTGCTTGTTTGGTTGGGTGGTGTTGTTTTCTACTACATTTATACTGTTAATATTCCTAGTAAAGAACTGTTATTCCTATTCCCAAATTTTTGCCTGAAAGCCCTTAAATGCAAAATTATAATTTGGCAGGGGGTGAGGGGTTTACATTTTCTATTCTAAGGGAAACTTCAACTTTCCCTGGCAGATACCTGTCTTTCCAAACCAAGACATATGTTCAACAGAAAAACTACAATTTGTTGGACGAGGCTTAAGAAGGCTGCTCAAACTGAGTTGCAGGATCAGGTCAGAGTGTTGGGAACTTCACATGTGCAGTCCAGAACTGGAAACATGTTTAAGCATCTTCCCCTACTGAGATCACAGCATACTGCCCCTTATGCCATTACTATGTGTCCAAGGAAGCTAACCAGAAACAGTGGACCTGGACAAATGACATATTCCTTCATGAAGAGATCACCAGGTACTTGAAGAAAAAGTTTTGTCACAAAAGCTCTGTAGCTCAGAAACAGTGTGTGGTCATGGGCTTGTGTATCGTGGGACATTTATCCCAGGATCTTCCATCCCATGCAATTTAACATAGTTGTCCCTTCATCTTTCCAGAGCCTGAGTTTGTGAAAATTATCTTGGTACTTTTATAGACTTTTTATAGGTTTGTGGGAAGGGAAACAGGGCCCCTCCTGCTACAGACCTTCTCCTCACATCCCTGGATCCCAAGTGCAATGGCAGATGGGGAGCTCTCTGCTACAGGACACCAGCACATTGAGGAAGCTTCAGCAAGCCAAGACAAGGAGTTGACCCCTGCACTGAGACAAACCAGGCTATTTAGGTATTCTTCCTACCTCCTCTGCCATCCACAGGGAGGCCCAAAACTGAATGTCACAGAATGAAAGTCCTCTAAAAGGAGATCCTCAAATCAGCTTCACCCTTAGTGCCAGCTACCCAGAGTCAGATTTTTCTCACTGTGCCTAAATGAGTCATTCCATTGAGGGCAGCAGTATGAATAAAATGAGCAATATTTGACCCATAAAAGTCAGGGTTTGTTCTCACATCCACTGAAGAACACCTTCTTTCTTGTTTAGAATAAAACAAGCATTTGAAGCAGCTTGAACAAGGGCAGAAGAGTTTCA
This sequence comes from Phylloscopus whistleri, assembly GCA_017589585.1. Taxonomy (NCBI): domain Eukaryota; kingdom Metazoa; phylum Chordata; class Aves; order Passeriformes; family Phylloscopidae; genus Phylloscopus; species Phylloscopus whistleri. The sequence goes on along the minus strand of JADMLD010000683.1, from coordinate 3,492,696 downwards.
GTGGTTTGTATTAATAGAGAAAATTTACCAATATGCTCCAACTACTGACACAAAAGAGAATCCAAACTATCTGTTACTCTGGCTGTACTTAAGGATCTTGCTCAAACTTGCTCAAACAAGAGGAACAGAAACGACTATATTGAAAGGAAACTGCCCTTCCATGTCTTGATAGGTTTGACTTCTCTATCTTTAAAATACAAAGACACAGATTAGTAAGTGAATGCACTGTACCACAGGTTTCACCAATTTCATGTGCAGCTCTCCCTGAGCATGCACTCCACTGAGAATCCACCCAGTAAGTGCAGAGAACATTTTTAATGATATTTCGCCCCTAAGAAATACAGCCCTAATTATCTTCATCAAAGCTGTCTATGCTCAGCCTCTGTTTAAATTATTTGTTGCTTTTTGTAAGAAAAAGTAGCTTTATTAATCCTGAAGAGGCAATTTGTTTGTTTTATTCATATGTATTACAGACTTCATATCCTAGACCTCATCAACTCATTGGCTTATCACACCTGACAAGGGAGCAGGATTTGTTCTCTCTAGGCTGGCTTAGAAACTAAAAAATTCTACCTTACATGATCATTTTTGAACTGTTAGTGTCGAGAGATATTTCTTGTCTAAATTAGGACTCAGAGCAGCTGAGATTGGATAGATAAGGATCCCTTTTGTGTTCAGTTTGCCTAGCTACAGTAACAGGGTTGACAAGACCTTTTGAATTCTGCTGATGCTCAGCAGACCCCATCACTTCCCTGAAACGCTTGCAGAAATGCATGCTGGAAAGATGCCTTTTCCCAGTCACAGAAGCAGAGAGTGAAACCAAAACTGCAGAGGCAGTGAGCAAACACGGATATGCAGCCGGCAAGAGGAACCATGAGTCATGTTGTTTGTAGTTCACCAAAATTAGTTTTGAAATGGAACTATTCACCCAAGGGTTTTGTTTGGCATTGCACGCAGCTGTCAGAGAGCACCAAGCATCTGCCCAGAGGAGGAATCCCAACCTGCCAATTCTAATAATCTTTAGATCCCTTAGGTCTGGAAGGACATTAACTGAGGATGTACATGTGACCACACAGTTGGCTCTTCCCAATATTTTCTCCCTGAACAGCTCTGGCAATTTCCTGAACCCCAGAGACTGGAGTTCCACAGCTACAGCATGCTGCTTCACTGCATACCTAGCCTGCAGAAGTGGAGGCTGCTGGTTCAGAGTTCCCTTCTCCTCAGAGAAGGAGCAGGGAGTTTCCTAATGGGTTTCACAGGTCTGTTGTAAGAGAGGATATGTCCTGGAACAGCAATTTACACAACACACATGCTGTTTTCAAATAACTGAACCGCAGAGCAGGGCTGTAAACTCTCTCTACACTCTGGCAAGTCCCAGCCCCTGAAGAAATAGGGGAATACCACTACTGATGTATGTGTTTAGCTGGGGCAAGAATGGGAAGACTGTGGACAGGGTAATGACAACAAACACCAACAGAGGAGGTGCCTTGAGCGGTTCCTCATTTTTCACAATCGAAGTTGGCACTTTTTATTGTTCTGTCACTGGTTAAATTAAGCCTGCAAAATATTAAATTCAATTACCCATAAAATAATTATATCAGTATTAAAACAGACATAATTTTTCAACATAAAGATGAAAGCCCACACTTGCATGCTATCTATAAAAATCAGTGGTCAGACAGTACTTACCTCACTAAGTATCAATATTTACTAAAATGTTCAAAGAAAGATATTTGATCAATCAAATCAGTTCCCAATGGAGTTGCAGCAATTTAATTTTTTAATAACATATTTTCATGAGCTATTAAATTGTCATGTACTTCAGTCTGCACTGTAGTTCCTTTCTAATCAGTGCTGATTACCAAGTTATTTGTATCTGGCAGACTTGCTTTCATTTTATAATCATCCTTCCTATTACCTTTAGAAATTCAACAGTAGAGTCCAGTTTCTGTAGCAAGGACATTATTACTGCAGAGTCCAAAGCAACTGCCCTGAGAGGCATCCTTGGCATTTGCAGCACTACCATCTCCGTTCACCTGTGTTTCTGTTTTCAAACCAGGGATGACAATAATTTCTCTGCTTCTTATGGACTTTCAAATATGATGATGAAAAGCATTTTGGAAGAACTCAGGGCTCTTACATTTCTGACTCTGCAGAGTGTCAGACAGTGGTAGGTGATAGCTGCAGGTTGGGTCTCTGACTGTGTAGCCCCACACAACTGGAGCCAAAGTGGAATACGAAGAACATGGGAGTATGAATAAGCGCCTCAAACCTTGACTATTCTGCCTAGAGGCAAACTGGTAAGACTTCAACCAACCCCAAAGTCCAGGTGTAGCATGAAAATTACTGATATGGTTCAAAGAAAGCATTTTCCTCTTCTTCATGCCGGGAACAGAGAGGTAAACAGGAACAGAACTTCCTAAATCATAGGAATCTAAATCATGGCGTTCACTACCAATAGCAGAAGTTCAATTGCCCTTAGCTTTTCTAGCTGAAAGTATTCCACATGGAAACAGGGTCTATAAAGTCGTGTCCATTTGTAGTTTGGGGAACTACAGTTAAATACATCACATTCCATTAATATCAGCAAGAACATAAATTTTTTATAGGCCAGTAGAGAGACTAACGGTAGAATGAGTGCACACAGCATATGTTTTCTACTTGCTCTCCACTGGGAACTGTAGCAGGCAGGCTTAGGTCTGAAAGGAGAGACCTAGATTGTATTTGATGTAACATGGATATAGAGGCAGAATGGATCCTTTCAGAGATGTTACCTTGCCAAAGGCAAGTAAATTCCCACTCTTTCCCTGAAGCTTGACTTTGCAGTTTCTAATAAAAATACCTCACCACATGGAAAACATCCATCCTCACAAAGCGTTACACTTTTCTTATGCTTCCAGAAGTACTGAAAATCTGCCAGGAACTGTAAGGCTAGTTTGCAAGTCCTGTATTTGTAAAATCATTAGACCTAAGTGCAGTGTGAGGAAAATGCTGCTTCCAATAGAGTAAACAGAGTGTTTCATCCCCACAGCACACAGAGCACCAGAGAAGGACAGTGAATCAATTACACTGTGTTGTCTTATTATCAAGTATCTTGCTGTAGCCTTCTTTGGTTGGCTGCTGCAGCTTTGATGTGACAGCTCTGATGGATGTAGTAGACCATTATTTACTCCATTAGCCATTCTGTATACCTGGCTAAGCTATGTTAAGAAACCTTGCCCTTTTTTTGGGGGGACGTGTTGTGAAGAGGGGAATACACATTTACATCTACAAAAATTCTTCCTATTTTAAATTCTTACACAGGAAAATTAATTATCTCTAGTGATTGATCAGAGTCAAATGATCAGATGTAGTGCTTTAACAATTGATCTTCTCCCTTACTATCTGCAGGTTGTGCTGAGAACAGTTACAGATTCCTACAAGATCCCATTCCAGAAAACCACTTAGCTGACCGGGCTGACTGTGTAGCCATTTGGGAGCTATTACAATCAGTGCACAAATGCTCAGATTTGGTCCCAGCAGCCACAGCAATAAACCCATATCCCCTGCTGATAGACCTGCCATTACCCACACTGTGATTGCTGGTATACTGCATGGGGTAAGAGAGATCAAAGAGGTTGTTGCAGGGGCAGAGGGATCTGCCTGGGGAAGGACTAAAGAGTGGCTGTCCTAATGGAAACTTGAAGTGCTCAAAGTGGCCTGTTCTCCTGTTTAGAAATATAACAGGAGTTACTTCCGCTCTCTTTGAAGCACTAGTCTTGCAACAGAAAACGTAACATAAATCATAATGCAATCACAGAACAATGTGTTCACCCCAGCCGCCAGGTACAGAATGGAGGAAAATATTCAGAAAAGATCTGACACAGACAGAAAGCTCAGGGAAGGAGGGAGAGAAAGGGAGCGAGGGCCTGACCTGAGAAGACCTTTTGTAGCCCTAGTTCCTGCAAACCTACCAGGCACCAAGTGTCTTGAGCATCTCAATCTTCCTCTAAAACAAGGAAGAAGAGGAACCCACAGAAGCCTACTACAGGACATTGGTGTTTCTAAGTACTTGCAAGCATTTTTGGAATATGCTGGGTGTGTGGGCAAGGAGCCAAGTAGAAAGCTTGTTGTTCCAACAAAAGACTCATGCACAGCTGTAGGTGCTGCAGCTGCTGTGCTGCTGGAGCACGTATGAGAGCGGCTGAGAAGCCACCAGGAGCAGAGGACAGGAAGAGGTGGTGCTGCTGAAGACCAAAAAAGCATCTGAGCAGCACGAGAGTTGTCATATTTTAATGCTAATACTCTCAGGTCTCTAGAGCACATATCATCCCCTCCCAAGGCGAGTCAACAGCTAATAGCCTTTTCTTTCACATGTGAGGAATTGCTGCAGAATGGTCTGTGGGCTAACTCACCAGTGTTCTTCTCCTCATGTGGAAGGGTTTAGACAGTAAATAGAATCACAACCTGAAATACTCTGGCTACAAAAATGTTCTGGTATAAGATTTACCATCCGTGAGCAGCAGGATGCAGACTGTAGGAACTCAGAAACCTGCAGACAGCTGGGCTACCATCATTTTATCATAGCATTTTGTGTGTATATGTATATATATATACATACTCATCTCACAGTACTTTGTGTACACATACATGTATACATATATATGTGTACATATGTATGCATACCTACATGTACAAATGCATACAACTTGTTTTCATATCACTTCTGCTTCCTAGCTGTGTGAAAAGAGATGAATACAGTGGCTACTCCAGCTTAAGGAGGTGATCTTCCCTTTTTTTAGTTTAATTCTATCCTTCATCACTTAGGCTGTAATTTTCTTATCAAGAACCTATTTGTTACAGCTGCTGGACCAGTTTAAAAGATAAAATTGGAACAGGCCATATAGCAAAGTTCAGAAAAAGAGTATTTTTAAAAGTTTCTGGTAATTCTGGCTAAGTTTATTTCCCAGAACACTTTTTCTATATATCAGTATTATTCATAGGTAGTTTCCAGAGCAGCCAGGATGGTTAATCAGGAGCACATGGACAGTACACTACCATGACAGATTCAGTATGCCTTTCCCATTTCCTTTCTGCCCAAAGAGGCTGTTGTCATGGAGGGAAAAATTGCCCACTCTGGCTGCAGCTAGTGATTGCCAATCAGACTTTCCATGGCCACCTCCTCTCTCCTTCTGCTATGGAGCAGCATGGAAATATTTAGGTTGATGTAAAGATAGATGTTGTGGATCCTGAAGTGGGTGAAGCTGAAGCGGACTTCAGCTCATTTCATGAAACCCTCTCTGTTTTATTAGTTGAACCCAAATTTTTCCCTTTCAGTGTCATGGAGGTAAATTTCTTTTTCTAGACTCATACATGGGCTTGACGTGATATCTTCACTATCATTGAACAAAGTTCATGCCCAAACCAAGAGCAGATTTTCCCCTCTAATACAAGCCTCTTTATCACCTTTTGAGTGTGTTTCATGCACAAGCAGAGCACTAAAAACATCATAAAAACAGATCTGCAACAGGAAAACCCAATAAAATATTATCCCTGCATTGCTCCTGTCCAGCTCATACCAACACTTTTGCATTGTTGCACACTTGAAGTGCCCCCAAAGACAGGACAGAATTTAAGGAAGATCTTATGGTCCTTCACGGTCACTTTCCAGACTCCCTGGTTATTTCTGAGACAGAAGGCACCTCTCCACGGCAGCCCCAGAAGTCCAAGATGAGTTAAATCAATTAACCAGTGTAAGGTGATTTGATTGATGGCTCTGTGTAAGTGCAAAGCAAATTTATGTCTTATTTCAGTACTCTTTCCAGGATATGAAGAGAACTAACTACAGTTTCTTTTTCACTGCCAGTGAGAGGATGGAATGCAAGCTGTACCAATGACATTTCCAAAACCATTGATAAAACACTCATTCTTCACCTGGTGGGAAACTGCTAAGAGACAACTCCATGAGCATCCTTCCTATGCCTCCCCCAACATTCCACATTCCAGTCTGAAGGGGGACCTGATGTCAAATACAGCTTTGCAAAGCCCTACCAGAAAACACTCAATGCTCACCTTGACAATAGATGCCTGACTGGATTTGGAGGACCCTGGGCAGGGCTCTGAGGTGCAGAGAATGAATGAACTTCTCCAGGGTACAGGCCATGGTCCGCAGCACCGTAGCGTGTGGGTTTGGCAGGTGTAGACCAGCGAAAAGCTCTCAAGGCAGCAACACTCTCAGCCTGGTGCATGCTTTGCTCGGGAGCTCCTCAGCACCGGGGAGGAGTGGCATGGGGAGGTACTTCTGCTTCCTTCCCTCTGGGGCTGCTTCCTCCCATGGCTGCAGCTGGAGTGGGGTGAGGCAGCTGGTGGTCCCCTCAGCTGATTCTGGCACACACACCCACCAAGGGCCTGTGCCAGGCTGGGAGATGTGGAAGGTTGATGGGTGTACTGGGCTCTAGAAGGGAAAGGGGGATCTGCTACAAAATTCTATTTCATCAGTGATAGTTATTGACCCTATGAAAAGAAGATACTGAATATCAGCCCTGCCTAGAGTGGGAAAAAATCCACCATATCTGGGTGGGGTGTTGTTGGTTGGTTGGGGTTTTTTTGTTGGGTTTTTTTTTCCCTCTTGGGACACAGCAAAATAGTTTGCCGTTTGTTCACTTCAAAACCAAAAATAGCCTTTGAAGAAAAGAAATGAAGCACTTTGCTGCCTTAAATATTTCATCTGGGTATAAGATATACAAATAGAATCCAAATAACTTCATCCTTTAAACTGACGTTTAAACACAACATTGTTATGCAAAATAGTCAACATTTTCTTATGCCACCAATGATTTGTGGGAATTTGATTTTGAAGTGCTTCAGCTGGGAAGGAATTTTAAGAGACAGTAGCAGGTTAAAATCAGACTGCACTGGTGACAAACCCCCAGCATTGATCCCAGTTCTGCCATTCTGAGCTTGATCAAGCACTTGTTTCAGCAGGACTCTTCTGAAGAACAAGGCCATAGCAAATAAGCAGCAGACTCAGATCATGAAGAAAACTGAAGTGACTCTGATTTCATGTTTATTTACACTGTTCTCCTATCTCCCTGAGGGGTCAGGGAAAGTAGAACACATGACATTCTGATAAAACAGTGAGCAAGAAAATCAACCATTTATTTTAAAAACACTTGCTAGCTTAATTTCCTGTATATGTAATATTTTGCAGGAGACAATGTTACTCACATAATAAAAAACTTTACAATCAAAACTCTCAAATTCTTAGAGTGGGTGCACTGGCTGTTGAAGTGCCAGGCTACCTGTAGATTCTGAAAAGTTTGTTAACTTGGTCTTAACAAATATTTCTCCAGAGAATGTGAAATATGTTTTATAACTGGGGAGTCTCCAGGTGCAGAACTCACTATTGCCAGTGAGGGAAGAGGTGTAAGTGGACTTGGGATCTAGGAGTCACAGTTATTAGTAAAAGCCAAACTAGAGAACATACACGGTCAACAACTCATCAACTTTTTTAATGCAATATATTACTTATTCTCCCCTCTCAAGAAAAAATATTTGAAATTACACAAATGTAATTGATTTGAGAGAGAGCTGGGGAAATCACACGTATTCAGTAGTAATCAAAAGACCCATATGGTAAAAAGCTGCTTCTTAAAAACACAAAGCAGGGAGTGTGTGAGTGGTTTCAGTTATTTCAGTGGGACATCTTTGTATTTTTTAAGATTTTTGTGGGCAGCTCTAGCAATTCTAAGCCAACTTTCTTGGTACCTGCTCCCAAGGCTGTCATCTACTGCGCCAATGCCAGCAGCTGGGCTTTACCTCTACACGTTGTTTTGATCAATGGATAAAGACCTCCTAAGGCCATTTCTATAGTTTCTCAATTCACTTGTATTTGGCTCTTCCCTTTAGTAAGACTGCCAGGAACACCACCACAAAAGAACATTTAACATGAATGGCAAACACACACACAAATTAATAAATGTTTTCAAAATTGCTTGAATCCAACAAAACAAAATCACAAACAGACATGGATTTCACACAAGAAAAATTCAGAACAGAGCCTGGTTCATGATGCTGCATCCAGCAGCCCAACAGCATGGAGAAGGCAGCTGCAACTTTGTGCTCCATGGCCAACAAGCAGCATGCGTTTCCAATAGGCACAGACACACGGATATATACAGCACCTATACACATAAATACACTGCCAGACACACAAATCAGCCTATATAGAAAACCCAACAAGCCCCAACAGCCTTATCCTGTTCCTCTTTCTGGTTGATGTATTAGTGGGAAATACACACAAATGTACTTGTGCAGTGGGGATCCATCCAGCAGCTGAATTTAGGCACAGCCCACCCAGTGGCCTCTGATCCTGCTTCCACAGGGGCATGCAAGCAGCTCTGGAGGCCCAGAGCCTCTCTAATGTGCCTCGAAATATCCTGTATATCCCTCTGGGGTTCCCCTATCCACTGTTATTCCTCTGTGGTTTGCTTGTGTGTGCAGAAACCAGCCTTTTATCACGTAACCTAACAAAACCAACCATCTTAACCTCAGTGAAGGAACTAGAAATGCACTTGTTTGAAATTGCAATTTAAATCAGGAATGTAACCCACTGGTCATATGTATATGTTTGAGTCCCCAGATCTGCTAACATATAGACTGGTAAATGAGAATCACTGACCTGTTCTTCCAAATGCTCTGTGGGAGATTTTCCATCTTGATGTGTAAGGCCGAAAGGCAGAGGAAAATAATTTGCCATCTCCAAATCATCCTTGATCTTGGAGTGAGAGATCATCAGATTGTCATCATGGAGTGCTGGTAATAAGGGGCCCTTTGGGGAGGTTTTCATATTGCAGACCAAATTCTCTAAAGGGGGATCTTAACTGAGAAAAAATCCTTTTGTTTTGTCCAAGTTTCAATATTGAAGATTAGGACAAGCTGCTGAAAAAATGTATGTTTACCATACTGAGAGGAGGCAATATCTGACCCCGTTCTTGCCACATGGAAAGAACAGAGATCACGAACCTCTCCTTACCCTATCTTCAGTTCTAAGTTATGGCATTCTTCACAAAGAGCCTGCCAGGACCTCAGTGTTATCTGAGTGAACCTGCCCTGTGTGAACCTGCAGGTACGATCAGCTTGGCCACTCCATCTCTACTGCCAGCGATGGGGTGAAGGTCAAGTTGCACAGTCAAACCCACAACAGCCAAAGTGACCATGAGTCCTCATGCAGCCACAGTGTTGGTGGCTCCAGCTGCTCTGGAAGGTGCACACAAACAGGAACCCATCTCTCCCCAGGTGGAAAAGCCCTGCTTATTCCCCAAGGGGGTGGCCAAGGACCAGCTGTAGGGGAATATGACTGAAAGATAGCAGTCAGCTAATTAGAAGGATGGACATGTAGGCAAAACACAGAATTTTGAAAACTATATCCAGGAATATTTTTCTACTTTGCTGATGGGTTTAATTATTGTTTTTCAGAAAGTCAGTAAAATGTTCCAAGTTTCCAAAGAAAATCAGTTCTAAACCTGTGAAGGTTTGCAATATTTTTTTGCGCTCTGGCCATTTGTTAGATAAATGCAGCCATTAGTTGAGCTGGTTGAAGAGAAACCTTAAAACAATCCCATAAATATGAAACTAGGCATTATGTCTACAGGAATATATGCATCATTTATTGAACTTAAGAACATAAGGGAAATGTATTTGATATAGCTGGTAGAACAGTAATTCTAAAGAGGAAAATGCTTTAGGGAAACTAAAAACAGTTAGGACCTGGGAGACAGGTGTGAGGCTCATATGACATGGTTACACTATCTTTTGAATCAAATTCCAGATACTTCAGGAAGTGCAATACACTTGCATATATTTTTCCAGTGTAAGGTTGTCATGGTTTAGGAATGATATTCTCCAGTTTAGTACTCCCACTAAAAAAAGCATGTGATGCTTCCTCTCCCTTCCTTCCAATTGGAGGCACAAAAGGCAAAGTTCACAGGCTGAGATAAGAATAATATTCTGGAAACAGCAATGAGATAAGAAAATGAACAGTAACAACAACAAAATTAATAATAAAAGTACAAAAATGAGAGAGTGATTCACATGTAAAAATACCACAGAGCCTGCAACAATAAACAATACCAGATGGCCCCCACTACCATGATTTTTTTGACCAGAAGCAACACCTTCTACTTGGAACCAGAGGTCCCTTTTCCCCTCCCCTGGCAATGATGTGAGTTGATATAGAATAATCCCAGTGTCCTAGCCATGGCCCTTACTGGCTACTGTATGAAAAGGAACTCTGTCCTGGCTGAAACCAGGAAAAAGGTGGAAACTCCACCTGTCACTAAAAATCGAGTCAGCCTAAGCTGTAAGGAATCCTCCCTGACACACAGGTGCATTGAGCTATGAAATAATCTCCCAAGGGAACAGTGGACTCCTGGAACGTTTAAGCCTTGACTAAATAAAGGACTCTATGACACCATCGAGAACAATTCTGATAAAGAAAGGGAAGAGAGGTCATCTATTCCTATGCATGGTTAGCTGTATTGCCACCCTTCATTTACAGGGATCTACTGTCTCAATACCCAAGTCAGTATTATATTTAGCTGTTCCAGAGGTGAACTGAGCATTAAAAGAAGCTGCAGAGACTTTCAGGAGCTGTGGTCTTCCTCTGCTAACCCGCACTGGTTCTGGTAGTATCAATCAAGTTTCATACAACCCACTTGAAAAGCACAACACAGAACTGACAGCCGAGCCCCTCCAATGGCCCTTGTGATGTAAAATGATGGTGTCAGCTTGAACAAACTGTCCCCAACACGAGAAAAAATCTAATCCCTACAATGGCACACATGGATTATTCACAGAGAGACAGAGGCTGAATTGACTGAAACATGAACTGTGTAACACGAGTTACAACATGATGTGTGGGTCTTTGTGTAAAAGCTTTTTCTGCCACTTCAGTATGTATAGGTGGATAGGATTTATTGCCCAATAAAGCCAAAGGTGATCAGCTCATATACACTGAAATCATTCTAGCTAAAGAAACCTAACCTTTTTAGCCTAACATTTAGATTGCATACCCTCCAGCACCTGCAACAATTGCTTCTAACTTTACCTGAAAATATAAAGCGCTCGCTGCTCAGAATATTTCACTGACCCCAGAAAGCTGCTTTGTTATTTTTAGTTTTTTTTTTTTTAACATTCTTTCTTCCATGGACAGCTGCTGCTCACACTCCCTCTAGGATGAGTCAATTTGGATAGAGGACTTTTCAAAACTGCAGACAGAGGCAGATCTTGCTGGAAATTAAAATTAAGAGCCATGTTAAAAAGCAAGGATCATTACCCACACAATTTTATACTGCTTCACCATCAGTTGAAGTCCACAGGTAGAGATAAAATCTGTCTTTCTAAAAATATAATCTTGCTCTGCTCCAAGTTTTTGCACTTGGTATAAAAATGATTGTGTTGAAAATCCTAATGCCTTCACAAAGCAGGTGGCCACCCTTGTGAATTGTGGTGGCTCCTGGCTCTAAAATCTTGGAATATTTCAGTGCCCTGTGATTTTATTTCGAGCTTTCCTTTACATTTTCAGGAACTACATTTTGGGTTCTTTGACATTTCCTTACAGTTTGACAGAGAGATCTTAAGCATGCTCCCTGTATGAAATTTAAATGGCTTAGAAGGTATGAACAAAAGGCTGTTAGTAAAAGCTCTTGAGCCCACAGGGTTATTTGCCAATGTTTGACTCCAGTGAACAGCCTATTGAAGAACCAGGATCCCCCAGTGCTTTTAAAAGAATTGATGCACATGTACACACACTACATTGTGAAAAATAGTAAGTTTTTGGCTGACTTTTTATGGACTGAACAATAATAACCTGTGGGTATTTTCAACATTTTATTGAGCAATTCTGTACCTGCCAGAGTCAGAAAGATCTTTTCATTGATTTTAATAGAAGTTGGAGTAGATTCTTAATAAGGAATAGTTATGGCTTTCAGCTGGTTGTGGCTTTGCAGAGAAACACCTTGCTTATAACGGCATTTCAAGTTACAGTCTTGCAAAGAATATTGACATGAAGTTTTCCAAAGTCTCTTCAACAAAGAGCAATAGCTCTGTATACACCAGTAAATTATAGAACATATATCTCCAGAAATCTCTCCCTGGCTGTTGGTAAGTGTGATAAGAATCCTGGTCTTAATGAATGCATTTAACGTGTTAGCACCATGAGTGTATTGAACACTAAACCCCCTGAAAGGTTTGACTGCTGCAAAGGCTCTGCCAATGCTTTGTTCAACCAGAGAGAAAAAGGACACTATTTGAGATTTCTAAGCTCTGTGCTAGTACAGACTCAAAGCTAAAAATAGCCTTGAGAGTATAGAGTCTCAAGCTAAAAATTCCTCCGTCTACTGACAGGTATTAATGGTACTTGTCTTTATAAATGTATTAAGATGATTGATACTGAAGTGTTTATAAAGTATTTTGAAGATAAAGCAGAATGCAAATGTTTAATACAGTAGGAATTCTAATACAAATTGGCACCTGCCAAAATGACTGTTTATACAAAATGAGCCATCCAGGCTATCCTCAGCCAGTGTTACAACTTTTTATTTGACAGCACAGAACAGGAACTCACTCTTCCAATGGAAATATTTATCGATCTGTGCTTTGCATCACACTACAAAATGTATTCTGGTGGCCTCAGTGTTCCAGTGGCTAAGCAGATATTAAATATATTTGGGTTCTATCTTCCATATTCACTTTGGGGCTACCATTTTGTTTGAGTAGACTCAGAGCAGAGAACTTATAACCAGGGCTACATGGAAAATCTATGGCAAAGCCATGGTCTTGAGTCCTGATTCTCAAAGCCCAGCCTAAATCCTCTCACTAGAGTAAGAATTTTTACTCTTTCTAAAAGATAAGGAATTTTACTCTCTGTAAAAAAAAAAAGAAAAATAAAAAACTTAAACCCAAACTCCCAACGCAAACCCAAACTGTGCAAATTTTATTATCTGTTTGATTTCTATGGATTGTTGGCTTTTTTTTTTTTTTTTTTTTTTTTTTTTTTTGTGGGGAAAGAAAAATGATGGGAGGGACCTAAATAAAAAGACCTCCTACATCTCTAGGAAGAAGTATGGGTCCATTAAAGATGGAGTAAAGATTTTGGCAGTAAAAATTACTTGAGATATCTTCAAATTATAAAAAGTGTTTTGAAATATATTTGGCATACCTTCAATGCATTTTTGACAACTGGAAACATGCTGGAGAAATTTTTGAATTAATTTCAAATATCACTCTCTCCCTTTGTGTTTTCTTGAGTGGGGTGGGCTGTAATTTATTTCTAAAGAGGCAATGTAGGTTTCTAGATGTTGTTAAGGAATCAAAAATAATCTTTTTGCACCCTGTCACTGTTCAAAGAAAAGGACACTGTATTAATTTAAATATATTTGTGAAGGATTGATTCCCCTAGTGGAATTTACATAGCTACTTTCACTAATTATTCCTGAAGTTTCACCTATCAGCTGTCAATTTTACACAGAAGGGAAGCAGAACAGTTTGACTTTTCCTGACAGCAAAGAGCTTTAACAGAGCTGTAATGAAATCTGGCATCTCACACTCCTTACCTCCCCAATGTTTATACTAGCAGAAGAAAGAACACTAATAACTCCTCTTTATGGGAGCATTAAAAAACACAGTTTAGCCTAAACAGCCGGTAAAAGAAATCAACAAAACATTTAGTTTAATAATGGTTACCTTGAATATTTTTTCATCCTTAATATTTATCTTAAATGATAGACTTGTCTAACTTTCAAATTAATGATGAATTGGTGGCACAGAATGTGTTTGCTCATTTTTATTGAAACTGAAATACTAGCTGTCATTTTAAAAAGCATACAAACCCAAGCTTGCTCCTCTCCTCTCCTCTCCTCTCCTCTCCTCTCCTCTCCTCTCCTCTCCTCTCCTCTCCTCTCCTCTCCTCTCCTTTTTTCTTTTTTCTTTTTCTTTTTCTTTTTCTTTTTCTTTTTCTTTTTCTTTTTCTTTTTCTTTTTCTTTTTCTTTTTCTTTTTCTTTTTCTTTTTCTTTTTCTTTTTCTTTTTCTTTTTCTTTTTCTTTTTCTTTTTCTTTTTCTTTTTCTTTTTCTTTTTTTCTTTTTCTTTTTCTTTTTCTTTTTTCTTTCATCATTAGTGGGAGCCTTTCTAAAAGGTTCACAGAAAAAGTCTGTCAAGCACACAATTTTATTTGCCCAGTTTTAGAAACAGCTTTAGAAAGCTGAATAACAAACTTAAATGTAATTACCTCCATTCTGTGTATGAAGTTGAATCTAACGGCAAATTGTTTCTGCAGGAAAAATGTGTTTCATTAAAGAATAAAGCTGCATAGAAAATGCAGTTAACATTTGCCAAGATATCAGTGACATTGATTATAATTTCCTACCTTTTTGAAGGCATTGATATTACCCTGCTGTAAGACATTTTGGTTGTCTTTATAATTTACCATATGAGAACTCAGATGTATTTGTTGCCTCAGTGCTCTGCATCTGTGCTCTTGTTCCAGGTGTCCCTAGCTCTTTCTAAAGGAGAAGCAGTATAAAGGTTTCAGTGATTGGTGGACTTCTTTCTTAGAGACTTTTTTGGGTTTTCTTTTTGGTTTGTTTCTTTTTGTTTGTTTGTTTTGTTTTTGTTTGCTTTTTTGTTTTGTTTTGTTTTTTAATTAAATACACAGGCAAATTGAACATAGATGAAGGAATTTGTAAAAGTCTAAGAAAGCTGTGGGAAAAGTAAGATCTGACATAAAGAGTTTAAAGGTTCCTTTTATTTGAAGAGGCAGCCAGACTCTTGGGCTGGCACCTGCCAGGATTTCAGCCTGTGGGAGAAGAGAGTGCCCAGGGAGTTCTCAGTCTGCCCTCATGACTCCTTATCCCTAGGGATGGTGGATTGAAGGCTGTATTTGGTCCAGCTGAGATGCTATTTGTCTGCATTTCATCACAAGCACAGATAGAGCAAGTTCTTTATTTCGTGTTCGTGTCATATATTTTTTCGTTTACTTATCAGCCATAAAGTTTTTTTGGCTTCAGGGAAGGGTCCCAGTATAATGAAACAGAGATTAGTTTTTAAATTAATGCAGAATCCAGTACCTTTGGTCATTAAAAAAATCTGAGAGCACCACAAAAAATGTACATTTACTTCATAACATTCAAACATAAGCATTCCCTTCTTTTTCTCTTCCAATCCTGTTTCTCTGTCTCCAAGAGCAGAATGCTGCTTTTTCTGCCCTTCCTGGTATCACTAACATAAATAGGATTGTCACCAAAACCCCTCTAATGCCCTCAGTGGTGGCACAGGTTCCACCCTCTACCTCACCCAAGGGATGGCTGCTGGCCAACACCTTTTCCAGTCCTACAGAGTCATCATTCCTGTGGTAGCCTGTGACAAGCATGTCACACACACTGTGAGAAGATAAGCCTTCATGAGAGACTAGTTTGGGAAAACTGCTGCAACACAAATGTGTTTCCTTATCAAACTGGTCAATATATTGGACTGAGAATAATCAGTCTTCCTGCCTGGGGAGGAGGAAAGAGCATGGGGTTCTTCTCCAAAACAACCTATAAAAAGATCACAAAAAAGCCTTTTTTTTTTTTTTTTTTTTCGTGTGTGTGTGTGTATTTTAGCCCTGTCCTGTTCAAATACTTAGTCCAGAAGGTTCTCTATGTGAAGGTTCACCAAGCTAAATAAATCTCATTACTTCTCATGCAAAATGATAACTTGCTGGGTAGTACACACTGCATCCACTTCCTCTTGTAGACAGCTTTGCTTTGCAGTATGAAACATATGTTGTGATGCAGCCAAGGCCCTTTCACCTTGCCCTTCTCCACAAACTTCACTTAAATTATCTAAGATTTCAAACGGTCTGTAAGGAAACATCCTGGGGCTCTCACTTTGGACTATAAGCCCTTCTGCCAGCCTTTCATCTTAATTTCAGTTTGTTGCATGTACATTTATTTGACATCCAAGAGCATTTGTGACCCTTGGGCATCTCCTTCAATGTGTTCCTAGCACATGTTCTCCCGGATGAAGCATACAGAGCAGCAGTTGGACCCTTCTTCTCTCCTCTCTTCTTCCCTTTGCCACACTGCCAGAGACCCCTGAGCCAGGGGATGCTGAGAGCCTGGGGAACACTGCAGTATCCTGAACCTTTTGGTGCTGAGCATGATGTGAGATTTAATACACAGACAGCATGAATAGATAGATACATTTTGAAAAATTAAAGTCTGCATCTCCCTCCCCATCTCTCTGAGCAAAGTGTCTGTAAGTGTTCTTGTGGAATTATGTCAACAAATTAATTCAGGCTTGCCAAGGCTAGAGGACAAAATCTACAAAGCCATTCCACTAAAGTCCATTTTACAAACAATATATTTTGTTAATTTCTTTTTCTGAATTCTGTTCTCTGCTCACCTAAAAAATCCACCTATGCAATATGGCTGAAGATGAGCTTGCCAAGGAAGATTTAGTATATCATATGAGAGAAGGTACTATAAAAAGGGGAAAAATCCAACCCAAAAACTTAAACTCTTCCTAGAAGAGAGAATAACATGAAATCAAAGTAAGCAGAGTCACAGAAAAAAAAACCCAAAACAACCAAACCAAACCAAACCAAACCAAACCAAACCAAACCAAACCAAACAACAATAACAAAGCCCAAAACAAAACAGCTCCAAGACTGAAAAAAACTGCTGAAGAAATTTTGCTGATTTCACTTTTAACACACAGCTAAGGATGCCTCCTAAAACTAGCAGGTAACCAGAGCTCCTTGCCTCTCCAAGCCTGCCCTATAATAGGCACCTATCATGAGCTATTCCCTGGCACTGTCCCCTCTCCTGGCAGGGACAGGGGCAGAAAGAGCAATCAGCTCAAAGGTTGCTTGTAAATTGGGGTGCATCATCTTGTTTTGGGCAGTTATGATTTTCCCAGAACATTGTATTTCTGAATACTAATATAAATTTGAACACATATTTTCTGTCCCCAGACTGTGTGTTCTAACCCAGCCCCATGGCAAGGAGACAGGAGGATTTTTCCCAGCTTCCATGTGGACACCAGCAACAGTAATGTTATTGGAAGGTGGGTGTGGGAAAGTTATTTTTGACATACCCTTTTGACTAGTTTTAAAGTTTCCTTTAAAAATCACTGCACAATAGCATATTTCAGGATCTGCCATGACAGATAGTCAGCTACATGTGTATGCTGGGGTATGTACATCTAGATATTCCTGTTTCCTTTCCCTTAAGACCTAGGATCTTCTGTGAAGTCAACCAACCTGCCCCCATACATTGCTGGGTGAATCTTTTTTAAATTAAACACCTAAATATATCACTTACCAAAGTTCTTCCCAGTTTGTTTCACGTAGTTTTTTGAAGCCCACTGACCTTTAAAGACTTGGAGACACCTTTAAAGAATTGGAAGGGAACACACTTTTTCACCTTCTCCCCAACCCAGAGAAGCACTGGAAAGAACAAAAGATCAGTTGCAGTTGTTTCACTTTGGAATTAAGTCATTGTCATCCTGCTTAAAACACCTAGCAGATTTTAAATGACAACCAGCAAGAAGCTTGTTTTCAGAGGTGCCAGGTGATCTCAAATGAAAGTGGGAGGTGTTGGTTCAGGTACTTAGCATAAATTTGGAACTACCTATTGGAATAGTTTCTGCTGAAAAGTTGAAATGTGTTACAGAGGTAATATCACCTTTCATCCGTGCTTGGTTTGCTTCAGCCTGAAAAAAAAAAAAAAAAAAAAGCCTGTTTGCTTCAGCTTGCTTCAGCCTGTGCTGAGTAAAAAGACATCAGTTAAAACAAGAATTAAAAGAAACCAAACCAAAACAACAAAACTGAGCAACATATACAATGTCCTGTTGCTAGATCCCAGTCAATTTACAAAGGCCACTGGAAGAAGAGGAAAAATGATCAGGTGAGAATACAGAATCTAGTTGGAAAAGCACACAGGCTTGAAAAGACATGAATATCTGTCTTCCTTAAACATTTGTGTGCCTGTGATAAGTTCAGAATAGGCAAACTCAAAGCAATGAGCAAGATCAGGACATCATGGTACTATGAGGAGTCTTAGCGCGACCATGCAGGTGTGTTACTTAAAGTCTTAAAAGTGAAGGCATGGAAAATGCAGACTTGTATGTGTATATCAACAAAATAATTGTCACATTCTAGTCTCTGTTTTTCCCAGGATTATCTGATAATTCAATTTTTATTTTGCCAAGCTGGGCTGTAAACTCAAACCATCTTGCAGGGCATGTGCCCCTCCCCAGTCCAATGTTTGTAATTTTTCCCAAATGCCAAATCATGTAGGACTCTGAAGCTATTCATTTATCAAGTTGGCTTCTGTTTTTAGGACACTCAGAATTCTTCTCACTCTTTGAAATCTTCCTTTATTGTGGCTCCCTGGAGGACACAGTAAAGTACCTCTCAGAGTGCTCTCCCAAAAAACATTCTCCCCTCTCAACCCCAATCTCTGATGTTGCTTGTCTCAGTAAAAATTTCCTTCTTCTAAGAAATGAAAATTTTATATATACATATATATACATACATATATATATATAAATATAATTATGTTAAAAAACAAGCATCAAAAAGAAGTCTGCACTGTAGCATTTGGCTGTCACTTAGCAGTGAGGTAGGGGCTGAAACCACCCCTGTGAAATCTCACCTGAGCTACAACTTCCTGTCACATTTACTTCTCATTTGTTGCTTGTCCTCAGAACCAGGATGAGTAACCATGTTTGATGTTGCAGAATTGTTCCCCCTTTCTTGACTGGCATCAACCAATAATGGTATCACAAAAATTGCACCTTGTGGCCTTCAAGGCAGACTAAGTCCAGAAATGTACTGGAGTTCATAGGTTGTCAAATGAGGCATGTGACCAGGTTCTCAAGTTTCTTGCCTGTGCTAAACACGGTTTAGTGGCTTTTTTTTTTTTTTTTTTTTTTTAATATTTCAAAATACCTCTGCAGAAATGCCTTGTATTGAAGAATATGCTCACTTAAATTGCCCATTTCTTTCTCCTTGGCACTGTCCCTTGCTCAGCATCTTTTATCCTCAGTGGCCTAAATCAATTGTTCAACCTTCCTTCACCACAAATATGACATTTATTCAATATTTGAAACTTTTTCACTGACTGAAGCAGTCAGGATTTTTATATCTTTCCATATATTTCATAACTGTATGTTTTTGGGAAGTTCCAATCTTGTCTAGATTTTTATACTTTCTATCCTGCCTGTTCTTACATCCAAAGCCAGTGTTTTCTATGCCATTGCCAAATAAAGAGTGAACAAGATTCCTATCTTTGTGCTGATCCCAGTCAGTTCAGTGATCATTTTATTCTCTGTCTCTTGCCCAAAGTTAATAAATCCCACACTGCAAAAGCTAAAGCCTATTCCTTAGGCCTCTGTCCATTGCAGTCACCCCCTGAATATCCTGCAGGACTCTTCATACCTGTCCCTGCTACCTTTAACCCAACAGGTTACTGTATTTAAGGACAGATTGCTGCAGGATGTGATTCTGATAACTTAAAGAGTATCATCTTAGAAGGGGTCTGTGTAAAGCAAGGCTATTATTTGAAGTAAACAAAGTGCCTGAAAGAGAGGCACATTGAAGTAGAAACAAAGCCTGCACTTCTTCCCTTTTTTTTTAAGCAATTTTTAAAAGCCTTTGCCACAGACAAAACCACACAGTTATTTTCTCACAGCTGTAATTACAGCTCACTGTCACACTAGCTGAACTACCTCTTCTGTCTGGAGGAGAAATATTAGGAGAACCTATAATGTGCCTAGTGCTTTTATATCCTATTTTATCCTCAACCCCTGAAGAAGCCTGACCTATGAGAATTGCTGCTGTATTTCTAACTGCAAGGTAAGCTGGAAACCTTGATCATTTCAGGAGATGAAACCAAGCAGCAACCTATATATACAGTTTAAACTGCACCAACCAAAGCTTCAAATGATAGATTTTGTGCAACAGAAAAGGTTGCAGCAGTGTCACAGCTTCCTATGATTTCCACCTAGTTTAAAATGAATGCATACACCCCTTGAGCAGAGGGTTTCAAGCATTTTCAGTAAACAGAGGCAATTTTGCAATGTTACTCTGGATTATCAGTGAGTTTCATAACAACTTCACCCTGAAAGTGAGGAAAAAGGCTACAGCATCAGGTTCTGTGCAGAAGATAGTTCAGACCATGGGTCCAGATGGGCTATTTATTGTACATGTTCACTGATACAGCAAGCGGGTCAGAAAGACTAACAAAAATTAAGTAGTTTAATGTCTTTGATCACAAACAAACTATGATTTCACCTGTTGGGACTTAAGCAAGACAAATGTCTTCCAAAACTTTTCTGAAACTTACAGTTTTTCTTTATAGCTACTACGACTACAAAAAAAAAGAAAAAAAAAAAAAACAACAAAAAACAACTCACTCTGGTTATCTTGAGAGAGAAAGCCAAAGATACTCTAATCTTTGGATTCGTTTGTTATCAGAATGCAAAAAGATTCACTTTCCTCAGCATTTCAGGACTGCAAAATACTGTGTCATTTCAGATACTGTTCTGGAAGATTAAATACACAAAAGAAAGACAAAAGTTTTGCACTGAGAAATGGAAAGAGCTCACACTGGTTTGCACCTGGCAGGAAAACGCAGAGATATTATCAGAGTTTGGGGGTACTGTGTTTTGCCAGATGCCATTTCTGTGCTCATTACCAAAGAGCTCCAGGATTCCAAAGCTTGCAAGAAAGATCAGGTTTTGCTTCCTTGTCCAGTAGACAGACTTTTTTTGCTGTTATGTTTTGTTTTTTACCATGGACTTTTTTTTTTTTTTTCTTTTACTTAGAGTGGATTTGAAAAAAAATCTCTCTCTGAGCATACAGGAATTTCAAATTAATCTTGATGTAATTTGTGAAGTAAGGGACTATTTTCTGATCCAGATGGAAGCTAGAAGGCGTTACAAAAGACTATTGAAATCAAGCTCTCTCAACAAGGCACAAAAACATCTGTTCTTTGTTGGCCAAGACACAGTTAATAAACATTATTATTAGGTAAGCATCCTATTGTGCCTGTCATCATACATGTCAATCTCTGCATAAATTAGGACTCTAAACCCAACAGCAGGGAAAGAATTAATTTCTGAGAAGCGTGGGCCAAAATAACATTTATGCCTGTCAACCACCACCACAATCTCACACCATGCTTTTAGTCAGGCTTAAAGGAAAAACATCCAGGAAGCTTAAAATAATTTAGAAGCACTTCTCTATTCTCAGTATGTCAATGTTTGCTCAAACAGAGCCCCCAGTTAAAAAAATTACCAAAGGTTTTTCCGCTTAAAGTTGAAGGAAAATTTATGGGACTAAACCTCGGCATATTCTGAAAGTCTCATCCTCAGTACACACAATCTGATCCCAGCAGATTATTCAGCTCTAGAAAGTAATGACACAGGTGAATATTCACAGATACCCTTGACTATCCTGGATTTGCAGAGGTTACAAGATCTTTGACTGTTTAACAAAAACCAGTAGCAATAAATCACCACAAAGGTTCTTTTGTAAGATTAGGATCACTTTACTCAATTCAGACCTCTACGTGACACAGGAAAGTACAGCAGAAAATGAGTTACTTTTCAGTACAGAGCAGAGCACTATAAAAGCAGCTTTTACATTTATTTCAGGATCTCAGGGTTTCTTCTGACACTGCAGCAGAGTGAAGTTTAAAAGAGGTCCTTTATACAGTCATTTGTCAGTCCAGGTGGCCTGGCCATGCAATGATTCTGCAGCGTTTTTTCTCAGGCTATCCCTTCCTTGTACTTTAACATTTCAATTCACGCTTGAGGCTCAATGACAAAGTACCTGCCTACCATTGCTTCCCCAGTCTACTTTTTTTAGACCTTTGATTTTGGGAATTGTTAATCAGTTTGAAAGAGCACACTGCTGCAGTAGCTTTGGCTTTCATGTTTCTTGAAGAAATATACTTTTTCTTAATGTAGTATGTAGGACATTGCATAAATGAAGTGAATATATTAACTGAGCAACTTTCCAAATGAAATAAATCCCAGTAACTGCTTGCATATGCCGAAGAGTAAGCTTCAAGCTTCAAACTCCTATGCCAGTGACTGTTTTCTAGGAAGGCAAAGCCTCTTTCCAAGTTGTTTCCCAATGGCATCATTTACCCAGGAAGCAGGAAATGTAAATACTAGAATCTCATTGACCAGCTGGGGTCTGATCTCTCAGGACCAAGATAAAAGGTCAAAATCTGAGTCTCCTCACACTTCCTTCTGCTGGAGTTGGGTCACTATGAATGGGAAAGGCAGATTCAGAAGGCTAAAAGAAAAAAATAAAGCAAGCCTCTCACTATACAGGGTGCTGAAGTTTAGTAGGTGTTCCATCTCAATGACACTGCCTTAAACACTTCCAAGATGTTTCACACCTTTTATGGTTCTTCAGTGTTGGATCCTAAGATTTGGTTATTCTGAGAAAATTCAGATAATTTCAACACATCCTAAAATTACCTCTTTGATTACTGGCCTATAGAAAATGAACCAAAGCCATCCAAGTGACTCACAGAATTCCTTCCACTAACAACTACACAGAGCAGGACACTGGAGTCATTGCTTCTCAGTTTTAGAGTAAAGAATAACTTCTTGCACATAGCAACCATGTTTTTGGGAACTTGTATATTCCTTTGGTTATTTTCACAGTGTGGTATTAAACCAGTTTCAGCTTCATTAATTTCAAATTTGAACCATCTCACATACCTCCAATGGATGTAGCCTTTTGTGCTTCCTTGTATTCTGCCTTGATGCCCATTTGCTTTCTGTATTCAACACGTGTGTGTGTCCAGCCTTTGCTTTGTGCTGCTGAGGAAAGCAGGGGCAATGCACTCTGCAGGCTTTAGCCACTTGACTGAGTCTGTGCTAGTATTTCAGCAAGCTGAAAGATTTTGAGGAGTCTTGAACCCTGTGGACCACTCCAGGTTAGGAGCTGCTGGCACATTGTGATACTGGTGCCAGTGGCTTTTCACCACCTTGGGGAGTGAAACATTTCCCTCTTCAAGTGCCCAAGGTCAGGAATATGTCTGTTCTTCCACAGCACACTCTTTTTGTGATAAATACTTGTTTTTCTCTCTGGGTCAGGTTTCAGTCCCCTCACTTCCCTTTCTTCTGTCTTGCATGGGTGTAAGTAAAGGATACTGGAGAAGCATTTATCTGGGGTAACAGAGCTGGTACCCTCAGAAAACAAAGCTGGCATTTGCTTACACTGGGTGAGATAAGAGAAGGGAAAGAGCTGCACAATGAAACAATCTGTCTCTTCTAATTTTATACTAAAAACCACATTTCAATATCTTTTGCCTAAGAGACCCTCAAGAGATACTATTACTGGAGAATGATATTTCTCATCTGCTTCTCACATACCATATTCCCTCTGCATATTTTTCCCTGACCTTGCCAGGAAGAATTTCCCAGAAATTTTTCAATCACAAGCTATTGCAAAAGCTCTTTAGATCACCACAGTCTGCAACAGTTACAGAAATTATGAGACTCTCAGAGTACTTGAATACTGGCAGGGTTCCCCTCTGCAGAATGACCAGCAGCAGCAGCTATAATCTCTTCTAGCCGTGGGTGATGCTCCCAAGGAAGACTCTTTTGCAGGCTTAGTATGCTGTAATGCCAGGATTAATACTGGCACTTGCACCAGTTGTGCTTAATGTCCAGGGGAAACTGGACTCAAAGGTCTTAACCAGGATCATGAAATTCTGATGGGGATGGACTCCACTGTCTCTCCATGAGAAAAACTCCACCCAAAACACAAATATCATTCTGGGCAGTACAGAATGTGGCTTTTGTACTCCATAACCCTAAGAGCTACTCATCTCATCTGTCACAAAATTAATCTAGACTTTTAGACTAGTCTTCTCAACATCCTCTCAGAAAACAGAGGAAGATTTTTCCACAGTCAAAATCATTTAGTGCCAGACAGATGTTTGGCAGGCAGGATGCATCAGGCATGTTGTTTCCACAAAATGTGGTGACCAGACAGTCAGCTCCAGGTAACAGACCCAGCACTTTGACTGCCAAAGTTAGTTGAATGCCATTCCCTCACAGGGAAAGCTAAGAATGTTACAAAGCATGTAACTTAGACTCCACTTTCCAGTATGGCAGAAGAAAAAATAGGGTAATTTGAATATTAAGAAGTCAGATCCAGCGAATGTTTCAAACCTTATTTATTTACCTTGCTGTTCATAACTAGAAGCTAACAGTGGGTGACACAAAAAAAAATTAAAAAAAAGTAAAATAGTGGTTTAGATTTGAAAGAGGTGGAACTATGCAGTACAGATGGAGGCACTGAAAAATATCTGAGAAGCAGTGTTTCTCTAAACATTTCTCTGCTGTTTATAGTGTTGAATGGATAATTCCATGTATCTGAAGGAAGAAATTTAGGACATACAGATGCTATGGAATCTTAGTCTTATATACTCCCTGACACACTGGGATGAAAAACAATACAATTTCCTTTTGAGATTTTCCTTATCCAAATATATTGGTCTTCCAGAAAAGAAGACTCCTTAATGAGGACAGTAAATGAGAGGGTATCAAAGTAGGAAAAAAATATAAAAGAATCTTGAAATAAAAATTTAGTTCACTCTTACTTTACAGAATATTTAAAAGCATTTTACTGTCTGTTCTAAAAATGACCAAGAAGAGACTGGACTGATTTTAGCTGGTAACATAGAGGAAACATTGTGAAGAAATGCTGCAAGCTAAGTGAAAGCAAAGTAATATTTTGTACACCACAACTATAATCAGAATCTGACATTGGTTTATTCAAATTTTGCTTTCTTGGAAGCAAAGCTTACATGTTTGTAAACATCAAATTAAACATTGCTTAAATTTACAATTTGCTAAACAAATACTTTTTCACCCTGAAGGGCATATGCAGACCCATCTATTTGTGTCACAGTTCTGTTGATCTGTGCTTCAATAGTTTCTAAACAATTGGTTCCTGTACAATTTTAATGGATCTTAAAAATTTCTTCCAATATTGTGCAAGTCATAGGCAAGGCCATTTTGAAGTGTGCACTTCCTTACATAGTTTTTTTTATCAGTACCTAACTAATGCAACTGTGAAAA
The DNA here is from genome assembly GCA_017589585.1 of Phylloscopus whistleri. NCBI lineage: Eukaryota > Metazoa > Chordata > Aves > Passeriformes > Phylloscopidae > Phylloscopus > Phylloscopus whistleri. The sequence continues at coordinate 3,467,560 of JADMLD010000683.1, read as the reverse complement.
ACTATACATTTTCAGGAAAATGTTTAGATTTTGGTCCTGTATTTAAAGACCTTCTATAATCAAGTTGTTTACATGAATTTGAATCACAAGCATGTACACAACAAAACCACTATACCAATGTTTCTTGGTCTATGCATAAAAAGTATGTCTTCTACTTACACTAAAACATACAAAAAATAAACTACAAAAATTGTTTACACTTGATTTCAGCAAAAAAAGCTTTCTTCAAGAAAAATGATTCTTCTTTTTTTCAGCCATCAAAAAAGGAATGCAAGTAAACAATAAATACATGTGCTTTCTCCATATAGACATATTTACACTTGGGTCTTTGGCTTATGTTTAAGTTTCTTTATAAAGATCTTTATGTGATCCAGCCATCATTGCACATTAAAACAAAATAAGCCAGTTTTTCTTTTACTATATATAATATATATATGCAACACTTGAAACGTATAAAGAATGAACCTTACTATCAATCTGCACTGTTATTGTACTTTAACAACGTATCAAAAGAAAAAAATAATACCATATAGGAAATATTGATACATGCAACAGATGGTCGCTCTACTGTATCTGAGAGACAGCTGCATATACACACACGAGAAGGTCCTAATGTGCTCAAATCTCTTCTGACTCTGGTTTTCATTAAATAGTATTTATGTGGCACTAAATGTTGATACTGTATACAAGCATAGAAACAGATTGAGTTCTTTTATTAAGATACACAATTTCATAAGAAAAATACTTTGCATTTAAAATTTAAAATCCCTCCCACCCCCCTCTTCCCCTAAAATCTTTCTTCACAGGATCAAGAACTGTTGTCAAAACAGCTTATTGAGATTCTTATATTTGGTGAACTTCGTCACATCCTTTCCGACTAAGAGGACTCCAGGTACTCCAGCGCAACATCATAGCAGAAACGATACTGCTCCTTTAAGGGGGAACAGAAACAGAAGTTACATTAAAAGCTAAAATCTTAGCAGCAATATCTATAACCAAGAACATTCCTTGCTAACTAGTAAACCAGACAGGCTTGGATGTTTTATCCCCCGCACCCCCCCCATTACACAAGTATATTACCAGCTCAGATGTAAAAACTCACCCTAACCAATGAAGGGGAAAAGGACCCTGGCTATGGAAAGTAATGATGTGCTTCTCTGATTTTTTCAGTTTCTGAACTGGTTTATCAAACATGAAAAGCTCTCAGTCAGAGCACTCTTGCAGTGAAAGCACCTCGACTCTGATACACCACTTCTATTTGAGTCAGCTGGCATTGAGCAGTAATTGGTGCAGGACCCTGAGCAGCTCCGTGTCCAGAGCCCATTGGTTCGGTCCCATTGATGTGGCATCCAAAGATCAGATGCACATTTAAAAAGGAAGTTAAAGCTCAAAGCCTCATTGTGGTTATTTCTCTTCACAATGCTGCTGTTGAGAGCTGATACTGGGAGAAAGGGAGGAGGAAGGAGAGAGGAGAAGGGAAGGGGAAGAAGAAATAAAACTAAGGAAATTAATTTGATGTCTATTGTTCTCACGACTTGAAAAATGAAATCTTCCCTTATGATTTATTTTTGTTTGCACAGGAAGACAGCGTGATGCATTAACAGGAAGTTGTGGGGATATCTCAAAGGCTTTATTGCACTGCTCGTTGTTATCTGATCCTGTTGCTGAATGTAGGGCACATGACTCTGCTATACAGTGGTTTTCCTCATTTGTTTTCTAACTAACAACTCAACAGCTTCTGCTGTTCAAGAGTTCTGAATAAAAATCCACACAACACAAATACATAACTAAAAAAATGTAGCAGCTTCAGTGTAAGGCTACATGGAATGCAGGACTGTTTTGAAATGCAATATAATTTTGCAGAGCATTTATCAGAAACAAACACAATCTACCTTGGCCTCCCTTTACAGAGACACAATTTTCCATGTGATCTGACCTGTTTTCTTAACAGCAGTGAACTGAAATCCTGGCAGTAATTCAATATATTGTGTCTCAGATGTCTATAGGAGAATGCAAAGCATTTACAGCAAAAGCAGCAATACCTAGCCCAGTGATGTTCTATCTGTTAACATATTAACCATTTTCTTAATTTATGTGGTGACAAGGGACAGAAGTGATGCACTACGATTAAGAGAATCATGCCACAGAAGCTATTTGATATTAAGCAAACACTGACACGTGAAAAAAAGGGAATATGGGAAGAAGCAGCCAGAGCCATTTTGCACAACGTGGAAGTTCCCAGGGTCAGAAGCAATTTCCACTATGCATAAACTAAAACATGTTTTTAATTTCAATTGGCATCCCTGATTTTTATGCTGTAGGCAGCCATCTGGCTGAAAAGTGACACTGGCAGCTGGCAGTGTGAGACTCAAATGGCAGGAACTCCCAAACACTATATAACCTGCTTTCATTCACCTACAAAAAGGAAAAACATCCATGTGGGAGAACTTTTAAAGGACCTTCCAGACCTTAATGTTCAGTTTTTGTGACAGAGGCAAACATTCAAATGGATAGGCACTCATACTGCGTGCATAAAGATTAACCAGAAGATTCAAGGTTATTTTGAGTTCTGGCAATGTACATACAGATATTTAGCCTTGCAGTTTTGCTAATTCAGGCTCATATTGTTTATTATTTAACTGTTGGATTCAGTGATCTTAAGGGTCTCTTCCAACCTAAATGATTTCATGTATTCATTTACAACATACTAGATGCAAAAATTTGATTTTAAAGTTCTGAGGTATCACTTTGAGTACTACAAATCTGAGTAACAAAGACTGTCATACAATTCAATACAACTTTCAACGCAGTAGTTTTTACTAAGGAGCAAAATATTCACAGATCCATCTGGGAATCTGTACTTCACAGCTTATTCCTTCAAAGAGAAATGCCTTGGTCTGTAAAGTTTCAAGATGAGTGCAGCCTGCTGCAACTTCCTTTCAAACGGACCAGGGTATTTTGGGAGATTAAAGTGTATTCTGTTAACTAAAAATGCTTTCTGTGGAAAGCATGCAACCACTACAAGAAAGGTAGTGTGAAATGCTAAGCCTGTCCTCTCATGATGCTGACTTGTATTTGCACTCCATATCTGCTCATTCTTCTTCTGGCCCATTGTAGGTTTGCACTGTTTTGTGGGCACAGGACTGAAAAGGCAGCTAACACAACATGTCAGCCTCTGGCTCCCTGGCTGTTTGCAGCAACCCTGCGGGGCTGGTGCTTACCGGAGTCTCCACCATGTTGGGTTTACTGTTCCGCAAGGTCTTCACGGCGTGGAAAACATCCACCACGTTCTGCCTTTTGACCATCTCCACCACAATGCCAATGGCACAGAACATCCCGCTCCGGCCACCGCCGTTTCTGAACACAAGGAAAGGAGAGAGTTAAATGCCACTGTGGCCTAAGACAGCAACCAAAACACATTTCTGTTCTTTTACTCTGTAAGCACAAGTGATTCCTGAGTCCCAGAGGGAGATCAGACTTTAGCAATCTCTTTGCAGCTCCAGTGGGTTTGGTCTAAGACATTTGCTTTTTCTGACCTTCCTCTCAATTACTGCTTTTGAATTCTGCCCTTACAGCCCATCATGCTGCCCAACCATGCTATAAGTCTAAATTACATATGCATTAGAAATGAAAAAAAAAAACCAAAACTACCCAAGTTCAATGGCAAGTAGGACATTAGAAATAATAAAAACAAGTTCAATGCCAGGTACATTTTCCATTTACTTCTGGGAAGACACTCACTTAAATTAATCTATGATATGAGGATTAGTCAACCAGATATGCTAAGGCATCACTGATTTAATAACTTGCTGACCTTTGGAGACACTGCTGAACTATTTTAATCTTAATTTCAAAGAAATTAAGGTAGGTATTTCTTCTTATTAATTTTGAGGTGGCATAGGCAGAAACAGGTCACATTCAGAACATTTAAACAGAGGGTTTTTTTCAGAGTAAGGAGAAATGCATAATTCAATTTTTAAGTTTTAAACATTATATTTGGATAAGGTAGGAGACAGATTGATTACTCTCTGCTTAGGGAGAAGGAGATGCCATCTTTTCAAAACTCCCAAAGCAGCTCCCATTTAAGTAACAGGTAAGCAGCCAGTGGTCATTTACCAAGAATAGCTTTATGTACTGTAATAGAGCTTTTTTCAGATTCCATATATCCATAGTTTTCAGTTTAAATCCCTCAAAATAGGCCTTCCTTTTGGGAAAAAAAATGGAGTACACTCTGTGCTAAAGAGACACAAAACCCTCTATTTGGCACACAGTGTAAAAGACTTCCTTACTGAAACCAGACAGAAGAAACAGTTCTGTACATGTCTTGCACGTGAAAAACATTCTACTATGTATAGAAGATGACAGTATGCACAGTATTACTCTAGTATCACACTCAAAATACTCATTCCTTGACCTGACGCAGAAAAATTCAAAAAGTTGAACAAAAGCCAACCTGCAGTTGTAGGCAGTGGTACTTCTTTTTGGTTTTTTCATTAGTAAAGTAACAGGCTCAGGTGCAAAAGAAAGTATCCATAAGAATATTTAAATGAAAGGAAATAATTAATTTATAAGAATTTATTTGGAGAGCAGCAATTTACTTTCTCCCAGTTACTCACAGGCAATGGATGATGGTCCGGCCCTCCCCTTCTTCACATTCCTCTTGCCATTTTTCAACCTGAAGAATTAACTTCAAGAAGGATCTCTTGGAAGCTGGTACATCTCTGTGAGAAGCCCATCCCAAATACTGGAACTGCTGCACCATCAGATAGCCCTCTTGTGGCTAAGGGAAATCAAAGAGCTTTAGGTCAAAATGGGACCTTTACATCTTGGTTTAGAAAACCAAAATATAAAATTAATGTGAAATCTAGGTATTTATATTATAGACAGATTCTAATGTGTGTACATTTCATGGTAGGGCCTCCAGTAATTTCTACCACTTCAGCTTTCAAGGAAGATGTCAGAAAAAGTGAAAAAGGGAACTACATTGAAGACAACATCACAGTTTATCGATCACAAATGTAACCTATCCTGAATTCTAGATAAACAGATTCCCTAGATTCCATAGATTCTATGTGCCAAGTTGCTTAACACCACAAATCAATTTAAAACATCATTATTTAATTCTTAGAGTTGCAGAAAGAGAGAGTGATACATTTGGCTCCTACACATGAACTGATCCCATTATAAATGAACAAGTAACAGTGGTGCACAAACATGACTACTGTCCTTGAAGTCTTCCCTTTGTGCCAGACTATGATAATCATGACAGCCTTGCTGCCAGTCTCTGAGCCTTCCACATGCTAAATGTGACACAGGGAGAGCTTTGAATAGAATTACACTGTCACAAGAAAGGCCTCAACAACAGGAAGAATAAATAGTCTATTTGGCTTCTTGAAGCTGAAGATGACAAGCAGGAATGTGGATTTTAGAAAAGCAAGAATCAAGAAGAGAGATTTTAAGAGCAAGACTTATGAGCAAAAGGGCACAGGAGACAAAGAGAAGTAGAGGAACAGAAAATCAAAGCATCGTAAAAAAGGAAGAAATGGAAAAAACAAAATAAGAAAAGAAAAAAAAAAGAAAAAGAGGAAGCCTCAAAATATAAGAGAAAAGTGCTATGGTGTAATATTTGCCAGTGTGCCCACACCTTAGTTTCCTGTAGTTTCCAAGAAGAGCTGAAAATGCTTTTTGTAATTCTGAATATAAGCAGAAAAAAACCCCCAAAAAACAAAAGGAGCAAAATAATAGCCGCATGAAAACTGATCTTTGCCTGAAAAATGAAAATGTGACCAAAATAAAAGAAAACAAAAATAAAAAACATGGAAAATCTTTGTGTACATAGTAATTAATTTTCCCCACAATTATGATTCAAGATTAATGAGAGTTAAACATTCACTCAAGATACGCTAGCAATTGTGATAAGTTCTGGATTGGATGGAAGATGAAAAGCACTCATGGTAAGCAAAAGAGGGATTGCTGGTTAATTGTACATAGACTGGTGGCACAAGTGGCTGTAACTCTTTAGGCAACATAAGCAATTCATAGAGGTGAGCTAAAGTGGAAACACTGTACGACAAGCAGGGTTTAAGAAGATGCTGTGAGAGTGGGACAGCAAAAAGATAAGATGGTCTAAGGTATGAAAGAGCTGATGAGAATGCAAGACTGGCACTGCTACTGAAGTTGAGAAAAAGATAATAACTGTAGGTTGAGGCACAGTGGCGGCAGAACCCATTAGAGGCAGAGGAATTTTCAGAGTTTTATCACACCTTGCTTTGCAGGGTGCCACAGTCTCCCTTTCCTGTTGTGGTTTTCGTGTCTTAGACTGAGAAGGTGCTAGTTGTATAATCAGCCTCAGTGTTTCTGTTCGTGATTCACCACAGAAAACATCTTACCAAAGCTATGAACTAAATGCCTGTCAGTACATGTTCATTACAGGGATATTTCTTTTACTGTACACCAAACAAACAGAATACAGAATACTTCTCACACATCAGGGAGAATGCCTCAGAACAATATCCATTCACATTAAAGCTCTCTCTGCTTAGTGTAGAAAAGTGATGTAGAAAAGCACTGCAGCTGTAGAAAAGTACTAGAAATCAGTATTAGATACTGATGCTTGACTGACTCTTTTCTGGGTAATGTCTTAGGAACATTAGTGTTTTACTATTATTTGAAATTAAAAAGCACAAGAGCCTAGAGAGCATGAAAAAAAGACGTATTTTTCTGTCACATAGTGTTAGAATAATCCTTACTCTTGTTAGATTGCATATCCTGAAAATTCGGTTTATGACGTCGCAGTCCATTGAACACGACATGCATTCCACTTGGATGGGGCCGTACCGCAGTATCCCTTCCTCAGGCCAGTACTGTGGGCAGCCCTGTGCCAGAGCAAAACAGGAATAATTAAATTAAAACTTACAACCTGAGCATTGCATCATTCCACTGCAGACATCTCACCTAACCTTTACTGAGCACGAGTGTGGATTAGTTGCTGTAAAGCAGAGAATAATTGCAAAGTCACTGCACTGCTCCACGTTTTCGTCAGGTAATGAATCCAGAGTGATTAAAGCATGTGATGGTACATGGAAAACTCGAGCTTCAAACTAACCTGTGCTAAGTCGACTTCATTTAACATCACAAGAGAAGTACAGCCATAGTCATACACTAATCTCCAGAAATCTTTCACAGTGTTGGGTAAAGGATGTTGTGTGACGATAAAAGCTGCTGGCTGCCTGTAGCTCTGTAAAAGCAAACAATTTTGTTAGTACTGGTATGGGAAGTACTTAAATTCTACTGAAACAGAGAAAAACATAAAAATAGAACAAAGCTGTGACATGAGTTACTTCACATATCACGGAGGATATAAAAGTTAAAAATACATTATCATGTCCAATAAGAACAAAGAGCTTACTCTGCTCTGGTCTACCTTCTTCTTGATTACAGAATAAGCTCTGTTTTTACACTCAGATATGCTCCAGGCACTGAAGATGGTCTTTGTGGCTCTGTTGAGCTGAGGCTCAGGCAATTCTGCTCTAGGCACTGTGTCCAGAAGCCAAGCAGGGAACCTTCACCCCATGATGCAGAGAGGGGTGCAGAGGTCTCAGAAGACCACCCTCTCCACAGTAGGTTTTACATGAGCTCTGTGACCAAACGGGACTAAATTCAATCCCAAACTCAGTTTCACAATGCACAGCCACAGGGACACCCACAGAACTGACTTCTGGGATCACTGGGACCCATTTCCAGCAGAAAGCATAAGTTAAACAGCAAAATACTATTTTCTGCCATGGCTGTAAATTCCATTTTCTGTATGCTGTGTTGTACACAACTGCAAATAGGGATTTCCAGCCTTGCACAGTAACTGAGATGCAACTAACAGCTGAGGGGCTGTTTTCCTGCTGCAGTTGTATTATGAGCAGCAAGCAGAAGTGGAGATACCAGAAGTCTTTTGTAGGCAATTTGTGATCCATGGAAGAGTAAATTAACTAGGAGAAAGACCTGGTAGGGTAAATAAACCACTTTTGCTATGGAAACTTGCTCATTTGGAGATTGATCTAAGAGATCTTTATGTGAAATGTATTGACATACCCTCCAATAACTTGTTGGCAAGTCTTTAGCATCAGTACTTGTTTGACAAGAGATTAAGGAGGTTGCTGATTTTTTTAATCTAGGTTTTTGTTACCTTTTCTACTGCAGGAAGGATGTTGAGATAGCAACAGCTCACATCCTGCTTCCTAGAACTGCCCAGGGACAACACTGAGACAACCAATTTTGATTCTTCCCCTGTACTTTTAGGAAATAAAATGTCCTAGCTGATGTTGTCCTACCCCTCTTCCCCATAATTTCTAGTGTTTCTCAAGGGAAAGATTAAGGGTAAGTTTCTCTTTCTGTTTTGTTGTTGAAAGTCCTTTTTTCTTGTCCAGGAGTAGTTCCTCTTCTCAGAATAAATCAGTCTTAAAAGAAACAACCAGAAGAGAAAAGGCAAAAAACCCCAATTTGTGTTACCCAGAATTTTCACCCTTTACTTATAACCTTGTTATATGCCGTCGTTGTAATATAATACCTTTTTTTTCTGCTGCTGATTTTCCTTTCATTACTACCATTTCTGCCTTTTCTAACTTGCCTCTGATTGCCAATCCATTAATATATTGCTTGGTTCGTGTCCCTACCTGCCACATGCTGTTGCACACTCAGAGTCCTCCTGCCCCCCACAGCCTGTGTTGTCTTCCTTTCATCCCAAACCACACTCCTCTATGCTTCTCTGTTGGTTTGTTCACAGCACATCAGTTTTATTCAGGTGTTTAATGCAATTTTATTTCAATTCTAAGCAATTTTTGCTACCAGAATTCTCTTCACTGCTCTAATTCATCTGTTCAGCCCCCGTGACACCCTAATACATTGGTCTTACACGTGCCACTCCTCTATTTTTTTTGACACAATAAGCTAGTTGTGAGATTAGGGGCTGCATTTGGCTATCAGTTCATTTTCTGCACTAGCTCAGGCAGAACTCAAGGATGACTATACCAATCAGTATATTTCTGATGATTTCTGCTGCTATTTGCCATTGTACTTCAGCATCTCTCCTTGACATGGCAGTTTCTGACAGCATTTCATTTTGCGGAAGGGGAAATGCTCCTGGAAATCAGACCACTTATTTAAGTATTTACTGTAAAAGTGGCTTTAGGGGCCTAACTTTGGAAATGCTAATGGGAGGCACAGGCAGGTATCTGGCAGCACATGAACTGTTTTATCGATCAGACACGTATAAGGCAAGTCCAACTCCATTTTTCCCATTAATTCACCTTTTCCCCTGACAGTGTTTCTGTTACTCAGACTTCAACTTTAAAGAGCTGCAGCTCAAAATATAAACAACAAAACCCCCAGTCCTATACTCTATACCCAAACATGCCAAGAAAACAATTTTTTCTCCCCTGTTGCTCCTGCCTCAATATAGAAAGGTTTTTTTATGAAATAGTGATAGTAACCTCATGCTCAGATAGATAACATTTACTTCCTAACAAACAGCAGATTTCTGAGATCCTGCTGAGATTTGAGATTTGGAGGTCTGGACACTAGAGCTTTGTATAATGCTGTTAAAAAGGTGAGATTTCCACTGGGTTCCATAAGGATGCCAAAGACTAAAGATAACAAACCTTCTGAACAAAAAACACAAGCTGGTGGGGCTTCTTGCCCTTTCCCCTCCACCCTTCTTCATTAGGACTGTTTTACTGGGCACTGCAGTAACAGAATTACCCTTTCTTAAACCAGCAAGTGCTCTCTCTCACATTACAGAGCCTTCCATGGCACGCTATGCAGACAAAGAAGGTAGTCTCTTACGTCCATAAGAGCAGCATTGATGTAGTTGCTGCTCTCCCCATCAATAGTAATTAAGAAAGGCAGACATCTGTCAGGTGGCAGCATATCCATGAAGCGGTTCTTGTCATGGTTCCTTGGCAAGCAGGCGATGCTGCAGTCCTCTGCCTGCAGGCGAGGGGTCACAGAATTGAGGGTCTAAGGGAAAGAGGATGCTTGTTTTAGCACGCTGAGCTGACACACACGGGACTGGAGAGTCCCCGAGTTTTACTGTAAAATATTGCAATATGAGAGAACATGAGGCATTAGCAAGAAGACATTAGCAAATGCAAGCTCCTCTCTGTTTATTGGACATTCTGGGGCTTTGCAGGGGGGGGTTAGGCTGCTGGTTTACAGGCACTCCGTGTGCCACTGAACACATTCCGCATGACACCATCCCTTCCAAAAGGAATAAAACAAAGACGATCCTTTAGAGCCCTAAAAAGCTATGCCTTCGATGTGCAAATGCAAGCCAAAACTCCCTCTGGCTCCTACTCACTCGTCTTTGTTCCAGACAGATATTTACTGCAATTTCATTGAAAGGAGGATATTCTGTATTTAAAACAATTTTGCAAAGCACATAAACATGGATGCTCCATTTAGTAGACAAAAAGTTAGGGACCAATTGTTATAAAAGTCATATGAAAAACCCTCTCCTTAAAATTAATTAAATGTATCTAGAGGCAAAAAAATTGTTGTCACATCAAGAGTTAGTAGGAACTGTGAATACCTGAAACTCGTCTTTGAGATGTGAAGAGTTTGTCTGAGAGTCTATTCTAATCATATCAAAATAAGCAGCTTTGAATTCGCAGACAGGAATGGCAGTCTCTCCACACAGGCAAGCTTCTAGAATGGCATCGTGAATAAAGATGTACTGCTCCTGTCAAATTAGGAAAAGAAACAAAAATTGTAGCCGTTTAAAACCAACAGATCTTTCTTACTTTTAGGATAAACAGGCCTACACACACTCTTAAACCCACTCAAATTACTGTCCATCAATACATTAATAATGTTTTAATACAAACAGTCTTGTTCTTATTGGGGTGCAGTGAAGGATGTTTTCTTCAGGACCAATTTAAATTCAGTAAAACTTAACAGAACAGGGATAGTAATTTATTTAAGAGGAGATTTTCAGTTTTCTTGTAGTGCTTGTAGGTTTCTGTGCACATGCCAAAGGCTTGTTTGCTTTATGAATTTTTTTTAATAGCTTTCAATCTTCTGATGTTAGCAGAAAGTGTAAATTGCTTCAAGTACTACTAGTGTGATTAGCAAGTATTTGGCACGCTGCATTCTCCTTATGCATGTGAGAGCTAGTGCATCAGTTGCCTCATACTTGGCTCTAGACCAGTAATAAATTACAGTGTGTTCCAACAGAAGCACCATTTCTTCCAGTTTTTACTAACTTGCCCTGAGATAGCCTGATAACTGCATTACTATTTCAGTTAGGCCTCCTGTCAATTTTTACACAAAATGCCCATCATATTTACTCACCCTGAGAGTAATAGAAGTAAACCTTGTCTAGAACTGTGCCAGCCTCACATAGCTATTGTGAATACCAATAGAGCACAAAATTTAACATGTGCCTGTATAAACAGCACATGTCCAGGGACCACAGTCACTTCTGGCTCTACAGCCTTACCCACACAGCTATGGAGCTACTGGCATCACTGTTGACTGTATGACCACCACAAGAACTTGATGCAATGACAGCTTTATTTTGCTGTGCAAGTATGAACCTCTGAGAGAAGGTGAGAAATAAGAGGTAAAAGGGAGAGAAAGGAATAATAGTAGATTCACCTAATTCACGTGCAAGTGCAGATTAAACTGAGAGGGTTAAAGCAGTCACACTGAAATACTCTACCCCATGTACGTCCCAAAGGTTAATGGTCCTGTAGCTGGAATAGTTGACCAGGACCACCTGTTCAACTGGCATAGGTTGCAGCATGGAATAAAGACTGCACCAAATTACACTGACATGTTTGGCTGCCAACTGCAGAGACTTCCATGTGGCCAAAGGTGAAATAACATCTCAGGTACATGTCTTTATGGAGGGCAGGAGAGAGAAGTGGTGAACCACTTCAGATAATCTCCCAATATAAACCAATAACCTGTGTTTCTTTGGAAGTAGTACTCTGGTGGGAGAGTGGGAGCTATTAGAACTTCCTTCATAAGGCAATGGTTTTATTGTGAAGCTGCTTGAAGGCATGTTGAAAGATCAAGAGTAAAAATATGGAAAAGATTTGCAGCAAGGTTAATAGAGCAAACAAAAACAGAACTGAAAAGAGAATGTGAAATGGACATAAAGTTCACAAGTCAATTTATAGATAAAAGTGATTGAAGATTGTCTAAAACAAGTGGTAGCCTGCTGAAATTCCACCTTTGGGATCCTGGGATTGCTTATACCAGAGCTGGGGAGAGACATCCCAGACCTGCCTAATGTAAGGTCTTCCCTGAAAAAGTCCTTCTTTCTTTCCTTTTGTTACCAGGTTAGGCGGGCACTTGTTTCTGTAAAAACTACAAGAGTTGGCAGATTTGTTGCACCACCCTGGTTCTGTGCGCTTTTCCACCGAGCAGTGGTCCCCAGTGGAGGTACCCCCTCGACAGGGCCACTGCCTTCTCTTTTCAGAGTCACAGTGAAATTCTGATCTAGAACGCTCCAAAAAGCTTCAGGTGCTTCAAAGGCAAACTGCTGTACCTCAGTTTGTACCATGTTGATGCGCCGGGACCGCAAAGCTTTGACACAGTTGTAGATATCCACCACACCTTCTCTTTCTGCCATATCTAACATGATATCAATCACGATATAACAGCCTGTCCGTCCAGCACCAGCACTGAAAAGAATCAGTAAATACTGTTAGGAATAGCCCCAGAGGAACATCTACAAACTTCATAATCATTACTGAGAGCATTTTTATAAAATCATTCAGTTTTCCATCACAGCGACTATCTAATTTTATCTTCTCTACTTCTCATAATAATGTCCTTTAAATCTTTTGATGTGTTCAAAACAACATTTTTCCATCACATTTGATCCACTAAGTAAAAGCAAAAAAGAAAAAAGTTTATTCCTTTTATCACCCAGATCAATACTTAAATTAAAAAAGTTAGTTTAACTGAAATCTGAAGAATGATTAAACTTATGCACTTCAGAATATTATGGATTTTGTTTTTCTTTAATAAGACTAAGAACAATTTTTCAAAGTGATCTATTGCAATAAGAAACTCAAATGTATGTTTTACCAAGCCAAGTTCCAAGCTAGTTCAGACAGTACATTTAACAATATTGAGAAGATTCACTCATGATTTATTTTGGCTTTACATAAAGCTATGGACAGTTTTTGCACAGTGAATTATTAAAACCTGTAAAGGCTGAGTAACTTCATCTACAAAATGTAATTAAACATTTGACTAAAATATTTAAGTAAATCACACATTTGTAGAAAGCAAATTCTATTTGTCAAAGGACTTTGTCCCAACAACACAACCTTGCAAAATCTGCACAGGAGAAACATTCTGTATTTGTTGCCACTAACCTCATTCCATCCTTCTTCATCTACTTGCTTACTTTGCTTTAAGTTAATAATCTGTTCAGACATTATATGCAGCACCAAGCTATCAAAGCAGATGCATCTACACTCCTCCTCAAACACTGTCACAAAATTGTTGAAGGCTACCTAAAATGATAGCCTGGAGTATCATGATTTAGCTGGTGCAGCTGTTGCAGGAAAAAGAAAATCTCAGACTATTCTATTTAAGAAAAGTGTATTAGAATCTGGTATTTTCAAACATTGCTGTAGACAGCCAAATCCTACTGCAGTGTGAATTAGGCAATTCGAAAAGGGAACAACAAAAACAGAGCACTTCAAAATGATGGATGCTTCAGAAGAGACTGCTGTAAATAACCATATGAACAGTTGTGAAAAATAAACTACACCTTCTGTACACACCTGCAATGGACAACAATAGGCCCTGCACTAGGAGGGTTAGATAATTTGACTCTCCGTATAAAGGAAAGCAGGCCTGTGGCATTGTAAGGAACTCCATGATCTGGCCAGCCAGTGAAATGAAACTGTTTAACTTCACGAATTTCATTGTAGCCCCTCTGTAAAAGGCAAAAAAAGGTTATGAAATTTGAAGTATTTCATAGACTAGACATTATCTGACTCAAATAATGATCACACATACTGATAGAATCTACATGCAGTTTGCATCATTTCATCAATTATTTAAAGCAATGAGCCATAGGAAGCTTAGAGGTGTCATTGGGTTATTTTAATTTTGAAGTTTGTAATTTTTACTTTAGGTATGCTAGTTTAGCTGCACTGAAGATTTTTTTTAACAGACTTTGATGCATTTCACATTGATTTTCAGAAGTTTTGCTAACTAGGACAAGGGCCTGCTACATTTAAAGGCAAGTATAATTTAACATAAGACCACAACTGTATCACACAGAATAGTCACGGAATTTGTCCTTTGATTGAGATTGACTCAGCGGCAGTCAGGACAGAGTGCATAGGGATGGACAGCGGGCATGACTCATAATCTGGTACTTGAGCTTAGCTCAGAAGTTTGGCTGTGGAGAAGAGGTGACTGTCAGAGAGGGGATGGCAGCAGTTGACATTTCTGGGGAAATTCAAAGTACCATAGTGAGATGCACGCTTGGGTAGCACTGGTGTAAATGCATAACTCCCATGGTAAGGTAAGGCTGCCTACACTGTGGCTCAGCTAACAAGCCAGAGGGATTTGGTATTCCACAGAAACATCAGCATAGCCTCTTTCATCCTTCTTGCTACCAGGAAACAGTATTTTGCTAAGCCCTTTCAAAATGAGCTCACCCTTCCCAGAGTGAAGGTCCTGACAACATATTCCGCGAGGGGCTCCATCTCCACACAAGTCACTTTGAAGTCCCCATAAACTTCAGTGTCATCAGGCCAGTACTTGTAACATTTGACCTAAATAAAAAATGGGTATGATTTTACACCAAGGGAAAAGAAAAGCTGGAGGATACAGTACTGCATGTACTGCATTACACTGCATTTGTTTCCAAAATGACAGTGCATTCATGTGGCTTGTCATGGCTGGTAGCTGTGACATCAAGTTAAGTTCTAGCTACAAGGAGTTTCCATTGCTTTACACAGCTGTACTTAGGTGTCAAATTCACTTCTAAATGAGCATTTGTATTTTCTTTAGTGCTGAGCTGTGGAATATATTTCCACTTATGCTAAACTGTGATGTATTTTGTAGCTATTATCAAACTGTTGCAAGTAATCCCAGATACTTTATAGACTTCCCTGAGGTATGCGTTACTGCTAAACTGTAAATAATTTCCTGATTTCTAGCCACTAATACAGAAGTACATTTCCTCCACTACTCTTCTATACAAATCTCTTCTGCTGAAATATGAATTTTGGATTCAGACAATTTTCCTCTACACATGAAAGCAATGCAGCATCAGTTTTCAGAAGTTGCTTTCAGACAATACTATAACTGCAACATTGCCTGGACTCCTTCCCCTTGCCCCCTCAGGATGCAGGGTTGCCCTTCATAAGACCCTTCTACATTCTGCCCATAGTACATCTTGTCAGCAGTTTTTTCTTTAAGCTTGCAGCATTGAAAGAAAAACAAACCCAAAAACTTACTCTTCCAACTTCCACTAAATTTGTGACCATAACAACACAAGCTGACTGCTCCTGCCATATCATTCTCCAAAAGTCATACACAGTCTCATGAACTGGACCTGTAAGAAAAAAATCCAGGTAATATGCTGCAAAAAAACCAGCCAAAGTGAATGCTAAGAATAAAATCCAGTGCGTTTGAGAGCTGATGAATGTGAGCACATTTGCTCAGAGAAGAAAACTTTGTGAAACCACATCATCATGCCATTGTGCTGGTTTCCATATTATATTGTTAATTCTAACGAATGCTGGATATTTTCAGTTTAACTGAATTACCACTTGAAAGAAAATGATGGCAGGTGTTTCATGTAGCAAAACGATAGAAATTGCTTGAGAACTACAAGGATACAGCAATGTGTGACTCCGTCTAGAGTTACCCTTACAGTTTTGTTTTACATTTGTTAAATATGACGTGTTGAGAATGAGTTTCTTCAGGTGCTCACCAAGGAGATGCCCATGCCAGAGTGACATATCAGGCAGGAGGGTGCTGATACAGATACTGTGCACTTTCTATCCGGCTCCTGGCAAGCATGGACGCACAAATAGCCACTAAGCCAGAAACTTCCCACTGAAGTGTATTTAAACTAACTTAAGCACTTTTCTGTGAGGCAAACGAGAAGCACATGTTTAACCTTTGCCTCCTGCTCTATTGCAGAGACATGTTCAGTTGAGTGACAGAGGCATTTACCCTGTTACAATAATCTCCAAAACAGCTCCTTTACCACCATCCAGCAGTACTGTAAATATTACTGTATGTAACAGACATAGAATCACAGAATTATCTGGAAAAGACCTTTAACATTATCAAGTCCAACTGTAAACCTAACACTGCCAAGCACACCGCTAACCCTAAGTGCCACATTTGAAGACTCAAACACATTCTTTCATATGCTAGATCAAAGGCTGCACATAAAAGCAGCAATAAATTTTCCTCTCCTTCACACACTATTATGTGCAATGATTTGCACAGTAAAACAGAAATAAAATACAAATATAGACCTAATGTTGTATAGAGACCTATTTAGGCAGCACTTAAACAAAAATGAAAAACAAATATGGATAGAACTCTGGGCATCCTGGTTTAAAATAAGTCTTTACTTTGACTTTCCTGTGTGCTCCTACCATCAACTGAGGGACAAATAACAGGATATTATTATATTTCCAGACAGCTATCTGATTATGCTGACAGATCAAATGATGGCACACCTAATTATTTTTACTTTAAACCATAGCCTCTGATATTTCAATGAAATCTTAGACTAATCTATTTGGTTTTCCTCATTGTGAGGAGTTTTACCAGAAACATAAATTTGAAAAATAGAAATTTTTTTTCTCTCTAGCACCTCTTTTTATTAATAGGGTGCTATATGATAAAGATTTGCCTCACTCTTCTGCACAAAGAGTCTTTGTCCTCTGGCCTTACTTACCCAGATTTTGTGAAAGAGTGTGATTTATCATTACTATCATCACTGCACCCTGGACTAAATTGTAGACAGTAAAATAAAACATTGCAATATGAAAAGAAAAATGCCTCAAGGCAGGTTGAAACTGTTCTCTTCTCTGTCCATGTCTCTTTTCTCTATTCATCTTCATAATTGGAAATCATGGTAGTATGTTCTGACTTTACCAGCTGAATTTATCACTGACAGATTTGCTCAATAGCTAATTAAGACGATAAATTAGTGCAATTTTTGAATTTATTCACATTCCACCCAAACATACTACGTTAATTTACCATAACACAAGATGACAACTCACAATACTGGGTATGCTTTATTTTCATCTACTCCTATTTTACCAAAACACTGTGGAACACTACACAGAACATTTGTTTGATTTGATTAAAGCTGTCAGATCCTTACCTTGGGTTGCAATGTAGTGACTTGGTCTCTGATATCCCTAAAACAGCAATATAATTTGGTTTGAGTACCATATTACTAACAGAGAATGGAAAATAAAAGCATAAGGATACTACAGAATCCTTATATCTAGACAACATTTTCAGAACAAACCAATATTTAAGAGCAGCATGAAGCTCAAAACCTAAAAAACCAGTTAATATTGAAAAGGTTTGAATGACAACAGATAAAATGAAAATAAGAACATCTGACTTGAACAGACATTGTAGTGTACCAGGAAGGAATACTCTAGATTGGTCCCTTGTGCCTAGAAATGAGTCCTCTATTGACATTACTTCCCTAGCTCTATACATTGGGGCTTTTATTTCAAATTTAATAAAAATTCTCTGCCACCATATTATCTCACAGCTGATCTGTGTTCCCAACTTAGCCAATATGAAGAAATACACACTTTTGTCTTCCTCTAAATAGAGAATCACTCTGAGGCACAAAGAGGTATGCACCTCAGCCCTAACTAATGGGGACAGACACATTGGTGTGTGCACAGAATCAAGGTCCTACAGCAGTGAAACCTGCTCAACTGCACAAAGTGTGCATCAATTACAGTGGGCATGATAAACACAAGTATATACACAGTCTTACACACACACACACATATATATATATATACAGGTAAATAGATAACCCTACACAACTAAGTCTTTCCAGATAGCTGGATCTATGCCAATGCTAGCAGCACTATACAGCACTAATTGTCCACATAAAAACTACAAGAGCTACTGCTCTTGAGGAAATAATTCAGAGTATATTTTGACCAATGCCAGCAATTTAGCTACAAAGAGGAAGGAAAATTTAGTGTTGCTGGTGAGAAGACAATACTGAATTTCACAATGTGGAAATGCTAATAACTCCAATTATTCTCTAGGTTAAGTTTTATTAGGCCACTTGCAGGAAGTATTGCATTCCAGGGGAGTACAAGCCCTTGGATTCCTGGTATTCATAAGAAGCTACTAAAGTGGAGGATTTCAGCGTACCCAAGGTGTTTATATTCTTTTCCACAGACTGTTTCATTACCCTGTCTAGAGAGAGATCACCTTTCTCTGGGGCTTCTAAAAATTTTTTTGAATATCTTATGCTTGGCTTTACAGGAGACCAAAAATTGCATCAAATGACAAAAGAATTTCTCCTGAAGTCCTTAATATCAAGCCACAGCTTAAAATTACCGAAGTGGAACCTGTGCAACATGGGTTTACACTCAGTAATGCTTTCAAGAAGAAGATGAAAGTGTCACTTAAGAATTGTAAAATGCCAGTTTTAACTTGTAGCTTTCTTGTCTGCTTTTAATGAGATTCAATTCACTCCTAAATAAGAAAATCAATATCCTCAGGGAATTATTAAAAATCTGTGAGAGTTTTCTTCTTTAACGCTGCAGGCAAAATATCACAGGCCTATCATTTCACAAAGATTGCCATGTTAAAATATCCAAATAAAAAGACAGTAATATATCTGGAGCTAAATCTTTATGTCCTGGAAAGTCTAAAGGGTCTTAAATAACTTATCAACTAAAAGTGGTCAGGAAAAACTACTAAGGTACAATTATAAAGAAAACAATCAAAGCCATGTATTTCAAAAACACTTGTCATAGCTATTCCACTACCTTTCAAACAGCTTTGGAATTAATTTGAATAGAACAGCTTGTTTTTTCCTATGGTGTTAATTAGAGAAAAGTCATATTTTATTAGTCAAATTGGCTGGCAAAATTTGGATTGGTTTATAAAATTTATAAATTAATTTGTACTCTGATTAAAGTATGAAATTTCAAATTTTAGAGTTTTTTTGCAAAAGCAAGGAAAATTCTGTGTTAAAATATATATATACGTGTTTGTGTATATACTTTGTAATACCTAAATCAGCACCTTAAAGCAAATGCCAGCTAAATATTTCTTGTCTAAAACATTGTTAAAAACAAATTAAGAAAAAAACCCTCCAACCTACAAATATAATTTTCCCTCCTTTTTTGCCAAACATATATTATGACTACTCCACAGGTACATTTTCAAACTACAGCACAGCATATATTATCTAGCTTCTTACATATACGTGGGAAGGGGAAAAGAAAAGCTAGTGGCCCAAATCACCACTAAAAAATGGGAACAGCAAACTCTCTTTAACAGATAGGCTCACCTGAGCTACCTAACAACCAATAATATTCAGAGCTAAGCTAAAAGGCTAAATTATCTTTTCAAAACAGGTACAAAAAATATTCACACAAAAAAGAAATTTTTCAAAGGAACAGATGAGATAAATTAGATGAGGCATGCATAGTTATCAACTGATAAAAATAGAAGAGGAAAGTAATTAATAACAATATCTATATTAAATATTTACAATCGGATGCTGTTATTCACATATAGTGGTACTTACATCCCTGTACAGCCAAATCTACAGCCCAAACCAAAGTCAGATGTGAAAGAAAGCACAACAATGTCAGTGAGTACTAGGACGTAGAACAAGGAAAGTGTACATTTGTTCTTAATAAAAGAAAACTTTTAATAATTTTGTAGCATAACATGCAATAATTTCACATAGAGAAGCTGGCAAATTGAGAGGGAGAAAGCTGTACATTCCACTCACATCTATGTAGTTGGCATTAATGTAATCTGAAGATGGATCATCTTCAACAGGTTGCAAAATCACCCTGGAGTGGTCATCTGTAAAAACCAAGTGGTTACGGAGCCTTTTTGAAGTGTAGTTTTTAAGTAAGAAATTAACGGTAAGTCATCTAGAAAACCAAAATCAGCTGGCATAAGGGCCTCACAATTTGCAATCCTTAAATACGAAGTGTTTGCACAGAAATACAAAGAACCATTTTGTCTGAGGTCTGCAATTACTTTGAAAAACATTCACTAGATTTCATTAAGTGCAGTTGAAAGGTATTGGCACTGTTACATGCGGTTAAAAAGACACAAAGAAACCAGGTTACTTGCTCAAAGTCCCTTTCAACATCAGCTCCACTGCTGGTAATCTAGAAAACTAAAAATGCTGATTACTGTTTCCTCACTTCCAACCCAAGCCTGCTCAAGTTCATATTGAGACATTAATGAAATCAAGACAAAGGAGTTAGCAATGCACGTGGGATTTGATGAAGAGGTCACTCTACCCATTGAGGGACTTCTCCGGCACCGCGATTCCTGCGTGTTCAATTGCACGGGTAAAACAACACAAATTGCGAATAAACAGAATCAACATCCAAATGAGTGTTGCTGATATATGCTTACCACAGCTTGCACAACAGAGATGCAAATGCGAAATTCAGCCTGAGTTATAAAAGGAAGAAAGTTGAACTGTGAAGAACAACAATAACAACAAAAAAGCAGAGAAAGGCACTGTTCTGCTCCCCCGCTGCAGGTATTAAGCAGCTGTGCCACCGGAGACTTGCAAAGGAAGAGAGAGCACGGCCCGAGTAACACACGAGTAGAGCTATCGCTCAAGCCAAGGACACCGATACTCACATGCTATAATGTTGCCATAGCGGTTCTTTGTTCTGTTTTGATCCTTCTTAGCGACATCCCAAGAAGCTGACTGCCCCTCAAAGAAACTCTATAAATAAAAATGTTCCGAAAGAAAACATTCTGACCATTAATTTATCTCCAAAAATAACAGTTTAAAAGAACTGCCCCACCATAAAGTAAGTTCAGCTTTGCTCGCCTGTCCCGGTCACCCAGGCAGAACCATGGTTCAGAAATATCTAGAGAAGAAGGGAGTCTCTCCCTCTCTGACTGCTACTGGTAAATGGGCAACTCACTGAGGAACTCCACAGGGATTTCAAATCCTGCAATTGCCGGAAGGCTAAACTTGCTTATACATCCTTGCTATGGAGGAATGACAGTAAACTGAGAAAGCACAGAGAGACCGATCACTCTTCTTACAAGACAGTGTAACATAACAGCCTGTTTACTACAGCATTACATTGCTTTCCACATATTACTTTGTAAAACATCTTTCCTTTCTACAGAGACATCAGGAACTCTCCTTGCCAATGTTCATTGTTCTTTTTGCCTTTCCTCATATCCCTCCCTCTAATCACTAGCAAAATTACTCTATGTTTTTGAACTCTTAAGACTTTGATCTCTCAGTATTGGTAGAAGCAGTTTTTATTTCTCCTTGGCTTTCTCTTCATTGCCCGTAGATATTTTACTGCTGTTGTAGGTCTATGCTACTCCTTCCCTCCAGATGATCTCTTATCCTGGGTAAGTTATCTCCAGAAAATACACATTAGCCATGGAATCAGAACTTTAATGCACAGTCAGAAGCCCAAAGCAGGGAACAGATGTCATGTATAGAGACAGAAGAAGTAGCAAGCAGGAAAACACCTGATATGGCATCAGGGACCACCCACCCCCCAGCAGTGGCTGACACACGGTCTTAGCCTTGCAGTTAGGCAGAGCATAACAAAGCATGTTTAAGTAAAAGAGAGGAAAAGAGCATAATATTCTTTTAAAAACCACACATTTATTTATTCCAGTTCTTATGTTTACAGTAGAGACAGCTGCAGAAAGGAGAGAAGGTTGAAAACTGTGTCAGAAGAGATTACTTACTCAGAGAAAACTCATTGTAAACCTAGCTGTATTTGAGCAACCTTGGCAGTCCCATTCTCATCTTTACTGTGTGTCCTGCCTGATATCCTAATCCCAAAGAATCACAACAGATTCTGAGATTAGAAGCAAAATGGATCTGTACTCATCTTCTATCTCCAATGCTGGGAATTTCTTGTTTCCATTTTAACATTAAAGTTGCAAGTAGGCAGGCAGGCAGGTTTAATTAGAACTTCAAGACGTTACTACCCTTATCATCTCTTTACTGCTTCTCAGCTGGAGCTAAGTCCCAGTATTGCCCTACTGAGATGCTAATGAGGAGAGTGCTTCCAGTCAATGTTTCTTGGAAAACCAGGCAGGTTAAATTCTTTACTTTAACCTAATCCAGGAGATCTGCACTAAAAATAGCTCACATGACTAATTACAGCATTTCCACTAAAGACCAACAAAAAAAAAAAAAAAAGTGGCAACTTCTTACAATATGTCAAAAAGATTCTTTTTATACCCTAAGGGAACACATAAGGATTTTTTACCAGGCAGTTGTAAAGGCTCAAACCATTGGACTTCATTTACTATTTCACTTTTGGGTTACATATATAAGAATCTTATGCCTGTAATCTGTTTTTCACTTAAACCCTTGACATTTAGTTCCATCCTTTTGCAATACAATGCAAACAATTGGCTGCCCATTTCAAAGGGATTTTTCCTAGCAAAGCCCCACCACTGGAGATCTCACCTCATACTCCTCTTTAAATCCGTAGCTGTCAGAGGTCTTCATCAGGTTAATATGCTGCAGGAGATCAGCCACCCTGATGGCAGGGTGCAGCTGCCCAGTCTGGTACGGGGACTCTGTGCCTTCGCAGAGATAACGAGGGACATCCAGGAGTCGGCTGGACTCTGCTGTTGCACTGTGATTTTCATCTGTATTCACAAAAAATCAGTGCATTAGGTACCCACCGAGCAGTAACACCTGCTGCTACACATATCAACATCTACTTTGAATATCTTCCTTCAAAAACATCTCTAATTTCTGAGAACACAAAGCACTTACTCTCCAGCACATAAATACTGGGAAGTACATAAAAGAATTTAACAGCAAACACACACAAAAGTTTGCAGTCCTTCATCCAGCAATAAAGATGTCTGAGGGGCATTTTATTTGAAGCTACAAAATTTTATGACATTAATGTACTTGGAAACTCCAGACTCTATCAACCAAAGTAACTTTTTAAGGGCCAATACATATCAGTAGCAATATTACACCTTAAACAATAAATTAGAATAATTCCATAGTGGTATCAATACATAATTTGTCTACAGCCAACAAAGAGTGAATTGAGAACTCAGTAAAAAAGAGAAGCAATTACACCACCACTTCAGAACACCACCTCCACTTAGGAAGATGAATCAGCACTATGGAGTGGTCATTTTAACTCAAGTCTTTCAGTAGAAAAATGAAACTTGAATTGAGTGTGCTGATTTCAGTCACAACTTTTTGCCCTTTATAAGCTAAGAAGTTTCTTAACACTCTGTGCTACATGAATTCTTATATCAAAACCAAATGTCAAAGCTGCATGAGGTTATTTGTCAATCCCTTCCGTGAAATAGTAATTTTATTCAAATTAATAATTATCAGATCAAATGAATTTGCAGAGGAAGAAAAATTCTAATCGAAGTAGCTACTGAAATGAGAAGTGGGAAGTCAACTCCTCCTAAACTTTTTTGAAATCAGCTTACCATTTTCCTAGCAAAGGATCTAGATTAGGAGGCAAAACACTCTAGGAAAAAAAATGACTGCCCCAAGGGTTGGATTTTGTACAATTACACCAAAATTCAAACACTATTAATGCCTTCTGAAATTAAATTTCCCAAGAAACTCAACTCTGTGAACTGTCATCCAAGTTGCTAATTTCAGTACCTAATTTATGCCTCACTAACCTGCCTAACAAGGTGAGTGACATGCAGCAGTCACTTTTTATTGTAGTGTTACCTATACTAAATCACACACATATCAAACCACCTCAGGATTTGTAGTTCTCCCCATTCCTCACAGAATACTTACCAGTAATAGGCACTTTAACCCATTGAAGCAGCAAAAAACAATGAGTGAACAGAACATGAGAAATTTATTTCAGGACTATATAAGAAAATGGCTAAAAAAAAGTGACATTCAAAATTGTTAAATCTTCACAATAGGTAACAATGAAAGCCGTTTAAAAAATATAAGGGCCACATTATTATACTATCAGGGTAATAATAGGGACTTGGGAAAAGCAAAATTGTCATACTAACTTAGTGCTAATGTATACAGAATGGAGAGCAGCATTATAACCTATACATGAAGAAAAAGAAAACTAGTATAGCTACAAAGTAATAACAGTTTCATATAAAAAAAAGTGTTCTATGATTCAGAACCCATAAAATATTCCTCTTCTCTAAATAAGGCAGAAGAAAACTGTTTTGTCATGCTGGACTGAGCAAAGGCTATATGAAAATGGAGTAGGCCAAATGATGCTGTTCCAATGAGCAAGGTTACAGATATCCAGCTTTTATTACATGGTGTGCCCAAAAACTTGTACATTTCTCTATGCTATTTCAGTCCACTCAATGAAAATTAGTATTTCTTCCAACTATCAATGGTTTGCTTATATGAGGAAATTATCATGCCCAGAACATCATTACCAGCAGCTGAAAAAGCAGACAGGAACTATTAAGCTGTTCTTCAGTTAGTTCCTTGCCCTCAGTATTCACAGCTGTCTATAACTGTGTCTGCCACAGCAGAAAATACCATGGCAGTATGGCACTGAGTGGGAAGGTACCACGAGCACTTCACAAGCACAGGATCAGATTTCAGTTATCTTGATTATTTAGGAAACAATGTGAAAATCAACAAGGTGAATTGAATGATGAATGCAATGATAGCGTGTGCTGGAAAGGGAAGTCAAATATACAACTGCAGAATGGAGTAATGGACTGGAAAATGATAACTGTGATTTTAACAGGTGACTCAATGCAATTCAGCAACACGAACACAATAAAAAGGAGAAAAAACAGTTCAGTTAACAGAAACAGTAAAAGTGGGGCGTGGGGGTACCTATTCCACTCAGCTCAGCATCAAGACTTCTAAGAATGCTACCTGATTAGGGGCACTGAAATTTAAAATTCAACCTATGAGTTGGAAAGTTGGAAAACATTCAGAGGAAAATAGTGACAACAAATTTAGAAAACATCGCCTACAAGATGATGAGTGAAAGAACTGGGTTAAACTCAACTAAAAGAGAAATAATTGAGGACATGAGCCTTTCGATGTGTAAAAGACTGTTTTGAAAGGACAGAAATGTGCCAGTTTTCCATATTTTCTGTGAGTCTCTCAAAAGGAAATGGCTCAATCCACAGCAATCGAAAACTTTTCCTGGTTAGGAAAAACTAGGAGTGAGCATTAATAATACTTAGTTCTATCACTCAGTAGTAATTAATACTCAGAAAATTGACTTTTGGGTCCCAAATGTTACTAATATTAATCAGAATTTATTCTTTCTAAGGAGGACTGAGGCAGTGGAACATTCCACTGAAAGAGTAAAATTCTGTTTGCTACAAATTTTTAAAACATAATGAGACAATTTCCAGAAAGAATCTGTATTATATGTATAATGTCCCTTCTCAAAACAGAGAAGGGATTTCATTGCCCCCAAGCCCCTTTAAGCTTTACTTCTAGGAATCTAATTTTCAACATGTCTATATTCACATCCACTTTCTGATATTTGTCTTTTTTCCTAAAATAACCTCAGCAACAGACTGAAACTGAACACTGCACATTGTGTTTATCCAACCAAGAACCTGGGTACAAATTATACTTCTATATTCTTGTTAAAAAAATAAACAATCTAACAACTCTAAAATTTGCATTCAGTGTGAGATGCAGCATAGACATATACAGCCTGTCCATTTCAATGCATGTTCTTCTTTTTAAAGTAAGTACAAGGCTGAAAAATTTACTACTACCAATTGAATTATGTAATTAATATAGGCTTACAGAAATACTTGTTCAGAACACGCAAAGGAAGTTGTTGTTTCCTCTTAGATATTCTGCAAGTTTTTTCATTTTCTGTTTTTCTTTCCATTCTTGTTACTTAGAAAGTTGAGCTTTGGGTGCCAAAAAATGCTAATGTGGACTTGAATCTTACTTTTAAAGATCTCTTAATTGAGCCCTAGTTTCATATGTCAGTTTATTGGAATTCAGTTTCAAACCTCTAGGGAGAAAAAATTTAGGATTTTCAATTTACATATTTCCTCATTTATTCTTCAGTTAGCAGTGACTAGGAATAACTTCTTAATGAGAACATAAAATAACTTTTATTCTAAAATTGTTGTCAGTCTAATTCAGAATTGATGAACTGAGTGTAGAATTTTTTTCTGGCAACAGCATAGTTTTACCATAAAACAAGCTGTTTCAACGTTCAACCATGCAAGGAGACAGAACTCATGCAGGAATGGATAATGAAGGACTAGGGTCCTCACCTAACACAGCTGTCGGCACAAGTGGATCATTGGGCACTGTAGGAAAACAAAGCCCATGAAGAAACACATTACCCTTAATTTGTGTATTTTTAAGAATAAAAACAATATACTTCAGAGTATGACCAAGAGATAACTAAACCCCATTAATTTTATTACAAGAGAAAACCAGAAAGAATACAGTTCCAGAAAGCATCCTGAATAAAAGAGGTATGAAAAGCAGTGATTTCAGACTTCAGCAAAGATAAGAGCAAAGAGATCCTTACTGAAATGAAATAAAGAAGACATTACATGCAATTTAGTTTTTGAAAGGGCTCCTCCTTCACTATTGTTTTTTTCACTTCACAATAAGGGTTCACTTTCATAGAACTCACTTCTTTCTTTTTAAACCATCCTCTCATGTAATACTTGAATAGCTAATCTCAAAATAAAATGGTATTTCTATAAAGTTTTCCATAATTAAAATAAATTATATACATTTTTACTGTTAATAGCTTTTTTAATGTTCAATACAGAAGAGATTGCTCATAATGAGTATAGGAAAATCACAGATACACAGATGCAGATGTCTGAATAAAATTCATAGAATTTTATCTTTTATTATCACAAGTAGAACCATGCAGAGATAAATGCATTGTTTTGGACAGAAATAGCAGAATCCAGGATTTGTTTTGTTCCAGTCTGGAATAAAAAATTATAATGTCAAAGTGTCTGTAACAGAATTAAGCTCCAGTTCTCAAACAATCTGCCTGAAAGTTTGTCACATAACAAGAAACCCCTGAAAGTTTGGAAGACTTGTCTCAGCACAGACAGTGGTCAAAGAAACAAATCCTCCAATACATAAAAAAATCCCATACGTAGGATGCTGGAAACCGGTGATGTCCAACTTCTATACCAACCAGGCAAAGAAGGACAGCTGTGGTGACAGGAGCTCGTTGGGCTCTTGGCATCACATCAGTCCATCTGGAAGGCTGCATGAGTGCCTAGTTCACTAACAGCCATGTAGATTCCTGACAAATTCTTAGCTTGGGATCCCACATCATAGTCGATATCAAACCATCTCTGCAATCCTGCCTTCACAAATTTCAATGCCAATAAGATATCAAACTTTGGAGACTTTTCAAACTGTTCCAGCCAAAACCGTGTAGAAAACCCACCAGGCTGATACTCCCACTTATAATTGGTTATGAGACACTTAAAGTGTTAGCATTTATCAGTTTGGTATGCTTAACAAACCGATCAATAAACCCTCCTCCAAAAAACATTTCCCTTACAACAACCAGGAAAGAGCTTAAGAGCCTTAATGGATAGATTTTGCTCAAGCATGGTAAGCAATATGGGAGAAAAGACATGGAGTGTCATTCCCAAACGATGGCAGTTCAGAAGCAGCTCAGGCTGCTCAGATCTGTTTAAGGCCAAGCCACAAGCCCATGGAGCTGTGAGAAGCTCAGGTTCCTACCAGCTCCATGGCAGAATTGTACCCCTTTGTAATTTATACACTAGTTTTGAAATATTCAGTCTGCCAGTGGAGTACCTTGCTTTCGACAAGGTATAATGAAGATGTTGGGAGGCAAGAGTGCTGAACAGTGGCAGCTATAACGCTTAACAGTCAGAAACCCAAACTTCTTCAAAACCACTTGGCATGTCTACAAAAAATGAATACAAATAGAGAACAAATTTGCAGATATATTAACAAGCTTGTTCCTAAACTTCACAAACAGCAATGAAAATTGTCACTGTTTCCTTCTGTTGTAATGTCCTTACTGCCAAAAAAATAGAAATTGATTTGGACCTCATATTATTATTCATTACAGACATGGTGTTATGCAGTAATATTTAACGTGCTGGCATTAAATAGTCTCATAAGGGAAAACTCAATTTCAAGTTTTAACTGAGGTATTCTAGAGGTATTCCTTAAAACAAATATTGTTGCATAGTGAAAGCACATGCAAATATCTAAGTAAATAATTTACCACATTCCAATAAGGACAACATAAAAGCATCCCTACCCAACCTTTTGCTTTAGCAGCATTCCTTGAAAACGTGGAGCATAAAACAATTTTCCTTGAAAAGCAAAATTGTTTTCTGTGTTTCTATATTCACCTACACTCTGGAGTACCCATCACTGTCTACTTACATCTGGGGCTGAAGTTATGCGAGTCCATAAATGTGATTGACAGGGGATCCTCTGCATGCAGAGTGCTCTGGTCGGCGTAACTCCTGTCCATGGCATTCACCATGTGGGTCATCTCCTGACGGGTGGTTCCCATGGCATCCTTGCGCTTCTTCGCAAGTTTGCTGCCCAGCCAAAAAAAAAAAAAAGTAAACCACCTTAATATTTGATGAATGTTGATGCCTACAGTAATCATTCTCTATAATCCTGAGAGACTGAAAAGTTTGACTTATTTCCCTGTGTGCAATTTTTTCAGCGTGTGATAAAACTTTGCGCCCTGCTATGAAACAGTCATGGTCTTGTGTTTTCTGTACACACACAAATGCTGTAATGGAAGTGCTTACTTCTGTACCCTGGTAATAATTTTTTTTTCCCTGTGGAGTAATTACACTAATATAAACAAATTAGGGAATATAATTGCATTTTAACTGAAATGACAAATAAGAAGCATCTGTGCATGCAATTTTATCAACCATCTCCATTTAAATATCTGTTTTGATTTTTAAATGGATAATTCATTCCCCTTGCTTGTGTTGTTGGCAAAAAGAGTCATGTAACCTTCTAAATTACTTTGTTAGTCAAAAAACCTATGAAGTAACAAAAGAAGCATAATTATTCAATACATATTTATATTACACATTTATGTTACATTTTATGTAAAACGTTCTGCTGCCCATTCAATATACAAGATACAAGATGATACCACACTATGGTCCTGGTGCTTAACTTTGGTTCTTTGAAAAACAAACCCATCCTTATCATTCTACCCTTTCATGCAGTTTGGGAACATTGCAATTTTGACATTAACAGTCTTACACTCTGACTGTATCACAGTTAAAGATGAAGTTAATCTGTACAACTAAGCCCCTCAAATTAACAGCCAGTGCCCTTAACATGCACACTTCAATTCTTCCCTTTTGAGAAAGAACTGGAAGTGATTTTCACTGTCTTCAGGAGTCAGATGGAAGCACATAATATATTTTAATTATAACTTAGAGCAAATATCTCAAGTAGCAGGAAGTATGCAGAGCAGCATGAGGTGCGCCTTGGTTCTGCAGAAACCCGTAACACGTATCAAACTGTTCTGAAATCTCCCTGTTTTCAGCTGAAGCCATGACTATAATACATTAGATAGCCAACCTGCTTAGTTGGATAAATCTGACAACACATGAGAGAGACACAACCATCACTTAATATACTGAGTTCTTGAAAATGCATGTTTAAAACACAGTTTATCTTTGTAAGCTTCTTCTGCATAGAACACCATCAAATGGTAACTGTTTAGACAGTGTTTATCTTACATTTCTCTTTACTAAAAGGATGGCCAACTCTAAATCTTTCATGCACATTCTAAGAACAGATAAGGATAATATTAGATACTTAGTATATTATAACATTAGGTGTTAGGAAGAAATTCTTTACTATCAAGGTGGTGAGACATTAACAGCAGTTGCCTAGAGATACTGTGGACCTCCTCTCCGGACATGTTCAGAGCCAGGTGGGATGGGGATCTGAGAAATCTGATCTGGTGGAAGGTGTTCCTGCCCACAGCAGGTGGTTTGGAGCTAGATGATCTTTAGGGTTCCTTCCAACACAAACTATTCTGGGATTCTATGAAGAATATTAGCATAAATTATCCATCCATTTAATTACTGAGTCCTGGGTAAGTTCACCAGAAGGGACCTACACTGTTCTCAAGGTCAAGAAGTACTTCATGCTTACACATATTTAAGAAAATGTTACAGGGCTGTTTCTTAAGTTAACAGTCTTGGTTCACAATGAGAGACCACAGTGTAGAATATGGATGGACAAAGCCCTCCTGTGAATAGTAGATTCTTCCACCAATCAGACTCAGGTCCCTATTTTGTCAGATTCCTGCTGCGCGCCCCCCCCCCGCCCCCACCCCATCTACAGATGGAATAGTTGGAAAATTACTACTCGGTAACATTCCTTCTACAAAAATCCCAAAAGTGGTCTCTAAACCTATCATTTTTTTCATCAAACTTTGATGGGGTTCTGTATCAGTTGTTACATGAAAAATAAAAAAAAAAATCTGTTGGATGTCTCTCCTAAAATGCTTTATTTTATACATTTACTCTACACATTCCTTTTGACCTAAGAGGAGCTGGTTTAAATGATACTCTGATTGAAGAAATGAAGAACATAAGAACTTCCAAGAGTGAAACTGCTTGAGCTTTATAACTGGTTTGCAATACTATCAAAGCCTTCACAAAACTAGCATTTTTAGTTCAAAGTAGTTTTTTAAGTTTCAAAGCCTTTCAGATACTCTCTATACACTGAAGATCACCTTTTTCTAGCGTCACCTCAGAAACGGAACAAAAAGACTATTACATCTCATCTCTCAACAATATTAAGCTTTTCTTTGAAGCACCACTTTGTAACAAAACCTGCTAGCTATGTTAAATAAATCAACAGCTATTAAGGCTTTCACGTTATTAGCTTATTACAGTAGCTACTTTTTAATTCTTATGCTCTGCTTCAATGCCTAAATTGTTGCCTATTGTGTTGTAGCCCTGCAACTCAAAGCTTCTGGGAAATGGGAGAACAGCTTTATTGTTCAACAGCTCCTGGGCCCCTTGGGGTTTGATGACTCTCCTCTCCTCTCCTCTCCTCTCCTCTCCTCTCCTCTCCTCTCCTCTCCTCTCCTCTCCTCTCCTCTCCTCTCCTCTCCTCTCCTCTCCTCTCCTCTCCTCTCCTCTCCTCTCCTCTCCTCTCCTCTCCTCTCCTCTCCTCTCCTCTCCTCTCCTCTCCTCTCCTCTCCTCTCCTCTCCTCTCCTCTCCTCTCCTC
Source organism: Phylloscopus whistleri (assembly GCA_017589585.1). Lineage (NCBI taxonomy): Eukaryota > Metazoa > Chordata > Aves > Passeriformes > Phylloscopidae > Phylloscopus > Phylloscopus whistleri. Next base: position 3,436,085 of record JADMLD010000683.1, on the reverse strand, counting down.
CCTCAGCTAAAGGCACGTGCAGTCTGTGCTTTGTGACAGTTAAGTGAATCGTTAGGTTAAAGAGCTTGAGGCTGGCAGAAAGCATAAATGATTCTCATTATCAGCTAAAGGATTCAGTTGGATGAATCTGCTGAGGTGGGTGATACAATGTTTGGAGGGAAAAGGTACTCCACCATAGATGAAACTGTGTGGTAAATCATCTTGAGTAGAAGCAATTGTTGGTTAACAAGGAAATGATAATTTCACAATAAATCAGAGAATGGCAGTTAGCTAAACCAGATTATCTCTTTTTTTTTTAAATGTTATCTTTAAGTTTGTTTAAAGAAGTCAACTAATTCACCCAAGACATTCTGCTTAAAAATGTGGAAGAGCATCATTATCAGACACCACGAGTTCATCAAAGCACTCAAGTGCATCCTTAGAACTCCTCTGAAGTCAAGTACTTTATGCATTTACTTAAAATGAAGGGTGCATGTAACTGCTTGTTCAATCACAGACAAAATTGTCACAGTCCTCACAAAAACTCTTCTGGTCAACAAGTATTAAAAAAGTGATTTTTGCTTCAATGAAGTGAAACTTTATACAAACCAATGTCATAAAATAAGATTCACACTCTGTGTATGCAAAGCACCTCAAAAGCAAAAGAGGCAGACCATAAACTATTTACGAAAGTTTGCCATCTGCCTAAAACCTGCATAGGAAAATGGTGCATAAGATCACTCCTGAACTGATACTCTAAAAACATACAGTTTGTGATTTACAGGCACAGTTCACTAACTAGGAAATGGGAAAAAATCTTTTTTCTTTGTGTGATGTGTTGCTGTGAATCATAATGCAAATTAAATTATGATTATAATAAGCTAAAATGATAGTTATGGAAAAAAGCTGTAGCAAAAAAGCTAAAATCTCTTATACAGTTAGAAATACAATATCCCTTTAAAAAAAGAAACAACAGAGTAAGAATACAGGACCAATGATACAAGCAATTTTTCAAGCCTGAGAACAAGGAAAGGTACCTATCAATAAAATTTTGGAAAAATCATGGAGACTGTTTTTCTTTTTTAAAAAGGGATACTGCATCTTTAAAACACATAGAATAGTAAGTCACCCGTATTCTACTTACAGATAGTAGGAGTAAGAATAGTAGCTCCTCCTGGCAAGCAAATCACAGACAGTGGAAAAAGAGAAGCAATGGTGAATGAAAAGCGTGACTCTGTCACATCCAATAAAGCAGAGAAATGTGCGTTTAAAAAAAAAGTTGAAAAATTCATGTTTCTTTGGTTAGCATTTCAACTTGCTCATGCACAAACTAGCCTTACTTTGCCATGCAATTAAAAACAAAACAAAACAAAAATAAAAAACTCCTAGCGTATAAAAATGATTTGTTTTTTAGAAAGATCCCTTGAGAAAATTACATGCTGAGATTTCACTTATTGCCAAAAATTTTGAAAATTAAATGGATTGTGTAATTTTAACATGCAGTTCAGCATAATATAATGATTACCGCCTAGATGTCATGACAAATGAACAGCTGTGTACAAATCTTGTGCAGCAGATATGCTTTTTACTTTTCAGTTACAAAAAATAAAGGTTCCATTAATAAATACATTTAATCAGAAAACAATTTCTTGTCATCCACTTTAACATGTTTGTCAGTACACAGTTGTATACATATATGTTTGTATGCATACTATGTGTAGCTATATGGGTACACACATTTCAAAGAAAACTGCACATTCCCAGCAGACATGTGTGTACTGGCATATCCACCACACATTTCTTGAATGCAAACATATGATTCTATTTTAAAATCTTACAATTGGAAATGCTGATGTAGTCATGCTAAGCATTAAAAACATGGAAGGTAAACAAATGGAAGGAGATGAAGGACATTTGGAAATAGTCCAACAATGATTTTGAAAATAAAAATGGCATTGCTTGTTAAAGATGCAGTATCCCTTTTCTTAGCTGGTTTGATTACTCCAGTAAAACTCTGTAAAAGCTGTTGAGAGCTTCATTCAGGAAAACTTCAAACCAATTTGTACAAAATTATCAGGCAAAGCCTAAAACATCTCAAGTTCATGAACAAAACTGCTTAGTACTTCGTTTTTCAATAAAATGTAATGCTGCATCTAATCAGTTTGAGATAGCGGTGGCTGTGCATACGACTTAATAATCCAATAAAAATGCAGAAACCATTGTTTTATTGACTTTTCCATCTAATGAGCTGCAGTCAATTCAGGTACCAAAAGGGATACTACATAATGGATCACTGAGTAGGTAGACTACAGAGGATGATTCAGACGAATCAGTTTTCAGTCCCACCACAACTAAGTGAAGTGTGTTTTTGTATGTGTGAATGTGTCAGAGTTTTTGCAGCTGTTTCTGGCTTCATTATATGACTTGCCCTATGATTCGTTATATGGACTGATTTAACTCAAGAACACAGTTTTTCTACGCTTTTTGTAAGAGACCTTGACTAAAGCTGGTATTAAAAAAGTGCCCATTTTCACTAAAGGCAGAGGGGCAGAAGAATGGCACACCTACAACATATGCAATAGACAACCAATTAAACTATCTTGATGAAAAATTGCCAAACATTAATGATTCATTAAGCAGGTTAATTTCTCACCTATTTAGAATACAAAATAGTAGAGGAGTTCAGAAATATTATGTGCTATAGAATGTTTATCATTTCTAAAAGGATACTGCCTTCACAGGTTCTGAGGAGGGAAAGGGGGAAAAGGGGATATTTAAAAGTATCACTTCACAGATATAATTAACTCACTTGGGTCAAACAATTCAATAGTGAAAATTTGAGCCTAAAAGGACTCAGAACGGAAGAGGCAAAAAGGACAGTAAAAATGTACACATGGATTTGTCTCTTTGTTTGTTATTTGCAAAACTAGTCAATCACATCTGTAAGTGACTGATACCCTGCAGAGTTAGACGGTCTCTCTCTCACACACAAACACACGTGCACACACAGAGAATTTTCTATTAAACGTACGGGGACCACTGTAACACGCACTAAGATGATACTTCCCAGCACATACCATGCTACAAAGCTACAATATAGAGATTTCCTCCTAAAAGCTGAAAAACAACTTCTTTTTTGTTTTTCAAAAGTCATGTAAATAAAGAAAACTGGCTGACTGTATGTCTCTTTTGCACGTGATGGGTTGGACCTTTTGCATATGTGTTAATTCTCAACCACAGAGGTAAACAACAGAGAAAAGTAAAAGCACTTTTGGGAAAAATCACATATGTAGCTAACTAACACAGAACACTATAAGCATACCTAATGTTTCTAATGCAGACGTTTCTTCTCCAAGTTATATATCTCCAGGGATAATTGTAAAAAGGCAATAAATTAAAAAAATCTAATGCAAACCAGCAATTATAACATACAGAATGATCTTAATCTTTAAAAATAATAGCAAGCTGCATTTCAGAGGAATATATGCAACAATCACAAAAATACTTTTTATTCTAGCTTCTGCAAAAGGCAAGGGAGGGCAACGCACACACTATGGGAAGGCAAAGGGCTCATTCTATCTGAGAGAAATCAGCTTGTGCCTTGTGAAGGGGACCCGCCAGGGAGGGGGTGCACAGAGAGAGAGGAATTGGTTTCTATACTATAACTATGGAATTGTAGGGACATGTTATGGACTTTTACACCAGGTCAAAAGAGTTGCAACTACTGGGAAGGCTAGGCTTTGAAACACTGAACAAGCAGTTGGATAGCAGTTGGATAGCACAAGTTACTACAGGTAGGAGGATTGGGATGCAGGGATAGCATTGAACAATGCCAGAAGATGGCGATATTGCTTACTGTCTAAGAAAGCACTGAAAAAAATTAAATTCACTTAAATTAATACACTTTTAAACAATTTCATGCACTAAGGACTCACTAGATAACTTTACAGTGATGTGGTATGACTTGAGAAAAAACTCCAGGTTTACAAGAGCGTAAATGGAGGTATAGAATTACATTATTTTGCAAGTTGGGTAACATACAAATAATTCATTAGAGCCACACAGAGAAAATAATATTCATTAAGTGGTTAAAACACGAAAAGTGCAATAAGTTATTTTTTCTTTGCTTTAAAAAATAAAAAAGGCACCATGAATTTCACTTCCACCCACTTTAACAATCTGTACATTCTTCCATCTCCAACTTAAAAATCCTCAGAAATAAATAAGTATAAAAAAATGTACAGTTACTGGATCTTAAATATAAATTAATACTATCTTTAAAGATATTCTAAGAACCACAGCAAAACCAAAAGAAAACACAAGGAACTAATCAAAAAATCAACCAAAAGGACCTACCAGTCCTAAAACTTTTTTTTCTAAAGACCTGTAAAAAACACCTTTTAAAATTGTTTGATAGGGAGAGGAAAAAAAAATCAATTGGCACAGATCATTTTCTTACCTTTTTTTGACGATCAATATGACAACAAGGAGAAGTAGGATGAATACCAGAATTCCAGCACTTATTCCTGCTATTTTCACCACCCGATCTGTTTGTTTAGCTGGATCCGGAATCACCTCAGGTTCTTCTGTTGCTGCTGCTAAATGAATCAAAAAAATAAGTTACTTAAATGTGTAAGCACTAGAGACAAGGAAATAATTTTTGGTGATAATTTTTGAATATGTGTGTGTCTTAATATAGTAGTCAAAATATAGGTACAGGCATCACGTGTTTAAACATCTACACATACATATGTAGACACACTATAAATTTAACAGAGCCATAGAATAAGCATAATCAGAAGGAACACACAAAGATCATTGAGTCCAACTCTTGGCCCTGCACAGAACCATCCCCAAAACTCACACCACGTGCTTGAGAGTTTTGTCCTATCACTTGAACTCTGTCAAGCTTGGTGCTGTGACTACTTCCCTGGGGAGCCCATTCCAGTGCCCAGCCACCCTCTGGGAGAAGAATCTTTTATTAATACCCAACCTAACTCTCCCCTGACATGGCTTCAGGCCATTCCCTCAGATCCTGTCACTGGACACCAGACAGAAGAGACCAGTGCCTGCCCCTCTGCTTCCCCTCACAAGGAAGCTGTAACTGTAATGGAGTGTCCCCTCAATCTTCCCTTCTCCAGACTGAACAGACCAGGTGACCTCAGCTGCTCCTCATGCAGCTTCCCCTCAAGGCCCTTCACCATCTTCGTTGCCCTCTTTGCAGCAGCAAGTATATGTGTATGTATATAGCTGAAATCTATCTATCTATCTATCTATCTATCTATCTATCTATCTATCTATCTATCTATCTACGCCTCCACACATGCACCTGGATTTCCACATAAGTTACTGTATTAAAAAGCAGAAGACAAAGCAGAGATAATATTATATCAACTTACCACCATTATTTCATTTAATGTTATTTTTTTTCCAGATATTAAACATGGAATATTTAACACTGAATAGTAAGAAAACATTTACACACAAATAGTAAAACATCTTTTTCCAAGCCACAATGTGAACCCTAAACTGCAATACTTCTGTCCTCCGTCCAGTTTCAGTCCACCCTTGTACATTAATTCACCTTACAGCATCTGGTCTGAGATCTGCATTCTACTGGGAATTTTGATTCTCTAAATAAGGTAATCCAACAAAGTCAAGCCTAAAGCCAGCAGTATTTTTATTTCTGTTTATAGGCCCTGAAAGAAACCCCACAAACCACTGTTCTACAGTGAGATGAAACCAGTCTGTAACACAGCTGAGTGGGCTGAGGCTACAGGTTACAGCAGAGACAAAAAAGAATATACATGAAAATGCACAACCATTCAGTCTGCACCTCTTTGCATAACAGCCTGGTGTAAAAGATCAGGAACACATTTTTCCAGGCTGGTAAAAATATGAAAAATATAAATAGGTTTCAGCCAGGGGTAAAATCCCATGATATGTTTACTTGTAGAATAGAAAATGGCTTTCCAGTTCTCTAGTTCCTGCTTTCTAAGGCTGTGCCCTTTCCTCTACTCACTGGCATGAAGGGGTACGTGTGCTTGCTCTCCCTTTGGCCCTTCTTCTCTCACATTCCACCCAGAATGCAGCAGATGCCACTTAACCTCTCCCCTCACAGCATCTTCATGTGGAATAAGTTACAAACTGTTGGTATCATCATGCTTATGTCACCACACAGAAAGTGTCCTTTAGTCTGAAACCAGGATGTTTCTCAACAGATCACCAAAAGCAGCAGAACAAAAACCAAGGTGAAGTCAATATGAGAGAAAGGCTACTGCTCCCCTGAAAATCTACGCCATTCAGAAAGCCAGCATAGTCATTATCAGGGATAATTGGTATCTAATACTTTCTGGGTTTAACTATGCTAGTAATACATTTGTATTTGTATTCCATGTGCAGGAATCCATATCCTTTTGAGGGAAGGATAATGCTGTTGTTTAAAATTACTCTTTATTACTTGTTTCTGTAACCTTCATCTCTGCAGTATCTGAACCCTACTAACAACTTACCCTCAGAAAAACCTTCCGAGTTAGGAACGTGCTCTCCTCCAGACACCCACACGAGAGCTAGACAGACAGTGAGAGACCTGGCAGTGCTTTAATCATAAAACTTAATCATCATCATAAGAATTCATCATTATAATCATCTCTCTCACCTACAGCTTGAACTCTATCTGCTGAGAAACACTGAATGTTTCCTTCTCTATGTAAATATATGCCTGCATGCACACTTGCATACATAACCTGTGAGGACTGAATACTATCTATTTTGTTTGTATTATATGTGTTGTTGAGGTGTCAAGGGGGTAAAAGTGGGGATCAGGCAAGAGATATGTGCATGCACAATACACACAAGCTAGAATTAATGTTGCATACACATATGATGCTGTCTAACAGAGAAAATGGGGGGCATGACTCTTGAGGCAGAAATGGAAGATGAAGGTATTCAACATTCTCAATGCTTAACATGAATCAGTATCCATCTGGGCTGGATGTGACAAATGTGAATGAACATTTGATAAGCAGTAAAGCCAAAAGGCCAATCAGTAAAGTCAAAAGACAAATCTAAGCTAGATATAAATGGCTTTATATGCTAATGGGGAAAAAATCATGTTTGCTGTATGGAGTACTGAGAAACAGCAAGGACATGGGAAGGGTAAAGAGGGAGTGTGCAGGAATGGGATATTTGCTGTTTCTGGAATTGTACAATGTGAGTGCAGCTGGGCAGCTCTGACCTAGAAAAGATAAGAACTACTCAATCTGCAAAATAACTAAGGCTGGAGAGAGATTTAGTTGTGTGGATGGAGATTTGAGGCCAAGTCTCAGAGATTTCAAAATATGAATGACAGGGATTGAATGTGACCTGAAGATGCACTTCAAAACTTGAAGGCTCAAAAATACATCCAACAATGCAGGTTTTGAGCTTTGATCAGGACAGTGGTATTTTCAAAGGAGTATTAGTGATGAGAGTGAAGGGGAAAGAATGACAGACCTGCTTCACACTTCCCTGGAGAAAGACAGGACCCTTATAACTGAACAGAGCAAGCTGCAATATGCTTCTCTGAGTCATGTTTAAAACTATTGCATGGCCACACACACAAGTGTTTCATTCAGAAAAGTTACTTTAGAAAAACAACTATCCACGTCTCAGAAAATCTGAAGGAAAGGCTACCGAGGGTGTTGACATATTTGGCCAAGTTAGGCACAGGTGTTTTATTATATGCACTCTAGCGAATGATTGGTTTGGATCATCAATAACTTCAAAATTAAGCTCTCTGCCAAGTTTTTCAAGCAACAGTGGAAAGCCGGGAGGATAACTACTGCTTGACCATTTGTTCTTGTTTCCTCGCATTAAGGATTTGAAGGAAGAGACAGTAACTCATTCCATGAACTTTAAGGCTATGTATGAGGTAAAGCTGGTGCCCACTAGAAATGCACCACAGAGTCCTGAATTAGTTGAGGAAAATGTCAGTGAATAGTCATACACTAACCAAGTGTATAATCAATGGATGAGCCTCCTATACCCAAAATGTTAAAATCTACTGGCAAAACAATATGTCTTGCCAATATCGACAGAAAAATTGCTTTGAACTTAAATGAAACCAAGATTGTTATATTTCCAGAAACAGATAATATATGCATTCTTTAGACTAAATTCTACATTTGGGGACTATATGAAAGTAATCATAGATATAAATCACACTGTAATCTATGTGTATTGCATGCAATTGTTATTTTGAGGAAGCTATTGAATGTAGCATAGAATAATTTCATGAAACTTACGAATTTGAAAGCATTTCATTTCATATTACTTGTGTTTTAAGTTTGATAGCTCAATGTGTATTGCAATAACCGTGTGTGAACTTACATGGGTAAGCTCATAACCAGAGTGAGAAACAGAGAAATCTTGTGACTACATGTTAAACTTACACATATAAGTGAGTATCTCCTGGCTGCTGATTGCACAAGGACTACAGCAGCAAGTAAACTTCTGCTTACTCTGAGAACTCGCTTTCTCTACCCTCTACCAGAGAACCAGGATTTAGTTCTCTGAACTAAACTTCCTGTTAGCTCTCTGAACTAACTTCCCTTGCCTAATCAACCAAGTGGTCTTTTGTGATGGAGTGACTGCATCAGTGGGCAAGGGAAGAGTTACAGCTGTCATCTATCTGGACTTTTGTAAGCCTTTGACATGGTCCATGACAACATTCTCACACAACATCTCTAAATTGGATAGATACAATTATTTTGGTAATTAGAGTAAACCACTGTATATTTCTAAAAAGGGTAAAAAAATACTCTAAAATTATTCCAGTTATAAAAACACCTGCTTTACTGGTTTTTAATGCTCCTTTTTAGTAATGTAGTCCTGCAATCCTTTCTTATATCTTGAACATCAGACTTTATTAAAAGTTAATTTATTGATCTGAGAAAGAACCTTACATGGTAATAGAATGATGATCATACAAAAATAGACTCTCTATTGATTACTAATTCTTTGGCCAGCCTTACTCTAATAGACCATGAATTAAGTATTAATTTTTACACTGTCTTTACCTTGCATATCAATGTTTTTTGCATTTTGATCCTGTAAACCTGAGAAGAGATAACCCTACAATTTCCAACCTGTGCAAACTCATCTTCCATAAAATTTTCCAGAAGAGTTTCTCACCTGAAACAGCACTAACTGTATTTCCCTCTGTACAAAAATACCTGCCTACACTGAAGATTCATGAGCTAGATTGGGAGATGAACACTGGATTTTAGCAATTTACCTACTTGTCTTTGTTCTGAACTAATGAACAGCAACAATAAACATATTCCACAGTTCCAATCACAAAATTAATAAAATAATTTGATCCAATGATTCTGACTCTGCACATAGCCAGTAACAGTCACCACATAAGAAGTTGTTCTCCTTGTTTTCATAGATCGTAGAGGAGAGTATTCAATCAGTCAACTTCCATGATTTACAGCATGAAGTTCAACTGTGAACAGCACTAAATTAGACTAGTATAGCTAACTCTCTCAGGGACACTGAAATTCTAAACAGGTGAGGTAGAGTCCATCACAATTTCCTTATGTTTACTCTTAATTTTTTAACCACATTTTTAATCAAACACACCAAAAAATCCAATATCCTCTTCTAAAATTAAGCATGTGCATATTATTTACACTTATTTTTTGAAGTATACTGTGGCATAAGGAATCGAGTCATGGCACATATTTCTTTCCTGTCTTCTCCTTCCTTCTGTGGTTCAAAATTTACACAGAGCCTTGCAAAATTGCCAGAGAATTTATGACACTCAGCACAAAATCTATTCGCCTATACCTTCCCAAGAAGATGGTGTAGGAATCAAGATAATGATATTCTACTTACTCATCCAAACACAATTATTCAAGCAGAAAATTCTGATAGGATTTTGCAGGGCTGTTTGCATGGTACCACCAAGAGAACAGCCAGCCTTTCAAAAGACAGCTTTTAAATCAGAAGTTTTGAGAAACATTTTTATACATAACCTTCTCACCATATGATTTGACTCTCTTAACATTCACAGCACTTTATTTTGGGTTTCTTTTGTGTGAGCAAGGGAAGAAACTCAGTTTTATGCATGATTAAAGCTGCTATTTTATTACACTGCATTTTCTTTGAATGTTAATTTCTGTTTGTGGCAGATCTTTGAATTCTCACAAACTGGTGTTATTGCTGCATGGCTCCATATTCAAAATAGCTGTGCTCAAGATAATCTGTTCCGCACTTTTGTTATGTGACATTCAAAAACTTTTAATTAAATCCAGGAATGAAATCTGAACGAGTTCAACAAGGTAACGTCATGATAACATCAAATAAAACTGAAGGTAGCTCTGGAGATGTCAGGCTACCAGCTGAGAAAAGGGCTTGTTGAAAAACCAGGTAAGACTCTCTGACAAATATTTTTTTAGACTGGTCTGCTCTGTGTTTTAATCATCTACCCAGAAAGACTGTTCTGCTTGCATCAGTCTTGTGGTTTTTTTACTGCTTTGCTACAGTGATAATCATCATGCAATTAAGGAAATTTTTATAGGTCTGAAATTTAATTAATAAATGCAAGTTCAATGTGAGAAGATCCATAACCACTTTTAGCTTTATTAAGTTTAAAAAAAGCCTAAGATGATTCTATTTGCTGAAAACATTTTAATGTATATTTGCAGGGATCAGGAGACAGGATGTGCAACTTGCTCTAGCAAACTGTGCACATGATTCATGAGGTCTCACAGGTATCCTCACATGGGTCACTTTAGTACAGCACTACTGATTTTCCTTTCTCAAGTTAAAAGCTGAAGACATATTTAGTCGGAAAGGAATTTCCACAATTCTCCCTTCCCTACAGCTCCTAAACAATTTTTCTCTTGGACTACAGCTTCCGGGAGAAGAAGGCATGCCAGAAATTTACTGGGGTTTGGATCCATCTAAGCTGTTGCTTCCAGGATTCTAAATTACAGATTTTTCATGTAGCATTATTAGAAAGAAAAATGGTACATGATTGTGAACAGAAAGTGTGATTCCCTGAGCTCTGAAGTGTCAGGTTCATCCCTGTCACCATGGTAACCAGGTTCTTGACTGTCCCAAGGAACAGAGTTTAACAGGTTCTGCCAGTGAAAAGGGGGATCCCAGGCACCACCAACTTTTCCTGAAAGGGGAAGGTAGTGAGGTGATGCTTAGATGAAATGTGCTGTCTCACGTTTGTGTTACAATATATTGTGCCAAATTTATCCTCTTCAGTGTCCCTCACTGAGGGAGAGGGAAAGGTGTCACCACCTCCAGATGCTGCAAGCTGAGCCTAACAGAAGGAGCCCTCAAGGCCCCAAAGCTCTGTGATATTAAAAGTTAAGCCTTCATATGGACAAATTTATATATGACTATGTTCTCCACATAAAAGGTCATTGCTGCAGAAATTGATACAGACACGGTTTATGGGCCCCTTCTGATAGTTTATGTGCAAAACCAAAATAAATACAGGTTCAGACTAACCTCTAGTTAGTCAGATTTGGGATGGTGTTAGGAACTGTAGAAGTTAAGCATGGGGAGACTAACAGTTGGATGTGCATACAAATATGGCATCAAGTAAACAGGTTACACATCCTGCTTTCAGATTATGCAGAAAAATAGCCTGAGCTTAGGCTACTGGATACTTTTTAAATTATGAACACATAGCTTATAAATATTTATATACATTTAAATTAATTAAACAATCTAGCACAGCATATCTTGTCCTACAATAATGATAATGCTACCTGAAATTCCAGTATAATATGTACATTAATGTATAAAAGACCTGTTTCTGACTAATGTTGATAAGCCCTCTCAAATGTTGATAAATGTTGCTTTGATAAGTTACATATAATAAAAATAAAATAAAAAAAAAATCAAACACATCTCTACCACTCTCCAGGACTGTCAGATCACTTAACTGATGGCACTTCTTTGGTAGGAAACTCTAAGGAAAACAGAATCATGTGAACCAAGTCTTTGCTTCTATAACAGTCTGAAATGAAAATTAATGAGGGCTCTGAAATCAGTAACGTCCATGAATTTATGACCAATTAGCAAAGAGTTTACCTTAATAGATTCAGAAGTCTCAAGTGAAGAAAGTGCTGAATCTGTTTGCCTTAGTAGCTGAGAAACCTTGGACATGAGCAGATGAAGAGAGCCAGAGCAGGAACAATGCTGAGGAGACAATGTTCCTGGCTACACTCTGCCCTGCTGTCACATTGGGTCACATTGAAAGAGAAAATTAGTGCCATCAATGCGTTTCTAATACATCTAAGACATACTTCTGGAGCTGTGTACTTTGCAGGCACTTTACTATCTTTGAAACAATGGCAAGGATAGGATTGGGTTATGGGGAATTATGATGTTCAGTGAATGTCATAATCCACAGGTTTTACAGCTTTTGAATTGCAAGCTGCTGTCCTCTGCAAGAAAACAGCTGTTTGTGCAGAGATAACTAAGTTAGCTTTAAGGGAGCTGGCTCAGTGATGCAACCATGCCCCCAGGACACAAAAAGCTCCGGGCCAATACAGATGGCAACACTGACAAGGCATTTTACACAGAAGTGTAAATTAAAGTCAGTCAGCTTCTACTTCAGTTGGCTTAGGTGGGACAGGAGATGAGATAAAAATGGTGGGCTAAGGCTTCTGAAATGGCACCTCTCAAAGCAAAGAGCAAACGTGGTCAGAGGAACATGACCTGTCTCCATCTTGCAACATCACTGCCCAAGAGAGTGGAGATGACTCCTGGTCACAGCCTCTGACAAAGTGCAGGTGGCTGAGCTGCCTTTGGAATGTTTAACTCCAAAACATTCAGAACAAATTATGTTGTTGAGTTTTACATATGGATAAATTCAAATCTATTAGTTCGTCTACTTGACACCAGAAAATCCAAGACACAACCTTTTTTCTCCCCTCCCATTCTGGACTGCCTTGGCTTCCAAGGAAATAACAAATATTTGAAAGGAATCAGTATAACATATTTCAGGGGTCTGGTACAGTGTTTTTTCAACCTTTGAAGTTCCCTTTCGGGCCACTGTTTCACAATTGTCAACAACAGTGCAAAGGCTGGAGATTTACCTGAAAAAAATCCTAATCTGTGTGAAAACTCAGGTTTTAGAATCTTATAAATCTTCTAAAATATTAACTGTGGACATATTAAGTGCTTATTATAAAATACCAGATCTCACTGTGTAACAGCTGCATGTTTGAAATGTTGGAAAAATTCAGAGAAATACCTAATGTGATTTTTTTTTTTTTGGAAATCTGGTTAATTGTCTGTGTCTTGCCAAAAAAAATTCGGAATAAGGCTTTCTTGAGCTGCTTGATGTGTTTCTTTCAGTAGCCAATATGGAAGTAGAGATCTAAAAATTCAAACAAAAGTTTTCCATGGCATGTGTGCTAACAGACCTTGAAAAGGGTATGTAAAAAAAATGGATCTAGAAATACATAACACACATGCTGTAAAATATTGGACTGAAACAATGAAATATAGACCACTATTGCCCTCTGATTTTCTGGAAAGGGGTATTGGCTAAGAATGGTCCTCTGATCTACCTCATCAACAAGCCATTTAAAAACTGCTACCATATCTTAAGGTCACTGTGATTACTCCCTTATAAGCACAATGGACCTGTTGTCAGACCTGTTGCAGCATTTTTCCTGGGAACATAAAAAAGCAGTCAGCCTCTTGCTAATGAGATCATTTGTTAAGTTAGTGTTTGGCTACATTACAAATCAATCAACTTTCAAGTTTTACTCTAAACAAACTGCCTTCAAAAACATGTGTTTTTAAAGATAAAATCTCTCTTGATGTTATAAAATTTCAACTGTGCAAGACACTGCACTGAAAAGTTGCCTGGTGCTGACAATGAGTCCTATATAGCTTGTTAGCTCAGAATTTATTCTTAAAAGAAAATTATTTAAAAAGCAATGTTTGGTAGCAAATATACAAAAATGCCTCATCTTTCCACTAGATAGAATTTAAGAAGTTTAGCAGAGAAAGTACATTATAATGATCATTATTGCTTATATAGGCATATGACATGGTTTATGTGAAAAAATATTAGTCTCAAATGCCTGAAGTTACATTTTGCTATATTTATTGAAAATAACATTCTATGAATAACTTCTGCTAATTTAAGCAACTATAAAATTGCAAGTGAGAATTTACTGGTAGTGTAGGAGTTGCAGAGTTAATGCAGACCTGTGTAATTACATTGAAGGAAGGAAGGACAGCTTAACTCTCCTCCACCAGAAAAGTGCAAACTCTCACCCCAAACGATAGCTCAAAATACACAAAATGAGATGAAAAAAATCTTATATCAAATGCAGTGCTAATAACATTGCAGATGGAACCAAAAGACAGAGGCAATGAAGAACAGAAATAGTCTTTCCTTTATTCTTTTCAAAAAAACAAACCCACACAAATTAAAGCTTATATAGTGCTAAATCTAGCCTTTGATAGCAGCCATCAGTTGTTATTTGCCATTCAGAATGGTGAAAGGTGAGGAAATAAACAGAACCCCTCCAAGAAAACAAGAGGCTAATTCTTCCTTTGGAGGTAGGTCCTATTTTTTCCAAAAATGTATTGATTAAATCTTATACATAGCATAAACATAGTTTACATATAATCTTTAACAGCATCCATCTGTTCTTAGTATCTCAGATTATTACTGTCATGACTGCCATCCTTCAGTATTTTTTTTCCTGTAAAATTTAGTACTTCTTCAAATACAGTTAAAGAGTAAATATATATATGTATATACTCTGACAGAAGAAAAGATGCTTTCTTTTACAAGAGTTATATTCTTCCATTTAGAGAAATTTTTTGCAACTTCCTCAATTCTGTAATACCTTAATGACATGGGGCAATGTTTGTAGGAGTCCACTGGGCTGGCTGGGAAACAACAGCACTGGAAGTGCAACAGAGAACCATGGAGAGAGAACCTTTTTTCCCTTTTAAAACGTTCCCATCTGAAGAACATCCACTCCCATAAAGTTACATGAGTTAAAACTCTTGAGGTTCTCCTGAACTTTTTAGCACTCATAGGTGTCTCCAGCAGCTGGATGTCTGGGAACATGAGGGAAAGGCAAATATCCTCTTCCAGACCAGTGGGGGGGGTATCATCCAGCTGCACGTCACAGCAGGCTGCAAGTCCTATCTCAGCCATTACCCTAATTATGCAGTTGCTCCCAAATCTGCTTATCCAAATACATCTGAAAGGTCTTATGTCAGCACTTTAAGCTCAGCCACCTGATTTTGGGCTGAAACATCCAAAGCCGTGGTGCTTATCCGTGCTAGCCTGCCAGCTGTGATGTGAGGGCAACAGCCTTTAGCTGGCTAAAAGCTTTGTCATCTTCTGCTATGCCACCATTTCCCAACCCAGATATGTTACCTAAGGCTTAAACCCTATGTAAGAAGTCAAGAGCCTGTCTATAGGCTTGTTTATCATGTCTGACATCTCAAAACACAGACATAATGACACTGCAACATTATGCAGCTAATGCAACGACAACTCTATGAAAAATACATCAATAATCACAGCTCTGGCTTGAATGCCATTGATTATTGAGTTCAGATCAGGACCTGTAATGATATTAAAAGCCTTTCATACTGTGTCATTACCTCTCTTTCTATATATTCCTACATTATTAGTATGTCAAAGAAACTTTCAAGCCCGAAGAAGAGATGGCAGTCCTGCAGACCACAGGACAAAACATGCCTGCAAGAAAAAAGACCTTAAGTGTATTGCCACTTTCTGAACCTTTGGGTCTACTTTTTCACTTTTTTCCTTTTAATACTGAAGTTTTGTTACCTTAAAATCTTTTTATTTAATTAATCTCCATCATCTGAAAAAAATAAAGAGATTTTTTGTTATTTCCATTACTCTAGGAAATATCCACACAAGACTGTGATGGGGAACCAGGCTTAATAGAGAACTTCCATGATTAAAGATAGATGAATTTTTAGATCTGGTTTTATACTGGTTCATAATAAGTAAAGGAAAAGCAGTTTTTAATTTCACAAAGCACAGACTCTGGCAGAATACGGTGAGGCTGTAGGAAAGGTACATGGGCTGTACAATACACAGAACTAGAAGGTATCAGTTTGAAAATGACTTTGGTGCCCCCTCAGCTGCATGTTTTACACAGGTATAGATTGTTTGGTTGTTTTCATCCAGAGGATGAAATTACCTGTTCTGTATTGGATAAGCCTTGGGCTGCTGCTTTCTCGGCTAGTTTCTCCAGGAAAATACAATTATATCAAAGGATAAAACTTCAACCACATATTTAACAAAAGCTTCAAATTCACATACAAGTCAAAATAAATGAAGCCAACTATAACATGCAAATATTGTATTATGATTTATGTAATAGATTGTCGGCAAAGAAGATTACTGTTCTGGTATTTATGCTTTAAATCTGGTTTTAGGTTTTTTAGTCAGTTGTGATCTGATTAAAATGCGACTGATTTGGAGGAGAAAATCACCTTAAACTGATGGAGTGCCAAGAACTCTTGCAGATGAGATGACAAAAATATCTATACTGAGGCCCTGAGCTATGTCTAACAATGACCAAAACCAAATTTGCATCTAAAAATGAGAACAAAGATTGTACTAAACCACTGACATTAAAACAATATGCTCTAGTGTTGAGCACACAAGCTAAGATGCATCTGTATATACCTCATTTACACTGTTCTTTGGCAAATGTGAATTGAATTTTGAAACACACAGGCCGCTCCACACTGTGAGTTCCCATTTATAAGCAGGTATTCCCATTTATAAGCAGGTATTCCTGGCCATTCATGGCAGCAATAGCCTCTCTTCTTTTCAAGGAAGGGAAAACCAGCTTTATTCACTAACTCGATATAACGAATGGTTCACTTCAGCTTCTTATTGCTTAAAACCCAAGCAATGTTATCTATCAGCTTTCTTAGAGACAGATGGCCAAAATTTTCAAACTTGGGTTGATGGATTCACCCTCATATATTCAGACAGCACCAACACAGGAGATGACTTTCAGATTGCTTGAACAGCTCTCATAAATCAGATGAATTGTCATACTTTAACTAATATGTGAAAAGAAATGTTCACCTGGGAAATATATTAGCCAATGAATGGAATGGCAATATCTGATAAGACCTTCTCTCTCTGATTCTGGTGTAATGATAAGACTAGTAAGTCCTACATGAAAATATAATGCAATCTGATATGATCACACCTGCTGTCTACCAAACACTCAAAAAGTAAAATTAAATGCAAAACCATTCACAAACTTCAAGCATTTAAGAAACAGAAAGTGGAGAACAATAATGTATTTCTGAAGCAAATATTAAACAACTTGGGACCACGTTAAACTTCATAAGAAAACTATAATAGCCATTTTATCACTACAACACAAAATGCTGAAAAAGAAAAGCAAGAAATGTAAATGAAATCAGTGATTTGTGATTGCAAAATGCCAGCTTAAATTGGACTGGAATTGTATCCCTAGCTAGATGAATTGAGAGATATATGCCAATGAAAAGAGAAGCAAATCCAAATGTGGATTTCTGTGAGTGAAAGAGGTGGCCTTTTTCTTTCCTTCTTTCCAAAAGCACAATCCAGACCCATTACAGACATTACTTCACACACTGCAGAAAGTCCATCCCTTGTGCTGTTTAGCAGTGGGAACTCCAGGTGTAACTACACATGCTGCCACCACAGAAAACTGTCATTAACTCTGCATAAATTATCTTCCTTTTTGTGAGATGGGCAGAATAAGAACACAAACAGTGCTAGGAATCATGACTGAAAGGCACTATCAAATCTGCTTGGATTCTTTTACAGATCAACCTCCTTGTGATATATACTTTGAGTCACTGCTAGTAAGCCTTCACCTTTGGCTGGAGCAAGTACATCCCTTCCTATTTCTTACTGTGCAGACAGAAACAACCAACTAACATCACTGAAATGAGGGAAGTGGTGTTCCCTTCTACTTAACAGAAGATCAACGAATATCAACGAAGATCCTGTCATTTAACCTTCTTTTACCTTTGCCCCTGCTCCACAATCAAACAATTCCTGTCTCTGTAGGAGACTGCATTGCTTTTATTCTTGATGTTTCTTTAAAGGTTTTTAAGCCTGTATATCTTTTCCTAAGCTTAAAGAAATTATTTATAAAAATAACTTCTACCGACCAAATGAATGAATCCAAATGAAATTAAGCCTAAAGATAAGCAAAGTAATTTCAGCGTCTGTTTACTTTTCAAAAAAACTGTATTAGCATTATGAAACAGTGTGAACAGGTTTTAAAACTGAAAAATGTTACAGTTTACTTCAAATGTTTTAATTGTTCTTTACATTCAGTAACTCTCTTGAGATCTGGAAATTGAACACCTCCATATACATTTGAGAGCAGGACTTCTACAGAAATCAAGGGGGTTATGCCAGGATGGACAAACCATCCTGGAGTGTTTCAACCACTCTTAATGGAAACTACTAAAAGAAAATTACAAGATTCTGTCTTTTGCTTCACAAAACATAGCAAACAAAGATGCTAATTTAAAGACTGTAAGTTTACATAAAAGCAACTCACTGAAACATTTTTCATCAATTAGTTAAATATATTTGCTCTAAGCTTCCAGCAGAATCATATGCAAAAGAACCTTATTTTTGGACATTCACAGCAAAATGTATTTATGCCCACTAACAAAAAAAAAAACAAAACAACCAAACAACAACAACAACAAAAAAAAACCAACAAAAACAAAACAAAACAACAAAAAAAAAGCCTTATTAAACATTCATAGACATTGCAGGTATTTATTAAATCAGTTTTTTCACCAGAAGATATTTTTATATAATATCAATTGTCACTCTGTTTATTGAACACTTGCAAAGCCTCTTTTAAGAAACATATTTTACTGAGTAACAATACACTAAATTTCATTCTCACTCAGCTCATTGACTTAACAATGTTCATTTAGTGAATGTGAATTCTAAACATGTTTCATCACGTTGAACCGTCTTACACTAATCTTGACTTTTGGCAAGGATAAAAAGTACCATTAATATTCAAGAACTTTTAATTACAAATGCTGATTGGAAATCCAGTGACAGCAACAGCCAAATTCAAACAAAAATTTTTGAAAAAGGCAAATAATCCTCATCCCATAACTACAGAAGAAATAGCTCTCTATGCTGGTATGTACTTCTCCATTAGACCTAAATGTCTTTCTCCCATAGCACTTCCACTATGCCTGTGCTGCTGCAGGTGGATAACAACTCTAAGGAACTCCTGCTCATAGTTTTGTAGAGACCTTTCTCACATGCTTGGCCCATCAAATACTCTAGTAACAGAATACGTCATCTTGGATTTCATTCCTGTCTTCAACACCGGCTCAGGGAAGATTACAGTTGAGATTAAGCTGCGTTAGGTTCAGAGCTGGGTTATCCTTCCCTCTTCAAACAGGACTCCTTGTGCACAAGAGTCTGTTCCAGCCACAGTAAAATGAACAGAAATGGTTTGGGACTAATTTCTAAGGTTAAAAGAAGCCTTTTCACGTCAGCTAATACATAAAAAAATTCAAGAGGGACACGGGCAAAACAGTAAGAGAGCAGTAAAAAGAGACTTTTCAGGGAGGCTGAACTCAAGGAATTTGGGGGAAATGCAAGTATGAAGTAGCACACTCTGGAAATTATAATTTTTCTCCTTTTCCCACAAATGCCCTGTTCTTTTTACATTCCAGTTAATTTCAGGTGTCTGACTGGGAAAAATAAGCAGTTCATTCCCCTGTGCCTATTGGTATTTTTTCTTCCAAATTTAGAGCTTATGAAGAATTTCATTAATATAAAACTTCAGAACACAGTTTGAATCATCACTGTAAAGCTACAAAGGGGAAGAAATTTCACTGAAACTTCCTCCAGTCTCAGTGAAAATATAATATGCTGAAAAGCATGACCATAAAGTCTAAAGCATTGTTAAGGAATCTGAGGCTGAGGATGGAGTAAAGATAAGTCTGGCTGAGGTGGAGTAAACCTTCCTCACTAGAGTTGTTAGGGTGCTATGCTTTCCATTTGTCACTAAAACACTGTTGATAACATTGTTTTAGCTATTGTTGAGCAGTGCTTGCACAGCATTGAGGCTTCCTCATTTCTCACATTGCCCCAAGGTGTGTCCCATGTCATATAACATCATACTCAAATAAAAACCAGGAATTCTATTTTTTCAAAGCTTGGAGATGGTCTGAGTATGGGACTGGGTTTGGGAAGTAGTGAGTGAGCCTTTGTATCTTAAAAAAAATAAAATTAATCTTTTCTTCACTTATTAAACCATTCTTAGCTCACAGGTTTTTTTACTTTCTCTCTTTTGATTCTCTTTCCCATTCTGCTGGTGAGCAGAGCAGCTGAGTGGGTGCTTAAATGCTGGTTGGGGTCAATTTTCCACCCTCCAAAGAGTACACAGGAAGGAAAATAAAAAGGAGCAACAATGAAAATTGTTCAAAATCTTGAAAAAACAAACCCACAGAAGAAACCCAAAAGCTACTTTTACCATTGTCCAACAACCAACATTCAGGTTGGTTTTCTAGAAACAAATAAGCTGTTTCTTCTTGCCCAATTAACAAGACATATTTATAACGCTCTATTCAGTTAGCTACTACACTGTAATTGGCATGTCATCTCTCTTAGCTGAACCTTTAAAAGTCCTTTCAGGTATTAATTTGAGACAGAGCACTCTTATTTAACAGCTAAAAGAGTGGAAACAGAAAATAAACAAGCCTGGGGGTAACAAGGATCTCACACTTGAGCTATAAGTGTTTTCAGATATAGGTAATGTTTAACATAACTCTTACTTTCCACAGCATCTCTTTCCCCCTTCCTTACTCTACTGCTTTTACAAGGTAAGATAAAGTCATACCACATTTAGCAACCTTAACCAAAAAGCAACCTATACTAACTGGTACTTTTTCACACTTTTTTTGTTTTGGTTATACCTCTCTTCCCACCCTCTCATTTTTTTTTTTTCACACAGTATTTAAGGCAGTTAAAGATTAAATGATTTGAATGTCAGACTTGAAAGGTAAAATACTTCAGTTTGCCACAATTTTTTTCTCTATAGCAAGAGAGGATGAATGAAAAGGGAATAAATGACACAGTAGTCCTTTCATACCCTCCTTCTTCTTTCAAGAGCATTCTTTTTTATTCCCCTCACTTTCAATTCAACCCATTCACAAAGGATTAGCATAACACATCTTTTTATGCTTGTAAGGGTTACAGCTGTAATCGCCTCACCTCATCACTTTACTTAGAAATCCTGTCTCCAGAGGAGTAATTCGATTACTCACAACAATCCAACTTTTGCCTAACCAAATAGGAATTCATTATAATGCTGCGCTGCTTCATCAGTTTACTATGAGTGGATGGGAAAAAATATAGCAAAATGAATAGCTGGTGTGAAAGGAAGAAAACAATTGTTGGCTAACAAAAGGCTGCCCACAAAAGGTAGGATGACAAGAAGAAATTCTAAGTCCCATGGGCAGGGTAGCCCCCAAACTACTGATTTGTAGGTTTTAGAAGTCTTGGGCTTCAAATTGGTATGAAAATTTTGTAAATTGATGAGAACACCTGACTGCTTCAATCTGACTAGTCTTTAGCAGGTACTGGGAAAGAGTGTGTAAAAAACTGAGGCAGAGCTTTTCCATCTTCTGAAGAATCACCATTTCCTTCCGCTAGTGAAAAACACATTCATGCTAGTCCTTATAATGGCTTTTCTTGTCCTTTTCTTCTAAGATTCAAAAATGTACATGAAGTAATCTTGGCTGCATAGTGCTTCAAAGCAAAACTAGTACTATCCTTAGCAACTGACATAGTTGTAGCCATATCCTTAGCGGATAAGGATAAAAGAAAAAGATAATAATGAGGACAACTGGCATCTCCAAATGACTTCCAGTTGTCCATATGCCCACAAGCACAAATCTAAGAAAAGCTCATGCTGATTGTGGCACAGAAGGACAGCACTTGGGGCAGAAGCACAGATGCCAGGATCATGCCTTCTATTTAGAAGTAGAACATTTTATTTTACTTTGTATTATTTCCGTAGAGTGATTTAAAATGCCCAGATATAATGAGATAAATTCTCAAGGGCAACATTTGTTTTGCCAAAGGTTTAGGAGCATTAGGATACAACTGACAAATCTTTAGTTGTTAGACTGGCTTACGTCGGTTTTCAGCTTTTGGAGCCCATAACTATCTTTTTGATTTTTATTTTTACAGATTCCTAAGGATTTCAACACAACATATGGGCAGCATTAAGGGCATTAAGGATTTATAAATTCACATCACCATTATAAAAACATACGAAGTCCGAAATATACTTGGGGTTAAATGGAATACATGTATTACTCATGGTCAAATTAAATATTGATGTGTTCCCATCTGCATTAAAAAGAACAAAAAGAAAACATTGTTTTTACAGTAGCCGTATGAAGAAAACACTCCAAACACGAAGAAAGCAGTTCACTGCATTTACTTCAGTCTGATTTCTTTTTAAGCTGGATTTTCTTTTTACTTAAAGTCGCTGCTCTTTTACATTCTTCTAGGCAGTTAACCTTTATTGTGATGTGTGTGTACTTTACAGTGACTGGAAATCAATAACAATTCTGATACCAAACCTTTTTGTCTTGAAAAACTTAAAATATCCCTAAGACAGCATATTTCTTCAATACTACTTATGGGGATTTACTAATAATTACATTGTTAGATGTGAGGGGAGAAGCTGAGTACATGAAATAGAAGCCAAACTTTAAAATGAAAAAAAGGCCTCAGAGCATTGGAAAAATTGTCGGTTATTGTTATTGTGCAAATTTTTGTTCAACATATACATGACTGCAATAACCATGTTCACTCTACACAGGCAAAGTATCTGTATTCTTTCTCTTTATTCCATAGTTAAAAATAAGAAGAGAGCAATCCCCCTACCAAGACCTCTCACTCTGATCATGATGAGACTTCCAATACCTAGAGAGATATCTACAGCTGCTCAGAGAGGTGGGGCAAGACCCAGAATCCAGTCTTGAATTGATAAGACACCTCAATAAATACAGCAAATAGTTCAGGTACAATAACACACATTTTCTTTTTCCTCCTGACACTTTTTGATTCACCATGGTTTATTTGCTAAAACTGAATTTACAATACTAATTTTTTATCTAAGTATGGTGTTTAAGAAATTAATTACTCTGTTTGCAGAAAAGCAGCTCTGATACACTGTGCAGAGAGCTCAGGCAATGCTGTATATCCCAGTGGAAACAAGACCTTTCTCTTCAATAGAGAACTCACGCCAGAAATTTTGAAATACCTTACATTAAAGTGGCCGGTAATAATAATAATAAAATGGAAGAGAGAGTGGAAAGACCTCAGCAGAAACATGAAAACATACATATTGCAAATGTCCTACCCCAAACCAGAAAAACGTCCTCCAGGTTGCTTAACCTGGATAGAATAGATAAAGATAAAGATAAAGAATAGAAAAGATAAAAATATGTTGTGGCACTGTAAATATCACAAGGCAGCCATCATGTTTACAGATAAAGACTGGAGAGTGTCCATAAGAGTGATAACTTTTTTCTCTTTGCTGTAAAAAAACTAGTTAGACACTTAATCGGGAGTCAAAAATTACATAGTTCACAAAACTAATGTGACAAAACCACCAGCAGAATACGAAAATAACTGAGAGTATCTGATCTCATAAAATGAATTTAAAACACAATAGCCAGTTCCAAAGCTGACAAAAGAAATGTATTTGATATCTGTACTTAACTTCCAGCTTAGGGATGTTTTATTTATGCTTCTGTCTCGAACACTTATACCACAGTATAAATTGGTTCTAACTACCTTAAGTAGCTATGTCTTGAGAAGAGGAAAAGATGAAAGACTTACAGTCACGTTATCCTGCATGATTGTATTTCCCCTTCAGCCTAACAAATGTTAAGACCATTTGTTGCAAATCCTACATTTCTACTTATGTCATCTCCAGTTATGGCAGTGAAAAAATTTGGCTTGATGAAATACTTCAGCATTGGGTAGGACACAAGAAGCCTCCATATATGGCTGAATGGAGTATGCAGTACAGCTGATATGTTTTGCTTTGACAAGAAGTAGAGCAAGCAAGTCAAATGTGGAAGGAGTTGTATTTGAAGAAATTTTCCCATTAGATAAAAAGCAGCTGTCACTTGATCTTAGAGTTTTGAAAAACTAGTCAAGTGTCCTGTTTAGCATTGTGGGAATTCCAGGCACAGAAAGTTCTCAAAATCTTGTGCATGCAGGCCCAAACACAGAAATGAATACAGGGTTTGACTTGAGACCTTAGAAAAAGCTTCCAGATCTAGAGGCCATGGGCAAGAATGTGGATTTGTAGTTTAAGCAGAAACATGTTAAGCTAGGTAGTGAAACGTTTGAGAGTTTAAAGTTTAAGATATAGAAGAAGTTATAAAGGTGATAAGAAGTTTTAAGATGTAATTCTGTAGGATTATGTGTCATTATATGATTGGTTAAGAAAGTCTACACTGCAGCAATAACGTATAAGACAATTTAATTAGGGATTGAAAGTAGAGACATTCTTTGTGGCAGTAATTTATTGGCTAATAAACCTTTAAAACAACTTGTAACCTGTGGTCTTGTGACCACCGACCACAGACTTCTGACTTCTGAATGAAGACATTCTCACCCTTGATGAGGCTGTAGAGGAAGAGCAATAAATCATGCTTTAAGACGTCTCCCAGCAGTCCCATCTCTCTTAATATCCCGATATACCATACGATGTTGGACACATCCTCATTTGTAACAAATGTTCTAGCAATCAAGGCTCTCTTGTTCTGGCAGTATGACCCCACCCCACTAACCCCAGTGACATGGGTTACTCCTGCAGTCAGGTGCCTGACAGGTTCACTGTGTGGGTCCAGCTACGCACAGTGTGCTACCAAGCTCACCACCTCTACGGGCTGGCTGGTGGCAGGCAAGGCACTACACTCATGCTGTAAGCTCGGGCAGCAGCAGTACCTGCACAGCTGTTCCTCTTCTCCTCCAAGCTGTAGGCATTAGTTCATGCAAAAGCCTGTCTGCTTCAGGTCCAATGAGAGAGCACTGTGTGCCTACCATTGATCACACTGTGTTTTGATCTATGCAAACACCACAGACCCCTCTGCCAGCAAAGAAAATTGTTCTACCTAAGTATGTGTTTGCATTCATCTAAATAGTTCCTTGATCAGGTTACTCAAGCATAAAGCGTAAAAGATTTGTACTTCCTGAAACAATTTGGAAAAAATACTTCCAGACTGTTCTGTTTCGTGGGTATAGAATTTCACTGTCTAAATTTCACCATTACTAAAGGGACATCCGGGAAGTTGTGATTTCTGTTGCTCAGTACCCTGCATGCATAAATTGATTTCACTTTCTGAGTCTGAGAAAACTCTACAATTCTGTCTGAATTAAATCTATGTTAGCAAAGCTACTTGATTGGGCTGAGTAAGATGATGTCTCAGAATTTATGCTGAGTAAGCAATATGCTTTTAATACAAAGGAAACAAAATTACCAGCTTTCATATTTGGACAAGACTGTAATGAAATCCAGTTTTCTATGAGCAGCAGCTGAGCGAGCTGTGGCTCTTTCGGCTGCAGAAAAGAAGGCTCAGGGGGAGCCCATCATTCTCTACAACTATCTAGAAGGAGGTTATAATGAGGTGGGGGTTGTCTCCTCTCACAGGTAACAAGTGGCAAAATGACAGAAAATGGCCTCAATTTGTACCAGGGGATGTTTAGATTGGACACTAGGAAAAAATTATTCACTGAAAAGGTGGTCAGGCATTGAAACAGGGTACCCAGGGAGAAATGGTGGAATCACCATCCCTGAAAATGTTTGGAAAATCTGCAGATACGGCACCTGGGGAAACAGTTCAGTGGGTAAAGATCTTAGATATCTTTTACAACCTTGTCATGATTCTATGATCTCTCAGTTACTAACCTGCCAATGACCTAGCAGAGAATTAGGTTTTCTAATGTTCAAAAGCAAAATAAGAACTTGGTAGATTTACAAATATGTAGTGACTGCTGCAAGCAGTCAATAGCCTTTCCCGTCTCAGTGTACAGCATGATCTAGGCTGAAACATGCAAGCAGTTGGTAGCAGCCAGGGAGCACTCCACAGTTCAAATTGCTGATCAAAAATCCTATTTAACCACAATGGTTAATATCTGCTGTTCATGGGGACTTGAGACATATACTCCTTGAAAGACAGAGTAATCTGTCTCCAAAAATCAAACTCCTTATCTGATATGTATAGCAGAATTTTCTGTAAATGAGTAGGAAAGGAAATACATGCAGCAATTTTTCGTCTTTGATCCCGTTTGAGATACAGAGGACAGCGGTTCCTTCTAGATGTTTCACTGAGCAGATAAATCATCCAGTACCCAGGTTTCAGAGGGCAGTATCTTAAAAGCCTTTACACCAGGACAAAGAATGATAACCCTTTTTATCAGAGGTATACAAAAGGAAGTGCTATGAAAGATGAGCACATGGATGTAAAACTCTGTATAAATATTATAGTTCAATGATTTCAAGAAGAATGGGAACTAACTTACAAAATTTCTAAATTTTAGAATATTATCAGAAAACAAGCTGTTCAGGATTAAATCTTTGTGAACTACCAGAAATGAAAAACACTAAAGAAATATGAGAAAATTTGTTTACATTTGCAGAAAATAATTACAGCATGTTGAATTACCAGTCCTTAAAATTTGCTACAAAATTCTAGGGGATGCAGCACCATCATTTCAAAAAAGAAACGGCAGACTTAATTCAACAAAATCCATGAAATTGCAAACAGATCAAAGGTTAATTTGAGATTTGCTTGGCTACATGTTTTCTATTGTACTGGGTTAACAAAACAAGCACATTCACACAATCTGGATGGTGTTAATGTACACAAAAATTAAGATTCATATTAAAAAAAAAATGTCTGTACTTGTGCAAATCAATGCCTTCCATATGTTGAGGCAAATTTGAATGCCAATTACCGTAATTGTAGAATTCTATCCCTTCTCTCTCTGATATGGAAAAAGGGCCATCGGTTGCTAAAAACATGGATATAGCAGTAAAATCTCTTTCAGCAGTTCTGGCGAATAACCAACAATTTGATTTTTCTGTCATTAACTAATGGTCCCAAGAATAAGATGTACAGCCAGAATACACATCTTTATATCATAGAATAGTTTGGGTTGGAAGGGACACTGTCACCTAGTGCAATCTGGGCCCACTACAGAACCTTGGGGACCTCCAGCTAGACCCTGTACCACTGATTACAACCCTCTGGGATCTGCCATTCAGCCAGCCCTCAATCCACATCACTGTCTGCTCATCCAGCCCACACGTCCTGAGTTTGCCTCTGAGGATCTTGTGAGGCAGTGTTCAGGCAGGTAATATCTGCTGCTCTCCTCTTAACCATCAAGGACATATTGTAGGAGGCAATCAGGTTGGTCAAGCAAGATTTACCTTTAGTGAATCCATGTTTACTACTACTGACCATTCATCTTCTTGTCCTTTATGTGGATAGAGGTGGCCTCCAGAATGAGATTCCATCACCTTTCCAGGGATTGAGGTGAAGCTGACTAGACGGTATTTCCCTGGGTCCTCCTTCTTGCTCTTTTTAAAGACCGGGATTACATTTGCTTTTTTACAGTCCTCAAGTACCTCTCCTGATCTCCACGACTTTTCAAAGATGATCATGAGTGGCCTAGCCCTTCTTGTTGTCCTGAACACCCATGACCAGATTTAATTCCTTGACCTTCCCTGTTTCATTTCAACTTTGACAATCTCTCTATATTCATTCCAAGTGGTCTGACCATTTTTCCATCTCCTGTGTATTTTCTGCTTATGTTTGAGTAATGACAGGAGTTCCTTATTCATCCATGCAGGTCTCTTGCTCCCTTTGGCAGATTTCTAGTTCATTAGGATGCATCACTCTTGAGCCTAGAGAAATGGCAAATTCAGAAACACAGTAGGACGAGGGATGGAAAGAGTGATTGTGATTCCTGTTTTCTGTCTGTACATGAGGACCTGGTTTCATTGTCCCAGGAAGACTCACATTTTCATGATTCTGTGAAGTGTGCAGATATAACCTTTTCACTGCCATATTCACTTTTACCATATAGTGCCATTCTAATTTTATTTGAATGTTATGATGGCATAAGTACCCATTCTTCACCAAAGCAGGAAATCTTCAGATTTAATTTCCCACACTGTGAAACTGATGACACATAAGTGAGGATTTGCCTTAAACTTACCCATTAGCCACCTCATTATGTTGCCTCTGAGCTTTACTCTGCATTTCAACTGCCCATAGAAACCAGTTTTGGGCAATTTGTTTTCCAACATGAGAAGCAGGTCTGGCATAACTGGATGTCCTATAATCTTGTTTCAGTGCTGACAATATAACAGCAGTTTAGGAATGCATAATTCAGGGCAATATCCTGCAGTTTTATGGCAGCAAGGGCATGAAAGCTGTGCATCAGAAATGGTTTGGATGCTAGATGTGGAGATGATAAAACATCCAAGTTCTGTAGAATGACAACACAGAATGACAACAACTAATGTACAATAGATATTTACTTATATTTGAAGCCAGATGCCTCTTATTTCAGACATGCTGCTTTAACATCCTAAATACTATATTGGCATTTGCTATTCCCTGCATGCCTTTGCTATCAAATCTGGTGTTTTAAAAAAAAGTGTGCTGGTGAAGTAGCATTGCTGGTCCCACAAATTTCCGTAGTGTAACATCAGCACAGATTATTGCCTCAGGATATTTTCCACCACAGCAAGGTTAGAGCAGGAACTCTTTTTCCCCTGTACTAATGGCCTGGCCAGCCTCTTGACAGAGGGGCTGAAACAGTCAATAATATGTAGTCTGCTTACATATGTTTGAGTAACCAATACTCAGTCATCACCAATGAGCAAGCAACACAACTCAGCAGATATGGGACCTCTGTTTTAATGTTCAGGTTAAATATTTTGGCATCTATATGGTACTGAATGGGGTTATCTTCCTTGTTTACTCAACAAAGCAGATGTTAAACAGAAGTGTCAAAGAATGCAATGTATTTTGTGACCTCTTGGATAGTAAAGGGCTCTGGAAGCCCATGCTGATCAAGAGCCTTCATCACTGTGCAGCATGGAGTATATTCCCAATCCCTTCCAAACTGCCGAACTCAGACAAAGGTCTCCAGACACTTCCTAAATTGACAGCACTGGAAACCACACACAGGATTGTAATTCTGTTCTCTATGCTTTGAATTCACCTGGCCACAAAAATTATTTTAACACTGCCTGTAATTATGTCCTGCTGTGACAGACAGATGTGTGATAACCACATCACTTCTAGAAAGATCATCCCGCCTACAATCCATCTGCAAGCCCTTCCAGCTAGCATCTTTCCAAAAATAGCCTGGTTAGTACACAACTTCTCACTAGAGCAGAAAGCAGCGTGAGCTCCTGAACTTCAGAGCCATCATCTTCTTATGCAGCTGACAAAGCATCAGTCTGCATTTGAATAATTTGGCAGCAGTGCCAATCAACCATACTGACTTGCTCTGCAACACACTGGAGTGTTTGGGAAGTGCTACTACACTTGGCAATACTGCTCCTTGTTTCCAGATGACTATCTGTAGAACTTCACTTGGAGCTCTGTCAGAGATGACATTCACATAGTTTAATAAACCCTTGTAAAGTTCATGGCAATAAAAGGTGGGACTTCTTTACATTTAGTTAAAAGTGTTCAGTTAAATACAGAGGAAACATGGTGACACTGATTTCAGGGTCTTAAACTGTTTTCACAAAAGTAAGTAAGCACATTTCTGATTTAGATGTTGCTGAATTTCTTCTGTATTCTTTGTGCATCATTCTTTTCTGATAAAAAGCTCTTGTGTCCTTCCTGTCCCGGTGCACATTGAACAGCCTTACTGCTCAAACATATTTTGTTTTCTCCTCAAAATATGTCAAAATATGGCAGCTGTTAATGCAAGAATGAATAATCGCAAAGATTACTTCCTCTGTTGTAAGGTGTTACATACTGTCTATGCTGAGATGCTTGCCAATGCAAAGAAAGTGTCTTTCTGGCTAAAGAGTACTGACTGCATATAAACACAATTTATAATTCCTAGAGACCCCTTTCTCCTTCTTTCTTGAAAACAGTGCTGTCCCTTCAATGGGCTGCTCTAAAACTGCACTACAGCACACATGAGCCAAATTCTTGTCGCTCTGAGGCTGAACATGCATGTGAGATGCCTGTGACAGGCTGTTAGAGGCAGCAATCTCTGCCTGATCTGCCTGACACACTCTTCAGCCACAGGCATTGCAAGAGGCCATTTCAGCCAATGGTAGAGTTAATCCCACTAGAAAATGAAAGCATACACAGGTTGCCTGTGTGAAAAGGGGTTAATGAGACAAGTCTTATCAGGGGATGATAGAGTTTACCTTCTCTAAACACTTGTAATTTTACAATGACACAAAGAAGGCAAACACATTAGAAAAGACAAATGAGAGATGGTGAAAGAATAGTAAGAAAAGAGAAGCTGAAATACACTCCTGCAACCCAGCAGTATTAGTAAAGGCTACTTTTAAATGCACATCTATTATAAGGGGAATGAAGGATTTTCAATTGTGGTTAAAAATCTAATGGGCTTTGTATAACTCTGGATTTCTAGCTTTATGTGTCCATATTGTCTTCAATGGAAGCAAAACACTCAATGCCCACAATCTTATTCATGAAATAATATTCATAATAGGTGAAGAGACCTAATTAACCAGGTATGTACTAAAAGAACATATATGCTAGGATGCTGATCCTAGTAATATATCAACATTCTTCCTCTAATACTTAAATATAAACTAGAATACCTGAATTCTTACTTCTAAAATTCTTATTCTTTAGGAAGTCTTTAAGGTTGCTGAATTCCGATCTTTGTGCATACGTGAAAATACTCCCATTATAGGTTTTGTGCCTGGATATCTGGAGGTGTCTCTCACTTAACTTTTTTTTTAATAACCATCATCAAATATTCCATCAAGGGATCATACAATTTTTTATTTACAGCCAAAGGTATTACTTATCAGAACTAGCAGATGTGGTTGCTCAGTGAGCTACTGAAATTTCATATATAAAAGGGAAAAATATGCTATGCTAATGTTCTGTTTCCATCTTTGGAAAGCTCAGCAAGTCAACTGAGTTTTCCTCTTTGAGTGATAAAAGCCATTATGCAAAAGATCACTGAAGTTTAAACATATTAAATGCTTTCCCTATGAATGAAAAAAAAAAAAAAGTGATTTAGGAAACACCTGCATTCTTCTCTGTTTATATTGCCACTTGGGTCTCCAGTTCCTATTGCTATGGTACAGCTCAAAATCATTGTAGGACCATTGATCCAAACACAAAAACAACAGTGAGAGAAAATTCCTTTCAGATACATTTAGCATCTGACATATTCCCTTCATTTGTGCATTAATCAGTAACAGACATTTCTGAGCATCCTGCAACAGGAGGTGATTCGACTTTCACAAATTTCCCTAAGAGCAGAAACATCATCAGGAGCAATTTCAAGGAAATAATTACGGTCTAGACAGATTTATGACTTCTAAAGACCTAATCCAAAGCACATTAATGTCAGTGGAAGGACTCCCATTGACATCAAAGGCCTTTGGATCAATCCCCAACTGCTGTGGGAATGAATTCAGAGCAGTAATGATGGTGGACTAAATGCACACTTGGAGTTGAAATGTTACCACCCAGACCTCTTTATTCCTCAAATCAGATTAAAAAGTCATTTTCTGCCATTTCACAATTACTTCCAGATGCGCATCATCTCAAATGGCATTTTCATCCATCTGTATGAACCAAACATGCATAGAGATAGAGAGGTTCAATACTGCCTGAACTAATAACACAAATGAAAACCACAAGGGAAAATAATGTTGGAATTGATGAAGTTCTTGTTTTAAATGTGGACTGAGAAACCCTGGACTTCATTTATTCCCTCTAACTACTTTGTGACAGAGCTGCCAGACCCACCACTTCTTCATTTACTGCCACAGTAGATTTCTTCTAATTAAATTTTCAATATTTTTCTCTAGCCCACTAAGCAAAACAAAAGAATACACATAAATCAGTGTTAGCCTCAAACTTGGCAGCCTGAAAACTGTCACAAATGTCAGCTTCATATACTCTGCTTAATAACAGCTCTGCTGTCCCTTCTGTCCTCTTAAATGTCTATTTACGTGCTAAATAATTTGATGCATCACTCTTCTCTGACCATGTTAATCTAGTTTCACTCCCTTAGCAGTCGGTAACATTTTAGACTGTAAAAAGAAATGCTGATGGTGTGTGTGAGTGGAAACCCATTCAAAGTTTCACACAGTCAAAGTCAGCTCCAGGATACAACAGATCAGTCACCAACATGACCTATTGCTCTGAAGTGCGTGCACCTTCTATTTACTTGAGTTTATCAATACTTTGGTTAGGCAAGTTTGGTTATCATGTATTCATTCTGATATGTCCATATTATGAACTACTCAATGGTCTCAAGTTTTGCCAGGAGGTCTAAATTAGATATTAGGAAAAATTTCTTCATGGAGAGGGTTGTAAAGCATTAGAACAGGGTGCTCAGGGAAGTGGTGGAGTCACCATTCCTGGAAGCATTCAAAAAAAACACATGGCAGCTGTGGACATGGTTTGGTGGCTAGGTTGACAGTTGGACTTGGTGATCTTAGGAGCTTTTTCCAACCTTAACAATTCTGTGATTCCACAGTTGAATTGGAAGTTGCTAGCTTTACTAAGCTAGCATATAGGAAGTTGAAGACCTTCTTTAGGAAATTATATATAACAGATTTTTTTTTTTTAATCAAATAACACACATTTCCTAACTCTATCTTTCCATTCCTATTGAATATCTGACCTGTTATCTTGGCCTCTGTACTCTGCTCTTCAGAAAACAAGATTTTTTTTTTTAATCCTTCTTTAGTTACTATGTGTGGGAAACCAGATTATTGGTGACTGGGTAATCCTACTATCTAGATTCAAAAATTAACAAGGTCGAGAACAATTCAATGTTGTTGGAAAAAAAATACACTGATCATTGGTTACTAACAGTTTCTGGATGAGAAGGGGATTCAGTTTAACAGAGGAAGGCAGTATCGGCTAAAAGCATCCAAGGAATTAAAATTGTTTATAGTTAATATATTTTCTGGACTTTATCTGTAACTGGAAATGGTGCCTTAAGTATGTTGTACTCACCACCTGTGATACAAAGAGTTATTTTTGACATTGCTTCAACTTGATTTCCTCAAGAATCAAAGCTTATGTGAACAGACTGTGTACAGGTCTGTAACTTTTTATACTCTCTCATCACATCTAATAACTCAGCCTGGACAATTCACTCCATTGTGCAGAAGGGCAAAAGTTAGTCATTAAGCTCTCACAAGTGCCATGGAAGTAGGTGTGTAGAAAAAGGGGGAATCCTACCGTGAGTCTAATTAAGGGCCATCAAAGAATCACTGGCACTCATCCTTCAGCTGCAACGACACAAGAATGGCTCCAGAAGCCTACCTTTTCAGCAGATGCTGCTCCAGTATTTTCTACCATGAAAAATTAACTCAGTGTGTTTCAATATACCAGACACTAGTATGTCTCTTTGCTTATTCAGAAGAACTTTTTCAAGGCACACCAAGAAGGAGCAGCAACATACTTTAGTCATGATTTGGCAGCACCTTTTAGATGACTTGACATTTCAGTGCATTTGTTATCAGAAGCACATGAGAGCACTGCATCTGGCATATACAGACTAAAAAAGTACAAGTGCTTCAACTTAAATTTGTTTGCTTTCATTAGTTTAACACCAATAAACAAAGTGTTCCATCAATTCCCAAAGATAGAAGGCAACCTTGAGAATCACATGTGTGAAACTCATAATGCATTGAAATATATATAAAGCATGCTGCTAGGGAATTGTCCAAAAAAGAAAAAAAAAATTAGGGATTAATTTCTCCAGCACTAAAACATGACATTAGTGTCATATTTATTCCATCTTTACATCTTATTGGTGTGAATATATACACACAGTAGATAAATCAGACCCTTGAACAAGAGAGAGATAAGAAAGTAACTTTCCTAGTAATACTGAACTTCACTACCAGGGAGATTTTGTCTTAACATGCACCTTTTATGTTGTTCCTCCCTGCTCTCTTCCACCACAGCTTTTTAAAAGTTTTTATGTCTTTTCAACATGTCCAAGACAAAATTCAGTTTGGCTAGCTGTAAG
Organism: Phylloscopus whistleri; assembly: GCA_017589585.1. Lineage (NCBI taxonomy): Eukaryota > Metazoa > Chordata > Aves > Passeriformes > Phylloscopidae > Phylloscopus > Phylloscopus whistleri. The sequence goes on along the minus strand of JADMLD010000683.1, from coordinate 3,401,731 downwards.
CTGCTTCAACTCACAGGAGATGACACAAACCTACGAGACTACATTCATAATGGAATACATAGTTTAGACAATTTCCCAGATTTTAAACAGGTATGATCACTTTACTGGAGTGCATTAGGTAAGGTGAGACAGTCACTTTTCCCCTATGAAAATATTAGAAATGTAACCAGACATCTCCTATGCCAATGATTCAATGCAATCTTGCACTCTACAAAACAAACAAACAAACAAACCAACAAACAAATCAGGGTAACCAGATGAGCATATATATAAACAAGTACATTAAGTATACTTTTCTTCGAGTACAACATATCATGGTATTATGGTGAAAACATGGGAAAAAAATCAGTATGAACTTTTAAAAAATACTTTAGAATACCAGTATAACTCATTTGAGAAATATGAATGTACATGACTCTGAAGTGATGACTCCTTATTAAATGCATTCCTGCAGAGGAAGAGAAAGCATTTGCTTCTAATGGTGCCTCTCCCTGCAATTCACATCCATCAATTAAATTAAATCAGAGAAAACACCTCAGTTTTTTTGTCCACTTTCAAGGAATTAAGCACTGAGGCACAAGTAACTGCACATAAGGCAATGCAGTTACTTCGGGAAACCTTGTCTTCAATCAGAGCATCAAAGGCAATATATAAGGTACAAAAGTAAGAAACCTCATACTTATTTTGCCTTTCTTTCAGACTACAGCCAACAGGGGGAAAGTCACTGCTGCAGCAGACGAAGGTGTACAAGCAACCACCAAGAGGTCTCTTGCCACCATGAGCATTGTTTTGAGATTGGGAGAATGCGTGTGGTCAAGCAAAAAAAATTTCCTCTTATGACAAGTGAAGTTCCTTCCTGTTTTATTATTACTATCCAGAAAATTTATGATGAGAGAGACCATTTCTTTCCTCTTCCACAGTCCTGCAATATTTTAAGTTATTTTTGAGCCTTTCAAAACTCTCCCTAGACCCAAATATTAGCAATACATGCTTGTGGTACAAATATTTGTTTATGCAAATATATTTTAATTAAAACATTTAATCTTGCCAGGTAAACAGAAGAAAAATAATGCTGATATACTTTTTACAGACGACTTAGCTCATGGTTTTAATTTCCTGTTTATATTAGCTTACCTCACTTGATGAAAATACTAACACATCTTAAAGAAGTACATTTTTTTTTCTGGTTTCTCAAGAAAACATTTGCTTGCTACCATCTCATTAGAGGCACCAGCTTTTCATTTGAACAAGATTTAAATTGAGGGAAGTTATTGAAAAAATGGGGCTGATGTGCCTCTGCAGTACTTTAATACCTGGCTGCTCGTATCTAAAGTTGTTTTTATGCTGAATATCAATATGCAATTACAAAGAGACAACATAAGTGCTGGGCCTCTGCAGAAGACTCTTTGGGCATTTGTAAGCTCCTTGCTTATTTATGCTGCCAGAGTCTATCAAACAACTCTCATGTCGGCACAATCAAGCCACCAAAACAAATGGCTGTAAATACAGTCAAAGCAAGAGATAACAATAAGCAGGACAACTAAGTCCTCATTTGAAGATGAAACAGCATTTTTGAGTGAGCAGTATGTGATTAACCTGCTGTATATGGGGTCAACATGATTTATTCTCACAGCTATGCAGTCAGCCTTAGTCCTGGAGCTCACTTGTTGTCAGAGACAAGCCTTTTTCAAATCAGCCCTCCCCTAGGTCTCAATAACACTTGGAGCTCTTACTTAGCAAAATTCACTGTCATGTCCTTCATTTAAATTATTTCCACCCCTGCTTGAAAATAATTATTAGTCTAACAGACAGTTTACCCATGTGCACTTTCTTCTTTCCTGTCCATCTTTCTGCTGCCTGCAATGCTTCAGCACTCTAAAAGTAGATCTTGAAAACCATAAACAGAAAGGAGGAAAAAAGAGGTGCCCTTATTTTGTCTAAATTCTAAGTATTGTCAGAACAATACTCTCTTGGCTCAATACCAAAGAATAAAAAGCATCAGACCATTACATTTTAACACAATCAAGTGATTCAAAACAGAGGAATAGTACTGGCTTTGCTTTGAACCTTTAATAGAAGCACCAAAATTCATTTTAAAAGCTACTTTGTGCGCGGGGACGAACCTCTTACCTTTTGTAGCTATTCGAACACACTGAGTTTTGGTTTCCTGTTAAGGAAAGAAAAGTAAAGAAAACAGTCAGATCAAGGGCTTTTTTTTGCCCTCTCCATTCCATAAATTCATCTTAGATCTACTGATCAGCTGGTACTACCCAATGAGTTGGCTCAGGGCTCTGGGCTTAACAGGGGTGGAGGCTGGGGAATTTTTTCTCGATTGGACAGTACTGTCCAGGAGAACAACGGGGACAAAAGGACAGCCCAAATATAGCAAAATTTCAGGTTATTCAAATGAAATGGAAATCATGCCATAAGAACATAAAGAGAAGGTGCAGCAGGAGGAAAAGGGAGGAGTGGTGCTCCTATTTATGTCACAGCACAAAAATCCTGAGCTTGTGTTGACCTGAAACAGCACTGTGCAGCAAAGAAGATAGATTCGCTCAGCACTGTCTCCAGAATTACGTCTGCTACATGTTGACACTCTAAAGAGTCACCTGAAGCATATGAGCAACATGCTCCCTCATGCTTCTGGTGTGGAATAATCACAGATGCAGCTCAGATATCCCTCCACATTTGACACAGTTAACCTACAACCTATACAGTCTGCCAGGAGACAGTGATTTGACAGCAATGTGCTTCAGAAGATGTTGCACATGCAAAGACAATTTGTGTTTAATTTACTACTCTCTCCTTTCCCCTCAGAAGTTTGGTCAGCAATTAAAACAAATGAACAGAGAAATTATTTGGTTATGCACAGTTTGGACAACTTGAACAGACAAGGGTCAATCATAAATGGGGGTTCTGACATTACTTTACAATGTGCAGTCATTTTAAAGCCAAACATACTGAAATAGCATAAGGTTGTGAGAGAGGATGCAGCTGCTGTGGTATTAGATCACTCTAAACAATATTAGCATGTAATTTGAAAATATAATAATGACAGTTTCACTCTATAAAATATGCTCGCTCTAGTCCTCCATCCCTCAGCATTTCATCCCCGAGAACATCCCCTGGCATCTGTCTCCTCTTGAAGATTCAAAAGCAACAGGTAGAATACGTTGATGCCAGTTTGTAAACAGAGAGCTCTTGTAAAGAGCTAGCAAAACTCTAATTTGAAGTACTGTAAGTGTTCAATACGGACAATTTTTCTATCAAAATGAAAACCCTGCAAAGTTTACTAACATAATCTTACCTTTCTCCCTGGTTACTGGATTTACTTGTCTGTTTCTGTTCAATATGTCTGCGAGGATCACAGAGTAACCTCCTCTCAACCCTACAATGTACTTCAGAGCCTACTTTACTTCCCTCTGCCTATTTTGGTGGTCCCACTGGTTTACAGCAAAGCATCTGTTTAAATATTATGCAGTTCAGAGGTTATCTTACAACCACTAGATCTCTGTCCTGGCAGAATGCAGTGCAGTTCCCCTCAAAACCTCCCACTAAATCCCTGTAGGAACAAAAATTCCATCCAAAATTTCAAACATAACAAAGAAATCTGTTTTAGGATTAAAATCTCTCACAATCTGAAATCAAGTTTAAGTATAAAAGACTGTGTTCTTCTCTCATTTTCTACTTATCTGTCAAAATGTAAAAGCCAAAATAGATATCTATGTTTTTATTTAGTACTCTCATTTTACTTTTCCCTCCTTTTTTTTTTTTTTGTTACCTCAGGGAATGAAACAAATTTCCTTACAATGCAGTCTACTGGAAATCCACAAAAACAAAGGGAATTATTTTTAGAAGGTGAAGGAAATATGGATGAGTGTCTAGCAGTCATCTTTTATTTTGCTTTGTTTACTTCATACAGGTCTTTAAATAAGAACTCAAAAGAGGGAATAGCCTACTGAATCAGAAAAAAAAAATCCAGTTCTCAAACACCTTTGTACTCATTCTGACTTGATGCATATCCAAATTTCATAATCATAGGTTGTCCTAGGACGACTTTATGATGCTTGTACCCCCAGCTGTCTGTTCTGTTTATGCTGGATTTTAAGTTCTGCACCTTTCAGACTGGTTCTGAGAGCAAAGGGCAGGAGAAGGAGCGCCCAGTTTGTCTGCAGAAACTGCACTCGCTCCTCCGCATTCCCTCTCACGAACTGTGCTGTCTGCAGCATGGACAGTGGGACAGAGCTTGCCTCTGCTTTTAGTTTTTTTTTTTGCTAGGTGAGGCAGAGAAGTTCCCTGGACTGTGGCTTTCCTTTTTCTTGGAACTGATCAGCCTGCTCTGGACTGAAAACACCGGGAGCTCACACCTGTGGCCCACCAGGATGTGGCATTTTCCAGCGCAGGAGGGACTGATGAGAGACTGAGAGAGTTGAGGTGCACCCCACAACAAGGACTTTCTGAATTTTCCATCTCTTCAGAACAGTGAAAGGTTTCATTGTTTAATATTATTCATTTTTTATGCTTGTGAATACTTTGCTTGTTAAATAAACAGGGTTTTGTTCCACTTTTCTCCAAGAGAATCTTTTCCTGAACGAGCTGGGGGAGGGGTTGCTTGAATCTGCTTTCTAGAGGGATCCCATTTGGAGGTTTCCTCACAAAATTTGCTCTAAACCAGGACATAGTTAAAGGTTCAGATTTTCTTTGAAAGACTCCAAGGCAAGGCTGCCTGTTAGCAAGGATTTGTTTAGTCAGCAGAGAGAGCCGAGCATAAGGAAGGGTAAACACTGCTTCTGGTCCTTTCCAATGGTTCTGGTGGATATCAGTGATTATCAGTCTAACTCCTTTCCAGTTCCTGACTGAACTTTTTGGATATTGCAGTTCTCTAAACTATATATCCAAATATTAAATTTTAAATATCTAAAGTTTCCCTGTGGACCATATTTTCCCTTCTCACCAATCCTTTTCTTCTCCCTCATTTTTCATTTACAAGAGGAAAAATCATTTGAGAGCAACCGCCTGGGGCTTGCAGAGCCACAGTTGTTCTTTGTGCCTGGAACCTCAGAGCTTCTCTGCCTGACACTTTTCCTCCTTCTATATGCATACAGAGCCAGTAGCAGTACTCAGCAGCAGAGTTAAAAAGAAACCAATGAGGTAATGAAGGTGAATGATAGCCATAATTCTACTCACAGCAGTGCTGCAATCCTCATGTACACCTTCTCAGAAAGACTCTCAAACTCATGGTGGGCCAGGGGTTACTTTTGCCCAAGAAAATTTTTACTTTTTATTTGATGTCCAGTGTGAGAGTCTTAAAAAGTTGGCAGTGTTTTACTAGCCCACTGAGTAGCCCATATTCTCAATACCCTGCAGTAATTTAATCTTCTGAAGAGTGCAGGTACTGAGAATTGGGGAAAGTATTGTGGATGTTATTTACCAAGGAGACAGAGTCACAGTCCTGGAAATACTTCCCTCAGACAATTACTATGAGATGCATTAAACTGTCACCTAGTAGCAGCTACTATGAATCGAGGCTGATGTGAAATGTGAATGGCACACTGCCATGCTGTCACAGCACCGAGGGGATTTCAGCCATGCCACTGCCAACACTGCCCACATCCAACTCCAGCAGTCCTAACTGTCACCACAGGCATGTCTTTGACTCCTTCAGGAGAAAGGTGTTGTCAGCACTTGCCTTCTCAACGCTGCTCATGGCCTGGAAATAGATGTTGTAGCCTTTCCGAGGAGCCAGCGGCGGGTTCCAGAAACCTTGGTACGTCCTGTTGTCACCCACAGTAAAGGGGGATGGCTCTGGCAGGTTTCCTGGGGGCAGCTGAGCAGCAAAGTAATACGGTGACCCTCCACTAAGAGCAGTCTGATAGGTGACAGGGATTTGGTAGCACTCCATGGCACCAGTTTCTCGCTTTGTTCGGTGCGGGTGCAGCTCCTCAACAACAATCTGGTAGGCACTGGTGAGACAGAGAAAAAAGGACAAGACAGGAGATGGATGCAGAGAAGAAACAAAGCTGGAAATATAGCAAAGCAATTTATTTCAGCTGTTGGAAAGAAGCAGCATCCATTTTTTTTAAATGAAAAACAAAAATACAAATCCATACATGACCTCTTATAATTACTTTCTTTTAAACCTTTTTTCTTTTGAAGAAACACAGGAACAGCTGTATTAAACTACAACAGATTAAACTCTTGTCTGATCAGAAGCAATCTGAAGTTAGCATTTTCCTCTGAAACAGTATTAGAGAAAGTTGAGCTTCAAGACCCAACATAATGACTGCCTCCAGGCTGTGCTTGAAGCACCAATTTGCAGTTGTCATATCATTAGAGACAATGTGCTGACAGGCCTCTCCACCTCTTGACCTTGCTGTGGCTTCTATCTTGTCTCAGAGCTATGCAGATCTAAAGTACAAGTGACATGCTGTAATACAAGCACAGATGGACAGAAATCTGCCCATTCCACTGAAATAGACTGCCTCATTCCTTTACAGTTGTCAATGATAAAATGTTATGAATTGCTGAAGCAGAGAGTATTCAGCCCATCAAAACACCATCTTAACCTCCCAATACCTCTGTTAAAATGGATTATGGCTTGGTCACTTTTCAAAATCACCTGCTCAAAATAGAACAGGTAATTATAATTCTTCTTTCTCCTTTAGGGGAACTATCTAACTGCAGGATGTTACCAAGTCATTATCAGCTTCCTCTGCTTTTCAGAAGTACAGAATTTATGTAGTGAAAGCAGAAGGCAATCCTTCATTTTATAAGAAAAAAAAAAAAAAAAAAGAAAAAAAAGAAAAAGGTTTAGGGGTTTTAAGGCATGCAGACAAGAAACCTGAAGCTTTTGAAATAAACTGGCAGACTTGTCTGTCTTGGGTTTGTTATAAGGCTTTCTAAACCTAAAAGGTAAAATTGAACCAAGTTCTCAAAGTGTCACTGCATTGCTGCAAGGACTCTGAAAGGCAAAGACAGTTCTCCTCCTTTCAGAACTTATGGGGCAGCATTAAATTATTTTGTCAATTTTCTCTGCTACTGCTGCCCAGAAAACCCAATAACTGCAGTGGCAGAGATAAAGTATGATACTGGAGAATGGAAGAAAGAGGAGAAGAAATAAAATGGGAAATTAGTTTCATGTCTTTCTTAAGCTGAAAGAAAATGTTAGCATCCCCTTTTCCTAGCATGTAAAAATTAGGCAGGAATGCCTCTTTCTTACATTTCAGTGTTCCCAAGAAGAACATACAAAATCAGGTCAGTTTTGAAAGTCCAGGTAGAAAGAAGAATCTAAACAGAAAAAAAAAAAAAAAGCTAGACCCGGGGATATCTATTTCTCATAAACTGACCATGAACTGAGCTCAGTTATACATCACCCTCTGTGGTAAAGTCTATGTATTAACCATCTCCAGTTAATGGGGACTGTACCAGCAAATCACTTGCACCAAACTCCTGTATATCCAGCATGTTTCTTTATGCTTCAAAATAAATGTACTAGCAAAAAAACCCTAAAAGCACTGATATTTTAAAAACTTGACAGGATGAAAAATATTTTAATTTTTTTTTAATTTATAATGTCCCAAGGTAAGAAATGACTACTGGCAGTCATTCCCTCCCTGACCTGGCCCTGGACCCAGGCAGGGTAAAAACAGCTTCAGAATTGGGCAGACAACCAACTGGAGAGCACTGGGACACAGACACCATGTCTCTGCTGCCTGAATTCTGCAGTCTTCTCTCATCAGCTGCCAGTGGTCTGGGACAGACACAAATTCTGCTCTCAGAAGTGACAGAAGAGCAGGAAACTTGTCTGTGACACCCTGGGAGCTTCAAAGGAGAAAGCCAGAAGGGACAGAGGAAGGACATTGCAATGCCTGCTCGTGACAGAGGCAATGGTCCCCTGGAACAGCCTGGTTTGTCACACAGCTCTGAAAATGAGTTGCACTACAGTTAACAAATCAATCCCTCTTTCCCCCTCCGTTTTATAGACTAAGGTATAAATGGCATATCTTCATTTTAAGGCATATCTCCTTTTTAAGGGTCAAGTCTCTTCGGAGACCAAAACAAAAAATCAAAGATGAAGCCTCTTTTTATAGGATTCTTTAAAAGAACACTGTAATTTTTGAATGGGATATAAAAGGTATGGCAAAATTTTAAGCATGAGACCACAATAAAATGTGAAGGTTCTGAAAAGCTTTCAAATGAATTAATTTATATAAAATATATCCCCAAAATGCTTTTTGGATTGCTACATATGAAAAGCTACAATATGTGGAAAATAAGACATAGATATACATATTATAGTCATCTACACTTACACAATAGAAAAAATAGCAAATGACAAACTGTTTTCAGTCTCAAACAAAGATTTATTTTTAATTTTTTTAAAATGTATTTTCACAAAGTATATTTAAATAAAAGATTTGCCTATCTTCTTTAGACAGTTGATCTGGCACTATTTTTCATGCAGCATTATAGGCTAACAAGACATGGAGGAATGCAGTCATTTACCTCTGGGCCCTTTGTGATACCATCTGTCCAAACCCATTCACTAAACACTGCAGTGGCTCCAGAGCAGCACTGTTACTCTGTGTGCACAGAACACTGTTCGGAAAGAACACTCTGCTGTAACATGTGACGAAACAAGTCACAGCTAAATTTGCGACTTGCAAAGTGGGGTGCTCACTGGCTGCAAATGTGTTTTGATATCAGGTATCAGTGAAAATTTAACTATGTACTCTGCTTATCCCTGTGTCTTTACATATAACTAATCCTAGCTTCACTTATCTTAGGTTTTCTACACATTTTTTTCTTTTTTTGGTGCTGGTGAAAATTCAGTTATTGAGAGAGATTTTTTGTGACAGAAGCTGAGGGAATTCCTACAATAGCATTTTTTTCCTGGTCTTTCTATACAGCAAAGGATTAAAATAGGGAAATAAAGAGAGAGGAGTGGAAAGCTTAGATGACAATATTCTTTCTTCTTGATGACTAAAATAAATTCTGAGCTATTTTGAAGAGTAATAAAAATTTCAGAACCTGTTACATAAGTCATCAGGATCATAAAGGCCTAACAGTTGTCTGAGACAGCCAAGTAAACAGAGAAATTTTGAAGATACAGCAGCTAAGAGCTCCTCAGCTGAAATTTTCCATGAAGAAATTATTTCTCGTGACAAAACCTTTTTTGCCTTTTTTTTTTAATTATTTTTGGTTAACTTAAGAAAACCTGTGCAGTGCCTCACTAGTGACCAAGACAATTGTAAACAGGTGAAGGAGGTCTCTGACAACAGATCTTCCTTTTTATCCCTCCCTAAAAATTCAGGCCCCAAAACAGATATGGCAGTGGTGAATGCTGTTCGTACTTTAGCCCTATTCTGACTAGACTTTAAACACCTGCCAGACATTTCTTCCTATGTGTCTGGTGGAGATACATCTTCCTCTCCTTTGACAGGCACCAGACTGACTGACGAGCCCAAGTTTCAGCCCCAGCTCTTGGAATTCTAATTGACAATGATTGTTTTAGTTGCTCCCTGCCATGGACGCCTCAATTAATCTTGCTGCAAAATGAAAACAACCTAATTCTTCATAAGGAAATACAAGAAAAGCACTTTACCCATCAAATAAAATAAATTTAATCATTAAAAATTTACTCTGATTCTGCTGTACGCTCTTTGCAATCCTCATCTGCAGTAGGATTTGAAAACAAAGGATTGTTTTTCTGGTACTCAGTTAGGAACCTTCAGAAAAACTACAGCAACAAATCACATCTTCAAATGAATCACCAAAGCACCATTGATTCTACTGACTGGAATCTCATCCACAAGATTGATGGTGAAACAATACACGCTTCAAAGTGAGCCTGAGCCATCCAGCTCTGTCTCCCTTTGCATTTCTGGTTTGTAATTTTGTTTTAAAACTTCAGAAGGCCGTAAAGAATGCTAGGGATTGCACAATAAAACCTGACAGTGAAGCTATGACTAGAGTCATGTTTAAACTGTGATGACTAGGGCAGCTAGGCAGTGTCTTAAGGTAATACTGCACATAGGTTATACTTAAGATAAGGAATGTCTCTTTGCTGAGGGGCTGTGCTGATGGGGAGGCTATGATGGAACTCTGATCATAGCATAAGTCCATTTGTAAAAGCAAAGAGTATCAGAATAAACTTTTTTCCTATTTTTTTTTTATTTTCCTATTATTTTTATTTTTTTTTAATATGAACCTACTGATATTAAATGAAATTACTGTCTACCAGCTCCAGAGATTACAGGACTAGGTGGAAACAAAACTTTTCAAAAAGCCAACTGTATTCTTCAGGGTCAGGTTAAAGAACAGCATCTGAGTCTCTTCTACTCCATCACAGCTGCAGGCACAGTGATCCATTTTTTCCCCACCTACCTAATAACACCCATTATGGCTGTAAGCCAGCTTCTAGAGGAAACAAAACTGCAACGTGGATGGAGTGAAGCTTCACTAAAAGATGTCATAAAGTTTAGCAAAATGCATTGAATCAATTCAGAATTTCAGTGTGCTACATTTATCTCCCTATTAAGAAGCTGCTGAAAAGCACCTGACTGCAATATGCATAACTTCAGAAAAGGCAATAACACCATGTCTTCTGCATTCACCTGGAGAATGCTTCTCATTCCAAGTAAGGAATAAAACACCTGGCTGATTTTAAGAACAAAGCCCAAGTCTCCAGTTATGGTAAAGGACTTATTTCCTTGTCTTCTTGATGTTAGAAACTTGATATTAGGTTTTAGAAATTAACTCAAGTGGAGAAGGAAGATGACAGACAGGAAGAAAGAAGCATGCTTTTTTGAGAACACAGTCAAACAACAGTTATTAATACTCTACGAAACTATCACTATCAAACTGTCTATTAACATTTAGGACATGGATCCTTTCTGCCATTTTCACAGTGACAAGCTCATGCCATTGAACTGAAGATGCTGTGAGGAAAACTGTCAGAAAAAATGTAAATTTGTGTGCTGCAGGTTTACTCTGCAGCAAGTTATTTTGCAGCAAGTACACAGCAGAGAAACCAGGACTTCTTGACTTAGGCTGAGTAATTTTTCAGCCCCGTAAGTAATTCTCTAGCCACATCCCATCATGCTACCAGCTCACAAAAGAACCACCCCTCCAGGAGAGAAACCCAGGACCCAAGACTGACCCCCTGAAGATGTGTGGTGGGATTGAAGGTGGAAGCCTGCTGCTGTCAGCACAGGAGTGCCCTGGAGCAGCTGCTGTAAAGAGGATGTGCACCACTGCCATCAGTAGATCCCAGTGGTGTCTGGCAGGCATGCTCTGGGCAAGAATTTGCCTCAGCTTCCTCAGGTGGCCAACACAAGACTGAAAGGATATGGCATGGATTACATGAGAGACAGATATCACATTTCCTGAATAAGGACAGCTTTCATTAGGGCCAGCAGCAGGACACTTGGAAGTCTTTAAAAGCACCTACAAAGGCATATAGTGAAGTAAGTTTAAGCACCTGCAGATTTGAGAGTGTTTTCAGACCACAAGTCTGGTTTCCATGGTATTAATTAAAAAAAAATAAATCCTTATTTGAAGAATCCAAGTCCTGTACTGAAAGAAGTCCTGTTCCCCAAAAATCCTAGGTTTGCCCCAGGGCAATTTCTTAAAAACTAATGATACATGGGACTACAATTTTAAATATAACATGTCAAAATCTCCTGTAAAGGGATTTTGGATTACCTTCTATGACAGAATATAAATAAGTAAGTTGATAATATCAAACATAAGAGTGATTATATGATAAGCACATAAAAATGCATAGAGGTAATGTGTCTCACCCCCCACAACATTCATGTAAAACGTACTTTCCTCGTTATGGAAATGGACTTAAGAAACAGTTGATTTTCCTCTGCTTTTACGACTTGAGCATGTGACTCGGCATCAACTGAGCCTTGATAGCAGACTTAATGTAACACAGAATGAAATGCATTAGCCTGCGTTTCTCTAAAATGTCACAAGGGTAATAGCATGAAAACCTGATGCTCAGCAGCTAATTAACCCCCAATTAGTCAACCCTGCCCCTGAATATTGCTGATGCAGCCACATCAGTAAAACACAAATGGAATCAAATAATATCATAAAATTTTTACACTAACAAGTAGAATAAAGAGCAGGATGTGGACTAATCTTTGCAAACAAAATTAAATTATCTCTCAACAGAGAGCAGAAAGGGAAAGACCCCTCAAAGTTAACATAAATGAAACATTTTAATATGATTAGAGGACACGCCAAATAAAATTTAATAGCTTGCTACATGATTCCTAGTAAGAAGCATTCTCAGAAGAAAAAGGTCAAATAGTTTGTATTCATCACTATTATTCTCCCATTTCCCCATAGCTTACAATTTTCCAATCATACACATATAGAGTAGCTGACTTTGAAGCACTGGAGAGGAAATGTTATTCTCAAATCTACCTTCTGACAAACACCTTTCAGCCTCATATTTCAGAGGCACTCTGAGAAAGTAAAACGAAATTATAACAGCTAGAAAGTGGTTCTGGGGACTTTATATCAAACAGGTCAGGTAGTTGAATGATTCAGATCATGACTATCTTTAACAAAAAAACCCTGCCAAACCCAGGTTTTTTTTAATTACACATCTATTGGCAGGTGTAGATAAGAAAAAAAATAGTGATGTTAAATGAATATCACTCAGAAATGAACAGCTCTATGTATGTTGACAGAAAAATATTCAACTAAAAAAATTAACTCTCCTTGATTTTTTTAATATAGATATGCCTATATATATATATATATCTCTTTTTTTTACCTGATGGGTGCACCTTTGGCCTGTGCAGGTCTCAAGAGCACAGTTATTGTAGTAGCAGTTTCATTGAGAGATGCATCGACTCCTTCATAGTCTGGTAAAGTGGGAGCTGATTAATGTTGAGCGGAAAGGAAAAGAACAAGAAACAAATCAGTGAAAACATTTTGAATTTTTATGAGATTTTGGCTCTTTGGAATACAGAACAAAGCCACAATCTTTAACAGCCATGTGAGTATTTTTAAACAGTTTTTCCAGTCAGGCACAATCTTTTACTATGGCATGAATGGGACTTAATGAACAATTGATAACTCTATCCCTAACTACTTCCCATCATATCATGACTTCTCTCAACTTGAAAGAGTTTTATTCAGAAAGCAGAAATAGAGGGAGGAGGTGACTGACAAGAAACCCTAAACTACAAAAAAACCCACATTTTGGCCTAAATTTTTCTACCCTGCAAATAACTAGTCACCATGTCAAAGACCTAGCTTCTACACTCCTCCTACAACAATTTAAGAACCTTTCATATTTCCTCTTGAATATCTTGGGAAACAATGCTATTGCCAACCAGTGTGCAGGAAAATTTAAATAAACATGCATCTGTGGACTAGAACTGGATCAGGAAATCTTTTCTCATGCTTATTTCTATCCATGGATGGCCAAGCTGCTCATTAATCAGCTTCAAAACCACTATGAAAGAACAAAATCAAAGTCAAAACCAGAAGTAGTTCAGGAACTGATTCACTAATGGACTGTCAGACAGTCTTGCCTTCATGACAGTAGTATTATGTATGTTGTGGGTGGGATAGCTGGTGTTGGTCATTGCTTCAACCATCCAGCATTAATCTGCTGCCTGTTACCCTCATACAGGGTAAGTTATAGTTAGTCCTCACTGGCAATACTGTTCCTGACTTCAGCCCTAGTGCAAGGAAAGAAACGGGATTTTCTGTGAATCACAAAATAACAGATTTCTAACAATTACTAATTTTTTGTAAGTTTGAAAACTATCTGCATGTTTGTGGGTTTTTTAAATATGTGGCTCTATCACTATAAAATCATTAATGAAGCCTGTATATTTCAAAATGAACTTTCACAAAAAGATGTTTGCTAGCAGGACATCAATCATTTAAGTCATAATAATTTTACAATACTATATCAATAGATAGAAGAGCTCTGAAAGATTAAAAACCTTTGCTTCATTAGTCCTAGATCCTAGATGAATGCAAAACCTGCTCTTATTTCAGGAAATAATATTTTATAGAATTAATGTTCATTTAATGTTAATTTTAAAATTACTGCTTACACCATGTTCTCTAGAATCACAGTAACCACTTGTAAGCTTAGTTAAAAGGAATAATTTCACCCCTCATTAAACTAAAGTTAGCATTTTCTGAAACATTCATTGCTCTGTATAAGGTATCAGTCATGCAGAGTAGAACCAGACAACAGTCCAGTGTAAAGCAAGATAGAAAGAAGAACAGGCTGAAGTTCCAATACAAGTGGTGTCACAGCCTGCCTTTGAGCTTTCCTAGCATTAATTATGTCTTGTCAACTAACAAGATACATACTCTGCCTAGGAAGTTGTGCTATACTGGATTCTGGACAAAAACTCCCAAAATTTCTGTGTGGAAAAAGAGGGTGTATCTGAAGAAGCCTGAATTCACTGTAGTCCTAAATAATCCAAACACATTGAGGCACATTTTTCTCAAAATACTGAAATATCAGACTTGCTACCAAGATATCCACCTCTTTTCACTCCCTTCTAGAAAGAGGTTAGAAGATAAGTATGCAAGCACTACACCACCTTCATATCTGAAAATTTATGAACTAGAATTTGTTGTGAAGAAACACAAGGATCCTTAAAACAACCTGAGTAAAACATCAGACTTCAAAATAATCTAATAGCCACATAAACAGAACATAACACATTGTTTGGGGTTTTTTGGTGCATTGGTTGGGTTATTTTGAAGGGACAAGGGTATGATGAGTGCTAGTGCTAGTGCTGGGATGGAATTCCTCAAACTGTTCCAGTTAGCCATGACACCTACAGCATTTCATTTGCTACATAATTCAAGGAGAGCTCTGCCTTGAATTTTCTCCCATTTTGATTTATGTGTGCATTTCCATGTACTGTGAGGAGACTATGTGAACAGTTTCCCACAAAAATCATAGGTGCATTCTGTTACATGATTAACTTCTCTTTACAGGACAATCAGTTTCATTATGACAGATAATGAGGAAAATAGCCTGCTTTGTGCAGTTTAAATTTGTAAATGACTGACTTCTTTGATCTCTGCCAAGCTCTGAAGTCACCATGTCACAAAATCTAGTTTCTCTGAATATAGCATTGACTTATCTGCTGCTATCAACTGCATAAGCCACTATCTTATTTTTTGAGAATAATATTGAAATTAAGAAAATAAAAATACCAAAGCATTTCATTTGACATTACTGTCTTCTAGAGTTTACAGTGCATTATTAAGACAAATAATGTCGAAGTTGGTGCACTACAATAAATGAATAAAGGCATAAGGAAGCAGATCTATATGAATCTGGCAAAAGAAATTCACACATTGTCCCAACTGCCTTGACCCTGTTACAGCTGTGTGCTGCTAAGTGTTGTCACCTTCAGTAATTTTCTGCACCTGACTTTACTAACCTGCAAAACAGATGCAGTTCTTAGTGACCTATGGACTGTTGAAAGGCCTAATTAGTTACGGTTTACACAGCACTGCAAAATCTTTGGATAAATGTACTAGGTTATACAGAAAAAACAGTTCACAACTACAGCTGAGCAATTTTCACCTCATGCAAGGATTTATCCCTGAACGTATGCTACCCTGTGGTGAATGCAACAGAAACATTTTTAGTAGCATAACTTCCTAACATGGTAGGATTTTTTCTGGGGGTTTTCTTAAGCATTTCACAATTTCTCAAGTCATACAAAAATATTCAAAAGACATTTCCCCCCTCCCCTTCCCTGTTTTCTCTCTGTGTTGTTGTTTGTTTTTACCTGAGATGTTGGTTGTTACATTGATGGTAGTTGCTGGTCCAAACCCTTTGACAGTGCTTGCACGTATGAAGAACTGGTAAGTAGTACCAGGGTGCAGGTGAGAGAAGACGTGGTGTGTGCTGTTCCACAGCTTGGATACTGTTTGTGGAGGTCCTGCCACCGGAACTGCGGGATCAAATGACTGTATACTGCTATAGCTGACCTGGGGAAACAATCATATTCACAACAACTCTTAAAGGTTTTGGCACAAGGGATTTAGGTTAGCTTGGCTGGAAAGTAAACAAAAGACACATGGTCATTTAGCTACCTGTTTATCTTGGGGATACCACAGAATCACTGAATCATTTAGGTTGGAAAAGGTCCTTATGATCATTGATGATCATTATGATCATCCAAACGTTAATCCCAAAATGCCAAGTCCAGTGCTAAACCAATGAGGATTTCACCATTGCCTTACTTGAAAGGCTATGCAGGTACCCTTCATCATTACTGTTGGATGACAGACTCCCTTTCTGGTTATAAAATCACCATCAAAAACTTTGAGCTTCGCAATTTGCTTTCTCTGTATCTGCTCTCTCAGAGCTACTGTCACTACTCCTGTTAATTCACTGCCTTTTGCATCTGTTTCCAATTAAAAACTAAGGAAGCATTTATCTGCTTTAATCCTATTCATCAACTGCTTTTACATAGTTCATGTATGGAAAATTTTACTGTTACATTCCAGTGAGGGCAAGTGAGCGAATGGGTGAGTGGAGTTGAGCTGCCCACTCGGTTTAACCCACACTATTTAGTGAATTTTGTCTGCATTAAATCAATCAATCAATCAATCAATCAATCCATCCATTTTTAAGGGGTTTTGTTTGGTTTGTTGGTTTACCTTCCTACAATTAAATAATACACAAAGTTATATCTTCTGCTCCTTTAAAAGAGGAGTGCTAGAAAGTGTGGTGTTTGTTGCTCACATCAGGTTGTGTCACCTACAAACCTCCTGTGGAAGTCCCCAGACAGCTCATAAACCAAATATACTTTAGGTTTTCTTAAAGGGTGATATCTAAAAATCTAAAAAAGCTTAAAAAATATTGCTCCAAGTTTAATAACCATTTTACTTTTCATGCAACCTTCTCTTCCAATGAAGAAAATCTGCAGGTCATGGCTGTCATGGCTTTGGAATGACATATAGTAACAATAAAAGATTTTTAAGGCACTTGACAGGGATGGACAGTCATATGCACCATAATTACAAATTTTGAGTATCTAACCTCTACAGAAAACTGTGTATTCAGTAAATGAATGGAGCATATTATTGAATAGCTGCATACAGAGCATAAACAACCACTGTCAGCCACCTCTCTTGATGCACTTCCCTAGCCCCATCCTATGCTTGTTAGGTGTTTAATGATTACCTCATACTGAGTAATGATGCCATTAGGATCCACAGGTTCCTTCCAGTTGAGGAAGATCTTATCTTCAAAAGGAGTTCCTTTCACTGATTTGGCAGGTATAGGGCCTGGCACTACAGAAAAAAAAAAAAAAAAGGAAGTTTTAAAAATAGGAAATTCAGGAGACAGAAAAACTCAAGAGATGACAGAACATCCTATTAAAACCAAAAGTGAGCATGGGTCTATTTTTACTAAAATTCATTTGCATGCAAAAGGCAATGGTAGAATATGTGAAAAAGCACTTCAAAGTGTGTTTTGTCATTTGCAGTGCAGAGAGAGCATGAAGTTGAAACATTAACGTTATCCCCACATACGGTTTTCAAAACTCCATGCAAAGTCAAATTGTCTCGTAGTATAGCCGGGGGAAACAGTTCAAGCTAGATTATAACTTCAGGGAACATCACTGAACTCTGTAATAAGCGTATCTTAGGACAAGGACTACATGGTTCTAAAATTCTCTTAAAAGGAAAAAATCAAAGGCAAGGATGAGATTCTGTTATACAGCTTCTTCCAAAGGAGAGAAATTCTTACAAAACAGTTCTCAATCACATCTCCTTCTGATTTGTTGTTCTAAAAGAAATCCTCATTTAAAAGAGAGGGCTGAACACACCAGCTCAGCTGCCATTTCTTTCAGCCTTTGACCTCCTCATGTGCAGAAGGATCAAGACTGCTCACTTCAAATCTTTCCAATAAGAGATGTTTTCAAAGCTTTGAACTGAACAACACTAAGAAGACCCTAATTCTTATTTTAAACTGAACCAATATCCCTGGTGTAATAGCAAGTCTGAAATGTCACCTCAGGCCTCTTTGGCCAAGTGATTCACAGCACCGGGTAATCCCATCAACACCAGGCAAAAGCACTTAGTTATCTCCCATTACAGCTTACAAGATATTTTTGTCTACACATACAATTCCTTTTATCAGAGCAGCTTACCTAGATTTGGACACACACATGCTGAAAGAAGAGAGCATAGTGACCACCTGGAGAAACTCTAAACCCAATGAAACACCTTTCCCCCCCCTCAAAGAGACAAGTTTGTTCAAATTTGTAATCTTGTGATCTAAAATGTTATTTCTATTTAATATATTGACATATATTTCTGTCTCCTTCTAATAAGCCTTCAATGCAACTTTCAGTGAACCTTATGTATGACACTCCTTGGATATTCATTATCAAAGCAGACTGAAGTTTTACAAAGAGAAAAAATAAATTAAAATCCAATGGATCAAAGGAAGTGCCAGGTGCTACGCTAGCAGCAGGAAAGAGTGAATGGTCTCTCCCATCAGTGAAATTTATTTCAGCCTACATGCAAACGATAAATGATCATCTAACCCTTGGTACAAACAACATAACTTGGCACATTATAAATTCAAGTAGTCAAAAAAGCCCAGAAGTAGATAGGTGAGAGCTTTGCAGAACACATTCATCTCACCATCATAAGAAGGCTTAGGAGATGTTAACTAAAATCACAGGCTGGTGCTTGTCTTCATTGTCCCAGGACAGCTCAGGCAGTGGATGAAGGCTGACATGCAGTGACAGCCCCTCTGTGCTGTTTGTGTCATTGAGAGACTACCTGCAGGCAACATTTCATTTTCCATGGGAATGCCCAACAGTATTTCCTTACATCTCAAAAGAGGTATGAATGTACCCTGATGCACATGACATTTTCCTTGGGAGATGCATGCACGATTTTTTGTGTGTGCATGTACATCTATTTGGGAAAGAACACGGGTACACACCAGGGCATCTACACAGTGTATGAAATTTGACATTAAACCACATCAAATTATGTGACGTAAAAAGAAAACAGACATGATTGCTCAAAAATATGCAAAATACTTTTTGTGTGGTGCTTTAAAAAAGAAATGTTTCAAATTCAGTTGAAACTGGGTGCAGGGCTCTACATTTGATGGTTGCATAAATCCTCCTACACCTTTGGTTTAAACGTCAAGGTGGGAGAAGCCTCTAGGCTCATCTCATTCCATTACTCTTTTCTTCTCCTGCAATACAGAATTTGTTGCTTAAGGCAGCAGTAGCAATGTTAAAGTGACTGGAATTACGTGATTCCCAGATAGTTTCATGCTTCTCTTCCCCCTGGCATGGGATGGGTACAAGAACAGAAGCTAGCACAGCAAGAGGAGCTTGCTTGGAATCCCAGTACAAAAATGTCAGAAAGGAAAAAGAGAGCAAGCGTC
Organism: Phylloscopus whistleri; assembly: GCA_017589585.1. Classification (NCBI taxonomy): domain Eukaryota; kingdom Metazoa; phylum Chordata; class Aves; order Passeriformes; family Phylloscopidae; genus Phylloscopus; species Phylloscopus whistleri. The sequence goes on along the minus strand of JADMLD010000683.1, from coordinate 3,382,290 downwards.
TAGAGAAAGAGAACAGTGATTCTCACAAACCTCATCCACCCCCACAAATTCATAAAAATGAATGTTGGGATTAACTTAAATGATTTGAGAACTCAACTGGAATCAAAACAAAGAAACAAATAAAGGTTCAAGTGTCCAGAAAAAGGAATATAAATTAATATTAGTTTGAAGGACATATTTTGATGGTCTGAAGTTATTTTTTACTTTCCATTTTCCAGTTCGGCCACAGTAAAAATGTCTTTGAATCTCACTGTTTAACAAAAGGATAAGGGGAGTGAGGAAAGAGAAGAGCAGGAGTAACAGAATTTGCTTAAAGAACAGAATATCTTCAGGTTAGTCAAAATAATTCCTTAGCATCCTCATTTGTTTATTTACGTTTTTGTTTTAGGTCAGTATTTGTTACAAACAGAAATTTTAAAAAGGCCAAAATTAGTAAAAAAATCCCTAAACAAGAGAAAAAAAAACAAACAAAAAACCACCAACAAAAGAAGAGCAAGGTAACCTGTTGGTAACACTACCCTGAAGACTCAAACTGCATTTCCTCATGATGGCAGCCATTGCTGTCTGTTCCCTGTGACTCCCAGCAAGACTCTAATTACTTCAGAAATACCTTAAACTTCACCTTTCCGAAACAGAGTTAAAAGCCTTCCCTTTTGTAGTGGATTGACCTTGGCTGGATGCCAAGTGCCCACTAAGCTGCTTTTTCACTCCCCTTCCCAGCAGGACAGAAGAGAGAAAATAGGATGGAAAACAATTAGTTGGCTGAGATAAGGCAGATTACTAAAGAGAGGAAAAAAAACCAAAAAACCAAAAAACAAAAACCAAAACCACACCCCAAAAAAGCAAAAGTTTGCACGTGCATAAGCGAAGGGGAAAATTTAATCTCTACTTCCCATCAGTGAGCAGTGTTCAGCCACTTCTAAGGAAGCAGGGCTTCAGCACGTGCAGTGGTTGCTCCCGAAGGCAAAAATTGTAAAATAAAGAATTCCCTTCCAGTTTTTCTCCCTCTCTTAGCTTTTACATCTGAGCTGATGTCATATGGATGGAAGAGCCCTTTGATAACTTGGGTCAGCTGGCCTGGCTGTGTCCCTCCCCAGGATCTTGCCCACTCCCAGCCTCTTGCTGTGGGGGGGAATGTTGAGAGACAGCAGGGATGCAGTGCCAGGCCTGCCCAGCAGTAGCCAGAACACCAGGTTACCAGGTGGTTATCAGCACCTTTCTGGGTACCAATGCAAAGCACAGCACTGTGAGGGCTGCTGAAGGAAAATGAGCTCCATTTCAGCCAGACCCAATACACCTTTGTATGATATTTAACAAGGACTTGGGTCAAAACTAGCCAGGTAAATGTCATCCTTGTGTTGATAACAGCTTTCAGAAAACTCCTCACAAACAGCAGGAAAGGCTTTCATCAGGCTTGTGTGAGCATTTCCAGAAGTTCTGTCACTCACCACAGCACATTTTGCTGACTTCTCAGCTCCCGTTCTTTTCCTACATGAGATCTCACTCATTCCCTTGGACTTACAGACAGTTTACACAAAATCAAAACACACAAGACTACTACAAGTGTGTTAAGGTGAAACATGTTACTTAACGTAATCATCTGAATAATTCAAAAAGTATAAGTAGGTGCTAGAAGAGTAGAACTCCTTTTGGCCTCCTCCAGACCTTTTGGCCTCTGCATCCACTCTTGAAAAAGATTCTGGGGTGCTGACCTTGTGAAGTGTGACCCTACCATCTCAGTGACAACAACAGTAAACACACCTTCTTTCCCATGCATTATTCTATGCTAAACTTCCAACAAGTCAGGATTTACACTCATCTGAAGAAGTGAAATAATTTAGGTGGGTTTAACTATATGGATATCAGAAGAGATTTTGAATTTAAGCAAAAAAACCAAAAAAAAACCCCAAACCAACCCAAAAAACCACAACAAAACAAAAAAACCCCACAAACAAAAAACCAACCAAAAAAACCCAAAACCAAACTCAAAAAACCCCACAAACAAACAAAAATAACCCCAATAAACCAAAACAAACCAACCAAAAAAAGGAAAAAAGTATACAAACATAAAATGCACATGTATAAAAGACAAAACAATTCAAAGAGCATCTCAGCAAGGTTTTAGAGCGCAAACAACACAAGCTCTTCTTTCATGATTTACATGCATCTCCAGAGCTCTTTTAATAAAACTATATATTCATATAGTGAATAGCTGATAATCTTTTCTTCTATATGCATGTGGGATGATGGACTTTATAAATACTATGCATAATGAAAGTACAAACCATCAATCTGACATCACACCAATTCATTTTAGACCAATATATTTGCATTAAATTATTTCACAGTCACAAATAAATTGTTATTCACAAATAGTGTCACTTAAATGTTGTTCTACACAGACTTAACAGGAAATTTATAGTACCATACATTACTTCTGGAAAAACAATGTATTAACTGACACCAACCACTATAAAAATGAATTTATATTGCTTCAGTTTTGCTGCTACAAAATAATGAAAGTGCATGTAAAGAGAGTATTTTTATTATTATTATACACCAGGAAAACCCTGCACAGTATTACAATGCTCTGTGGTAAAAGTTATGTGCAGAAATATGTAGGGTTGTACTGGGAAAAAGTCCTTTGTTGTAATCAAAAAGGGCAGCATATTAGCGGCAAACTTACAGCCTTTCTCTCAAAGTAGATGCTTATTTTCAGGAGATGGTGACAGTTAATCTCTCCTACAGTTCAAATGTTACCAGAAACTAAAATGGTCTCCCTTTCCATTGGCTTTTTCTGTGGGATTTGCCATTTTTACTTTACAACTTACTAGAGCTGGAGACTAAGTGTGGGAAACTCCCTTTCAGGAGTCCCCACTTGTGAGGGTGATCTTTTTCCTCCAAAAGTCCAGTACCAGGGTTAAAAAGATAAATGAGACTCGCAGCTTCGGTCTTCAGAGCTGTTTATTCTATTTCTTATCTCAAGTTCTGTGCGCTGCCAAAACCTGGCTTAATGCACCAGAAACACAGCTAAACCCCCCTGGACAGAAGATCCCAAGGTTCTTAAAGGTTTCTAGCTCAATTAACTCCTAAAATGTGCTATGTTTACAGTTTTGTGCCAATAATCACTACCTGTTCTAAACACACAACCTGTGTCTACTATTTCTTTCCCACCTTCATTGCTTTCAACTCATCTCTAAGTGTTGGAAGTTTTTTCCATGGACTAAGGTCAAAGGCAGTGCTTTCCTGGGGTCCCAGCCAGGGTCTCCGATCCCCCTGGGCAGAAGGAGGGATTTTCTACATGCTCTGGACTCCAACAACTAAGTTTTAAATAGAAGCAAATTTTATGTATCAAAAAGGAAAAACGAAACCAGAACTGCTCTTACTGGTCTTTACCATAAGAGCATTTGCAGAAAAGGTGGTGACAAAAATTATGCCTTTGGAAGTCCCTCAAGGTGGGCTATTTGCAGTAAAGAACAAAATACTACTGAATTTTATTGGGGAAAGAAATTATTTTGTATTGACAGTGGTGTACATGCTCCACTTGACATTTCTTTTCCAGCCCCAGTGTCATAGTTTAACTCCAGCCAGCAACTAAGCTCCACCCAGCCAATTGCTCATTCCTCCCTCAGCAGCTGGATGGGGCAGAAGAAAATGAAGAAAATAAGAATAGCAATGATAAAAGAATTAGAATATATATAACAAATTCTGTGCATTGCAATTGCTCACCACTCACAGACTGATGCCCAGCTGTTTTCCCAGCTGTGAACCCTGGCCAGGTTTCTCCCCAGTTTATAAACTGAGCTGGTGTTCCGTGGTATGGAATGTCTCTTTGGCCTGTTTATGTCAGTGTGCTGGCTGCATCCCCTTCCCAGCCTCCAGCCTTCTCGGTGGCAGGACATGAGAAACTGAAAAGTCCTCAACTTAGTATAAACAATACTTAGGAACAACTAAAATATCAGTGTTTTATCAACATCATTCTCATCCTAAATCCAAACCTCAGCACTGTATCAGCTACTAGGAAGAAAATTAACTCTATCCCAGCTGAAGTCAGGACACACATTTAGACAGTATGCAAAGTATTTCACTCCTCCTCTTTTTTTTTTGTCCTCTAATTATAACATTTCCTCTTCCTCTGCTGTTCCCCAGAGTGGCAAGCCTGCTGGAGTTTTTCCAAGAGCATGAGTAATGACTGGACAGTTGGTGTCTTAACCCTGCATCATAGCTCTCAGTATCTCTGCATGGAGCAGAATGAGCCACAGCCTCTGAAAGATCAGGGGACCTAATTTGCGTCCAATGAACATGTGCTTTTCCCCAGACCAAAGTTCTCTTATACTTTAAGTCCCCAAATGGATACTTCTCCTTTTCCAACTTAACCTTTTCAATTAGTTGTTTGCCAACTCTTAGATGACACACTCCCTTTCTGGTTATAAAATCACCGTCAAACACTTTGAGCTTCACAATTTGCTTTCTCTGTAGCTGCTCTCTCAGGGCTACTGTCACTACTCCTGTTAATCCACTGCCTTTTGCATCTGTTTCCAATTAAAAACTAAGGAAGCATTTATCTGCTTTAATCCCATTCATCCACTGCTTTTACAAAGGGTCCCTCTGAGTTGGTAGCACTCTGGTCAACAGGCTCCAACAACATGTGCACGCTGCTGCTTCATGCTAAGTGATAAATTCACTGCTGGTTCTTGTACTTTGTCTCAAAGCGCCAAACATTGTCTTTGCCCAGCATGTATGCAGCCCCAGGTTGCATGAGCCCTCCTCTGCTTCCTTTATCAAATTCTTCAAACAGTGTCCATCTTCTGCACAAGCCAGGAAGAGCAGTGAGTCCCTGTCATAGCACAGATAATGCTAAGTGCCTGTACTCAGAAGAGCTTTCCTCCAAACCTAAGTAGCAGTGTGGTTTCTCCTCAAAAAGAAAGATGTGTTTCGCTTGTAAAACAGGCACAAATTTCCCTGTTTTCATCATCCTTTTGCAAAACTTGTTTAACAGTGTCTCATTCAGGGGTTTGGTTTTTTTTTTAACATGGAATTCAACTTCCTGGAAGTACTAAAACATACTTTAAGGATTAAATAGAATTACTATGTTAAATTAAATAGAAATGTTAAATTGTTAAATTAAATATAAACCCCATGTTAAATAGAAATACTGAAACTACCAAGTATTCAGATCTAGCTCTGGTCAAAAGAAAGTCTGTTCTCAGACTGTCATGGTATTCCTGGGCTTTGCTATCTTGCAGATATTGAATTACAAGCTATTAACATTTTTCTCATTTGTCAGCCATGGCTCCAAAGATCTGAAGCACAGCTTTTGAATCTTACCTCATTCTTCTACTAATTTTTTCTTGAGATTATTCTGTTCCAGGTATCATATGCAACTGAGTTACCGCTCAGCATTCTAACAGATCTGACCATTTCTGACAGACCCCCAGCCCAGCTGCACAGCCTCACATAAATGTGAGCCTTTGTGAAAGACAACCAGAGATCCTCCCTGTCTCACAGAAGAGCCTCATGAAAGTCGAAAGTCCTCTGCTTTTAGGAAATCCTAGATGTTCAGAAAAGTGTAAAGATCCTGGCAGAAGGGAAGTATTGACATGAAAGATGGAGTGAGATGAAGGGAAAGGAAAACATAGCATAGACATCTCTAATTCCAAGAGTTTATGAAGTTTTTGCTTGTTTAGCAGTACCTTGTGGAGAAAAAACAGAATTGGAAAGAATCCCACATTACAGAAATACTAATGAAAATTTAATTATCAGTTGTTATCTGGAGTTCTCAAAGTTTCTATTTATGAAAATTATACAACATAAATGCACTGTTTCAGATAATCATGTTATCGGGGCCATTTCTGACTAATGCAAAAATCCAGAATAACACTCTATTTCTTCTATATTCCTTCTCCAAAATGAATCACTGATAATGCCTCCATGATATAATTAAAATTTTGGTTGCTCTACAAAACCTGCAAAAACCATGAAAACAACACAGCTTCATCTGACCACACATGAAATGTAGGGTGCAGAATCACATATATAATTGGACCTCTCACATTCTTAGTCTAAGTCCTGCTTTAGGCTTCAATCTGTCCTTGGAAATAGTTTCAGATTCTTGATGACTCAGACTGGCACTAAGTTAGCATTGCACACACAAGTAGTCAGCTACAGGATTTAGTTTAGTATTGCTATGAAAGCTCAAGGAAAGAGTCAGGTGTCAACCTCTCAGGATTGTACATCGTCTGCAGGCCCCGAACTTTGAAGTCATGGCACAATGGACACAGACTTTCAATCAACAGCTCACAGGAAGCTATTTTCAGGTCATAAGCATTATTACCACCAGCATATTTAAATATAGGTATCTTTAAAAAAGCATTAGTCCCTCTGTGAAAATGACATCTGCTTCAAACAGTTTACCCCAGCAACTTCTGTTCACTGGGTGAGGCTTCTTCTACACTACACTCACTACTTGTGACACCAAAACCGACTCAAGTCCACTGACAGCACACTGGTGTGCAAGCTTGAGACCAAAACCTGCCTTATGTGCACCGTCTTCCAAGAAAAATCCACAACAAAACTGGCAGACAAAGTATATAAACTCACTTGACTCTGCTCCTGACAAGTACTGACACAGTGACCATCTGCCATCTCCACACATCTAACAAGACAAAGGCCATTGGAAACCACAACCTTTCTTGAAAACCCAGGTAAAAAGGAAAATAGATCCCTTTTCCATGGACTTAACACTATCACTACTACTCTTTTTACTTCAAGGAAAATATCAACCATACATACCTACAATGTAAATACAAACACAGAAATGATTCATCACAAAAAATGTTTAAAATTAACTTAAAAATTAATATGAATTCCATTAAATATTCTAATTCTGTACTTGTCAATAAGTCTTCATATGATGCATTTATGTGTCTATAGTTTCCTACAGCTCCTCATATTCTACCTATTTAATAGATTTTTTTTCTCTCTTTATTGCAAGAGTAAATATATTCTTCTTTTATTTCTCATAAAATTGAAAATATATGGAAAAACAGCACTACCAGACTCTGACTGTTATATAAAGCTATATTTCCCATTCATTTATTTTGCAGGCAAGTCAACACACTACTTTTTTCAATTTTACCTTTTTTTTTTTTTTAATCTACAGTCTTACAGTAGTCCAAGTATTCTATTTTTGTTACCTATGGAAGTATTTATTTTCATTTTACTGTTGTCAGTACTTTCACAAAATCTAAGCATAAGAGAAAGAAACTAAAACTGTTTTTTGTTACTATATTTTAAATATTTTTAGGGAAAAATATCTCTTTTCTTAATATCTTTGATATCAAGATTCATAGCCTAACCTCTGAATAAGTCACCATTAACATGTCAACATTGATTGTTTATCTTTTCACAACTGAGGTAAATTCAACTGTGTCATTGAAACTTTGTTGAAAGCATTTCAAAGAAGAATCACAGAATATCTGGAGTTGGAAAGGACCCATATGGGTCACTGAGTTAATTCCCAAGCTGCCAAAATAATACTTTCACTAGATAGGGGGCTTTCAAATAGCAGATGCTATATTCTGTGACCTGCAATATAAATTATTGCTCAAATGTATAGAGGTTTGAAATCTTGAATACAGTCTTTAAGCACTGAACGAAATATTTAAATATTATTTACAGAATTAACTTTCAAATACTACACCTAATACTTGAAGAAGTCTAACACCACCATGTGTTTCTCATCACTTGCATTAACACAGGTTTTGGAAGACTGGGAATCCATCCCCCTCTTTCTGGAGAGAGAGACAGAGATACAGTTTGATGTTTACTGCATGGACAGTTTTAGCTACATATGCAGGGTGACAGCTGTAATACCTTCATAGCTGCCATTTTTGGGCTAATTAATGCATTAATAGAAGAGAACTTCCACCCTTCGCTATACATATTGTAACACACAAAGTCATTTCCTTCCACCTGCCTAGACTGCACTTGGATGTAATTTCCATGAGAACATTTAACGTACCGTCTTCATCTGTCTGGATAATGGTCTCCTCACTTTCCTTCCTCCCTTCTGGGTTGGTTAAGATCATCTTGAGGCTGACATTTGTGTAAGGAGGCAAACGATCTACAACGTGCTGAGGTGCTTTGGGGTCCATGTCCAAGCAGTCTGCTTTGCTCTCATTGTGCCCACAGAAGTAGTGGTAGCAAATAGTGACATTGAAAGTATGGCAACGAGTGATGTTGTAACCCAGAGATTCCCAATCCACAGCAATGTGTCTGGCCTGGATCTCAGCAATCTTCAGTGTTTTTGGTGTTCTCATAGGTTCTAGAAAAAGGAGCATAATGAAGAAAACACTGTTAACATTCTTCATCCAGCACTGAACTACAGCTGGTAGATGGTATGTTCAGGAATGTGAGAGTAAAGGAAGCACCCAACAAACAGGCAAGTACCCTTTGCACAGGTATTCTGGAGGAAAAAACACTCCTCAGGTTTTTTTTAACCTCATTCCTCTTTGTCCTGTATTTGCAGGCTTTAATCAGTGATGGAGACGTAGCAATAGTGAGAAAAAGAATAGTTAATTATCAGTGGAGCAATTCAAAGCAATTGAGAATACAGACAACAGATGCAAGAAGAGTGACCAAAAGGCCACCCAGCTATCACTACTGGCTTCCCTTCTTGATTTCCCCCTTACCCTTTTCCTTTTTTTACCTGTGTAAATCAGATAACACATCATAATGGTAAAGAGTGAACATTTACTACGTTATGATTTATCATGCCACCAAGCAACAGTGTATACTAATTATTCTAATTATCTTACTAAACTAACAGTTACAAAAATGATGCAGACATTAATTAGTGTTTATTATTTTAGTAATGAAGCTACCCAGTCAAGCAAAACCCCTCAGAAGGAGCACACACAAGAAAAGTGCTTTTGGATATTCCCATTGTATCCTGATTCCTTCAAAACCCCAAAACCATGATTACTGTGAGCAGGTAATCTCTGACCTGCTCCCCAAGCTCAGGTGCTCTCCACACGTGCATTTCCACCAGCAGAGTACGTGATGCTCCCCAAGTACTCATCAATCTTTCACTGTCTCTCTAGTGCATTCATTCCTCATGCAAGAGTAACTTTTATCGTTGAACTTAATTAAAATGATTACACAATGAAAATCACGACCATGACTGCATATACTAGACTTTCACTGAAAATACACCCTGCTAATACATGCTTCCTCCCAGAGAAAATAAAGCCTGTTGTTGATACAGCTTCAGCCTTGTGTCCTTGCTGGTTTAAGGTCAAAACAGTCAAGATTGTTCAAGGAAGTGAAATATAGGATTTCTCTTTCTGAGTATAACCATTCTTTGTAACTTGTATTTATGAGTTCCAATGAGGTAAAAACCAGCCAAAAGCACAGATGGTATACTGAAATAAGGAAATGTGAATCAGTGTAATCTATTCAGCATGCAGTTTGCCAGACAAACTGCAAACATTTAGTTTCAAACATCAAAACAACAGAATTCTAAATATAACATAAAGGTATTCCTAGTAACATGATGAGTGTTAAGGATTAAAAATTACACCTGTTTGTTGCCATGATCTATCCTTTCTTCATTTTGAACAAGCACATATATTACCTTTGCCATTAACTACTGATTTATCATATATGCAGTGAAAAATGTAATTAAATAAGAAGACTTCCTGGGTAGTAGCTCTCTGAACACACTGTGTACTGTAACAATAGAGATCTGAAACTGAAAGATAGCATTAAAAAGGTCCTTGAGAGACAAGAGACTTGAAGAGAAGGAGAAAAAACCAGGGTTTTATAAAGAAAACAATGTCTGATGCTTTAGCAGGTAGAGAGAGGTGTGAGGTGGTCATGGGAAAAAAAGAAGTAGCAACATAGTAGATCTACTTGAGCTGGTAAGGGTCTTCAAAGAATTAGCATTCCCTTGGCTACTGCAAGCATTTGGGGAAAAACTGAACACACTCAAGTGCCATGGTGGAAGAGAACTGTTGAGACAAATACATACATACATATTTATGTGTGTATATATATATATAAACACACAAAATCAGCCTTTTTCTCATATGAATGACAGTGCAAAACTTAGTTGTACATACTATGATTTAGAGTCTGAGGCCTAAAAGAGTAAACATTTCCTTCACCAAGAAATGTGTTACACGCTAAGTTTTCCTTTTGAAATGGAATGATTTTTCTCATTTTAATGATTTCCTCTTTGTTCTCCTACTCCAGTTTGTGCCTCTGACCACTGCCACTAGAGATGGAATTCAAACCTGAACTCAAAATTTATTGGAATTAACACAACATAACACCCAGTGTCTGACCATGATGTCTGAAACTATCCATGTCTGAGGATAACTAAGTTGAAAACTAACAGAAAATGCACAACATTTTCATTTTACATCTCTCATGACAAGACTTAAACTGCATTTACACTATGCTGCACAGCACTTTCAAGAGAGACAAAAAAAAAAGCTTTGTTAATCTTAAAGAAAAATTATTTTACAATTCTATGCAAATTTTACAAATGTGTCACAGCATCAGAGGAGATACAGAAAAGCATCCTTTATTCACCTGTCAAAAAGGAAAGAATGAAAGACAGAGTGTGATCTCGCTTTCTCACAACTATTCCATTCTTTGGCAGAAATTAAACTTCTGCAATATTGAGATGGTAATTAAAGTCTGCAGAGTCTCTCAACAGCTTTAGTAAACTCTGCCAACTGTCCCACTGCTCCTAAAATGATGCTTTAAAAACACAATTTTACTCTTTCTTCTGGGCAATGTTCATCTTGGGAATCTCTAGAGGTAAAGACCAATTGTTTTAAACTACCACACCACAAAGTCTCCATCTGTAACACCTCACTAGAAAGCAATCTTCGAATAATTACTTTTCTCAGATAAAGCACTATTGAATTTTTGAGTAGGCTTCCCAAAGATCTCAACCATCTCATTAAGAATAGCTTTGATCTTGATGGGAGCAAATAGTGTTCATCTCCTTTTTTTTCCATTTCCCATCACAGTTTAGGGTTTACGTTTCACTGAAACATCTCCTTAATCCTACTGGGATTTCATTTCAATTTATGCACTCTTCTGATTTCTTGATACTCTTGAGTACTGCTAATCCCAATAACTCAATTCACATCTTGTCTTTCCAGTTTTTTCCCCCATCTTTCCTTTTTAAGTCACATCTATAACTTTTACCCAAAATACATGTTCTTCTTTGTTGAATTACCCATGTTAAATAGGAGCCTATGACAAAGAGGGAAGAAATAAGATCCTCTCAAAATACCTGCTCAATCCTTAACCTGTCCAGTGGACTGTCAATCATGATGGCAGTAGGCATTTAATATTTTTCAAATATTAATTTACCAATTACCTCTGTGAGATATGTAAGTGATGTTAAAACTTTTCTGTGAAGAGAGAGAGGCACAAAAAGGGATAATAGCTTGTTCAAAGCTACAAAGTGAATTACTGCCAGGGCCACAAGAAAACTGAACTCAGCTCCCAGGTCACTGGTGGCCATCAGAAAAAAAAGCTGCAGCAATTCATAGAGATCATTTACAATGTATGTGTCAATGCCTCCATCCAAATTCTAACTCCAATCCTACACTCTAGTCCCTTTTTTAAAATAGGTTTGGTGGGGTTTTTAAAAGGTTTTCTTAGAACAAGTTTGAAAAAGCATAACAGTGCCCAGAAACTAATTGAGTATCTGAGCATAAGGACATGTTATTTGAAAAACAATAATCTGGCTTATTCTTTTTAGAAAGATTTCTTGATTAAGAGCTTTGAATTTGAATGAAACAGCTTTTTGTTTGTTTGTTTGTTTGTTTTGCATTGAATCTTGTAATTAAAATTTAATTTTTTTGGAGAAGTTAATCATAATTTATTTTTTTCAAGCCTTTTTCTCCATTATATAAAAGGCTGGAAGGAGCTTCTTTGTGGTGACAGTAGAAAGTATGCAGGACTTCTGTTGTTGCAAGAAATTCAATATCCTGTGACTGCATCAAGCTCTTAGATGAACATCCTGACTGGCAGAGTTAGATCTTTGAACAGAAACCCAGCAGCAAAGCACATGGAGGATTTGGTGGTGGTGGTGGTGGCAGGGATGACCTTTAGATTCTCGTGAACACGTCTAATGATGACAGGATCCTTCCTGCCAGACCTTGCCTGTGCATGGGTTGCTGCTATGACCTCCACCCCATTTCCACCTCTACTTACAACCAGCTTCTTCCTCTGCCCTTTGCTTTTAACACCTGGCAATACCCATCTCTGTTATCTCCCTCCTCCTCATCCCTGCTTTGTGTCTTGGCACAAATACTACCAAGTGCTCACTGACTCAGATCTATTATCCAATCAGATTATTATCCAATTGAACCAATTAAAAACAGAAGCATTGGGAGAATATCAAAACAACAGAAAAAACAGAATAATGAGATCTCTACATTTGTACAGATTACCAAGTCCTCAATCCTTATCCAGAAACCATGTAAAAGAATTACATGCATGTGGCACTCAATCACAACAATTTCTGGATCAAGGAGATTTAACCCAACCTTATGGGATAAAATAGAGAACATTTTAGTAATTCTCCAGAGGTTAACAATAGAGGGATAGACGGCGAAAGAGACAGAACCTGTTGACCCCATACAACCTCTCAACTGCAGAATGATTTAATAAGACTCTTCAGATAACAGACAAAATGAAATTCCATTTCTTTAGTGCTTGATAAGCAACACGTGATATGACAGGTCAATATCAAGCCTCTTTGTAGAGATTATCTTCACTTACACAGAGATGGGAGTGAAAACAGAAGCCTTCACAGCTGCAGAAGCAGCAAGGTAAGAGCATGAATTTCCTCAGAACCTCTTTTTAATGATAATATGTATTAGCCTGCTGTCAATCAGAGACAAAGAGATGTCCTGAAAGCTGTGAAAATCCCATAAAATGGGCTAGCAAAGTGTGACATGTGCTCTACTTTTGCTGCCTTTCCTCAGAAATCCTAAATATTGACTGCAAGACAGTTTAATTTCCATGTACCTTTCTGAGGTGGGGGAATTAGATCTTCTGACAAGCAGCCAGAATGAATATTTGTTCACATGAAATGGAAAACAATTGGACATATTTTATAGCACAAACATTTCAGATAAAGATGGTGCTTCTCAAAAACCAGCATATCCCTCTATACACTGTCTGTGAATCCAATTCTTTAATTGGGGTTGGCCTTTGGATCCTTCCTACCCCTGGAACTCTTTCTAGTCTGTCATTACACTGAGGAGCTGACTTCCAGTCTCTGCTTTAAGCACATTGATTGAAATTCATATCAAATTTAAGAGCAACCCAGGTGGTCTTCATTGGTGACACTGGAGGTGAAAACTAACTGGACTTGGAAGGTGTGATAATACACAATTTTGTGCATTTGAGGGAACTGCAGAGAGATGTGGGACTTATGTTAAATAAAAACTCTCATATAGAAAAGCAAATGTACGACCATTATTTTAAAAGTACAGGTAATAACCCCATAATTTAAAGCACACTGTTTCTCACCAAGGCTCCTTTAATTATCTTGCCTTTTAAAACAAAAACTACGTAGACAAAAATAAGTCCTTATATTTCTGCTAATATCCTCAGTCTGAACAGCCAGTGGAATTTTCCAGACTTCTTCTACGAGAACATGAGTCTCCTTATCCTGTGTCTTCTCCTGACCTTTCAGGGTAACTCTTTCTTCAGCATGTGGGAAATAAAAGAGGATTAGTCTAAGATGTCACCATGGTTGTTGCTCCTTTCTCAGTTCATGCAAGGTCCTATAAAAACAAAATGTTCCCAAAACTCAAAAAAACCCCCCCAAAAAAACAAAACCAAAACCCCCCAAACAAACAACAACAAAACCCTCAAACACCACCACTCCCCCCTGCCTCCCCTCCCCCGCAGTTAAGGTCCTGTTGCTGTAAAGAATTACTCTGAAAGACCCCTGATAAGAACAACCCACACAGGAATAGCTGTCAGAATTGCAGTAAGAAAACAATAAACAAAGGTTTCTCGCTTGCTCATTTCAGCTGCATTACTCTCAATTATTACTTTTGTTATTAGTAAAGGATTTTTATATAAATACTAAATTCCTCACATCATAAACTTGGTCAGGACTGCTGAATATAGAAACGTATAACTCATTAAAAAGGACCAAACTAGAGTTAAATATTTCAAGAGAGAGCAACAGTCTCAGCAAGAACTATGCACATCAACTTTTGCACTTCTGGGGGTAACATGCTGTTGTCAAAGGAGCAAACTGTAATTAAGTTATGTTATGAACAAAGCTAACAAAAATCCCTGGGTAAGGTGAGCTGCACTAGAATATCCATGATGAAGCCCCTGAGTCTCAAGGATTATTAACCTACAAGTCCAAGAGAATTTAATTCAGATTAACTCCCAATAACTCAATTATTTAACAATATGATGATAATACAGGAAGATCCTTCAGATATCCCAAAAATGCCATGCATTTCAGTCTGATTTTTATGAAACAGTCTGTCTTTATGACAGAATAATTCTTGCCAATTCTATTCAAGTTTCTTGTCTGTAACTGGCAGATTTTTGACCATTTCCAAGTAGAGTTAAAGACAGCTTTGAAGTAAAGGCATAAAAATATTATTCTTACTACATAGTGATAGTTCATGAACTTCTTACCTTCAGTTACGGGCTCTCTTCTATCTACTTAATGTGTATTCCAACCCCAAACCACACCACATTATATTATCAACTGGATTGTTGCCCTGGTTTTTCTCTGTTCTTCTCTGTTTTTTTAAAGTTTTTCTAAAGTTCTACTTCAGCCTTCTGTAACCTTTACTTTTTGTAGTGAAGTCTCTCACGGATTTTCACACAAACAACCTATTGTTATTGTAACTGTTCTTTCATGTTTACATTCCTCTCGTAAAAAAGAAACTATTAATGAACTGTTGGGTTAACCAGTGTAGTTAGAGTGGAAGATTTTCTTCCTCCAAACCATGGTCACTGTTAAAATTCTATAAATGTTGAAGTCTGTAAATAAACTTCCCCTTTTTTGCCTTAGACATTTCAGTGTGTGAGTGTCATTTCGCAACACTGGATCAATATTGATGCAGGATGATATAAGGCATCAATATGTCCTTCTCATATGTTATTGTAACAAAGTATTATTCCACTGTTGGAGTATCTGAACTCCCTCATTCTCAGAATCTACAAAAACCAGGACACCTGTCACATAGGTAAATGCAAGTAGGAAAGTCTAACTGAGGTACTTGGTAGTCGGGGTTTTTGTTTGGTTGCATTGATTTTATTTGGTTTTGGCTTTTTTTTACTGTTGGTTTGTTGTTATTTTTAAACCTTGTTTCACATCAGCATTTAAGACACCTGATTTTAGGCAGCCACATTTGAAAACTCAGACCTTCAGTCTTTTTATACTTAGAAGCATTAAGAAATAGTGAGCATCAAAGGAAGAGAAGCTAATGAAGTTGACAGAAGTAGTACAATTTGAAGTCTTTTCTGCAGTCTGATAAGAAAGAAAAAAATTAACTGGTATGTATTCCCACAATAAAAATCATAGGCATTGCTGGGCATCTCCCTTCCCAAATGTGTGACGCATACATAATAAAAAAAAACAAATATGGGTGCAAACATAAAAAGAATTAACTTTTTGTGCATTACTATGTCCATCTGTTTGTCATGTGAAACATGAACACAGAATAAATGAAACTATGGTATTTATACTGTGTTAGCACTACAGGGTTTTTTTGGTGCAAAGAAAGGTTACAATGCAATAGCACAAAAATCTATGAGTTTTTCCTCCTTTCAGTTCACCTAGTAACTGATTTATTAAGCTGGCTTACAAATTTCTTATTGACCACATACTTTGGGGAGCTGAAGAAAACATCTGAATTATTAGATAGATAATCAGCTCTACTACACTAGTTTCAGTAGCAATGAGGGGATATTCAATATATTTTAGAACGTATCTTTTTGAATGCAAAATACAGCTGTCCCTGCATCATAGGTGTAGTAAACAGATAAATATAATGGCACTACTGACAATTATTTGCCCATTTTCTCTTGATAAGTACGTTCATTCTGTTGCCTCCACGCATGATTAACAGTTTGTGCATCCTTAGCATGTAATCAATAGCTGCAAAGTCTTGTATTAGCTTGAGAGATTAGACATCCCTTGATAATAAATTCTGTTGATTTCTCCAGGTTAGTTTAGCTGAAAAAATCCACTTTTTTTTTTTTTTTGTTTCTAAATGTGAGTTTAAATCAAAAGGAACTATAGGGTCTGGGGAGGGAGAGGAAAAGCTGGCATGTTCTCTTTAATCTCATTCTTCCAAATGAACAAAACCTATCTGACAGTATAAAACACAAATCAGCATGTCAACAAGCATCAGACTGCAAGAGTAAACACAGGGAAAGCCTGACAGTACATAATGTCTAGGAAGCCTGTTCAGGACTACAATTATGAAGTTTAAATCTGTAAAGTAATTTACAAAACTATTAGTGATAGGGGAAATGTGAACCTTTGACTTGAAATATCAGTGCATGGTTATGTTAAAGCAGAATGGAGGATATAATCTAAACCAATAAAAATTATATTATAAAGAATATGTAGTGTGTATTTGCACACACATGTATACACTTTTTACCCACCTTAACAGTGAACCTAACTATTCAATGCCATGAAGAAACATTTACAAACATTTATTTGAACATAAATCGCCATTATTGCTTAGGTGATATATTGTTCATTTCTCTCCAACACACATTCATAAACATGTTTTTATGGTTTTGTTTACAAACGATATATTTGGGAGCTTAGGATGTAATGAGTATTAAGAAAAATTACTAACTTGGAGCGGTGTGAATAATCTAAACAAGAATTTTCTATGGATATTGTTAAAGCTTCAGTTCCTTTCTCCTGTATAGAAAAAATTCAGTCCTCCAAGTTAGGAAGCATAAATATCATCACATGAAATAAACAAAAAATATGGAATGCAGACTGTAATAAATAAATAGTAAGCACAAAGTATTTAGACTGGGGAAAAAGGCCACATTCACCTCTGATAACTAAGAATTGAAAATTGCAGGCAGTACTTATGACACCCACTTAAAACCTGTACACACATTTGTGTGTGTGCATGTACACTGACAGACCTCTGCAGGTAAGTTTACTTCCCCACATGCAGATACAACATTCTTCAAAATTCATCCTTTCTGTCTCTTCACACCTACTGAAATGGTCTCAATCTGATTTTCTCTTGTTTTCCTATTGGTCTCATCTGGTTCCTGCTGAACCTGGGGCCTTGGCTGAAACCACCCCCCACCCTGCATTCTACACAGCCTTGAGTTTCTACCTTGGTCACAGCCCATGAACTACCCCATCCAATGTTGTGCTTGTGTGGTAAAACCCAATAATAACTGTGTGTTGCACCTTACTCTAGCTCCTTTCACAAAATCAGTAATACGAGACTACATATCACACAATGTACATATAGTGATAGATACCTTTACATAATGCATATGATAAACCTTGGATGAAACACAGATTCATCAAGTTGTTTAAAACCAGAAGTGGCACTGCAACATACAATGACTCTGCTGTATGTATTTTCGTCTCATCAGTGAAACAATCCTGGTAATTTATTTTTAAGCATTGAATGACAACACCTGTAGCTTCTATTGTACAGAAAAGTTTTCTCTAAGGAGTTGGAAATTTATTTAATGAATTGTCTTCATTTTCTTCATTGGCTCATACAAATTTAATAGCACAAGTTGATCGTATAAGCAAGCTTGTTTTCTTCAGGGAAAAAAATACAGAAGCAAAGAATAACTCCTCTAACATTAAAATTTTGAATAAGATCAGAAACTATTTTCAATGGTATGTAGAATTCTAAAAATGCTGGTAAGGAGCCAAAGGGAAAACTCTTTTCTAAGGTGGATACTTGTCTATTGTGAAATTTTATCATTTTTGAATTGCAATGAAATTTTGTTACATGCCAAAGTTTGACTAAACATGACTAAAAAAACTCCTCAATCTATTGATCAACAACCATGGCCAAATGCCTACCACAACCTAATACTTGCACCTGTACTAATAATCTTCTTAATACATTAATTTGATATTTCTTTACAGACATTTTAAACAACTTTCTGTGCACTTTAAGTGTCCCAATTTCAATTCAACTGTCCCTTGACGTGATACACCTGTGAGAAAAAACTTCATTCCTGTGTCGGCAGGCAAAGCACTGTCCATAATTTGCTAATGGTACAGTCATGATATTTTCATTAGAAGATACAGTCCTAAGTTGATAATTTACAGAGATAAGCCCTTTTTTTCTGAAAAGTTCTTCAAAACTTTGTTTTCAGAAAGTGAAAGAATGATAAGGAATATTTGCTTTCAATATTATCTTGCTGTCTGGGCAAAATCAAAATGGAATCAACTCTCTCTCCTAATACCATGTGGCTGCAAAAGTTTGCAAGGCTATTTTGGGAAATGGGACCTAATCCTGCTAACCTTTTGTTCCTGGATCTGCCTCAATATAAGCAGGGCTCTGCAGAAGTGAGCTCACAAGCACCTCTTAGCCACTGTGAAAGAGGGTCCTTGCAAAAAGAACACAAAAGCAAGGAAAAGGCCTTGCTGACAGAGGCACTAGCAAGCTTGGGAAGTGTTTTCTAAAATAGGCCATGAAATTCAAATAATACTTTTCCATTTAGCTGCATAAAATGCTCTCAAGAAATTGCCCTGCTGCTTCACTTTCAGCCATTTAGTGTTCCAGCAAGCTATTCTTTCCTGTCTAAGCAGAAACTTGGAAAACATAAAATAATTCACCTGCAGTAAAATAAAGTAATGTATTTTAGAAACAATTTTCTCTTTGCAAACTTCCTCTGAACACTTCTGGCTTATTCCATGATCCCAAGACACAAAAATGTTAATGAAAAATGATCCTAGAGAATTTTCTGTCTACAGTAAAGCTGGACGAGTCATAACACAAAAAAGGTGGAAAGCTCAGAAAATAAAAAAACAATCCTAGATGCTGTGGGTAATAACTTACCCTCCTTTCAAAATCAGATGTTTTTATAAAAAGTTATTAATTAATGAGCAAGCTATTTAATTTATAAAGAACTGATGGTGTTGCTAAGTGCAAACCAAACAAACCTACTTTTCACTCACATGCAAATGTAAAGGATTAGCTCTTTGCTTGCAGGAGGCATCATTTACTACATGCTTTCTTGTTCTAGATACCCATCTAGAGAGCTATCTACTTCAAGCTGTCAATCATATCCAATAATTTTACCACATTCTGACTTTCAAAAAGATATTGTACTAGAACAGTTGTCTTGGCTTCACTGTTACAGCAAAGCAAGTGCCAACGTGCTACCCCGACCAACTCTGCTGCAGCAGCCACCCAAGAGAGTGTCAATCACGCCTGCTGAGTAAGTGGAGCATTAAATTATTTTTTTATGCCTGTGTTGTACATGCTGAATCACTGTCATCATACCCTCACAACAGAATGCAAAGAAGGAAAGGCAGCCAATTAGCCAAGTCAAGGCCTCACAGGCGAACGCAGTATTCATTTGGAAGTGCAGGCTAATTGCTAGACACCAGCATTATACTGTCACTCGAACCAGATTTATTGCTGAGTCTAATAAACGTTTAAAAATAAATAGAAGAACAATTCCTTTCTCTCAC
Organism: Phylloscopus whistleri; assembly: GCA_017589585.1. NCBI lineage: Eukaryota > Metazoa > Chordata > Aves > Passeriformes > Phylloscopidae > Phylloscopus > Phylloscopus whistleri. The sequence goes on along the minus strand of JADMLD010000683.1, from coordinate 3,362,558 downwards.
CTTATTACTGAAAGACTTAAAAATTCCCCTGGGTGTCCGCCAGGCTTTTTTTTTTTTTTTGGCACCCCATCTTATTGCTAACCTTTTGGAGATCGACATAACGAGCACACATGCAATCTACTACCATCCCCTCTTGTCACCACTAGCTCATAACCTTTACCAACAACATTAATAATTTGCAGAATTAAGCATCTACAGTAGAATGCTTAAAAATATAAATTTCTTCAGAATTAAAGGCTTTTATGGCTAGCAACGGAGTTGTTGGTTGTTTGGTTTTTTGTTTTTTTTTTTTTTTTAATTCACATTCCAAATCTACCTGATTCTTGACAGCTTCTGCATTGCTTTTTGAGCTAATTCTATTCATATCCATTAATACCAGCCTTATTCTCCCACTGGCCATTTTCTCCATAACCACCTTCTCCCCCTCTCCTTGATTTGAACCTTGAAGTTATGGCAGCTCTTGCCTTCCAAATTTCCCTTGCTACTTTAATATTCAGGCAAAATTACAATATTACTATTAACCTGAGCTGAAATAAGGACATGTGCTTATTTCAAAAAAAAAAACCAAAAACAAACCAGCAAAAAACCCCAAGCATGTTTGCCTTTCCCAGCAGCTCTTCATTTGTTGCTTTTGACTTGGATATCTGGAAGGCAGATGAAATCATGGCACCATAGAACGATTCAGCTTGGAGGGGGACCTCTGAAGGTCATATAACTCCATCTCCCCCTCAAAGCAATTGTATCAGATTGTTCAGGAACTGTCCAGTCTATTTCCAGATATCCCCAATTAGGTAAATTCTATATTTTCTCAGGACAATAGTCATGGCAGATACATAGGAGATATAAATGTGACTTTAAGCTTGAGCTGATTTCCAAGTATTTGGTGAAAAGCAGAGAATTCTATAATTCCCAAAGAAAGCATCAGTTTGTTTTTTTTTTTTTGATCCTGCTTCACAGTATCTGGCACTGACCTCTGTTAGATGACGAGGCTCTTCATTCAAATTTCACCAAACTTCCCTTTGTTTGACACACAACTTTACAGTTCCAGAATATCAGAAGCATTTTTTCTATTAATATATTATTTTTAACTGCAGTATTTAAGATAAATGTGCAAAATAAAATTGAACAGAATAATTCAGGTGTCCTCTTTGCAAACCACGTGAATGTGACACTTATGGCTGTGGTTTTTATGGCAGACTTGGCAGTTTATGGTAGACTTAGGTTTATGGCTGGACTTGAGGATCTTAAAAGTTTTTTTCAACCTAAATGATTCTATGATTTTATACTAGAGAACAGAGAAAATTACTCTACTTTAATCTGCATATTTTACACCACTATTTAAAGATATTTGGCAAGGGGCAGACATCTAAACAAAATGAGTTGGGGTTACCCTGTTTAATAATCCTTAGGTTATCATACATATTTATTAAAAAATTGTTGATGGGTGGTTTGTTTTGTTTGTTTAGAGGGTTTGGGTCAGATTTTATTCTACTGAACATTATAATAGAACCCAAGAACAGAAGCCAATAGTCATAAGTGTGCAGTGATGCATATAAGTACATTACCTTTACTTTTTAATCAAACTTAAAAAAATGGAAAAGGCCAACAGTTTTATGAATGTACACGGCATAGAAGCCCATTTTAACATCTAGAAAGAAATCAGGTATACTGGAGTCGTGTAAGATACTGGCTAATATCATTTTGTGAGCTGTGCTGATATTGCAGTCGCCAGTATGATTAATGAAATTTATGCTTTCAGTCTTTTCTCACAGCTATAGTACCATGGTAGTGCAGTGCTTTTTCAACATTACAACAAAATGACTAATCTCTATTAATTGGTTTTGAGCAAAGGCTTTATACAGAGCCTGAAGAGAGCAACAGAATATATGATTTTCACAGCTAAGCATTTAAATCAAGCCATTTATTGAGAGGGTGAACTAGTTTACTTAATAGTGATGCCTATCTACCATCAGGCATTTCTGCCAGGGCTGCAGGACTGGCTTACCCAAGTGACACATAGTCTGCAGGAAAGGGGCCATATACTCTGAAAAGAGAGAATTTCAAGCCCAGCTCCTAGATGATTTCAGAGAAAAAGTCACCACAGCCATAGAAATTTCCAAGCAAAGAACGTAATCCATGCTCTACTTGCAGCTTGGCTCCTGAGGAATGTGTCCCTCAAGTAACAGTTCCCGTAGGCATTCAACCCAAAGGACAACAGACTGCTTGTCTTCTTTTGGACACAAACACTACTGCCTAATTAAGCAGTGTGTATAAAATGAAGTTTCCTTCAGTTGCTGGGGAGATTGGCAAGAGTTTTTTTCAAGCTGCTCTCCACTTAAATTCAGATATTTTGTTTCTAGGCACAAAAATCCTCAAGGAAATTTATTTGAAATGTCTGGTTGATTTCTTTGTTGTTGCTGGCTTTGAACCCTCATTCTTGCTTAGCTATTTTGATCAGGCCATGACTGAATAGTTTGCTAGGAAAACTGCTATCTGTCTTAGAAAGGAGACAAAATGATTAATAGATCCCTCCTAAATATAAAATACTGGAAGAGGAAGTTATCTACAGATCTGTAAGAAGTTAATTTTAATTACACAGTCCACAGAAAAAAACAACTTTGTCTTTAATAGAACTGGTTGGAAACAAAGCTTTATGCAATGCAATCTGCTGTTTTACAAACCTCTTTATAACAATCAGCATTTGGCATTTGAGAAGGACATTTAATAAAACTTAAAGATACCAGATTATATTGACAGCAAAATGACACTGACTCCTTGCAAGATTAAGTGAAGCTGTAGAATTTGTGTTATCCTCATTTCAGTCTGAGTTTGAAAATCCAACAACTTTCATTTCCTTAACATTCCTTGAAAAAAGACAAGAGGATGAGAAATCACTTTAATGATACTGTTATGAAGTAAAAACAAATGATGGAGCTGTAGCTATGATTACAATTATGGCTTTGCTTTAGTATCACATAGCTGATAATATCCCAGCCTTATGTGTCTTGTGCCACTTCGTGAGTTCAATTTCCTTCAGATAATGTATTTGGGTTCCATAATATGCCTCTTTGGTGAAACCAATAACTGAATCCTGTGGTAATTCCTCAGGGAGTTATAATTTACGGCAATTGTCTGTTCCCACCATTTTTCTCAGTAATTTGTTCCAATGATTAATAGCCTACTGTTAAAGACAAATAATTGTGCTGTATTTCTAATTTAAATGAGCCTGACCTCAGCATGCAGCCATTTGAGGTTCTTCCATTTTACTTCCTCTGGAGGAAAGAGGTGTTTTGTACCTTGTAGTATTATTCCCCTGTACAAATACTGTAATTATACAGTCACTACATCCTTCTCTCTGATAGACATATATGACTGAGATCTTTAAGTCACCTTTTTCAAGACTACATCTTAAGCCTTGACTCTGTGGCACTTTTCTCCATTCCTCCCAAATCTGTATCCGTGTGTTGAAAGCATGGACATCAGATATGTATCCAGTTATCAATACTGGTCCTACTCACAAAATCACATCTTTTCTCCCAGCACTGACCCTGCTTTTATGTCATACAACTACACAAAGAACTTTTGGTGACTGCTGGTCTACATCCCCCAAAACTCTTTTTGTGTTTCTATACTACCTCTTCCAAATGGGTGCATCTATTTACATTTGTGTATAAAAGTAAGGCATATTATCTATTCTATCTCTATCAGAGGAGACAAAAAGGTAAAAATGAAGCTTCAAATTCAAATCTCAAAGCAAGTACAAAATTCTAAGAAGTATGTCATAAACTTTTACAGTGAGATATTTTGCTTTTGCAGGTTCTCACTTCACAGCTCAAAATTTCGATTGCATTTTGTAATCAAAAAATGCAAAACAGAGATAAATGCAACAGGTTAAAGGGCAATAAGCTTTATCTGCAAACATATTTACTAATTCACTTTGCTTATCACTCAAAATAAAGACTGAATACACACATTAGTCTGAATTAAAATATTACAATTACTTCATGTGAGCTGCACCGAAAAAGAAAACAAAACCAGAGAAGAATGCCAATGCAGGGAGAAAGAGGGCTCTGCCTTCTCGCTGTATAAACACCTCAAAAAATGCAGTCACGCTTGACTGCAAAAGACAATGATAAAATTTTTTCTCAAAAACCAGTGCATTGCTGAAAGTCACTGAAGATTCCCCAAGGAGAACTTGAATTAGAGTCAAAGGCCAAACATAAAGACTGAAACCTAATCCTCTTGCCCATTTAAAATGTTCCTGCAGCCTCTGGTCAGAAAAACACAGCACTAGGGTTGTACTGTCAGTTTTACTTGTTTTTCTTTAGTGTTTTCAATATCAAATAACTCAAATATCTGAACAAGTATCAACACAACTAAAATAAAACCAGACAACCCACTCCTTTTACCATTCAATGTCAGATTGTTCCTCCCCTTCCAAAATACTCTCTTCTGGCATTAGCAACATAAGAATGTTTAAACCCCAAACAGGCATTAGAAATGTTAGTGTTACTTAGTGGGTTTAAATGAAAATCGATTGCTTTTGTACTGTCTCTCCAAGATGTTCGGTACAGACAGGGATTTAGGTACCAAAATGAGACCTGTGTCTCTTCAGACTTAGGATGAGCCTGAAGGCATGACGCTTTTGTTGACATAGGTCACTATTAAAAACCAGCCAAATTTGTTCATAAATTAGCTCTAAAGAAACATTTAAGCAGTAAGTAATAAGTAAGTAAGTAATAAGTAAGTAATAAGAGCAAGCATTTATATGTCATCTGGATAAAATCAAACAAAGTCTTCATTCAGGAAACTATTTTACCAGAGTCTTAGACTGTCACAGAACAAGAACTCCTCAGGGTCTCTCTTGACAGATCTGACAGCTCACCAGGGTCTCCAGCAGGATTCATGAACTGACATCTCTCTGCTTTCTCCACAGACACTCCTCTTCCCCCATCCCAACCAGCTCCCTTAGACCTTTAAACTCCAAACCCTCTCTATTTTAAAACCTCAGGTGTGTTGGATTCTCCTGCCACAGGTTGGAAAAATATTTTCCTGCTCTTTATTTGAGCTAACAATATCATCAGCAGTTTCAAATACAGACACAGCAACATCAGGTGCTTGATTTCAGCACCTGGGCAAAAACCTAAGGTATTTTGCATTTTATTATTTGCAAACAAGATATATAAAAACTAGGGCACTCACTCTGAACATAAAAGTGTCACAAAATGTGTTTATAGTCCTCAAATCAGAAAAGCATTTTCAAAATCAGGATTAACCTTCTCTAGAGCAGTACCAGGACCTGTACTACCTACTGTTTTCCCTGGGCTTCAACCTAAAGGGGGCATCTCTGAAGAGCTCAGGTTTTGTACAGACAAAAACAGATGGGACACAGCAGCACCAAAAATTACACCCGGGCTGCCAGTCTCCCATTCCTCTCTTCCACATCAGATCAAGTCACACTAACAGAGAAGAAACATCTTAGGTTCAGACAGGCTTGTGCCTATGCTGGCTGAAGGAGTGGATTGCCTCCTCATCCATTTTTCTTCACTCTTGCAGCTGAACACTATAAATCAATAAACAAGCTGTTAAATTGATTTTTTTTTTTTTTGGTCAAGACATTAGATGCTGAATTAACTAAGCTTTAAATAAAACAGAATTCTAGCAGAGGAAATTTCACAGTCTGAATTGAATTAACACAGTCAAAAAATTCCCTGAATTTTCCCCCTATTCCAGTTTACTCTAGGAGCTGGAGTCCTGGAAAAGCAATATAATATAACAGCACATTAAAAACTTTCCAAACACCTCAGGGAAAATCCTATAAGTTATAGTTATGGCTATTCACAACACAGTAAAAAAGTATTTTAAACTATTCCTTGCACTTTATTCCTCCTCACCTTAGAACTTCATTAGCTGATACACTGATAAACAAATAACCTTTAAAGCAGCTTTTATAATTCCTGTGTAGATAATCAGTATATTGAACATTTATTATCACATTTATTACTTATCACATTTTAGATTTAAGTGAGGTATGTATATCCCTCTGTATCTTTCAGCTACTTAACAGATGTGTCTCCTGTCACAATTATCAAATGTCCTGGAAAGTGTCCTCCAACACACTTTGTATGTCACTGGCAGCATCACTCCCTGGTTTGTGTACAAATATTATGCAGTTTGCTTCCTTCTTCCTTCCTTCCTCCTACACACAGGGTAATTCAGCAAATAAGGAAAATATCAGAATCACTCTTTCTCCCCTCAAACACACAGAATGAAATAATACTTTGTAAAATATATAAAAAGAATTATAGATTTTTTTCAAAAATGCAAGCAAGGCTTAAGCATGCTAAAATCAGCAATGCACAGCATAGACAGAGCAATCCATATTAAATAATTTTTACAGAAAATTAATTATTTCCTTGCAATAGTACCAGAATTAATAAATCACTATTAAAACCCTGATATAATATTTCCAAACTGGTTATGTTTTGCTAGCCAACTCTTTCTTTTAATACCAGCCCAATAAACCCAACCAAGTAAAACTGTGAATGCTATTTTCAATTACAATTAGTCCCTACCCGAAATATTTTTTTAAAATATATATAAAAAAGTTGAAAACTACAGTCCATATGTGAAATATGCTCCAGTTCAGTATACATAGAACTCAGAATTAGCTTCCTAACCCTTAAAATGGTTTCAGCTCAATATTAAAACAAGGGGAAACAACTGTCACTTAGCACTGAAATACACAATCCAAGTGGTTTAAACCAAGATTTAAGCAGTTAGGTCTACAATGTACCCACTGTATAATGAACCACCTGCCCTTTCAGTTTATTATCACTCGTGATAATAAATTAATAAATTTTTAAAAAAATCCAGATACGTAATTTCATACCCTCCTAATAGATAACAGGAAAAAAAAAAGAGGAAAAAGATGGGGTTTTTTCTGGACTTTGAAATGCACTTAATATATTTCACTTTAAATTAATTTCTTCAGTCTTTCCTTCTTTTTAACATTACCCTATACTTTCAAGCTTGCAGTACATAACACACAATTCCTTCCTTTCCCTCAAACATATGGGATCACAACCACAGCATTGTGCTATTCTCACATATATGACACTTCTGAAATAAAATAGCAAAATCTCAACAATCCTGTTTGTCACTAATGCACAACTGGTAAGCCAAGCAGCATTTGTCAGAACTGCTTCAAGAAGATCTAATTCTCTATTCTCAGGACAGATATTCAGTTTCAAAGTATGTCACTTTATAAAACCATCTCAGCCTAGAACTTCTTTTTGCTGAAATGATATATTTCCATACTCTTCCATCAGAATAAAAATTGAAAAAAAATTTTGAAGGTTATAAAAGAAAGAAATTATGATACAATCAAGTCATACTTGCAGAGACTTCAAAACTGTCAGATATACATAATCAGAGATGGAGGAGATAAAACATCTGCTGTGGCAATAGAGGGATTCAAAATGACTGAATGAGCAAGAGCAACAAACCAACAAAGTGAAAAAAATCCCAAAAAACCAAAACAACAAAGGCTTGCATCTCTTTTGCATTGCATTTGTTTTGCATTTGATATTTACTTCCCAACCACTCCACTGAACTATTATTAAATAAAAGCCTTCACATTTGATATGCCATGAAACTGCTACAATTACTCTCCGATAATCTTGACAGCTACCGTTGACCTTTTGCCATTTGCTGTGATTTTGCATAACAAGAATAATGTGTGTGACATTTTTAATAGAGGAAAATTTATGAAAGAGATAAACATTTTAATGATGTGGAATATTCCTTTGTGCTTCAGGCCTCGAGGTTTGAGCACCTATCGAGGTGGGCATTAGCCATGCCATGCCCAGCACAGGCAGCAGAGCCCATTGCTGGAGCACTGCAGCCCACCCAGGCCCTCCCAACTGTTACAAGCATCATAGCTTTGATACAGCTCAAAGGTGTGCAACTTGTGCTTCAGCATCAAGCCAGCAGTGCTTACAAACATTAACACTTTCCATTCTATTCAGGCTTATATCTGAGAGAAGTCTCTAGACTCATTTCTTTCTGCTCTTCCACACCATTTCTGCTCCCTCTCCCCAACACACATCTGAAGAGGACAATTGCTGTGTACCCTGAAAAACACTGCTGAAAACCATGACCAGCATCAATGCAGGAATCACCACTGTGTATAAATATGACTTTCAATACGGACTTCCAATATTAAGTGTGGTCTTGGAAGCTAGAGTTTAAGCTGCCTAAATTGTTTAATAAATAGCAATCTTTGATGCCAAAGAGGAAAAAGCTAGGCTACCTACTGAAGAGCTGTAATCAAAATAATTCAATACTGAAATAATAATATTGAACCAAGTCTAAGGTTTTGATAGCTCTAGATGCCAACTATCAAGAAAAGTGAAAATTAAGGATCAGCCTTTGTTCTTGATTGCATACCTTATCCCCCACATCTATGGAAATGGTAAAATTTTATTACTGTCCTATTTATCTACCAATAAAAATTGTGAAATAATACATAATATATAACTTCCCATCAATTCTTTTAGCTTTTTTTTTGTTTAAATCAAGTGCTAAATGTAAGGTATAATCCAAAGAGGCTTCAGAAATTACAATTTACTGTGTCTGTGTTTTATACATGCAAGTTATCATCTTTGGCAACCTTATTAAACAAGACTTACAGTGAGTAATCACTTCTGAGTTCTATTAAAAAAAGAAAAAAAGTTACAAAATGAGCATAAACTTACCACCTACTTATTCATTTTTGCTCTTCTGGCCACAAGTCATCACAATCTGTACTAGAATCTAACCCAAATGACATGCAATTTACTCCTCTACATAAGGGGAAGAAAAAGTAATTTGGGGGAAAAAAAGCCAAACAAAACCCAAGTAGTTGTTCCAGCAGATGTCTCTTCCTCCCTGAACACCTGTTTGGACTTTGCATTTCTCAAACATCAAAATGAATTTAAACCCATTGTATTTCTCAGTGACTTTTTTCACAAATCAGATTATGTAACACCTGCTTGTCTCTTTCCCTCCACCTTCTTAGGTTTGGTATCAGACTTAGGAGCTGCATTAAGCTTTACAACATCAAGTGCAATAGGAGAGCCATTAACCTCCTTGTAAGTTCATAACCACAAGTCACTTTGCTGAGTACCTTCAGTGTTTAGAGACACCTCATTTCACGATAAAGGGCAGTTAACACCTGTAAGGCAATTATATCTACCAAATGTTGTTGGCCTGGAATATGAATTTGTAATTGTTCCTGCCATCTGTTAATTATACTAGTTGAATCACTTATTTAATCATATACATTTACTTGACATCTACAAACTTTTTAATAGCCTTCACAAATGCTAACCTGGCTCTCAGGCAGAACTAAGCCACCATTTATGTGTCCCACAAGGAAATGACACCATTATACAAAGGACCAGATTTTGCAGCAGCTCGACAAGATGAGGAGGTAGTTTGTGCCAGGCATCTCCCCAGCCTGTCCATGCTGGCTAATGGCCTCAGGGACCAATGGGAATATTATTACTTGAGGCAGGGGCATTGTTTGCCAGCAACAAGAATAGTTGGATTGAAGACTGAAAGGAGAGGGCAGGAAGATGGCAGGTCTGGATGTGGAGGGAGCAACAACCTGATTTACTAAGAAAGCTGCCCAAGTGTTCCTCAGGTTAATGAATGCTGTGTCTGAACCTCTAAAGAAAAGGAATCCATGCTACCACATCACAGCTTTGGCACTGAGCTTGCTCTGTTTCCATTAGTACTTCCTAAAGTACCTACATTCATCTAAGGGTGCTTTAAACCATCAGGGAGCAGCAGGCAGCAGACTTTTGCTGTTCTCCAAGGATAAGAGGACATACAACTTACGTTAGTCTTGCTGTGGTGGTAGAGGGGGTGTTTGGAGGTGACCTCTGATGAGACTGTCTCCCACACCTCAGTGCTAGTCCCCTTAGCCCTCCTGGAGCTTACTGACACGTGGTCCCAGCCCAAATTTGCTCCATCCTGACTCCCTCTGAATCCCAATGGTACTAAAATCATGAGCAGGGTAGCAGAAAAGAAAATAAGACTGTGACCTGTCTCCCTCCATCTAAGAGGGAGAAAGGACAAGAGTTTCCCCTCATTAACCCACCCAAACTCTCATCCTTGGATGGAAGCTGAACCAGAAATGGGAATGAAGACAGTAAATACACCACCACATCAGGTTGGCAGACATTTTACCCAGCTTGCCACTGTGCCTGCAGCTGCAGCCACCTGACTGCTAGCAACTTCTGCCCAGATACAGTGAGTCTAGGAAAAGTCAAATAAAGAAAGTAAAAGAACTTACTGGAACATGTAGAATGATTTTCTTGGAAATTGCTTTAATAACAGGGTTGGGATTAAATGGTGCTGTGCATGCATGTTTTGGAGATCAGCAGCCTAAACTATTCTGAAACTTGATGATAATTTCAGTACCTCCAAGATTACCTCTCTGAGTTTCTGCTGCAAGTACAGAGCCATCAAAATGCAAAACAAAGCAGTGCTGCTAATCTAGCATTACAAGAAAAGACGTCCCTAGGTTAAAAAATAATGATCAAAAGTTAAGGCAGGTTCTTATCATTTGCATATTTAAATGGCTATTTTAACAGCCAATATTTTCATGCATCTGGACATACCCTCTCTTCTTTCTATTGTGGAGAAAAAAAACCTCTGAATTTTAATTAGAGAAAATGTAACTTTTTAAAATAAAACGCCTTTGTATCAGTATATCTTTAAAACTGACAGTAGGTAAGATACATGCCTAAAAATTTATAGAAGAGTATAGCTGTCATCTCATAGAAATCGATTTATAACCTGGTACAATAAAACGATCTTATCACTCCATCTTCACCACTGGCTATATTCCACATTGCTCAAAACTGCTGACCTTTCCTAAAGCTACCTAACAACTTCCTCTGCTGCTTGAACATTAACACAGAAGTCACAGTGGAACCCTGCTGGCCACCAAGTAGGAACAGCTACAAAGATGTTTCCAGCCCAGCGTGGTGGTGGCAGGATGGTGGCTGCACAGGCACAGGGAATATAACCCAGTTGGCTGCAGAAGCCTGGGAAACACTGGGAAAAGTGCAGCCTGTGGTCATCTCTACCCTTCAGAACAGCAACTCTGCCTAACTGGGAAATAGTGAAATAATTGAGATGTTCTTGTAACATAAAGGTAGCTTTTTCTAACAACTCAATTCAAAGTCCAAATAAATGAATTCAGAGAAATTTCCTCTCTAATTTGCAGCTACTTTATATCTACTGGTTGATGAATTATATCTATTGAATCCTCAAGAGAAACCACAGAGACTTTATTGTCCCTAGTACCCAGAAATGGGCTACAAAACCCAGAACTTTGCTTGGATCAGACTGTAAATGGATAGGCAAAAGCATGTGGTGTCTCTCTCATTTCTAGTGAAGATCCTGCATTTATCAAGTTGCTCTCACTTCTCCTGGGAAGCAGCTGCAATCCACCTTTGTGCTTTCCAGGCAGAAATGTGCACCTGGGGCTGGGGCAAGGGTCAGTTGAAACATGCATCCAACTCTGCTCCAGGAAAAGGAAAAGGATGAGAAAAGGCAGGATGGGGGATGCTAGCTTTAAAAAAAGTCATAAAAAGCTACCAGTAGTCCCATCAGGGTGTTATGGTGTTTGGGGGCTGTCTGGGGGCTGTGAGCAGGAGGGAAGTCCTGGAGAGGGCTGGGCAGAACCTCACAGCTTGGATGTCTAAGTATGCAAATCCTGTCCTTCTGCATATACCATACAGACCTCAGACACCTTTGGAAGCTTCTTCAGATATGCAAATGGAGTCTCTATAGAAATTAGGAGAAAATCAAGTATCCTTTAACTACTTATGGTTAACTCAAATGTTGTAATTATTAAAGAGGTCTTAATAATAATAATAATACCTTAAATAATAATAACTTAAAAATATTTAAGGAATATGCAAAACAAGGCCCTAGACCATAGTTGTCTCTCCCCATTGCTCAGAGGTTCCCTATGTAAGGACAACTTGCTAGAACATCAGACTTTCTCTAGAGAAATAAGAAACAAACTGAAATCACACACTGTGATTTTTTTGCAGCAAGGATTAGAAAACTTAAATGGGTTTCATCAGGTTTCACAAATATATCAAAAAAGAACTATGGGCTCAAGATCTAATGTTCTAGCTATGCCTGTGTTGACCTCGCCATTTATTTTGATACTAGTTTTCCCTTTTCCTTAATCAAGTGTCACTTTAAAAGCATGTGAATAGTATTTGGTGAGGACAAGCACTGCTGGGCACTCTGCCAAGGACTATGAATGCTCAGAGGCAGCTGAGAAAGAGAAAAAGGCAACAGTCTGAACTATGATTCAAAAGGAGAAAAAAGAAAACTAGTCCAAAACTGGAGATTCAGGAAAGAAACTGGCAAAAATCTGTGTGGCATGGGTAAATACACTTACAGTACACCCAAGCAGATCAAGTGCAAGCAGACAAGTTTTTATTACCAATCACCATGGCAATTTTTCATATTGTTAAAGACAATAAAACTGTAAATGAATTCAGGCAAAGATATCAAACTTAGAATTGAATTGCATTCTCTGCTTAGACATCTTGGTAATTAATAGCTGAATTTTATGTTAAACTTCTTATTGCCTATTATTTATTTCCATATGCCAAAGCAGATAACTATGCATTATTTTCACATTTGCCAGTCACATGGGCCCATAACTAACCACAGCAATAGTGTATTAAACACACTACAGCAAAAATTATTGACTTTCTAAGTCAAAAACTCCCTTTTTCCTAGCAGAGGCCTCCCTTGCCCCTCACATAGGCTGAGTTCTGCTACTTACCCAGCCTGGGAAGCTGCACACACAGTCCAGGGACTGTTCAGCAAACAGTCATTCATTCTCAGCACGAGCCCATATGCCCTAAAGTTTGCTTGCTTATTTTTCAGGTGTACCACTGGGTCTAATAAATTATATCATTTTCCCCCATACAGCTACCTTCTTATATCATTGCCTGTCACAAATACAGCAGTGCTACTATTCCTAAATATTTTGCAGGGCAAAATTACCACTGAATCCAGTTGTAGCTGAAAAAAATGAGCAGTTCTGTGGGTTGTTCCCCAGGATGCCAGTGCAGGGGCCCAGATTACATTCTATCAAAAGCCATTTGTGAAAGAACTGGTTTAATAAGACCTCCCTAGAATCACTGAAAAATTTCATGAGAATCCAGGTTTTTGAGAGTGGAGCTCAATTTCTTCCATCAAAAAAGGTTTCTTTCTCTTTCTGAACTCTTTTGCCTTGTTTGACAATGAGTTTCAACTTTCTGGAAATCCAGTAAGGGTCTTACTGCCAAGAAACCCCTTTATAATATAACTGATTCTTTACAAGACACTTTGGAGTACAATCATCCTCTTCACTGAATGAGCTAAAGATTACTGCTAATGAGACAATTGCACATTATCTCAGCACGCACCCTGAAGAAGAACAAATAGGAGACTGCACTGGCAGACAAAATCTGGCATTTCCTAACTAATGAAGGCTTGACTTTGTGACACCTGTGTGTTACTTTTCCTTCACAGAACATTTTGTGCTATTATGCCCATATCTACCAGAATCATCAATTGCTTTTGAGCTTTCAAGTCCCCAGTGGAGACAACTGCAGCTTTGAGGCAATGGGGCAACAGGGAGGGATTGACAACCTAGTGATACGGAACATCATTTTGCAGGGATGACACTGTTGTCACTTCTGCAGCTTAATGCTGGCACTTAAAAAAAAGCAAGATACAGACTATATTTCAGGATCCCTTCTCAGCTTTCTCTAAATCTGATCCTTTCTTATCTATCCAGTAGGCTGTCCATGACCCATATTTAATTTTCTCCTTACTTAACTCCCCTTGCCAGTATTACTTCTCACATTTACTCTTTTGTTTTGTCTCCAGGCTTCTCATCAGCATGCCTGCATTCCAGTCTGCCTTATTGATAGAATCACACAACAGCTGAGGTCAGAAGGCACCTCTGGAGATTGTCTAGACTGACCTCAGCTAAAGTGGGATCAGCAACTACAGCAGGCTGCTCAGGGCACTGTCCAGTCAGGTACTGGATATTTCCATTGAGGGCAACTCCAAAGTCTGCCTGGCAGCCTCATCTAGTGTTTGATCACCTGCTCAGTAAAGTTTCTTTTTATGTATTTCAGATATTGCCCAATGCCTCTTCTGCTTTCAATTGCTATTTGTACATATGGATAATTTTCCTCTAAATCTTCTCTTCTCCAAAGTAAACAGTGCCAGCTCTCACAGTCTCTCCTCTTACGGCAGATAAGCCAGTACTTGTGGCACTGGTCATCCCACAAGCTTCCCCTTTTTAGTCCCATCCTTGCTGTCTGCCCCAGCTCTAAAAGCCCTTTTTCTCTTAGTAGACCCTGCTCCCCTTGACTTTTGCCCAGTTATTTCCAGCCTTAATCCTTGTGTCCTCTGCACTGCTGCTTTCCAGCTCCTATTCAACCTACACTCTGCTGAACTGACTTTCCGTCTCTGTTCACTCTCTCACACAGATTTTCTGCCAAGGTTTTTTCCTGTTTTTAGGAGGCAAGTTCTCCTCGCCTTCCTTTTTTTTTTTTTTTTCCCCCCACTCCCTTCCTGTGATGCCAGGAAATCACCAGACTATGAAGAGCACAAGGACACACACTTGTATCCTACTCTGTTCTGTTGTCTAAATGGAAACTACTTTTGGCAATCCAGAAGAACAGCAGTAAAGATGTTCCCAACCTCTAACAGTACTGGTCAGCTGTATTCTAATCTAGTCAGAATCTATGGGGGGTTAGACTTTGGTGTCTTAACAAGTCCCTGCTGGGATGTGATTTTTTCAAAGGCTTACAACTCCAATGGGATTCTCACAGGAATAGAAAAAGCTACTCTTTTGACACAAATCCTTGTGAAAAGTCATGTCCTTGCCTGAAAACTTAGGATATCATATTTTATCTGCAGTTTTGATGCAAAAAACATATACTACTCAGTCCTTGCATCCAGAATTCTCCACAGTCTTCTGGCTGACTTTTTTTCCCATGCAAAAGACAACTAAAACTTCTAGCAACTGAGAACAGGGCAAGCAAATAAACAGTTCTGTAACTAATGGTTAGTGGCAGTCAGCTTGGTAAACACAGTAAATCCAACAGAACTGTTCCTCCAGTTTTACTCTTAATCTCACTAAGGAAACAGTTTCCATTTATAAAATTGAGTTTTATCTAGTTCTGACAAGATTTATTGGCATTTTGGGCACAGACACTACCAAAAGCAATCATAAATTGAATTTCATTATCTTTAACAAAAGACTGAAATACTAGGAAAAGTCTGCAATTTTGGGGGGGATCTCTAACACCTCTTTTGACTACACCTCTCTTCCCTTTAGTATTTATGTTTTCTGATATAAGACAAGTTAGTCAAATACATTAATAAAATTAACACACTGAAAGGAGAAGAAGACCACCATTCAAAGGAACCAATGAAGAATTTCTTCATAACTTTTTATGTGTAAGGGTTAACTGAGTGTCAGCAGATAACCCCACATCCAGAAAACTGTCATGCCAATCCTGAATATATTAATTGACACCAACTGCACTGTAAGAATTTGCAACAATTCAGTAGTTATTTTTCGTCATAGTGAAATTTTTATCTTAATTTTACATAATAGGTTTCTAGAGTATATTTAGGATAGGAAATTTTTTTGTCTGTCTGTTTTTCATTGCCATAAGGATCCATTTCTATCTAACTCACATCACAGCTGAGAAGCCGACTTCTCTTTCTGAGTATAATCTGATCAGTGGGAAGATACTTTCCAATATCACCATTTAAGAAAGTGCAGAATGGATTATCCCACAAATTACTTTCTTAATTTAGTGTCAGAATAAACTGCAAGAAGCAAGGGAATGGAAGAAATTCAGAAACTCAGAAGAGAATATACGCTTAAGAAATAAGATATTTATGAATATTTGTCCTCTTATATAATCTCACAGATTCGTAAGTCTGTGTTATTCACAGGACTGTGGGTTGAAGCAGCATTTCAGAATAGATGCTAAAGTAACTTTCATTTTTTAGCTTTTTTCAGACTTGTACACATAAATCCATTTATACTTTTCACTAAAATGGCTCTCAGTAGAATCTTACCCACTCAAGCTACATTTTTGGGGATTCGGTCCTAAAAATAATGAAACAGCACAGGAAATTCATCATAAAATATACTGTTCTCACTGGACAGATATAGCATAGCTTTAAATTCCTAAGAAAGTTTGTAGCATATTTTGGAAGTGACAGGAAATCTTGCAAAAAATGGGAACTTTCATGTCAAACACTCTCCATTAAATTTTTGTTCAGAGGTAAGGACACATTGCTACACTGCATGGATAAATCAGGAAATACAATGATGAGTAAGACCTCCTCCTCTCTGGAGGAAGTCCATGATACTTGAAAGTAGAATCTACAAAGGATACGCCATGCAAAGAATGAGGCAATTACAGCAGCCTTTGTATAATTAAAAGCAGTTCTAATTCTGGCATTCTGTCAAGCACTGAAAGACAAGTAAGTGTTTGTAATTGTGGCAGTTTTCCAAATTCGAGATGAGCATGACAGGAGTAACTCCTTGTCTTGGTAACTAAGCATGAACCACTAATGGGGGTCCTTTGAAAGGAAACCTGACCTAATGGAGAGCAATAAGAAACTTTGGCAGATTAGGTATGCATTGTGCTCTGTGCCTGGATGAGGTGGAGAGACATTTAGATGCATCAAGTGAATTAATTAGGCATCACCATTGAAATTCACTGGTTTTCTCCAGAAAGCTGCTTCCAACAGTGACCTCTCTAACAGATAATAGCACTTCCATCTCATAGAAGTTGTAGTTGAAGAGCTTCCAGTTACTGAGAGATAAAAAAAGATTTTGGCGGGAAACACAATGAACTCTTAGGTACAGATTCATGATAAAAACTCCTACATAAGTATACATAAGAAACATGCATGCAAGTAACTGAATTTTGTGACAGAGGTTTAACATCTGACAGTCTTAAACTGTAGCTTTTAAAATCATGACTACATGGTTTTGGGTATGGGTAAGGAAAGACAGAGAGGAATGCTGGTTAATATTTATGTTCACCCACTGGTTAAACTCCAAAATGTGGTTTTCCTGAAAGTTAATGTTTGACACCAGACCACTTTGTGACTAATGAAGAAGAAAAAAGTCTAGATGTGGATTCCAAGATGTGCAGTCAACACAACAAGAATGTGCAGTGAAATGCCTGAAAAGCCTCTTCTTGATATTTACAGTGCAAGTACAATGAGTCCAGGGATGATGGATATGAAAAAATAGTATTCGTAATTATTCTGGCTAGAGTGAACTTGCCATTCATCACCTCAACATTCTTGAGAAAAAAAAAAAAAAAAGACATTTTTTTTAAAAAAGGCTATTTAATTTTTCACCTTGGAGCTTCACCAGTCATCCAACAAACTGAATTATTACTAAAATAACACAGAGCTAGGATACAGGGATATTAAGCAACAGGTCATAAGAAAGATGTTAAGGTTTGACCCCGTTCCTCTCCCTGCTGTTTAAGAGGCAAGCCTAGCATGCAACATTTGAAGTGCCTGAGGAGCTTTTCCTCTTGACAGAAAAATATCAACAAACTATGCAGCTCTGCTACACTTTGAGAAGGTGAAATGCAGCCTTCAAAGGTCGTGTAACAGAATGATACAAATACCATTCTTTTTAGTGAAAATGTGACAACAGAGAGAGAGAAACAGACTTTCCTTTATTAGCTTTCTTCTCACTCTACTCACCAGGCAGAAAGATCTCTTTCAATATGAAACTGACTCATCACGAATCACAACTATAAAATCTAGGTAATGCTAGGCTTCTAATAAAGCCTAATGCCGGACATATTTCCACAGATGCTCCGAAAGGAGTCCCTTTTTATTCCAATACTTGCCACCTAAGCATGTTTGCTTTCCTAAGAGAAAACACATTGTCTCTTCAGGAGATAAACATGAGTGCGTTGAGAAAGGCAGAACTCAGCCTGGCCCTTCACCTCCAAAGCACATACACAGCGTTGTACAGCAGGTCAGAGGGGAGATGACCTCTGATCAGGATCCTTGAACGTTGTGCCTGTGCAAATGGTACACACTTGCCTGCAGCTGCCACCTGGTACTGGCCTGCCCGACCTGGGTTTACTGATTTTAAGTTCACTGCCTCAAAACGCTGTATTCCCAAAAAGGTGTTTTTGATTTTTCTTGAAGGCCAGAGGATTATAGGTTTCTTTTCAGTCTAGAAAAAACCTCTGTGACATCTTACCTGCAGCTTGTGTCATGTCCAATTTATTTTACGAACAGCTGTGGAATTTGTTCCTCAGTTTCTACAGATCTATTAGAAAGTGCAAGTCACAGGGCTCAGAAATTAAGACCTAATACATCTTCCTACTAATGTAAGGCATGGGAAGCAACCAGCACCCAGCAGTCAAAACAAAAATAGAAGGGAAAAGAATGTATTGAGAAGGTACACCATCACTGTGGACAGCTGGGAAAGTCACAATTCTGCTCACTTAATTTATTTAACATTTGGAGAGTGTTTCCTTTTATAAACATGTTTAAATGCAGAGTGCATAACTGTAAGCAAATCCTATAACACCTCTACTTTCCTTTCAGGCATGCTATAATTCCATCTAATCAGGATAAACAATTCACTCTAATGAAACTTAAACATATTAGTGACAGTTGAACATGTTTTGCATTATATAGCTAGGAAAATTACATATCTCTCCCATATAGAAATTAACTTCTGTAACCCCATGAACAATAATTACAATCAACTAACATGAAAACAAAACACGACAAAATGCACCCTGCAATTTGTCTCCTCAACAAAATTACACTGTACAAAAGAGAAGGTATTCCATCACTTAACTCATCATTTGGTGCACCAAATGGCTAATGAAGTTCCTTCATTTACTGCAGATTGCTCCAAATTCCTAGACAGCTAAGATGCAACAGAGGCCACACACATAGCTTCTTTTAGATATTAACATGAATATAATCTAGCTGATCCCTGTACTATGATTTTTTGCCTTTTTATTTTCTGCAATGAAAAAGAAAAACTCAGAACAAGATACCTGTTACTCACACCTCAAATAGAATGGCATGGGTTTCAAATGTGAAGAACAATAAATTAATCCAACCACACCTTTGAACACATTATTAGGACCACTTAAAACAACAAGAAATACACCTAAACTTTAAAGAAGCAAAACTTAAAAGGGCACCATTGAATGAGTTAAGATTTCATTAATGTGTTTGCTTTCATCTTGACATACCAAAAAATGGAAGACCATCACTTGTCATCATATGTAAGTGTATCCATGACAGTAAACTAATTTAAATCACTAAAAGAGACATCATTTGAGCACTACAATGAAAAATAATGAAAACAGATGAAATTACAGTGGAAAATTCAGGGCTACATCCATAACAGATAAAACCTGGGGTCAAGAAACAAGAAAGTAATGTGATAGAATTTTTAACAATGAAATGTCAAGAAATGCCTTACTTCTGCGTTTCCTGCAAGTACAAGTAGTATTAATTCCATTCATTCCAATAAAAACACAGGAAAGTTATACCACGAAAAACACCTTAGGTCGTACTCATATCTATATTTAAAAGAGCTTTAGCCATGTTAAGAAATACATACAAGTAATATAAAAACAAATATATATTTCAAAATAAAGGATGTAATACTTAAGGAAATTGGAAATACAAAGCCATGAATTTTGCAGTGTCAAATCATACTGGACAGACTGAAGATAAAAATCATTTCTGCCTAAATGAAAAAGCAATTATCTCTACTTCTGTATTTCATCAAGATATTACAATTCCCCATTAAAAGAACAGGATGGTAACTATGTACACTTTATTTTCATTGTATGTATTCTCCCTGCTTCTCTCTACCCCTTGTTTCATAAAGTGACTCCTAAAAAGAGATGATAAAAGTGTATTTTATGACAAGGGAATTCAAAAGAAAGGGCTAAAGAAAATTTTTCACTTCAACATCATCCTGCTTTACATGACTTACAATTTTTGTAGGAAGAAAGGCATCTTCTAGTACACATGAGGAGCAATAGTTTGAAAATACTTCTTTTGATATTGAAAGGCTGGTAAGACACTGGCACAAGTTCCCCAGAGAAACTGTAGAGGCCCCAGCCTTGGAAGTCTTCAAGTTCAGGTTGGATGGGGCTCTGAGCAACCCGAGGTATCACACAATCATGTCACAGAATTGGCTGGGTTGTAAAGGACCTTAGAGATCGATCAGTTTGACACTGTCTTGTCTCCAAATGACATGACATCCTTGTTTCCAAATCTGATGTGCGAACCACTTGGTGGATAAGGAATTGGCTGAACAATTGCACTTAAAGAGCTGGGATCAACAGCTCGATATCCAAGTAGACCCCAGTGACTGGCGGCATTCCTCAGGGTTTGGTGTTGGGACCAGGGCTGTTTAACATCTTTGTTGGTGACATGGACACTGGGATTGAGCATTCCCTCAAAAAGTTTGCTGCTGACAGCAACTTGAGTGATGTAAACACACTGCAGAGAAGGGATTCACAGGCTTGAGAGCCAGGCTGTGTGAACATCATGAAGTTCAAGAAGGCCAAATGCAGGGTCCTGCACATAGGCTGGGACAATTCCAAGCACAAATACAGGCTGGGTGGAGAGTAGTGATAGGACAAGGGATAATGACTTTAAACTGAAAGAGGGTGGATTTCAATTAGATGCCAGGAAGAAATTATTTTCTGTGAGGATGGTGAAGCACTAACACAGGCTGCCTAGACAAGTTGTGGATGTCCCATCCCTGGAAGTGTTCAAGGCCAGGTTGGACAGGGCCCCAAGCAGCCTGATTTAGTGGAAGATGTCCCTGCCCATGGCAGGTGATCTTTAAAGTCCGTTCCCACATAAACCATTCTATGATTCTATGTTTTGGTGATTGTTAGCTTTAGTGTATTGTGGTACACTGACAAGTTAAAAGAAATTAATGCATTCAAAAGTTTAGACTCAATTTTAAGAATCTGGTGTTATCAAGACTTAAGTCTGCATCATAAAGAAGATGCTCAGGGTAACTCAGGGTACCAATAAGAATTTCAATCATATTCAACAACTTCTTAAACACCTACCTGCTTTGAAATCCATGTGTGAGTTAACATTTTGTCTTAGAGGATGATGAAGCTGAATCACTTACATGATCATTATTTGTACACTTGGGCCTGGAGTCTATCTAAAATTAAAAGTATTAATTGCTCTTGTTCTCCCTGATGTCTTTATCCTAGCCAAAAAATCT
Organism: Phylloscopus whistleri; assembly: GCA_017589585.1. NCBI lineage: Eukaryota > Metazoa > Chordata > Aves > Passeriformes > Phylloscopidae > Phylloscopus > Phylloscopus whistleri. The sequence goes on along the minus strand of JADMLD010000683.1, from coordinate 3,341,176 downwards.
CAGACATTCTCATAAGGGGAAAGAGGTGGAGAAGTGCAGAAATAATAATAGCAGAAGTAGCTTCTGATCAGAATGAAATCATAAACCCTTCAGCCAAAATCAGCAACACCATGCAAGCTTGATATCCCCCAGTTATCACACCACTTGGAGGGTGCAAGGGTATCTCTGTGAGAAGCTGAAGAAGCAGCACAAATTCATTCATTTTCAGTTTTAAAATTCAAATTGAGCTGCCTGCAGAGAAGCTGATAAGCTCTCTAGTAGAGTATAAAGTGTACACAGACCTTAAGATCTAGCACAGGTGGATTATGTGTAATGAAGTAAAAGGAATAAATATCATCTAGGGTGAACAAATCCATCACAACTGTTATCCATGCAAGCAAAACAAAGCACAAAATGCAGCTAGAGTTATGAATATAAATATCTAGAAGGGTATATAAACATTACATTTACAAAAATGTGCCTTAGAGTTCCCAGTAAAGTGAACTTCCATGGTACACATTATATTTTTAGGTGAACATAAAGCAGAAGGTAGGGAGCTTTCTCCTTCAACTGTTTGGTTAATAAAAAGTGATCAAAAGCACAGAGGAAATTTTTAAAAGGAGTTTCCTTTAAGCTAACGAAAAGACTTCATCCCACTCTTGCTTGAATAAATGCTTATTTATTGCAACTCACATACACATTCAAGGTTGTTATGCACCATCTGTCAAGTAACATCTCCACCTCTGATGGGGCCACAGCTGTGAAGCAGGTGATAGTGTTACCCAAGTTCCTGGGTGCTTTCTTCTGTTTGGTTTGGGCCAGTTTCCTTTGACCCTTATTCCTTATCTACAACCTCTCCTGATAACAATGCCTCAAAAACCCTCCCCAAAACAGCAAAACAAAACAAAAAATCCCCAAACACAAAAACAACTAAATGAAACCATTAATGTAAAGTGGCTAAGACAATAATGCCCCATGTTTCCTTGAGCTTTTTGCTTATGCCAGTCTCTTGTTTTTATCTTTTCTTCTAACTTATTTACAGCAAGGACTGATTTTTGTTTTTCCTTTAAACATGTACTGGATCTATCAGAGAAGAGCCCTATGCTATTTCACGGGAAACTTTCTGCAGCACAGAGGAGATAATATTTAAATTTCCTAACATTGGAAGCAAATGGGTAAAAAGAATAAAAACTGTGTATAACAACTTGGAATAAACATTAGTGAATGTTGTTCACCGTGGTAATTCACAGTATGTTAGCAAATATTCTAAAACATTTTGATATGCAAACCATTTTGAAAATAGGAATACATTTCAGGAAAAAATTATATGGTAAGTGAGCCAGAGAGCGAATTAGTATTGGCTGTAATTCTGTTCCATTTAATTTGTAAGTTTGGGCTCACTATATATGGGCAAACTCTCAGAAAGCTAGTGCTTCTTTACTGCTCCATTTGCAAATGTGTACTGGGGCAGTGACAAGTTGTAGAATTGATACTTCAATATTCTTTCTTGAGCAGTGAAACTAGTTTCATGTCTTGTTTGCCAACACTACATACAATGCGCAATTGCTTTAAATATGAACATTTTTCCAATAGAAATGAACAGCCTAAAAAACATACACCAGAGGGGCACAATGGAAACGTTCTCCTTGGTTGTAATTAGCAAAATATTTACTTTAGGTCAGTACCACTGTTAAATTTTGAGACATAACTTCTACATTCCTTCCCTCTAAACCAAATTTCAGCTCTTGCAAACACACCAGGAGGTCAATGACAGTCTGAAAACTGTCAGCTCTGAAGTAATTCTGTTTTAGCATATATTCACAATATTCTTTGCACTCATCAACTTCCCCACTTCAAATTACATATAATTTAGTGGAAAGGTATTGATGGTATTTAAAAATACCTGTTCTAACATTAAAATCACTACATCAAGAACAGCCAATCACAAGATTCAATGATCAAATAATAAATATGAAAAAAAAATAATAGGAGCAATAAATGCCAAGATAATATTGGTACTGGAAAGCAAAATGTTAGTGAGTATGATAAAAAGACACTTTCAGAATTTGAAGTTGTAGATGGAAGATTAAGATTGTGAAATTTCTTTCAGGGTTTCAGGTTATCCAATTAGTTTTCAAAGAATTGATGAGAGCTCATTTTTATTTGAAAGCTCAGACAACATCCATGCCACAGTTAACCACATGATGCTGCTTGGCTACATCATGTTTTTATGTCAGCAGCACAAGTACATATGTAGGACCAGAGATGAGGCAACACTGAGCTCAGAGCAGGCAGGGACTCTCTGAGCTTGTTCAGGTACCTAGGTAGTTTTTTTGCAGTCCTACCAGTAACTTAAGATGGCAAGTTTAAAACTTGCCCAGGTTTATTTATTTCAGCAAGATTTGACTCTATGACTTGCACGTCTTCCAGGCAGATAGAACCTGAATAGGAAGTCAGAAATAAATCCCTGAATTCCACTTAAGTATGCATTTCACTTAATCATGCTTTAGAAAAACATTCATTTTAGCATGTTATAGTTACCTTTACTATGCAGGTAAAGAACTTCTCTCTACTTAACAGTCAATACTTCTAAGAGAGCCTGAAGGTTTGGGAATGCTTAAGTTGCCCTGAAATATGTTGTGGTCAATAGGGGCACGAACTGTGCTTTGGATTCAGGCTTACCCTTTTTCTTCTCTCCCAGTGAGTTCAGTGCTCTAATTTATTCTTTTTTTTTTTTACAAAATTTTGGCTTAACTAACAAGTTTAGTCATGGTGAATACAGCTCTGCAGCTCACTCAGCAAGTACATCCATCCCCTTTGGCAAAGCAGATGACTTGCAGGTGCCTGTACTCTGCAGAGGGGCACTGGGGTTGCACTGACAACCCGGCAGCATTTCTCTCTGATTTCTGAGAACAATGACCCGTCACGGCCCTTCCTCGCAGGACAGCTCTGGACTCCCACCTCCACATACCACATAGGGGTCAGGATAGCCCAAATACTACTGGAAGCCAAAAGCTCTGCTTTGCACTGGCTGCCTGTATGTGACAGCTCCTTCTCCCTAAAGTAACCTCAGTCTCAGCTTCTGATTTCCTTTAAGAAGCCAAGTCATAAGATACTGATAAAATAACTCAAAACGTAAACCTGAGACTCAAGTGACACAAAACTGTCAGAGTCACCAGCCCTGGTGTGATAGTGAGGCAAAACAGGTATTTCAGAGACCAAGGAGATGGGACATCTCTGTTGGTCTACAGGAATAGACCATGGAAACTTTGGCCAAAGCTGAGTTGTGTGGTGGTCTGAGCTGCCATGCATAACTAGCTGAGGTTACTTATGCACAGCCATACAGAAAACTGTAATTTACAATCTAGGAAGGAAAAAGAAAGAATGCTAAACATCACAAGACGATTGAGTTTCTCCCCAAATGTTATAAACTTAACAAAATAGGAGGACATAGGCATCTGCTGTGGAAAGGCTCTATTTTGTAAGGGATAATGAGAGGAAAAAAGGAGAGCCTGCCCATCTCAAATCCTTTGCAGTTGCGGTAATCATAATGAAAACATCAACACTTCCGAGCAAAGACTATGCCTAATTCCTCCCTGTGGACCTATTGGCAACCACAAAGTCCAAAGCATGACCATAAACTGTATTCAAAAACAGCAAAGTGCAGGAGGGAAGATGCGCTCAAATTATGGATCTCTGATTAAGACAGTCAAAATTCTCAGCAGTAAACCAACAAAATAGGTTAAATAATCTAAATATTCATTAAGTTCCATATTTCTTTCCGTCTTATTCTTTCTGCTCTTTAAGCAAACAAATAGGGAAAGTCAATATAAAACACATTAAAATCCTTTGCATAATGTATTTTTCTGTGCCCAGTGGTATCTGAATTCACTCAAATGCCATATTCAGTAACTGTAAATATTAAAAAGGTACAATTCTATCCTTTATGGATCATCCAACCCCTTAACAAAAAAAAAAAAATCCTGTTTTTGAACTCTACTGGACCAGAAACTACCAAGTCTGATGAACCTTAAGCCTGATCTATAGGACTGTTAAACTATAACGTGTAACCCAGGTCAGGCACAGCTCCAGCACAGGAAGCTCAGCCTTCCCTTGGGTCTCATTTCCTCCCCTCTTGCCACAACAGAAGCAGCTTGCTCATTCTCCTGACTCTCACTTCACAGAATCATTAGCCTATTAACCAGCTGGATCTGAGAAATAGGCTCCAAAACTATGAAAAAGCCAAGGGCACACTGAAGAGGGAGGCATGATTCACCTTGTCCCTGGCAGTAGCCCTGCAACAAAGCTTTTCCAAATATCCAGTGGAAAGGACAAAGGGGCACTGTGGAATGGATTCTGGACAGGGCTGAACAGACCAGAGGGAAGTTTCCCTCCCAACCCCACACAGTACAATCCCCACAAAGTCTGACACTGATGTCTCAAATTTATCTGGGCTACTTCAACCAACTAGGAAATAACAGCTCGAAAGATATTTTAAAGCACCAATGAGCCATACAATTTGGGGCAGAGGGGAAAGAGGGAAACATGCCCTAATGTTCACTTCTGACAAGCCAGGCATAATATTGTATTTCTCATCTTTTGTACTTTCAAAACTTTATTTTATCCCTTAGAGGGTTTAAAGACAATATTGAAATACCATGAAAATGTAATGAAATGAATACCATGAAAATATTGGCAAGCTCAGAAGACGCACCTCCCCCCCCATGTCTTTTTCCATGACAACCTCAGTAGAGGTGTTCTGTCCTCTGTTAGTAGTAGCACAGGAGGAAATGCAAGGGAAAATTTCTGTGGGCTGCTCCTGACCCTCTGAGGCAGACTGTCTTGTCTCTCAAATACAGCACACTGTCATAAGGAAGTAATGATTGTTAGGATGCCTTAAGAAAGTAGCATCACAAAATACAGGTCTCGTGTAAGATGATACCAGTTAGTCGCCGTTCTGAATAACCTCAGTCATAATTTCCCGTGGAAAGTAGAACTGTGAATAAACCTGTCAGTTTGGCAAGTAGGGGTGGCCAAGAAACAGAACAAAAAGCTAATCCTGAAGCATGAAAAACAGATTAGGAGCCAACTACTAGTATCTATCCTTGCTTCTTTTCTCTTGTTAAGCATATTTTCTTCTTTTTTATCCAGGTTGTCATTCAGACAACCCTGACAGGATCGTAAAAGGAGGTTTACCCTTTCAGATTCCATTCCTCTGTCCATAAAAATCTCCCTTCACCATGTCTAGAAACATCTTCAGCTTCTTTGGTTTTAACCTTGGATGCGAACACAGTTCAGCTGAATTGCTGTAATTCTGCTGGGACTTAAATGAATAACTACAGACATTTTTATTTTCAGGGCTAGGATGTAATGATAATGCCACCTGAATTTTTAGAATTAATCAGAGCCAATGCTAGAGAAATTTTGACAAACATGAAAAATATATTTCAAAAGCAGTTCAGACACTTAGGGCTTTGGAGTCACTAAGGGTTTTTTTCAGCTATCCAACAGCTTTTGTATTAAATCCTGTACTTTTTTTTTAATATGACAAAGACCACATCAAAGTTGCCCGCACTGTGGAAAACAGGATCAGTTAGCGACAGCTGCGTTATTCAGTAACAAACAACACAAAAGAGATGTCATATCCCTGTAGTCCCTATCACATTCTAACAGAGCCTTTGCAGTGACTTTTTTGCAATACTCTTCAGAAGGTTGTCAAAAACACCACCCACTCAAGCTAACTGTTCATAATTAAGAAACATGAAGTAAAATAGCTTGCTGAATATATCAGCTACCCTAGTTCCTCTAATATTAGCAAACATTCAAACCACACTCAAGCCTCGCTGTTAGTAGCCTTAGAAGTAGCCCATGACAGCCAAATAAATGGCTTTTAAACAAGATGTTTAAATCCCATTCAAAATCCTGCTAAATGCATTATAACTATTGACATAGTAAGAGGGGTTTATGGGAATGGATTTCTTTTTGGTTTTAGTAAGGGTTTTTTGGTAGGATTTTTTTTGGCATTCTCTATTTTTTTTTTTTTAATTAAAAAAGATACGATTTATGTATTTTGCTTTAATGCCTCCTCCAAAGGTTCAACGGAAAGGTGTTACACATTTTTGTACCTCTAAAAGTTTGACTGCTCAATCAGAGGTGGAGACAGAAGAAAGGAATTACAGGGCAATCATCCTTAATAAAGTTACAGATGGAAAGATAACAGAAGCCTTTTAGAAAATGAACAGTCACAGAAAGATTTGTAATTCAATTTGTTCAGGGATTTTAAGGGTTTGAAATAGCTGACAACCTGACAGGAGGATCTACTACTAGGACAAGATTTAAAAGCAAAAAACAACTTTCTAATTTTTACAAGGAGAAACTGAAGAGAGTGAAAGCAGCTCCTACTCACATTCCAACAAAATCCAAAGACTTAATAAGGATGAAAAACACATTATAATTTTGAAAGACCATTTGTTTCCAGGATCAGATTGCGTGTGCTGCAAATCACACAACAGGATATAATTAAGCAATAACACATGCCAGGCATAAGCTTCTGAGCAGTCAGAAAACACTATAGATTTCAGACAAAAAAAAAAAAAAAAAACACCACAAAAAAACAAACCAAAGCAAAAAACCCCCACAGTTTGCTTGTTACTTATCACAGTTTGTACAGCTTTCCTACTGCTGCACTTGGCACACACAATATATATATTCACTCTGGCGTACAGACGCGTGAAACTGTGTCCGATCATATCTCAAAAATCCTTAATTACTTCTTATTTATAAATCAAGGCCACTTCTGAAGACAATACAAAAGGCAGAATCTTCTCTGTTGAGATCCCTGTAATCCTTTTATTAAGTGTTATGGGTGATAAGAGTTAGCCTTAGCATGTACTGGCACATTTTTATGGTTGAGAACTCCTCTGTCCTAGCTTGTAATCATTTTGTGATTCTACTAACAGCAGATGGCCAGCTGACCATGCCACACACAGGGAAAAACACCACTGTTTTCTCCATAGGTCTAACTTTAAGGATGAAAACAACAGTAAGACCTTTCCTTCTTAAAGTGTGCTCAGTGTTATGCCTTGGAGTTTCATTCATTACAAGTGAGCAGCAGTTGTTCATTATAACTCAACCAATTTATATTCAGCTGTAAAGTTATTACTCTGTGTGTTGCAATTTAGATTTAAGCTTTTATAGCACTGGCATCTTCCTTAAGAAAAGTAACATCTAAGCAAATCCAGATCAAGCAGCAGCAACAGTGCAACAAGAGTTGAAAATGTGCTTGTAAGTAAAATCACATTGCTCTCAGAATAAGGACCTCTGAATAAAACAAGAAAAGAAAATAGTTTTGCATACAGTTTCACTGAGCATTTTGGTAAATAATTGCTCTGCAGGGATGTACTAACAGTTTATTGTGCAGCTCAACCCTGAAGTCTTCAGTTACCTGAAAAAGGCACCAGGAGATACCCACCAGGCGATGGAATCCTTAAAACATCCCAGCCATCATGACAAGAACAAACCATAGGTGAAAAACTGATTCTTTATTTGCTCGTGAGAAAGATCTAACTGTTGACTTACAGCCCTCCACCTGACTTTGCCTATTCTACAGCAGAAATACAGGTCTAACACAAATCAGTTTCATAAAACTTCCCTTGCTTTACAAGAAACCAACTGAATATGTGGGTCCCCTTCCCCCTCAGAGGAGGGATGAGCCCTGAAAGCCTCAAGCCAATTCCACTTGGACAAGCACACAAGGCCCTGAGTAACTGACATGTGCTTGATCCTGGCTTATGCTTAGGCCAAGTTGCTGTCTTCCTGCTGTAAGTCAGGATTTCAGGAGCAACTACCCATGGAGGGGATGCCTATCAGACCATTCAAATAATTATCTACATCTCAGGAATCTGTTGGAAGCGGATAAGCTGAAAACTTCAGAAAGATCAGTTAAGGGAACAGCATATGCCTATTTAGAAATTACAAAGCCACTTCAAAAAATTATGGCTGGAAGCCTGAAACTCACCACAAGCTTTCCCTTTGCTCAGCTCAAAATCAGCAGCCTTCCAAATATGATACATAGTCAGTATACTGTGCTATTTATTAATAAACATCTTAGTTACACAAGGGAACCTGTCTTTCCACAGTTCCACAAGAAAGACACAACCTTGCCCTGCCCCCCCCAAATATATGGGTTACAGTAATTGCTCTGGTGCAAACAATATGGGGTGCTAGCTATAAAACAATTTTAACAGTGGAATTCTGGTCTTAACTGATGTGAAGAATGCTGCTTGCTGCTGCTACATCAAATATGTTGTTCACATGTATAAAAAATACGCAATGTGTCAAATATCCACGGCAGGACTAAGAAAAGAAAGTGTATTCTATATTTGGCTGATACATATTTTGCAGCAAGTGAATTTAATTTCCTTCCTTCCCTCCCTCCCACTCCTCCCCCTGCCCCATGCAATTAATCTAGTCCCTAACCTTTGAGTGTTCTTATTCCCCTTCAAATGAGGAAAAATTTTCATACGCACATCTTTTGGTCAAAAGCATCAAACCTATGAGGACTTTTTTTACAAAGAGGAAATGCAAAGGACTCCAGATTGCCCTGTCCAGGCAGGCATGGCTGTAATCCCCAAAGTACCCATTGTAGATTGTGATCTATGGATGAAAGATAACATCCACTTGCCAAGTTCTATTATAAGTCTGTGTTTTTATGTTGGAAACTTGCTCGAAGCTCAATTTCTGCTACATTTAGCCTTTATGTATCTTCACTGAATAAGGAAAGAGGCAGGAAATACATACTTGAGATTTCTTAAAAAAAAGCAGTAGATTTCTACACTGTATCATCTCTGACCTTGCAAGTTCCCTACATCTATCTTATTCCTCAGGGCAGACATTTAGTGTAGAGCTCAGAAACCCATTACATTCAGTTTTGGAAAAAAAAAGCAACATCATAGTCAAAAGAGCACTTTTTTTAAGACTTAGTAACAATGGTTTACAGAAGAGTTATGTTCCAGTCCTACTCACTTTTAGAACTGAAAAATAAAATAAAGGAAAAAAATTCAGAAAAGAAAAACAAACAAACAAACACAACAACAGCAACAACAACAAAAATACCTAAGGAAATAAAGGAGAAAAATAAAAAATAAAATGGAAGGAGAAAAAATTATCTGAGGGAGCCATACAGCATTCTGTAGGGCAATCCTGCCCTCTTACTCAAGAAAAGGATAAGTCATTGTCACAAAATTCTCCTTCAAATACTGGTTGTGCCTCCACCCATGTGTCATTCAGATTAACTTTTCAGGACAGAAGGTAGTTTTCCATTATCTCTCTTTATTTACACAGAGCATCTCTTGTGGGCAGAGCAAATTAGATTCTCTTCTCTTATGACCTTTTATTCACAGCAATTCCCCGTCTGGATAGCAAGCAGGATACACAATGACAAAAAGAACAGGGAGGGAAAGAGACCTCACAAACCGCACAAGAGAGGCATTGGCTAGGAATGAAACTGCTTACTGAATGTGATGCCTTGAGAGGCTACCTAGAACAGAGGCTGGACAGAGTTAAAGGAATAAAGTAGATATTCATTAAAAAGGCCTTCAAACGATTCACCTTGGGCAGTACAAGAGCCTGGCCGAGGCTACACCCAAGATGGATGATGGATCACACGTTTTCAGACTTTTGTAAGTTTGGGCCCATTTGCATATTGGGGTTAATTTTCCAATTACAGCTTCAGGTTATGAAGTCCCATCCTCCCAGTTTGCTCTCCTCAATTTGCTGTTGTTGGGCCTGAAGTCCTTGGTTTGGGGCTGGAAAAGGATTGTTTTGTCTAACTAATCTGTGAAGAGAACAGTTTCTTGCTAACACTTTATATGAAGTTCAGAGTATTAGTTCATGCTAATGCAGTACAGAATCTGGAAAATATGAAAGCTAAAACTTAAGGCAGTCAGTTTGGGAGCAGGTGCTGGCTCAGGATTATCTGCATCCAAAAAAATCATCACCCAGATATCTTCTACACAATACTAATATCCCAGTGAAGGTAGCTGCTAAGGATCTATTTATCTCTTTAGAAGTTAGTTCCAACATACATCTCGTGAGGCTATCACCCCCAAGAGCAGCTTCCCACAACATACCAATTATTCCAGAAATTCCTGACTGTGGACATGGCCAGAAGAAATGATCAGCAACTATTTGAGAGCCTGCCTGTCTGTATTTCTCCAGAGTTTAATAATTTGGTTTTTTTTCTAGCACTGACCATCAGAGCTTTATGCTCCACAAGTTTTGGTCCACCCACAGTATCCTATTTTATTTGACACATTTGCTGTTTTGTTTGGAGTTAATTGCAAGTCTTGTAATAGTTTACCCGTTGTAAATTGTCCATGGTCTGGGGTTTCTATTCAAAGCCCTTTTTTCTCCTGTGACATTCTTTTCCATTGGGGAAAAAAAACCAAACAAGGAAAAACCAAAAAAGCAAAGTAGTAGACAGTCAAGTTCAGCCAAATTTACCTTGTTTTTACCTTTCTCCTGAGCTTTCCTTTGGAGATGCAACACTTTTGATGTGAGTTCTGTGTACTTCATAATTCTGAAACACATATTTCCTCCATAATTCTCTGGCTTTTTTACAACTATTTTCTCCTGCAATCGTCTACTGCAGTAAAGCCCTGGAAATGTCTCCATTTCCATTAGCTTTCAGCTGCGTTGGACTTCTAAGATTTGAATTCTTCTATTCCTAACACTGAATTAGTTTATTCATATTTCCCATTCTATTCAAACAATGGGTGAGAAATAGGCATAATTTAATGCTGAAGTTTAACTCAAGCCCTGTCTAACACATGACATTTTATAACATGACTAGTTCTAGTAGTTATCTTAAAAGCCAAATATCATTACAAGCCATTAATGTTTCTGCTGACTCAAATGCTGAATAGCAGTCAAATGCACTAGCAAAGTAGTTAATCATATATTAAAAGTCACAAAGGGATTCAGAATTAATGCTGAAATTTGTCTATTGGCTCATGTGAAGAATATAATTAAAAATAGTTAGAACTGGTATTATACAGAGCACTAAAAATTACATGTAGACTCTAAATGCAATGAACTTTTTAAGAATTAGAAATAGTCATCCTAAACCTAAACTTCTGACAGTCTTTTTGCCCCCCTTCTTCATCAAGGATGTTTTGGGGTTTGTTTTTTGTTGTTTCTTTTTCACCATTTCTCCCTTCTGAATCAGTCAACAAATGCATAAAACAAGAATTTCTGGAATAACCTTCATTTCCATAACAATAGATAGAAAGATCAAACACAAGATTTTCAATTACCAGCTAAATTTATACAGTAGAAGAGACCATAGTACTCAAAAAATCCCAAACCAAACAAAACCACAAAAAATAATTTAAAAATAATCCACAAGCCCCCTTACTCAGATTCTGCATTGTGGAAAAACAGGATAAAAACACAAAGACTATGATGATCTAATCAACTTCTGATTTTCCTTTTCTGTGTGCATGAGCAGTAGGTCTTATGATAAAAGCTTTCTTTTGAAGGCTGACAATTGGTGTGATATATTTTAGAAAGTCCTGGTTTATAAAGAAATGCAAGCAAAAACTATTTTTCACAGTTCTCACTCACCCTACTTCTCCATGTATGCCTACTAGATAATTATGTGTTTTATGATTATAGCAGGAAGCAATTTAAAACACTACTATACTTGAATTTTTAATTAAAATTATATATTGTCCTCATTGCTTACTGGGTTGTATCATAATTATTTAGCTTAGTACCAACCATTAAAAAAGTAGATCTATTACTTACTGAATGACATGAGACAGATGGTTTGTTTGTTAAATACTGTTTCTAACTTCTTCCTTTTTTGTTTGTTTTTGTGCTCACTGTCGTATTGTTCTTAAACACCAAAGTGTTTGTCTAAGCACCAAACAATACAGACTGATGAGTCTGGCATTATAATTCTTATTAATGTATGTCTTCCTAGAGAACAAGCAGATTTCCCCCAAAGTTTCATAACTTCACATAACAAAAAGCTTTAAAAGTAACATACTAGAAAGTATTTTTTTAATAGGCCTTTAGAACCCATCAAGAAGTAATCAATAAGGAGATACATACTGCTTAAAACACAGGGGTTTTTGGTTTGTTTGTTTGGGTTTGGTTTGGTTTTTTTGTTGGTTTTTTTTTTTTTTTTATGCAGTGGGAATTTTTGAAGAAATCAATGACTAGGCAAAAGCATATTTGAGATTTATGGTCTCAAATTTCCTTTCTGATGACTACAACTCTGAAAATGGGCTTCAACTGTTCATGGCTCACATGACTTTTTATAGCATCTGTTAAAATAATAGCATTTAAAATATGTCTTTTTTTTTTTTTTTCTAACAGACAACAGCCCTTCACAACAATTTAAAGTTGTAAAACTTCAGATAAAATACTTCATCCTCAGAGGGTGTCAGATCAAGCTACCAATTCATTATCATGGAGAAAGTGATACTAGACCTACATGGAAGCACCAACTTTATACTACTAGTTAAAGAGTGGTTTGGTGGTCAGAAGCCACTGATGGAGCATCTCTCAAGCTGGCCACCCAACAATGTCTGGGACTGCAGGAAGGTTTACAAACATTGAACTATGAGGAAAATGAGTTGGCTGAGTAACACTCTAAATGCATAAGCTGAATGCCTCATTCTGTATGCACCTTTCTCCTGGGTACACGGTCTCTGGTACTGAAAAACTTTGAAACTACAGAACTCCCAAGATTTCCTATTCCTGCTACCCCAGGGCCTTTCTTTTCCCACCAGAAGCCTCAAAATTCAGTATCATGTAGGTATAAGCAGTGCCCTGGAGCACACAGCAACAGCAAAGGCAAACATCGCATGACTCCGCAGGCAAGCTCAAGAGTTCAAGGCCAATCTCACCTTCCTTCCCACAAAACAGGTGTTGAAGAGTTACCAAACAATTGGAAGAGCTGTTCTGCACTGGTAAGGTTTCCTGGGGACAATAAATCCCACAGAGATCATGGCAAAATTATCCAGGCACAAGCAAAATGTTGACTTTGAGGTGGAAGCCAACAGACTTGCATACATCAGATCTTTCTTGAAACACAATAGGTGATTTCTCAATTTCCTTTCAAAAAACCCCAAAAAGCTCTGCTTCATACAAATATCTGCATTTGATCTGTGTAGGGATTTTTATAGCAAGTGTCAAGTGACATCTTCAATCAGAAACATAGAGGACTGGGTCCTGAATGAGAGGAGAATGCTTCCCCCAGAGAAAAGTGCTCATTCTCCTCCTCTGTATTTTCAGGTCCCCTGAAAATTATCAGTGGCAGTAAAGTGTTCCCTGGCTGTGAAACACAAGGGAAGAAAACAAGATACTGAAATGTAAAATGAAACAGCTCTTTGTATGATCCCAAGGATTGCTTATATACAGGGCTGTAAGTTATTTTCAGTTCAAAACAAGAATGATAAAAAGAAGATAAAAGATGGGATGGAAAAATAGAAAAAGGAAAAATTAGATTAGTAAAACTGAAGCAAAACTTTTTCTCTGGATGTCTCAATATAGTTGTTGCCAGGTAGTTTTTATCCTTTTTACAAACCAGCTTAACTCCATTTGAAAACAAAACATTGTGTCAAAATCAAAGAAGAGGAGCCATTTCATTTTGAAACCACTGAAGTGAAATATTTAAGCTCCCAATATTTCTCCTCAGCAGAAACAACTGGATGAATTGCATCAAAACAAGCAAACAGCTTTGATCAATACCACACTGTGTCTTCCAGTTAATACACTATTTGCATAAACAATTTCATCGGGCATTACCACGAGTGCAATTGAGACCACAGAAATAAGTCAATCTGCCTACTGGGTAATTTGCTGTGGGATGCAAACTACGCCATTGCTTGCAGTCAAGGACAAGAGACGGAGTAGCCAAAGAGAAAATTACATTCCCACAGGTCCCCCCACACCTTCCCCCAACCAGTGATGCGGCACTGCCACACATGTCCGCTGAAACAACAGCATGGAGAGCATTTATGATGAAATATTTGGGATGCATCTACTTTTCCTTCCCAGAGAAGGATAGAGCTAGAGCCATCACATATGGGCAGGTGGTCCTGTTACTGAAGACTGCCCTCACTAGACATGAGGCTGGGAGCAGACTGGCAGCTAGGAAGGGTTGAGAAGGTGCAAAGTCACAATGCGTGGAAATGCCCGGAAGCATAACCCAGCCTGAAACTGCATCACTACGTTCCTGTCCCATGGTCAGTTTTGCATTCCTTTCCCTGGTGCAAGCATTAACCCCAAGAGAGCAGGTGAATCCAGACGAAGCCTGGTGAGGCAGCAGGGCTGCTCTTCAGCTGCATCACAGGGGATGAGTTTCTGCAGGCAGTCAGCCACACCTTAATGGAAACAAATGCTGTGATGCAACAATGTGACCACTTGCCCTGAGGAACAGCTCCATTTCAGATGGAGGGCAACTTCACTCCAAAGCAACAAAATGAGCTCTCCTTTCCCAGGGACAAACCAGAGGAGCCTGTGCACATGCCCCGGCATGGCAAGCAAGCGCTGTGATGCTCGGATACCCAAGTCCTGGAACAAAGTGAAATTGTTTTGAAGCATTTGGTTTCTGGCATAAAATTTCTGCAGAATAACAAATGGAGGTTGGACTTATAATTAACAATTTCAGGGGCCTTCTAGAATATGAATCAGAAGGAAGAAAATTTGAATATTGCATTAAGGAGAGTTCACATTCTAGTAACCCTATGTGGACTGTCAGTGTGCATTCTAGTAGCTCGTTATGATTTATCTTCATCAGCCATGGGCTGAAATTACCAGACTCCAATTACTTTGCTTCCCATGCTGAAGAGAAAAAAAAAAAAATTATGTCAGGCCTACCACAGGAGATGGTTTAAAATGCCTGAGGTAGAGAAAGTAATCTACTGTTCTCTGACATTTGCTGCCTGAAAGTCATTCACATTAACAACCATTCAAACTTGTTTAGTGCAAAGCAATTGCTTCTATTTTCCTCTTGTCAGTAACATTAGCTTCAATTCAAATTTAACTCTTCAAAAATTTCAAAATGTAAAATGAAATTCAGTGAGGCTTGTCAGGGACATGTAAGGGTCTTGACAGAACATACTGTCACTGAATTTGTCCTCCTTAATCTGTTAATTTTGAAATGTCTATTTTCGAGGGAAAAAAATCTGATGATCTACACTTCTTTTACTGTCACAGGGTAGGCAAGAGATTTATGATGATGTTTACCAGACTCACATTTTAATACCACTCCTAACATAACAAGGACTACAGAGGCAGAAAAATAGATGTGCTCAATTTAAACTAACAAATTAGGCGATTATTTATGAGAACAACTCGAGGTTTAGTTACATAGCAAAATACATTTAATAACTTAATATCCCATCACCATGAGTAGACTTGTATAACAGGCCATTAACTTCTAAAGACTTTGGGTTTATAAGGTTAATATCTTCAGTGAGAAGGGGAAGTAGGTTAGATGGTTAAACAACAGCAGCTGTCACAGACAGCTCAGATAGACACTGAGGACACTGGCTTTCATCAATATTCTTTCTTCATGTCACACCCACTCAAGCAATGCTTTTTTAGTTTCTCTTATAGTTAAATAAAATTAACAAAAAAACCCACAAGACATACACACAGCTTCACATTTTTGGTATAGTGCTTTTTAGAGTAAAATACTTTAAAGTTGTATTACTGATGTGTCTTCTGAACATAGTCATATTGGTTGGGGAGGTGGAGACTGCAAGATCAGAGGGGAAAATTAATTTTTATTTTATTTTCTATTTGTGAAATCAGGAAAAAAACCCCTGCAGGCAAGCTCATGCTGTCTGCGATAGATTCAACCACATTTCAAGCAAATTAGTACTGTTAAAGTTCTTTATGGTACAGCATAATTCAACCCAAGAAAAAGCCAAATAATTTCTTATATGCTAGAAAATGAAAGTAATAAAGTTCAGTATTACATAGCTGATTGTTTCTAAGCACTGTACCTTCACTATTTTTACTAGCAGTAAAATAATTACCAACAATAATTAACTTCGAGCAGTTTGGGGGCAGTAGCTTTTTTTGGTTTACAGACTAAATCAGATGGGTTGATATGAGCCTGATATCTACAACTTAGACATCAGATTAGACATTACACAAACATGGCATTTTGTTATTCAGTCAAATAATTTTCTGGGGTTTGCAGTGCATGTCAAGATGTCAGCTCCCTTGGGAAGACTGAGCAGTTACATGAAGGGAGGAGGCCTGGCATGACTCTAACACATCAAGACCCCAACACAGCAGTTAATTGTTCTGAAAGAGTTTGACCTACTGCCTTTTATTAACAGTAACATCACTATCTTTACTGAAGGATTCAGCATGAAGCTGGAAAGGTTCCAGTTTTAATATTTGTGCCACCTGGTCTATGTCACTCTCTCTAGACAGTTTCATCAGAGGCATCCTAAACTATTCAAATTTCATGGTCTAGGCAGGATATACTTTTGCAGGTATATGTCCAAGGAAAGGACAGAGAGATAATCAAAATCCTTGGTCCTGCCCTGAAAGTGTTAGCAGTGCAGCAGTTAGTTAATTAATGCTTGTCTGATGGCAATTCTCTCCCTCAAAATCTCCACCAGTACAATGAGCAGATCTTGTACTACAGTGAAAAAGTCAAGCAGTTCCAAGTAAATTGGCAACAAGGGGGACTCACAGTAATATGCATGGCTGGCTTTGTCTGTAGTAGGCAAAGGAGCCTTCTATAATCTTTTCTGCTCTCCCTGGCGGAGGGAAGGCAAGATGGTAGCATCCAGGATATCCGCAATGATAAGAAAACAAAGGATAATAATGCCTCAAGACATCTCTATGTAAAGCAAAGTTTGCAGTCAGCACATACCAACAAAATTAGGTAGAATTATTGGAAGGAAGCAAAGTAATGCAAAACCTGGTTTGGTTTTAAGGAATGAACTCCCCAGTACTTGGAACAGTATTCTGCTATAAAAATGTGTACAGGAATGCAATGGTATTTTCTGAAAATATTTCTGTTCTTAAAACATATAATTCTAATTATGTCCATACAATTGATATATCTTCAGATTTCTGGGAAGAAAAAATCATCACACTGAAGGCCTCTAGAATGATTTTATTTTCTTGTTCTTCTGAGTTAGTCTTTCTCAAGCACTCATGTGACAAATCCCACATTACTTCTTGCATTACAAAACTCAGGGAGCATTTTATGTGACATAGATCACTCTGCTGTCACAAAGATTTGCAAGAACTCTAGCTCTTTGGGATTGGAAATGGAGAAAATGAAAAGAAAATGTTGTTGAATAAAAAGCTCAGAATATTAGAGTATTTAAACAGATATCAGATATATTGGTAAATAATATCATGCAGTGTTTTATTGCTGATTTTCAACTCATTCTAGGGCATCAAATATTATTATTACTTCTTATGCAATGGTAACACCTTGCAATTTATTTTTATGATTCTGGATAACATTTTTTTTTCATTTTTGACAAAAAAGGAGTATAAATCAAAAATGCTATTTAATTTTTGCCATTTTCACTTTTCAGTAGAATGAGCAAACTTAGTCTTTCAATAAGTAGATTTCTTTCATAGGAAATGATTGTTTTCATTTATTAGCTATATCACTTTTATAGTAATTCAATCTGTCCTCTTTCAATCAATCTGCATTGTTAGTTTCTTGAGATATCTGAACCTTAATGTTATTCTATACTCTAGTTTCAGTTATTTTCTGTGGGAATTGCACCGTAGCTATAGGAAATTTAGAAAAAACAAACTACCTATCTTTATGATTTTCTTTCCGCTCAGCTATTAAGAGAGGCAAAAATTGCTTTTTGGAACTTACCAACTTGACACAAAGATTTTAAAATTTTAGGTAGCAGAGACAATGTTTTTTCAGAAACAAACTTCTTCATAGTGTTTATATGGATACAACACAGAAGTAAAAGTCATACCATTATAGAGTATCTTCTTTCTAACAGAAAACATAGGATAATACCATTCTATAATAATCCTGGTGGTTCAGGCTCTGTGTTTTGAGAATTTACACAATTTCCTGACCTCAGGTTTCCATGCTGAAAGCTGAACTGCTGAACATTTTTGTATACTAAGTAATAAACTCGAAGCATCAGCTGAACATTCTACCTAAAGAATGCAATATTCTCCAAATACTGAGTTTTCTAGCTAGTCCAATTAAAATGACAATGTGTTTAAATTTTATTTATAAATACCAGTGGGTCATACCTGATGGCATTTTTATGCAGTGAGCTTATCCCAATTAGCTAGAGCTTTGGTTACACCAAAAATTCTGTGACCACTGCAGAGCATGAAGTGTTTAACAGGTTTATGTCAGATTTTAAGCAGAGTCTGTGGTTCCATTCTATTAATGCCTAAAGCAAAGGATAAAAATTCTAAAAAATCCTGCCAAAAGCTCAGAAACTTGTGACTCGGGAAGCCCCTTCTCTTTAGTTTCAACAAGTGCTGAACACATCCTTTAAAAATCAGGCACAACCTAACAATATTCCATATTAAACTGAAACAGTAAATCACTGTTCATTGTCTTATTTTGGATATGTAATTTCCTTGTTTCTTTTGCATCATTCAAGAGTTCATGAATAAGAAATGAAAGGGTTGACTTCCCATCTTCTTCCAATAGCCTTTTTTCTGCCTTGTCATCAGAGAGCAAAAACCATATAAAACCCAAAAATCCAAAACTGTGGTATTGCAAAGGCAGTTGGGATTGGTGTTACAGCGAGTGACTACAAGGAGAATAAAAGCAGACACTGATGATTACAGGACAGAACTACAGCTTTCCTTTGATTCACAGTAGCTCACATCCATAGACATATTTAAATTTCCAGGTCCAGTATCTGATGCTTAACCAGAAATTGAAATCCTGGTACAAGAGAAAGGTGGTGAATACCCAGGAGTTGAAGAGTGGATGAGAAAAACAAGTGAAGTGGTAAAGCGCATCCAATTCATTGCCATCAGACTAGGGAATATGTTTGAAAGGAAGAAAATTAGGAAAGTCCCCTTGCATCCTCTGCCATGTTTTATACATTCTAAAAAAATTAAAAATACAACTTCCCTCCAAAATCCAACAATCCATTAATCACAAAACACCTTAACTTATATCTTCCGAAAAAGAAAAAAAAAAAGGAGAAAAAAAAAGACAAAGGACTGGAAGCTGGAG
Source organism: Phylloscopus whistleri (assembly GCA_017589585.1). Classification (NCBI taxonomy): domain Eukaryota; kingdom Metazoa; phylum Chordata; class Aves; order Passeriformes; family Phylloscopidae; genus Phylloscopus; species Phylloscopus whistleri. The sequence goes on along the minus strand of JADMLD010000683.1, from coordinate 3,321,963 downwards.
AAAAGACTTTCCTAAAGACATACTTCTGTAACTTACTTCTAAAACTTGAAGCTAAACTTACAAAGTGAATAAAACTACTGTTAAAAGAAAAAGGACAGTTGAGGATGAGGAAAAGGCTGAGTGGCAACATAAATATTTCAGAGGAATATATGGTGAAACAAAGTACAGACGGTTTTATCTTGCATCCCTTCCTTTTGGAACAGCTGAAGTTGAGTAATGTTTCAAATGTAAAATATTCACAATATTGTAATTTAAATTACAGCAACAAGGAGAAAAAAATCTATACAGAATTACTTCTACTTAATAATAAAATATGTAAAGCTAATTTTTTTCTAGTGTCAATTATATTGGCATGCTTGGTAGCAAACATTTTAAAAATTAAATGAGCTTTTAAACTTAAACAGTAAGTGCAAGAGTGTAAGAAAATGCAGCCTTATGGGGTGTCATAAGAAATACCTTGAAGTTAGCACTTTACCTAATTATACAAATGTGTAATATGAAATCGATTTCTTGTGCACTGTATTAGTGCCTTGCTTATTGCAAAATACTTTTGTATTGCTTTTGTCAACATAAATTAGACTTACACAATTTTTTCTAACACTGTTAAATTAAATTATGTGCCTTGCAAGTATAATATTAAACCAATGAATTAAGCTTCTAAATTCCATTAAAACATTGTATTTCCTTTATATTCTATAATGGAACTTTAAAAATCAAAATAGTTTTTAAAAGATACCTTCAATAAACCACACCAAGAGCAACAGAGCTATCAATTTGAAATAAAAAAAAATATTAAAAGGGGAAATTTGCATCCCATCTATAAAACTTTAAAATTTGCAGCAACTCTTTATTCATTAAAAATCAAACAGCAGAGAGAATGTTACCAGCAATTAATTTTCGGCACGGCTTGCATTATCATTTCAAGGTCAGGTTTCATTGGCCATGCCTCAGTGGGAGCTTGGTTTTGAGATCACTAAACACTGCTCGCAAGGGAAACATCATTAAACATGTACTTGGAAAAGTACATGTTTGGAAATTACTTGCAATAGCAACAACTCAAAAACTCTGCTATCCTGCCTAGACCCTTTTACCCTCCGGAAATAGGTGTCTTTCAGTAAGCATTCATGAGCTGCCAGATATGCCTGTGATGGAATACTTGAGTCTTCCCTAAAAACAGTTTGACCTTCTGACCACAGATCCAATGACTGGTCCAGTTCTTATGACATCAGATGAAAACACAAAACCAATGACCAATACTTTCAGGAAGGATTAAAAGTAGAACACCTAAGAGGCAAATCATGTACCAAAGGGGCTGGAGGGAGAAGAAAGAGCAGACACTCTTGGGCCCTGCAGAGATCAACAGCAATCTTGACAAGATAAAATTACTATGCTGCATGCATCACACAAGGAAGTCCAGCCTCTTCAATATCAGTGGTTGGGATACTAATACATTCATGCTGCAAATATAAATTCCATCTTCAACTGGAAAAACAAATCTTTTTATATCTTGGATGTTTATAATTTTTTTCCAACCTTCAAACTGCATTTATTTATAATTTATATTTCTTTTTTATCCTTATTTTTTCTTTATCCCTAATTTAATTTCTTGACACAACTTTTAAGATCAAGTAGTGCTTTCTCTCACCATAAGCCATCCTCACAATGCAGGGAGTTCCAAATAGTAAGGTGAATTCAGGTTGCTGCTTACATCCAGGTAGCTGATATCATTTATGTACCCCTCTCACATGACTGATTGAGACAAAAAGACGACTATGATAACAATGTAGAAAAATGTACTGAAAATAAGTGGCTGCTTCTTTGCAAATGACTCCTGGCAGGAACATACAGTTTTGTCTATTTTTTCAAATTCAGAAAATAAAACAGAATGGATTTTTCACCCGCATATCTATTGTAATAAAATAGGAGAGAGAAAAATACTTTTAACCATCTGCCTGGGTATTGAAGACGTTCAAACAATTTACAGAAAAATGTTTCAGTATGTTGCAACCATTTTATTCTTTACAAAGCTATCAGAATATTTTTCTTGAAATTGATATATATTTCAACACATCTATGTGTTTAGGTTCATATACACAATTTTAAATCTTAAAACAAAGGTTTCTATATTTCTTTCAAATACTTTTTCAGAAAATACTGTCAGCAACACCTATGAGTGGTGATGGACATTCACTAGCAATTTCTGGAAGCAATCAGGGATTGCAAGATTTCAATTCAGTGCTGCAGTCCAAACTAGTTAGATCTTTTCCTGTCTTTGAACACAACAGAGAATATCAGTCTGCCTTTTTTCTCTCTCTCTTTTTTCATTTGTAAAGCAGCTGAGCAAAAAAGACTGATTTTGAAGCATGTATTTCACCATGATTCATTCAGGAACTGTTGATGTTGGTTCTTCCATCTATGCCATGAACAATTTCACTACAAAAGGTAAATGAGAAAACATATGATCTCTCATTGTCCCATGCTGTTTCCTGACCCCAGACTTCAAGGATGGGCCCCTTGCCTGCTCCTGCTGCTCAGTTCCAGCGGTGCATGCCAGACTCTGAACAGCAGAAGTGCAGCAGGGATTTGCAAGGGACAGGTTGGTTCTCATGTCCTGCAGTGCCTCCATCTCTTCCCCAGCTTTACAGTACATTAGACACCAACTGCTACATCAGTGTCTCACCATTTTCATCTCCTCTGGTCCCTTAAACCCACAGGAGGCTGCACACTATGTATTTTCCCCTGGAGGACATGAGAAGCTAGGAACTGCCTCTGCACATCAGCAGCCTCATGGAGGAGGAAACAGAATGCACCACCTTCCAGGCAACATGACCTGAACAGCATGGTCTAGAGGCAGCTGGGAGAGAGAACGTCAGTAGCTATTGTGCTGGCAAAGTTTATCAACTAGTTCATTCCTAAGAAAACCTAAGATAGCAGAGAGTATTTCAAGCCCTCTCTTGCTTTTCCCTACTTTTTATTTTAAAATAGGAAATGTTGTCCTCTTGCATAAGGACTTAAGCTGTTTCTCTGTAGGAGAGGATAGGGTGGAGGGGCTTTGGAAAGCAAATGCTGGCTTCACCACTTCTGGAATTTTCTCTGTCAGTGTGTAACTGTCAAGGGAGCAGCAGGATCCTTCAGGAAAACCAAAAGGCCTGAGGACCAGCAGCTAGAGAGGATGAAGTCAGTTAACCCTTGGCACACACACGGCATTACCAAAAATAGAAATCCAGAAGTTACAGAATGCTAGGAAGAAATGGATTTAGAGGTGCTCCATTAACACCACAACAACAGCAACAAAAATGTAGGGATCAGTGAAAAGGACACTGATGGTGCAAGGCCTAAGGATAAGAAGCTACAGGGAAACAAACTTGGTCATCTCTGTCTTTAGGTCCAAGATCTTAAATGGAGAGGGAAAGACAAACATCATTTTGTAGCCTTCTCAAATGTTGAAGGGCTACTTCTTCCAATGCAATTTAGCTCACAAGACAAAGGTGAAGCTTGCTACAGAGAAACCTGCTACACATGCAGGTTTAAGAAACATCAGAGTAATGCTCCAAAATGTGCAAACTCAAGCAATTTAAGAGTTTGCATCTTTTATGCATTTTAAGGGAAATAATTCTCTTTTAGATGTCAAAACACATTTTTTATTAATTTTCTTTTTCTCTAACTGCCAGAAGAAACTTTCAAGTGAAAGAACTTGAAGGGTCTTCATGTCTACAGTTGTTGTTTATAGCAAATTATATGCACAAAAGCTATATTGCAGTAAAAGAGCTAAATAAAGTATTTAAAAGTTAGGAAATACCACATTTGAGATATCAGTAACAACCTTCATTCAATTTCCTTATGCATATGCATTATATTATTATTGTCCTTGAAGTAAGATGGAAAAATCTATACATAAAAATACAATGTCAAATAATGTAGGTGGCACAGGCTTAAAAAAAAAAAATACAAATACATATTTTTTTTCCTGTACTTACAGCTTTTAAATAATCAAACTAGATCACAAAAGGCATATCTAAAAATACTCCTTACTGACAGTTATAGGCACAAGTAAGTGCTGCAGCAGTGGTGTCTTGCTGTGCTAGCCCTCACACACATTTTGTACATAAAAGCACATGGTCCACCAGGCATTCATCAGAGAACATCCTGAAAGGTTTGCCTGGCCTGCAAGCTACTCATGTTTGCCAAATATGAGTTTAATAATCTACTATATGATCCAGAATATGGTAGAGCAGTTTATCAGTATTTTGTACCAGTGCAGTCAGCTAAGGAAAAACTTTCATGACTGCTTTAAAATTAGAAAAACAGAAACAGAAGTATAATAAATAGATATTGAGTTACTAAAAAAGTAATTCTGAATATGCATAAGATATTGAGTATTTAAAATGTTCTTATATCTGACTCAGATCAAGTATTTTAAATTTTCAAATATTTCAAATATGGAATTAGTGGGTGGTCCACTACCCCACAGGTTAAGAAAAACCAGAAGATTCCAGGATGGTATTGAGAATGGAGGATGTTCTTTATTTTCCTCATTTTTATACATAATAACTTAATTTCTCTTTATAATAATTCTAACAGTTGCAACATGGTACTTATCCACTCAGAATCAAAACAAGTTTACTATAAAATATATTTCACCAATGTGCAGAATACCATAATGACAGTGGGTATTGTAATTGGCAGGCATGACCTGATTGATCCAAAAGATGTATCAGACTCAATTATCAGCTACCGCAAGTACAGGTTCCCACGGAGAAAAAAAGCAAACAAAAAGAAGCACAAAATCCTGCCATAAAATCCAGTGTGCACTGGATTTCCACACTGCTGCAAAGACAGCAGAAAAAGAATGATTGCCCCTCTCCAAGGTATTATGGGAATTAGTACACAGCTAACAGGGTACTCAGATCAGACTGGAAAGGGACTGCAAAAGAGGAACCAGTTTGAAGAACTGCTTGTGGTTTCACTGATTTCCTAACTGGCAATAACTTACAGGCTACAAGAAACAAAGCCTCTCTCTTCTAGCATATCCTCAGCACTTCTGCAGCCAGCATCAAAGGAAACTGGATAACTATTTCCCCATTTCAGTCAGTGTACAAAGCCCATTCACCATACATCAGCTGAGCTCCAGCAGAGAAACAACTTGACAAGACAAGCTGAAGCAATATGTGTCAAAGAGATTGAATTCCAGTTTCATATTAGTACAGAAGAAGACAGTGCATGATTATTGCTTGGAGCCTGTGGTTGTTTAGGGGATAATGGTAGTACCTTAACACTGAGAAGTAATGGAAATTGTCTGTCTTGTTCTCATTCTTTCTGAGACAGTCACTTGTGATATGTCTTGTTACACTGCCAGGTCATTTCTCTCTTCAGGGTCCTTAAATATCACCTGTCCAAGTTGACAATACATCTCTCCAATGATGGCATTATGCTTTGTCCCTTGCTAAATAGCTAGGCACTCTCTTTACCAAGGATGAAAAGTCACACTTTGCTTTCAGAAATTAAAATATTAGAAGCTGGACACTGTATTAGAGCTCTGCTTCCCAGTGCTGCCTCTCTGTGAGGATGCTCAGACCCCAATGTCAAGGCATCTTAATGTGCCCAGGCCCATGTCCTCCTTTATGTTCTTGTTTATCATAAAGAGGACTGCTCCTGATGTTGTTAAATTCAAAGAAATGGATTGAATTAATAAATTTTCAAACAACAAAATGTATCTACAACAACTTTCATATTTTTAAAATGCAATCATGTTCACCAAGAGGAACTTCTATTACAGAAGCTGCAGTGCTTCCAGTACCCCATTCTTTCACACCAGCAACTGTTCTGTGCAGAAAACAGCAAACCCTGCTCCAAAAACCAGACCTTTAGCACCAGAGACAAAAGAGTTTCTTCATGAGTTGTCAGTGCTATATTTAACCCCCACTACAAGTTCACATCAGATGGAGTAAGGCATAGCATAAAACGCAGAAAGAATGATGGTGAGAATAACAGGAGGATATTTAAAGGCAGATTTTGTGGAATTCAAGGCTGAAAAGACAGATTGCAAATACTACAAGGGGTTTTTTTGCAACTATTGTTCTTTTCTACAATTGCTGCATATTTGTTTCCTAGCCTGTGTTACGGTCTAGACAGGCAGAAAGAAGCCTGCCCATCATACCCGAGTGCTTTACGCAAAACTACCAGAACAGGATGGCTGCTCTTCAGAGGCGGATAAAACACACATTGGCACGGGTGTCTATGAATACTGTGAAGTGTCCAAGAGATTAGTTTTAGGACAACAAAATGCATAACAGGAGCATCTGATATTTTCTATTGTAAGTCTGTCCACAAGGCACTGAAAGCTTATGGCTTCCACAGAACCTGCACGCTGTGGGATGTAGCAGCCCAACTGAAGCCTCACCCATGGGAACACACAGCATATCTATTTTTAACACATGTTTAAACCACCTAGAGTCACTGCAGAAATTATTGTACAGACTTAGAATTCCCACCTTAGACTTGCAACTCCTTTCTTAAACACAGAGACAGTAAGCTGATTTGTGAAAGCAATATTGAAGAGTGATAGCACTTTTTTCCCCACTGTGGGACCAGATCAAATTAACACAGGAGAAGAACCCTACATTTGTGAACTGCTTTAATTTAATGCACATGGCAACTAGTAAATTCAAGACTAAATAATTCAAAGAAAGGCATAAACATCATGGTTTATTGATTACTACACAATCGTATTGTTGCATGTATTTTTTCTCATTGTATAAAGTATGTGTATATGCTCTGAATGTGCCCCTCAGTAAAGTGACAATGAAAAATGTCTACCGTTTTAACTTGTCATTCAAACACACATTCCCCACCTTTTCCAAGTACTGCTAGGCAAGATAAGCCACATCTAAAAAACTTTTTACTTATTTCTTTTCTGTAGAGGTTCTTATACTATATTCATCACCATATGAACTGCAAACCTACAAGCATGTTATGCCATATGAATAAGTTCTATAACATATTATTTGTTCCCTCATCCACTGTTTAGACAGAAGCATCCATATTTGCTTTAAAACTTTTAAATTCTCTTTTAAGGCTGAAGGGAAGGAATAGCTGGAGCTGAAAGGGGAGGTATGGTCGTGTTAAAACAGGAACAAGAAAAACCAAACACAAAAAGCTGAGCATCAGAAAAAGAAAACTTGGAAATGGTAACCTAAGAAGTCTTTGAGATGAAGTGGCAGACACGCACAGAAAAAAAAGAACATGTTCAACTTGCATGATCCTTAATTACAGCTATTCTGCTGATAATAGAAATGGGCTAAGCCAAAAAAACCCCAAACAACAACTTCAGGAATAAATTAATCTCCACTGATTTCTGTACAGTATGTTTGTTGCATTCTTCTCACACTCCCCATCCACCCCTCAAGTCAACACCAAAAGTCAACTCTGCATGGACAGACAAAGAGGTCTTGGTCACATTAAGAGCTGAATGCAAACACTACATCAGTGATAAAACTTGTCACTGAATAATTAGAAACTTCACCCCTTATGATCTTCACCATGTAAGATTCACATTACAAAATATTTAGCATTCAGACAGATAAATCCAAGATGTCATTGTAACTGGCACAACAAAAGTAAGAAAAGTGCTTGCTCTGAAAAAAAAATCATGTGAGGGAAATAAATTTGAAAAAATTGCTGGGGAAATGTCCATAGTCAACCCTGCTTTCCAAATAGCAATGAGACACCAAAGCGAGCTGGTTTGTCAAAGGTGATGCCAAAGGCCATAAACAGAGAGCAGATTTCTTGAATTGCCATTCTGCACTGCCTTCACACATCATTACTTTAAGGAAACATGATACCTCAACTGGTTTATTTATTTGTAGTCATCCAACTACTACAGGTTGTGAACTGTGAACAGAGCACACCATACTGCCAGTGGGTGCTCATGCTCTGACATTTCAGCCTAATTGTTAGAGTTCATTTTGCAGACAAAAGAAGGTACATTGTCAAATATATTTTCACCAGTCCCTATCATTGAGCACAATTTCTCTAAAATAAAGGTAATAAACTGCAAAATATGTACTTATGGTACTGTTATAGAATCTGAAATGTTTAATTATCTGAATGATAATTTAGCATGTTGTCATTTCCAAGAGTAATGAAATAGCTTTTAGCAATTAATGACCTGAAAAACAAAATACATAAAATGAAATAGTTTTCAAAGGTAAAATGAAAAACAATAGTATACAAAGGAATAAAAGGCTTATGGAGTTGATTTGGAGATGTGAAACAAGGAAAATAAATTTCAACCCCATGAGGAATTACTGTCTAAATCATGTCTGTATCTCTAAACTCAGTATTAATTCTGGTCATATCACATAACAACTTTGTGCTAGATTATTTTTATTTTCATTTCCTAATCCTCCTGAAAACAACCTCTCGCACAACACCATACCTTTAATTGTATAGAACGGGATGCTGTACAATTTGAAGAGGGGCTGGAGAGATGGAGATAAAAGATTTGGGTCAGAAGAAAATTATTTTGGTAAGCAAGTTCAAGATTACATCTCCAAAAGCTTTAAAACATTCTCTAGTGCTAAGGAAAGAGTGAGAAATTTTGCTCCAGTTTGCAAACCAAGGACTACAGGACCTCTTCCAGTGCCTAAGTCTCAGCCCTACTGATCCATGACTCCGAGATCTCTTTTCCCACTCTGTACATATGGCCTACTTTGTTTTTATTACGCTGCAAGTGTTGTACTTGAAACATAGATAAGATTCAGCCAATTCAAACCACTGCAAATTAGAACTCAAGTCTTTTTTCAAGCAGCTCTTTTTTTCTACCAGTTTCATAATATTCTGTAATTTGTCAAGTTTGTCATAGTTACATTTTCTTTATAAATTACATGGAACTGCTTCTGATAGGGCACAAACAGAAGTGTTTATTCAATTAATCCATAAAACCAGTTTCAGATATATAAGCCAGTTCTTCTCCATTTGAGTTGATTTTATTCTGGTTTCTTAATCAAAATGCCTTATATCAAATTAAATGCATTAGAGAAGAACAATATCAGCTTTATTAACCAAATCTGTAATTTAATTTTTAAAAAATCAAGTTATTCTGACAAGAGCATTCTATAAATCTGTTGACTGTCTCTAATTATATTACTTCCTTAATTCTTCATTAATCAAGCTTGGTATTGGCTGTTCCATTATTCTGTTCAGAATTAAAGTCGAGATGACAAGCTTTTAATTAACTGGGAGATCCTGAGCCTTCATGTCAGTATTTTTAACGCTTGCTTTCAAGTCATCTGGAGCTTTCCAGGACTGCTCCAGATTTTTATTTGAAAATAGCAAACAAAACCAGGTAATATTAAGAGCCTTGAGAAGCCTTTTTTAGGTTTCTGGACCTACTGATCACCTGAGGTGTAACTTGATCTCAATTGCTGCTTAATATGCTCCTCAACTCATTGTTAAAATAGAGGCTATTTAGTTATTATTCCATACAAAAGCATCACATGGTCCATTCCCCCTCTCAGCACCAGCAGGAGGATTTACTGAGAACTAAAGTGAAGAGAGTGAAATTCACTCAGTTCTGCTTCATACAGTCTAAGTTCAAATTAGGTGAAAAGAATTATGCTGCTCACTATTAATATGAAACAAAATTAAAAAAATAAAAAAGCAAACAAGAATTAAATAAAAACCAAATATTTATCTAGCAGAAGAAAGTCCAAAGAATTCATGCCTGTAAGAACCAGGGCTTTTGGGAAAAATGAAATTATATTTCTTTGTAATGGCTTTGGAGAGACACTCATTGGAAGGGGAGAGGAAAAATATTGAATGTGTTTGGTAAATCTCATCAACATCCCCTGCCACAGCACAGGCCACTGGTACTGCTTTCCTCTTCCACCCTTCCACTCCTGCTACTCATAGCCCTCCATATCTAGTCCACACTGCTCTGCCAAAAGTGCCAAAATAACTGAAAAATTAGTATGCTTCGAAAACACTTTAGTGCTGTAATGATCAGAGCAACTTAAAAAACCTTATTAAAATTTTCCCTGATTAATTTTTAATAGACTGATAAATGAAAAAACAATAAAAGCCAGTCCCTATAAAAGTTTGTTTTATTTACGTACTTACCAATTCTCAAACACTATAAAATTAATATTGCATTCTTGAGATGCAGTAAGTTGAGAGACCTTAATTATGAAACCAAACTAAAGCATCAAACACACTAATCAATCATGCTAAAAAAAAAAACCCAGCTGAAATTAAAAATAGAAGTCGCAGTTCAAAAAAAGAGCTGCAGTCTTCTAAAAGGGAATTATCTAAACCTGCGGTCATGTTTTTTAAGAAGCAGACACAGACCAAAAATCTGTGGACATCAGTCCCCCAACTTTGCAGAAGCTCTAATCACGCTGTGAGTTATCTGGCCTGGGTGCACCCACAGCAATTTCAAGTGCTGTAATATGAATTATTGCCCACATCCATTCTTTTACAGCTGGAATGGGCACCGTGGATTAACGTGCTGCAATATATTTTCTTGCCATAGACAGTGCTCCTCTCAGAAGTGTGATCTATTGACTAGTTACATGCACTTCAGATAAATCATGACAGTCTCAGTGTGCTGTGGCATGCTCTGCTCTGGAAAAAGCCACCAAACAAACCAAGGTGAGGCAAGAGATGGAGAAATTGCTTGGGACATGGGAGCTCTGTGCGGTGTGTGGTGTTGGCAGCTGCTCCTTTTCCTCCCCCTGGCTCTACCACACAGTGAAGGGGTATTCCAACCTCATGTCCTTCACCAGAAAGAGAGCCAGTAACTTCAAACCATCTTTGCACCAAAACCTTGACTGACCAGTGTGTAAAGTACCAATGACCCCAACTATGTCTTGCTGTAGGTAGTAGTCTCTCCCTGCCCACTGGTAGAGACTTCAGAAAGAAGGCAGAAAAGGCCACTGAACACAATAGAGGCTTTGAAACGTGGGTGGCCATTGTAGAGGAGCCCACCTACCTAGGTCTGCTATCCTAACCCTAAGTGAAGAGCATCAGAGTGATTTACTGCTGAATATGATACTATACTATAAAAAACTAGCCATCAATAAAAGTCTTTGCAAAAAAGAAGCATGAGAGAATTCAGGAAACCCATGCCTTGTATAACACGGCATTTGCAATGCTGCAGGAAGAAAGTTTCCAGTTAGTGCAGAGGGAACTTGCAGCTGCAAGTACCATATAAATGATACTTAGCAAGGCTGAATACAGCAAAACAAACAAAAAAAAAAAGCTGAAAATTAGTTTAGGGGAGGTCAGTGTCTGAACTTGCAGTTTACTGCCAATTCAACTGAGTCATCAGCATTGCACTCCTTTGAAAAAGAGGATACCATGCTTAATTTACACAATCTGACAAGAACTTGGCTGGGCAGTCTGCCTGGTCTCTTGCTAGGTAAGTCAGCTGCACTACAGTCCTTTCTTATGGATATAAGCATCATTAGGATTCTATATGTGGTATGGGTATCTCAGCAGTGGCAAGCAGCACAAAAAGCAGAGCATGGTTGCTGGTGCCAGATGACGTCCAAATCAGATGGCTCTTCTGATGGATGAGGATGCCAGCTCAATAGCAATTCTAGTATTCAGTTTTAACGGGAATATGATGAAGTTCCTTAGTCCAAACTTTTCCCATTGTTTTAATATCTCCCTGCTCCACCTCCCCATATCACACCCAGTTGGTAAACCTATATGGAACAAGACTCTGGCGCATTTGGAATCTGACAGCGAGACCTTAAATGGTTCCAATTACTACCTGGCCAAAAGCCCAGAAACAGTCACAAGTGCCAAACACATTTGTAAAAACAACAGCAACTTATAAATATTGGTGTAATGAGGGCTCTTCTAGAATGACAAATGTAAAATAATTTTTTAAAGTATCATACTAATTTCGTTTCAAGTTGTTCATCTTTAGTTTATCCTTCAAATGCATTCAAACTATAAACAACAAAAATATGAGCAATAAAACCATGAAATTTAAGCACTCAAAATGTATTCACGTTGCTCTTGAAGCTATAGTCTAAGTCCATAATAATACCTACTTTGAGGGAAATAGGATAAAAATCCTACTTGAAATATGAAGACAGCTATTTTTCTATAAAGGTAAATATTTCTCTCTGTCCCCATTAAAGAAATGGCTGAAAATTATACACTTATCTGTATTTTTATTAGCTTTTAAAGTTTTAACCAATTGCAGTTGCACTACTGCAAGGGACACAAATGAAGAGCACAGCTTATCTGTTCAGTGCTGCATACTCCAGAAGCCTCCTGTGATGTTGACTCTACCCAATATTATAAACACATTGCCTCATATTCCTAAATTCTCTTGTACAGCACACAGTAAAGCCTACAAATCCAGGTCCCCACCCTGAACCCTCTGCCTTGGCCCTGCAAGTGTAAAAGTCAACAAACACTGAATGAAGCAGCACTGTACACATCCCACATCAGCACATGCAGATTCTATACTGCAATGCCCTTCCCACTCGACTCATTTAAAAAATCATTTACAATTAGTATGCAACCACAAGATTTTAGTTCTCCAGATGGCCATACAGGATCACTTTCTCAATGGCAACCTCTCTGGGGTCTCTCTGTTATAAATCCTAAGACAATGATCAAAAGGCTTTGAGCTTGCTTTTGCTTTTCAATATTTTTCCTGTGCTTTGGTTTTGTTTTTTTTTGTTTGTTAGAGGAGAATTCAGTAGTATCCTGTACTCTGTGCATATTGTTTTTGAAATTAATACATGTGGAAAATGTACACAAACATTCTGCACTTGAAAGGGCAGCAGAATGCAGCCCAGCTCCCAAGCCTTCACCTGCAGGTGTCCAAGTGCCAGCACTGCATCGCTGAACCAGCATCTCCTGCTCTCATGCCTTGAGGCTGACTGTTACCAATACCAGGTCTCTGTGATGGATAATGATTTCAAACAATGAAATAACAACAATGACAATAGTAATAATCATAATATCATTCATAAATATTTGTCCTTTCTCAGCTCTGCTAAAGGTATAAAGGTTCCCCCCTGCCCTTACTCATTTCATTATCAAAACCAAAAAACTCAGGGAGCTCTTTTCTCTAACTTTACAATTTTTCACGCTTTTCTGAAAAATCACACCCTTGTGCTGAACTTCAGTAAAGTAGGAGCAAGCAATTCCACCGTGTACATATATTAAGCTCTGGACAGGCTGAACTATTGACCTCCTTTGCCGCTAAAATATCAGTTAATCATAAAACTGAGCTGTGAGCTGGTACTCAGAAGCAGCAGCACACGTAAGAGAACAACTTCCAATTTAGAGTTGAAAAAGCAGACTAAGCGGACAATTTTAGATTATCACGTCTTTTCAACACCCTGCCCCTCTCCCCTTACCCCCTCAAGGGAAGAAAGGCAATAACAACTCAGAGGATATGCTCAGAAGGGCAACACACCCCAGAGCCACAGAAAACAGCCTTAAGGATTACTTTTGGTTAAAGTGTTACTCTCTGCCTTTTGTTTTGGTGTTAGAATCCTGGAGAAGTGAATAATTTGATCAATGACCCCAGGTAAGAGGTGAAGTCAAAATGAAATAAAGCTCAGGTGCCCAAGTGAGGACCAAGGGGGAGGCAGTACCCTTCAGCATCAGCAGCTGGGAACACAATGCCTTGCTCATATCATCATCAGTGGTGCCTAGAAGAGGAAATGACGAAGTATACACCTGGCTCTTACAGAGGGTAATGTAAGAAAATAGTGTTTTGCTTCAAATGTTTCAGACTTCAGCCATTTAAAAACACTCAATGGTTTCATATATTTGATTGCTCAGCACTACCTTTAATCACAGACTGATAAAACAACACATCTAACAAAATGCCTTAGCTTCGGCACAGGAAATATTACCTGGGAAATGCCGGGTAGACACACAGGCTGTCAGATAACTTAACTAGTGGAAGAATTATCCCATCATTAAAGAACAATTTTGTTTAGCATTAGTGGAAACATTTAGTAAATGAGTCACCAGACACCAGTTTTGCTATGAGGAAGACAGAAAATGATCTAAATACCTAATAATAAAAGTGCACGTATGACAATGAGGTAAGTATGATCATCACTCAAATCACTAAGGAGTAGAATACATCTCCAGCAAAGAGGACAACTGATCAATAAACAGTTTGCTTATACAATAATATGTTAAAAAGAAATAGCATGAAATTATAAATACTGAATGAATTATGGGGAAAAAGTATTTTAAACTTCATCTGAAAACAATGATGATATTTTCTTAAGCATTAAACAAACAGCAAGCAGAATACTAGCTTATTCTCATTATGTTTTCAGCCAGTTTGCTGTTGCTGCTACTTGGAGTAAACTTTAATCCTTACAATCATATCAGATCCACATTCACTAATGCACACTTTTTAATCTGTATAGAGAGCAGTCAAGCTTCATGTTAACAATTAATTTATTTCCCACCATTCCATCTGATACTGAGCAGATAATCAATTATAACTTGTTTCAGAATTTGAAGTAATTAGTTCAAATTTGAACTAATTTGAACTAAGTATAAAACTTATGGAAAGACAACATTGACAAAGAGCATTGACAGAAAAGAGAGTATCTGTCTGAAAAATAAGTGAGCTTGTCAGAAATGAGAATTAGGAATAATTGAAGAAACTCCAGAAAGAAGATATTGCTGCAGACATGTCATCTAATATAGCACAGTAAATCACCTGCCAGTCACTGGTACAATACTGGCAGCAGCAGAGACTGCAGGGTGAGATATTCCATTATTACCTTTGCCTTTTCTTATAAATCTTCTCTTTGGAAGAGACTAATTTTTTTGTTTATAATTTGCCTTTTAGAAGCAAAATGTAAGTATGTACAGACAAGAAAATCATATTGACGAGGACTTGCAGTTATCTATCAGAAGCCTTGGGAGAACACTGCAGAAAAGGAAGGTCTGTCTCATTTTCCAGACAGGTGAGGAGGCAGCAGGGCGTTCAATCTGCTTCTGTCCCTGAGTCGTCACTGGTGCTGGGCACAATATTTCAGTCTTCACAAACCCTTGCTGACACACCTTCTTCTAACTGAAACTAGCTAATAAGAACATTTATTTGCCTTCACTTTAATGGAATAGGAAGAATCAGTCTTACTGCAAGGTAAAGAGCTTGCAATTTTATTATTATTAAAATAATGCTGTCACAGAAACTTCAGAATTTTCTGCTCAAGTATTTCTTTTGATCTGCCTAATTTCCTAGTGGATTAAATTGAGTTGAACTTTTTTCTCAAGCCAGACTAGATTTTGGAGCCTTACATGTGAGTGTTATGCTAAAAGAAAAGAAATAAAAATAAAAACACAGCCACAATAACATTATTCCCCCAACAGGCTTCTAAAAATATGTCACAAAATTCATTACTTCCTTTCCCACTAAAAATCTTTACTCTGTCACAACCTGGGTAAATTAAGTTACATTTTTACCAGTGCTAGGAAAACAACCTGAACATTTCAATTTGTTACTCTCGGCTCAGGCTCTTTAAAACAGAAGCAGTTTTCCAATTCCTACTTTTTCAGAAGAATGTCCAAACCAATTCTATGCAATAAACCAACACTTTAACCTTACTTAGATCTTAAAGACTAACACCTTAACTGAGATAGACGTGTAGATCTTTCTACTTCACTGGAAAGACAGACTAAATTATAAAAACGATCACAAACTCCAGAAGATGCCTTCAGTTTAGTCTTACTCCAGCTTTGTGCATCAACTTCTGACAGTACTAAGAGCAACTTTAAAAAAGATTCTCTAATCTTCTGGAATTTATACCCACTGACCTAGTCTGCTAGAATTTCTGGCTTCTAATACAGACCCTGACACTCTTCCTTAAGTAAACGAAATGAGTGATCATCCATCAGAGATCTGTCTTCAACTCGCGAAAAAACTATTTATATTTCTGATTCACATATGCGCATATATACATAACACATGGAACCTGAGACTCCCACTTGTCCTTCTGATGAATTTAATGCAATTTTGAATAGATAGTTATCAGCACTCTTTGCTAAATCTAATACTGTGCCAACTTTAAAATGCTGTCAGGCCCTAGAAGTCCTGAGACTAGGAGGGAAAACCCCACAATTTAATTTATGCCTATTTTCCTCACAGTCTGAGATTCAAATCTATAATTTTTCTCCCCTGTAACTATGAGACGTAGGTATTATCTTTCTTCTTGTGAAAGCTGAGATTAAAATAATTTTAAGTAGCTTTAGAAGGAACAGCATATAACACAAGTTCACAGTGCTTAATCTTCTTGGTGCTGGCCACGCAGGGGCACTCTAAGAAACAGGAAGCAGACTTCAAGGCTCAGCAGCACATGATTTTGGTGACAGTAGTCAAAAATGGAGAAAACACTCTATTTGTATTTTCAATAGTATTCTACAGTTTAGAGAACCATAGAATATCCTGAGTTGGAAGGGATCCCACAATACTCATTGAGTCCTACTCCCAGTCCTGCACAGGAGAGCCCCAAGAGTCACCATGAGCCTGAGAGCGTTGTCCAAACGCTTCTCAAACTCTGGCAGGCTTGCTGTTGTGACCATTTCCCTGGGGAGCAGTCATAGTTAGAGATTTTAGTATTTGTATTATAGCTGGAAAATCTGTCAGGGCATATGTAACTGCTTGGGAAAAGACAAATTATGCAGAGTACACTGCTTTTTTTTTTTTTTTTTTTTACAATTCTATTTCTTAAACACATCCTTTTTTTTCCCATGAAATTTGCTTTATGTGCAAGTTTACTTAAAATGTAATTGAAAATATGAAGGTGAAGAAACAAAGAGGTCAGTACTTTCCAGAAATCAAGAGGACCCCTTCCTTAAGTGACAAGAAGCAAAATGTTTTCTTAGATTTTTAACTTCCCGCCTCCTAATCTAAGGGTGAGCAACCTAGACAATGACCAGGCAAAGAAGAGGACACAGCAAATCCTGACTGGTCCAGAAACTTGGGGATCCTGTGGGTGTGAAGGGAATCCTTAAGTCCTGATACAAGTTAATTAACTGCCAATCCATTAAACCATAAAATAAAAAGGTTTTGGTTTTTTGTTAATTTTTCCAGAGCAACACTCACCAGCACACTTGGTCCTGGTGATGAGTGGTGGTCCTGGCTGCCCTGTCCCACCTTCTCCCGGTCTGGTGAGCAGGACCCGAATCTCGTATTCGGTGTCAGGGTCCAGGTGCCAGAGCTTGTACGTGGGTGCGTTGACAGCGTGGGTCTCGGTCCAAGTCCCGGACGTCATCCGGTACTCCACTTCCTTCAGGATAATGGGGCCGTCCCCAATGATGGAGTTGGCATTCAGCTGGATGAGCAAGTACGTAGGCCCAACGCCCAGCAGCTGCGGGGGGGCTATCGGCCGAGGCGGCTCTGCAGGGGACACAAAGAATAAGGGAGCGATAAAACAAAAGCTGGAAAACCAACTAAGAGGAGGGCTCTCTACACAGGAAGTTGTCAGAGTTTGGTCAGCAAAGATTCCAAACCTCAGAAACAAATTCCAACTGACACCAATGAAGAAGAGCTGAGGAGAATTTCAGCTGATGGAAGCTGAAATCTGCTCATTTCTATATTTTCCTTTTAAAAATCTCAGCTAGAGACCACAAAATCCTGTCTGATTTATATATTGCTGCTGCTTGGGATTTTTTCTGTAAAAAACTATTCTCATTTATATAATTTACTATACCAATAACTTGAGATTTTCTTTTATTGACTGAAGCCACATTTGCACTTCTCTTATAGAAAGAGCTGCAAGAGATGATACACTACCCCTGCTCAGAATATTCTTAAAAATGAGTATCTCTGTAGTTAATCTGAAATCCACTGGATGCAGTTAAGGGAAAAGATACAGATGACTATTACAGGCATCCAGAATACTCAGAACTGAGCAAAGCTGCCAGGAGAACGACAAAATAAAGACATATGGCAACAACACATAATATTTTATTCTTTAGTAAGTTACTACTGATTTTGAAACTTGAACAATAGGACATGTGCTGCCTTTTGTCATCCCTTCTTCTCATCAGCTTCTGCTTGCCTACGTATTTCCATGCAGCTGCAAAGTGAAAAAGGTAGTGACAGACCAAACAGGAAGAGGTGGTCACCCCTACCCTGAGAAATGCTAACACAGAAACACTGCCTCAGCATGATTTATTTTAGGAAACAATCACAAGCAACAAGTATTTGTCTAATGAAATGAATTCACTGATAAACATGGAAGGTTCGTTTTCATTCCAGATGGCTCATATTTCAGCTAATTTGTTTCAGTTAATTAGGCAACAATGCTAAATTCAGTGAACACAGGGATTTCACACAGCAGTGATGCAGGGCTAACAAATCAGCAACTCTAAGCAGGTAGAGGGGATCTCATGGACAGCACATTAAAAATAACTTTTAACCCCAGCAGGGGACCCTTACATTCTACACAACAGAAGTTAAGACACAGATGCATTGCACGTATTCTGCCTCCCAGAGATGATCCTAGCAGTGTTAATGACAGAACACACAGTGGGGAGGGGTGGACCTCCTCTGACATCCCATCCTCCCTGCTTGGTGAAGTTCAGCTAGTGACTCTCTGGTTCTGCCTGCTTCTCTATTTCCAGCAGCCAAGCTTCCCTTCCAGGTACCACAGCTTGCTCCAAACAGTATATTCACAGCTCTATAAGCAACCATGCCTCTCAGACTTTGGCACATATCTTGTGGACTTTTTCCTAAATTAACTGCTTCTCAAACCACTTAGTTTGGAGACCAGGGAGTCTGTAGCCATGTCATAGTGTCTGTAATGGGCGCTGATTTTTTCCTCCCACAGTGAAAAGGTGAATGCTCCAAGGTGTTTCCATTTCTGCTTGAGGATATACTAAACTATAGAAAGTACCTCAATTAATTATTAATGTTTTACCCCTCTTTGGCAATAGATGTGCTTATGAATTAATTTAGATCCCTACCTGCATCAAAGCTCAGAAATGCAGCTGGGCATAATGAGGGCAGTTTATTTGCTATGGAGCTAACATATTAAATGTCAAACTAATGTATTCTAAGGTCAGTGTATATTATAGCAGAAAACATCACCATTGATGAGCATGATGCACTACCAACTCCAAGTTATAAATTTCTAAAACATATGGCTATGTTTAGAAGCATACACTTTGATTAAGAGCACGATTATCACAAATAAAACCTCACATTAATGAGACCATTGCCTATTAAGTTCTTACGTTAAGAAGTAAAGCACATTCTTATATTAGCATACGCATTTTGTTTTTAAGCTCTTGAGGCCAAGGAGAGTTATTTATAAAGTCTCTCCCAGTTCCAATAAATTATGCATGAATTTTAATCAGTTAGCAAATGAACAAGTAATTGTTCTGCAGCGTTATTAATATTCTTCATAATACAATATACTATCAGAACCAGAGGTGAGGTGCAACCAGAAATCCCAAAAGTACACTAAGTATCAACTGAAGCATGCAATCCCAATATACCAGGATAAACTTTTCTGATGTTACCCAATTAGCTTTCTATTAATTATTCCCATTCATTATTCTATAACCACATCTCCAATTATAATTTGAAATCATAATTTCCTTTTGTATATTCAGGTTCCTTTTCAGCAACCTGAAACTTTTACAGTTTAAAAATTGCCACTGATAGCTAAAAAAATAGAACAAAGAAAAATTGCCACTGATAGCTAAAAAAATAGAACAAAGGCATTATTAATTGTTTGGTTGCCATTCCCATAGAAAATATCACACATATCAACAATACTTTTCTTTCAGTGAGTTTTAAAACACAATTTACGCCCTTCAAGGAAGTATATGTTGCTGGCTTTTTTCACCCCAGCAATCTGGGTCCACCTGTAGTAAATAAGCCAGTTTCAGAGAGCCCTGAGAAGACAGTCTGCCAAAAATGAAAAATCTCTTATATGAGGCATGAAAAATAAAAGGAGATGCATGAAAAAGTACCCTAAAGAAAATCACCCTCTGAGAAGTTTGTTCTGGCTTATAAACAACATAAAAACTCAGCCTCGGCCAAGCCAGGTGATGGCTTGGATGATTGGAGCCTGGACTAGAGGAAGAATTGCAGGAAGCTGAGGCTCACCAGGTACCCACCACTGCAGCTTCCCTCCTGCCTAGCCCTGTTGATGTGCTCCAATGCAGGTGGCCCCTACTCAGATGCATTTTTTGGCTTCCAGTCACCTAGACCCAAAGCCAGGTGAGGCAGCACAGTGATGTCCCTCCACCTTTTCCCTGCCCTGATCATTGCAACCCAACTGGAGAGCTGTGCCTTTTATTTCTGCCAAAAAGAACCCACCTTCCTCAATTATTATGAAGAGATATGGCAAAGGCAGACAGCACTCCTAGCAATCAATTTTCCTTGAGTTCACTTCCCCTTTTCTCAGCCATGAACTCCCTGTGTAAAGCCATAAGGTTCTAAACAATAATTTAGAAAAAAATATTTCAACCCATTGATGGTTGAACTCATCAGTAGAATCATGATTTTAATAGGTATTTAAGATGCACTTAAAAGTTTGATCAAAGACCCTACATGGTGAGTTTCATTTCTTCCTTTGCTAAGCACAAAATTTAAGATTTCTTACCCAATGTAACTAGTTTAATTACTGACTCATTTTCTGACTATATGTTTAGCCAGTGTATAAAGGTGTTAAATCTGATGAAATCCCTTCTAGTTTTCATGACCACTAACATCTCAGAAAGACTGTATTAAAAGACCACTTGTACATCTGCAAGACAGTAAATAAATGAAAGTGTTTTCATGCATAACATGTTGCAGTATTTGGTCAGTTCTGGTTTTGACATAAAATGCCCACAGCTAAGCTAATAAAAAAATTAAGACTGACATTTCATCAGTACTAAGTTCTCATTCTGCTGAGCTACTAGCAGTACATTATGCTCACATCAGTATGTATATGACATTGTATATTAAATGTCGTGTGATATTTAGGCACCAATGACTAGAATAAGCATGAAGCTTCAAATTCCTCTACCAGTCTTCCTACAGTTGAGTGGTTGTGTCATATTTTTAATATGAAATACTGTATGCAAATAATTACACATTCACAGGCAGATAAAAACAACCAGAAAAGGTCATTAGTTTTATTAGTATAGTCACTAATATACATAAAGTTTCCAACGTTCTCAAGTAAAATATGCACACCATACAACATTGCCTTCCAAGATTAAACACTTCCTAAGTTTAAAATAAAGGAAGGTAGTTGTTTCATATGTATCTTAACTGGGAATCATATACTGTTAATGATCAGTTCAAAGCAAAAAATAAAAATAAACCAGAATTCTACATATTGTTCCATTTTGGAGGAAAAGCTGATCCTGGATGGATACTTGATAAAATCTTATTTTAAAATCTTGTTTTACAAGAGTCACATTTTGCTGAGCATAACATGTACCAAGAGACTCTTTCTGCACAGCAGAAAGGTTTGGAGAGGTAGGGAGGAGAGGGCTGGTCATCACATAGCCCGAACACTCAGAGCAGGTGCATGCCTTCATCCACTCTCATCCCACTCGTGCCTTGCACAGGACCTGCACACATCAATGCTGTGCAGTAATGGCCTGCAAGTCCCCTCCACTCACACACGCTCTGCCTTCCCTCTGGTGACAGCACGTTCAGCTTGCTCTGTGAAATATCTCACACCAAGCCATACACTTGGTATGCTAATGAGTACTAACTGTTTAACCCAATACGCATAACAAGGGTAATCATAACAAGCTTAATTTTTACAAGTATAAAAAAAAGCATTCCTTCATTATAAGAAGCCCAACATCAGCCTCACCTCCCCAGAAATTAAAAGTGATGTTTTAATTACATCATAAGCTACCAAGAAAGTAGGTCAACCAAAAGAATACAAAGTTCCTTTAAAATTTGTCATAATTCAAAGAAACAAAAATATAAAGTCATGTATTTACAGCTAATACGGATGTTCTAGGGAGTATAGCAAAGATGTCTCCACAAATGACTCAAGACTGACTCAGCTCCCACATATATCAAACTCAATTCCTCTTCTAGGGAAACTTCTAGCAAAGCTGTTTAATCATGTCTGCATATTTCTTACAAGCTCTCTGGTTTTCTAGTTCAATTCAGCTGAGGTTCAGTGCCTGACCCACACTGGCCATGCAAAGTTAGAGCACAATCTTTGCCATAGGAAGCCCTGTGGGACCAGGGCACCCAGGCAATTGGAGACACCCAAGGCATAAAGGGGTAAGGGGAAAATCCCTGCTTGCCAGGAGCTGGACCTGTGGAGAAGCGTGCCCGTGCACTGGGGTCCAGATTGCACACAGAGATAACATGGCAATGTTGCATCAGAAGACCCATGGTATGGGGGCAGAAGGGCATAGGGAAGCAGGCTGCCAACTCCTTGCAAGAGCTACAGTGCTTCAGTACTCTTTGTGTACTGGAAGATTACATATTGCTCTAGAGATTCTTGTGTTTTAAAAAGTATTGAAAACCAGAAGAAGTAGAAATATTTGTTTAAAATTTGGAGACCATGAATGACATTTAGAAGAAAAAGTTATGATGGTCAAGTACTAGAAGGAAAGCAATATTCTTGGTCCTAAAAGCTGGTTAATCCTGCAGAAAAAAAAGAATTAACAAGAAGTAGTGACCAAAAAATTCAAATAGAGTATTAAGCCACAAATGGAATAATGAGAATAGTAACTGAAGAACAATAACAGTAGGAAATTCTGCATTCTCCTTATTATAAGTTAGGGGGAAAATAGAAGATGTTTCTCATATGGTTCTGAAGTAGTATAACTGAAAGAAATATGTGATCATGAAGGTGGAGACAAAATGAATTACACAGAGTTTGAAAGTAAAAACAAACCATGGAGACTTTGAGCCTAAACACAGTTTTGGTGAGTTTTTTTATTTTATTTTATCTTTGCAAAAATCATTCTGCATGTGGCATATCTTTAATACAGATTAGAAATATTTCATTCAGCTCTCCAATATTCTAAGGAAGTACTGCTCTGACAGGGAAAAAAAATCAGAATTTAAGACAAATAAGTTTATTTTGGACTTGGCGTGTCTGCAAGGATACCTGGTTGTCTTCTATGCTGATAGCAGCCTGACAAGACATGCAACCCCTCAGCACCAACACAAGGTGTATTAACACAAACGGGAGACTTTGCCAACTATGGGGAAAGCACAGAAAACAGTACTTGCCTGATAAGAAATTATTCTGCTCAGTTAAAAAGCAGGTTAATGCAGACAACTGAAGGATGTCAAGCTGAAAGCACAGACCTGATGTGCAGCAAAGGTATCATGAACCTTAAAGTCACAGAAAGTGTCTGCAGTTTATTTTTAAATTTTCAACAAGATCTCAAGTTTTCTCCTTCTGTGCATGACAGACTACACTCACAGCTGCGTCTGCCACCCTATATGCTCCACCTCTAGTGAGTAGTTTTGTCCTCAGTGGTTTTAAGACAAATAAAAAAAGTGCAAAAGCCTTTGCTTTGAATATTTTGTGCAACCTATTGAGGACAGTTGAGTAATGGGAGATGAGCACTCTCCTTGGCTTCTGAAAACTAGGAAATGCAAAAAAAAAAAAAAAAAAAAAAAAAAAAAAAAAGCCAAAAAACCCCAAGAATGTAGCATATTTTCTTTTTCAGAATTATTAAACACACACTTCTTCTCAGTCTACATTTCTCCAAGACCTTCTAACTACTAATCAGACTTCACATGGGAAGTCCAATAAACAGAATTACACCAGGACAATATTAACTCCCCAATTCATTGGTGCAGACACACAGACTTAGGTGAGAAATGTTGCCATTAGGGACTTAGTTCATGGGATTCTTGCCTGCACACCACATTGTGGTACTTGCTTTTCTCATCTCAGCAGCCCACTTTATTCTTGTGACAAAGGAGAAGAACAAGTGCAAGCTTATTCTCAGCCAGACACACTATACATCAGCTACATAGATTACTCCAGCCCAAAAGACACAATGCATCTGAAAAACATCAGAATAAAGGAGGATGAGCTCAACTGCTGGGCAGGGCACATTGCAGAGGCTGCAGGAAGGCACACTTTCTTAAACCACCTACAACCCTCAAAATAACTCAGAGAACTTTTACAATCACCTCCACTACTGCAAGACCAAATGCTGCTGAGAAATTAACACAATAAAAACCCAATCAGCTGCAAATCCTTTGGAGCTCTCACAAGTCTTGGCCATTTAATTAATAAATCCCCAAGCCATCACTTGGCTTCTGTATTTGTTTATAAACTTGTCTACCATTTTCTTAATAAATTTATTTTTTTTTTCCCCCAGTGGACAAAAATATCTCTCTGCTTATCAAGTTTAACTCATTTTAACAGGTGCTTTTTTGTTCTTCATTGTTAACAATTGTACATTGTTAAATTTCTTTTCTGATAGGAAAGTTTCTATTGTTCCCATCTTTATTTTCTACAGGTAGCTTGGAGAAGGCACTGTCCTGATGGAGAAAGCAGCAAAGACTTTTTCATTAAAATAACTACCTTTGACATATTATACCATAGAATGACTTCTTCATGTAGAAATCAGTAGGTTTTTACAGTAAAGTGTTCCATATAAAGGCCTGCCTTTATTAAAAAAAAAACAACAAGCAAACAAACAAACAAGAAACCACACAAAACCCTACAAACAAACAATCCCCCCCCAACAAAACAAACCCCAAAGCCAAAACCAAACTAAATTCCAATACAATATAAAACTAATTCTAACTTATCTCAGCTGCTGTTCTGTAACCATAAGTGGTGGCGGCTGCTTGAAGAA
The DNA here is from genome assembly GCA_017589585.1 of Phylloscopus whistleri. Taxonomy (NCBI): domain Eukaryota; kingdom Metazoa; phylum Chordata; class Aves; order Passeriformes; family Phylloscopidae; genus Phylloscopus; species Phylloscopus whistleri. The sequence goes on along the minus strand of JADMLD010000683.1, from coordinate 3,297,147 downwards.
ACTTATACAGCTCATGGTTTACTATTCTTTTCCTCAAACTCTTTTTTTCTTTCTAATTCCACTTATGCAGACTTTATGTCTGTGACTTCAGAAAACCATTTCTGTGACTGAAACTGGCTGCTAGTCCAGAGGTTGAGGCACAATACCTACAAAATGTTACATTTTAATTAAGAGAGTTAGTTGTCTGGAACAAAAGAACTCGTTTTAAGTAATGGCTTAGTGACCAGGTGGTATCAAGTGATTTATCCAACTCTCTTCAGAGAGTGTGCAAGACCATTTTCATTGTCTTTTATTACTTGAAATAGAAAAAGTGAAAGGATCAATTTTAAATAAACATTAAAAATAAATACAACACTGAAATTCAGGTAACTACCTAGAGAATCAGTCACTGGAGAAAAAACAGCAACAAACAGAAATAGCAAATTGAACAGTGAGCTCACTATCTTGGTTTAGGTAGGGTACTGACATATTTCAACATAATATCTCTAATTTGGGGACTACAAACAGGAATAGTATGTCACAAGCTCACTTCAAGCTACTGTTTTAGCTTTGAGCACCTAATATATAAAGTTTGTGTCATAGATATAACAAAGTCTGCAAGCTCATGCAGCTAAAATGTATTTAATTTAGGTGACGTGGCAGTTAGTGACCACCTAAAGTGCTGAAATAGGAATTATTTCAACAGTGAAAACTGCTAACTTGTGCATAGCGATGTTATGTCCTATGTATCACCGTGGCATTTTATTCACCTTGATTTGAAACACCACCACGTTCATTTTATTATCTTCCTTTAAAATAAAGAAACAGTGTGCAGCTTTAGCATTGTCAGCAGAAACTGTAAACAAGGTTAAGAACATGCCCAGCTTACATGTAAAAACAACAAAAAAGTCTGTCTAAAAATTGGAATATGTCATCTCTCTATACAATTTATGATTAGGGCACATGCCTATTTTTTGAATGATAGTAGGCTATGTTACTATGGGAATCAATTAGAAGATTATGACACATTTTGTCAAAAAGATTGCATTGTGTTAAAGACATTTATGCAGCACACTCCTAGAGGAAAAATGAATAAATGCAAGAAAAAGAGGTGCCTATAACAGAAGACATTCAAATTTTAAATTAAAAAAAATATATTAAAAATCAGTCAGCATAAATGAGTCAGTCAGCTGTAGAAATGTCTCCAGCAAAGAGTTGATCACAATGACTTCATTATCCACATGTATCAGTAATGCCCTCGAGATCTCAGTGTTGAGATTACTGTTGGAAAGAAATATTTTATCTGCTTCATTGTCAGGAGCCAGCAGGTTGAGAACAAAATTGAATGCCTTCTTCAAAATTGGTACCTCCCAAGAAAGAATTACTCTCAACTCTACAAGGCTTTGCAATTTGACAATACTGAGATTGCATGCAAATCCACATGCTGTCAATGGTGAGAAGGAATAAAACCTGAGATTACAGAAAGAATGACTGAAGAAGAACAAAATATTGTTTTAGAGACTCCAAAATTTTCTTTTACATGGTGATGCAATGTGCAATGGGAATATATTTATTTTCTAAGTACTTGGATTATTTTAATTTTTATTTGATTTTAAGTCTGAACTGATCCAGTAAAATGAGATTGTGAAGATTTTTGCATTATTTTACAGCTGTTGATGCTGTAGTCATGCTCACACACTCAGTTTACTGCCTAAACAACCCAAATATAGAAAATTTCTGATGGACAAAAGTTACGGTGACATTATTTATAATCAAACTCAAAAATTTCAAACATCTCCAACAAAACCAGAGCATTTCAATAGATCAGTGAAACAAAAATAAATAAATAAATAGATAAAAATAAAAGGAGGAAAAAAAAACCCAAAAAAAACCCCCACCTAACATTGATTTACACCTCACGAGCTCTACCTATCTATAAAATTTGAAAGCTAAAAAAGTTCACCCAGACATCACTCCCGTCTGTCCTGGAATTCTCTCGTATGCCTTATTTTGGAAGTCACATTATAACCTGCCAGCACTTACACAAATTTTTATCACCAGCTCTCCTGCATGCCTTTTAAATGGCAGAGAAAAGTGTGTCATGTGCTGCTGGGATAGTAGCATCGTGAGACAGGATTTAAAATTGTATCATGCTCTATAAATGCAATGAGCTGTACATGTCCTTGTACCAGAGGGTACTGAACTCTGCAGCACCTGCAGGTGACAGGAATAGCTGGCATGGCCTTGGCTTCCAAACATTTAGTTGTTTTTAATAGCAATTACAGAAACTTAAGCATGTAAGAGGTGAGATTGATTTTACTGCAACCATTAATGCAAACCATGGCCTAAATCATAGGGAAGGGAAGGGAAGGGAAGGGAAGGGAAGGGAAGGGAAGGGAAGGGAAGGGAAGGGAAGGGAAGGGAAGGGAAGGGAAGGGAAGGGAAGGGAAGGGAAGGGAAGGGAAGGGAAGGGAAGGGAAGGGAAGGGAAGGGAAGGGAAGGGAAGGGAAGGGAAGGGAAGGGAAGGGAAGGGAAGGGAAGGGAAGGGAAGGGAAGGGAAGGGAAGGGAAGGGAAGGGAAGGGAAGGGAAGGGAAGGGAAGGGAAGGGAAGGGAAGGGAAGGGAAGGGAAGGGAAGGGAAGGGAAGGGAAGGGAAGGGAAGGGAAGGGAAGGGAAGGGAAGGGAAGGGAAGGGAAGGGAAGGGGTCACACACTTATTATTAAAGCAAGACCTTACAAATGCACAGGGGGCAGAGATGAACAGAAAACCTTCCCCTTCAGACTTGCAAGGCATTCTGCGAAGTTCTTTCTCAGGTATCCCATTTCACAGATGGTAAAAGCTTTCTGTCAGCACTTGAATAACACCATCAGAGGAAAAACTGATACAAGGTAATGTAAGGGTTACACATTAGTGATTATCTAGAGAGATTTTGTGTATACTCAGCCTATGTAAATCTATGGGGAGAAATGACAGAATACATCACCAGTTTTGAGCAAATTTATTTTTGAGGTGCTGTTTTCTTGCTCAAATCTCTCTCTTTCTATTCTTAATCTTTTCTAAGACACATATAGATGTTCCCACCAGCAATGTCTTCACATTCCTTATTACAGCATGTCCAAATATTTCTTGCCAAAAATGCCAGAAGGCAGCCCACTGGAATGACAGAGAAGGGGACTAATTTTAGGAGGCACTGAGACACTTCCCTCAATCTATGCAATGAACCAACAGAAACCAAAATGGTTTTTACACCACAGTTTTACATCACAGATGTGAAATACACATCATCTAACACGCACCTCAGAGGACAACCCTACTCCTCCACTTCCACCATCAGTTGCTTGCAGCCACTCCTCTACACTACATTCACAGCAGTTTAGGTTTAAAACTGATCTTGCAGGTGTGCACATGGAAGTTCCCTGCTTTCCTAGGTCCCTGCAGCAACTCCCAGTGGTTTCAGACAAAAGACAGTGTCAGCAGACAAATGGAAGCACAGGTTCAGGCTCTTTAGAGTGGGGAAAAGGGAAGGCAAGGATTGAGAGTACCTTTTAAGAAGGTGCTGGCTACTACCATGAAAGCCAGCCTCAGAAAGGGGTGGGGGGATAGAGGTTGCCAAAAGTAGCCACCGTCCTTGCCACAGCACCTGGACAGACGTTAAGAATACCTATGAAATGAGGGTAACAGAGCAGCTGCCATCCACCCCATTGCCAAATGGATTCTGAGTGTGACAAAAAGTTTGAAAGAAATTCTAGAAAATCAAATCAGAACAGAAAATGCCACCAGTTGTGCATACTAATAACATCTTTTTGAGATATTATGATTTTGTATGAGTTGATTAAATCCTGTTATATTTGTTTGGTTGCAAAAAAGGTCCAAAGTATCAATATGAATCTGGAATAGAAACTCCCCAAATACAGTAAAAGAGTCTAAATTTTTCAACTTATTTCAACTGACACAAACATTTAGTTTAAAAAAAAATATTTTTTTCTCTCTTATTTTAACCATTCTAAGTTATCTTATCTTATTTTTTTTTTGGTGAGCGAAATTAACAAGAATACACAGCTTCTTATTCTGCATGTTTTAATTCTTGAATGTGATACTAACCAACATCTACTTAACCTGGGCTGGTACACTGAAAGTTCTGGAACCAGCCTTGTGTATTCATATAAGAAAGGCAAACAAAATCAACAACTCTACAGAAATAATAAGAGAAGAAATTATTAGGGTAGAAATTGTACAGTACAGCTTTTCTCTCCAAATACAAGATCCACTGGTAATAATATAGTTTATAATAATATGCACCATTGTGGAAATTGCTACCTTCAAACATTGCAGAAGTAACCTATGTTGTTTACCACATTTTGATGGCCTGTGCATAACAGGCATTTTGTTGAAGGATGGTTTTTTCTTGGTTCTGCATGTTGAACCAAGCACCTAAGAGTACACTACAAAAGATTTGGAGACAAAAGTAAATCAGTTGTCATCATATTACCAGTTAAACAGACAGCAGCAATACCTTAAAGGAACCTTTACATTTTACATAAGTGTTGGTAACAAAAGCATGCCATCACAGGAAAAAAACTTGTACAATTTTACCAGCAAGCTCTGTTGGCCCCAGTACCCAAAGCTGGGAGTATTTTTTCAGAAATTTAAAATACTAATTTTGATGGAGACAAGGAAAGTCATGATTCCTCCTGCTGAATTCTAAAGTTTTGCCTCAAACTTTTAATGTGTGAGTGTTCTTTGAAGATTTTGGCTGGTTTGCTTGCTTTGAAATAACTGCAAGCACCAGGAAACTTCTCTCACAGGACTTGCTATCCCTCTGAGAAATGTGAGTTTGGGGCATAAAAAAAGCAGCTTTTGTCAACTCAGCCAGAGGACTAGTGAAGCTGCCCCACTGAACTCTATTTAGGCTTCTACCTCTCAATACACATAATCTTGCCTGCTCTCAAGAAAGCCTTCACTTATTATTCACCTTCCTTCCCAACTTGTAATGGGAAAGGCAAGCTGGACTTACAGAAATGTTCAGAATAGATGAACATAACTTTTTTCCAAGCATAAGAAGCCACAACACAGCATTTTGGCATTAAAAAAAACAAACCCTAAACCTTCTCCTTTTCATTTAACATAGTATTTCTCTTTCCAAAATTCACTAGAGTTTCTAAGTTCTTCATCACTGTACCGAGAAGTCAGCAATCAGCAAGATTTGTATCTCTAAGTCCTCCCTGCTTGGCACAGCCTCTTTTCCCAACTTCTGAGGCATATTCTCAGGGTGCAAATCCTTCTGCTTAGTACCCACATTCAGCCACTGAAAATTCGGGGGCAAGGCAATCCTGAGCATAAAGCCAATTCTGGCTTTTTTCCGGTGTTCAGATAATCCCTTTCTCAGGGCCACACAAGTACAGGAAACCTATTTTATAGTTAACTTTGGTTACAGTCGAGCATATAGAGGTACCACAAACCAATCTCATGCACACATATTTTATACCTTTCTAAGTGCAGTGACTTATAAATTGAAAGCAGAATAACTCCATATACAGATACACAAAAAAAAAAAAATCTTTCTCCTTTGGAAGGAAATGGGCTAGAGAGGCTGAGGTTGGGGTTGCATTTCTTTATGGGGAGGAAATGCTGGGTGTGTACATGTGTAGCAAAACAATAAAAGATGAGAAGGTTAAGATAAAAAAGTTCATCCAAATTCAGAAAATAGCTACAAGAAAAAACATTTACACTAACATTTCCAAAATGACATTTTGATTTTTCAGCCTAGTTGCATGTGAGGCAGTAGATAATAAAAAGGGGCATTCAGAACATAATTCAAGATTATAGAGAAGATGCTTAACCTCACATCATAAGGACATTCTACATCCATTCCTCTTGTCTTTCTGGAGTCAGAATTTGTGCACTCACCTTTTCCAAGGACAGAACCTTACCCTAAAGGTTCAGAGATTCTCAGAGGAGTCTCTACTACCCTTCTTTTGAGGCTGAACCATTTTCCTAAACATTCACTAGGTCACATGTCTACCTACAATGCCAGTAAGAAAACATGGGGTTTTAGTCATGGTTCCAATTAAAGCAGCAGTAGCCTTATCTGCTGTGCTACATAGCTGCAGGTATTTTGTGAAGAGTCACATCCAGCTTTTCTTATTTTCCTTAAGATACTGCAGAATTAAGAAATAAAATGGCAAATAAAGTCAAAGCTGATAAATACAAAGCAGTGCATTGAGCCTTATGAATCCCTTATGGACACTGAATCAGTATAATCAGACAGGAATAATATTTCTGTTGGGAATTTCAAGACCATGTCAGTTCAATTCAGACAAAAAAATAAGATATCAGTGATTATTGGGAACGCAACACAAAACATAATATCTTGTGTGACTGTGTAAAACCGTAATGTTCTCTCATCTAAAATAAACTATATGGATCTGGTCTTCATATCTCCTGCGAGATGAGCCAGAAGAGAAGACATAGAAAAGGCCAAATAAAAGTTATTGAAGATGTAGGACAACTTCCTATATGGAAACATTTAATTGATCTGCAACACTCAACATGAAAGAATGATGATTGAAGGAATACATGCTAGACCTTTATGAAATGACAAGTGGCGTGAAACTGATTAATACGGAACGACTTGCTATTTCTTGGAGTGAAAATAGATGGCAGCTTTGGAGGGAGGCACGTTCTCCCGTGAATAACTTGAGCTAATTGTGAGAACTCATTGTTCCCAATTGTGCAAAAACACAAGTTCAGAAATTATTTGACAAATTTGTAGAAGGTTGGTCATGGATATCATACAATCATTGATACAGTCTCTGGCTCGATAAATCTTAAGCTATAGATTGCTAGATGCTCAGTGATATATGGAGTGCCTCTCTCATTTTTACATCTCTCCCCAAGCCTACTCATTAAACTAAGAAGATTTTGGTCCAGCAGCAATGTTTTCTGAAGTCACTATCATGTTCTCTAGAAGTAAAAAAAAAGCCAAGAAACTGCTGCTAGCTGTCAAGTTACTCATTGAATACTGGACTATATTGGAAATAACCCATAGGCTTCAGTCCATGTAATCCATTATAAATGAGTGCCCTCTGCATAGAGCTAGTAATGATCCAACTATCTTCTTTCAGAGTGTGGATAGTGCATGTCTATATGGTCACATTTCCTTCACATCTAATTATAAATTATCAAAATTTCTCTTTCTTTCTTTCTTTCTTTCTTTCTTTCTTTCTTTCTTTCTTTCTTTCTTTCTTTCTTTCTTTCTTTCTTTCTTTCTTTCTTTCTTTCTTTCTTTCTCTCTTTCTCTCTTTCTCTCTTTCTCTCTTTCTCTCTTTTCTTCCTTCCTTCCTCTCTTTCTCTCTCTCTCTCTCTTTCTTTCTTTCTTTTTTAATTTTTTTTTTTATTCTGATGCCTGAGTGGAGAGCTCTAGGTTTTAAAACAAAAGCCACTTTGAAGAGCCAAAGCAATATAAGCTAACCAGCTAAAACCAGATTAATTTTCTGTTGATTTACATCCCTGAATAGTTAATCTAATATAGAGGCAGTAAGAAACCATAATTATGTTGTACCTTCATTAAGTCATTCCACATACATCTTATGAAGTTTTTTTTCATATCCCATCATCACTTTAATGTGTGGGGAAAATGATCAGCAAAGGTAAACAAAGTCAGCAAGTAAAATAGCTTGTTTGAACTCTCTAAATTCTTCTCATTGCAGGCCAATCCATGAGTAATACTAGGGCTTACAACTGTTAAAATACCTTAAAAGAAGATAAAACTACTATTTTCTACACAGCCTCTCCTGCCAAAGCTTTTTTTCACAGGTATTTAGAATACTTACCTGTACTTCCCCCACAGGTAAAAAATGAATAACAGAAGCAGGCCAGTAACATTGCTGAAGCTCAATGAAAGCACGTAAGAGACCAAACCATTTTCCCTTTGATATGTTGCCCAATTTTTCTCAAGTTATTTAATGAAGCGCTTCTCTTCATGCCCCATTTACACCATATAATAATCAATCATTAAAAAGCCACAAAACATCTGTTATTCCATCTACGAGTCCTCGTGGCACTTTTCTCACCCAAGTTCATAATCTTTTGCTATTCAGTATACTATCTTTGCCTTTGTATTGTCTTTTCTATGAACTATGAACACCTTACCTCTGGTTGCCTCACTCCTTTTAAATGTCCTTTTGAGGAATTTGAATTACTTCTAATATTGCAACCTGTCACTTTTTCTTCAGTGGAAGAATAATTTTAATTTAGATTCAACAAATCCTTTAACACGAATGCATTTTGCCCTCACTTTTTTCTTTAGGTGAGAATTTCAAATACTTTTCAGAGCAGCACAGTGATGTGTGCATAGCTGTCTATCTTATTATTCATTGAATACTACTGATAAAACAACTACTATGTGTTTGCTTTTCCATGTTTTAATTACACCTATACAAATCATAATAGCTTACTTCATCAGTATATTGTTGAAAAGCCACTCCAAGTGTTATTGTATTTATGTATTTAAATGGCCTGATTAGCATTCTGAAATTAAACAAAATGTCCAGTTCAAGAGAAATATTTTACTTATCTTTCTTTTCCTTTTTATTTACCTCTCTTTTTTCTTTCTATTTACCTTTCTATACCAAGTCCAGCTGTTTTTCTCCCATAACAACCCAAAGATGAGGTTTACTGTGGGTTTTTCTATTCAGGTCTATTACATTAAGGCCTATCATTCTAGTATCTGGTTATCTCCTCAGCTATGACAAGATAATGTGGGCTTGAGGGAACATACTTGTATCTCCTGTCAGTCCCTTTCTGTTATATCAGCTCCTCTAAAGGCATGTTCATACAAGGAAGCTGCTACCAAAGAAAGCCCCCAAGACAACACTGTTTATCTCAGGAACCATTCCACACTACAGTACCCTGTGGGCACAGAGATTTTTGCATCACTGTGTAATCCACCTGCAAAGCAGGCTGAGGATGCAGTTTAACATTATATCTAAGGCAACCCAAAATGACCACAACATTGTAGGGAGTGAACTTCCACCTCTTCTCTGGTCTTTCCATATTTTCCAGGCCAGTGGTTCTACTACTAGTATACTAGTCTGACACAAAAACATCCACTTCTTTCTACAGTGTCAGGGCTCTTTTTTTAATTTAGCTCCCCAGTCAGCTCACTGGAGAGAGGGCCAAGCACGCCTCTGATGTAAAACAAGAGAAAATAGCAACTCACAAGGAGTAGGAGAGAGAAAAGAAAGGTAGGACCATGCCTTTTTTTGCCTCTTCTGTAATATCAGATGCTGTTGCACACAAATAGACACTGCCCTTGCCTACATATATATCTTTAAGGAAGAGTATAACAAATAAATAACCAAATAAATAATTGGTGTATGAATCTGTTCATGAGGCACAGAATCAGTCAAAAACAGGGCATGCAAGAAATTCCTTCACAGATTAGGAAGCCTCATAAATTATGGCAATATGGAGATGCATTTTTCAGAAATGAGGCTGAAACCAGACCAAATGGTGAGTGACAGGTTTTCAGCTCTTTACTCAGTGCAAGTCCCTCTGGAAGGCTTCCTCTGTAACATTATGCTATGAGTCAAAACAGGATTCTTGTCATCAAGAATTGCTTCAAATATTCCCACTCAATCAATTAAAATTCCAGAATCCTGTGAATTTTTTTTTAATCCACCAGAGGAATCCTGTGAGTTCTGCTAAGCAGGTGATAACTCCCAGCAAATTTTGATAAGGAAACCTCAGGTGCTAAACCCTTGAAAGTCATCTGAGCTGGAAGTGCAGGAAGGGCAAGGACAGTGAACTGACACCCACAGGAAACAGACTGTAGATACCTGGTCCATTAATTTCTGTTAATTGCCTGAGAGCTCAACTTAGCATCATTTGCTTCCACTTGGCATCTGCTTAGTCAGTTGGCCAGAAGGCTGTCTTCTTACTGCAATATAGTTCATCTTAATTATCAGAAGTCCTAATGATGCAAATGTCTTAGGGGATAGTCTCCTTAATAAGGTGACTGTTTGCACATACTGTTTGGCACACATGTTCCCCTGCCTGTCCCCTCCATTTTTTTTTTAATAATGTAAGCAATAGCACCTGTCTCAAACATTCCATTTCAGAGCAAGAACACTGTCCTCCTTTCATTTCAAAAAATTCTTTGTTCCAGCCTGGAAGCACTGACATACCACTAAATTCCTGCTTTAGGGCTTGTTTTGGTAAAGGGCAGCAAAATCTGGACAAAACAAAACATTAATTAAACCACTCTTATCTGTCTGCAACTCCAGAAAGTTGTTTGGTCAACTTCTTGAAACCATCACTTGATTTGGCTTGAATGAAAAGCCAGCCTGTGTTCTCTCTATCAGTTCTTTAATCTCTTATAATATTATTCAAAGAAAAGGCTAAAGCTGTTCCAGGAACAATTGGAAGTAAAAAAAAACCGAGGATAATTTTGTTTCTAATTGTGAAAATGTCACTGATAATGACAGTAATTTGGAGGGAAAAGAAGTGTCACTAGGTCACAATTCTTTGTGTTGCATAGTCCACATACCTAGTTAGAGGTCAAGTAGGTATTGGAGGTATTCCCAGGAAAAATAAAACTCATTAAATATTTCTTTAGGCAGCCATGTTGAAAGAAAAATGCAAGAGGAAGGTCAAACAGGTTTTTAAAACGGCATTACGAGATAGCTGAAGACAAAGAACTTAAGAAACAAAAAGTAAAAATTAAAAGGTAGAGGCAGCTTCCCACATAAAACAAAGACAAACATCAGGAAAGATGAGAAGTCTGTAAGCCTAAACTCAAAATACATCTTAAACATGTCTGCAGCCAGCCAGAATACAGACACAGGCCAATTTTTTTGCTTGAAGTGTCCAATTATATTGCCTTTACAAAACCTTTTGGAAAAGGAGCTATTCTTTCTAGTAAAACAGACCTTTTTATCACCTTTCAATTACCTCATTGTCATTTATTGGCACATTCAACCTGACAGCATGTTCTCTGCTCCACTGATAGAAGTTGCAACCAACAGGTAGGGCACAAAAGATGGCAGAGTTAAATCACATTGTAGAAAGTCCAGAGGTGCAAAATAGGGGGAAAAAAATCAAACAAACAGAGAAGACATTGGCAAAAGTGATGACTGCAGCACGCTATACTTGTGAGAACTTGCAGATGTCTTCTCTTCAGTGCCCTAAGGTGGCCAAGTGCCACGCTACATACATTCAAAGCAGGAACTGTGCCTCAGCAACATATATTAAAAAAAACAAAAGAAAACAACAAACCACGCTGCAACTGTACCCTGAAAATATCTGGCTGGTAAAATGAAGCTGTGCTTCATGCACTGCCAAACAGCTACTCCTTTCTGTCTCCAAAAAAAAAGAAGGGGAAAATATTGCAGTGGCTGATGATGTAGCCCATAGATCTCAAGCTTGATCACACTAAATGTATCTTGTTTTTTCTAGGACATGCAAGCCATTCAGTCCAAGAGAGTGGAAAGTTGAAAAATAAATCATTAGTCAAGACATTTCCAACTGCTGTCAACACAATTCAAAGTCAGAGTAAAGTTCAAAGCAAGCATTAAAAGTCATGAGACTTCAATCTCAATTTAAGCCAAAGAAAAACATCGAGTTACCCCTATCTCCCTTCAAAAGCAGTAGCCTTTATAGCAGTAGCAGTTGTTAAAAAACACAACTCACATTACCATGAGGATGTCAATATAAGAATAAAGCTCAGATTTTCACATAAACTCAGAACTGCAACTTCAGGTAAAAAAAAAGTAAAAGAGAAAAAATAAAAGTATTTTTAGACTTAATCCTTATTGGACGGTGAAATAGATCATGTAAACAATACAACATATTATTCTTGATTTTCTCAGAAAATGACTAAGCCAGTTTACTAAAGTAAGATAGTGTTACTAAAAACACATATGGCATTAATGCCTTGTAGTATTCTACCTTGTGTCAACATACAGGTTCCATATGGCTTACAGGATCTATCACAAAATAGGCACAAGGAGCAAAAAGCTAATATAAATATCCAAAAAATTGAATAAAAGATTCATCTAGATTCCACAAACTATAAGATGCTTCGCACATTCAAGTAAAGTTCAAATTTATTTACCTTACAATCCATTTATTTGTGGAAAATCCCAGACAAAAACTCTAAATTGAGCAAAGCATTTTTCCTGGCATTTATTTATTAAATTAACTAATTCGCACAAAGTTAGGCCAATCATTATTAATAAAACTAGAACTCATCAAAAAGTATCTCTGCTTTAAAAGCCTTGAACTAACACCATGCAATATACACCTTTCAGATCATGTTGATTAGGGAGTGCGTTCAGAGAAGGGTAACCAGGTTCATGAAAAGTCAAGAAAATATGTCTTGTAAGGATCAGCAGAGGGAGCTGGGTTTGTTTAGTCTGGAGAAGAGGATGCTCATGGAGGCCTCACTACTCTCTACAATTCCCTGAAAGGAGTTTACAGTGATGTGGAGACTGATCTCTCCTATCGTGCCTGCAGTGAGAGGACCTAGAATGGCCTTAAGGTGAGACAGGGAGATTCATATCAGATAGCAGAAGAAAGCTTTTTCACTGTTCAGATGGTCAGGCATTGGAATAGGTGGCCTGGGAAGGAGGTGGAGTCACCATCCCTGGAGGTGTTTAAAAGGTGTCTGGATCTGGCAATGGGTATGGTTTGGGAGTTACAGTGGTAGTGCTGAGTTGATGGTTGGACTTGATGACCTTAAAGGTCTCTTCCAACCTTGAAAATTCTACCATTCTGTGATATTTTGTACTTGCATCCTCCTCCCTTGAAGGAAAAAATTGACTTGAGAGGCTTTTTCCTACCATCCCTATCGACCATTCCTATTAGTCTGTAAGGTTTCTAATATAAGTCAACTCTAAGCAATTTTTAATTCCTAAGAAGGTGCTCTCACTTCTTCCTATCACTGTTTGCTGAGTTTTGTCTCTGTTTAGTCCCCAAACCCATCAATAGAAATCTTCTCTTTTGTTTAATAGTACATAATTCAGGAAAGTGAAAAATTGCACTTGTTGCCACGTACAGTCATCCACGGGGATGGTACAAAGCGCTTGGCAGTACCAGACATGCCAAAAGGCTAAAAAAATGGACACAGAATAACTACATGAAATGTTATAGATGAGGTCCTGGAAACAAAGAAGTTTAAAATGAAATAAAATAAAAATCACAAAAAATTCAGGGACGAGGTGAAAAATTCAAATATCAGTTCTAAAGCAACAGTGTCATCCTTCCTCATGAAGGAGGTAGGACACAGACTTTGCCATTAGCACTGTGAACATACCTGGGGAACAGCGGAGAGAAACACATTCATTTTCCTTGTAACACTCCTTAAATGTTCTCCAAGACATGCCTGTTAGCAGTTCCATATCAATCTCAATGACAAGCTCTCTGGTAAACCAGCACTTCCAAATTCAACACTGCATCTCAGCAGGAAGAAATCTATCTTTCTGCATGTAGCTAAGCTTCCCTCTTCTCCAGGAGAGGCAGATATGTTTCTCACCACTTTCTATATAATTCTGCAAATATTCCAGCAGTTAACACTGCAGAAAAATCCTGCAATACGAATTATTAAACAGACAAATATTTAAAACCCTTTAGGAAAAAAAAAAACTTCTATCCAAACTACTCTGAGCAAACTTTTTGTAATCTCTTTAAAATTATCTTCAAATAACTCCCCAACCAAGATGATTAAAGGTCATTGGCACATTGTGAAGCATATTTTTATGAGATAAATTCCATTATAATTGCAACAACTTTTCCAGCGACAATGTAGACATAGAATCAAATTATCCATTTCATTTTCATTTACACCTCATGGGCTAGATCATTTATCATGTTTCATGATAATAATCAGAGGGCACATAGAAAGTGATTTCTGGAGGCAACAAATTACCTATCATATTAGCACAGCTTACAAGATTCTGTCAACAGGTACCACACATAAATAAGAGGTAATTAAATTCACCATGTGCAGGAGCGTTTGATATGCTACTTGCTTTCCTAGAAGCTGGCAAAAATTCAACTAAATTCAACATTCCAAATTAGCTGCTTAAGTACAATAGTTTAGTTCCTCATAACACATCAGGAATCATTATGCCACTAGAACACCAACAGGTAGACAGCATGCAGTGGGCTCAAGATCTGGAGATGAATCTCTCATCATCAGGTATTATTGCTTCTTGCCACTGAATCATCCATCATGTCTCTGAGACAGCTCGGAATGATAGTGCCAGACCTCCACAGTACTGCTCCTTGAACTCTGTCTCATCCATCTTTTGCATCATTCCCCATTTGCAGCGAAGTATCATCTCCTTGCTGCAAAACTGAGTGTGAACCTGTAATGCCTTTAACCTGCAGTGCCACTCTAATAGTAATTGATTTCTTTTTATTGCAGGGACGGTGCTCACTGAGACTGTGCACAGCTGCTGAGGCTGGGAGATGGTCGGAACAGTACAACGCAAGGACCAATGTCTTTAGCAGTATGACCCGTTTTCAAGGAAATAGTTATATTTTCATTGCTAGCTATTTTATAATGCGTGTATATTTATCAATATTTAATATTAGCAGAGGAATATATATGCAGTTTGCTTTCCTGCAGTTCAACTACAATTTAATAGTAAGATTCACTCAAATGCACCTGAAAATAAATGTCGGTGTGGCTCCATTTTGTATTTTTGTTAAGTGATTCAGCATTAGAACACTGTTAGATTTTTAAATACTAAAGCACACAGGTGCACCAGCATTAAAAAAGCAACTTAAATTAACTCTACATTGATCATGGCGAGACTTCACTAGCATGATGACTTGTGTACCATAAACCACCCAAGACTAAGCGTTTTAATTCAGCTTCGTCTGAATGCTGTTATAAAAGTTTAATAAATCAAAATGATCAAAATGCCCCCAGTGGCAGGTTGGGATTCAGTTTCCAATTCAAATTCCGTTTAATATATGGCTTCTCTGACATCCTGCATTTTCTGCCATCTATGTTGAATTCCAAATGCACTCCCTTTCATCATTACCATGCATCTACTCATCGGCACCCTTTTTAACAACTCTGCACAATGCAGAGATGTCAAATCTAGGGGGGTTTTCCCTCCCCCAAACTGGAAAATGATGGCAGGTAAGGGAACTTTGTCTATACTTAAGTAAATATTTTAACCTCCACAGTAATGTCAGTGGCATTTAAACTGAGAGAGACCATCCTGAGCTGCAGCATTCAAATGAAATATTTGATTTAAATAAATGTAGAGACAGACTAGATACTGGAAGGGAAATTATCCAAGTGAAATACAGCAGTGATGTGGTGGGGTAGTCTGGAGACATCTCTAATTAAGATGAGAAAAATCACATTACTGCAAATGATCTTCATGTCACAGTACTTGGATAAAACACAGACGTAAGAAACAAAGAATCCCCTTATTTCCTCCCTGAAGTGACACCTGCCAAAAGCTTTTCCCTTGCCTCTTTTTTCCCTTTGCACTGACTCCCATCAAGTCTAAAGGCCAACAAAAATCGCACTATTCAAAGTGATTACATTTTAATTTCCCAAATGCTTTATTTGCTGTTTGGATTCACTTAAGTATTTTCACAATAAGGAGGCACTTGAGAAAATGGCATAGGTATAGAAGAGCACCTAAACAGTGAGATCTTGCTCATGTAATCTGCCACATCTGTGGCGTCACCAGCAGCACCATTTTGAATCAGGCTGAGCAAAACTGCATCGGATCTTGGCTTTGCAGGATTAGCAGAGCAGGTGATACCCAATTTATGCTGCCTGTAAGGGGGCTGATAATACTGATAATACCTCGTCTGCCACAGAGGCAGAAAACCCGTGAAGAATATTACCTAAAGTCAGCACTAAGCCTGACAACACAGAGCTAACTCCTCTGCAACCATGAGCCAATCGGTCAAGATCATCCCAGGTCACCACTCATTATAGGCTCCCACTGATTTTCATTGACCCTGCAGCTGTATTTATTTTGCTGCCAAGCCATGGCAAGGTCTCCACAAGAGCTGACAAGAACAAGTAGCAGTCCACCTCTTGGCAAGCAGGGAAGGGCCCTTTTCTGGAGATTTGCTTTGAAAGCACATTCCTGCCTGAACGTTTGTGTAACATGGTCAAAGACAACCATCAGAAAAGCAGTCAGGCCTGCTACATGTTCATTCCTGGACACAAAGCAGTGTCACACCTAATGACACACAGAATAGTGTCACACCTACTAATTAGGAATGACAGAAGAAAAGCTATCTGTAGTCCTAGATGTGATCAGATGCCTAGAAATGCAACTATATCGACATATAGCTCTCAGAAATAAGCAGAAATAGCCATGCAAACATCAATCCAGCTAATTGTCAGCATTTCTAACCTTCCTCTTCCTCTTTTTTCTTTTGTTCTGATTTCCACCCAGAGTCTGTGAAAATAGTATTCCCATCATGCTTCTTGCCACTGAGAAGCAAGCAGAGAAGAGAGGACTTCCACAGGGTTTGCTATCCCCTGTGTTCTCACGCAGGCAGTATGAAGCCTTGCAGAAAACACAAGAGGGACTCATGCTGCTTGGACTCGTGAATCAAAGTGCTGCAAAGCATCAACATCCATCACGGATGTCTGGGGAAAATATACACCAGGCAATGAAAACTATAAATAAAAAACGGCCCTTGCACCAAGTGAATTAGTTAATCTTTAATCTGTTTTGGTTCCTGCATACTTATAAGTGAGAAACTAAGGCACAACACTTATATCCAAGCTGAGAGGGTGTTGTCCTTTACTTAGATGATGTCTGAACCACAAATCCCTGGGATAGAAAAAAATCTAAGTCAGCAAAGGATGCTTCTACACCTACTTTTCTCTGATACTCTGCCCCAGTCACTGGCTATCGGGACAGGACACAGAGCTACAGGACATGGGGTTTTGCTCTGATCTAGACCAGTCACATTTAAGTTCAAAAAACACATTAAGATGCATATCAACACTGAAATTGCTAGTTTTTGCCTAATGAGAATATTAATTTAGTCTATATCAAGTAGTACAAAATTCGTGTCTTATGAAAAAAAAGCAAAACATGTGCTTTACCTTAAATGTTTCAGGTCTTTCTGAAGAACACATCAGAGCTACAGTAAAGCACCAGGTTCACATTAGAAAGATTTCAAGAGTCAGCTGGAGCTGAGACAGCTCAGGGGGATATTGCTAATTTGTATAAACACCTGAAGGGAGGGTGCAAAAGAGTATAGAGCCAGACTCTTCTCAGTGGTGCCCAGTGACAGAAGAGGAGGTACTGGACACAAAGTGAAATACAGGAAGGTCCCTCTGAACATCAGAAAACACCTTTTCTTACTGTGAGGGTGCCTGAGAACCGACACAGGTTGCCCAAGGAGGCTGCAGAATATCCGTCCTTGGAGAATTTCAGAAGTCATCTGGACAAGATCCTGGGCAACTCGCCCTAAGTGATTCTGCTTGAGCAGCGGGAGTTCGGTCCAGATGACCTCCAGAGGTGCCTTTCAACCTCAGTCATTCTGTAATTGTCATTTCAAATGTAAGCCTGTGCAGCCAAGACTGCTCAACACAGGAAGATGGAATGGAGCCTATGCCAAATACCTGGCATTTCTGTAACCTTGTGTGAATCAGTCTTTTTGGCTGCTTTGAAAAATTCCATCAAAACTATTGTCTCCTGCTTCTCCAGCAAAAGCAGCTTTTCTGCACTTTCCTCAAGAAAATGAGCAATGCACCTATTAACTATGTAAACCAGAGGCAAATGTTGCCTGAGCAAAGGAGTGAGCAGAGTTCCTTCCACAGAAGTGTTGCCTGAGCAGAAAGAATAGCAGCTTCACTTTCTGATATGCAGAAGAATGACAATATTGAGACCCCTATCTGGTTCAATGTACTCAGTATGAACATAAAGACTTTCTGAAGCATTTTCCTATATTCTTGTTTAATTCTTTTTATGTAAAGGAGGCAGGATTTGACTTCAGGGTGGCAGCCCCTCTTTACCTGCTGTAAGAAACAGAGGATTGAAAAATAGGAAGATTCACATGTTAAACCTACTTAAAGAGGATAAGATCTTAATACAGTAAAGAAATTAAAACCAGAGAATGCCACAAAAAGATCAAGTTAATTGGATCCTTGACTCTCTGACAAATGCTTATACCTAAATATACACCCAAAATATAATTCATGTTTTATTAGCAAGGTTTAGAAAATTTTCACAAATAATTTCCTTATTTTTTCAACTACTACAAAGTAATTACAGCATTGTCATCTGCTCTTCCTGCAGGGATACTACAGCCATGAAAGATTTAGGCTACAGCTAATGAGGAAACTTAAGAGTATAAAGTGATTTTGAAGATGACCTGAGTGTCTAAAAGAGTATCAGTATTAATATCAATATTCCAGGAATGCATCTTATGAACCAAGAACAGCAGCCACAGGGCTCATATTTTCATACCTCTATTGAAGCCTGCTGATGATTCAAAAGGAAACTTAGCCAAGGTAGTGATGTAAAGCCCACAGCTTTCAATAACTTGGACTGCAAAATCTCTCTCCTCAATTTCCTCTCTGGTCTGAAATCCAGTGAGTTCAGAAAAACATACACCAAAGGCCCTCCTCAAGACATTTCAAAGATACAGTCCAAAGCCACTGTCTCTAGGAGACTGAATTTCTGAACACCTTACAAAGCATCACTAATAATCTGAACTGTCTAATATTTATGATAGTAAGTAATATCACCAGAGGGGATTTTTATTTTTTTTTTAATTTCCTATTTATCAGAGAATTTAATAATGGAAGGCAGAAATATGGGGCATTTTGCAAAATTGGTATAAAAATATTTCAGTCTATTTGCAAGCAGGGAATATAAATTCAGACTACCTGATGTATTTACTTTTTACCTGCCACCTAGTGCTCTCCTTGACATACTTTTAAGTCTGTTATTATACTGAACAAATAAACCAAGTCACAAAACTGAGTACACACATCTGAAGCAGGCTTAGATATTTCACTTTTTTTCCAGACAGAACAAGTACCAGTGAAATTTGGAAAGTGCATTTCAGTCCACATCTTTCTCAAATGGAAATATTTCAAAGCTTTCTTGTAAGAGAAAAAGAATAATGCTCCCTTGAGAATTACTTGCCAGGGGCAAACTCCATCTTCACAGTGTTCTAGCATCACCAGGAACCAGCCAAATGACTACACTTTTCCTATATAAGATCCCTAAAGAGATTCATACAAGAAAGGCAGAAAAATCACTGCCAGGCTTGCGTAACAGGAACAAATGAAGAAGAGGCAAACATAATCACAAATCCCATCAAAACTTGAACCTGATGACTTAGAAGAGAGAATGCTTGCAATGTCAAATCAAATACAAGAAACAATGATATCCACAAACTCATACAAATAAGTGAGATGCCTAGAAACAGTTCATCAGAACTTGGGATTTTTGGAAGAACATTCAGAAGACAGTAAAGGAAAAGGAGAAGAAAGTAAAGGAAAACTACCCTTTTTTGCTGTTACTATCTTGGATTTACCAGGTGCATGAAGACAATTCCATATTGAAACTATAAATCAAAGCAGAGACCTCCCCTTGCTTTGAACCCAGCACAGAAGAGATGTTTTGGTTGGATGAAGAAATGTTAAAAACAACAAAAAAATCATGTAGTAAAACCATAAAAAATTGCTGTAATTTATGACTCAAATAAAATTTATAAACTTATCAGTAGAACCAGATGTATGATAGAACTCTCCACATTATTAGTAACAAATGCTACATTTGATTTATACATGTTGAGTTTTTTATCCTTTATTTTTCTACCTTATCTTTATCTTTAACAAACATTTTCTTCCAAACCCCATGTGCAAGATCCACTACATAAAATAAAATGCACCATATTTCCTGCTGATTTTGCAACATTTAATAGCATAATCAAGTTTTGTACAATTATTTTTCTAACAATGTGCAACTACTTTAAAAAAAAAAAACAAAACAAACTCAGATAAGCATACAAACATTTTACAAAAAGTTCAATTCATTAGTATATCATTTAAGAGAGGGGTTTGCTCCTTTTTTTTGACAATCAGAGCAACAAACTGTTATTACATGAATACAGATTAAAAAAGAAAGAGACCTATCACCTGTATCTTCCATACTTTGCAGCCAAAGAAAATGGTGATTTTATTCACAGTCCCTGCAAGACTGCCCAAGAGTAAGACATTTCAAATGGGTACAAACTGAATTTGGATTGTTTTACAAAGTTTTGCTAACTGACCACATGAGAATGTAAATCAGCTTCATCCCCATCTCACAGCATTTCTAACATGCCATGTCAACTAAGAAGTTGATCACAGCTGCTGTGTTGGACACTACCTCGTTTCTTGATGCACAAGGTAACTTTTCTGGCAGATAATGATAACTTCAGAGAAACACTCCAGTACATTTTTAAGAGTACAGAACAATGAAACAAGAGCTGATTACAGAGCAAAGTTCTCTACTGACTGAAGATCAGAACATTTGATATTGTAACTTGGAAAGGCTACGCAGTTGTGTATATCAAATATACACATGAACTGGGGCACAGGTGATCACCAGGTGATCATCTTTGGGCACTTCATTTCTACAGTTCCACACTAAGCAGCAGAGACTTTGAGATACACTTGTTCCCAAAAGCAAGTAAGAAACAAGTAAAAAAGAAAGAAACCCACCAGTGGCTTCTTGTTCACTCTTACCTATCACAGATATTGTTCCTCCCTCCCAGCATCTCCCTCAAGTTCCAATGCAGACAACCCTGAAGGCTTCAAGAAACTCCCTTCCCAGAAATAGCCAATTTAGCAGGGAAAATATAAATAGACAATTAATTGGATGGACATATTCAGGAGGGTAAGTCAACTAACAGTAATGACAGCACCAAACTTCCTGTAAAACGAAGGGGAAAGGGAAAACTCCTGCTACACGCAGCCAAGAATAATAGCAATGCCATGGAAACCACGTAAAAAAATCAATACAGTGCAGCCACTGAGCTGGGAGATGAAGACCAGCTCTAAACAAAGGTGAGACATTAAATCATTGACTGGAACTACTTTTGGTAAAATCTCATAATTTAATTACAAATCCTATCCTAGTTCAATTTCTCTTCAAAAAACTAATCAGAGTAATTGAGTTATCTCTTTCAGGGTCTTGAAATGTATACCATCCCTCCCAGGTACCTACATTTGTAATAGAGTTTAGAACTCCACTAAAAGTAATTCTTCTGCTAAAGCTCAAAATGAAATAAAGATGTTTTAACATAATGCACATTATAGAACTGGAAACTTTCATTACTCATCAAAACTAACCTATAGTTTGCTCATCAGGAAAGTATCAGACGCCTCTACACCTGCATTATGGTATCACATGTCTGTATAGACATGGGATATATCCCAAGATATATCCACATCTTGGCCATGAATCCAAACACCAAGGTTTTGAGTTACTGTGCAACAACTCCTGTTCCTCATCCCTCACTCTCTAATAAACAGTGTTGTCAATAAAGTTTGGCTTCTACAAACCAAAGACCCTATCGTTACTCAGAATTATCTGGAAGCAGTACTAAAGTCATGACAAAGTAAATTGTGTTTCATCATTTTTTTTCCCCCTCCTCTGGCTGTGAGAACACACAGATCAATACTCTTCAGCATGAGAATTCTGCAGCGAAATTTTCATTTGTTACAAACAGCAACAAAAGGGCCCCAAGCATGCCCTGTCACTCCCAGTTTAGAAGGAAATGCACTAATAAACTCTTCCCCCCGGGTCATCTTTGACAATGGGCAATACTATGCCAGCTCTTATTAAAGGCAATTCATATCAGTGGCCCAAAAATTTCCTTTAAAATTATCATCTTTTGTATCCATGTAGCAGGATGTCAGCTTTAAAGTGCCACTGAGATATAGGACCTGTCATTATGGTTAATTTTCAGTACAGTTTTAACACCAGGGTAGCTGATCCCTAAGGGTATGGGTATGCTTTTTTGGCTAACAAGATTTATTTAGCGGTTATCCAGACAAACAAGAAAATATATTACTGTATATTGCTTTTCAAATACAACAGCAAGCAATAAATCCAACTATAAAACATATATCTTTGTTCTCTACCATGATGTCAAATAGATGAAAATGGTTTTGGAAGGTTTATCTTTTAAGGCGTTTTTTAATATTTTTATTTATATATGTAGGTATGTGTGTGCCTATGTATATTAAAAAGAAAAAAAAAGTTAAAATTCTTAGACTTCCAATAAAAACACACAAAAAGTAAAACCTTTAACCTTAAAATAAAATTAAAAAAACTCTATAGCAGCTATATATATAGCTAAATATCAAATTTATGTTTCGAGCCATAAATATGATGTTATCTATGAAATTGCCAAAGTTTTTCAGCAGGACAATATGATGCATTTTAAAAGATGGTACCATGAAATTTTATATTCTTGTTGGCTTTTGCTTTTTTTTTTGTTTGTTTGTTTTTTTGGTGGTTTGGGTTTTTTGTTTTGGTTTTTTTTTTTTTTGAGACAAATAGTATTCTTAATACCATTTTATTGTGGTTTTATACTAGAAAAAAAATAGAATGTTTCATTTATTGGATAAATACATTGATTTTCCCTGCCTTTCTAACAACAAATGTCTGGTTTTGTGCTTCAACAGGACTTATTTCAATTTATTAGGATGAAGACCATCTTGCAGCTTGCTAGACAAAAGGTGCATCTAACAGAATAAAAAGAAGCTCTTAGCATGTGTCTAAATCTTTGTATAGTCATCAAGGCCCATTTTTATTGACGTTTTATAGCAGCCATAAAACCTGGTCGACCTCAATCAACTGGTCTCCCAGGGAAAATACCTCTGCCAGCAAATACCAGATAAAAATTAGGTCAGGGCATTTCCTACACTGATTTTATTTCTACAAGCTGAGGACAAACTTGCTTGCCCTGTCCCTGTTCCAGATGCAGTATCTGACCACAAGATGCCAAACTGAGCACACAGTCCATTGCTTCACCAAAGAACCAAGCAAGAGCCCACTGTGTGTTGGATCCTTGCACCTACCTGGCCAAAACAGCCCCTCCACCAGGCAGCAGCCCCACAACGAGATCTTGTACACCACTTCTTTTTCCCAGTTAAAAAAAACTGTAAACCTTATCACAACTAAGAATGAAACATGTAGTTTTGCAGGTAACATAATTAGGTAAGAAGCGGTTCACTAGCTTATTCCAGGCCATAGAGCACACAATTTTGGAAGTGAAAAACTGACCTATGTTCAACCACATCCTTTGCCAGTCAAGACTATGTTTCCAGAGCATAAAATGCAAAAAAAGAAAAAAAAAAAAAACACCAACTTGATCACACCAAAAAATGCTATGGCTGCACACCAGCAAGCTTCTGAATTAACTTCAACCAAAAAAGTTTTTAAGTGGGAAAAGCAAGTTTTCTTTTCTTTCCTTTTACTTCTGTGTTGGAATCATCATAGAACATCTGCACAATGCTCCCAGTCCTTGGTTAGGTGAAAGTTTACAACTCTTTTTATCTACCCATCTCCCAGGTAACAGAACAATGTATTATTTGCTCTACTACCAGTGTGCTTGAGGAAACAGATTTTAAAAGGGAATGGTAACTATGTAGAGGTGAAATCTGATTTGCACCTTAAGTTCAACAAATAGCACTCCCATAAAAGTGTGCAGGCTTTTACATTCCACACACTGTGGGATCAGGGTTTTACACAGGTGCATTCCATGGAAAGCAATTGTAAGAAGCTTTGCAAACCAGTATTTCATCTCATGACAGTTTCGCAGGGCTGTCTTTGTATGATCAGTTCAGATCAAGGCATATGTAGGCTAAATAAAAAGTGTAAGCAGAAAGCACTGGCATTAAAAGCATTTAAATGGATAAAATGAAAATAAATAAAACTTTACCTCGAACAATAAGTTGAGCAAAGTTTGAGACTCCAGAACCTCTCTCTGACTGAGTTACACAGCGGTATAAATCCTGGTCAGTTTTTGTCACCTCTTGCAACTTAAAGGTAGCTGCAAATCTTCTGTGATTGATATTCTTAGTCTGAGCAACTGGAATATCTTCTCCATTCCTTCTCTGAAAACAAGAGTAACCAAGGCAGTTAACTCAAAAGATGTAAAAGACATTTTTCATTATCATCATACAAAGAAGACACAAAAAACAAGCCAAATGCATTCACACCGTGCTACCAGACATTTCCATGGTAGAAGAGCTCAGTACTGAGGTCCCATCAAGAAACAAGCAGTACTCAATAGCATTTCAAAATCAAGTTTGCCAATGAAAAGCACCATCAGGATTTTGCACTGGCACAAAACCATGACCATGACATACTCAACTGCAACTGCCTTGTAGCTGGAATCATCCTAGGACAGCCCAGCAGTAACAGTTGTACTCCTAAGAAAATTCATTCAACCTTAAGCTGATTTACAACACATACACTGGGTATATTGTAAGATACATTTAAATAAATCTGGCATTGAGGGATATCAAAGGTCTGCAACAGCTCTTTTTCACCAACCTACCAATGTTTCCTTTTTAAAGCTTCCTTTTAACTGTACAAGTTCAATACCTTCTAAAATTTTAGCTTTGTTATACTAAGCACCATCTATCCATCTAAAGCTAGCTGAAATAAAAAGTGGAGGGTAGGGAGGCACTAAAAGAGGAATAACACAGATCTCATTTAAAGGAAGGAGCTTAGAGAGTTCTTAAAAAAAGCATAGCCACCACAAATCACTGAAAAATTTAATCTGTCTGGAGCTGCGGGGCCAGGTGACAGGTCAGTAAGACAGAAACAGTTTAAGCTCTTGTGGGATCCTTTTTCCTATTACCATTCACATTAAATGTTCAATTTTGATCTCAGTTGAAAAACAGACCCTCCACCAAAAGTCAGCATTAAAAAACACCCAGAAACATGCACAAAGAGAAAAAACAATGTCACTGCTCTCTCCCATGGATCAACTGCATGTTGTTTCCTGACCAGGATACAGTTTCTGAGCACTCAGCATTGCTCAGTCCCTGGAAAGATGGCAGCATTTGCTTGTAACCATATTCTGCTCAACACACAGCAAAGCGTGACCTCTGTGGACGTTTTTAGCTCTAATCAACCCCTGGAATGAGAAACTTCATTGAGGTTTTAAACTCCAAGCTTTCTAACACCAAAAGCGCTACTGCTGAGCCACAGAATTTAATAACTTGAAAGCCTGTGGCAAAACACAAAGGGCAGAAAAAGGAGATGATTTAATGCTGCATGTGTATATCAGCCACCCTCCTATCACAGGCAGGAGTACTTCAGAACACTCAGACTTTTCATTTTACATCTACCCTTTGTCATCCTTGGGTAGCATGAGTTAGTCTCTTTAAACAGTTTTGTGGCAGATTAACCAGGGCTCCACCAGTACTTCACACTCACTGAAACAAGCATTCATTTTAACTATTAATATGTAAGATTAATTATATTTACATCAAGCAGGCAGATTTCAGACACTCATATTCCAGTACAAAATGCCATCACCTTTACCAGCTGTAGGTTTATTGGTGTGATTTTCTTACTGCAGGAAGACACCATCCAGTTACCCTCACACAGCCACCCTCCCTGCCATTTCCTCAGGTTTGAGCTCTGTCTGTAGGGCTAGGCCAGAAAGAGCCACAAGATACCAAGAGCAAAAACTGATTTCCAGAACAAAATGGCACACAAGGCACTTCCAAAAGGTACTATTATGGATTCTCCCTAAAACTTTCATCATCTCATAACAACCACAAGCCTGGTTATCATAGGGATGCTCTCTGAGAGCAAAAACAGAATGTTGGGCAAAACAGGGCGAAAACAATGGATGTTGGGCTCTAGGACACCTGGACCAACTGCGGTGCCGCCAAATCACCCTGTGACAGACACAGGCTCCATCCTTAGCTCTGTGGGTATCTGACTCTGATTTAGAAAAAAATAAGGAAGTTTTCTGATGCCTGCAAATGCTCATACACATGAAAGGCCTTATTGAACTTCAGGAATCAATGAAATTACTAAATTCCAATATCAAGCAAATGAGGAATGATGTTAAAGACTTTATTTTGATGCTTAAACAAAAGTGAAATTATTTTGTGGGAGGTGCACCTTCCCCTCCAGCTAGCCGGCTTCTTTTGATAGAAAATACTAAATTTGAAAGCAGGATTTTCAAGCCTTGCAGTCCCCATCCTCCTCCCCTCCTCATCCTTGCCCCCATCCCCAGTATCAACCAAAGGTTTGGACTGTCAGATATGATAACTTAATATAAACCTTGGATCTAGTGCCTTGAAGTAACCAAAATAAACAAACCTCATGGTGCTTTCTTCCTCTCAGGCTTGTCCCATGCCCTGATGGCCTTGCCACATCATAGTCACCCAGCAGGAAGGAAGGAAGTCAAACTCCCCCACTAAACACAAACTTGCCATATGATTGTCAAAAATACCAAGCAGCCAATAATAAACCGAAGGTGTATCTTTAAACCTTGTATAAACCATGTAATGCAGTCATTCCTGTTCTACTATGAAGGTAAAATACATTTTAGGGGGCTTTCTAAAATGAAGGACTCCATTTCAATAAGTCCAGTGCTTTAAATTGGAATGCCAAACGCTTAGTCTGCAGCAGAGAAGCACATCCAAGTTGCATTATATAAAATAATTTACACTCCGAAGATCAGAACTTGCTTACTTAAGCTCAACTGCATGCTTCAAGTTGAGAAACAAAGTGAATGGAGCTCCTACTTAAAATGAAATACTAATGCACTTTCAGAGAAATTAATTAAAATAATATTTGACAAGTTTTACAGTTCTAGAACGACACCTCAGATTTTCTTTTTATATATATCAGTGATTTCCTACCATATTATCTTACAAGGCTTGGAGCAGTTGCTCTAATTTCTTTGTATTGGAATTCGTTTCTTGGGAGTCCAACTGCACAACTACATTTTCAAAGTCTTTCTTCATGTACAGATTATCCATTAGAATATTTCTCCATCATTAAAATGATGAAAAGTTCAAACAGAAGAGAGTTCTCATCTAAAAATGAACGTTAACAAAAAAATCCTGCATTCATTTCAGCGCGTATCCCTTACACTGGTAACCCATTAGCCAGTCAGAGTTCAGATGCACTGTCACGATCTCTTAATTAAATTCTTCTTTTTAATGTCAGAGCATTACTACTGATTTTAAAGGAGAGGGAAGAAAGGCAGCAGTGCTCTCTGCCTATTAAGGGTTCCTGGTACATACTGTTTCAATTTATGTCCTGCTCACACTGAACAGAGCTTGAAAATGCTGCTCAATTAAGTTTTAAAAATTCAATTTAAAATTAATGTGGAGTTATACTAATGGGTAATGGCTGTACCCTGTGTGATCCTTGGTTCCTCCAGTCCCTTGCTGTCTGATTTGATAACCCTGAATTGCTCATTTAAGAGAGGTCACCACCAGACAGTTCTCCTCTTTTGTGAAAATAACTCTGGGCTTCACAAAGAACTACTCTATAAACACTTGATTAAAAGAAATATTAGCCTGTGAAAAAACCTCCTTGATTCTGGCATTTCAGGCATTTAAAATTACAATCTTAAATAAATCACTCTGACTTCAAGGTTATTTTTAATTTGATAGGAACATGATTTTATTAAACTTTTTTTCAGGCAATGAAATTAGATCATCTATATCTTAAATAAAGTCAACAGCAAAGCCTAAAACAATCTTAGGTAAATTAACAATTAGTCTTAAATATCTCTCTTTTGCCTCATGAAAGAAACCAAGCATTTAATAAATATGAAATGCAATTTTAATGGATCTTTTAGAACCTGAGTAGAACCAAAAGAATCCAAACTCCAACATCTTATTTAATTGGTAGAATTTAAGTGCATATCTTATACAAGTTTAAAATCCATCAGCCTTTCTCCCTCAATTTTCAGATTGAAAGTGGTGAGTTTTGCTTTTGCCTTTTTTTTTTTTTTTTTTTTAATAGCTGTCTGCAGCGATGTTCCCTCTAAATTTTCCAAACCCCTTTTTTTTCACACCAGTGATTTTTATAAGCCTGGACATTTCAACCTTACACATCCCAATACTTTTCTTACTGTAAACACCTTAAAATAAGTCCTCTGCACTGCTAATAATTACAGTCAACTATGGTTGCCTTCTCGGGCTCCCAGCTGGATGCTGGGATGCCTCCAGAGATCAGAAGATGTCAACACTCTGGCTGCAGTGACACCCCCGTTACTCTGGCAGCAGTGCCCTATCAGCTGCCCTGCACTCGCTCCCTCCTCACCTTCCTTCCTGTGCTCAGGCAAAAAAGCCAACCTGGGATATGAAAAACCTCCCTGGAAACACATTCCCTCCCCATATATTACCATCACCAAAGGGATTAGCTTGTGATCGGATTCACTGCACGGGAGCAGAGGAGAGGGCAAGTTATATGTGGCAAGCAGGGCACAAGTCCTTGATTTGTCTGAGCAACCCAGTCCCCAAAGCTGCAATCAGAACTTCACCAGCAGCACAGGGGCTGGAAAGATGCCCCCAGCTGCCAAGGGCATTAAACCTCTACTGCATGGAGGAACGGGGAATTTGTAAACAACATGTTCCAAAACATTCCTGGGATTACTCATTATGTAAAGGGAGAAATGTCTCTTTTTGATGGGGGAAAACAAGAAAGAGGGTTGGCTGTGGATAGTTTGAATGCCAGCAATAAAGCACAATCTCTGCCAGATCATGTTTTCAAAAACTTAAAAACAAAAAAAATGAGGGGAGTAAAAAAAACAAATAGTGTTTAAATTTTACATTATATGCACCTGTCTGTCACTTTTCCACAGACATACATATTCTTTTAGAGCATTTAAGACACAATTTCATAATGAAGAAAAATATAAACCCATTTCTATACTATTATTATTATTATATTTTCTTCTTTTAAACAAATGTCTCGATATATTCTTGGCATTTTGAAATTTCTTAACATGCTAGGAACATAATAAAGCGTGACATATATTTATTGTGGGAAGTTGTAATTAAAGTTTTAATTTTTCCCCCACAAAAGATTTAATTACTGAACACAGTAGGATTATTTTTCCAATCTTATTTAAAAGTACAAAATTTAAACTAAGAATTTTTTTTTCCAAGCAGATCATGAATTAGAAATATAGCTTAAATAATATGCCTAAATAGTCCTATCTTCTTAGAATAAAGAAAGGTGAACTAGCAATTTCTTTTGTTTGATTGATTATTAAGGGGAAGCACTAAATATTTTTTAAGTAGGAAATTAGTAGGACTTGCTTTAACTTTCTGGTCTCCTACATGCATAGTAAACCAGAATAAAATTCTACTTTCCAATGAGCTGTGCATTCACTTATTAGAAAAAAAGCCCCACAGCTTTCCCCATGCAAACATACACTGAAGATCATGAACAAATGTGACAAGTCAAGCTTTATCCTGCATGCTGCACTGCAGTACAGAAAAATCCACGATAAATGTCTTGGTATGATGCACTGCTGTTACTCAAACTTGTCCCCTTTGAAGCAGCCCAAATTTCTATCATGCTGCACTGACCCTCCTACTGAAGAAATCAAGGGCTCCGATGAAATCATCTAATTGAGAGCCATCTGGCTCCTTAGAAGTGGCACTTCTAATTTATTTTATTATAATAAAACCCACCAGAGGCAAACTAGCAAAATTCATACTACCGTGTCTCTGGCCGCGCCACCACACAAATAAAAGCAGCTCACTTTCCCTGAGCATTTTAAAGCCTCTTAGTCTGAGCCTAATCAAACACATGTTGAATATACAAAAAAAAAGTATATTTTTTTAGAAAAATAAAGGAGCTTTTCAGAAAGCTTTGGTTCTTGAATGCAGAGTCCTTGATTAAAAACAAAATAACAAGCAACCAAAAATGCTTGGTCAATAATTCACAGACGTATGGATTCCAGACACAGTGATTTAAGTTCTATATCACCTTGAACAGTGCACACTGAACTACAGTATTTATTCCTGCAGCACAAAACAAAAGAAAATCTGTTTAGTTAGAAGACAAAGAAGGAAAAAAGGTGCACAAAAACCCAGCACTGAGGGCCAACACACCACAAGACATCTCAAAAAT
Organism: Phylloscopus whistleri; assembly: GCA_017589585.1. Classification (NCBI taxonomy): domain Eukaryota; kingdom Metazoa; phylum Chordata; class Aves; order Passeriformes; family Phylloscopidae; genus Phylloscopus; species Phylloscopus whistleri. The sequence continues at coordinate 3,267,026 of JADMLD010000683.1, read as the reverse complement.
TTCTCAACAGACAATTTTACCCTTTCCTAAAAGCATCCAAGCTTACCAGCTGCTCTTATTCTTCTGCAATTCATTAAGTCCTGCAGCTATTAGAGGAAACTAGGGCCTGGGGTATTAGGCTACCTGTCACAGCACTGAGGAGAAGAAAACCTGAATGCAGGCGATAAGTAACAAGAGTCACAGGACAGAATGTGCTGTGAATTTATATCTTTTTGTAAACATCACCTTTATTTCAAGTGTCTCATTTACATGGGTGCTTCAGCCACTGGCTGACTGAGTAACTACCAGGACTACACAGAAGGACCAAACTTTCACTGCAGCTGTTCTACCTCTAAACTACAAAACGGCAGCAGGGGAAGGAGCCACCACTGAGGACACAATCAGCAGCACAGTCCCCAGCACCAGATGCTCCAGCCACCACAGGACCCCAGAGGAGACTACAGGGACGGCAACTCCAAAGGCTGCTGTGTAACCTGAATGACTGGTAGCCATGCAGACCAGAGGATTTAGCTAACTGGGGCAGAATTAAATTAAGACCAGGAGGATTACAGTATTTCACTTTGTTGAAACCTAGGATGACCGGGCATCTAGGGGAAAGTGCCATATTTGTCCATGAAGCTGATAAACTGAGGCAGGAGAGAGGGAGACTGGTTCATTCAGGGTTAAATGACATAGATAGCATCAAAGATGAGTAGAGGGGGGGAAAAAACAGAGGAAAGGTGTTGCTTCACCTTTGTGAAACAAACAAGTTATGAATACTGTCATTTTCACGGGTTGCATATCCTTTATATCCATGTCTGAGTCAGGAGTGTGTGATACAGAATAAACTACAAGTCAAGTGTTTTACAAGGAGCCAAATAGATCACTTCAAGGCAGGTTTTCATACAACTTTGAAAAAAAAGTTTGGAAAACCAGAATGTCTATCAGAGACTATAAATATGATGAGGTGAAAATGAAGGTAAAACAGACAAGTCATTGCAAAAGGGTCCTCTATACCTCCCTATACTGTGACTTCCTTTCAAAAACACCTTTTCTGTAAGTAAAAGTAAGCAATATGAAACAAATGAGGAAAGTTTCTGTGCCAGCCTCAAGCACAACAAAAAGAGAGGAACTTGTATCCTGCTTAGCCATTCTCAGTAATCAAGATAAAGGTAGGATGATGTAGACTTGAGCGGGATTTTACTGGCTGAGGAAAGAAGGTTTGGCACAAACAGCCCAGTTCGCTGTGCAAATTAGTACTTGCTTTAGGCAGATGATGATGATAATCCAAAAAATCTTCTGTCTCCCCAGAGGCTCACCCACTGCCATCCAGGGAGAAGAGTGAAACCAGAGCCATAGGCCTTCTCTCTTCCCACAGCCTCCACACAACATCATAGCTCCCACTCCTCCTTAGGGCAAGCAGGCCTGACTGACTTATTTCAGTTCACAACCAAAAAGCATCAAACTTGACAGTTGACCAAAACCAAAAAGGGGATCAAAACTCTCCATCACAGTTCCACTGCTGAAACCCTGCGGATGCTAGCAAGGCATCTTCTCTTAACTCTCTCAAGGCAGAACTGAATAAAAAAGCAAAATAACAAAGCTTTTCTAACATTCAGAGTATACTCGGCTCTCCTTAACTTTCAGGGATCATAAAATTTGTGCAAACTAACAAAAAATATTCTTCCAGCGTAATGAGCATGGTGAATAGGCAGGTGCACTGTAACAGCAAATGTTTTATCATCAAACTAAAGAAGGGGTATCTTAACCAGTTAATTAACTGTACCAAAATGCAATGGTACCTCAGAAGGCAAAGTTACATTAGAAAACTCATAGAAAGCAACATATAAACAATGCAAAACAAAAGTTAAATTGGACAAGACTCTCCTATTAGAAATGCATTTTTCCTGAGACCAAAAGCGAGCCTCCCAGCATTCACTGTTAGGTTAGCTAAATGGTTTACCCCAAAGGCCCATGGCCCACACTCCAACCCTCCTGCTGAATACTAATCCATGTCTTCACCTGGGAACAGCAGGAGGAAAATAGTTCTGTTGCATAACTCCTCTCCTTTGAGAGAAAATAGCCCTCCCAGAAAGCAAAGCAAAATAGTCAATGTTTTGTCCCTCAACCCTTTGCCAGAGGCACAAATTCTTATATAGCCTTTCTAGTCTAAATTCCTGGAATACTGTGTTGGTTGTGCTCAATACATCATCACAGGATACCATCTGCATGCGCCCAGTCCAAAGACTTGTTAAAGAGAGCATATAGGCAGTACCTAGCAAGAAAATTAATGCTAAATATCACATCCCATTCTGTGGCAATCAGCACCAAAACCCAAGATGCTGGTGAACAGGGCATTGAGGATAATGGCAGTTTCCTCTACAAAGGGAGAGGGATGCAGCCAGTTTTGAGCCCGAACAGACGCTCGCTCATCCTCCTGTAACAGTTGGTACCGCTGGGAGGTCAGCCCGACTCCATTGTTTTTACAGCAATTTGCATTTTATTTTCCATAATGCTGTTTAATTTCACTTTTTCAATTATTACTCTCAGGCAATTGCTTTAATTATCTGTTATTCCACGAGGAAAGACACTCTCCTCTGGCAGAGAGAAGGGCTGCATCAGGCCGCGTTAACGCTGACGAGTCTCTCCACAGGCGAGCGCGGGGCTGCCGCGCCAGCCTTGGCAGCCCAAGAGGAGGGCGGTTAGCCAGCACCCACAGCTATTGCTGACAGATTGGCCCGCTCGCCACCGCTCAGATGGCAAATCTGCCCAGGATTACAAGGCGCATATTAAACCTTTAAATGCATGCAGCCGGCACCCCTTTGAATTTCAGATTCGCCAAGGCGGACAGTATCACCGCAGACCGTGGCAAAGCACATCTGACTGCAAAGCCAGAACAAGCCGCTTTCCCTAATCCAATGCTATGTTAATGCAAAGCTCAGCAATGATGGATGGACTCATTAGTGCTGCAGTTATCGCCATCTGAACCAGGTGCCAAGACATATGGTTTAACAGATGTTCTAGCAAAAAGCTCTGCTCGCTGCACTGTACGAGTGTCCAGCTAAACCGGACATCGATAAGACGCTGAAAATCGTATTGGGCTGCTGGGAGCCACAATCGTTCCCAGCTCAGGAAGCTGTTAAACACAGCCCGATTATGCAAAAAACCCTATTGCTCTGATATCCCAATTAGATTGGCAAAACAAATGCTGGACAATATACATACACTGCTTTCTGGAGTCTTGGTGTAACCAAATGCTATTTAATCTTCCCACTCAATTCTATTTCTCTACTATCTTAGCAAAGAAATGAAGATTTCTTCAAACAGAAATCATCAAATGAATAAACACACAGAGCCCCCATCCCACTCTTGCATTTTCATGTTTAGAATGCCCTGTGTGCACTATTCTTTCAAAAATTTAAAAACACACATCTATTCTGAGCATAGGCTTACCACGCAGAAGCGACTTGTTTACAAGCTTATTTACTGACACAACTCCAGTGGAATGCACGATATTTCACAGGGAAATAAATAGAATAAAACAGAATAAATAGAATGCACAGCAAATCAATGTGCACCTAGCAGCAAGGTGTATCAAATGTTAATAAAAGAAAAATTCCTTATTCTTTAAGTGTCTTTTCAAAGAAAGAAAATTCATAGGCTTTAGAAAGAAAGAAAATCAGCAGTACATGGGTAAAAACAAATTAATTATTATATCTATCTATATACACTATACTCATTTCTTTAAAACTATACGTACACTTATGTTCACCTCCTACAGGAAAGCATTTTTCAGCAAGGAATTCTGCTAATTCCTGAAGCTTACAAATCAGAACATATCAAAGCATAACAGGTGGAAAACTTAGGTTACCACCTTGGGTTTAGGGACCCTTGTCACACAACCCAACTGCTTCAGTGTGGGCAGTAAGACGAAACTACATTTGTTGGTGTGTCACATATTACAGTGGAAATTTTAAGAGAAGTTGGAAAATACTGAAAAAAGAAACCCCCCAGCACTACATTCTGAAGGGAATGACAAGTAAAAGACATTCTAAGCACTGTGAAGGACTGAATGTATTTCAGAAACAACATCAATGTTGTTTAACATTTAAACAAAAACTAAGGTCTTTGAGAGCCTTTCAGAATTTGCTAATAATTGCAGGTCATAAAGAGAATCCTTCAGCTCATAACAGTAAAAGATTTGATCGCAGATCAGGTTGAAAAGGTGAAGAACAAAAGAATCTAAGCTGCATTTCTGCCCTGCTCCCACATCTACTATTCACACTGTCACAAAGGTGTGTTTCAGATCATCTTGTTCAACCAGTTAAATCTCTTTATCTGTGCAAATATTTGTTCTGTATTAATGCAGCCTCAACTTTTGAAAACTTCTGTTATCTTTACTGCTTATCTTTCAATGACAGAGTTTTACTCTCCCAAACATTGGTCCACTGAGGCTGCAAAATACAGAGATGGGAGGAAAAGGATATCAAAGGGGATGAGAGACCAGATACAATCCAACAACAAACAAACAAGAGTAGAATCTGTAGCCATGAAAGTCAGGAGAAGTTCAATTCCGTGTCAATCCCTATTTCTGTGAAATGTTTACAGACATACATTTATAGAAAATGGTGTTGATGAAAACACTGTCATTACAGCGGTAAACACACAGGAAACAGTGTATTGAAATGCTGTGCCTATTTTTGTCCATTTTTATTTTTAGGTACATAAAGCTATGTGCAGTTAATTATATATACACTGGGAAAAACATAGTCACGGAAATGTACTTGCAGATAAAACATCTAGTGTATGATCAGGGCCCAAAAACTAAAACAAAATTGCAGTTTACATAGGCCTACAAGGAGACACACTACCATAATCCACACTTTTATATCATATGGTTAGAGCCTTTCCCTCTTCCTTGCTTCTAATGAAACATCCCAATCTTTTCCCACCTTTTGGCATTATTTATATGGGTAATTTAGACATGAATCAAGCTAGGGAAAAAACACACACAAAAAACCCACTAAAAATAAAAAACCAAGCAAAAAAAATTAAAAGAGAACAAAACCACAAAAACAGAAAAAAAAAACAAAACCCACAAACAAACAAACAAACAAAAATAAACAAAACCCAAACAAAACCCCCACAACAATACAAACAGTCCTCCCTGCCCCCCCCTTCCCGCCCTCCCCAACCACAAAAATCCAACTGGAGTCAAAATCTTTTTCAGTCAGATCACTTTCCTGAACTGACTTACTGGAGAGCTGCAAAAGCTCCAGATCAGTGCACAGAGGGATCAAGAGGGTGAAGCTGAGACTGTAGCAGCTGAGACTGAACCCGGCTGAAGCAGCCATGGGACTGCAGGACTTTGAACACAGAGCAGGGTGGCTGCTGTTTTTTTCCATATGCTGCTGAATTTACTTTAATTCTTCTCAAAACAGAAGACTGCAAGAGCCAGAGAACACTGGTAGAGTCTTCAACAAAATCTCTGCCTGTATACATTCACTACTTCAATGGAAATGAAAGCAAATGAAATCTTAGACCCCGTCAGATGCAAAAACTCTGATGTCCCAGACCGCTCCTTGAACTTTTCCTTATCAAAGAATATGTTTTAATAGTAAATTCTTAGCTGTTTTTTTTCCTTTTTTTTTTTTTTTCCTCCTCAAGGAAATAGTTTTTCTCTTTCAATAAGGATATAACCAAAAGCTATTTTCTCTAAAACTATGCCCTCGGCAACTGTCTTCTTCCCGACCACCGTCCACTTATTTTTCATTTTTGCACATTGTCTTTTTTTTTTTTTTATATAATGGCCTTTCTTGTTATGAGAAAAATACATTCCTGGAATGTTTCAGCTCAAGGCTCTCAAAAACAATTACTTAGGCATTTGATTTGATCTGCCAGTTCTTCCTTTCAGGCTATTCGAGCTTTATGAATCTTGAGTTTGGTCAAAGGTTAAAGCAAAACTTTTCCAAGCTACACTCCAGTGTTTCATGAGGCCCAAACATATCCACGCCAGTTTTTAAGGGTAAGGAGTAAATTCAGTATTAGCCATGCACAACAACAGTAGCTTTGAGTGCAATCTAAGGAAAATTATCCATGTAAGGAAAAATTCACACTTATATTGGGCAAGTAGGATTGCAAGGTGGAATGATGAGTGAAAAAAAAGTCACCCTTAAATTGGTGAAAATTCAGTACTGTTTACAGGAGAACAAGAAGGAGAACAGAAGTATCAAGGCATCTTCAAGAGTATCAGGGCACTTCACATGCCCAGGCAAGCAGAGTTATAACCTCCAAAATACTTCATCTATCAAACTGTGAGAAATTATCACATCTGTGATCCACACACACAAAAAAATAAACTATCCATGAAGCATATGGAGGGACAAAACATATGTTTTCTGAGTTGATCTGGCTGCTAGCTGGGCTTCTCTGGGGAGTGAAAGTTAGAAAGGATAATCTGTCAGAGTTATCTGACTCCAAGGAGTGAGTGATAGGGAAGATTTCCAGCTGGCTGTCTCTACTGGGTCTCTCTGACCCACAATCAACTGAAAGTGGTGCTTCACAGGTTTGCTGGAATGCTCCTTGTGCTATTGTCTTGCCTTGGATACAGCAAAACCCAGGCCAGTTTCATTTTTTTGTGCTGTGTGTGCTCTATTTGGCAAGTCTCTGAAATCAAGCTGCTTTTCCTGAATGAATGCATTACATGTTTACCCAATTTAAACAAATTACTGCTCAAAGACACAGAGTACAAATCATTCCTACTGCTGTGATACCTTTTCACTAAATGCAATGCAGTTACTGCTTGTGTTCCTTTCTAATGTTGCAGCATATTTGCCTAATAATACATTTTGCATTTCAGATTTTTTAATCATCTTTTTAAAAAAATCTCTTTAAAATTTCAAGCTTATCACATGCCTATATGCAACAGTTAGCTAAGGTTCGTATCTCCACTATTAAAACAGAAATCAGACTGAAACAACTGATTATATAGTTTACTTCAAAATACATTTGACAAAAAATACATATTTTAAAGTTCTGACTGTAGATAATTTAAAAGAATGTTTCCCAAAAATTATATAGGTTTTCATTCAGAAAATAAACAGAAATACACATTATAACAAACTAAAGTTTTAGAGGACACATTTAGAAACCATTCTAAAGGTATGCTGGTGCTTAAGGTTTACATATAAACAAAAGAATGCACATAAATTGTATATGTACCACTGAAGAGATTTTTTTAATCCTTTTAAAGTGGTAAAAATCAATTTTTTTAAGAGAAACTGGAAACTTTGCCATTATTCTATTCAACCAGTGGTCTTAAATGCAAGTACCCCATCACCATAATACAGAAGGGGTTGGGTGTTTTGGGGGGATGGTGGTGTTCATTTCTTTTCTTTCTTTTTTTTCTTCTTTCATAGTAAGAAGGGTTATATTCTGGTTATAGTAATCTCTTAAATTCTGACATACATTCACAATTATACACAGGTAAAAGTTAAAGTTCCTCCTATTATGGAGACAGAGGAAAAGGATGTGTAGCAGTCCTTTTAGGCTGTTCCAATTAATAGTTACTGAGTAAAACTGATATGCACACAGAAGTACAACCACATCCCTCCAGCCACCTGCTTGAACAGGTAATTTACGTGATTATAAAATCCTCAAAATTCATGACAGCTGTGTTACATCTGTGCATTACTAGATCCCAAATGCCAATTATCTGCATTTAATAATAATAAATTTTGATACAAAGGAGTTGATTTACAATGAGAGAAGGCACACAATGCCTTTCAGGGCCAACCTTATCCCAGCATCCACACAAGTTCTTATTTTTAATCCAAGCTTTACAACATTGCAAAACTGATTACAAGTTTCTTCATTGAACAGACATAAAATTCCACTTAAACTATATATTTTACATGCAGAAGAATAAAAGGCTTTGAATTTTAAACATTTCATCTCCAAGAAAGTAGCTTGTCCTCTAGCCAAATAGGCTTGCATGAGTTAGCCTTACCTGGAGCCATAACTTGTTATTCACTGCATCTCTCCCTGTAGCAATGCACTGAAATGTAGCATTCTGCCCTGCATTGACCTCTACATCCCCCAGCCTCAAAAAATGTGGAGATTTATCTGTAGAGGGGGAAAACAAAAATTACAGATAAAAGTCACTATAAAAATACAAAAGTGCCAGAAACATTATTATCTCCCTCAACCTCCACGTTTTAACAATCTTTGTCAAAAAATAAACAGAAGAGAGAAAATTATTTGTCTCATCTGTATTCGAGGAGTGCTTTCAGTCCTTTCCCTTCTCCCCCCATGATTCCACTAATTTTATGTTATACATGTGTTATAATAAAGTCTTTTTAAAACAGAAGCCAAAAGAAGGAGATCAGATGCCAAAATGTCAGCAGCCCTCAACAAGAATTATCCCAAAGACTTTTTGACTGTATGAAATCCATCACACTGAGAAAAACCCAATTAGCAGCATACTGCTCAAGCAAATAGATACTGCTCATGTCATTTGCAATGCAACTCAGAGCTCTTATTTTGGAAAATGAAATCATCTGTGGCATTGAATACAGCATTTCAGGAGCTGACAAATCTATTCCCCACAGTGAGAAAGGCTGTAGGAAATCTCAGTGGCACAACCACCTGAAGGATTTACTAGACCTACAAAAGCCAACAGAAACATTTGAGGAATGGGCACATTACACAGCTCACACACCCTTTTCTCAAGAATGACTAAAGCAAACAGTAGCTGAACTGTTCTTTCTTTGTGCTTACTAAAAAAAAAATGACACACAGGAAAAAACATTAAATTGGAACAAACAGGGTTTAAACATCAGTAACAAAAAGAGCTTGTCTGAACACCATAATATACTGATAATGTGCTAGGATGACTGTACCCAAGTGCCTTTTGTTTTGGTACTTCAAAACAAAACAAAAAAGAAGAGGAAGAAAATAAATATGAAAGCCAGATACTGAATCCAAGCAGAGCTTTGCTGAGTACAGACATCAGATAGCTGGGTTGGCTGAAATATTAAAAAGGTAACTCACACAAATACCCTCTAAGCTTGGTAGCTCCTGAGAGCTATGGTTTGAAAAGGTTTGAGGTAGAAGAAAACAAGATGTGAGGTTGCCATTGGAACTTTATTATTTGGCATCGTCTGGCAAAGTTGGAGCAGGATATTGTTATATCCTGGTCATTTCAGAAAGCAATTAAATTATCAGCCATGTGGTACATTAGAATGAAATCATGGTTTAGAAAGGGCATGTCTAGGGGAAGATGAGAAGAGTTAAACAGAAACAAATTGCCAAAAAATTTTGATAACAAATGTGAGAAATGCATAGTAACAATTTGTTCCTCACAACCTTTTATTAGTAGAATATTTTCATTGTCACGACTTGTGTTTGCATGTGTGCAATTATTCCCCAGGATTAGCAGGGAAAGGCAAACATAAATGCCTGAAGTCTGTCCACAAAAAAATAAACAAAATGCAATCCCTCAGTAGTTCAACAGCCAGAAGCCCTTTCTTCTTCTTCTTCTTTTTTTTAATCTATTTTGTCTGTTTAGAAAAAAAAAAAAGAAAAAAGGAAAGGGGTATGAAATCTCATAAACCTCCTACAAGCATCTGACAATTCAGTTTTCTTTAATCAGTGAGTATAGACATTAACATTAAAATCCATTTTGATTATGCACACCAACTGCGTCTGACTAAAAAGACACTGAAGAATGCCCATTTTTTTTTATCCCTGTATAATTTACTTCTGGCAGAAAAAGATTTCACCCAGGTAAATCACTATTGTAATCACATTTCTTCCTGGAAGCTGCAACAAAAATACTATTGAAAGAACAAAGAATATCAGTGATCAAGTGATGAAAACTGAGCGGTCCACAGCAATATCAAATATGTCCTGAAAAGACAGAGAAAAATGCAGTTCTTAATCATTACTTACCACAAGGGTAACTCAGGACCTGGATGTCATCAATGGCAATGTAGCCATTTCTTCCATCTGAGACTTCAGCTTCAAATATTACCTGTCAAAATGAAAGAAAAAATGTTTACAACACTCATTTCTACAGAATTCCCCCGGTGGCAAGCGTGTAGATATAAGACACATTGCCTTTTTCATTTAGTTGAAGTTCCTACAAGGTTTGACAACTGAATGGAATATTTATTACTCAGTATGGTGCAGTTCCATACCATTCATATACATGGCTTGCTTTGGATTTGCTGCTCATAGCACACCAGAAAAAAACAGTATACAGAAAAAAACCTGTTTAACTGTATATTGCTTTATCTCAGCTAAATGTGCAAACATGATTCAATTCTGGAAAAAATGCCATTACTTTCAGACAGGTTAGGCATCAAAGCACACTGGTGATCAACCAATTTTAACAAAATTTGTGGTCTTCCTGGTGGTCACAATACAGTCTCCTGTAACCTTCTGCAGCACAGTTGCACAGGAAAGCACAGAATTAGTGCAGCACTCCCCAGTGGCAACAAAAAGAACAGCTGTAGCATGAGATTTATGCAGTAGTCACTCATTTCATTCTTCCTTCTTTCAAGGCAATGAGGAAATTCCTATGCATGAAGGAAAAGAAGAAACTGTCTTCACATCCAGTGTCTTGTCCCACCCCAAATGGGCAGTTAACAACAAAGAATTGCTTGGTGGTGGTTCAGAGAGTTCCTGAAATTGTGCTTTGACTGCAGAAAGACGACGCCTGTGGGAAATGTATATTTTGATAGCACTGGACTACAATCCTTCTTCCAATTTCTCCAGACATTCTTGCTAAGACTACATTTCTAGCCAATTTCTTTTTTTTTTTTTTTCCTTTCTAATTTTATTTGCACCCAAATGGAATTCCGTTACAAAACCCACTTCATCCTCTGCCTCTTCCTCCTGCCTTGGCCAACAACAGCGCAGTGGAAATTAACTTAGTATCTGGGAGTCCTACTTTCACAGTGTGCCTTGTCCGCTGACATTGCTGACCACAGCACTGTTTGACAATGTCTACCCACTCTTCAGGCATTTTCAGAGAGCTGGCAAGTGTTCCCAGTAATGAACATCAATATAAATATCTTTAGTTGTTTAATAATTTGGATTTTCATATTTTCTTATTCAAATGATTGCATGGTATGGAAGACAACTCGGTAAGAAATAAATATATTTAAAATACTTCTGACAGAATGGTTTCTTTACAACACAATACGGTTCTATAACATACACAAACTCTGAAAGCACATTGTTTCTCAAAGTCTAGTTAAGAAGTTTGAGCACCAACGCTAAGAATTGAACTAAATTTGCACCTCACTCTAACTGGGTTGTTATGAATTCCCTTGGAAATAATTTAGATCCAATTCTCAGGAAAGCTCTGCCTATATAAGTGTGTCCTTCTCCTGTGTGTTGATACCTTCTTACACTGGGAGTCAGAGGAGAGAAAGCTACCTTCCTTGGGATACTGCTGGGAATTAATTTACTTCAGTTTTTTTACCTCTGCCAGATTAATTCTAGTAATCTTCACCCAGCAGGAGTAGGAAGTTATCAGAAAAGGAGAAATCCCCAGAAAACAGAAAGATAAAGACATGGAGATCCATGAGAAGAAGAAAAATAACAACAAAAAAAAATCCCCAGAAAACATGGAGAAACATGGAAAGGCATGAAAAGTAATAAGGGATAAGGTTTACAAGGTAAGCAAAAGAAAAGTACAGTGATTAAAAAGACATATTAGAGACCTGATATTTCATATATATAGTATAATTGTTTATATTCATAATTTGTACAAATGCAACAATGAAACATTCATAACTATAGAAACACTACAGCAAAAAGTGCAGCTCAGTTTAAAAAATTATTATCAGGCTTAAATTTGATAACATCTGTTCACATTTAAAATGGGAAATGGAAAAAGGGAATTGCATACATAGGTGAAAACTGCAGTTCAAAATGCTGACAAGTCAGACAAGAACCTGAGGTAGTTCTTTTCCCCAAATACACAAACTACTTGAGAAAAAACAGACTGTTTAGCCATTGCTTTCACCAGAGGAGGCTTATCCTAATAAGACACAAGTCTTTGGGAGTGAATCCTGCACTTCATCTGCACTGCTGCTCAGCTTACAGTGCTAGAAAGAATGGCTTTGACACTTTTGTTTTAGCTGAAAAATGATTCAGACTATCACTCTAGCCAGAAAACATTAGTTGTCTGTGCAACCATAAATGTCCTTCCACTTATTGCAACTTAATTGCATGCCCATATAGTTCACTTCTGAGAGATGCTCACTTTCTTTAATGGAGGGGAGATCTTTCCTGGGGATGAATTGGGCTGGCACAGAGCAGGGTTGTGGAGACAGCAATCCTGTCTCATTTGTACCAGAACCGACACAATGAATGAGAATGGGAAGTGCTGAATATTTCAGGTAATTCAAATGCTACTCAAGGGGATCAGACTTCATCCCAGAATTTTCTACACAGTTCCAAGATGATATACAAATAATCATTTACTTCTCCAAATAAAATTGCACATCCTTGTGTATGAAGTACCTACATTCAGATACAAATGAAGATCCAGTGCCCCTGGAACTTATGAACTGGACGCACTCCTATGTATTTAGCCATTCCTAATGTATTGCTTATCCATATACTGGGCCATTTTCTCCCTAAAACCATGGAAGCTTTTAGTGAATACAGTGTCACTTAGAAAAACCCATGGGTTTACTGTTGACAGCATTAAGAGACGTTTCTATTTGTATGGTTTATACCAGTCTTCCTTTAATGACCTAAATCAGTGACAAATTGATCCCAGTCAGCCTTTTATATTATTCACAACTGTGTAAACCTCTAGTATATACCCTAAATGTAAATGTAAAAGTAATTTTGTCTCAAATTTAAAGTCTCAGATTGTTCAGCCAATCTCATATAAAAGCCATTCCCTTTTCTTTGATTATGTTCATCCTTCTCTCTAAAGCTCTCTCTAACAGAACTATATTCTTTGAAGATAACGAGAGCAGAGCTGGCACAGAGTAATCAAAATATGGGTGAGTCATAATTTATTCAACAGCTTAATACCATTACCTAATGTATACTGAACTTCTTTAACCATTCTTAACACTTCATTTGCTTTTTTTGACCATCACTGGGCCCAATGCTGATGTTTTTATGAACTCCACAATTTTGCGGCAGAGTGGCAATGGCAAGCTTCAACTGAGTCCATCATTCTGTGTGTGAAATTTAGATTTTATGGAGTGTGCATTTTTTTATATCTCACTATCAACACTAAAATGTGCCTGTCATTTTGTTTCTCAATCACTCACAGTTGGTGAGTCCTTCTACAGGACCTAATAATTACATACTGTCCTTGCAATTCCAATGTAACTTTTACCTACAAACTTCTGTGTTTGCATTGTTTTCTGGCACCCACTTTGGTCCCATATGAACATGATGAAATAATTCTGTATCTAAGGGAGTATCTCACAGAACAGTAGCTTAGAAGTTTATGCAGAGGGACATTTGAAAATCTAACTAGATTCTGTCAATCACATCACTCTTACCTACACTGTCAACCTGTAAAGGGCTCCAAGCTGAAAATTAGGTGTATGATCAGAAGAACAAAATAAAACAAAAATAAAAATTTAAAAAAGGCTGTTTTGATTTAGGCACCAGAAAATAACACATACCTTTTCATATCCCAGCTCTAAAATCCAGAAGATGACAACTGCTATTTATTTAATATTATTTCATAAATAATTGATTTTGATCAATTAAAATACTTAACAGTGTTTGAATGCAATGGAAAAAGTAGTAATTATTACAGCAGAGACTCTTACGGGTGTTTAGTTATTGAAGTTTAATGCTTAAGAAATACTTAAACCTCCACATTGCTTCACAGCCCTAACAATGCATCCTGTAATCATCACAACGGCCAAGCCTGCACTAGCAGGAATATAAGAAATGTACTTCTTCAGGACTGGCCTCACTGAATTTTTAACTCTTGTCAGGATCCAACATCATCATTAGCTCATTTGATGCACTGATCAAAATAAGCACTCCCAAAGCATACCTAGACAATTAAGTAAAAAAATGTAGTCGGGAAAGAGGGAAAACAACTCTGTAGCCCAAAGCCTATCCTTAGGAATACAATTCTGCCTACATTTTGTAAATCTGTTTTCTTGTAAGCAATGCACCACCACCAAGAACAGTGTTTTCAGCACAATTTGGAGACTTCCTTGTCCCTTCTCCACTTGACTAGTTCTGACCAGTCATGGTAGGGAATGAGGCACAGTCTCCCAGTTTTGACAGCAGTACTGCCACATCATCATATATACAAAGCAATGCCGCAGTTGGATAAAAGTGAGCATTAAAAGGTTTAGTTAAAACAGAAATGTAGTGTTTCATTGACAATTTTTCCTGCTAGACTCTAATACATATAATCAGAGAGAGGTGAAGAAGAATTGGAGATGAAAATATTAAGAAGTTTTTAAAAGGAAAAACTTAGATACTGTAATTTCCATAAAGCATTCAATCTACTACATATTTTTGTTCAGGCATACTGGGTTATCTGAAATCAAACTTGTACATGGATGAATTCCAGTGCTTGGTGGAAAGGTGTACTATAGAGCTGTGTGCAGACAGAAGTTATTACAGCTGTGCTAAACCACAGTAAAACCACAGTACAACACAAAAATACCCAAAAACCACTGAAAAACAAACTACAAAAAAAAAAAAAAACAACTCCACAAAACCAAAAACAAAAAACCAACCAAGCTTCAAACCAAAAAGAAGCAGTGAAGTTATATTGACTAACTTCACCAGATAGGTTCTATCAACCTCACCAGATATAAAACTTCAGTCTTTCATAAGAATATAAAAAGAAAACTTTAAAGATTTTTTTCTACTTCATGCACACCTCTTTCATTCATTAATTTTCAGTTTTGTAACAACACAGTACAGTATTCCAGATATACTCAAACCTGGTACTTGTAATAGAATTGAAAAAGGTTAAATACCACATAGAAGAAAGTTTTTTTGCAGTAAAATAATTCTCTGCAGATGAAATGCCATGCAGAGCAAGACCAATATACATCAGACAGTAACAAATCCTATTCACTGACAAATTTCTAGCTCTATTCAATGCTTTCACAGTGTTAAAGGCATTTTAAAACATTGAATAAAAAGTTTTAATTACCGAGAAACTAAAAATTAATATAAACATGAAAACAGCATCATGTTACAAAAGAAATACTTAATGGAAGCTAGCTGAAA
This sequence comes from Phylloscopus whistleri, assembly GCA_017589585.1. NCBI lineage: Eukaryota > Metazoa > Chordata > Aves > Passeriformes > Phylloscopidae > Phylloscopus > Phylloscopus whistleri. The sequence continues at coordinate 3,251,792 of JADMLD010000683.1, read as the reverse complement.
GGGACAGCTAAAGAAATTTTATCTAATATATAAAAATTTTGTTGACATAATAAAAAGCATTTCCCTTGTGGAAGTTACAAACAATTTTGCTGAACTAATTTAGAAATCATGAAAACATAATTAATTCCACTTGAATGCTCAAGTAATGCTGTGAGGCAGCCTTTGCAGCTGACACAACCCAAGAGAACTTCAGCACAGCAAATCAAACACTTGGGTGACAACTTTGGAATCTCAAGTCTGCCAGGCCAGCTAACACCCTATTACTTCTTTATTTCCTCATTAACACACCTTCTGACATTGGAAACCAAAGAAGTTAAGTCGATCTTCTCACTGGTATCCATCTGAACTGGTCATCTCAGATTCTTTGACCATCTCAGAGTCACCTACAAGAATCCTGATATTCACAACTCCTTCCATCCCTAAAGTTACATTTAAGCTTCGCTTGACATAGGGAAACCTGTACTCCAAGATTCATCTCAGTTCATGCTCTCTGGTGAAGAATGACACACAAAAAACATGCCTTCAAAGGGTCCTAAAAGGGTGATCTTTTAAACAATTTATTAGTGGTAAGTTACCTAGCTACCTATTCAATCCCTGAGGAAAAAATAAAAAAATCAAACAAAATACAAGCTAAACCAGAAGTGTAAAATCATCTCTTTATGTGAAAGCAAGAACTGTAGGTTAGGTTTTGTTGAGCTAAACAATTCAAACACGATGACAGTTAGTAACAATATTTTATCTCCACAAACAGGACACATCTTCCAGCAAAACAAATAATTAATATGAAGCATAATAAGCTTTTAAAAGGACCTGTATGACAATTGTCTGATGGCAGGAAAAGCTAGAAATTAGACTCAGTGACCTAGGAAACCACTGCGTTAGTAACAAACACCAGAAAGAAGAAATATTACATCTCTGCACTTATCTTTGCTTACTTCTTTCAAGTTGCTTATGTGAAATGTTTCTAGATTCCTGCCTAGAAAATGTTTGGATGAAGCACCACACACAGATGAGTTACAGCTACTCTGGCTTTGGAGCAGTAATAGTTTATCACGGGGGAATACTTTCACTTTTGTAAAATCCCACTTGCTCTTGATTGACTGAAGAACTTGAAGAAAGAAACATCCTTATGTACCCCATAAACACCAGACCTTCAAGAACGCAAAATATTTGTTTAAGGGTGAAAGCTCTTAAATGATTGAGATTTTAAAATAACAGTAACACCATGTACAAAGGCATGACTCTTAACCATGGGCAACAAAACATTGATAGCATTGTAAATCATGACATTTAAAGGCTAAAATTGGGAGAGTAGCAGTAAGAGACAAGTTAAGAATCCATATGAAATACTCAATGCTTTGCTAATTTTTGCAATAGACTAAAACCTCAAGGAAACTCTTTCTAGTAGCATGGAAGCAGTCCTTTGGAACATGGGTAGCTACCTGAAAATGCAGCAATACAAGCCTGGCATAATGCCACTTCTCCAAAACTCGAGAAGAGGTCAGTTCTTTTTTGACTTTCAATGACCTTTGGGAATTCCGTATCATGTGGAAAAATTTTGAGCAGGACCTCATAACCTACAGGGGTGCCTTTCAGCTTTGACCATTCTGATTTTCTGAGACTGTTGTCCCATAAAATAGTTTTATTTCACTTATATTAAACAGAGCTGCTTAAGTTCACTTTTGACTGTCTTCCAGACTCTAGCTATGGGTTTTGTTGAATATAATCTTTTTCTCTTTAGAAAGTGTTAATTGAAAATTCTTATATGCATTTTACAACTTTTAATATTTACTAGATGTATTCCTCTAGAATGCTGGCTACCAACTAACACCTGCCTGTTTTATGATGATTCTTGCCTATGAATCATTTGTGGAATGATGGAAGAACTATTGGTATAAGTCACCTGGAAAGGTTTGCTACCCCCTTCCACTAATAACCTAGTAAAAAATATTATATCATCCATCAACAAAGTTTTGAGCTATAAAAGGTTCTCCAGCAATCATTTTTAGCAATGAAAAATGTTGTCCATAGCCACAGAGGAGCAGAAACACACTCAAGAGACAACGCAATGTACTTCCAACAGCCTTGCCCTGCCCTCTGCACTTGTAGGGTGAGCTCACAGATACTTCACTGCCAAATGCTGACATCCGAATAAGCAAGTTTTTTTATAACCCAAAGCCCAAAATCTATTGTGTTAATTCCCATATTTCCATGTGAGAATCCAAGCCTAAATGATCATGCTGCCCTGGATTATGGAGCTGACTCACAGTAACTCCTAAATTATCTTGTATACTTTTTCATACTTTTTTTTCCCCCCATCTCAAAGCTTTTCTGTGTTTTGGTTTAATGAACCAGAAGTTTAAGAGGGCAGTCATTACAGTCGTTTTCGTGATGACAGTTTATCAGCAGTAACTATAGACCCAGAAAATCCATATATTTATCAAGGATAATCATAGGGTCCTAATTTACAGGTAAAACAATTGCATGAGAAAGGCAATGCAAGCAAGTTCTCCAGAAGCACATTACAGCAAAGAAATCAAGTATAAAATGGCTTTTGTCACAGTGAAGCAATGGAATGCAAACTAAACTTAGTTAACCATTAATTTATTGCTCCACAGTAGCTTTGAACAAATCAGTTTGACAGGCTGCACCTTTACTTCAGTGTAAGCAGTAGGATTTCCACATAGGGTTAGGATAGAAGAACAACTCCAAGCCATGCCAAATAACTGATTCAATTCTTTTATTTTTTATTCCTACTACAACTTAAAGAAATTAATTCATCATGGTTGGTAAAATGACAGCAAAGCCTACCAAACTCATATTTGTGAATGAAAAAATAGAAGAACCAGGTGGTTCTCGAGAGCATGACACATTGAGAATGAGACCCTGAAGAAGAAAGAGCTTAAAGTTTTGCTTCTGTCTTCATAAACTGATATACCTTAAAAAAAACAAACAAACAAACAAAAACACAGACTACATCTCCATAGATACACAATGGTACCCAGAGCTTCTCACTCTAAAATTTAATTTTGTAAAGTAAAAAACAAAACCAAAACCAAACCAAATAATAAAAAAAAAACCAACACCCAAACAAACAAAAAAACCCACAAAACAAAACAAAACAAAAAAAAAAAAAAAAACACCAAAAAAACAAAACAACCCCACCACCAAAACACAAAAACCAAACACAAAACCAAAGCCACTCCAAAAACCCCAAACAAACAAAAAGCACTAACTGAATCTTTCAAGGTATATTAACTGACATCCTTGTAATTGTCCTGTCTATGGTGTACACTTGGGAGCAGGTTCTGGTAATTTTGCCTTCACTTAGACTGCCTAGGGAGCTACAAAGAGAAAGACCTTGAAAAGGTCTCTAAATGCATCAGATATGCCAGGCCTCCAGATACAAAGATGCAATTTCAGCAAGTCTTTCTGAAAATTATCTTCCTACTTCTGAAAACATTAGACCAGGAACACTGAAATAATTTAAACTGTCACTACCACTTGGTTATACATAATAGCACATGCCTTGCTTAATGAAATCAGACAAGTCAGATTAATTCCCTATTTTCCTACTTAAAGCAGAGACTTGCATTTGAGATTGTGACTCTGAAGTATTTATTTTTCAGGGTACTTCAACATCAGAAAAAGGTAGTAAAGAAGAAGAAGCAGGAAAAGTAATAGTTGTGGAATCTGTCTGTGATATTAAGCAGGTAAACATCAGTCAGGAACAATACTAGATCTAGATTTCCCCACCACTGGCAAACTGGGGTTAATTTAAACAATATGTTAAATTAACTCAGAAGGGATTCTCCAGGTATATTTTTCTGGGATATTTTTAGAGCTTTCAGGCATTATATCATCAACAGTCAAAGAATTAAATACAGAACCTTTGCAATTTCTTCCATTTATTTGGAGTAGAAAGCTAAAGGTATTCAGCTTATATTCTCATTTTGCAGGGAGAAGTATGGAAGAGTTACATACTATTAAGGAGCTCAACAAATGAAACTGGATCAGAGCAAAGAAGACAAGTTACTGACAAGTCAAGTCAGGCACATCACACAAAGATAAAAATTAACCAGACAGAGACTTGGGGGCAAAGAACTTCCTCTGCCCCCTTTAAAACCCTTAACTTCAATATATCCACTAAAGTCTTATTAGTTGTTTTCCTTTCCACCTTCCCTCTATTATCAATCTGGAAAGACATCTGATACTTCAACTGGCCTTTGAACAAATAAGCTAAACTGAAAAGTCAAACAAAGGAATGATGAATCCTAACTTCAAGAGAAAAGGGTCTCTCTGTTCTCAAAACAAATCTATTTTCATTTTTCAGGTGCTGAAGATTAATACTGAGCAGACCTTTTTTTGTTGGTGTACCACGTAAGCTATTTCAGCAATTTTGCCTACCAAAATGAGTAATGTTTCTGGGCTCTAGTACTGCACACTAATGTATCATTTTTTCTCCACAGAAAAAGGAAGGCAAAAATACTTCCCAAATGAATATTGTCTCCTGAAAGAGAGAAATAACCAAGAATCATTCATAATCACATTCTTTGAACTTTTTCGGGATAATACACCAACTTGGGTTTTTTTAAATTGCTCAAAAAAATAGCTGTAAAACAGCAAGCAATTACTATCCTTGGAACAGTTTAGGTTCTATAATGAGCAGAGCAAAATTACCATAGCTTCTTTTCATTTGAAACATATTTTTAACATGCCTATAAAATAATTTTCTAACAGAAAGATTATTAGACGGCAGAAAAAGTTTGCATAGATGAGTACTAACCTTTCACCTCATAAAATTACAATTTTTATCTACAATGAGCAGATAAGAGAGAAGGACATCCTTACCAGTAACCTTCAGATAGGTTAAGATAAACTTCAAGCCCAAGACAAACACATTTTAGAATCTCTGCTCTCAAGGTTCATTGTTCATTATTGTAAGCCATTGTACGTTATTAAAGATTGTGCCACTGGCTATTAACTGAAAGTCAAAAACCTATATTTAAACTGCCCTTTTTTCCAGTGAGGGGGCAGGGACACTATCCCACCAGTGGATCTGGTTGATATCTGTATCTCAGCACTCTGAATTATGTTCAACACAGTGCTTTTCACTTGCATGACATTTTATAAAAGATGACAAAGGCAATTCTTAAGTGGGAGTAAATTAGGGTTTGCGATTGGAATGATGATTTCTCTCCTCACCAGATTCAGGCTTCTGTAGTCACAGGCGATTATCATCATGTTCAGTTCACAAAGGTTTGCAAAACACCACAGGCCACAAGAAATTCCCAACATTAAAACACAGCTTTAACAACCACAGACAAATACCAGGCAAAAGCCAAGAGTACATTGCTCCACCACAACAAATATTGAGAAGGCAGTGCCAGTATCTGTCACAAATTCTCTCTTGTTTCCTACTGGAAATTCCATGTAGATTTAAATTAGCAAAGTTCACCACAAAATATACATTTACTTCATGCTCACATTTTAAATACATGTGCAATAATATTTATTTTCCCAATTCTAAAGATGAGCTACAAAAATTATTCCAAATCTATCTCCGTGTTAAAAACTACAGGCCTTGATATGTTTACACTACTTCTCTTGGATACCAATTCTCAAAAATCTTTTAAATAAAACCACAAGATTAAATGTAGCAGAAGATTCAACTATATAATACACACATATATATAACATCTGGTTATATATACATAATTTCCAAAGGAGATACTAGAGACACTATAGAGGAGAGCAAGTTATCAACTCACAGCATATTAAAATATTTCTGCATTTAGTAACTGATATAGGGATGTGTGCATGAATGTGCTTATGTGTGCCAATTCATACTTTGAATTTGGAAAAGGTATTGATTACACACAATGAACAGGACACTGTGTCTCAGCAAAAATTAACTATGCTTATCCAAAAACTGCTGTCAGACTCATTATGCCCTTTTTAGTTAGCAACATTTTCACATATTCTTATAAATCCCACTGATCCACACAGCTACCAGATTCCTCTCTGCTTTTCCCTTGCTTAAAACAGACCCAGCTCTTTTCCATGTAACTTTTAGGTTCTCCTTCCCACGTCTCCTGGCAGCTTTGAACTGTACAAATACTAATTGTAATGTGTAATACCTGCACCTGACATCCAACACTGAGTAAGCTCTTGTCTTAACTCTGTAAAAGAAACACTCCCTTAACTCAAAGGTAAAGTGTACAACACTACCAAAACAAACATGAGGATCCTAAACCAACTTTAAATGTTTTTGTTCAATGTCAGACTTTCCAACAGCCGTCTTAGGAAATAAAAATAATTTCAGGGGAAAATTAACATGTAACATTGTCCTTATGCCAACTTCATTTCTCCTCACTTTTCCTTTCCTCAACACAACGTTCCCTTCTATCAGGCACTTCTTGACAGCTTTGTGTGTTTCAGACTCTCTCCTCAGTTGCCACCTTGTTCCCCTCACTCCTTCCCAGAATACACTCAATTTGCACATGTGAAAACAAGGCTTCCTGCAACTACAGCTCCATCTTCCTTAATTCTCTCTTTTCAATGTTGGCATCTCCAAACGAATAACTTCACTACTCCATTTCCTTGGTTCATCTTTCAAAGCAGAAGTACCATCACCAAGATGCATCCCTCAATAAAGCTAAGATTAATTTCTGTCCTCATCTGACAAGCTGTCTTAGTTCAAAAATTGAGTGTACTTAGCTTCCATAGCACAATTTTCTTTTAGGCCTACTATTTAGATGTCACCTGAGGTTTCTCTTGTTCCTGTAAGCACTGGACACTGTAAACACCTCACAGGAGCTTTACACTAAGCCTAAGTCTTATTCTCTGCTTCCTCATTGCTGATGCCCACGAACACTAAAACAGTTATAACCCAAAATTTATTTCTATTCTTTTGAAATACAAAGCTAAAATGGTGGGGAAAATTCTGGTGAGGTGAGCAAACTTTTTCCATCTAAGACAGCTGATTGAAAAGCCAGAGCACAAATAAAATAAACGAAACAATGAGTCTGGAAACACAAGCATCAAGGCATCACAAGGCAAAAAAGACACCAAACTAATGGTGTTGGCACAACATTGTTGGCACAAATTCCAAACTCCAACTGATTACTTTGTCACATCTGGTGTGATGGGTATGTCTGGGGGTGCCCAGTGTTGTCATGAAAATGAGTATCACCAAATAGGGAGGAAAAAACACACACATAATGCCCCTAGATCACACTACAGATAGTCCTGGATTTTACCTCACTTCCAAAACATCTAGTAATACAAGAGCCAGTGCCTAAAGAATTTTGGAAAGAAAATAGTCCCAGATTTCATGAGTTATTTGTATTGCTCACATTCTTCAGATTTTCTTCCAATAATCTGTCTCTAATCAGTTTGGAAATTGGAGTGCTGTACTTTCTTTTGCTGCTGCTTCTCTAACACTTTCTGAACTGATAGTACTTTTCTAAGTTATTCTGCCTGTTTCCATTTCATCCACGGATATAAATTGTGCTCACACACACACTTCACACTGTATATAAGAAAGGCAAATTCTACTCTTGCTTGATATGAACAGACCATATGTCTGTGAAGGCAAAACTTAACATGACAGAGAAATATGTAAAAACAATTTGATAAACAGGATTTCACTTGGCTTCCAAGTACCTCAGCCATGCATTTCAGACCCTCTCTTTTTGCAGTTTCAAGCCATATATGCCAACCATGTCAGCCAAATCTCAGCCTGAGGTTTCAAGGCTTTCCACTTACAGCACCCAGCTTTTTGGATTCCAGAATTCCAAAGAGATCTAATCTCCCCACAGTGCTCATACAGCACCAACAATTATATTCTCTCAGTGGAGTGTGTCGGCCACGTTCAGGCAATCCCTGTCCTGTCACTAACCAGAGCTTGAGATGTCCCAGGTGCAGAAAGTTGTTAATGTCTCCATCACTGGAAACTAGATACCAGAACATACACATAAAAAAAAATCATCCTGTCTCCTGTACTACACTTTCTTCTCAGCTATCCTGGCCTGAAATGACAACCATTAAATTTTGTATTTAACTGCTCAGTCAGATAAGTTGTACTTTGGCTAAGGATGCATAATAAATAATACGAAGAGTACCCAAATACTTATAAAATATTAAATAAGAAGCACTTGTGTGATTTAAGAAAATTGGTGTGATTAGATCTTATCTCACGGTGGTGTAACGCCCCAGAGAGGTTCAGTTAATCATGTGTCACCTAAAGCAGGAAGACTATTACTTCTGCAAAGCAAGCTGAAACCCCAAACCTGAACAGTAGCTTTAACTCAATGTCCATGTTTACTTTAGACCTCAACTCATGACATTTGAGCACAGAAGCTCTACCCAGATTTAATTATTTTAAAACAAACACCACACAAAACCTATCCTTTTTAATTTATTTCATAACATTTGCTAAAATTACTTTTGCACACCTTGCTTAGAGAACCATAAATATGATTCAGTAACTTTTATGGCCAGCTCCTTTATAGGCAGTAAAGAGAAAACATTTCACTAACACACCAAAATACTACAAAATATTCAAAGATCACCTTTAATTTACCAGCATTTCTGATAGCTACAATGACTGATATTCCCGTGGATGGCTTCTCCTCTGTAATAGGAATGGGAAATAAACAGTGTACCTTGGCAAAGCAGACTTCCATTTCGATCAAGGTAAACAGTGATAGGACAGGGCTATTCAAAGCATTTCTGTTTCCCTCTCTTACAGTGATTACTGTTTAATAATGGCAGATACGACAAATTGAGTAATAGTCATTTTGTCCTTTGGCATATCTGGCTATCCTTGGCTTAAGTTTAGTCAATCCTGTGCACAAAACCAAAGTCAAACATCACAGTCCTGACAAAAGTAAGTGATGAATAAGGACAATACAAACTAAAGAAAAAAACCTGTGTGATCCATCTCCGTGCTGTAAACAGGTCTCTGGATGTGAAAAAATTCAAGGTATTTGTAGAACAATAAATTCAGTGGATGTCAGAATATCTAGGGAACTCAGGGGCTATTCATCTTGTCCCTGAGAGATATGGAGAACAATCCTTTACTAACAGTCATGCTTTCTTTTCCTCCTTCCTCTTCATCTTATGCTATTTCACAGTAAGGTATTGAATGCCTCAAATCTTACATCCAGGATGGACTTCTGAGGACAAAATGCTTTCATTGTGAGCTAAGCAATTTATTATGGACATGTCGGGGTATTAACACACACCTGCATGTGCACGTTGGGTGTTTTTCCTCTTACTGTATTAATTGCCACTCTCTCTAGCAACATAAAAGATTTCAAGACACTGTAAGAGAGCCTCAAAAAAACTTCTGTTTGCTGTAGAAACTTCATCCACACACTGCATAAAGGTCCAGAGTAGAAAAGGAAGTATATTATTACCATAACAATTAACTTTGAGTATAAGGAAACATGAACAGATGGTGTATAATATTCAAGCTGATTTATTTATAGTTTAGACATTTTGACTTGTCTGATTTCAACCTAGAAAAAACTTTATATCCTGTATCCAAACTAAACTTCTGATGAGTACCAGAAGATTGAGGCACACAATTATTAACAAAAAAAGTCATTAGGTTCCACAGCTTTAAAGCGCAATTCAACGAGGTGCAAAACCAAGAGATTCAGCAGCATTTCCTATTATGCCTCAAATACTCCCCTGCTATTATTATGAGTTAAACAAATACAACAATAGGTAAGTTATTTTATATAATTTTGAAAGAAATAACCAAACATATCCCTACCACAAGCTTGCAATAGTAGAATAGTCCTTAAATGAAATGGAAATACATACGAAACATACCAAAAGAACTACTTTTTAATTATCAAACATTTTTATTTGCAAGGGGGAAAATCCAGAAGTAGCATTAAAGGGAATGTTTTTGACACTGACACAGGATGCTTATTTCCAGACAGTTATGTTCAGCAGACCCTTGTGTCTCTGTGTGATTAAGTTGCTACAGCACCTCATGCTTTTACCAGCTTACAGTTTTAACAGAAACCATTACATTAACTACCACACAAAAACCAGCTCATTCATTCTGAAGATGCTCTTTGAGGCACTTCCTCCATCCTCTTATACATCCATACATCAAAAACTGTAAATATTTACTATGTAGTCTCAGTTGTTCCATTTTTATTTTGTTTCAAACTCTTCTTCTAGCCAGTGAGCAGTGGAGGAGCTAATCAAAGGATAAGACGGGAAGAAAAAAAATAAAGGTTTGAGTTGATTGGTTTTATGCTTTTCCATTTTCTAGAAATGTTTTTACTAAAATTTAAAAAAAAAAAAAAAGAGAGAGACTAAATAAAAATTGTTACTGCAGCAAGAGTTCCTAAAATTGATGCAATGTGAAATTAAGCTCACAGCAGTTTGCTGAAATTAAGTTTTTTAGTGCACATAGCCTGAGGAAAGTGAAAATAAGGAATAGAATGTTATACCCATAGAAATGTTCATGTCCTCTTTAAAAGCTAGCCAGTGAGGAGTGTATTCCAATATTTACATGTGAGCGAGACAGTTACTTAAATGTCAGACAAGAGTAGCTAGACAAGCACATGCTGTACTTCATACACAAACTTTTCTAGGTAAAAGTTGGGAAAGACACCATTTTAATAGCCCAGTCTATAACAAGGGCTACCTTGACAGGTTGATATAAATAATTTTATACCTAAACTAAACTACATGAAAGTAATGACTAAAATTTCTTCTAAAATTTAAATAAAATCTAACACACTTAAAAAAGGAACATTTTTTATACTGAATTCACACCATCCTTAATTGGTTGTCTCTTTTGACTTAGCTGCTTTTTTGATCAGTAAGACTAAAGTAGAAAAAAAAAAAACCCAAACCAACACAAATGTCCCCACCTAGGCCATTAATGAATAGATTTGTCAATAAAATGAGGTCGAGGCAAAATGTTTTTCACTGACAAACCAAAGGGGAGCATCCCTTTTCATAGATCAGCAGCCAAACCAGTTGTAGGATCTCACTTAATGATAAAGACATTTCACAAAAAAAGTGACCACTGTATTCAAGACAATGTCTTCATTTGTAAGTTTGTTCAGTTCATCAAGTACACATAAAGAAAGATGCACAATTTTTTTCCCAAGAATATACTATTTCCTAAACCATCATTTCCTTTTATTTTTCCCCTCCAGTCTCCCTGACCATCTCCTCTTTCCCTGTTTCTTGCCATTTCTGCAAAGGATAAAGTAACTTTTGCTATCCTCTGAAAGAAGTTTCAAGAATAGTAATTTGATTCATTTCATTTAAAGTGCTCCACTTCATTCATGCAAAGCCATGAGGCTTCTGTTCAAGGGTATTATGATATTTTTCAAACAGATACCTGAAAGCTTCCTACATAAACTATATCTTCATTTATGAGGTAGTACAGTAAAAATAAAGCCAGGAGTTGAAAGTGTCCCATAGCTGGCAGCATAAGTCTGGAACAGAAATTTAAATTATTTAAAGCAAAACTAAATGAATAGAATCATGGAATCATTTAGGATTGAAAAGACATTGAGATCATCAACCAACCATTCTTTATTAACATGCTTATCTGAAAATACCTGATAATGTCCTTTTAATTTGATCATGCAGGAGCCTAAGTGTATATAAAAGTATCTTAGCTAGGAAAAAAACCCCAGAATCTTGCTTGTGACACACAAATCAACACTGTGTGTCACCTGTTGACACAAAAATGGTCACGTTCTCCCCTTCTTCCTCAGTGTTCTACAGTCACTTACTTATGCAGCAGCTCCATTTACAGTCAAACCTTAGGATCCTTTGCCCTTGTCTGGGATAAATTTGCAACCATCACTGGCTTGCTTTCTAGTCCTGCCTTCTGGAACAATAGTTTCGTACACGCAGGGCTTTTCTACTTGTTCTGATTTCACATCTGTGTTTCATGCTTATATACAACAAATGTGATAATGCTTCTTAAGAGAGGTCTGAAATCTGATGGTCTCAGCAGGATAGGAAGCAGTTTGCCAGGCTAAGGTTTGAAAATGCAGCCTCATACACTGCTGCTGATAGCTGGGGCAGGGCTTGCTAAAGGAGCAGGTCTGCTGCTTTGCCCAGAGACACAGAGGATGTACATTATAGGAAACATGAATCTTATTGTATTCATGGACCATGAAACCTTACCAAAAGTACATAATTATTCCTGACAACAAAGGATATTTTTATCATAAATGAATTCAAAATGCCTGTATCCAAGAGAGCAATTATTTTACCTGGTAACATTTACCTGTAAGTGATCTACTTCTTACAGTGCTATAAATATACACGTACATATTAATGACTACATTATCGGTTAAGTGACTGAAGTCTGTTCAGTTTTCAGTTTGGGTCTTGCTGTTTTCTTTAAAGAGTAGTTCATAATCTGTCTGGAGTACCACCTACCTAGAATTATTTCTTCTTACTAAGAAGGTTCAATGCATATGCTTCAGGACATACTGAAAACAAACAAACAAGTGCTTATTTTACTGGCATATCAGATTGCTCACATTTCTGAAATGCTTCTTTTGACTCACTGTCATTTACATTACATATTTTCCCTTTGTAAATAAGCTGCTTGCTGCTATAAAAATGTGCTTGCTATGAATCAATAAAACATAGATCTATTTTATACAAATCAAAGAGCTATCATGTGTCAATGACTGCAAAGACACTCTCTAGCAGTTATGTTTTCAGCCCACCCATGAAGATCACACACAGCTTATACTCTGCAACTTCCTGTGGTGATCAATTTGAACATATTTGCTGTAACTTCTGCTTTTTAGGAGTCAGCAAGTGCTTTGCACCTCTTTTTCACATTCTTCATTCCATAGATAGAGAGGGGGTTTGCCTTCATTATTTTCCTCCTGCCTGACTACATTTCAATCCATCATGCCAGTGAGGAACTCATTCATTCCTTTTTCCTCGAAAGCACCAAGTCTTTCCTCTGCAATTAAGAGTAGCTGTTTTTGCCCAGGTGTCAAGAGCTGGCTCTTGATTTCACAGGACAAGTTGCTCTTGTGAAATATGTACCATAGAGTCAGGATGGTGTGCAAAGTGCAGACAGGGAAATTAATAAAGCTAAATATACAAATGTTGGCAGGAAACACCTGTGCTTTAATACTTATTTTCTCACTACATCCAGTCAGGCTTGTAACTGATGTCCCTTCTTGTTGTGCATTCCTCAGAAGAATTCAGTTCTGTCTTCTCTTGAACAACTTCTAGGCAGTAGATTCAAGGTCATCACTAAGAACATAGATCTATTTGGCTTGCAGCTTGCTTTTCCACGTTCTTTTGAAAAATAGGTTGTATATGTATATGCTTATTCACATACACATATAATTCACGAATGCCAGTCAGAGAAACCAGAGGAAATCATCAGAATGCGATTTTTATCCACACACAAAAAAAAAGGAAACTGTTATCCAGAAGTTTCTGATTATTAGGGGGAGAGATCCCAAGCTCTAAAAATTCTTTAATACCATGTGCCATTTTAAGCAGCAGTTCAGTGATTTCCATCTCCTAGATAATGAGGTGTATGTTTCCTTAGCCAGAAAATGGTGTCCATGAGAGGACAGTGAGAAAGATGAGGGTAACTATACATTTTTTTCCTTCTTGGATGTGATTACTTAGAGGACACTAAATAATAAGAACTTCCATTTCATGTTGCCTTTCAGGATGAAAGATGGTTAAAATGAAAGACCAAAAACTACAGCCCTCAAGAAGACATCTTCTTTAACATACTAAAGAAAAACATAAGGAGGTAAGGGTGACACCGAGCAACATGGACAGCATTTCATATCTGAAGAACCCTTCAGATTAGAATTTATTCTGAAGTGTATGGAAGTTGAGTTCCAAAATTAAGTGTAATTCTAAAATTGCCCTTCACACTTTGACCAACTTTACAAATTTTCATAAACATATAAATCAATTGTTGTTAAAGTTATCAAATATAAAACAGAAAAAAAACTCAAATCAAATTGTTTTATGTTGTATAATACCACACCAAAAAATACTTACAGGAGTACCTGAAGTACCATAAATGGCAAGAAAATGCCCTTTTCTCCACTTGGTGTGAAATACATGTAATGAAAGCACATATTCACCATATTTCCTGCTCTTTAAGGATCTTTTCCTATCCTGAAAGTTTAGGGAGGTGTTTTTCTTTTTTAAACTGCATTTTCTTTTATTAAACCACAGTTTACCTGGCTCTATGGCAGGCATCATTTCAGAACAGTCAAAAACTGATGCTTTTAGAAATAATCTCAAAATTCTGCTTTATTCCTTCTGTATTAGTTATCTCTTTGAAATTCTTAATTTTTTATTTTTCTTTATGATTACCTTTTTGAGCAATGATATTCCAGAATCTATCCAACAGCTCTTTCCTCCTGTCAAGTTTCTTTGCCATCATCCATGATCATCACAAAATACTAATTCGTAGTTGGAATTTCTCCTCAAACATATAATTTATTCTGTAATATTTTTATCATTAAATTTATTTGGCTCAGTCCTGTGAGTATCTCTTTTGCATCTTTTCATAGGTAATTTTAGCTTTGACTATCCAAAACAATTTTGAATTATTTGGAAAAAATTATCTCTTACTTAACCATCAATTTTTAATTAATTTGTGACGATACTGAAGTGCATAGCTTCCAGAAGATTTCTTTTTGAAATTCCAGTATTGGGTTTTCCCTCACCTTCCTGATCTATGGCCACAAATTTTACACCTACCCATAATTTCTTTTTTAAAGGAAAATGAACAGCAAGTTGTTTTTTTATATTTTTTTTCACAAGAAAATTTAAGCTTTAGCAAAGAACCTTTAGTCAAAACTTTTCTTATTGAATCTCAAAAAATCAACTGAGTCATCCTTACACTTGTCGTCACATAATTCTTTTCCATGAACTCAGAGGTCTAAGAGGAACAATTTACTCTCATGAGGGGGATGAAGACCTCTTAGACTCCATTTCTGTACATTTATTCATGTCTTAGCTATTTGTGCTGGTTTTAGAGAGGATGAAGTTCATTTTCTTCATATGGAGCTGCATTTTGGATTTGACCAAAACAGTGCTGAAAACACAGGGATGTTCTAGCTATTGCTGAGCAGTGCTTGCACAGCATCAAGGCTTTCTTGCTTCCACGTTGCCCCACCAGGTGGGCAGCAGGTTCAGAGGGGGCACGAGAAGGACAATTGCACCCCAACTGGCCAGATGGACATCTCATGTCATGTTGCATTGTGCTCAGAAATAAAAGCTGGAGGAAATAAGGAGGAAGGAAGAGAACAGGGTAAGGGGGAGGAGATGGGTGGTAGGGGGAAGTGGTTTTATTTTTATTTCAGTCATTAATGCTTTAGGCCTGGTGTGTTATGGTTTTATATTCTCACTCCCTTTCTTATGACTCTCATTAGGGCATGACTTATACTGTTTAAAAGACCTCTTCCTCGTAATAGTCACCTTTGCTCTGGTCTTAAATCACAACAGCTTTTGGGCTCAGTGGTCTTGGGATGTTCTTGGCCCTCTTACACAGGAGGGTCAGTCCATGTTAGATAAAATTGCTTTAACTTTTCAGCTGTTCCTTTTGGTGTGCTTTTTTGTTTTGCCCTAGAAAAATCTCACTCCTGTGAGACTGCTACTATGGTATGCATCAGGAACACTCCTATGAAACAGCTATCAAGATGATGATGATGATAATAATAGTAATAATTATAATGATAATGATAATAAAATATGGGGGTTTTTTCCCCAAGGCTAGATAGATGTTTCCCTTTAGGTAGGTTTCCTAACTAGTTACCTCAAGAAATAACCATTCATAGAAGTGAAACCTTGCACTCCACATTGCATCTTAACATTTACCTCACCGAACCTGTATTACTGGCTTAGTATATCCCATTAACAGTAACCATCCCAGCCAGATTGGGAGTACAGTTCTAGAATAACAGTTGTAGGACACTCATAACAGTCATAGCATAACTGTTCACAGTATTCCACTTTTTCATAGGGTTTCACAAAAAAAACACATTTTTTCATGTTTTTATGAGCCTGACTCAATTTTGAAGAGGCTCCTTAGTTTGCTTAGGAACTTTGCTTAAGAGCAAAAGATTCTTGCAATAACTCCATAATGACAGAGAGAATAGTAGAGTATTTCTTAAAGAATTTAATTTTTTTTCTTCTGCATATCTTACCTTTTATTAAAGGAAATAAAAAGTAGTAATGAACCTACATATTCAGCAGAATAGAAGATTCCAAGCTTATCAGAAGACTCAGGGAAACAAAACCACTCTCATTTAAAGTCACACTAACTTTAAAAAAAAATACCCAATTAAGTGTACTTTGCTTTCATTTTATACAATAAAAAATCCCCAATTATGTATACTTTATCTTCATTTTAACAAACCCCTTAGCAACAAAACATTGTAATACTTGGTTGCTATGACAAAAATTATTATAATTAATATGATTGGAAGAAAATAAAAACTGCTGTGCACAGGAGAAGGTATCATAACAGGCTACAATGAGAAAAGGTCATTAGATACTGTAGCTAATAATAATTAGCTGCTCTGAAAGATCCCAAGAGAAGCTGCTTTTCAGATTTTGTAATCTCTAACATTCCTTGAATCACAAGTGAAGCTTAAGCTGAAGCATGGACTTGACATCTCATCTACCAGAAGCCAGACAAAACAGCTGTCTAGTGCAAAACTCTGGTTCTCAATCCTTCCAGTATCCTTCAAAGGATGGGAATGCAATTTCCCCATAGTTAACAAATTGGCTTAAGCATGGGAGTTGTCTCTTTTTAAATTCTAATATGAAAAACATGTTTAGAGCTGTCTTTTGAAAACTGAAGCAGCTGTTAATTATAGCTTATTCCATATCAGCTTTCCAATCTTTTCTACATTGTAAGTGCTACTTCCAAAAGCTTTTAAGGGTTTTCAGGTTCTTAAAAATAATTTTACATACATAATTTTTTTAATAACCATCTTTAGATAGTCATGGGTACTATTAGAGTAGTTACTAGAAAGTAATGATAATTAGAGTATCAAAGTGGAAAGTGAAGACTGTGCTTAGAAACCTACAGCAAAAAATATTTTTTCAAACCAATAAATACAATTTGGAACCATTTTCACCCAACAAGTATAAATTAATGGTTTTTTTTTAAATAACCAAATTGCTGTATAAGGCTCAGTAAAACTTTTAAAAGTGAGCACTCTGAGATAAATAGTGACTGACATTGAATCATGAAAGGGATCTCTGTTACACAGCACGTGTAACAGGTGACTTTTTTCCAAAGGTAACAAGAATGTTCAGTTTTTAATACATAAATCCATAAAAATTTGTTTTTATTTCACAGCCTCGAGAAGATCCCTGCTTGTTCAGAAAACAAGGATAAAAAACTACTAAAATCAAGATGGCACTCACAGGGTTAATTTCAGATCCCAAACAAATGTCTGTATTGAAGCAATTTGTAATTTTCAGCTTTTGTTCATGTTAAGAAACACTGGGGATTCACAGATATGTAAACATAGGTGTTTTAAATGAGCTAATAAATTATAAATACAAGAATTTCATGGATGATGAAAAAGAGATTACTTTTCTGAAATTTGGATAGTTTTGGCAACATTTTAACAAGTGGCTGACACTATTAGCACTTTCCTATTACAAGGCTGGTTTCCTTCTTATTCTCACTGCTGCTGCCTACCCAGTGCTGCCTTTTAACAGCATCAAAGCTTGTCCTTCCACAAGGCAAAGAAACTCTGCTGGTTTTATTGCAGAGTTAGGTTTTTCTGCCAGGCTCACTGGTTAAACCAGCAGGTCGGTCCAACAAGTCCCCAAGCATACAGAGTGGGAGCAGTGGCCCTGCATAGCCACAAACAGGAAGGAAACAATTAAGTTCAATAAATTGGAATTGTAACAGCTTTTCCAGGCAATAACAAAACTGAAATCACAGATGAAGCAACCTCATACCTTCCTGTGATCAGGCAGTGCTTCCCCTACTCAACCCTGGGAAGCTGTGTGGGGCCAAGCAGACACTGGCTGACCCACGCTGGGGATGATGGAGAGGGAAATACATTCCTAATCTCATGTGAAAATGCAGCCAGACTTAACAGCCTCATTTTACAATCATGCCCCAAGGGTGCTTCTACACCTTCAGTAAGTACTGCTAGCAGTTCAAACTGCAGTACCTCAAATTTTTAAATGTCAGTCTTCTGACAGTTTTAACCTGTATATACTGCTTGCTTTTAATCCTGCCCACCAGGTTTCCTGCTCTTCAGATTGGGAAAGTGGATGAATGAAGGCTTCCAATGGAAAAAATAGCCAGTTCTCTGAAGGTGCTGTAATTCAGGCAACAAGCTGAGCAGAGAAATCACTGAATGTTTCCTACCATTTTTATCCAGTATCATACCATAAACCCACTGTTAAAAGTTATAAAAGTTATCATGGAGAGAGAATAACAAGGTAAGATAAAATTAAAACACTTCAGAAAAAGCAAACAAATCCCCGAGTGCAGTAGAAAAACAAAAACTACATGGAAGACACAGGGTTCTCAAACTTCACTTCTGAGAGTTCACCCAGGCATCTTGATTAACTGCAGTTTAAACTAACTTAACGAGATGGCAATAAACATCAGAACTATTTGTCCTTTCAATTTCCTGTCACCATCAGTCCCTTCCAAGTGTTTCTTATTAAAAAAGAACTTACACTACCAAATGACCAATGGCCTTAGATGTACTTCAAAAACAAAACAAAAATATTTCCTTAGATCTTTTCTGCAATAGATAAGACAAGAAGAAGAAAAAACAAACAAACAAACAAACAAACAAACAAAAAAAAACAACAACAACAAAAAAACAACCCGACAAGCAAGCATCCAAAGCTGTAGAGGATTTTATTTTAACTGCTGCAAGGTACAGAAAAAAGTGACCCTTTGATCAGTGTGACTAAGGAGAAGTCATATTGCTCAATTCACTTCAAGGAAGAAAGGTTTCCCTTCTAACAAGAAATAATTAGGGGTTCAAGATTCTGTAAGTCCCTAAAAATCATTTTAAAAACCAGTGTTCTGAACAGTAAGTTAGTATTTTAAGATTTTATAACATCAGCAGAACTCAGTACTTCTCTATTCAAATGGACAAAAAAACCCCACTTCAAATACTGACTGACATTCTGTCTTGCATATATCTATGTTCTGCTCTAAAGAGATGACAAGGAGTTGCTCTGATGTTTTTATCAGAACTGTTATTTAACATTTCCCAACTCTGCAAAGGCATGAGAACATTAAAACTCAGTTGTTGGAAGCAGAATATTTGAAAGTTCATTGGCAGAGTAGTTACATCCACTTTTCAAGAACACATGATAATTCTCTCTCTGGTTTCCCCAAATAGAGGAGGGGGAAGAACACAGAAAGAAGGAGCAGCGCACACAATATGCTTTTACTTCCATCTGCCATCTGTTAACAGTTTCAGCTACTTGGATAAATATGTATTTGTACTCATCAAGAAAGATTACAGTCTTGTCTACATGCAGTTATATGGTACAGCTGTTCATGAACAAGTCCAAGGTGAGGGCATTCTGGCAGAACCAGTATCTAAGAGTGAACAGAAGTAGAATATTTTGGAACAAGAATAGCTAAATAAAGAACTATTCAACAGCAGGTGCTTGCGAATAACTAAATATAAAGCAATCCCCACAATTCATCACAATTGGGTCTACTTACTTGTACACCATTATCTACACAATGCAGAATCTGCCAGCACAGCCTTGTCCTTCACAAATCAGAGGGAGAAGAAGAAATTTCATGTTAAGCAAGTGTAGTTACATGGACAGATGCAGAAGCTTTTTACTGCTATGTTTCATATTCATTTAGGAAGTTGAATTAAACCACACATCTATCAAAAGGTTCTTTTATCTTGAGAAATTTAATTGCTTTTTCACTGCAGTTCAGTTGCCTCTTTGGCACACAAACTGTAAAACCCTTGCAGCTTTGATGAGCTCAGCTTAGCAACACTGTCATCTCAGATCTTCCCACTCTGGCCTCTTGAGTAAGTGAAAATAACCTGAACTGATGACATGATAGTAACTACACATGGGAGGTAATCATCTTTTATTTCTGATGGAAGTGATTTAAGACAAAAGAGGGCAATTGCAACCTTGTGAGAATTTTTTAGTTTTCCCCTGAAATTGCCTGCTTTCAGTTTTCCCCTGAAATAGAACTGTTCTGCAAGAACAACAAAATCTACATGACACAGGGCACTGCTAAGGCAGACTTGTCACAAGCAGAAGCAAATCAATATGGGCCCGACTCACAAAGTCAGCCTCTTCTGAAAGCAGCCCAGAAATGCCTTACCTGGACTAGGAGGCTGTTTTCAACATGTGCGTGTTCAAAAGTCACGTGGGAATATGAGGCTACAGGTTGGTTTACAGCATATACCTGCTGAGTGTGAATAAAACTTGTCTCAAATGTTCATAACTGGAGAAGTTATTACCAGTAGTAGATTAATACAAACATATACAATTGAACTCTTTTTTTTAATCCTTGTATTAGAAATAACCACTGAAGACACCAAAAAAGTTAAGCCTCAGCACCCCTGACATTAGATACAGCAGTATTGGCTTTGTTCCCCAGCTCCAGACCCATATAGAATCTAAACATACAAAACATAGTTATCATGTTATTATCAAGTAGGATATCCCATTAATTCTCAATGCTTACTGTATGAAATGAATGCTAAGGTAACCTTGTGTCCATTACAAAACTTCCTCATGCAGACTGCCTTTGTAAAAAAATAATCACTTCATTCTCCTGCTGCACATTTCTCTCACTGCATCTCTATTTGTGTCCTTGGAAGGACTAAGATGGGCCCAGTGTGGACTGTGTCTCCATCTCCACTGTGATGCCAGGCAAAGTGGACCTGGTGATTGTGTTACAAATTTGAATGGGAGAGGCTGAAGCCAGTTACTACAGTGGACCTTCCCTGTAAGAAATTCCCTGGGGATTTCTTGAACTTGTAGTTGCACTGAAGACAGTAGTTGTCTGTCAGCAATCACACTGTACTGCATTCTGGCTGTTTTATTGCTGATTTGGGCTCCTATACACCTGAGTTGTCCACTTTGATTCCACTGGGAATGAACCAGTAGACCAGTTTTTAACACATCCCATGTAAGTTGTCTTTAACTACAGTACACTGCTCAGTTAACAGACCTCAACCTCTTTTCTGTATAACACTGACAACCTAGAGCTGCCACAGTGACTCATAGATACTGAATGTGTGGTACCAAAAACTCTAAACAGGCTGATTTCAGAGATGGATACATGCCTGCAAGACATGACAAAGATTAGTGGTGCACAAAATATCTGTATCAGCTATCAAGGACCAGTTCTTAAAAACTGTTTACGTTCCACTTCAGGAAATGCATGTCCTGAAATGCTGCTGCTAATCAGAAGAGACAGAGCAATTCATGTTCAAACTGAGCTGTTACTTGTTTTCAGGACCAATGTTTCCCTTGGCCTGCACCATGCCTTAGCATGCTGGCTCAATATCAGTCATCCTTAGAAAAGACAGCTTACAGCCAGCACAATACCAACAACTCATTTACAGGAAAGGAAATAACCATGAAGGAGGAAATTACTCCTTTGAGGAAAAATAGAGAAGATTCATTTATAAAATTAAAATACTGAATGCTTTAATGTGGGTGATGAATTTGCAAATTAGGTAGAAGGTGATGATTGAAGACAAGGTAGAAAAAATGCTGCCAAAGGTTTGACTCTTAGGTAATTTGGTGCTTTATGCTGCTGGTATGACGCTACCAATGAACTCTCTGGAAATGAAGGGATAACACAGCAACACACAATCAGGGGATGGAGCATAGAGGGGGATTTTTCATTTTAATTGGCTTGGGAAAGAAAACCTGAAGGAGAAACTAAAACACCATATTTAAAGTTGCCTTTAATTACTGCTATCTGCCATGGTAATAAGAGCAAGAGGTAACACTATTCCCACCTTTATGTGGGAACTTGCCTCCAATGGCAGTCACCTAATACATCTTAATACTAAGAAAATCAAAGCTTAGGTACATTAGCTACCAAAAGAAACAACAATAAGTAAAAAACATATTAAAGCCCACTAATAACCACATCTGGATTTACCAGTAAAACCCACAGATCCAAGTTTTATTTCAACTAGGGTGTGTGAAAATTCTTCCTGGAGAATTTCAGAAGAATATCAATCCCTTCCTGAAAAAATTTATTCCATAGTAGTATCTAGAATATAGACTTATTTAGCACTCTTTTATATATTGTATACAAAAAAAAAAAAAAAAACCAAACAAACAAACCCCTCTAGAAAATACTCTTTCCTGAATACTTAGCATATTTCTGCAGGTAATCTTTATCAGTTTTGCAACCAAATTTTATTCCTATTCTCTACATAGCCAATTTAACTTTGTAACTGTATTAGAGCAGAAATACAGCAACTTCTATAGCTCTAAATGTTGAAATTTAATTATATATTAAATATCATCACTCTGGAACTAGAAGACGACATACCTGTAAAAACTTCAACATTAAATAACATGAGTATAAATTACTTATCAACTCAAATTCACAATATTTACCTGGAACTGAAGAATTTAGGAAAGCAATTAAGATCTGCTATAAGACTCCTTTGTACACCATGAAAAACTACTACATTTAAAATTACAGTAATTGAACTGATAAAAGTGAAGCAGTCAAACGAAACCACATTTTAGCGTAAACACAAACTGTGCCATTTTCTTTACTAAAATAATCTCATTTGAAACTGTATGAACTGTATGAAAATCAGAGGTCCAGTTTCCGAGATTGACAAATTTTCCTGGATCATTTTTCAGATGTTCAGATTTAGCTTCATCTAGAACTTTCAGGGAAGTGTTAGGGGGAAAAAAGTAATTTCAGCTTGGAGCTTCCACACGAATGACTTCCATCTGCAGCTGCACACCTCCTCTGTGTGATCTTTGGAGGCATCAAGTATCTAGCCCTATTCTCACCCTGAAATTGATTGACTTGACCAAACATTACTGCAATTATAGTTCACAGTTGATTTGGTTAGAAATTGATCTGGTTTTACATTTTTACAAAAACTAAACTTGATTATTTTCCTTCCAATTTCAAAAGAAATTCATTACTTTAGATTTTGTTTTGTTCTGCAAACAAACACACTAAACCTGTTGATTTTCTGAAAGCAAATATTTAATCATAAATATTTTTTGTCAAAAATAAACTCTCCCTAGAAATACTCCTTGCATTCACTTCTTGCTGCCATTGATTCTCCAGAGGCAACTTAGCTGGCCATTAAATGTTGCCTCCAAAAAGATCTTTTGCCTTGTACTGATGTCCCAGTTCTAGGAAGTTGCAGCTCAAGAGACAACTTTCCATTGTCCTCCCCAACTTTACCCTCTGGTGCTGACTGTTCAGCAGGTCGTGCTCTGCATTTGGAGCCTTCCCTGCAATTTATCCCTTCATGATCAGCTGCAGATTTCTGAAGGGAAGAAAAAAAAAAAAAAAAAAAAAAAGAGCAGCCTTACAAGTATTTTGCATTTGCCATAGGTTCAGAGACTTCCTTTCCCAAACACAAAGGCTACAAACCTGCCTAAAGTAAAGCCAAGTCTCCAAACAGCACTGGAGCAAGTTTTTATCCCAGACAGCCCTGAGAAAACAACCTCCCTGATCTTAAACGGAAATACAGCTTTTTGTTTCCCAAAAATCAATAAGGAATGGTTTGCCGAGTACAGCATCAAGTTAGAAGTCTCAGGTAGTCTGACACAGCCCAGATTAAGCAAACAGGTCTCAGCTTCAAAAGCAGCACGGTGCTGACCCCTAGGCTAAAAAGTGTAGGAGCCTCCTGATCCTCAAACCACTCCCTTGCATCCCCTCCTGCTCTGGCTGTGCAACCCTGCCCAGTACACCCAAGCAGGGAAGCATCACACCCTTCAGCAGACTTAGGCTACTTACCAGCCTAGAATGCAAAGACTTGTTTTTTGCTGTGTGGTGTAGTTAGGCTTTGCTTTGCAGAGCTTGCAATTTTTTAGTATGTAATTTATTTAATTTTTTTACTGATGCAGCATGAACCTGCTCAGAAAGGAAGTTAAACTGCATCAAGAAGGCTGCATTTGCAAAATAACACAATTAACTTATTTTTTATGTGCTATGCTTTGCTCTCATCATGGTCCCAACTAAAGTAGTCTTCCCTCAAACTTGTCAGAAAAGATTGCTGAAAAAGTACAAGAATTTGGAATACATTAGTTACCAAGGTGCTTTCTGCAGAGTTTGGGTTAAAGGTCTTTCACAGCAGGGAAACTGCTCTTGAATCTCAGCCATACACAGGACTTGCAGAACCGGTTTTAACTTTACAGTAGACTTGCCGGACTATTCTGGGTTTTAAAATAGAGAAACTAGTTTTCCCAATTTAAATAACAATCTAACTAAGATGAAGAAGAAAATTACCTACTTTTGTTATGACTTTACTTCTGGGTAAAATTATAACCCCCTACATTTTTATTAAGAATATCTGTAAAAGAAACTTAAGTTTATTGTCTCTGCTACTGATCCTTTTTTTCAGAATAAAAAAGGAAATATTTTTCAGAATAAAAAATAAAAAATTCCTTTCTTTTTCAGAATAAGACATAACACTTGCTTAAAATAAAACTCTCTTTAATTTCAGAAGTGAAGGCACCTGTATTTCAGAGGACTTTGCCATTATAGATCTGACCACAGCCAACAAGGTTCTGAAGCAGCCACACTTTTCAGGACTATCTTATCACACACAACACCCTTGACAAGGGGCTGGGAGGGGAAGGAAGAAAGGAAGAAAAAAAAGAAAAAGGAGGAGGAGAAAGAAAAAAAAAAAAAGGGGGTAGGGGGGAAGTGAATTCCAGAAAAATTAAAGGTTTACTCTTAAAATTTTGGAAGGGATAAAAAAAGGGGGCAGGGAGGGAAAACCTTTTTAATTTGGGGTGCAGCTCTTTATTCAAATGTGTTGAACATAACCAATGGTTCTGTAAAGCTTCAGCCAAAGAAAGCTTGTGTCTGACTATTTTGTTGTGACAAAATACCCACTTAACACATTTTTCCGTTTCAACGTGCTATGCCACATTTATCTAACATATGTAAACAAATAATACATTAAAATGCAAGCCATGTTCCATTTCAGTAGGATTTCTGAAACAAGACAAACAAAACTGAAACTACTTGCATAGCATTTTGAAAAATATTGGTTATGCTACACATTATACTTTGGACAAATAGTAGTAAATCAACACCCAGAAGTGTAGATCAAATTGAATTCAATGCTACCAAGATAAGTACATCTGATGTTCCAGCTCTTTTTGGAAAACCAGACAGCTGATGCTAATTTCCAATTCATTGTTCAAATATATGCTGTAAAGACCTCATAATTAAGTGCAGGGACGAAGATAATGCTTTACTTTAAGGCTTATTTTTATCCTTGTGAAAACAAAAGTAAAAAGCCGAGGCACATACAAACACATGCTTCCTCATATACACACAAATCCCATCACATGTATCATTTCTAGTTAGAAGAAAAATGCACCAACCAAACAAATGTTGGCTTTGTTCTAATTTCTCTGTTAAGTCACACAATGAACAACTGATTTTCTAGCTATGACAGAAAATATTGTTTAGCAACCTGGAAATTAATTGCAAGCTGCTTGATATTTTAACCTGTATCAAAAAAAGCATAACCATATTTTGAAAATCTATCACAGTCTTCAGTACATTACAAATAGCTTAATAATCTAGTTCAAACAGGAAATAAATTTGGATCAATATGAAGAGTTTGTCTCTCTCCCATAAAAAAAAAAAAAAAAACAACAAAAAACAAACCAACAGATTGTTACTCTGCATTTAAATGGTTTTTTACATTAAAAAACATTAGAAATATAGTAACAAGAACTTGTCATCCCCTTGGCTAGCCATTATGGAAAAAGGAAAGGGTTTGGTTAAGGGTGGTTTTTTTGGTAGTAGCATTACTATTCACCATTAATAATTATTGGGGGGGGGGGGGTTTGTTTGTTTGTTTGCTTGTTTGTTTTTAATGGTGGGGGCGTGGGGGGCACGGTATGTTTGTGTGCTCTTTACAAGTACAAGCACAGCATCAAGGGCAGCACACATTCACCCTATCAAAGGAGAAAGCCAAATAGGATCCTGAAAGCAATTTCACAGCAGGGTAGGACCTATGGAAGTGCAGAGGGAAGAACAACATCAACTTCCTCTACATCCCTTCCAAGGACAGAAGCTGGGAAAGCTGGAAAATGGACACTGGTGGGGAAGAACCAGCATGCAGCTCTCTTACCTGCAGCTGTGGGTGTAGCAGGAGTGGGAAATAGGGAACAGAATTAGAGAAACACCAGAGTTCAATTCATCAAAGTTAAACATGGTAATTCAGGCATATCAGTGGCTGATTTTCTTTTCACCACTAACCCTCTCAAGGAGAGAACCAGTTGCCAGTGCAGACACACAACAAAGTGCTTATATTGAATACAAAAAGTATAACACAAAAAGGGGGGGAAAGAGAGACGATGCAGGTTGTAACTGTTTCTTAATTACTTTACTGGAGGTTTGAAAGTTTACAGTAATCCCTTAAACACGGTAGAAAAGAAAGGGTGAGAAATAGGGCACCAATTCATGTGAGAGAGTGTGGACTAGAGCATGTGTGTCTTTAAATTCTCACAAAGAAAAAAGAAAAAAAAAAAAATCAGACTAAACGAAGACTATCTTTCTCCATTCCTGTCTAGAAGTCCACGAAGACAGAAGACTTTCAGTTTTGAAATGTTTGTGTGTTGGGTTTATTTCTTTATTTCTTGGGGGCTTTTTTTCATTTTCAGATGAAATCTACTTGTGAAGTGAACCAGTAAACTGCAATACCTGACGCTAATCTGGGCCAACCAAATTAACTAATGATCAAACCTACCAAAGTTACATGAGCATAATGCACACCCAAAGGGCAGCCACATACACTAGATAAAAAGTTTTTTACTGCTGAAGTTTGACAGCTGGAAGATGCAGTATTCCATTCTCCTTGTTTTCAATGGCTTGCAAGGTGCAGATCCTTTAAGTGTCTGCCATTGAATGTGGCACAACTGCTGTTCCTTCTTCCATCCACAAAAGTCAGTGGCAGGATGATACCCCCAGAAACCCATATCTCCACTAAGTTACAAAATTCTCTTGTTCTGTCTGGTGCCTCAAGGCCACCACCAGTTGAGTGCTACCACAAATTCCCTAATATTTGATTTAACTTTCAGTAACTCAACAATGCACTAAGAAGACTGGAATTACAGGACTTGTGTTAATTAATTTTTTTAAAGGCTTATCCTAGTCATTCACATTGAACAAATATTTTCCTTGCTTGTAAGTAATTTCATTCCATAAATAGCAGCAAACTGTTACTACTACTTCCAGGTGAGAGTTATTTTTTTCCAACAGACACCATCTAGAGAATAATGCACATCCTGTGAGATACATTCATTGCCTGGAGAACATAGCAAATTTGACAATTATGGCAAAAAGGTAACCCAAGCCAAAAAGCTGACTCTAGACTAAAAAGTCTACCTTATGAAATTACTAAAGGTAAGTCACACACAAGCATTAAACAGGCACACACAACCGCCCGCAGTAAATACGATGTTCACACCACAGCAGGTCAGCAAAGTGACACTGCAACAACCCATTAACTCCTCTGCTCTGCATTAGCAGGGGTGCCCACACAATCTGTACCTTCCATGAGCACGGAAAACATGTCTTTGCTCTGCCTTGCAGCTGTCCAGCACTAACAGCACTGTTGGGCTTCTGTTTGCTGTTGCTTGTCTGTGACACAAGGAGAGATGCAGTAATCCTGGCACATGCATCAACAAAATCACAAAGGTTTCCAGCTACAGGACCCACTCCAGCAAATGAATAGTACAGGAAAAAGTCTCATGGATGACATACAAAAGGCTCCAGAAGACACTGAGGCCACCAAAAATTAAAACAAAAAAACACCAGTGGAAAAAACAGCTTAGGTGGCACTTTTAGGTAGTCAAGGTACCTTCACTGAAGGAATCCACTCCAAAAAGTTTTCTACCAATTCTGGAAATTGCACATAAAGACATTTAAAGAAAATAGTGAAGGAAATCCATAACTGCCTAGGAAGAAGGGAATGAACTCCCTAAGAGGAAAATAACATGTCTGTAGAGACACCAATGTTATCATTCCTGGCTTGGAGACCGGAGACCTCTCTGCCTGACTGTGCCATTGCTCTATCTCCCACAGGGCAATTGCCTGTTTGCAAACTTCCCATCACTATCTTAGGGCCAGAAAATTGTTCTACTTCAGATGGTGTTTCAGAACTTCCAGAACAGGAGTATAAATTATTTCACTCTGGTAAGAGGGGCAAGGAGGGTGAGAGTGACTTTAAAATGTTTTGTAATATCTTTTGGACAAAGCAGAAAATTCAATACCAGTTTGTTTATTTGTTTAAATACACGGACCTTGTACATCAGATCAGAATGTGATTCCAGCACAAATAAATGGATACACTTCCCCCCCATCTTAGAATTTTGATTATTTTCTCTTTCAGAGCAACTATCTCAGTTGTTTTTCCAATGTCACCTCAAACAAAGTCTAAACTTCAGAAAAGAAGCACATGCAGGGTAGAGAGAATTATAAAGATATGAGGTACTTATTTCTCTCTGAGGAGGTCATATCACCAGTCAGCATGGGATTCCTATTACATACTAGTCTGGACGAAGAATACCTTTTGACTTTACTCCAAGCCTCAGGCTTGTTCACCATTTAGCATTAGAAAAAGAGAAAATATTTTAAATAAAACCATCAAAACAACCAATGCATTATAGTATGGTGTGCACATACTCAAAAAATTATTCTTGAGCATTTCATCTTGCCCTAAATAACAAAAGTCAGAAAAGAACAAAAGAAAGTTAAGTAGCTGCATAATTCTCAGTATTATTTTTTTTCCAACTGTACTGGTTTTGGCAGGGGTAGAGCTCAAATTTTTCATAGTAGCTGGCATGTGGCAATGTTTTGGATTTGTGCTGGAAACAGTGTTGATAACACAGGGATGTTTTAGTTACTGCTGAGCAGTGCTTGCACAGAGCCAAGGCCTTTCCTGCTTCACACACCACCCCTCCAGTGAGTAGGCTGGGGGTGCACAGGTTGGGAGGGGGTACAGCCAGAACCTATGACTCCCCACACATACAAGTGGCCAAAGGGATACCCCACACCACACCATATGGCATCATACTCAGCATATAAAGTTGGGAGAAGAAGGAAAAGGATGGGACGTTCCTACTGATGCCATTTGTCTTCCCAAGTCCTGTTACATTGGATGAAGCCCTGTTTTCCTGGAGATGACTGAACACCTGCCTGCCCATGGGAAATGGTGAATTAACTCCTAAGTGAATTAACTTGCACTCACAGCTTTTGCTTTACCTATTCATCTGTCTTTAGCTCAATGTACAATTTTTCTTGTGTTTGCCCTTCCAATTCTCTTCCCCATCCCAGCAGGGAGGTAGAAGGAAGAGAGGAAGGGACTGTGTGGGGCTTCACTGACAGCTGGGGTTAAACCACAACACCAAAGAGGCACTGGGAGTTGGTGGTGGTCAGGGAAAATCCAGACTACTGGCAGCATTCAATGCTTCACAGCAAAAATTACCGAAAAATATATCTTATCAGTGTTGAATTGATGAGTTCAGACTTTTAAACTGAAAACCCTGACTCTTAAAGGCCCATGAATTTGGTGACTGATTGGTTTCCAGTTTTGAAGTACAGAGATTTTAGTGAACTTTCTGATAATGATTCAATAGTGTACCATTATATTTTTTTCTTTTATTCTCTTTCACTTACGGGCAGTCCAAAAACCCCTAGCAGAGCACAATTCATTACTCAATCTTTTGAGAACTCATATAATGAAATGAAAGTATTATCAATTTCTGCTTTCTTTTAACCATCTATTTCAAGCATATATCACTGATTTCTGCCATAATCCTCTTTCATTCATTTCACATTTCATGTGAATAAGAGAGCCAAGTGGAAGAGTATATCATTGCCAGCTCCTTGATAGTGTGATATTCACAATTTTTCTTAGAAAGGGATAGGATCTTGCAGAAGCTGACAAAAATATGACAAAATCTGAACTTCTTATGTAACAAGTAATTATGCATTTCAACTACAGACTAAATTCCTAAAAAAGAATTATCTCGACAAAAGTAACCATATCCAGAACTTCTTTATTTATACACCATGATTTAAGTCAATCTTGTATTTCTGAAAGAAAAAAAAATGAATCAGGCACTCTGAGATGGCTGATTAGCAATACTGTGTTTTCCACTTCACTGCCTGACAGTGCTTGCAGTATGACAGGGAGGAGAATGCTACAGGCTTTTCATAATCTTGGTAATCAAGGTTAATACAAAATTTGCATACCACCTTGCAGATGCAAGGAATGTTTCCTGGAAGAGCGCTGAGGTTAAAGTCACATATATCTCCCCAGAAATTAAGCACCAGCTAAAAATATTATGTATTTATCTCAATGTAAGTCCTCACAAGTTTACAGCCAGTAGTGTTCCACTTAAGATTTTTAGGTAATTATTAAGGTAATTCATAAAACAGATTTATATGTCATATTAACCTCCAAATCTTTCACTGCCTTGGAAAACACCAAGCATCTACTAAATTTTCATCACTTCACCCTGAAGATAATCACTGCTTTGCAGGGAACAGGAATAAAGGTCCAGATCTGCATCAGCCTCATTGGCACTACATTATTTGATGAAAAAAGAGAATGGAAGAATCTTGTATGTAGAGCTATGTAATTCCTTACAATACTTCAGTACTTCAAGTATAATATTTCTACTCTCCTTTAAGTCCAGATCATACATACAGCACAGAAACGCAGAGGACAGTAGAAAAAAAGGAAGCTACTCGCATATTGTAATATAACAAAGAAAAGCAGTGGAAAAGGCAATATTGAAAATTTTAAACAAAGGAAAAGGGAAGAAAAAACTGCTGACATTTCTTTTTTCAGAATACAAACTCTTTAGCATCAAAATTCTGTGAATTCAGTTTTTCTCTAGGACTAATAATGAGAAACAGAAGCAATTGCTCAGGTTCTACAGTTCTGTAAAAACCAAGGTATCCAAAGTAATTTCTTCTATACCCCTCCTGGAATGGAGTTCCAGGTGTTTCGTGGAGTCAGAGCCATCTCTCCTTGCAACGGTGAAGTACAGCTTGGATCACTGACTTAGACATGTCTGACACATTTTACCTGATTAACAATAATTTATGCTATTTTTAATTGTAAAAATTCTTTGATACTCATTTACCAGCTTGGCGCTTTAGGCTAATAAAAGTCAAACCCCATCAAGCTAGGAAAGCTATTATATACATTTCCTTAAGGTACTTTTAAAGTTCTTAAATAAAAAAAAATAAAAATAAACATGGTAGGCAAGAGGAGACAACACAATAGGTGGAGGAGAGGCCAACAGCATATATCATCGTTATTTACCTGCTTTCCCACCACCACCATTTCCTCATCTCTCAGGAAGTTCCTGTGCTCATAAATGAGCTCACTCTGCATGGAAAGAAAGCACGTTGTGGCTGGCCTGCAGAACATCCCCTACTGAAACAATGCCACAGACCTGAACTAACAGTCAAAGCCTGCTTGTCATCTCTAAGGAAAAAACGAAGAGTTTCCGAGACGTCTCCAATACTTATGTTGTTACTGAAAACCTAAATGCTGGCACTTCAGCTGTGACAAGGCTTGTTTGGGCATGGCTCACTTTCACTCCCTGCACTATGATTTCCCAGTTTGAATGCTAGGACAAGTCAGTATTTGTACAAGTCCTTTGGCAGCTGTGAGTACTTTGTGATCTGCAGAACTAAATTATTAAAATGGTTCTGGTAATCACTCTGTTGGAAATTACACGTTTTTTTGTCCTCACCAAATCAATAAATATCCTGGAAGAAATGAGACAGAAATGTGACAGATATGCTTGCACACATACATGTTTATCCTAGCAGTTAAAAAAGCTGGTGTTTTGTTTGTACTAGCAAGGCTTGGAAAAGCAATAAGAAAGTTCATTATTTTAAAAGTCTTTCTCTAACTAACTCTTCAATTAACTGTATAAAGAAGAAGCCTTCTGATTAAGTGCTGCCTAGCAAGTAATAGTCAGGAGAACACTTAGGGGTTTAGAAAGTGTTTCTGATGAGAAAGCATCATTCCTCTTTGGAGATATTTTCAAACATTAGAGATAGTGGTGAGTAGTAAGGCTGTTAAAAGTGCTTTCATCTGGTGAAACCTAAGAAGGAAAGAAGGAAGACAAAGGAAACAAATGTATAAGCTGTTTCATTGTGCAGTAATGAAACAAAAAAGTTTATTGACAGTCACCTTAAATTCTTAAAAGCCACAAAGCATTCTCAATAGAGTTGTTCCTCAAAAAGAGTGCTAAAGAATGATGCACCTACACAAGGAACATTTCAGTGACTTACACTACCTGCAAACACAAGCTGTTCCAAGTTAAAAAAAAAAACCAAAACCCTCCCAGTTCATTAACTATTACCTTAGATTTCTTTAATTATACAGGCAACCCATCTTTTACTAACACATTTTAGGAAACAATTTTTATATCCCTGCTAGAATGAAATACCAACCACCCCTCCAAAAAGTTCTAATTCATACTTTATTTCTGAAAAATTTAAGAGGCTAATTTTAAGATTCAATTTAAAAAGTCTAAAATATTATGCTACCCCAAGTGAGACTGAAAGGAAATGGTAAGGGGCAAAGAGCCAAGAGAAATGGGTGTAGGGGTGGTAATGGTAGACAAAGTTAGCTCTTATTTCTACAGCCAGACAAAAACTTACACAAAATATGACCAAACTCGTTTAAGTAACCACAGAATAAAAAAAAAAAAATTACATTTAGGAATCCAGAAAAAAGTTAAGCACACATCTACTTGGGGGCTGGAGAGGGCTGGGCATCCACAACAGCTATTTCTGTCAGGCACATTCATGGGTCTAAAGCCTGCAGTGTGATCAACCTCCATTCACTTTTTTTCCCTCTGGTTTACCCGCCAGACCAAAAAGGATCTTAATTCCTGAACTGGAAGAGGATTCCCCTTCACATTACTGAGGTTTTTGCAGAACTCCATCATATTCCTCTAAATTGGGTCTTTTCCCAGAACACTTAGCCTACTTCAGCACTGTCTCTCACACAAAGTTACAGACCATTCACTCTCCTTTGCCCCTCAACTCCTCCTCACACTCAGATTTCCACCAGACAAATTTCACTGTCTTGCAACTGAACATCCAAGACTTACACAGTTGTAACATTAACGGGTTGGCTGCTTATCCAGTGTTGCTCAAATTTTTCAGATAAAGCACTTTCCACATTACATTCTTACCTAACTAATAAAAAAACTTGCACTAGCCCCAAGTTTTATTTTTAAAAGTATGTATTTGGTATTATTATCAGTATTTTTTTGTATTCCAAAATATTTTAAATAAAGGCCTATGAAAATATCAGTCCTTTGGAATGTTGCTGATTTTTTTTTCAGATTTTTGTACTTCCTTGATGTTTCAAGGGTAAATTTCATATATAAACAAAGGACATTGGCCTTATAAATAGGAAGTTGGAGTTTAGGAGGCTGGGTTTCTTCTAAAGTTAGCCTATAACTCAGTTCTATGCAGTTCACACAGGTTCTTTCCATTTCACTTGTGGCTTTCCTTCCTTGGGTCCATCAAATGACTAACTCACATCTAACCTCCTGTCTTCCCAAATTCTTTCTGCATGAAGCTTGTTTAGGGTGTCACATGTCTACAAGTTCAGAACAGTGATCTGATATCCAAAAAGGCAACAAATTCTCATATTTCACATGAAATCTGTTTCCTACCTTATGTGGCATATGGCCCAACAGTACACATCATTACTCAATCTTCAGTCTCCCATCCTCCTGTTATACTTCTATTACAGTTTCAAGACCTTTTAAGATCATAAAGAAAAGTAATTTTCCAAGATTGATTTGCAGAATTTAAACTTCTGCAAATCCTATAAATCATCAGTATTATAATCAAGAACAAATTAATTATCCAAATCAGGATTCACAATTCTGCAAGAAAATTATTTGGTTTCCCTGCAGTATTTCTTAACTGATAAAAGACCTTCTGCTCAGTGCAGTTCAGTATTTTTACTTTGGTAGCTATACTTCCAGGTGCAACATCACTGCTATGAAGCCAGTATCCCAGCCAGCACGTTTGCTAAACTACAGAGCACCCCTACTGTATAGTGAATTTTTAAAGAACCATAAAGAAACCAAGTAATTAGTGTTTTACAGGTTTAAAATTTATGGTTCCAAGTCAAGAGTTTATTTACCAGTTTCTGATATAAACATCAGATACCTAATATAAAACCAAAACTGAAAAGCCCATGGTTCACCTTACAAAGTGGACCTCATATGTGAGCAAGCACAGATGTGATCCTGTGGAAGCAAAACAAATCTGCTGAGGGTGAGGAGGAGACCATACAAAAAATAGCAAACAGGGACTTTTGGGAGACAGTGTTAAAAAAACCAAAATCAAACAAATCACAAAAACCAAAATCAAACTAAAAAGGGATGACATAAGTAGCAAGGGAAGTGGAAAAATGACTGTGACAGAAGCAGAAAGGAAGAGACAGCCCTCAGCAGTCAGATAACCCCTACTGTGCAAAGCAGGAGAGAATTGGGGAAATGAGCAGAAGCATTAGACAAAACAATTCATCCAGACAGGAATAAACATCTCAACTAAAGTAAATTAATTACAGTAATAACCAACAAAGAATACAATGAGACAAAACTCCCAGCCAGTTACAAAATTTAAACAACAAAAAAATCCCAAACTATTTTTCCTTTGCTACTTCGAAGCAAACTTGAGGCAGGTCAAAGGTGGTATATTTCCAACAGAGTGATAAAAAAATATTCCAGAAGCAACAAGTACCAAAATCAAATCAACCTTGATCCCAAGAGATTGTCGAATCAAACTCTTTTCTTTGAGAGTTGATCTGCATGTTAAACAAGCAGAATAGTGGTTGCAGATGCCTTGCTAGCAGGAGACAGGAGACAGATTGAATCATTACAGGACTTCTGGAACTCCCCAAGTGCAAAATATGACAACTGAAGAATTACAGGCCCCAGGCTTGGAGAAACCCCCAGGAACAGTACTAACATGGAATTTACATCAGAATTCCTTGTCATATATACTGTAGACACTAAAAGCTTGAATCATTAAAACAAAACTAAAAAACCATCAACAAGAAGAAAAAAAAAAACAAAAAAAACCCAAATCCACCTATCAGGAATACAGAAAGGCATCACTTAGTTCTTAAGCTCAATGTTTTTGAACCACATATGCTGGAAGTGTATTCTAGGAGAGGTACAATTCCTGAACTCTTCTGCAAGCTACCACTGCTATCTGCCAGCAGAGACAGGGTACAAAACTAGATAAAAAACTTTTATGCAGTAAAGCTATTATTATAAACTATGTTGTTGTTTGTTTTTGGTTTTTTATAATACACAACATTTTTATGTTTTAGTTTATTAGAATAAACTATGTACTATATTTTTTCAGAAAATCAATATATAAATAATTGCCCAGCAGAATACAGTAAAAGAAAGTTAAGGAGATGGATTATTTGAATATATTCCTGTGAGTGAAAGGAAGTTAAATCCATTCAAAAATGCATAAACTGAATAAACTAGAGTGCAAAAACACTGTGCTGCTTTTGAACAGGAAGCAGTAATGTTTCCACAGAGCACAGCAGAGTACAGACATGCTGTTTAGAAGCTAATTAGCCAAGGTGCAACATTCTGTTTTAACAACTTCCTTGGCCATGCTGCTAACCCCCAAGCCACCACACAAGACTTGCTTAGAGTGCAACCTGTACTATTCAGCTCTACTCTCCTCCCTCACTTAAAAGTGAAGGAAATGGCAGTGAAGTCGACCTGATTGTAACAAAGTACATGCAAACAATTGTGCTCAGCAGTGATCTTTAGCAGTGACCTTGCCTGTACAGGCAGGGATCCAATTCCCAGGTTAGTAAAGAACCACTTCCATCTTGTTATAGAAACCAGTGCTTATTTTCCTCAGTGCTAATTAAACTCATTGACCAACAGGTAGATAAAAGTGCCAAAATCACAGGTTACAACTGTACAGTATGGAACTCATACGAGAAAAATGAAAACAATATTTCCATTCCAAAGCACAACTCAACTGAAAACTAAGGGGCAAAAAACCCAAACTGAAAAAAAAAACCCAAATAACCAAAAATCTACCAAGAGCAATGTTGAACCAGAACCTTGAGAGCTGAAAGAACCAAAATCACAAAAATTCTAACCCTATTTGTACAAACAAGCAGTTATGCATAGATAGCATGCAGATTTCCCCTCCTGTTCATAAAAGCAATTGTTCAAGTTGGCCACAAATCACAGCAGGTTGCATTAGCAGTCTTCCACTTCTACTCCAGGCTTATGTTTAATTTAAACACAAACTGGGTTACACGTGATTTCAATATTCTGTTGGACGACCAAGCAAGGGAAAGAATGAATTTAAGCAGAGTCTATGGAGAGATAATGTGAAGGTTATAACATAAGTGAAAAATGGCCAGGTTGCTAAGATAAGGCTCCAACCACCAATCTCATTGTCAAGCCTGGCCATCTGTCAGCAGAAACTTGATTTACTGCATATAATGCTGCTATACTTGATCACTACTGTTCTGTTATAAAAGGCTCCTGAGGTTTGTTTAAGGACACCAAATGGTACTTTCTAGCAACATAAAAAGGGTTAATAAAGCACCTCCTCAAAAGCCAAGCCTTTTGAAACAGGCTTCAGAACTTTAAATCAAATTTTACACATTTTCAATGCCACTGGTAGATGAAATCTCTTTACAAATAAAAACATTAAAACCATGGAAACAAAATCCAAAAAAAAAAAACCCATAAGATGATAGTAAATGACGTAATTTTCACCGTATTTATAAGGCTGCTTGCACTGAAGCTTGTTTGTGGATGTTATTTTCATGGTGGGGAATTGCAACAAACTTTAGATAAAGGCACTTTTAAGATACATTCCTACAATACTACTATTCAACAAACCCATTAATAAAGCAGCCACTTTCCCTTGTTTAATAACTACTCTGGATATCCAGACTGTTTGTAAGAGCACTGATGACGAATATTTAGATAGGGTCCTGTAAGCACATTAACACCTCACGGTGCAACAATTCAGGTGAGCACATGTAATCCAACTCTTCCCACTCCTACACACCAGAACAAAAATGCCCATGTATGAGATTCATCCTTCACAACAAATACCCACTGAGTAAAACAGCTGCAGGTACTTTCTCAGGTTGGTCAAACAAATCAAATAACAGCATCTAGTAATAACAAAACAATTTTTCGCTCCAAACAACAGGCCTACGCTGCAGGTGGTTTTGCCCCATAGCAAGCAAACAGGAAAAAAAAGCACATCCTGAACAGCTGCTCATTAGGTGAGCACCATTCTGCCTGCACAGCAAATGAAGCAAATGTCATGTGGAAAAAAACACAGTTTATGGTCATGTAATTAGACACAGTAACACAGGCATACACAAAAGAGGAGGGAAGACAAGTACAAATTACGGTTGCACAGGCAATTTATTTCTGGGAGTGTAAAATTTTTGATGTTCCTGGACTTTAACCTTACCATTTCTTTCAACAAGGATTTTTTTCCAGCTAATTTTTTTTTTTCTTATTATACAATAACAGATTACTTTGGACAATCACCTGCTATAAAAAAAATATCCATTCCCATACAATTATTTATACTGAATGGAACACTTCACTTGAGGACACCAGGAGAATACTCCATCAGAACAGATCAAAACAACACAAAGTGAATAGGACCTTGCAGTAAATATTATCAAGTGTGAATTTATTGCAAGTTTACCTGATACTCATTGGGCCAGAAAGTGCTGACAGCCAACTCTGCTCGAAGCCAGTCTTTGCCAGTGGAACCAGTGACATTCCAGATGGGATTAGCCAGTGGTCCTTTGTTCACCCTAACGAGGATGTTCAAAGTGCCTGGGTTTCCTCCATTCTTGCTGTACAGAAGGTAGCTGAAATCGATGCAGTGAGTATCGTTTTCTTTCATTGTTGGAAGCTGAAGTCGAGTCTTTTCCCCAGGGTCATGGTCTGATGAAATCACTATCATGTATGATCCTAAGAAAGGGGGGAGGTAAAAGCAGCAGTAAGGAAAAAAATAAATACTAAGAAACTGTTTACTGTGGAAAAGGGTGAAATGCATAGGTTTTCTTATCCC
Source organism: Phylloscopus whistleri (assembly GCA_017589585.1). NCBI lineage: Eukaryota > Metazoa > Chordata > Aves > Passeriformes > Phylloscopidae > Phylloscopus > Phylloscopus whistleri. Next base: position 3,213,391 of record JADMLD010000683.1, on the reverse strand, counting down.
AGAAAGCTCAGAATTCAAGTGGCCTGAATCCAGCAAGCTATAAAATGGCTAGACACATGACTGAAGCAGTACCTGCTGAAGATATCACATATCTCTGAGGGCCTTTCTAGGTGCCTCCACCTACAAGGTTTACTCTCTCTTGTTTTAGGATCAGATAATTGGAAATAGGTCTACAGATGGGAAAACAATAACAAAACAAAGGATCATCATTATTATGAGGTCACTGAAGCCAAAATTCTCTCAACTTGCTCAGCTGATTTTCTGAAAACATAACAAAAAATAAGGTCCACATTCCTCACTGCAGCTTTATCACACCATTTTCTACCCAAAAAAGAAAAAAAAAAAAAAAAAAAAAAAAAAAAAAAAAAAAAAAAAAAAAAGCAGACATGAATTGAGATATATTAGCAATGGAAATAGCTGACTTAGGACACTAAGCCAAATTTCTTCAGAAAAGTTTTGTTTGCTACTCCATACGCCAGTGGATTTAAGGGGATAACAGAAGTTTCTACAGCTAGAAGAATGTCCATCTTGTAAATGTGTATTAAAATGCACACAAGACAAAACAGGCTGTGCCTGTCTAGCTACAGAGGCAGAAAGTGGAAATCATATGTTTCAACATGCTATACAGGCAGTAATAATGAATCAGTCTGTCCTGCTGTCCTGCAGAATGGATGGTAAGGACAGGCTGCCATCTAACCTAGCCCAGAGCTGATCCGTTTCTTCAAGAATGACAACTCCAGACCAGGTACTACCTATTGAGTGAACCCCACAGAATAAAGCTTGCTAGACAGGGTATGTCAGGCTGAACTTTCCAACCACGTGAGAAAATCCAATTCAATATATGATCTGAATCATTCCTACAGGAAATTTTCCTAACCTAAATTTTCCCACCCATCTGCTTAATGATTCCAGAGTCTTCCTGTTGACAGATTTTCCTTTTACTTCCAGTCCTAAAGGGCATCACAATAAAAAGCCTTTTCTTGTGAGGAAAGTTCAGGTTAAATCCATCAAAAATAGAGAAAAAAAATTAACCTAAACTTAAAAAAAAATGGATTTGTGAACATTTGCCGAAATGAGTAGTCTCACAGAAGTCTTAGGAGTATGTATGTGAATACTGGTGAAAAATCTTCTATGAAGTATGTTTATATAAATTATTATCATTGTGTATGTCAAATTTTATCCTTTGATTTTTAGACAATAAGGAACAATTGTGTTCTAGTATGTCCTAAACAGTTGTATTAGGCATTCTGAAAATTGTTTACAAGCTGTTGCTCAGGAAAAGATGAAAATTTATGTACATGGATTAAATCATCTGTGTGAGATGCTAATTTATTAGCATGTAAAGCAGCTCTGTGCTAAAAAAGTTAGGAAATAAAAAGAGAAAGAAATACTGTAGAATGAAAGCTGTTCTTATTAAAGCACAGTACATTTTTGAAATCTATATTTTCAGTAGTCATCTTTAAAAGAGGGTTTAAAGAAAACTACTATAATATAACACAAGCAACCACTTCGTATTCAGAATTATATTCAGAATCCATTATTTATTTCTCTATTGACAAATTTGGTAAAGTAGCAATTCCTGGTTATTTCTTCATCATTAATAGCCATTTATAAAAATACAAAGTAATCTTTTTATACTATTTAGGTTTGCTGTTACTTTAAGTCTTTAAAGATTATCATCTAGCATCAGTTGATGACTGCCTGAGAAAGTGTTTGCAAACCACATCCACTGGTGTGCAACTTTTATGCCCCTTGACTCTAGAATAAACTTAATAATACACTTGTTTGTAATCTCTGTTTTAGTAATACACATGTTCTTATAAGCACCTGATCATCAGACTGGAGTATGAGATTTTCAAAAGTTTTGTTGTGGCACGTATGCATGTGGCAGGGGAAGGCTGTACATCAGGAATTTGGGGGTTTTTTTCCTTCCACATAAGAGATGAAAAACTGAAAATGTTCAGCAAAAAATTACAGACTGCTTCCCACACTCTTAGCACTAATTGCCCATGGCCATCTAAATTGCCTCTCTGCCTTTGTTACTTGTATCTTGCAAATATTTTTAAGCAATACACAAAAAAGCAACTCAGCCTTTCCTACAAGAAAAAAAAAAAAAAGTACTTCTAATATGTTTAAAGTTAAGATACAGAAGTTAAACCCTCCAACATTTTCTGGAGGTCAATTTTGGCCAGGGAAGGAAGAAACAGAATATAACAATCAGCTTTTGCAGATTTTTAAAAAATGTTTATCTTAACTTCTCTCAGGATAAAACCACTGGAATGAAAAGAAAATCAAACTCAAATTACAACAAATAAACTAGAAGTATTTAAAGATCTTGTTTCTATAGTAAGGGAATCTGCTATAGCCTTTGGAAGCTTCAACATACATTTTTAACATATCAACATATTTTATAGTACTCCGCTTTCTCAACCTCATTTTTCAAAATTTAAAAATACTTAGCAGTGAATTTGCATACATCGATCTACATGTTAGTCCTACAGCACTTCATGAAATGCTCCAGACAGCATTCATAGACCATTTATCACAAAGCCAAAGCATCTGTTCACCATCCTGGAAACTACTTCCTTTCTCCTCCTTTTTTTTAAACTTAAGCAGCTGTATTCCACAAATGTACAGAACCCTGCTCCCTCCTCAGTCACCTACCTACTCCAAGAAAGTCAGAAGACGATGCCAGAGTAAACTATACAGCAAAATTATATCTTTGGAACACATACAAAATACTTTCTTACACCTTTCATAAGAAAGTCATTCTTTACTTGTAAAGAAATACAATAGTATTGAATGAGTTAGGCATTTCCCTCCATTTATATATGTTTGCAATATCTTATATTAGTTATTAATAATTATATTATTGCAAAATCTTCATAATATCTTAAGATATTATTGGACTTGGCAGAACTGCAAAGCATAAACAAGGGAATTCCTCACAATCTCTTTAATTCCAGAGATTATCTAACTGAGATTTTCAGTGAGAGGTTAGAGCAAGTGGTTAGAGCTAACTGTTCCCAGTGGTGCTCCAGGCTGGAGCAGGGACACAGGGTGAGAAGGGAGGAGCAGCAGACACCAAGTACAATGGACTGACTGCAGCCCCCAGTTCCCATCCCCCTGTGCTGGGGTGGAAAGTTGGTTCATTTTTCCCCAAGATGAATCTGTTTTGTCTGTAACTGGTGATTTACAAAGTAAGTGATCTCCTTGTCTTTGTCTCAACCCATGAGCTTGCCCACACTATTTCCCCCTTGTACTGCTGAGAAAAAGGACTGAAAAAAGGCAGGGTGAGGGTCTGGCCAAGGTCAACACACCATAGTTGCCAAAAAGGTAAAGAGCATCAGTTCATGTTAGCTAACACAAGTACTAAGTGTTTTATTAAATCCCAGTAGTGCCGGGCTCAATGATTTTTTTCCCCATTGTTACTGGCCTAAAAAGATCAGGTACAAGCAGATGTAAAACACTGTATACACCTACTTCCCTTGAAAACAAGGAAGAAAAAACACCTGTGTTCTGTTTCCACTGAGACTTTACAAGAAGTGAGTTACTCCATTAAATCCCAAAATGGTAAAAAAGAAAAAAAAATTAAAACGAAAAAGGGGAAAAGCGCCAAATCAATGTATTTGAGGCAATGGAGAAAGAGAAGAAGTAAATTTTTCCTTCTTACAAGACAGAAAGGGCAAATTTCATCTCTGGATGATGCTGCAAAGAAATGAAAGAAGAAAAGCATCCAAAGCCACATTTGTGCCTGGACAAAGATCCATTGCTTTTAAGTATTCCTTTCACTCCCTATTTTTCACCATGCTCCAGCATGATGTCTTCAGTTATTCTGGCAGTCAGTGCAGTTACAAAATGCACACAATTCATCAGTAACATTTTTCTGGAAAATTTTTCTTGTAGTTTGACAGTAATGCTATTTCATCCTTCTTTCAGTAATTCCCAGAACAATCTTCTCCATTCTTGCGAATTTACAGCCTTTAAAATTCATAAATAGGTTCTCTTTCCCCCCAGAACCTTAAGTGTTAATTTCTCCTACTTGAATCAAGCCCCATCCTCTCATTTAGCTTTTCTTCTCTGAAGTGTCTTCTGTCTATTTGCTGGTTAATAGCTTCTAATGTTATTCCTGATGTAAAAGGTCAATCCAATTCTCTCCTACGCAAAACAGAAACATCAGACTATGAAACAGCTAAATGGTACTGCCTCCTAAGCTTTGACCAAGTTCATGCAAACAGTTCAGCTTTAGGATCAGTCTTTCAGGAAGACTTTGATGCCTAGCTGCCATTTAATTCATGAACTTGCTAAAAGGCGTCTACACAGCCATGGAATAAGAGATAGTAGACTTTCTCTGAGCTATGTTATTAAACATAGCTGTATATAACTCATAGTTTTCACTGCCTTTTATTTATTTTGATATGGATTAAACTTGATGCCCTAGTTCAGTGGCAAGGACAGATCACTTCAGAATAAATTAATTCTCTAACTAATTAATTGTGCAAATTCTTAGGTTTTATCCCCTACTGAAAACCAAGCTCGATTATCACCTCACAGTTAATCGAAGCTAAGAAATCATGCTAAGATTAAAAAGAAGTCCTTATATAAAATAAAATTTGACCACTGTAAGGTACCAATGTGACAGAGCAGTTTCCCGATCAAATTATTTTCTCTCACATCCTTGCTTCCTGAAAAATGGGTTTGTATTTGAAGTGTGAAACTTGTAATTTGCAGCAGGCTGGTCTTCAGCTCCTGCAAATCCTCTTTCCTCCAAAGAACTAACCATCAAACCATCTCCATTTTGGGGACATACTATGGTAATTTCTCGGCCTGGGAATGACAATATCAATTACAGTAAGTCGAGGGTCCAGGCACTTACATGCCTTATCCTAAAGCTGGAGACTATGCGACCTTTTTATCTTTTAGTAATGACTGTGTAACAGTCATTTTGGGCAACATTTACAAGAGACTGCAGGCAAAGAACAGACACTGAAATAGAGAAATAGGCTTGCAACTGGAAGCAGACTGCAAAGAAAAGTTCAGAAACATCTATGTTAATTCACAGAAAACTTATATTACACATGCATAGTGTTTATGCCTATTTTGTTCTTCAGAGAATGTCTTCCCTGTGACAGTTTGAGAGAGCCCTTTACTTGTATTTCTGGAATTTGCGAGAAGGGAAAAAAATAAAGGCTAATGACAAAAAAGTCAAAAGAGCTTAAAATTTTCTTCTTGCAGAAAGGATATTCTTCTCAAAAGAAAAAAGCCAAAGCCTATGAATGCATTAAATGTACTCCAGGTAAACCTCCATGTGCTTGGGTTTAGTAAAACCTCAAACCATTATAGCCTTTTCATCCTCTTTTGCCCTCCATTATCCAACATATAGTAAAGGTCTGCAACCCTAGAACAGGGAAAAGAAATTATGAAGAAAAACTAGAGATATTGTTAGGGTTTTTAATTTTAGTGCCTTGTACCATTAGTTAAGGATACCCCTTAAGGAGTGTGTCTAGAGAAAAATGTTACTGTAACACTACAATCTGACTTAAGATACATTATTTGATACAAACTTAAAGTGTTCAATATAGTTATACACTTTCATTACCTATTAACTAATGAAAGCTATTACCTGCTTTCATTCTAAAAATTCAAAAATAATGTTATTGGTGTAAACAATGCAAGATTTCTCCAAAAATTATTTAGATGGCTACAATTCAGAGGTATCTTTCTACTTACTTCACTTGTTTACAGTATCATTCCCTATACAAGACTCAAATTGTTGAAGGCTTGTTTCAAGTTCTTTACAGATTGTTGAAGTGAAAACAGGGGTGAATCAGGATCATGAACTTCAATTTCACTGCCTAGTTCAGTTCCAAGGCACCACAACTCAAATGCAAGTCAAGACTCTGAATTTACTACAGAGATTAAAAAAAAAAAAAAAAAGAAAAAAACCGAACAAAGATACACAATACAGACGGGGCAATTTTCCTGGAGAGTGCAAATCTTTTGGGGGGTTTCCTACTTCCAACAGAAAATGAGAATTATTAAAAGAACCAACTCAAAGGAGGTTATTAAGCTACACTGTGTAAATAAAAGCAGAGCACTCAGTCTGAACAGAAGCTTAGCCTCATGGACTGCAAGAGCTCATCAATTCATCAATTTCACACTGGCATTGCAATTTCACAGGAGGAGAAAAGGTGTCCTGCCCTCCAGGCTGTACTTGATGCCAAAAGCCCTGCTCTACAGCAAGGTCATGCAACTGGGATTCCCCATTAACCACACCCACGGAGGTCAAGCAACAGGGACACAGGCTGACAACACTTATCCAGACAAGGCAAATAAAAACAGCATCAAACAAAGAATTAATGTCATGGGCAGTATAACACTTTACCAGTATGTACAACTATGATACTCTTGGCTGGATACCCATTCAATTCCATGAGAACATGAAAACGTTTGCAATTAAAAGGGAAAATGAGAAATTAAAAAAAAACTCTTAGGTTTCAAAGGCATTTGCAACAAAGTTCATTATGAACTTTTGACTAAAAATTGTTCCTTGGGCTGGATGTCGCTACAAAGATTTGTTCTCCATACTAACATTTTAGAAACTAATAAATATGAAAAACATGCACTCTGGAAGTGTTGGAATTCATAGTTTTCTCATAAATAACACCAAAATCCTGTGGACTTGTTTGTACTGATGCAGAGAAACTAGACCATGATGACATATCAGTTTCTGAGGTTTGGCAATTTTCTCCCTCTTTTTTCAAATGATGGACCTTTAGCTAATACACAGACTTTAGGAATTCCAAAACCTGAGACAGAAAAATTTCAGCAATTGAAATTTGCGGTGCAAGCTTGTGGTGTCTGTACAAGAAGAGCATTTATCTTGCATTGTGCTCCTTTGAATTTCCTCTTCCAACAAAGCATTCAGAAAATGACGTTTGATACAGTGCATCAGGCAAGCTTATGAAAGGACAGTGTTACTGAACAGGGAGCCGCATCGCAGTAACTAAAATGTACCTGGAATAGTTTCATATTTATTTAGAGATTAAGTGAGGTACTCTGTCATGAATTGTCTACATGAATTATTTTACCATCAGAGTCCATGAATGGATGGCTAAGATGAAAGTAACAACAGCTCTGAACTGTCTGAATTTGTGCTGCAAACCCATAAATACCTCACGGATGGTGGCTTAGTGACTCCAAGATGCTTCTGTCACCCAGGGGCCAACCTGGCTGCCCAAAGAGCAGCATACATCGGTCAGCTTTCTTTCTCAAAGGAAATGTCTTTTCTAAGCAAAATTTCCAAGAAATTCCCAACTCTAGATTAATATCAACTTGGGATGAAGCTATCCACTTGGGATATCAAATAACTGGGTGCCATTTGTGCCTGCACAACCTAAAGCCAGTCAGATGTTTTAATCTGAAGCTGTTCCCAGAGCAGCAGCTAAGGTTGCCAAACTCCAAGGCACTCCTGCACCTCCTGGGAAAATTTCAGTCCCATGGAGACACTAGCACCTAAAAACACTTGCAACAACTTCACTGCATGAAAAACAGGTGCAGAAAAGGGTTTAAATCCATTTTGCTTCACCATTCCTGTTAGCAGTTCTGATATTACAAGATGGATAAGGTGAGCAGTAATGCAGACAACTCCATGTTAGCTTTGTTCCACCCATTTTTGTGACAGACCCTCCAGGATAAAAGACTAGTGTTGGCCATTCTGTATCCACTTACAGGTCTAGGATGTCACTCTATCACCACCACTGCTGAACATTCAGCATTTAGATGTTTCAGATGCTGATAAAAGAGTCATACTGTACTGAGGATATTACAAGACATGGGGATCAAATAATCTATTTCTGTGGAGTATTATTTATTTGGATAGAAATTAAAGTGAAATATAAAAACATTTAGAGTATTCTAGGGCAGACTGGAGTCTTATAGAAAATGCTAGTGCTGAGCACTTGCTTATGTCTTTGGTGTGCTGCTGTGTGTTTGCTGCAGTGTACAAAAACAAGTTCACAGAGAATTCACAAATGTCAGCCAAGGTGAGTTGAAAGTTCACAGCCACCAAAATTCACAGACTTTTACTCCTATCCCATGGCCTCCTCCATCTATGCTCATCAGACCCTTGCAAAGCAACACACAAATCCCATAATAAAAGACCTAGATTTCCTGTACCTTCCTCTTGAGAGAGACAAGGAGAGAAAAGTTTGATTTCTTCCTAGGTGATGGAAATGAACTGACTCCTGGAAGAGTCCAACAAGAAACAGAGCCACATAGGGTAAGAGAAGAAACTGAATACAAGTGGAATTTTCCCCATTAAAAACATAGCTACAAATAACTTCTTTCAATTATCTTGAAAGTATTCAGAGAAAGGCAGATCAAAATATATCTTTATGACTATTTATTTTGTTGCCAGCTAAAAAAATACTCTGCAAACACTCTCTAGGCTTTTTTCCCCTCCTAAGTGCTAAGTGGCATTTAGATTTTAACTGAATGGGAAAAAATATAATTTTTGAATGTGCATTCAGAGTGTCTTTAAAGACACTCAGAGTGTCTTTAACACACTAGCCATTCTTCCAAAAGCAATAATATTAAAAGTGCATTGAGAAGATATTTATTCCTACCAGCTTCAAACACTGAAACTGAAAACAGAAACAAAACTGGTCATTCCCTGGATAAGCATGTGACAGGAGAAAATAATAATTAACAATCTGCTGAGAATACTACTCCCAAGCATTGTCAACAGTTAAACAAAGGCTCATTGCCATATGTGACAGCAGATTACAACTGCCGTGACAGACCTTTCGGAAGACGAAACTAAATGTTCTATATTTTTATAGTAGTTTTAAAATTTATTTAAAGCATGGGAGGTTCATAAAATATTTTCACTGGGGTTTTTTTTCAGTTTTTTGGTAACAGGAAGAACATTCATTCCTTTCTTTTCAATCACTTTTTTTCAGCACCAAAGAGTAATATTTCCTGTTATGAAATCAAATTTTCTCAGAATATTTCTTTATGCAACAGTGACCTGAAGAACCTCAATTATTTCCAGGCTTTGCTGCTTTTACAGGTGTAGGACCTACACTTAAGGAGTTGTATATTCCTTATTAAATGCAAAACATGAGTTAAGAACCAACTGCTAGGAAGGATTACAACTGATAGGAGTTTTGAAAAATAATAGAAAACAATATTTAAGCAGAGGAAATAATATTCACCCTATACATTCAGAAGATAGATTCAAGAGCAACATGTTTGCTGTTCTTCAAAACATCATCTGACCTCCTCTCTGAAGTACATACCTCACTTTGTAGTGATTCATACTCCAGTTGACTATAACCGTAAGTCAAGCCTTTGTCAATACAACAGCAGTACTATCTAGTGAACTCAAGTACTTGCTTAAGGAAAAAAAGCTAGAAACCTTGAAATTTATTAAGTTCCCAGGAAGTCTTCCATCTGTCTTCCAGACCATCACCACATGGTTATGCATATTTGTAAAATAGAAACTGGAGCAATTTAACAAGTGTGGTACATTGACACTGAATGCCTCATAAAGAGTTGACTATTACATAGATGGAAAGCAAATGGCTAAAAAAAAGGATCATATACAGACAGCTGCTTCTGAAATTATTTTGATTTTCCACTTACTGGTGGTAATGTTGATTTCGCAATTGCAAACAGTCCTATAATGCACATCTCTATGGTAATTATGAGAAATAATTCAAAAACACCTAAAGAGAACAATCAAAATCCATGAATCATACATATGTAAAAAAACACACTGAGGAATGCATTACCCAAGAGTGTGGGGATTCATACACCACTATATTAATTACCACAGAAACTAGATTAAAAACCCTAAATACACATTGTGCACCAGAAAGAATTCATACAGACAATAAAAATGACAAAAATGGACAAAAAACTCAAGCCAAAACACTGTTAAAATGTTTGTCTTGATACCTAAGAAGGCTTACAAAAGACATTAAAACCTTAATTTGAGAAATTAGAATGTGTTGCTCTCCCAGACGCTGGAGCTTGCAGTTAAAACAAAGTTGTGGGGTTTATGGTGTGTGACAGCTCTCATCGTGCTTCACATCTTGCTAACAGCCCTCTGCTCCACAGTCATCAACCACTCTTCTCTCCCAAACACTTCAGCTGATCAGCATTATGACATTACACCCAGAGTAAAGGCTATAACCTGCACGTAGCTGGATGCCTGCTGGATCTCCATCAGCTGTGATGGAGCCTAGGATGCCTGAGAGGTCATCCTATCTTCCATCCAAATTAGCTATTTTGAAACAAACAGATAAACAAGCTCTCCTTATAAAACCCTTGCCTCTCAAGTTAGATTAGCAGCTCAAGTGGTTTTACACTCTAGTACACACCATCTTTCTTCTACAGGGAAAAACTCCTGAAATGGATGGAAACAACCCTACGTACTATAAAAATCACTCATGCTAGCATATTAACATTTTTTATAGGTATTTTGAAAGAAAGAATTTGTCTCAGTGTCCAGCGACAGGAGATCAGCAAGGAGAAAGACTGCACATAAAATAGGACTGCTGTTTCAGAGAAAACTTGAAGTTCAACAGCTATGAATGGAGTTTGGTCATCTTTCTTGTTGTTTGGGGGATTTTTGTTTTCATCTCAGAAAACACTTCAGTTTATGAAGATTTGCACCTTTCCTCCTGACACCACACTTTCCAATTCATAAAAATTTGAAACAGCTTTTTGCTTCCAAATAGCTAGTTTATACATGCTAATGCTATTTAAATCCTCCTCTATTTTGAATACTGAAGTTCACAATGGCAACAAAATACTAAGCATATTCATCCAAGCCCATGATATATCGCTGGTAACTTCATGCAGGTGGAGCATTTTCTTGGCACCAACCAATGTGATTAACCTAAACTTTCTAAAAATACAAAAAAACTTATAAATCTACCCAAATATTTACCATATGAAGAATGAGAACCTTGTCTCCTTTTCAGACAATTGGTGAACTTTTAACACAAATATTCATTAGTCAAACACTATACTTAATTATTAGGACTATTAGGACATTGGACCCATGTTTCAGAGGTAATTTACTGCAAGTATCTTCCGTGATTTATTTCCCACTTTTGTTTTCTCCAGTGAGCAGTACAGATATCAGAGTACCCCATCATCCAAAAGCTATTTTCTTTTCTTTTTTAAGCTGCAATTAGGCTTTTAAATAAAGGTGTTGCAGTTGTACTTCCTAAGGGAATGTCTAACTTATCCTGAACTAAGAATATAATTTCAGTCTCTGAAACTTTTCTTTCAAAATTACAATTTGCTGAAGCCATAAAGGAAAACTGAAGTTGCTAACAACTATGAATCATAATACTGCCTTCAAATGTTTTGAATGTCCAAAAGAGATGCTACTCAGGAATCAAGTAGCATCTCAGAAAATGAAGAGAGATTAATCTTACAGTATTGCCTTCTAACATTAAACTTAAAAAAAAAAAAAAAAAAGAAAGAAAGAAAAACTGTGAAGGGAATATCAAACAAATTTAGAAAATAAGCACAGCTGTTAACCATGACAGAGTAGTTACAAAAATGTGGGCTTTTTAAAAAAAAAGATTGAATATTTTTTCCTTTTATGTTTTACCTATCAACCCTATTGAGACTGACCAAGGATTAACCAGAATTTCCTTATATAGAATGGAAATGCCCAGCAATTAGGGGAAAGAAAAGGAATTTTTATTCTTTCCAACTGAAATAGATAAAAATAGGCAATAGACTCTCTGTACGTTCTTTTCTCGCAAACTGAAGACACAACTGTTCCTGGCATTTATGCACATAGAGACATTTCAGGACAAAAGACTGTGACAGGAGATAGCAGAACACTTCTGACTCTGGTAAGAGACAGTTATTAAGCACTCAATACGAGAATTCAATTAACATTTTATCTAATCATCCACCTCAATCTCTTTTACAGCAATTTAAGATTATTACTGTTTAACCTATCACCAACCAACATGAAGTTTATGTTACCCCCTTCTTTGCACCAACTTTTAACTTCTTGAAATTTTTTTTTTGTCCTAAAAAAGAGGCAATCCTAATTTTCTTCAGACTTTGCACAGAGAAAATGCTGCTGTTTAGCCCTCTGTCATTTCTGCTGCTTTCCTCTGAGATTTCCCAGAATAGGCATCCTCCTTCCATATTCCAAACTGAATAAAAGTACCTATTCTTCTAAGTGCAGCAAGGAGAAAAAAAAAAAAAAAAAAAAAACAAAAATACACCTGAAAAGATTATTTAATGTATATTTACATAGAAAATCGTTTACAAACCAATTCTGTCTGCCTTTTTCACAACAGCATAATAAGCCTGAGCAGTTTCACCAAATCATTTCCTCTTCATTATTTTTCAATTCTTCTTGATGAGTACTGCCCCGATGCTTCATAATCATTTCTGAACCCTTAAACTGGCTCAGAGGTAGAGTAACCTGAACAGCCTCAGCCAAAGAACATTTGTTATTCCATCATCCATGGCACTAACAAAAACAAGAAGGACTGGATGCCATCAGTGTTTTCCAAGCAGCTTTTCACCTGCCATAAAGCCTTTTCAGTTTCATCAAGATGTTTCTTCCATAAGCAGTAAGTGGTATCTACTGCTTCCCTTTCTTATCCTTATATATTTAGAGAAATAAATCTGCACTTCATTAAATATTATAGAACTTCTTTCTTGGTACTCCCCAAGCTCACTTAGCTTGTACATTGGCTCACTACCACTTTAAATATAGTCAAGACAAGGTTATGGAGCTGAAGAGCATCAGTTCTGGTGGACAGAAGATACCTCATTCCAATGGATGAAGCAAGAGCAGTTATTCCCTAGACCACAGGAATCAGTGTGGACAGAGCACTCACAGGTAACTGCATTCAGGCAGTATGGCCAGGCAGCCTCCTTGCACCCCTGAGTCCTGTGTGTCACCTACACAGCTCTGAAACCATCCTTTCCCATGCCTCTGTGGGTCTTTCTTAGTTCAAAATGGTGGAAGTGGGAAAGGAGGGGAAAGGGGACCATGGTTCAGTGGCTTCTGTAGTACAATGCCAAGGCTATTGATGGCTACCTCAGGCTAGGCTTCTGGAAGGGGAAGACATGCTGGAACACTGGTGGACAGCACAAGGCACGAACTGGAAGACAGTATAGCACCAGAGATGGCAGCCAAGCAGTGTCCAGGACTGCACCCCAAGTGCTTGGGCATCAAGTACACCTTCTTGAACTAAAACAAGCAAGGAAACCCATAGCTCTGGGAATGTTCTGCCCCTATAAAAACAAAGTTACCCATGACACAGCAATTTCCATTTTAAATGTTAATTCATCAAGCAAAAATTAGAGACTAAAAATAGAAATTAGTTAAACAGGTTCACGTAATTACATAGGAATCAACTGTCTGGGGTGGGAGGTTTTGGGTTTGCTGGTTTTGGGAAAGCTGTGAGTAACCAAGTGCATGATTGCAGATAGTGGCAAGGTGGAAAAGAAATCCATCAGCTATCAATGCAAGAAGGCATTCTGGTTCTGTACAACTGCCATCTCACATTCTCTTCTCCAGTGTTCTCATTATTACATAAAAGATACATAAAAATGTAAATAAATGGATTCACAGGCCTATAGGAACAAGTAGGCTGCTGCTTCATCTGAAGAAAAAGCAAAACAAAAAAAACAACAAATAAATACCTTCAAAAGGTGAAAATAATTTTAAAGTCTATACAGATAATAAGACCTATTAATTTCTTTTAATACCAGGTACAAATTATTATTTTAGTTGGAAATTTACTCAGAAACTTAACAGAATAAAAATAATATTTTGAGAGATGTAAGATATATTTTGAAAGAAGCACTTTTTCCCCTTAATATCATCAAGTATTTTTGTAACACTCAACACAGCAAGGGCAATGCAAGGCTTGAAGCAACCATATGGCTCAGTCATTTAGCAAAACAGGAATTAAGGCAGTGCAGGTGGCTATGGAAGTATTCAGTGATGTTTAATTTTAATGAACTAATTTGAACAATGTGTGATAAAATCAGCATATAAAATGATGCATATTGCTAGAATTATCAGGAGAAATGCCTCTCTCCTGCAAGGCTCAATTGTTCTACACAAAAGGCACCTTCAGACATTGTGAGTGTGCAGGGATATAGGAGGGTGAAGCCAAGAGAAGTAAATGAAAAGCATATATTAAATACATATAATATTTACACCTATGTAATGCCAGACACCTGTAGCCTACCTAAAACAATTACTCCAAACTCTGTCCTTAATTTTGCACTTCTCTTTTGCCAGAACTTAGTTCTGTATCACAGCAACAAATTGTCAGTTTAGTTTTGCAATTTATATTCAGAGTATATATTAATTTTTTACAAATTAGCATTTGCTTGAGAATGCTAATGTTTTCATATTACATGATATCCAATGAATCAACAGTTTCCATGAAAAAAAGGAATGATAATATTATGTAAACTGTGTCCCTGAAGTTTAAAATCGCAGACAGGTATAACTTTTGGAAAGAAAAACTACCAATAGGCCATAACTTTTAATATCTGCCACAATTTCTCCTTTAATTCAAAGGTCAGCAAGCACATTTGCTACTGTGAGTGATCAGTGCCTCACTGTCTTTCTAAGGCACAATTACATGGACAGCTATTAATCATTTCTAACAATTAGAAACATTGCTCCTGTCCTCAAAGAAGGGATGGTTATGAAGTTTCGCCTCCATTCAAAGCCTTAAAAATTTCATTACTTACTCCAAAGTGACAGGGGCATCACATTGGTATGAAAAGAGAATTCTATACCGATAAATCATAACACTATTGGAAGTGCTATGCAGCCAGAGAGACTCACTTTAAGCAAGATACCAAAAAATTTCCATTTGATGTGAGTCATAGCAAGGCTCTTTCTCTTACCCTTTCATTTAAAACTGAACACACATGAACCTCTGGTACTAAAAGTAATGAAAAGCACTGGAGTAATCCTGCACCACCTCCAGACATATAATTGTTCCACTGGATTCAACAGAAACCATCTTCGCCTTTCATGAATCATTTTGGGTGGTGTACAATTAAACTGAAGAAGGAACAAGACAATAACATACAAACCTAAGCACAATAAATTTCAATATTGCTCTGAATTATTTATGAGAGTTAGCCAATAGACACATTTAATACTACATAATTCTCTGTTAAGTTTATTAATTTCTACTCGAGACCACTCATCATGAGGAGATAAATAGGCAAAAACATTCTTCTTCACACTGAAGATCTATTCTGCTAGCTATTCACACTCATATGGCAAGAACTTTATTGACCATAAAAAAAGTAAATATTAGGAGGAAGAAAATTTTAAAAAGCCAAACTAAAAACCACCTAAACAAAACATAAAAAAAAACCCAAAGAGCAAATTCAATAGAATATAACTTATAAATATGGATTACATCACCCTGAAACTCCACATTAAAAAAATCACATTAAATATGCTGGTGAAAAAAAAAGTATCACAAAATCAGATAGAACAGCAGAGACGAAAATTAATAAAAGTGAAAGGAAAGCATAGCTAGACACACACACAAAAAAAGAACACACACAAACACTTGTTAAAAGGCAACCACGAGAGAGGTTAACGAGAGTTCCACAGGACCAGCTCTACAATACATCACAGCACAAAAAAGCAGTAATATTCTGCAAGATGTCTTGCAAGACAAGGCTGTGAGACATCTCAAAGTAAGGGAGAACAAGAGCACTACAAACAAAGGTGCATTAAAGAAAAGGAGAATAAAGGGTGAAATACAGCTGTAAAACACAAAATGTCGGAAATTTAGGACTTTAGATGCAAGACTGAAGATGCAAGCTGAAAAGACAGAGAAGCAGGAGGAGAGGGGTCCAAGAGAAACACAGCAATAGGCTAAATAAAGATAAGCAATGTGCAGTTCGACCAAGACCAGCAGCGCAGTATGGGCAGCTGAAAAACTAAGCTCTTAAAGTCCAGTTAAAATAGAGCTTTAACTAAATTATTTTCTACATTAAACCTGTGGAGGATCTTTTTCCCAAAACAACACCCTTGTAATATTATATTTCAAGAGTTCCAAGATATGCCTTTCTTAAACACAGGTGTTGTCCATGATTAAAAAGCAAAACCTTACATTTTTAGGCTACCGATTGAAAAAAAAAAAAAAAAGATTGTTGCTGGTAAATATCTGGCAATGCAATTCTTCAGTGGATAGCTTGAATTTAGTGACTTCAATAAACTTAAGGCCAGTATCTGCCTCACTAAAACTTCCCTATTACTCGAATTTCATAGACAACATTAAGCAAATAAGCAGTAAAAACAAAGTACTTAAGGGTTTTGTTTCACCTAAGTAGGCACACGAGTAACAGAGAAGCCTAAACTGGGAACCCTTCCAGTCCTTGTCTGTGGATAGCTAGATAATTAGGCTTCCAGACTAAGGAAAAACTTCAAATATTTTGTGAGCAATAAAAATAACCTGAAAAGACCCAAAAAACGCCTGCTCAGGGCTCTCCTCAGCCTTCCTTAAGGAAGGACTGAATTAAGCAGAATGCACACATTGAGACTGATGCAGGTTTTCTGAAGCTCTGTCCCTTTCTGAATCTTTGCAGAAAGGCTGTGGAAGCAAGCAGAGGGCTGCTTTGAAACATTTCATTTGAAGATTTTTTTTTTATTATTATTATTTTTTTCTGATGTGCTTGTTCAAGCACAGACAGGCAAGTAAGGTCTGCAACATCCATGTAGATTTATTTCAGATGCATCCAAACTTTCTATTACTTATTCCACTTCTAGCTCCACTTTAGAAAAAAAAAAATAAATCATTTTCTATCTTTTACATTAATTGATGCTGTTTTATATATATATATTAAAAGGACTCAACTCTGGTGAGACACTGGAGCAAACTACCTGTCCTGGAAGTGCTCAAGATCAGATTGGACAGGGCTTTGAACAACCTGGTCTAGTAAAGGTGTTCCTGTCCATGGCAGGGGAGTTTGGAACTAGATGATCAATAAAGTCTTTTCCAACCCAAACCATTCTATCCTTATATGATTCTACAGAGAATATAAAAATGAACGATGGCATGGTTATTTTTCAAAGGACTAGGGGAGGTCTAAAGGGTTTAAAATTGTGGAAATAAAACCACAATAGTACCCTTAAGTATCTTACTTGTCTTATTAATATATGATAATCATAGAATACAACTGTAAGCCCAAAATGTAGAGGAGCAGAGAAAAGAAAATTATGTCTAACAAGTAGAACAGGCTAGAAGAGAAGGCAAAGAAAAAGAGTTAAATGGATAGTTGAAAATAAATTATTACTTCATTTGAAAAGGTTTCTTACTATTAGGGGAATTAACAATAATTCTGAGGTTTCAGAAAGACTTAGTGCAATGAAAAATAACACCAGCAAAACCAACCTTTTCTCACATATTTGATGCAGCAGTAATGTTCAGTATTGAGTAAATGGTAAAAAGAAGATGGTATGCTTCTGTGTGATGACTATTTTCCTCAAAAGCATGCAGTTCTATATTCTTTATTTAAGACCCTATAATAAATCAGATTTTGGGGGCAGGGGTATTAGGGGAATGATGGGGGTTGTTTTTTCCAACTTCTTCAAATAAAATATGCCTCAAACCTAATCCATATCCATAACGAATCCCCATATCAAGATCTGGATGAGGATGGGGGGGATGAAAACTCATTTTCATCACACAGCCATACTGAAGCACTACCAACCCCTTAAAATATGTCATTATTTACCTTCTAACAAAAAAAAACCAAATTCTCAGCAACTATGAGACCAACACAATACTTGAGAACTGCAGTTGTAGATATGGACAGCACAGCAAACACAGCCCTGGAGAGCTTAATTCACTTTGTCACCAGACCTTTGACTCTTCATGCAACCTCTGCCACTTGCTCCTAGATTAACTTTTTGTGAGACAAAGACGAAATCTCTTCCACCACTGACAAAGTGTCAGTTTTATCTTCCACCTTCTTGCTCTCCAGCATGTATACTGTGGTGTCTCTTCTGCCAAGCAAGGTTTTGCCTCACTGCTGAAATGATTCAACCTACCACAGGCTTCTTTCTGGCTCATATGAATTCTGGGTCTCCCCCAGAAATATTTTGTCCATGCACACTGCTTCCCTAATACAACCTACTTAATATGCAGTGCTTCCCTTAGGCAGGCAAATGCAACTTGGCACTAAAATGGGCACTAGGTATTAACCTCAAATAAATCAAATTATTCAAATCTCTGGGAGAATAGTTTTACAGAACACTAAAAAATATTAGCCCCTGTCCATCTTAGCTATGTAATTCATAAAGGACTAATTACTTTAAACTAAGCTGTTTTGCCAAACCTAGACTCCCCTCTGAATTTCAGCTCTTTCTGAAAAACAGTTAAGAATTTACTAATCTCAAGAATGTCTAAGAAATTTCATCTCCCTAGGAAGTGGAAGCAGAACGACACCAACGGGGGCTGGCAACAATGCACCAAAAACAATTTCAGCGTTTATTTCACGACACTCACCATTGATCAAGTCTATAAAACCTTTGAATCTAATAGAAGAACAGATTACCGCTTAACTTTATTACTGGATAAAATCTTCTTGCAAAAACAGCAAAAACTAAGAACCTGTGAAATGAACACTTGTAAAAAAACAATTCTTGTCTAGCATGAACACCCTCCAGACTACTACAAATGGCAAGGAATGGTAATGCTTTAGTTTTTCAAGTACTCACTGAATGAAAAGAGTGAGGTTTAGGGGTTTTTTAATTCATTTTTTCATACAATTTAATACTTCCCATTGACCAATGCATTTTAATAACAAGAAATGAGAAACGTCCTTCAAAACACATGCTCATATCTAAAAGCTGCTTGAACTTAGATGTTCCTGCAGAGACCTACTAGAGAATCATCTCCAATGAGTTATGTGCTGCTTGCTGGTTCTACACTTTAGATTTCGGGAGAAGCATAAAAATGGGGAAAAAAAAAAAAAACATGCACAAAGAACAAAGAGATAAAACAAAGAGATAAAGAGATGTCCTTTAGGGAGACACTACTTTTTGCTTCTTTGTTTATTTTCTCAGTCCAAAAGAATAAGTAGCATATACACATAAGATCTCACAATTTTTGGAAGCTTATAAAGGCAGATGCCTAGGATACATAAATGAGCCAACTGCCATGCACAGCTTCCTAGAAACTGGCTACCAGACTCCTCTCCCTTGCTACCACTCTATCACTAACAATAGTGAGACTGAAGAAGCACTGCCCTCTGGCATTCCCAATTTCAGGAGCTGTCTGCTGCTGTCTAAATTTTCAACAGGAAGGAGAAGATATGGGCAAAAAAACAACATCCAGAGTTTTTCCCACATAAACTGAGACTATCACATCAAATCTCCTGTGTAGTAGAAAGGAATGTGGAAACACGGTCGGTCCGGTTGTCTGTTCACAGCTTGTCAACGCTTCTGTTAGGGTTATATTTTTATAGAATATTTTTATCTGAACCAAAATTCACACCTCAAATGAATGAAAACCAAAGCTGAATGCTGCTCTCACACTTTCCAGTGCAGAATGAGGAAGGAAAGGCAAAAAGAAAATGCTTTTAAATATTTTTTTAAAAATTTAATACAGTAATTCAATTACACCATGTCACCATGAAAGTATATTTTTAGTCACTTCTAGACAGAAAACAGTACTCTTGACTATATAAATACTCTAATCAGTGATTCATACTCTTCCGATTACTCAAGTTTTCTTCCAGCTTCAAGACACCACAGAACTACGTAACCTGCCACTCAAAAAAAAAAAAAAAGTTGTTTCATCAAATGAATGCAGACTCAGAGTTCCTCCTGAGCTGCCTCCACTTCAAGAAACCCTAATCCAAGATGCTGAAGGTGTTATATAAATTAAAGAATCACTAAATGCAAAAAGGCCCCACACCTTTCAAAAAGTGTAACCAAATAACAACAGTGCTGCAATAAATCATGTTTTCTCAAAAGAGCAGAATGAGTCAGTTCTCCTTGCTTACATATAAGTGCCAATATTTTAAGCAACATCCACAACTACAACCTACTTCCAAGCACACCTCTTCCAGCTGCTACTAAGTCCTGCAGCATGAAACTGAGAATATTCAGATCCTGTTATTACCCACCACAGAAATAATCAGAGTTTTACAATAATTTTCATCCCTATTGTTTGGAAAAGAGAAAGACTTTCAGGAAGGTACTTAAAAGGGCAGCTTCACAAGCCACTTAAAAGCTATCTTTTATACCCTTAGATCTATTTGTGGACCACTTCAAACCAGGTCCACCTCCTTCAAAATTTGAATACTAAACTGTCATGCCAATGCCCCTGCTTCCCAAAGGTAGTGAATAACCACTTTCTCTATCTCATACCAGGATAGAGCTGGAGAAAATAATAGCCAGGAGCTTCTGAAATAATCTCCTACATTATTTCATGGAACATTAAAATAATATTTCTGGCCCTGGCCATTTGGGATTTTTAAGGAACAGCACAAGAAAAAGTCTAATTTTCTCCCATGTTCATTCTTCCAACCAAGAAAGAGAGAAAAGTCATACGCCACTGTATATAACCAAACTCTCATGCTAAAAGTCCTACCATTCACTAGTTCATTCAGCACTTTCATCTGTCCAAAAAATTTATTACACTCAAACATTTGTAACATTATGTTGTGCTGTTTGTTTTATGGTCTTACCCTACTACAAGTATTCTAAGAAAAACTATTCTGTATTCATATATACTGTTTGGTTTATGGTTATATGTAATGTCTGAAAGCAAGCGTGTTTTGCTTTCTAACTTCTGTTGCTCAAGCTCCCCTAAATTTCATGCTGTTTTCCAAAATTCATCATCTTCAAGTAGAGGTAAAAGCAGAGCCATCATTCTTTATTCTTTTTTCATTCTTTATTCTGCTTCTTTATCATTTTTGATTTTCTATATCCTTTTAGATCTTACTCAATCCACTCCTGATCATGTGAAGGCAAGGAAGCACCATTGGTAAAGAAGATTCCATCAACCCAAGCCCACCACCTGACCACACTCTCCTTAATGACATAATACACCTCCTGAGTTCTTACGGTATGTGATGGTTTAATCACGTTCTATATTTCATTTGACTGGAAGAATATAAAGCAAAACATCTTTAAATTACAAAGATAGTTTATTAATACACACAAAAACAACAAAAAAAAAGGGAAAAACAACAACAACAACAAATGAAACCTCTAAAACATCTTTCTTTCTCTTTCTAAGTTTTTTACCTTTCTTCACTCAACATAAAAAGACATGACCTGCAACTTCAGCCAGTTTTACCATTTTAAAAATAACCTTTTATCCGTTCTTTTAGGAAAGGAGTCTCTCTGAGTTCTATATAGACATCCCATGCTCTGCATCTGCGAGGATTTTAAAAGAACTCCTGCAAACTGCGAAATCCTACCCATTAGCAGCTCTCTCAACACTGCACATAGGCCATATTTGCTTATTGGGGTACTGTTTAAGGATGCCTCCTCTAGTATGACACAAAGATTCTCTTCTTCTATTTCTAAAATCATCTCAAGACCCAAAAACAAATCTCCTCTTTCTTTAGGAGCAAAAAGCTTCATATCACTTTTCACTAGAACCTTACATCCCCCCAAAAGCATTTATATGTTACAGGAAAAACTAGTTCAGTCTCTATAGTTTACCAGAAATGTCCAGCCAAAATTAGGCCACTCCTTTGTCCTTTTGCCTTAAAGTCCTTTTCACTCTCCTTTCACCGACTGTAGCTTCATGCCGTGTCCTTCCATAGTTCATTCGCTATAACTGTTCTTCTTCCGGAGAAAGATGATGTTTAGGAAAGTCCATCTTCTAGCAACAAAGGGTTAAACTTTTCGGGCTGCCGGGCTGCCCACGTGGCTCTGCGGCGGGAAACTGAGTCGTTTAGAAGCCCTGAGCTGGTTTCTTTGGCTTGAAAAGAAGAGCAAGGGCGAAGGGGCACTCCGTCCGAGCTCTCCCTTCTCTCCATGCTGCTTGCTTCTCTGCGAGACAGCGGCTCCCAAAGCTCCGGCCCAGCCCGCCCCGGCTCCAGCAGCATCGGGGCCCGGCCCGGCCCGCCGCAGCCGCCCGGGGTGGGGGGGCACCGAGGCCGGCCGGCCCCGGCGGCTCCCTGTCCTTAGTCTGCCACACTAAAGACAAAGAGACCGCTCCTCCCCCCACCCAGCCTTTTTAAGCATTTCGCCAAAAGTCGCAGCTTGTCTTCTACTGGATAAATTGCTTGTCAATCAAAAAAGCTGACCCCGATTGGAACAAAATCAGGCTTTTCCTAGCCTATGACACGGTAGCACTTTAAATTAGCGAAAACAGATTGAACAGATTTGTACCAGAATGGCAATGTAGGTCTGCAGAGGCAGTGCTACTAAAACTGAGGTGGACTGGAAGACTGTGTCACCTGCAGAAGCATCAACCACTGACAGGTTGTTTGCATAGAAGAACTACCTAAAATTGCCTAGGACAAGGAAGCACTAGTAAGTATTGTGGTTTCCCCACTCCACTTTAGCAAAGTCCTAATAAGAGCAGTTTCTCTCTGTTGTATCCACATGCAGCACAAGACTGCAATTTTTTTGCAGCCTACAAACGCTTTCCATTTTCCCATTCAACAGCTTTCACAGTAACAGTATTTGACGATTTGCTAGGCACTCCTTGCAGTAAGCAAAGACTTACTCCAACGTTTGAATAACTAAATTGAAGCACAATTGGTGCATTGTGCTCCACACGCTTTAACATTTTGATATAATCCAGCTACTCAATGAGATTTTTCCACAGCTCTCTGGAATATGATGCAAATTTAATCATCCTAAATAATTTTATTTTACATGGAAACCTTTTAGTCCCAGAATTTACCTCCTTTCACAAAACTTTTCTGACATAGAACAGCAAAGATCACAGGATATATTGTGGAAATACTACTGATAGCTTTTCCCACTGTGATGACTGGCTATTTTTCCTCATTCCTACTCCAGCCCTTTGCAAAGGATGGCACCAGGTTTTACAGTTTGAAGTGTCAGCAATGGTCAAACTAATACTTCCACAATTTCACAGTTTCAGTTTCTTTGGAATTCCCAGAACATTATTCACTGCTGCCAGTGATTCCTTGTAGTGGACAGTACCTAAGGACTTCCTGTAAACACAGCCATAGATGTTCTTATACAAAACTTCCTCTACTATGTACATGTATTTAAAATAACCTGTTCAGCTTCCTTGTAATAAGATGATGTGCAATTTTCTTTTTAATCTTTCAATAACTGTTGTCCTCAACAGACCACTCCAAGCTCTTAGCTTCTAACATCAAAAGCTTCTCATAAAAAAGTTGGGGTTTCAATTAAATTCTAAGCTTTTAGCAAGTTCCTGCTAAAATTCTGTCATGGACAGATGCGTTTGCAGAGTTGCATTTAATATTCCAGGCTTTGTACTCTTTCCTGTTTTCCTCATTGATACATACTTCACACGTCCAATATATTTGATAAAACAATAAGATCTTGAGCATTTCTGGGAACCTCATTCTTTCAATATGGCTGACAAGGCTTGAATTCACAACCCAGGCTGCCAGCTTTCTTTCCAGCTTAATTCTCTAATTCCCAAATGGCCGGAAAACGTGATGCCACCATTTTATGCATACATATCTACAATGTATCAAACACCACACTTACCAACAGCAATTGTCTTCATTTTATTTTAAATATGCCCATACTAAAAAGGCACAAGAAGAAAGAGGTTTTACTACATTAGACTAAATAATACTTACACACCTGAACTCAGGAGTGTAAAGCAATTGCTTATCCTTGTCATGGTAGGAATGAATACAAACCCAACCATTCCGTGGCATTATTGATGACCTTCACAAATCATAGAGGAACACAACCCAGTCTTCCTCAACACTACAAGAACTTTATGCAACACCTGAACAGTTTAAGGGCCATTGGTTTTCCAAGCTACCTAAACAACCCAGTCTTTGCACACATGTGAAAAACTGAAGGGTTACAAAGCTAAAGACACATCACCATGGAGTTATCTGATCTGGAAGAAGAATTAACTATACCTGCGTTGCTTGTTTTCTTAGTCAAGAAAAACTTGTCGGCCAGTGAGCAAGGCGGTGCTCACAAAAGCACTTCATTAAGTTGGGAGGACAGATTCAGTTTTTGAGATGGGCAGAATAACACACTCCTTAAATATCCAGTTCCTTGCCACAGTTTCACCTGAAAGAAACTTAGAAGGTTGTACCTAAGCACATCTTTGGAGAAGATTACTTTCCTTGAGTTGTCTTCAAAATTTTACACTTTTTTCAAATAATTGAAATTACTGCAGCCCACTTGATTAGAAAAATGACAAGTCCTAGATTACAACTATCTCCTCTTATTTGTCTCATCCCACTTACACAGATGATGCAGAAAGTACATACATCAGGAAAGGGTGAAAAAAAGGTAGAATTCTTCTCTCTTCAAAAAAAAAAAAAAAAAAAAGCCTAAAATGAGACCAATCTCAAGGCAGACTTACAGGTTACATTATGATGACTCCAAGGTAGCATGGAACTAGTAAATGTGTGTCACTACAATTCTATTTTGATTTGAAGAAATTTGTGTTTATACAAAATCTTAAAACAGTGTTGTGGTACAGTAGGTCCTCAGAGACAAGAAAATACTGCTAAGAAAAAATCACATACTTAAAATTCTTCTTAGCTCTTGGAAGAGCCTTTAAGTTTATTATATCTTATTTGTGATATAATCTATTACATAGGCTTTCTGAAAAAAAATTGGCTTCAAGGGGTGGCAAGAACAAATTAAATTTATTCTCCTTTGTGGGACAGTTAGGGCAATTAATTAAATCATGCCTTCTGGTTATTAATTGACTATTTCTATATATTTTTAATGCTCTTCCTACAAATTTTTATAGAGAAAGTATGCAACATTATTATCTTGATTTTAAAAAGTTTGAGATATCCATGATTTAAGTTTAAACTAGTTTAAGCAAGTGATACTAAGGCTTATATCTTTGTATCTGTTTTTCAGATTTTAGGGGGGAAAAATTGCTTCAGTAACAAAATCAAACACAGTTTTCCCTTTTTGTGTTTTAGACTTATTCCATTAAGTTTTGGGATTTTATTCAACATAGTTGTACAAAAAAGAATGAAAATATATGGACTTCCCATTATCAATGACAGTCAAAGACTGAATATTTTAGGCAATATTTCAAGATTTTTAAAAAAGTATTGAAGAAAAACACGTAACAAAAAAATGCAATCTATGTAGGATTGGCAGCATTGTTAATAGGTAATTATAGGTCTAAAATGTTAGTTGCCATAACAACTTGGAACGGTTCTATATCCATTATAAATCTTTTGCTCTTTCTTCATATGTATGCTTATTTTTAACCCTGACTTCCTCCTGATGCACTTTTTGCTAAGCAACCTCATTAGCTATACTCCTACTGTGTCAGATTGGCAGATAAAATTGCAGGCATTCCCACCGCCAAACAAACATATTATCTTCACACAAGCTGCCAGATGTGCCATATATCTTATAAATGTGGGTTTGTACCTCCTTTAATTATGCTCTCTTCTCTTGGATAGCAAAAAAAGTCTCCAAAATCGCTATCCCTTAATAGAGTGCTTAAAGATTTGAAATTACTGTATTGCGCCAGTTAAGGGCACAATGCACTGCAATTTATGCACGCACTTAATACCATATGGCAAGGCATAAAGCTCAAACTCGAAAAGCATTAAAATTATAACTACCTTCTGCAATTTTACAAACTTGTACTATTTCTGAGTAGATTAAATCTTTAGAAATTATTTATTTTCCAGATGTATTTTAATTAAAAAAAACCCAAACTTAGGCAAAGTTTGAAGAAAATTTTAACAAATCTACACTTGCCTCCTGTCTCTCGCTCATAAATCTCTAATATTGACATGCATGCCATTTATTTGTAGAATTTTCCATATAATGAAAAGCCATAACAGTAATAAAACTGTCTGTGCTGCCCCAGGAAACTGTATATAAATTAGCACTGACAACATGAGAAATCCATCAGAAAAATCAAGCTAAAATTGTTATTATTAAAAAAAATAAAGTGGCATAAGATGAAGATGTTGTGCCAAAGTTAAACTCACTCTGAGCTCCAGTATCAGATGGAAAAAGTACCACAGGAATCATAACAGGCCTGCAACCCTTGAAAAGGAAATGTTTTTTCTAATGAACCTCCAGTTTGCTCCTAATAGAACTGTAGACAGAATCAAATCTGCTTTCATATGTACAGAACACAACAACTAAAGAGATGGACAATACTTTCAGAGCCGGAAAATTCCTTTGTCTTGCTGTTCAGAAGCATTAAATCTTAATAAAATTATTCTACAGTTAAAGAAAATATGAAAACAAAATTCAAAGATTTCACAGAAGAAGAAAAGGTTGAGGTTAAAAAGGGCCTTTGGAGGTCATCTGGTTCAAACTTCCTGCTCAAGCAGGGTCACCTAGAGGTGTTTGCCCACAACACTGTGTCCAGAAGTTTCTGAGTATCTCCAAGGATGGAGACTCCACAACTTCCCTGAGCAACCTGTGCTAGTGCTTATTCACCCTCACAGTAAAGTGGTGTTTCCAGATGTTTGGGGGGAATCTCCTTTGTTTCAGTTTATGCCCATTGGTTCCTGTCCTGTCACTGGGCACTGTTGAAAAAGGCCTGGCTCAGTTTTCATTACGCTCTATCCACAAATATTTCAATACATTGATAATATTCCCCAATTTCCTAGTTCTGATGTTTCCTAGTTCTAGTTTCCTAGGTCAGATTTAGAAGCACCATCGTGCTAGTGTCAGGTACAGAGCCTGTTGGATGAAAGCAAGCTCGCAAGTAAAAATGAAGCATCCTGTAAGGACTGTGTATTTAAGTAGGTCTTCAAGAGAAAACTTGGGGCAAAGGAACCCTTGAAATATTGGCTTTCCATAAAAGCATCTAATTTTTGTCATTGGTGATATAGCCCTTCATTTCCTTCAGAAGTAGAAGATTGGCTGTCGTTTTATGAAGCTCAAAGCATCAATAATTTGTCATTCATCACATCAATTTTACCCTAACAAAATGTGAATCTGAGCCGCTCACTGTCTCTTCTCCCTCATCATGATAGAGCCTCAAATTTCAAATCAAATACATGTGACCTAAATATTGCCATTTGCTATGGCAATGATAACTCTTTATATTCTCTGGCTTGTAAAGCTACGAGAACAATTCCCTAAACATTATATATTAAGTCAGCCTTCTGTAAATAAAAAGCAAACAAATCGTCCTGCGAACCCTAGGTCATTTTACATACTTCTTGTTTACACTGCGTTCCAACATACCTACCTACTCTAGAAGGGTTTAGTCCTCAGGACTTCTTTTCAGAAGAGTTAATTTCGTGAATAACTCCTTGATTATATTTCAAAGGTCAATTAAGAATTCTGCAAACGGCTCGCATCTCATCAAATGAGAGATTAAAACTCGAGTCATTAATTTTTTTTGATAAGCAGTGCAAATATGTATGAAAAATGCTAGTTCTTTTGCCTCAGGCTTCCTTAGTGCATCACTTAGTCTCATTTAGCACATAGGAAGGTACTTGAGGGAGGGAAAGAAATGAAAGGAATAGCAGAATCCTGAGGATCTTGTGCATATGTATTAATGTAAGCAAACAAACTGATTGTGAAACACCAAAGTCAGGTGGATGCAGCTTCAGATGTACTTTTATTTTATGACCTTGTGCCTATCTGTGCAAGCGTAGCTAAAAGCATTTCAGGAGAGTGGGAGAGGGATGGAGATAAGTCAGAGAAAAAAGGGAAAGGGATGGCTATGAAATGCCAAAGTACAGAATCAATGGTTTTCATCATTTTAGGCAATGAAATAAAATGGTGACTATCTCTAGTTCTAATTAACATGTAAGGTCAAAGACAAATATCATTATGTGTAATTTTTCTTTCTACCATAAATTTCAATCAAGTACAAAGACATTAGGGAAGCACGCAAATTACTGTAGGTTAAAAAAAACCACTAAAATTAACTTTCTTATTTAACACAAAAAATATTCACTATTCTATCAAGTCTAAGGGAAGAACTAATACATGTATTTCAAGTTCAGATCTTTGATCAAAGTTTGTTTTTCCAAGATCTATAGTGGTTTAGATCTTACAGGGAACTAATATGTTGATGATATTGCAGAACAAAGACTTTGCTGTGGTAAATGATGAATTAAAAGCAACATTAGGTTTACATTTAACAGAAACATTCCATAATACTTTTTAAATGATCTGAGAGCAGACTGGTATAGTAGTCTACATTTAAAAACACTTGCATTTTAGATTAGATCATGCTTTTGTTTTATTTCTAAAGCTTTACTTTAAAATATGAACATTTAGACAAAATCATAAAATATTTATGAAACCTGCAAAATAATTTAAACATTCAGTCCCTTAGCTTACGATCTTATACTTTTGTCAATAAACCTCCTTGACAACAACTTTCAATTTTATGTTAACACTGGATTTTCTTTTTCTTTGTAACTGTACAATTGTAGAATTTTAAAGAGAAGCAAATCACAAGACAAAGATTCTGTAGTCCCACATTTACAGTTTATATTTGGAGGAAGGGATGGAAGGACACAACAGATCTTATTTTCAGCTGACACGTTTGTTTTTTCATTAAGTCAATTTTCTCAATTGAAACGCTTGGCTATCTGCAAAAGATTTCAGTACATTTCTAACAAGTCATGCTGAGTCTCAAAGTGAAGGAAGACAAACAGGTGATGGGGATGTGGCACTCTCCACACCCCCAAAGCAGCTTTTTTACAACTTAAGGATGGTTGTTTCCATAACTGTCCATCTGCAACTGGACTAACACAGTCAGTTATATTTTATAATGATCCCTTCTGCAAACACATTGCAGTATCCTGAGCACTTATCTACAGGATTATGGGTAGGTAGATTATGAAAACCTTTATGCATACCATTAAAGAGGAATTTTCTAGGATATTCCAAGAGTATCATAAGTTTTAGTTCTCCAGTATTCCAGCCTGCATAAGTTAATTTAGTCCAAGATACTAATTATTTTCTTCATTATTTTTACAAAAAAAATTTTTTTCTGCTTTATTTAACTGTTTAAGGAAAAGCTAAATGCACGTCCTAGGGTGACTTTACGATGCTTGTATCCCCAATTGCCTGTTCTGTTTGTGCTGTATATTAAGTTCTGTACCATTAAAATGGTTCTGGGAGTGAAGGGGGAGAAAGCAGCAGCGCAGTTTGTTTTGAGAAAACTGCCTGACTCCCACACGGCCTTGCTGCGGCGTTCGTCTGAGGCACGGACAGTGGTGGGACAGAGACCTCCTGTGCTTTTAGTTAGTTTTAGCTAGCTGGGCAGAGAAGTTCCCTGGACTGTTTTTTTTTTTTCCTTTTTTCCTTGGGACTGTTTAAATCTGCTCTGGACTGACAAACCCAGAGGAGCAGCTAGGGCTGGCACCTGCGGCCGCCGGGGCCTGGACCTGCGGAGGGAGTGGGGCTGGCGAGAGACTGAGTGAGCTGAGCTGCACCCAGGGCAAGGACTGTCTCTGTTTGCCATCTCTCTTTGGAGTGGAGAGAGGTTTTATTGTTTCATATTATTCATTCTTTGTGCTTGTGGTCATCTTGTTTGTTAAATAAATAGTTTTTTCCACTTTTCTCTGAGGAAGTTCTTTTTTCCCCAACTGGCTGGGGGGAGGGGCTGTTTGGGTTCGCTTTCCAGAGGAACCCCCTTTGGAGGTTTCCTCCCAAATTTGCCCTAAACCAGGACAATGCAGGTCAGCTGAATAAAATAAAAAAAAATATAACTTAGTCCACACTTAAACAACATTGAGATTTATAGTAAATCATTCATCTGTTAAACTCATTATGACAAGCATTGATTGTGTTACACCTCAATAGTGTTTTACTGAACAGAAGAAAAGGTGAAAAATACTTTCTGATTCCCCCTTTTACACTCTCAACCATGAAATTTGATTCCCTGTACAGATCAAACTTCTATTAAGAAAAGAATCAAAAAAAGTTTCAAATTTACCTTTTCAAATATTGCTGTAGAAATGTTAGATTCTATATAAATGATATCTCAGTTTCCTAGGGGAAAAATCATAAATGCTATCATAATTAGGATTTGAGTTAAGGATGAAAGAGATGGAGCAGATGGAATGCAAGAGATAAACATTTACATGCAAATATCTTTGTTAACAGGAAATGTTTTAGGAGAAGCTATCAAAGCACATGGAAGATAAATGTTCATCTATTTAAGTCAGATATATTTGAAAGTTTGTCCTAGCAGCAAAGTCAGCTAAAGTCTGCAAGCAATCCAGAAACAGCACATGGCTCAAAAAGAGCAGCAAAGATTCTTTTTTCCTGGTTGCCTTCTCAGAAGTCGATAGGAAACAGCACAGAGCTGAAAAAATACTGCTTCTCTCCTCTTGGTAAGGGAACTTGGTTCTCAAGCAGAAAACATTTGAATGCAGTGTTTGGATGTGTTGTCCCCCCACAACACCACTATTTCTGATTTAGTCTCAGAAAAGTTAAAACATTCATTAATCCCTAATTTTCACTTGCTATCTTGTAACCAATTAGCTGACATCAGGAAGCCTACCCGAGGTATCTATTCAAATCCCTGGCTTAACAAGGGCCTGTTCACTAAATACACACCTGCCACAGCTGTCATGATGACAAAGAAAACACTCTCTTGCTCCTCTGTCTTAAAAGGCTGAAATTGTAAAATACTGCTACCACTAAAAACAAGCTTTAAATAGTACACAAAGTTCCATAACCAAGAAGCTGAAGGTACAGCTTGGGCAGCTTTGTATGTGATGTTTATTTATGAAAATCTTATAAAAGCCTCCTTTAAATATATGAATGTTACATTAAAAATATGTAACAATATACAAATAATGCAGGTCCCTCAAGGAGGCATTCACGTGACTCTCCAGCAGTGCTGTGACCTCTCACTTCTGGAGATGGCACCTGCAATGGGTCAATGGATCCACGGACACTGGACCAGGGAGAAAGAGAGGTGAAGGAAGAACAAAGTTTCAAGGTACGTGTGGTTTCAAGAGTGACCACAGCCATGGCACCCAGTCCCAACTCCCCTCCTCAGACCTGCTTGCTGGTGCACAGAGCAGGTGGGGCCAGCCCCTGAGATCTCAGACCTGAATGAGGCTTGGAGCAAAAGGAACTTCAAGGAAGTGGGGGAAGAACACGGAGAAGGTGGTTGGTTTTAGAAGATGGGAAAGACATGTTGGCAGACCGGAGGAGCTCTGGGCTGGCGAGGGGTGATCCTGATCTAGGGAGATGGTGCTGAACTCTTGACCACACCATGATTTCTCACTTTACAAATCTGAAAATTTTGGCAATCCATAGTACAAACTTTAAAATGCTGCCATACTCTGAAAATATAAAAATTAATACGTAAATAAATCTTTCCACTGAGCAACTTCCTGGCTGAATAAACTACATTCTTCCCAAGAGACAGGCCTTGCTGCCTTCAGGGGTTTGCATTCCAGCTCATTACTCATTTTGCACCTTCATAACACACATCCATGCATTCACTTCTTCACTTCAGACTGAATAAATAGTTCTTTTTTCAGTCACACTTGTGGAAACTAATAAATACATAAACATGCTACAAAACCAAGATCTGAAGAAGGCCAATTACAGTCACTGAAAACTAAAAAGTGACAAAACAAGCAACAAAAAAATCTAAAGTAACCCAAATTGTTTTAATGTTAACTTTCCTCAGCAAGAAAAGAAATGTTTAAAATAGGGCAGAGAAGATTTTATATGACTTCTGCTTGCAGTTGCTAGACTCAGTGCCTTTGGTGGCTGGGTTAAAGAGACATCACCAATTAAACATCTTCCTCATGCAGCCACTCTGGCCTTTCTCACAAGAGCTGAAATTTCTTCCAGACTGACTCAACAGACTCACTCTTCAATCTCAACAAGAGGCACTTTCCAAATCCTTAACATCATTGACTATTTCATTCTCTGTTCTTTCCCATTTCTCAGCATCTGGTTTTGAAATAGACAACATCACAAGGGCAAATGCTCACTACAGATGCAATTACATCTGCCCACCAGCAATTTACACTCTAACTGTACTTATGTCCATACATGGTTATAGAATGTCCTGTCACTCCTGAGGCTTTTTGAGTTTTTTGAGCTGCAGTCCCACAGATAGAGTTAGTCATAAATGGCTGACTGAGTACAGGTACCAAAACAAAGAATACTCCATGAATAAAACATTACGCTCATAAAACAACAACAAAAAAATCTATTTATGCTACCACCTTTAAGCTTTGATCATCCCTTCATATTGCTCTGCTGTCAATATCATATGAACTGCTTTCCAAGTAGATTATTTCAAAAGGAACCAAAAGTTTTGGATAAATTCTGGTCTTCAAAGAAATCCTAGCTCATACAATGACAACATCACATCAACAAGCTCACCATCACATTGAATCAAGAAAAACACAAAAATTTGAAATACAGTCTTTAAGAAAAAGAAAATATAGGTAATCTTAAATGACTTGAAAAAATCTGGAATCAAGGGCTTCATTCAAAAGGTCCTGCATGGATATAAACCTGTTCTACAGAATTAACATATATTTCTTTTCCAGCAGCTGACATTTGGTATCCCAATTATCAGGGGGAGAAGAAAGGGCCTTATTATCCAAAGACAATACATTATTACAAGGATAAGGATTATTGCACAGTGTCTATTCCCGAGCAGAACTCTCAGCTCCCTCAGATCTATTCTACTACTGCCTAAACCAATTTGTGGCAGGCAAAAACTCACACCATTTTCCATCTAGTCTATTTCTCCTATTTAGTTTTCATCATCTTAATTTTTTAGACCTTAATTTATATTAATTCTTAATCAACATGCTCTTTTCACAAAGTCATAGAGTGGTTCAGGTCAGAAGGCACCTCCAGAGGCCATTCTAGTCCAACACACTGCTCAAATCAGACAAATCTACATAGCACCATTAGACAGACTAATCCATCACACCACTGGACATCTGCTCTGATTTTACCACTCATTAAAAAGAACAAACCAAAATTTTCCATATTCCAACATGTGTCCGGTGCCCCTCATCCCACCACCATGAGAAAAGCGTGTGGCTCTACCTTTCCTGTATCTTCCAATAAGGCACTTCTTGACCACAAATAAGGGCAAGAGCCTTAAGCCTATTTCCTCTGAGCCTTCTCTCCTCCAGGCTGAACATACTTAGCTCTCTCAGTCTCTCCTTGAATGTCCTGTGATCCTGGACAACAAGCCAACAAGCCTCTGATCAGCTTGGTAGCTTTTTGCTGGACTCATTCCATCATGCCCATGCCTTTCTCGTCGTAAGGAGCCCAGAACAAGGCACATCACTTCAGATGTGTCTCACCAGGGCTGAGCAGGAGAGAAGGATTGCCTATGTGTATGCCAGCAGCCTCAGGAGGCTGTTAGCCATTCTTGTTGCAAAGATGGCCTGCGGATTCAAGCTCCACCAGGACTCCCAGGTTCTGCAAAGCCATTGCTCATCTAGCTGGCCCCAGCTGGTATTACTGCATGAGGCTGCTGGTCCTCCCCAGGGCCAAGACTTTTCATCTTTGTTTGTAAATCTCCCTGAAGTTCTGGTCAGTCTATTTCTTCAACCTGTCCATGACCCTTCAAGCACAGCCCTGCCCTCCAGCACGCTAAAGACATTAAACTGACCACCAGATCTTTGCACCCCTGATCATAACCTTGAATCTGGGAATTCAGCCAATTTTGCACTCATCATCTGTTTGCAGAGCTCATATCTCCCCAGTTTGGAGAAAAGTAAACCATGAAAGACTGTGTTACAGGCCTACTAAAGCTAAGATACAGGACACATGTTACCTTGTTCACCTCATACTGCAAAAGCAGTAAGATTCATCAGGTATGATTTGTCCTTTTCATACCCATGTTGGCTGGTCCCACCAGCCCCTTTCTTGCCTTTCATGTGTTTGGAAACTGTTTATATAATGATCTGGAGTTCCCTGTATACTTCTTCTAATCCATTTTAAGAACTGATGTGACACTATTTTCCCAGTCCTACAAAGCCTCCCCCAAGTGCCATGAACTTTGGAAGATAAGAGAAAGCAGCCTCACAATATCTCCCAACCCTTGGATGCATTCCAACTGGTCCCACAAACTAGTGAATGTCCAAGTGGTTAAGTGATCCCTCTGTCCACATCTCCTCAGATACAGTCTCACTCTCAAAGACCCTGAAAGGTTTGGGGATAAGTCCTTATCTCTGAAAACTGAAGCAAAGAAGGCATCAAGTACATCCTCTTTCCTTTATCCCTGGGTCCCTAATCTCATTAAACAATGGCCCTACACTCTCCTTAGCCTCCCTCTTGTTGCCAGTGTACCAATGGAGGAAAGCTTTCCTCTCGTGCTCCAGGTCCTTTTCTAGCTTGAATTCCAGATGAGCTTTAGCTTTCTTGACTCCATCCCTATTACAAGCAGGCAATGTCTCTGTATCCTTCAGAGTGGCCTCTCCCTGCTTCTGTGTCTTTGAACTCTTTCAGTGCACAGGCTCTGTTCATCCATAATGCCACTCTGACATG
The DNA here is from genome assembly GCA_017589585.1 of Phylloscopus whistleri. Classification (NCBI taxonomy): domain Eukaryota; kingdom Metazoa; phylum Chordata; class Aves; order Passeriformes; family Phylloscopidae; genus Phylloscopus; species Phylloscopus whistleri. Next base: position 3,178,713 of record JADMLD010000683.1, on the reverse strand, counting down.
CCTGTTTAACCCTCTGCAAGGCAACAGTCCATCCCTGTGCTCCAAGAAGCTGTCTTGATCAACCAGCTCTCTTGAACCCCATTGCCCTTCAGGGTACCTCCCAATGGGATCCTGCAAAGCAAGTCCTTGAAGAGGTCAAAATCTTCTCTTCAAAATTCAGTCTGTAATTCTGCTGTTAGCCCTGGGGACTCTTCTCAGGATCTCAAACTCAAGGCTCATGATCATTTCAGCTGACGCTGCCCTTAAACATACCCAAACAGCTCTTCCTTGTTTGTGAAGGTAGCATCTCTCAAGTCTTTGACTGAGGCTTTCACCAACTGCATAAAGAGGGCTTCGTCTGTTTCCTGACCTTGATAGACTGTAGCAGACACAGCAAAATCACCTGTGCTGATTTATTCTCTGATCTTTACCATAAGCTACATATACTATTTTGCAGCTTTGCTTCTTTCACACTCCTTAATCAAAATCTTCATATAAATTCCACATGAATATTACATGAATATAATTTTATATAAATATAAATTATATATGCAAAATAAATTGTGTAACTTGTGAGTAACATGAATTTCATACAATGTAAGTAAATTTACATAGTAATTTTAAGGAGGTTTTTTCATACTAGGTCAGCTGGTTGGATTGCAAAATTTATTTAGTCTACAGGAAATCACCAGACTTTTTTATCTAAGAAATTTGTTGTATACTTTTACCTGTGCTTTCTTTAAGCTATTGTACAAATACCTCTGTTGAATAGGCTGTATTTGCTTGATACAGCAGTTGTTTTCGTGCAGTCACCTGCTCCCAGGTGACCAACATTTTTCACTTGGTGGTAACCTCCTCCTCCTCCTTATACACATAATGAATTCCAGTGGAGAATGTTTTCCAACATTTCCCTGAAACAAATAAGAATCAAACACCTCTTTTCTTCAAGAAATACGAAGCAAAATCTCCACAAAAACAACAACAAAAAAATTCCACCCTTGAGCTGTTATTAGGTCAGAGTATTACTTAATTATAGCTCTCCAGACTAGAAGAGTCTGGGTAGAAGTAGGTTTCTGATAGAAGACAGGTGTTTTTCCAAGTCTGCTGAGGTGATGGGGGTCTAGAGGGGATGGGGAAAATATGCTTTTTTCCTCTACAAGATAGACAGTATGCAAAATGCCAAAAAAATTAAAAATGTATGATCTAATTCAAGTTTTCCTGCTTGCTAATTTTGACTACCGTTTAAATCTAATAAAAGTCCTCTCCCCTTTGGACAGAGGCAACATGTTTTGGAACGAAATAATGTACTGCATTTCTAGTGAGTTGTGTCCTTAATGGATTTAATTTCTTAATAATACTCTAAAATTTACTCTAAAACATACTTAAATAAGGTTACTCTTTCAAGCCCAGGAGGAGATGAGAAAAAAAATAAAAAGGCATCTTTGAATGTCGCTCTGTGTGTGGAAGCAACATTACACATGCTAATGATTAAACAAGATTCAGAAATAAACACAAACATCACATACAAGGGAAAGCTAAGCAACACAACTGAATCTGTTCCTGTACCTGACACACACCTGCTCCTTCCTTAATAAGCACCACCACAGCAATTGCCTTTTCACAGCCTACATGCTCAGAAATGAGATTTGTGTACCCTCATAAGACAGATTTGCCTTTTCAAAGTGTTTCTATGTAGCAATGTGGGAAAGGGAAAAAAATAATCCCAGAAGAGGGGTTCTGGTGTGGGGGAGAGTGATAGAGAAGAAAATAAAAAAGGAAGGAAAAAACAAAAGGAAAAAGAGATGAAACAAACCTTACGAACTAGCTCAAAAAACCAAACTGAAAAAGTATCTATAGTAAGTAATGATAGAAATTAAATATTTTGCAGTTTTCTGATAGTAATTGTTTCATTTGCTCACCACAACCTAAGAAAAGTTTGAATCTTCTCGGTTAATTCAAAATCTGTTCTATAAAATAATAATTTTATTAACACCACAGTTGTAGTCACCATTAACAAACATCAATGACTGCTGCATCAGCATGGACCTGCAGCAAAAGCACAAGGGAACATAAATTACATGCTGAGCAGTAAAAGGGTTGGAGCTCAGAAATCAATATTTAAGCAGACAGGAAAATTTCAGGCACTTTACATGGAACACATTAAGGAAAGCATCACTTCCCTTTGGGTTTTTTTTTTTTTTTTTGCTATTATTTGGCTTACTGAATTTTAGCTCATCATACTTAAAGATTTTTATTTGTTTTTATAGGCATAACTTCTTCTGTGGTAGCGGTTACTCAGGTTACAGATTTGTAGGTAATTCAGATATTCAGATATTAATTTACTGTACTAAATTGGGAATGCTCTTACTCTGCAGTGAATTTGAAGTATCTCACAGTTTCTCTTCCATGAAGAGGTTTCATATCTGCTATGACCAAAGTCAGAAGTTAGCCCAGGGAAGGGGAGGTACCCATGCACAAAAGGTTGCCACAGCACCCTAGCCACAGAAATACATGGCATTTCTTTCTGAAGTTTACTGCTTCAGAAGTAATAATCTGCATTAGCAACCACTGTACATTACTCATTCTATTACAGGGCTTTTTTCCATCTTCTCTGAACACCAGTCTTCTTCATATATCACGGTATTTTTCCTTCACTCTCCTCCCCAAATAGTTCCTAGGTGCTGCTTTTACTTATCCTCTTCCAAACAGTAAAATTACTTTACTTTTTTCCCCTACTTCTAATCTGGCTTCTCCTCCATCTCCTACATGTCAAGACGTGGTAATATTACTGATAAAAATTGCACACAGGTGTGTGGGAGCGGAAAGCAGAGCAATGAGGTTTCCAGTCAGGGCAACCTATAGAAATGTTAAAGCTAAAGAATAGGGGCAGACCTAGACAGGGAGAGATGCCAACTAGACTTACAGCAAACTGAAGCAGCCATGAAAACATAACTTCACATACACTAGTTGTCTGCTTTTTATTTTTTCTATAGAGGGTCCAGCCAAAGGGTGCCAAACAGAGGGTTCAAGGTTGCCAGACGTGCTCTCCCTATGCCTTCCTCTGTAAGCAGAAGCACACAAACTCTTCCCATGCTCTGAGCCAAATGAAGTCACATGAGAAGCAGCAGTACTTTAACTGGGGTCTGACCCTCCACTGGGTCAGAAAATTTGAAGGCAAGGCAACTGCTATCTTCAGGACTAAAAAATAAATACATACACACACACACACACACACGAGAAGGCTGAGAGTGAAAATGATGGGAGGACAATGGCACAACAGGCAGACATAGTACTCAAAAGCAGGGCTGGCTTGCGCCTCTCCATGCAGGTAAGCTGTGAAAAGCCATATAAGCACTGCTCCTTGCTGTGCTTTGGACTTCTAGCCTTGCACACTCTGAATGCCTCTAAATGCCTCAAATAATCTGTAACACCTTCCAGGCTACCAAGGTGCTATTCAACCCTGTTTTCCCTTCAATTCTGAAAGGCCAGCACAGCACCATTTTGCTTTTTGTTCACCCTTCACAATGCTACCAAAACAGCAGTTCCAGGTAGTGCCTCTTGCTGTCATTCACAATTCCCAAAAAGCAGCTGACTTTTTACAAGCAATGAAACACTTCCACACTTACAGCCCGGGCTTCTGACTAAGAGTTGCAAGAGTTGACCAGAACTGGTCATTTCCCCCTACTCACAGTGCTGACCAATATCATTTGAACTCCCTGATATACAGATACCAGAAGCTACAAAGCTGCACCACTCAACAGAAGGCTGTCACAAGCAGGAAGACTGCTACAAATGCTCTGATGGTACCAGGATGGCAAAGGTGGATTTGTCCAAGATTGACCTACTACTTTGAATCTCTGTAACAGATTTCTCCCCTTGTTTTAATTTAGCAGTCCTGGTTCAGAACAACATCCTAATATACTTCAAATATTGAACTGGGAAAAAAATAACAAGGAAAAAGAGGGAGCAGTCCCAGAAGGCTGCATTTTATATGCTGAATGGGAGAGGTAAGGCTGAACAAAATAGTACTATATTGTTCAGACTTAGAAGAGGAAAAGAAGAAGCAAAACCAACCAAATCAGTGTAGATAAGCAGGTATAGTAGCTGACCTTAAAGGTGAAGTAATTTTGTGTAAATTCAGCAAGAAATCTGTGTCAATGAATGAAAACTCAACACATTTGTTACTCATATGCCAACAAAAACTTTGCTTTTACTAAGCTCATGCCTAAATTTGTTGATGAAAAATGGCTTATCTAAAGGTACAAAAGCACTGATACACTATGCAATATCTATAAATCCTTCACTGTGCCCCTCCACTGTTCACTTTATGTCAAGTGCATTTAAGAACAGCAGGGAGCCCTTGGAATTGGTCAATAGATTGATAGTGCACTGTATTGATGAGCCAAATAGGATCAGGATATTTACACGTGTTCTTTAGGCAGACATTAATTACACTGGACTAACAAGGAAGGTTTCCTTCTGTTTAAGATACTACTAACAAATAATATAGACAAAAAAGCAAGCATAAATCTTACTAAACAAGGAGTGCAGGAAAATATGTTTTTTCTGATCAAATAAGTACGTCAAATAAATTCAGCTCCACAGTGCATTGACAAGTTAAACAGGAAATAAATATCAGTCAATTTTTGGGGTGAAGGAGAATATGAAGACTTAAGCATCCCAGAAAAAAGAATAAAGCCACCTTAAATAAAACATACCTATCCTATCACATAAAGAAATGTAAAAGGGGGAAAGACAATCAGAATTTCTTACAGCCTCAAACACAGACCCAAGATTTTGAAATTTCATAATGTAATGACCCAGATAAGGTTTCAATTATCAAATTTCAAAACCACTACATTCCTGGATTGCATTTGCCAATCTATGAACTAGTCAACAAATTCCCTTGCTCACAGTTTCTCTGGTCTTTGCACTAACAATGCAAATCATAGAGCAGCAAAATATTGAAAATTCAGTTCTCAGCTGCTCAGTGGACTAGTAAACTTTATTTGTCTGTTTATTAAAACAAGGAGATCCAGAAGGAGACCCTGTTTGAACTTCACCCTTCTGTAGCACAAAACAACAAGCTGCCACATCATGTGTGGAGCAGCATCACTGTGGAAGAGCTCAGTAACCCAGGACATGGTGAGAGTTCTCCTGCTACTGAGCTCTCAATCCTTTCCATGCCTCAAGAAATAGACCTTTTTTTTTTTCACTAGACACTGCTTCATGCTTAGCTTTCATCTGACTATACCCTTACACATCCACATAATTTAAATTTATTCATGGGTTGGTGGATTCATTTTTACAGGAATAAAAGTCAGGTTTAAGTGAAGTAAAAGGCCAGAAGTTTCATCTATATGACATTTACATTACAGCTCTCCTTCCTGATCTACATCCATATGAAATCTATATTAAAGCACAAATTTCATGACCTTTTGTCTCCCCTCTCTCAGTTATACATTTCAGAAACACTTACATTGGTCCTGTGCTGAAATTCATTTTGGGTCATGCAGGTGACACAAAAGTTATTTCCTTTCTGTACAAGGCAGAACATAAATAGAGCACAACTGACCTTTCAGATCACAACAAATATTCAACACTATTTGTACAGGAACATTTAAGTTTCACACAAATCTAAGGATGTAATTTTCATATTTCTTTCAGGAGCCCTAGAGGTTTGCACAAGCCCTGTATCCATTCAAACCACGAGCTAACGTGGTCCTCATCAGCTGCACGAGCACAGCAAATCTTTTTACAGATGCACAATGAACTAACTGGGTTAACAAACTGACCCATGCTGCATACTTTCTTTTTTTTTATTTCCAATCCACACAAGTACATAACCACATGCATATCAAAACAACTGGGAGGAGGCAGAAACATGAGAATGCCTCTGGGTTTGACAGGATGTGGTAATGAGCAGTCAGACATTCCACCTAAAAACCTTAAAAAAGAAATTACCATGAAAGTACAGCCTCAGATTTTTTGTCAACACATTTCCTCCCATCTCCAATACCTTTCACTGGATACATTCTCCATTCTGAAACAGCTGTGAAGGCTAATACCAGCTGAAATCAGAATACATAATGTTTTACTTTTCAGGATTGTTTTGTTTCTTTTCCATTTTTTCAGAGTAGTGAAATGAGCTTTATTCTTCAATGGTGCAGCATAAAAGGTTATATACAATTTCTGTAAAGTGAAAAACATATTTCTGCAATACTCTTCATGGGAACAAATAAAGTTGGAATTTGCAAAACTCCATAATACTAAGGAACACCTTTAAAAATTTAATCTATTTTTCTTTAGTCATGCTAGATGAAAAGTGCAGCTAAGACTTCCCCCACTGCTGTTAATTTAATTTTCTCAGATTTCTATAAAATCAATTTTAAAAAATTAGCACACATCCAATCCAGGCACATTATCCATCTGAGAGATCAGAAATAAGACGTCCATCTCAGCACATCAGTATTGTTCACTATAACTTAGACATACTTCAAAATGCATTTGTAACCAGGAGGGTAATAGCCCTTACATTAAAAAAGCCCTTCATTAAGTGGCTCCCATCACACAGCCCATTACAAGCTCTCATGCCCTGACCTTGCATAGCCTCAGAGTAATGTTGCTTTTAACAGGCAAAGCAAACAGGGTAAATAAACTATCTTCTCTATCTAGGGGTGAAATCATCAGTAAATGTATTATTAATATAGATAAAATCCCCCTTTGCACATCTCCAGTGGTATAAAAAAGCACTATTATTTACTCTGTCTTCTGCAAAATTAAGTTATCTGCACACAATGAATAATCTCCTAAAATAACTGGAAAATATCCATAGACAAAATTGGATTTCAGCTTAAGAGCATTCTCCAGTTTGTATCTTGTATAGCATAATGTATAAAAATAACACACAGGAAAATAATATGTGCTCTAAAGGGGTTATTTGAACACCTGGAAGATGTTTTTCTTTACATGGACCAAGTCCACAAGGTAAATATTTGGACTTCATTTTTTGTCACCATGTCTACAAAAATACATCTCTTGTTTATCAGCCCTGCCTCCCACAAAATGCAAATGTACAGTTGCAGAACCATTTCCACATATGGAACATTTCAGTAGTCTTGGACTATTTGACCCAGAATGATGGCCCAGAGAAAAGTCTGTATTTTATTTAATAGGTATTTAAAAAAAAAAAACTGAATGGGTGGGAGACCATCAGTACTCAGCTTTGCACACTTCCTGTACGTAAGACCAACACGTTTAAAAGAGAAGTCATTTGCAAGTCCAGAAAAAAGAAGAAGAGCCCATGTTCCATAACAAAACCTGACACTTTGTTTTAGCCCATAGCAGATACTAGAAGCCTTCATGGAGCCCACACACAGTAAGACAAGACTGACAGGGCAAAACCATAGACTCCTTGAGAATATTACTAATAAAGATTGTTTCTAGTTGAGAACACTCCTAAATGCCAAACAGCTGGTAAGTAGGAGAGCAGTCAGGGCACGGATCAGCACTTTTTTTGTCACAACTGCTTGCCTAGGCAACTGCTAATGGCTACACTAAAAATCAGCAGATCTTTAGCTTGATCTAGCACAGTTGCTTTCACGTGCTCTCAGAAAGCTAATATTGGAAAACAGGTGTTTTCCCAGGATTTAATAAGTAATCCAAAGATTTTATCATGTACGCTGCAGTTCGGACAATTTAAAAGCTGGTATTTAAAGCTGTACTCAAGCATTGGCTTTAGGTGTTTGCTTCATTTTGAAACTAATTATGTACTGCATTTATTTTTCCCATAACCTAAGATAAGTGGCTTTTGTCTCTGCTCACAGCTTGAGAAATACAATGTAGGTGAGTCAAAAAAAAAAAAAATCTGAAGTTGCATTAATTACTCAAAGGTAATTACACTTGCTTTACCAATAGCATTTACTATTGCTGCACTGGTATAATGATTTCCATTAGGAGAAGTTTTCATATTTTCATAGTACTCTGAAGCACGTGCCATTAGGCCTGAAATTTCCCATGATTCATCATCACTCTCCAAAGCACAACATTGATTTAAACTACCACTCTCCTTGAATCAAATGTAAAACATTGTCACTTGTCAATTTAGCACTTGCCATAACATTAGCAATTGTCAGTTTTTTCCCTTTTACTGTTTTTTTTACATGTCCTATTCTCTCTTGCACTCTTTATTTTGGTGAGTTGTGTTGTTTGGTTGGTTTTTTTTTTAAATAAGTTTTTCTGAAGTACTAAAGACTGAAAATTGTCATTTGAAAATTGAGTATAATCCTCTATAAGGGCAATGATTCTCTGTGAATGTGGTGAAGTTAGAGCCCTGAAAGCTGCATACTCACTTGTAAGGGTATTATCTTGTTTTCACAGTGGTAAAACAGTGCTCCTCCAGAGACAAATCTATACCTGGAGCCCCCATTTTATTGTATTCAAAAGAGATGTAAAAGACAAGGACTCCAAACACTACAAAAATGTGTCCAGGAGGTGTCAATCAGAGGTTTGTGCCTAGCTGAAGGATTATAGAGCCTGAGAAGAAGAGATGGAAAGAAAACAGCCCCTACTCTAGGATTTCAGTTTCTTTGCTGCTTAGTTTTTCTGGGTACTCCTTCCCTTCTTTGCTGTCTGTCACTGACAGAACAGGAAAAAGTGGTCCCTAAGAGCTTCTAGCTTCTTCTACAGGTTATACAACACAGCATTTTTCAAAGTGAAAACTGCAGTAGTTTAATTCGATCTATGCTTTCTTTACCACATCTTATTCTACTTGGGTAACATCTTCATGAGCAGTAGAATGCTTTCATACCTACAGATTTAACAGTAATCAGGGTCACCAATCTCAAAACCATGCACAGCAGTTGGCTTCTTACAGTTATTTCCCTTCTGCTTTTGCCTGAACCTCTTGCTGTTCCATTTCCTGCAGATCCACCAGAAGAATCCGACACTCATTCTAGAACCATGATACCTTTTTAGAATTAATTTAAAATCATGCTATTCCAAACACAAATGAACTTGAATATTTAGGTATGACGTGCATCTTCAGAATCTGAAGACTCTGAACTTCTTAAGGGGAAGCTCATCAGATCAGAACAGATTTGAGGCTTAGTTTTAGTCCACATCTCAGTCACCAAACATCAAACTTGATACAGGAAGTCTAGCATTCTAACCAAGGGAAGAAAAAAATAATAACCAGAGCTTCTTCTGTATCTCTTTTGAACTATCTCTGAAAAATTCTTCTGATAGATTTTATTGAGCAGCCGCAATTTCACATACAGATGCAAAAAAAAGAGAACTTCCTCTAAAAGAATCCATGTGCTACACTCAGAGAAAAATGAGTCTGTAGCAGAACTGAACAGAAATTACATGCTACAGAGCACTGTGTCATTTAACTCTGAAAACTGCCTAAGGATGACAGGTATGCTATTTGGGATAAGCAAGAAGCTATCTTGTCATTTAGATTCATTCAAAATACAAGTTCTTCAAACTGCTCTTCTTCCTCTATGTGTGCCAAAGGTCTGAGAACACCAAATTTTTCCCTAAATGGTGTTTCCATCACAATTAAGATACCTTCAAGCTTTACAAAAAACATGTACGTTCTGAAAAATGCAAAATGAATAGTAACTAATTGCGGCCTTGCGAGGGGAGATATCGTTTCTAACTTTTTTTAATATAAGACCACCACAAATGTTGAGGTTTCAGGCTTTAAATTTTTTCTTCCTTATGCAAAACTGAAGCACTAAGAAGTCCATTAAATAAAGTGTGGGTCTTGCTTAATTAACCTATTGTGCAAGTTATTGGGCATGGTAACATCTGCTCGTATCAGTGACTCCAAAGCAGGGGGAACCCAGATAGGTAGCAGTTAAGAAGTAAAATTATATAGATCAACCACCATTAATAATTTACAACAGTATACAAAAAGCAGGGGAAGGAATGGTGCAGAGGTGAGGTTACTTCTGTGTGGCAACAGTTCCCACTCCTCTCCACACATACCTCACTTCACAAAACCTTTTAGATACAAATAAAATAGCCATGACCTTTCTTCCTCCTCTGCATGATTAATTACTTAATGTATTATTAATTGGAAAATGTAGCTGAATTTCAAATGCTTTCATTCTCTCAGCATATCATGCTGTCTGGGAAGCACCGATTAAGCTGTTCATCAAAGGTGAGCAGGCAAGGTCATGTAGGCTGTGCCTCTTCAGTTATTCATTACCTGTCCTAAATAGTAATTAACAACAGCAATATTTCCATAAATCAAAGCTTTTCTGATTACCTTCAGATGATAGGAGGTTGGGGGGGGGAGAGGAAAGAATGAATCAGTGTATGGGGGTTTTGCATGTATCCCTTTTTTCACCATTTCTCCTAGTGCCTACCTGAATAATTGAATCGATACATTGGCTGTCATAAAAAACACAGAATTTGATTTCAAGTCAGCAGGAATTCTACACCGAATAAAGAGGAAATTACAGCTTCCTTTCTCCCTTCCCAATGCCTCACCCAAGCTTTAAAGGGGTATTTGGTCTAAGAAGGGTTCTCAATCACCAACATTGTTATGTCTACTATTTTTGTTCCTTTTTATTACCTCCATTATCAAGGTTAAAGTGAGGATCTCAGGCCATGGCCTTGAAGCCATATTAAGTAGGGCTCAGAGTTTATAAAGAAACTTATCCTTCAGTGTCTGTGAGGTTTCTCACCTTGAGGCATTTCAGGTGGCAAATAGTGAGGCTCTTGAGCACTGACATGCACCCAGTCGAAATCATCGTAGAGGTCTTGGTGGTAGTCACAGGGCCCAGGACCATCATCAAACGTGCATCCTCCTAGAGAAGAAACTTCTTATTAGTTTATTTAAAAGCAGAGATCTTCCAAGAGTCAAGCAGAGCTGTTTCTCTGGCCCCACCAGAACTGCGGTGCCCACACAGCCTTGTACCACAGTTCACAGGCTTGCATTTACAAAGCTAAAACCTGCAAACAACTCACCCATCAGCATTCCCCTCTTTGGCAAAAACATCACTACTCCACACAACCAATTTCCAAGAGCACCTTCTGTCAGAGCGTATCTTAGCCTGAAGTCACCAATTCAAGTGAAACCTATCTCAGAGTCTGCGTGACAAAAAGTAACATGCTATCTAGACCACAGGGGAAACTGAAAATAATAGACCAAGCTCAAAGACCAAAGATGAAAATCAAAAAGCTCTGATGTATTGAAAGCATAAGCAGTCCAAATATTGACAACAAGGATAAATACCATGCCCAAAACAGTCAGAAAAATAATTAAAATTGCTTAAAAATTAAATAATTGCTGCAAAATGAATTGAGTAATCTTGATTTACTAAATCAGTCTAGCATAACATAGCAAAGCATTTTCTCAGGGTCACACAAACAAAAGATATGAAAACCTTACAAGAAAAGTTGTGAGAAGTGACAGAGAGAAAGAAGAATGGAAGGAATGTAAATGATGTGAGGAAAAAAAGAAAGACAGAATTCCCATGCAGCACAGTAATGTCTGCCTTGTCTCGTTCAGTAAGGTTTTTTTCCATTCTTAACTCAAGGCCATTAAGTAGGCTGGGAAAAGAAAGAAGAAAGCATGACAATCACAGAAAAAGATCAAGGTTTGAGAAGGAAGAAACAAAGGAATCAAAAGAGCCTGGTCAAAGAAAAAGCAGACTGTAAAGGCAAGAAAATACAGATATCATGCATACAATTCTGCAGCAGCTGTTATCTCTGTGCATGGCACACAGCCCTAGAGTTTGCTCCTCCTACTCAAAAACAAAAGGCAATAGCAGGAGGGAGTGAAAGAGAAAACACAGTGCATTCATCATTTTTTAGGTGGCTTTTTTAATCCAGAAAAGTTATATAAGAACCCAAGAATTAGACTACAGACAATTTTTGGAAGTCAGGGGAGACATTTCTTTCATTCTCTTCTCTCTATCCTCAGTAATTTCGGCACATCAATCCAAATAACAATGTTCATCATAACAAAAGTTCCTTTTGCTAAGACACTTCTAGAATAACAGGGGTATTTTTATTGACTTTATTGTCTGTCTTTTTAAATACAAAATATGGGACAAGTACTACAAGAACAAATAAAAACCCCTCATTACAATAGATTCCAGTGTAGCCCTATGATGAGTCACCACCACAGAAGAAACAGCCAACTCCCTTCCAAGCCTGCCAGGGTCTCACCAGCTCACACTCAGGAGGTGAATGGGCTGGAGGTGGAAAAGGGGAGATTGACCATCAAGAGCTGCAGCTTGTGTTCATGCCTGCCCTCTGTACAAGACATACACAGTGTGGAACTCAGAAAGGCCAGAGAAAAAGGAGAGGAAGAATGTTCATGTATGTCGCCAAATTGAGAATGAAATTGTTTTTACCCCACCCAAAACAGCATATTCAAGTATCACATTATAGGCAGAGAGTTTGCACAGAGATCATACCTAGGGAAGGGAAAGTTCCTTTTACTAAATTCCATAAGCAAATCTACACTGTGTCCCACACCAAGAGATCACGTTACATTTTCAATTAGGGATAACTCAAATAGTTCTCACAAATCTGCAAAAGTGTTTGTCATTTTGAACTAATGACAAAACCAAATTTTAGATAATCCTACACCACCAAAACTCATTGCCAGATAGGTACCAGGCGCTCCCAGAAATAATTACCTGCTAACCAATGCTTCAGCTGGCAAAGACAACATCAGGACAGAAAGAAAATTCTACACTGAAGCAAAATTTGTGCTAAGTCCTTGTACTGTAAATCCTTAAAACTTCATATACATCTCTGTATTAACACTTGCTCAAACATCACCACCCTGTGACAACATAAGCAGAGCATCAAAAGCAGCGACAAAAACACCTCAACATTTTAGTCTCTGTTCTAAGTTGGTTACTACATCAGTGTCACTGTCAGAGACTGCAAGGCACGAGAGAAATATTTGTGTCAGAGAAATATTTTTACTTTTCCATGTCCCAACTCCAGTGCCCTCTGTTATCAGTGAGACTTTTCTAATTAACATCTATTATGATAAAGTCAAAAAGACTTAGAACATAAATCTTTCATTTTGATTTAACTTGCATTACACTTCTATGATCACTCTACAGCAAAAAAATGTACATTTCCTTCAACATTTTACTGATAAATGAATAGCAGTTTCCCTTAAAGGGAAGTTATCAGTCTGCTGTCCCAGCACCAAAATGACATATGGCTTTGAAGCACATGCCTGCAGGGCACCCATTACCCTTTTTAATGGTTTAAGTGCCCTCAGTATATAAATTCAAACTACCAATGAATCTTTTAGACTCATTTGGAAGATGAATGTCCTTAATTGCTTGTCTTTGTACCTAGTATTAATTTCAGTTATCAGAGTTCTGATTAGCAATAACAATGCACCAGTTAATACACAGCAAGCAATCCCAACCTCTCCTTGTATGCACATCGTGGTTGCACCCACAGAACAAGTAAGTGCTCAATTATCATGTGCACACGAGCAAATTTTATCAGGACAGTTTATCAACCCACTGCAAAATCAACCCTGTAACAATTTCTTGAACCAATGGCTTCCTCTCACAGAGCACGCTGCCACCTTACCTCTTACCAACAAACCAAGACATTTCAAGGCAAGTAAACAACCAATGCTGTAGTGTTTTATCTAGTACAACACAACACAGGCCAAGCATTTCAAACCCCTTGCAGACTACTCCTTAAGACTTAAAACATGAGCAAATTCAGACTTCTCCTTCTCTGTTTTAACAGTCAATCGCTTGCATGCTATTTCAATAACTCCAGGCAGTAAGAGACAAACCTACTGCAACATGCTGTGTGAAAAACACAAGGAGAAGAGGTAGTGGGTGGGTAAAACCTGCAGCGATGTATTTTTTTTCCCAGCCATTTGTTCAAAACTGTCTAAATTTTAAATCAAATCTTGAACCACTCAAAAGTAAAATCACGTCTGACAAAAGTACACAGTAGGTCAGGACTTACTAGCACCCTAATTTAGCTACTGGGCCACTGTCCACAGTAACGTAACAGCATTGCTCAGGGAAGATAGTGGATCAGCCTGATGAACATTCACTACCTTCCAATGAAATTCAGCAGCTGAACTCAAGTACCCATTTGTATTTGTTTCCTAACATCTTGACAACAGTCTGCTAACATCCTACAAACAAGTCAGAAATCTCCTACTAAGCCATTTGTAATTTCCCCCAAACTCAATAAAACAGTACTTCACTATCAACCACTGTCCCATTACCTATGAGACACCACATTCCTTTAGCTAGTGCTGATGTAGAACTTAATTTTTTTCTTCAATACTACCACACCACTGGAACTTGTCCATATCTACCAATACACACGTCCTGCACAGTAACTTGTACACCTCTGCTCAATCTCTGAGCTGGAAGCAAAGTGCTGACATTCAAATGCTTTTGGATCTTGCAGTACTTAAATCCACATTTACCTTAGATTTCTATTATCATGCTTCTGAACAAAATGGCAGCGGCACCAGACTGGTCTGACCTCAGCAACCTGATGAGGGTCAAAGGACTGGGATGCAAGGCAGTCAGTAGCATCTCCTCCTTACAAACAACACTGCCATCAGGGGACAGCCCAGAAGAGCTGGATGGGACAGCATCAACCAGAGCCATGACCTGCCACATCCGCAGTGGTGGCAGCAGCCATCAAGTCACTATCAACAATGAAAGACAAACAAAAAGAATAAAGCAGGTAGTCCATCACAAACACCCCACCAACAGCTGGGTTTGAAAACTAGGAAGACAGAATTTTTAGTGTCTATGATTATTTTGTCAAACTACTAATTGTATTTTGGATCAATCAAGTTTGTTCGGTTGCTTGTGAAGTATTTGGGAAACATTTACATTTCACGGAAACCAAGTAAAACAAAAATTCACTGTATCCATTATCTTTTCTCATAAGCTTCACTAGGTTATCAACATCAGCTTAAACAGACCGAAAACTCACACACTCCCCTTCAACGTCCTTCTAAAAGATAAGTGATAAATCATACTAGCCTCAAAAAAATTTCCTGCCTACATGTCCATTTTCATTTATGAAAGATAAAGAATCTTAAATGTTCATTACAAAAAGAAAGATTAATATCTCATATTGAACTCTCAGAAAATAAATTAAAGCTCTGCTTAATAACAAGGTCATGAAGATTAACCTAAATTTAATCTCAAAATTAATCATAAAATCCCCCAAATTTACCAAAATTTAATGAAGATTTAATAAAGATCATATAGTCAAGATTTACACATCATCTGTTGTGGAGGATTGACCCTGGCTGGACACCATGTGCCCACCAAAGCTGCTCTATCAATCCCCTCCTCAGGGGACAGAAAAATAATTTGAATGACCTTTGGGTCATTCACCAATTACCATCATGGGCAAACCACACTCAATTTATTACCAATCAAATCCAAGCAGTGTAATGAAAAATAATCTCAAATTTAAAAACCTTTTGTTGCACAGAAATTTTTTCCCCTTAAATCTGTTATCCCAGAGACACTACTGCGGTTTTTGACAGGCTCAGCCAGGGTCCTTCTTGGAGCCTGGCATTGGCTCTACCAGACACAGGAGAAGCTTCTGGAAGCTCTTCACAGAAGTCAGCCCTGTAATCCCCCAGCCACCAAAACTTTGCCACACAAACCCAAAGCACCTATAAAAAGCTATTTTGAACTATTTCTTTATTTACATTTAAAGATAAATTACATATTTTTAAAATTATAATGACAATTCCTTAGCAGCAACGCTTGGTACTGACATTACCCTGTGATTTTAATTTACCCTACCTCCTTTTATAACAACCTAGGAAGAAAGAGCTAAACAGATTTTTTTTCTAAAATATAAATAAGCTTAAGACTAGAAGAAGCACGTGTCAATAACTCCCACTGATAAATGGATGCCCATTTCAACTTTACTGTGGGCTCCCATCTCAAGACAAAAAGAAAAAAAAACTGATTCTGAGTTTAAATAACTGATCTTTATCTAACAATTCCAAAGGTCTCACTGCACTCCGTAGAGATTATGTCACTTCTACTATTTAGAATAGAAACATTCAGTTGCACAACAACATTAAATTAAAGATACTCATAACATTTATTATGAATAGCATTATAAGGATGGTGCACTGGAGAACTACTGACTTCTAGATAAAAGATACTATTCCCTATTAGCATGTAGAAAGTCTGTATGCCTGTTTTAATATTTAGATTTTAGAAGTGTTCTTCATTGCTTAGTTCTATAACCTATAAACACAGCAAAGGATTTTTTTTCAGCCTCAGAATGCTATGTGTAGAGAGACAGTTGAAAGCATCCAACTTTATCATTTAGTTCTGGGATCTGTTTTTGCATCTGAGCACTTCTGTTATACAAAATGCAAAACACACTGGTAATATCTTAAAGTTCATGTTCCTCCATTTTAAGGAGCTGGTTGTAAGCCTGGAAACTCATCCACTAGGAACAGGAAGATCACCATTACAGGAGGAAAAACCAAACCAACCGGAAGAAAAAAAAAAAAAAAAAAAAAAAAAAACACACACACCACAAAAAATTAAGAGCACAAGAGAAGAGCTGTACTGGAGGCACACAAGAAAGTTCTGTCAGTACAACTTCTGTGCACAGGGCTCAGTTACCAATGGTTTCTTTTGGGACTTCCACGTATGAAGGTGTCACATCAGGGATGAAATACTCTTTTCTCATTCAGCTCAAATGACTACTTGGAACAATCTGCTCCTTTTATTCAAGAGCATGCTTTTATTTTTCTCCACCACCTGCTGTAAAAACATAATGAATAGCTCTAAATCTATCAAAGTAGATAGCCTCATGGCAAGAATCCAGTACAAAATTATGTTAATCTGTGATGCCAGGTAAAAGTCCTCTGAATTTTTTTTTCTTCTCACATTGAGTGGTGAATTCAAAGGCTGAAGATAAAGGTGCTATAGCAGGTGTCTTTTCAGTCGTATACATCCAGGTACTTTTCTGCTTTTAAAAATCACCCACCTACCACATTAATTTACCTGTTTATATTACAGTACACATTGAAGCATAGGATGTTTTCATCTTCTAAAGGTACTACATTATTTCTGCTATCAGCATTTTAAAGCACCTTGACTGCAGATCATTCAGACATCTGTTAAAGACCACACTAAGAACTGATGTTAATGCAGTTTGAGAATAAATTCTAATGACTTATGTTAAAATGCTTATGTTAAGTATTACCTACTGAAATGTAACACTGAAACAACTTTAATTAACCTATGACATCTAAAAAGGCAGAAGATCAGAGGCACTATTTAGCATTAAAAAAATAACCATGAAAAGAGCTGCACTTAAGAAGAATTACAGATTCTCCACTGCAGGGAGAAGTCATACTAAACACTAAGAATTTTATCTTCCTTAGAGTGGTATCTTATTTTGTACTACTAAAATTCATTACACTAAACAACTGATTTCAGGTAACAGCAATAAAAATCAACTAAACCCAACTACCTGCAATTTTTTTTTTAATTTTTTCAGACTTGTTCCTAATATCAGGAAGTTTTAATCACCCTCTTAGCTTAGGAACTTCAGCACGTAACTTCAAGTCTCAAGAACGTAAACACCAACAGCAAAATAGGAAATACAGCAAATTATTCCTAAATTAACCTTATTATATTTTAGTTGTAGGGCTTTTGTTGGTGTTGTTATAACAATCAAATAATCTAAACACCTCTACAAATATAATTTTTTATAACAAGGGAGTGAACAAACCTCTCCTATATCAGTACTTCCTATAAATCACTGTGAAATTAAAACCAATCCCACCCTCCAAAAGTCATTAAGTAGTGTCATTACCGAGGAGAAGAGTAGGGGAGAAAAATGCTAAAGGACTCACAATCAGGTCTGATCTACACATATGCCTTCTAATTTTTTGTCTTCCATATTCCTTATTAATAAATAGCCAATTTAATAATAGCTAATTTTAGAATGGAAAGGTAGGAACTGGAAAATTATTAGGTGCAAGTTATGGAGAATGCATGAAGCCTCTGTTGGGTATCCTTTCCTGTATGCTTCAGGGTAAGTATCACTATTAATGCCATCATTTATCTAACCTCAGATACTGGAAGAGCACGAAGATTCACAATTAGGTGTGGTCTACCTGATGATGCCATTTATTATTTTTCTTCTATTAAATTAGCCTCTCTATATCCAGCCTGGAAAAGGCTTGTACATCTCCAGTTTCAAAAAACTTCACATGCACTGCCAAGAGGAATCTTTTCCATGCTTTACCAGCAGTGAACAGGATGGAAAAAGGAAAGAGACAAAGGGGAGAAAAGAGCAGTCTCTATTACACTGTCTTTCAGTTTCCAAACTAAGCAAAACATAATCTAAACAAAAGTGTCTTTAAATTTCCTCTTGTTCTCCAGAGAAAAGGAGTTCTTCTGTTCTTTACTGGAGAGGTGACAACAGGTAGCTGTGAGAAGTCACAATTGCTTAATGTTTTTTTCATTCTTCCTTGACATGGGAAAGGCCTGAGAGCAAACAATCCTACATATGCAGATCACTTTATATAACTGAAGTTGCCAAGACAATTTCCATTTCAGTTCACAAGATATTTTTGAAACAATGAGAAGAACTAACAGTTCCATGAAATGATGTAAAGATTTTCATCAATATATAAGTTAAAACCTCCACTGAACGACAAAGCTATTTTATATTTCAGCTTATAGGCTGCAAGCTTCAGTATTCCTGCAGTAATCTGAGCAAACTTCTCACTAATTACACTGGTGACAAGGAGTTGTACCATTTGAATATAATAAATTGGGGCATTAAGGGGTGGAATCATGTTCTTGAAATTAATAAATATTTTCATAACTTTACCAACAGTAAAACACCAGCAAACAAGTTCTGTGACCTCAAGAACACAATTGAGAGTTCCAAAAATAAATTATTCACTTTGATTTTTTTTAATGGATATGTGGTCTTACAATGCTGCTTCTGAAAACACCACCTGGACCAAGACACTGGTGCTTATCTATAGAAAATCTAATGTAGATATCACAGTCTCTGGCATTTCTCCTAAACATTCTCACAATATGCTATTAAAAGGCAATGGATAAGAACAAGATTAAACTCAGGAGGAGTGCTAAATGAAGACAGCCCTATAAACAGTACATTAAATCACAAATTTTTCTACATTGAGTGCTAGCTTATTTTGTAACTCACTCTCCAAGGGAAGGAAAAAAAAAAAAAGTTGAAACAAGGGCTTGGAAGAAATAAGTTCACAGCTCAACTTATATGTCTATCTCTACCAATCATGCCGGCACCTCAACCACAAAAACATGCCTAACAACTACACATCAACGAATAAGCTGAGTTGGAAGGGACCCATTAGGATCATCGAGCCCAACCCCTGGCCCTGCACAGGACACCCCAAGAGTCACTCCATGTGCCTGAGAGCATTGTCCATGTGCTTCTTGAACTCCTGTCAGGCTTGGTGCTGTGACCACTTCCCTGGGGAGCCTGTTCCAGTGCCCAACCAGCTCTGAACAATGAAGAACATTTTTTTTAATATCCCCTGACACAACTCCATGCCATTCCTTCAGGTCATGTCACACAGAAGAGATCAGTGCCTGTCCCTCCTCTTCCGTTCACAGGGATATTGAAGACCACAGTGAAGTCTCCCCTCAGTCTCTCCTTCTCCAGGCTGAACAGACCAAGGGACCTCAGCCACTCCCCACACAGCTTCCCCTTAAGGCCCTTCATCGTCTTTGTTGCCCTCCTTTGGACCCTCTCTAATAATTTAATCTCTTTTTTATATTGAGGTGCCCAAAACTGTCCCCAGCACTGGAGATGAGGCTGCCCCAGCTCAGAGCAGAGTGGGACAATCCCCTCCCTTGCCTGGCTGTCGATGCTGTGCCTGGTGCTCCTCAGGACAGGGTTGGCCCTCCTGGCTCTCAGGCCACTGCTGACTTGTGTTCAACCTTCTGCCAACAAGGACCCAAGGTCTCTTTCCATGGAAAGAGTGGCACTGAGTGGCACAGAGAGTGGCACTGCTTTTTAGCATCTCGTGCCACCCTATTATAACTTCGACAGTTTAGCCAGAAAACAGTGTGACAGGCGACAATACAAGTTACTTAAAGTTTGTTCTGGAACCCATCTCTTTTGTAATCTGTTATTAAAACTTCATTCAACAAACAAAAGCAAAAGCTTCCAGCTAGACAAAAGGAGCAACTATTCAACAAAAAAAAACCTCCTCTCTGAGAACAACAAACACAAGTTACCACAGCATCAGTTCAGAAGTCAGACAAGTGAGTAAATGAGAGAAGAGTAGATAAGTTATACAGACTGAAGTTTAAAAGGAGCTCAGGGAACAGACGGGGTACAGAGCTCAAAATGAATGTGGACAACATGAAAGCTGAGGACTTCCTAAAGGGAGGTGAGCATAAGACTGTGTATAAAATATTAAATGGTCATGCAAAAAGGAAGATCAAATTAAATGCAAGGAAATGGAAGAGCTCTGATGTTGAAAATGACAGAAGCTGTTACAAAAGGTCATTTCTGAAGTCTCAGAAGGAGATAAGTCCAAGAAGGTAGAGAGATGATTGAAGAGTTCGGTCATCGTATAAATCCAGAGTCTCAAGAGGATGACGAGACCCTCTCAGAAGAGATCTTTTGAGAAACAACATCAAGGTACATAAAGAATTAAGCTAGTAGTGAATCACAAAACTTGGGCACATGAATAGGAGGGGCAATGAGCAATACTGAGTTTAAAAATATACCTTCACACAAGCACTGCCAAACTGAAAGCCAAATCCTTTTGTATCAGAAGTGCAGATACTGGTCTAGTTTCTTCTTTTGCAGTAAGAAAAGTGGTAGGTACTTTAATACGAGGCATATCTTTCAATGGAATCCAGCAAGACGAAAGGGAGGTTAGAAAGAAGAACAGTGCATATGTATTTTGAAAGCAGTGAAGGTTTCTATACCCATGGGAAACAGCCAAGCTTTCAGATTTAATGAAAGATCCAATGAGATACAGACCAACAACTAACAAACCTGAGGTGTAAAGATATAACAGGCCCCAATCTACAAAATCGGAGAACAGTTGAGTGTGGAAGGGACCATTGCAGGCCATCTGGTCCAACCCCTCTGCTTAAGCAGAGCCATCTAGACACAGTTGCCTAAGACCATGGCCCAAAAATATCCCCAAGGATGGAGATTCCACAGTTTCTCTGAGCAACTTGTGCCAGTGCACAGTAACCCACACAGGAAAAGGAAAAGGGAAAGGGAAAGGGAAAGGGAAAGGGAAAAGAGAAAAAAAAACAAACCACCAAAAAACCCAAACCAAACAAAAAAACAAAACAAAACAAACAAAAAAAAAACACCAAAACAAACCAAACCAACCAAAAAAAAACAAAAAAAAACCAAAACAAAATTAAAAAAAAAAAAAAAAAAAAAAAACCAAAAAAAAAACCACAAAACCTAACTAAACAACACCAAACAAAATGGCCAACCAACAACAACAACCCCCTTTCATAAGTGTTTAATGGTACTCAGTGGGACTCTCCTTGTTCAGAAGACAGCATCAACCACCTCACTGATGTCTAAGCATACAGTATCTGCTGATGCCCCTCATGGATCTGGAAATTGCTTCAAGTATAAGCTGTTCCATCACCTTCACAGAATCAAGGTTAAAGAAAGCAGCCTATCCTTTTCTGTGTCCTCCTTGCATTATCTCCTACTAAAATGATGTCTTAAGCTTTTCTCAGCAATGTTTCATACTTTCCCTGGTATCAAATTGAAGTTCTGCACTTCCCTACTGGCATTAACACCTTTTATTCAATCACAAAGACAAGTATAACATTGCTTTCTGCAATATTATGCTTAAAGATGGACTAAAGTATCACAGAAAATCTAAAATAAAAACCAGAATTATATGAAAACTTTTCAAAATAAACAGCAAACGCAAAGAAATAAAGATTTGTCATTTATTTTCTCCCTTTCCTCTTTAGACCTACAAAACTGAGTCTTCCTTTACAGATGCCCAACAGAATCAAATGAATGTCAAATAAATTATGCCTTTCACACACTACTCTTTGTATTAGTTGTTACTTCACTCTTCAGCAAAGTAAGATTTATCAAAATATTTCCTAATTGTGAGGAAAATATTTTAGGTAGATTACACTGGGAGAGAGTAATCTGACAGCAAAGCTCTTTAACACACTCAGAAAAACATACACAATGGTAACAACACACTTTCTTCCTTTATATCTTGTAGCCAAATCACTACTTGCTTTTGAATGATTTAAAATATAAATTGTGCATGTAAGCAAATAATGTGTCTCTTCTCTCATCAGATTTGGTCCTCAGCAAGACCTCTAATGAAGAAACAGCACAAATCATCACACCATTTTGGACAAAACTTTCCGATATGCCATCAAACTTAGCTTTAATTGTGCAATTAAAAAAACTCTCAACTGAGAAATTGCAATAGGCACATAAACTTCTAGCAAGAAATCACTATTTTAGGATAGAAATATTTGCAATCAGAATAATAGAGATACTACAATTTAACAAACAAAGGTAATGTTATTTTATGGCTTCCCAGGCAATTCAGCTCAAGAACTTTAAACTCGTGTTTTTATCTGCAAATCTGCACTTGAGTTTCAATAAAACTAACTATTACAAGAATACTTAACTGTATTATAGTATTTTTCAAGCAGATACAAGTTGTATTTAATCTCCCCACATCTTAAATGGAGAAGCATTCTCACTGGGTTGGCTTTTTAAAATAGTGTAAGCCTGAAGGTTAGACAAAACCTACTTTAGACTGTGCAATGAAGCTGTAGCTTTTGAAGTCAATCATCTGTCCATGTCCTGAAGGCACACTGCCCAAAGCACAGCAAGAACAGAGAACTGCTGTTCTGACAATTGTAGGACCTCAGCACACAAGTGAAAATATATCCCCTTCATGTTACACATTGCACAGAAGTGCAAGAAAAACCACGGTTGAAAACTGTCCTTATAGACACTGACAGACACTGCCAGTACTAGTCACAGCATAAATCAGTCTTTAGATTTTAAGCTGAATTAAACATTTTCTGGAAAACATCAGCTTGATGCAAAATAATAGCTAAAAGGTAATTCAAGAGTTAAAACTGAGAAAATTCAAAAAAGAATACTGAACATTTCTTTACAAAATTATAAGCCATATCCAGAATTGTTGTTTGGTTCTAGTTTTCCATCTCCTAAAGGTTATAATAGAAATAATAAAGGCTTAGAGAACATTTGAAAGGAAAAAAAAATGAAATCTCACACTTCACTATCGGACTAACTTCTCTTTTTTCAAAGTAGATAAGGCATTTACATATTCAGCTAGAACCTATACAAATATTACATGCCCATGCTTTCACAATATCTTTTCAGTTATGCTATGGTAGTATATTCACAAAGGTGTGTGTGACAAAGCATTCACTTTTTGGTATGCCATTACCTAAAACAGCATGCAATTTTCTAGGGAAAGGAAAAAAAAGGCTGCAGCAGGATAAGCTGCTAAAAAGTATCATTTTTAAAATTCCTAGTATATCTCATCTGAGATGAAAACCTCATAGAAAGAGAAAATATTGCAAAAGCTTCACGTTTGGAGTTTCTTTTGGTTTTTTAAACCCAAAAGAAAAAATGTTAACTGTTTCAGCGGACAATGCCTGTCCTAATGTTTGCATCACTTGTCACCATAAATAAATTTAAAAACAATAAAAACACTAGCCTCTCCACAAAACCAGTATTCTTCCCTGTTTCTTAATTTTTCTATATTATAACTTTAAAAAAGCTCAACATTGGCTCTACACTACCAAGTTGTCATTTAAGCGTTAAAATACAGAACGTAATGCAGAGCAATACATTCAGAAGAAAATATTTCAGAGAAACCAAAACAAACAAACAAAAAAAGCATAAAAAAATTTAATGCAATATACAAATCAATACTTAATAGCCACACATAATCTGAATGCAATGAATGAAGCAATAAGCATAATAAAAATTTTGCTGATTTTGAAATTAAGCACTTTAGTACCAGAGGAATATAAGTAATTTGTAATAAAACAGCCTCAAAGTGCTACCAAAAGTTTCGTCCCTCATTTTTTGCCATATCACAATCAGTATGAGACAGTGAAAAAACAGGTATGTTTTGGTCATACCACAATTTGTTAAGGAAAAAAAAAAAAAAAGTGGCAGGTACTAAAAACTGAAAATGGCTTTTTTAAGTTCAAGCAGAAATCCATGCCATCCACAAGCTTTGTGAGATTCTGTCCTCTCCTTACATGCACTTTGAAGGAACAAAGACAGACTCCAGGTCTTTTTGTTTGCATCTCATCTCTGGGTGTCCTCATCTGCAAATGCATTTGCAAACCCTTTTATCTGTGGGGTTGAGTTCACCAGAGCCCTCATCTAAAGTGGTCTCCTTCTGTCTAAACTGAACCTCAGTCTGCCTTTCTGACAATCTTAGAGAAGTGCAGCACAAGTTACAACCACCCTTTTTCACTCCACTTGATCTCAGGTCAGCACTTCTTTTCTCAAGTACTACAGGTACCATCATTCAATATTGACGTATTCCTTCAAGCCTTTTCATGTGTCCTTCACTCCTGCTATACCCAATTTTTGAAGGATAACTAAACAGCTTCTCTGAGACACTCTCTCCTCCAGCTTCATCTCCCCTTAACCCGACCACTTTGGCATCTCTTCTCTGCCCTTGACAAGTGAGTCTTCTCCCACACTTATCTATTCACAGCACTGTTGAAAAGACTCTTTTTAAAGCCCATCACTTTGGCTGTGTTCCACTTTCACTTCCTCTCTCTCCATTTTCAAAGAACAAACTTTATTTTTGTTAGCTTTGACTGTTTATGCCCACTTACAGAGAGCCAGCCAATTCAACTCAACCAAACTCACGGCAGCAATTGGCAGAAACCTATTCCTCTGTTGCTGTTGTTGGATTTGCCTTCCTCTGGTTTAGACAGTTAAAGCAACACAGAGGGTTAGAGGGGAAAGGGAATGAGGGGTTAAATAAGCACAAAAGAACAAGAAGATTACAAGACTGCATTGCTAGAATAAGAAATAATGCAGATGTGTTTAAAGGGAGAGAGAAATCACGGAGGCTTAGGCAAGCAAACCCTTTGGTTGGCAATTTTTCTTCCTTTTAGTTGCCCATCGGTATCCAATGCAGGGAAGGGAAATCGTACCATACTACTCATTTAAATTGCCAACAACATCTGCTTAAGAGTCAGAAAGGTCAACCTGGCAAAGGTACAAGTGTTGTGGGTAGCTAACAAAATGCAACTTTTCAGACTTTTTAAAAATATTTTAGTTATAGCTGCCCTGATACCATCTCTGAAGCTGAGAATGAAGTGCAAGTGCAGCTTGAAGCTGAGAGCCAGACTGAGAGGCCAATAGCATTATTCTTCAGTCTTGCACTGCTTTCATCTCATACCACCTACCGAGCAAGGAAAATGACTGACTTTGCCAGCACATCCTTTACTTCTAAAGAAAAGAGAGAGACATTGTCAACACCTTCTCTGTAGCGACTAGCGACCCACACACCATTACACTTTTGTCTTGACCTCTATACAGACCAATTATATGGAAAACACTCCTTGTCATCCAGCCCAAATTAGTATCAGCTAGAGTTAGCTTGGTAGACACCAACACATCATTACAGCTGCAAGCTCTTAGAGGCAGTCTTCATTTTTGTGATCCAGGAAGGGAGAAATGCTGCACGGGTCAGGGGAAAGTTGGGGCATATCAACACCACTTTGATCTCATTAGCCCAACATCTTCCTTGTCCATAGCCCTCTCACTAAAGTGAATTATCACCTTCTGGTGACAGAAACAGTCAACTTCAAATCAGGATAAATCACAGAATGGGTCAGACAGGAAGGGACCACAGTGGATCATCTGGTCCAACCTCCCTGCTCAAGCAGAGTCATCCTAGAGCACGTTACTCAGAATGCTGTCCAGACAGCTCTTGCACATCTCCAGTGAAGGAGAATCCACAGCCTCTCTGGGCAACCTGTTCCAGTGCATGGTCACCTACACAGTAAAGAAGTTCATCCTTATTTTCAGATGGAATTTCCTGTGAATTAGTTTCTGACATTGTGTTACTCAGCTGAGAGCAATACTACTGAGAAGAGCCTAGCTCCATTCTCTTAACACTCTCCCTTGAAATAACAAAAAGAATTTTCAGGGACACCTAGACCAGTTTTACAGAGACGAGTTACTTTTTGTAGAACTAAATCACCACTCAGAATTTGCTGCAAGATTCTCTGTTAATCCATCTCGTAGACTAGCCAACATGGTAGAGCTAATTTTTAGCACTGGATGTGTTCTGATTGTAAATTTGATACACCATTTTGCAGACTTATGGCAGAAAATGCTTATGACTGATGCCATTTAGAAGGTGCACTGAGACAGAATCCAGACCTATCCAGAATAATCCCTAAGTGATCTCTTCCTGCTCCACAACACCAGCAACTGTTCTCAGTCTCTGCAAGAACAGCTCAACAGAAGAGACCATAAGAGTGGGTATGAGGACTAGTGCTTCACATTTTCAAAGCTCTAATTGGTGTAACCCTTCAATCCATACAGTAGTTATCTATGCTGGTGACTTCTGTCTGGACGACTATTATTAATACTTTTTTAAACCTGAGGGAAGCAGGAATTGCAAACTGGCAGTTACAGGATGCTCTCGCTGCAATTGGCATATTTTCCATCTCTAGTAATGCTTTTGCGAGTCAGTAGCAGAGCGTTTCCAAAAAAGAGCTCTAACAAAACAATCCACATCTGTTCTCTTTCAGCAACACTCTCAGTAGGTCTCTGACTTACTATGGCCACCTGATAAAATTGGATGAGGCACCCTCCTTCTAAGCCCAAAAATCACAATAATAGTCTACACAGCAGCAATATTGGATCTACCCAGGGATCCCTCATACTCTCTGGACATCTGCTCCTCAGTGCTGCTACTCCACAGCCTGAATATCCTGCATCAGCCTGGGCCCACCTACCTTACACATAGCTGCCATGCAACTCCACACTACTCTGAGTGTCACTTCAGACTACAGATGGTATCCCTACCCCAGCTGCCACTGCTGAGTCACACTGCTCTGCCATTTGCTCACTTTGAATACGTGTTTGCTAAAACAGGGACAAAGACTGAAAGCTCATCTGACTTATTGTACCCAGATCTGTTTTGGTATCAAACCTCACGTTTTTTCCTTACTGCCAGCTTTGTCACATCACGGTTTGTCAGTGGCAACTCACTAGAAAAGGATAAGAAATCACACAGAAATGAGGTTTTACTCAGCCTCACTACTTCAGGATACTTCCAAAGCACCTGTGTGCTGGCCAGAGAGGCCCTTGCTGCATGCAGGCAGCCTGGGACCCAGCTGTATTACAGCTG
Organism: Phylloscopus whistleri; assembly: GCA_017589585.1. Classification (NCBI taxonomy): domain Eukaryota; kingdom Metazoa; phylum Chordata; class Aves; order Passeriformes; family Phylloscopidae; genus Phylloscopus; species Phylloscopus whistleri. The sequence goes on along the minus strand of JADMLD010000683.1, from coordinate 3,151,292 downwards.
AGTGGAGCACAGCTGCATGCAGATGGGGAGAGCAACAAACCCAGAGAGCACAGGCTTCAACCCAGAGCAGTCATGGGCTAATGCAAGAAATTTCATTTCCAAAAACTGCTGTGGTTTGGTTTTTACACACACATCAACAGCAGCAGTAATGAAATTTGAAAGTTGATTACCAGAAATATTTTGCTACCTCCCTTCTAATCCATCTACTTCAACCCACTCAATACTACTACATTCAATCCATAAATTAGAGAATTAGAGAATATCAAAGAGCTAAAATTAGAGAATTAGAAAATATGAAAGAGCTAAAGTACTAGAAATAAATTAATTTGTTAGATAACAGGCAACCCATCATGAAGGAGACTGACTGTCAGAAAAAAATTTAATTCCTTCAGCATTCAGTTACAAAAATGCATGCAGGTCCAAATCTATTCTCATATTTTGTGAAGGAAATGTTAGGCAAGATAATTGTTCTCAGATTTTATTCAAGACAAGTGACTACCCAACACATGACAGTTTTGCAATTAATACTTCTAAAAACAACAGAAAAGAGAATCTTTGCTCACTCTGAATCAATTAACAAATAAAAAAACACGAAAAGACGGGATCCCACCTAATCCTCAAATCTCCTTTGCCAGAGTAGGAATAGCACATCAGGATACAATGGGTTTTAAGAAAAGGAACTTTCACCAACAGATTGAAGAAAGGCCATTTCCTCAGCTCACCCCACCATCTTAAAGCTGTACATAATAGAGAGCAAATATAGAAGAATATATGAACTCTACACCACTGAAGCCAATATACTTGTTTAGAAATAGTGAAAGACAATTAGAAGCAGTTCAGATGGCAAAAGACAAAAAGAACTAAAGACTTTTTTCCTTAGGCGAGAAAGTTTTTATATGAATGTTACCCTGAAGAGTATTCTGTCTGTTTTTGCTGTCAGGAACAAGTGCACATCTTCATTCTTTGAAACAGTAATTTAATTCTTTGTTGCTTTTAGGTCTTGCAAACCGGAAATTCACAGCTCTAATTTCAGAAAGTAAGCAGAGGAGGATCTAATTTGAATTAGTTTTAAATTATACAGTCATAAACGAATTAAGTTTATTCAATCAACATTTTCAGGTCACCTTTAAACCTCCTGCTACCAATTCATATGCTAGACTAATTGCTTCAGATACATCTTTCTTTCCTCTGAAGAGGAAAATCATGAAAATTAAATGCTCTTACATTTGTACAAGATGCAAACACCAGTGCTTTAATCTGCAAGCAACTAGCTGACAGAAAGTAGTCAGAGTTTTGAATATACTGGATATACAAATATACTAGTTGGCCTATGGGTGGGGGCAGTGAACATTGCTGCTGATGCAAAGAATTCAAGAAGAAGAAAGTGTCAGTTCAAGCAGAGAAAGAAGATGAGGAGCAGCACTGGAGTGACACAGTTCTGCCCTAGGACATAACCCTGCTGAAGAGTCCTCTCGTCAGCTGTGCCTGAAATATGTATAATCAATGTGAAGTAAGCCTTAGCTGTTACTCAGGATTAAATACAGTAGGAACACACAAGTGCAGATTGATGCTAAAATTACAAGAACTTTTTAACACAGATATTTGAGCTGAGATGTTATGCATACAGGGGCTATTTACACACATGGTAATGTTTCCAACGCAGCAGCCTTCTTCAACTCAGGCTGTCAAAAATAGAAGGGAACGGGTAGGAGGAGAGGTGCTCCTCTTTATCAGCAGCATCTTAATTTAAATTGATAAGGTGAAAAGAAAAAAAAAAGTATTAAAATGTGAAAGAGAAAGATAACAGTGAATAAGCATTAGATGTTATACTTGATTTTTCCCAGGAAAAAAAGACTTGATATCAAATTCTTTTTATAAGTCATCAAATAAAAGTCAAACAAAATGAATACTTGGAAAAAAATTAATAAAAATACTTCTGGTTAAAATCACTGTTGTTAATTACTTCATGACGAATTATCACAATAAATGTCAAACTCCCAATTAATGAGCAAGTCTTAAGTCAGCCAGTGCCTAAAGATACCAATTACAAAAGTAACAAGTAGCTTTAGTCAAGTTTAGGCCTACTCATTTATAAAAGGAAAACTTCAGGTACTGTTCTGCTACAGAAAAAAAATGCTCTGTATATCCTCCTAATATAAGCAAGGATCAAATAGTGGTAAAATTTCTGCATTTCTATTTTTAATCAAATATGTAATATTAGAATGAACAAAAATATACTTACAACTAACATTCTTAATAAAATGGAATTTACCCAGGGGCACTGGTGATAAGACACGTTTGCTGGGTGTTTCACTCCCCTTGCACTGACAGAGGGCTGATGATCAGAGGCAGCCACTGCTTTGGTTCAATAGAGCATTACTCAATATAGCTTCATTGTAAAAGGCTTGGGAGATTTTCACCTACTGTATTTGAAATACTCTGTTCTAATTATTTCTACTCCATTTTATTTTTGTGAGAACCGAGTCCTGTAAAAACTAGAACAGTTTCAGCTTTTATTAAGAGCTACCTGTACCACACTTGTATTTCTTCAACAATATAACATTGTGCTTAAAAAATCCAAAGTTTTTTCTTACAGATTCATCTGTTTTCAAATTATCTCTTGAGAGATTAGTAGGTAGTATCTGCTTTCTAAGGAATCCCTAAAGATAGGGTGGATTAACTATTCCTAAATAATCAGTTTTGTTTCAGTTCATCTCAAAGCCTATGACACATCCTGAGGTTTGATGACAAACTACTGCAACAGCTCCTTGCTGGGCCACTGCTGTTCCTAATTAGCTTTTCTGGAGTGTCAGAACACGAAACTCCAGAGTTGATGGTCACTACCATGCTTTTGGCTATGTATCAGTCATTCATTATAGCTTCACAACTTGCTAACTGAGAAAAGAGCAGCAGAGAGCTTTAAATCGATAGAAAACAGGACCTTTTTTTTTTTTTGTTAAAACTTTCATCAAACTATACAAAATTTATTTATATATTCTAAATGCTTAGGATGATTCATTATTGTGGAACAAGTACATAACTTTCCTGGAAGAAAGAGAGATTAAGCTTCCCTTATATACAGGAGATTTGACAGAACCATTTACTTGATCATCCACTCTCCTGGTTAGTAAGTGAAAGCAACTGAATGGTCATTAAATTACTCCAACTCAATTTACTCTATATTTAGCACTTCCTTCTTGCTTTCTAAGCAGAGAGTGGAAAGCAAAAATTTGGAAGGGAACTATGCTACAGGGAGTAAGAATTACTTTCTATCAAGGTTCCACAATCTTTCCTCCATAATGCATGAGCTGACAGGGGACCAAATTGTTTTGATAGCACATACTAAGAATTGTACTTCTATTTCTATAATTCATCTTAAATAGCAGCAACTAAAATGTAAAAAACACAAAATAGAGAATACCAGTGGTGTGTTCTGTCCTACAAGCAAAATGTGGGCACACAGAGCAGCAGTTTTTCATCCTAGAGGACATTACCGGCAGTGTTAGCTTTTAATTAAAACTTCGGTATAGATTCAGCCTAGAAGTGAAGCTACATTTACTTAATGCTAAAAAATAGCAATCTGCAAGAAAGAGTTCTCATGTATGACAAAAAAATGAGATCTTATCTACACCATGTTTTTTAAGATTTCTTGTGAACGATAGAAGTGTTGGCTCATGTTTATCCCTTCTCTCCAAGAGATATAATTTGTGCTTTGTCCTGTGATGAAAATCAAGTTCTGTCTTTTAGCAACATCGTATTAGTACTTTACAACTGGAAAAATAAAGTATAAGAGCTTTAGGCTTTTAGTAGAGTGGGGATTTTGCGACGTCGCTTGCAGGAGAGGAGGGGATTTTCTAAAAATCTGACAGAAAAAAAATTTAACATTCTAAATGTAAAGGCAACAAGAAAAAAAGTGTTCAGTACAAGAACTGTAGCTATGCCTTATTACATTTTGTCTCTGACAGTCAATGGTTAGGGAATGAGACAGTCTGAAAAGCTTAGCCATTTTGATTTCTAAGGCTAGGGACTTGGCTAACGGAGTAAAGAACACCAAGTCTAATTATGTCCTTTATTAATGAAAGTGCATATGCAAGAAAAGATTTGTCACCACCACCCGAAATCCATCTACTCTCATGTGCATATCCCACTAATTACCGAAATCCAGTCTTTTTTATTGAAGAGACAAAGCCAAGTCCAGGAAGAACGGTGAAATCTCTCTTAACGAGCACAAACATAAAAGATTCCCTTTTCTAAAAAGAAAAACTGTGTTCCCATTATCAAGTAAGGGTTGCAGTTACAGCTTCCTAAGTAACACACACAAAATTAATCCACGCTTCTCCAGAAGTAGGTGGGCTCCTCACTAACTACCTATTAAAGTGATGAAAGTGCCACTGTCACTTCAGCCGTGTGCCCACAGCCCTGAGTCCTCCTTGAAGGTGCTCCTCCAAGGTCTATCATCGGGTGCAAGCACAGAACATCAGGTTATGGAAAGCAGTGATTTGTCAGGCTCACTAAATACAGTCAGCACATCCACACTGGGCAGACAGGGACTTGCTCTGCCCCGGTTCTACAGCAGAAGCAAGTTTGCCCTGCCAACACTCTGAGCCACTGGAAAGCTTTGTAGCTGTGTTAACATAGTGGCCAGCCTGAACTAAAAAGCCCAGATTGGGGAAAAAAAAATCATATTAGCCTGGTCTGAGCTTTGCATTGGGTCAGCAAAGCCCCCTCGATAAGAGCTGACATGTTGTTCCTCAGGCTTGGAGCATGCTCAGCCATATCTGATGCAAAACACTCTACGGGCATACCCAGTATTAGTCATCTGTGTGGAAAAAAAACACAGCAGAGAGCTGTCATCACTTCTGGAAAATGGCCGTAACAGCTTATACTAGGAATTAAAGCTGAAAAAAAAGTTCAGTTGGGATTCAATATGTTAAACACTCCTATCAAAACAAGACAACTTTCAGTGCTTAAGATAAAATTGTAAAGCCAGTAAACAATAGTTTTATATCACTGCCCAGCCAAAAATATTTGTGATGACTTCTTGGGATTTGTTTTCTGTAGAGAGGAAGTGGAGAAGAAGCCTCAAACAAAAAGATGTGATGCTTCCTTGCCATGAGGACTTAATGGTCAGTTTTCCCCGATACAAGCAGGGGAAAAAAACCTTAAAACATTTTGCTCAAAGTCATAAAACATTCTGATGTAGTTTGCCACTTGAGAAGAAAATGAGTCACACTGGAGCAAAAAGCCAACATAACACAGAGAAATGGCCAGATTTACATTAGCAATAATAACAGTGAAGTGAACCTTGACCTCCTAATACAGAGTACTGTGCTATCAACTAAATACCAGATTTAGGAACAAATCTTTGGTCAGAACAATTTTGCAGGTCTGACCTAAATTTATACGCAAATCAAGACAAGTCAAACTCAATTTAGTAGCAGATAAAAGCCTCAATAGGTACATTCTACATTGCTTTCCCTAATTAGCACTCTCAAATTTGTGCTCACACCTACAAATCTTCTTGACCTTTTAGAAGGCAAGCTTGACAACATTGTAGTGAAACAAGAAGAAATAACAGCAAAGTGATTTTGAATTTAGAATTGTATAGGAACAGTTCTAAGTGGAACAAGAGATTCCCAATGTGTTTGAAGAGCAATAAGCACTGTTTAACACTGCAGTCTGGGGTCATTTTATTGAGATATTTCAAGAGAAAACAGGTCAGACAAACCAGCATTGTTTGAAGAAGAGACCATGATTTACACAAGTGTTCCAACCAGTTTTAAAACTGGTTAGAATATTTCCAGTGTATAGAGCCCCAAAGGAAACATGATCCATTTTAAGAGGAAATTAAACAGTGATATTCAAACTGCTGCTTCTATTGGCACCAGCCAAATATTCCCAAATCTAGCCCTGCTGGATTCATCTAATGAATATAAAGAGACAAAATATTCTAATGACCAACAATGACAAAATTAATGAACCTGTCAAAGTTCATTGGAAAAGTTACCATAAAACAGATGAAGCATAGAGAAATGAAATAAAACAATACCTGAACAGCTGAAAGATATATTTAATTTTTAAAAAGTAAACTTTACTTCTATGTGTGGAAATAAGAATTTATCTGTGGGGATGTGGGGCAGGAGGGAGATAAGGCAGGATATGATTGACAGCTCTTTACACTGAAATATTCAATTAAGAGATTAATAATGTCCTGTTGACAACAGAAAATTCTGAAGCATACAATTTTTGGACTTCTTTATGGTTTTAAAAAACTGCCTTTTCTAACTTTTTCTAATGTTTCTTAAACAACATGCCTAGAACTGCAGCACCCAAGAAACAGTTATTTGAGTGGAGTCTGCACAGTTCACAGTCTGTTGTTCAACTTACTGTCACCACACATCTCACAGCAGATTGTTTCAAAGCAAAGACTGCTTTTACAGCAGCTAATCCAATTTCAGAAAGCTGAAGTTTTCTATGGCCATGACATCACTTGAAGGATGCAGAGGAAAAAAAGAATGCAGAAAATCAAAGCTTACTTCAAATATTTAATTAGTGCATTAGGCCATAATCAAGGTCCACTACCATCTTTGTCTTCATAGTTGTGTGACTAAGCCTTTCTAAATAAAATTACCTTGCCTTCCACTAGTTTGAAACCCTTCCTTACCACTTCCATTTCGGCATAAAGCAGACTTATTTCATGTAAGTGAAGGAATCAGATGAGAAAGATTCAGATTAACCCATGAAAAAGATTATGAAAGGTAGCCCTCAAAGGTTAAACAATATTCTGAAACAATAATCACTTTAGCAAGGCAAGTCTCTACATTTTAGCTTTGCATGATTAACATCTACTATTGTGATGGTTTTATCAGGTTCTATATTTCATTTGACTGGAAGAATATAAAGCAAAACAGGCCCATCTTTAAATTACAAAGATAGTTTATTAATACACACAAAAACAACAAAAAAAAGGGAAAAAACAACAACAAATGAAACTTCTAAAACATCTTTCTTTCTCTTTCTAAGTTTTTTACCTTTCTTCACTCAACATAAAAAGACATGACCTGCAACTTCAGCCAGTTTTACCATTTTAAAAAATAACCTTTTATCAGTTCTTTTAGGAAAGGAGTCTCTCTGAGTTCTATATAGACATCCCATGCTCTGCATCTGCGAGGATTTTAAAAGAACTCCTGCAAACTGCGAAATCCTACCCATTAGCAGCTCTCTCAACACTGCACATAGGCCATATTTGCTTATTGGGGTACTGTTTAAGGATGCCTCCTCTAGTATGACACAAAGATTCTCTTCTTCTATTTCTAAAATCATCTCAAGACCCAAAAACAAATCTCCTCTTTCTTTAGGAGCAAAAAAGCTTCATATCACTTTTAACTAGAACCTTACATCCCCCCAAAAGCATTTATATGTTACAGGAAAAACTAGTTCAGTCTCTATAGTTTACCAGAAATGTCCAGCCAAAATTAGGCCACTCCTTTGTCCTTTGCCTTAAAATCCTTTTCACTCTCCCTTCACCGACTGTAGCTCCATGCTGTGTCTTTCCATGGTTCCTTCGCTATATTTGTTCTTCTTCCGGAGAAAGATGATGTTTAGGAAAGTCCATCTGCCAGCAACGAAGGGTTAAACTTCTCGGGCTGCCGGGCTGCCCACGTGGCTCTGCGGCGGGAAACTGAGTCGTTTAGAAGCCCTGAGCTGGTTTCTTCGGCTTGAAAAAGAAGAGCAAGGGCGAAGGGGCACTCCGTCCGAGCTCTCTCTCCTCTCCATGCTGTTTGCTTCTCTGCGAGACAGCGGCTCCCAAAGCTCCGGCCCGGCCCGGCCCGGCTCCACCAGCATCGGGGCCCAGCCCGGCCCGGCCCGGCCCGGCCCGGCCCGCCGCAGCCGCCCCGGGGTGGGGGGGGCACCGAGGCCGGCCCGGCCCCGGCGGCTCCCTGTCTCCAGCCTGCCACACCGGAAGACAAAGAGGTCGCTCCTACCCCCACCCAGCCTTTTTAAGCATTTCGCCAAAAGTCGCAGCTTGTCTTCTACTGGATAAATTGCTTGTCAATCAAAAAAACCTGACCCCGATTGGAACAAAATCAGGCTTTTCCTAGCCTATGACAACTATATTGCTGGTGGTATATGAAACTACTTCCAAAAGTAGCTGGAGAAGTTCAGAGTTAAATGATCATACAACAGCATTGCCAGTATCACAAACATAAGCAAAAGCAAAATTACAGCACAATTACACCAGCCATGCAAAGAGGTTCACAAAAAAAAAAAATGTCCAACCTAGAATAACAACAGTTTTGTACTACAGCTCTATCAAACTCTGCTTCAGCCTGGCATCATTCTCTGTATTCACAGCAAAAGTTTATTTCCTTACATAAAATGCAGCTCGAATAAACCTGCTTGCTTTACATGTACAGAAATATTTTTCAAATTTGTATCCATGTTTCAAATAATTAAGTGAAAAACAGCATTCACACAAAGTCCAAAAGTTTGACTTACTAGGTGATTTCTCTACAAAATATAAAGTGGATTGTATAACAGTTTCAACTCCTCAGTGCAAGTCTGCTGAGTTCATACACACAAGTCTGGATTTTGAAATAACAAGAAGCCAGGGAACCAATAATTGACTGCTTGCTACAACACTGACATGTTCATTTTACACTTATTTGGGGTGTGTAGCTATATGCATCATCTCTTTAGTCTGTAACATAACATGTTTTTTTTAGCTAGCCTAAGTCACTGAGAGTGGTTATCACATTTATTTAGAGATATAGAGATGAAACTTCTCAGTAATATTAAGAGATAGGAAATACTGTCTCCAGTGCTATTGGTAGATATTGCCATTCTAAAAATAAAACTTTAGAACATGCACAAAAACCCAGTGACACATCTACCTTAATGTCTCCCTCAAAAAAAAAAAAAAAAAAGGAAGACAAATTCAGAAGTTGTTGATAGATGCATCTCATCTATCTATGGCTGGGGTGCAGTAGAACACTTATTCTCATTTTAGAGAATAAACTCAATGATTCATTCAGAAAACGCAAACATTGGAAAAGCCTCATTTCTAAAACCAACACACTCTTTGAAGCCTGCTTGTGAAACACCAGACTGCTTACTTCTGAATTCAAAGGCTCGTCTGAAAAGTGAAATATAGAAATATAACTTCAGTAACAAAAAGCTGCTATACTATGAAGGTCATTTTCTTTTCTTAGCAGGGGACAGCAGTGGTTCAAGGAGACAGGTTGCCTGGAGGGATAAAAATGCATTCCCTATCTTCCATTAACATTTTTGCAAAACCTGCACTCTTATCAGCAGCTCTTGATACTGGCTGACTCCAAGGCCTCAAAATAATTGACTGGAAGCTATGTTGAAAGAGTCATGTTGTGTCAGCTCTGTGATAAACTGACCACGGGGGAAAGAGGGTTACACACACGGCAGGGACTGGGTTGCAACCTATGACTCATTAAGAAGCTATTCAGCACTTCCAGAACAATCCACATGAGAGGGGAAGAAAATGGATGTCTTTTGAAAGCTAGGATTATACTGCCTTACTGCACTATTGTCAATCCTTGTATGATAGCCAGCGATCTTCTTTCAAGTCTATTTGACCTGGAACTGTTGAGGATTTTTTTTTTGGTAACTCTTAGCAACGATTCATAATGTTCTTAGCAATGACACACACACACACACAAAAAAAAAAAAAAAAAAGGCAAGTGTTCAGCAACCTGAACGTGCAACCCTCTACACAAAACCTCTTTAGCTGCCCATGTGGCCACTGGCTCAGCAGTTCGGATCCAGGTAAAAACTAGCTTTACCAGCTCCGTATTTTCAACAGCAAGTTTATTATATTCACAGTCTTCTATCACTGAGTGATTTCAACTTAAAACAGATTATTTTTTTTTCCTTTGATCCAGCTCAGTACTCTGGGGTTTTCCAGGCAGACACCTGACCTAGAAGATAAATGAGCCAAATAGGCTCACAGCAGGCAGAGTGCAAGCAACCACCTCCCACTGCCCATACCTTAGGATGCACCTGGAAAAAGAAAACAGCTTTGGTTTGCAGAGTCAAATGGCTCAGGTTGCTTAACTAACACGCTTTTATTTTGTTATTCTTGTTTACAAGCCACAGTACTAATCCTCTTACTGAATTTCAATTTCTTCAATGACATTCCATTTTCTTGGTTCCGATTCCTAGAAGAGGGTTTTTAGCCTGGTCTCTGGAATATATCCCAAGTATTTAGGAAGAAAACCACACATAGAAAACCAGACCTGATCATGTCTTATTGCTACTGCTCATAGCATGACTCTTTTGACTGGTTTCAATAAAATAGCTTCAACAACAATTCTGCAGCTTGAACCTTGATATAAATCCAGAATTACTATTGAGTTACATACCTCGAGTCTAAAGTAAGGATTTTACATTAAAGCTGCATAAGAACAATATAGGCCAGAGCCTCAAACACACATAAGCCTATACATGAGTGCCTTTATATGTATCAAATTGACAGTTGGGCATCGATACACACACATTCTCATATTTCCAACTCACACTTTACCAACACCACTAATAGAGCTTTAAGAGCTATGGGGCAGAACCAAACAAGGTTCTACTCATTCAACAAAATCACCATCTCCAATTATCATCAAAAAGAATAGTTAATGGTAACAAGCTAAGAACAGCATTGAGTTCAATGACAAAATGTTTACCACTTGTCTCGCTAAACATTATTGAGGGGTGACTAAAATTCAGAAGACAAACTCTCAGGATATCTGAGGCAATTCAGTGAAAAAGAAGAGAGTTCAAGATCCAACACACACATTCAGTCATTGATTGACTAGTGCATTTGTGATGCACTCATTTTAGTAATTAGGGTGGGAAGTCCATTAATACACTACCCATTAAATAACGATCTGTAAGCCTAACGGCTAATTGGAAAAAAAAAGAAAAAAAAAGAAAAAAAAAGAAAAAAAAAAGATCTTTTGTAGATGGCATTGAAATTCAAGTGAGCATCAACAGGAAAAATACTGAACACGTTATATAGTAGAGGTATATTTTATCACATACAGTTTAGGATATAATAATTTTGGGTTACTTTTCTCTTTTAAACACATTTCTACTGAAAAAGCACAATTCAAACTCAAGAGCTGCACTAACACCTGATAAAGCTGTTTTTGAAAGCCCAAAACTGTCTTTAAATATTTAGGACAAGTTTTATAAAACACAGCAAGATCATAAGATTCCTTTGTGGGGATTTAAATAGTCAGCCAGCATCCCAAACACTTTCACCAAAATAGTGCTCAGCAGTACTCCATACAGATGTTCAGTATTCATTACACATTGATATGTCTTTATGCAAGCTGTATTATAGATGAGAATTGGCATGAACAAGCAGAGTAAAGACAAAGCCAATAAGCATTAACACTGTTTCCCACGCTGTGGGTGATTATACATCAATACCATGGTAGTAGTGTGATTCAGGAGGTAGAGGATAATGAGGATTTGCGGGGCTGCACAGCTGCTCACAGCACCGCTTTCTCAAACCCCTGTCCCTCAGGCCCCTGCCTGTGATTCCTCTTTTGGGCCCAAGGAACAGCACAGTCTGGGGGTAAGTGATGCTTGCTGTCCACTTCTCTAGAAAAGGCCCTTAAGCAAATTACAGGCACTATACGTATGGTCCCAGTGGTGAAGTTTGAGGTGTTGCTGAAGATTAAATAAGAATGGAAAATAGAGAAAAAAAAAAAAAAAAAAAACCCAGAAGATTCCCTACAGCCTTACAGGGCTTCCTACCACAGTCTCAAGGTTACCTGTGTCATGTTCAGTCCAACTTCTAGTGCCTCCTCACCCAGCAAGGATGGCAGCAGCTCAGCAGCATACGTAGTATTAGCATTGTGGAATACTCTAACCCAAAAGACACCACTGTGGCCACACAATAACACCACACATACACTCATATGAGCCTGATAACAGCAACTGCACCTGGAAACCAATCAACCACTTCATTTGTTTCTGTGGTTGAATAACCAACATTCAACATTTACATTTAGCTCTGACGAGCCATGCAGAAAAATGAAGGTGCATTTAAGCCAGCCTATTGTCTCTAAGAACATTAACTGTTAATTAAAAGTTCATTGGAAGACTACCTCACATCCCCTTAAAAGCATGAAAACCTTCCCAACAATTTCTGTTCATAACCAGCTTCTCACAGGTTAGACTGTCTCTTTGCAACTTACTAGCAAAGAGAGCTCTGTCAAAGGACTCCATCCAGTAGAAATCATTAAAACATAAATTACAAAAACAATTAAGAGAGAGCTTACTATTGGAGAAAAAAAGGCTTAGTAACAATGGCTGCCTTGCTTACTGAAGAAGGCTCCATGATTCTCGATTAAAGAAGTTTTAACTAGGGAAGAAAAGCTAGTCCTCAGCTGATAAAAGCAAAGGAGGAACTAGAAGTCACCTAGAAAAACATCGTCCTTAACTCACTGGTAAAAGATACAAGACATGACAGACTACCTTTTCTAGTTAGACAACTGAGTTCACATGACTGTTAAACAAAGAGTCCTATCTTTAAGACTCAGGATGAAATTAAGATAGATATGATTAACTCCAAATCAGGCTTGGACAGCTATCTATCTGCTTTCCATATCGCAGTGAGCAGGTCATGGAAGAGCAAACAAAGCAAGCTATTTAAAATCTGCTGTACTCACATCAGGCATAATAGGGAGTAACAAATTTCTCAAGGGCCTGTACAAAGCTTTACTAAGCTGAAATTTGAATTAAGGGCTCATATAATCATGTACATTTCTTCATCTTTCATTTGTACAGGATTAACATTCATTAAACACCTACACATATTCAAACCTGAAAAGAAAGTCTTTAAAGTCAGAAGGGTCAAGTCATAAACTCTAAATGAGCACACCTGTGCAAGGGCTGTCCCTCACAATCCAAACAAACAGAAGACTCCTTGGAGTGTTTTTCTTTGCATATATATCTATTTATATATATATATATATATTATATATAATAACCTATAATAAATGACAAGTGTAACTATGTAAGACAATGTACTTCATTTAGAATTGACAAAAAGTGAGAAGTGTTAGAAGTTGCTACCCTAGTATAAAATAGTATAGGAATAGACAAGCAAAGACAACCTGAGAAAGTAGTATGGGACAGAAAAAAACTATACAAGCCTGAAGGCAATGGGAGGAAATACAGGGAAAGAGCACAAAGTACTAAAAAAGACTATCTTTGCCACAAGGAACAGAGTAAAGCCATTACTGCAAATGTGGACAAAAGGAGGGAGAAAGGGGGTGTGGTCAAACTCCAAAGTTTTCAGTCTCTAAAATCTGGACTGCTGTTTAGTCTAAGTCTGCTTTAAAATGCTCAATTTAAAAACAAAACAAAACAAAACCAAAACAAAAAAACCACCACCAAACAAGAAAACCCCACAAATCTAATATGGATCTTGGAACTCACAAGCTATGTCCAAAGAAGGCATCCTTATTTTTATATGCAGGGAGAAAAAACAAAACTCAGAACATTCATACCAACAGGGCACACCTGAATCTTTGGATTTTTAGATATGATTACTAGCCACTCAAAATTATTTTAAAATTTCACCATAGCTTCATATGTATTAGAAAATACTGCAAGGATATATTGTGTAACACAGAGGCAGCAAAGAAAATTTTTACTCTTCCAGCAAACTCCAATATTAAGTTAGCAGGCATAAGATTTTTTTCATTCTGATTTTTAATATATCTGAACACATTTTTTTTTTAATCCAAAAACCAGTTAGAAGGAACAGAAACTGCCAAAGTGCAATAGGCAGGTGTTGTTGAGGGAATATTAAGTACAAGAAAAGAATTTTTTTCTATACTAAGAAATTGAAATAGCACATTCTTTCATTTATCAAATCATCTTTGTTCTGAAAGTGCCCTTCTATTTGTCCTCACAGACAAAGAGATTAAATTTAAGTGAGGATGTAGACCTGAGACAAGGATAAATTCTACTTGCAATCTAAAGCCTCTTGGTTTTTAAGAACACAGTTTTTCTGCATGATGAACCACTCCTTCCCCTATAGCAAGTTTCTACTACATCAGCATGATCTAGGGTAGTGTTTTGCTTCACATTTCCTTCTCAATGAACGTGGAGCTCCACTGAGGGTGAGTGCCAATACACACTGGATGCTTGTAATTTTTAATACCATTTCTGGGGAGACACCCTGGTCTAAGGCTGCAAGCACTGGTGCCGTGACAACAAAAACTCATGCAGAAATGCCGGTAACAGCTGCAGAGCCCTCCATAGTGCCACCACGTGACCAGACCAGACTGGAGCTGAAAAGGAGAATCCATAATTCCTAACTACCCAGAAAAACCAAGCCAGAAGGTTTCAACAGCCTCTTCTGCTGCTGTAGTACCAATTTGCAGTCTGGACTTCCCAAAGGCTTTCTAGATGCCTCTGTACCAGGGAAGGCAGCTGTGGGGGCACAACATCCCCCTGGCCTATCCTCAGCAACTCCCTCCACCATCTATACGTAGCCTGTAAACTTTCCTCCACAAGGGACACCCACCCCACACTAACTGGTAGAGAAAGAAAATCATGTGCAGGCCTAGGTTTTATCTATGATGATTAATCCTAGAGAAGTCCAAACTCCAAGTTACTGGAAGCACGTACTTTACAGAGCCTCAAGTGAGAAGAGAGGCTGTAACCATGCAATGTTGCACTATGCCAGTCACCTGCAATCTGACAAACCCAAGCATTGAGAAGGCTTTAATAGAGACAATAAGTAGCAGAAGGCTGGTATGTCTGCATTAGAAAATAAATCAGCAGCCCATCTATTTAAATGCGGTTAAGTTTCAATTTAAACTGAATTACATGGTTTGAAATTAACTGCATTTCATGATCCTCAAGTTATACCTTCCCTTCTTCCCATCACCTTAAATACCTGGCTCAACTTGCAAATGACCAAAGGCAAACCAAGAGTAAGAAGTCCAGTAAAATCTTTCAGAGAAGCCTTGTTTTACTTAACTACATTCAGATTGTAGAATCTGAATCACAAAAATTTGGTGGAAGATTTTCCACATGACTGCAAATGACTAGGTTTGCACATTCCACTTTCCACAGTCGCTCTTACATAGATTTTTATTTCAAGTATACCTACTGTGCTAAAGGAAGCTGTGTGATGTAAATGCTTTCTAAAGAGAGTTCTACAGAAGCAGTCTTAGGCCAGACAGAATGGATATAATGACATGAAAAGCATCAACAGGGGTGGCAGAGGAGAGCAGGTGTTTCACAGCCTTCACTGAACACTAGTCTCTCAGCTTGTTCACCCTATTAAAATGATGCTCTGTGCATAAAATAGAGCACTATATTGTAAATGAAGAGGATGACCACAAATCCAGTTTTTGTGAATCATCATGCTAACCTGAAGTTTGTGAGAGCACACAGTCCCAAGCATAGATTCACTCTGCTTCCATAATCCATATTGCAAACTGTGACCTCACCTGGATGGGTCCTTCTCCCCAGTCTCTATATTGCTATTCCAAGAACCTCATCTCTGCTCGTCCTTTCTTTACACTTGGTTTTCAAAAACACATGAGAAAGAAAAAGTGCAAAACAAAACTTGGATGATGGGCATGGGATTGGGATGAAGACATTTGACTTCATCATTTCATAAAATTATCTTTCCAGTGTGACAAAATACACTCTTTGGCATCAAGGACTGAGTTGAACAGACAGTAATTCAGAATACACACCAAGGCAACCAAAGTGCATTAGACAAAGATCAAGGGATAATAAGAAAGCTGGTAGTGCCATGACTTTGTTACAACAAAACAGACTCTGTTCTGGCAGGGCCTGACGAGAGTTCTGTTAGGATAGGGGTTAGCCTGGTGCCAGAATGGATACCACTTGGAGCAGGAATATCTGAGGCCACACAGTTAAACATGGAAGAAGTCCTTGCCTAGGAAGCAATTTCCCTCAGCCGTGAATCTGTTCTCTATTACCATAGTAAGGATGAAGGATGTGGGATCTCAAACAAGAGAAAAGTCTTTAACTGCTGCTATTAAAGTGAAGAATTCTACAAAGGAGTTTCCAAGACAGAGTCCTCATAAACTTCTCTGATACAATCATCTTCCTCTCATCTGCCCTCTTTCCAGTTACCTCCCAGCTGTGTTATTCAAAATTGAGGTCGGGCAGGAAACATAATTAAAATTATATGTCCTCCTGATAGCAGCACATGTAAATGTTTCTTTGTCAGTTTGGAGACAGACACGTAATTTTAAACTCAGTGTTTCTCAGAAATATTTTGACTAAATTCAAATCACTAGGGGGGAAAAAAGAGAAAACATGTCCAACTGCATACCCAACAACACTTGCCACCTCCTTATCAAGGTTCCCAGGCATTATACAAAAGCAATAAGACACAGATTTTTAGGTGATTCCAGAAACAGAATGGTATTTGCCAAATCCTACCATTTAGCAATATTAATTACAAAATGTATAATTATTTTCTTGCCTTAATTTAAGGACTGGAATTCATATATGCTACTCAAGTAGCAACACATCACAGATATGCTCTGGGATACACACACACACACAAACAAGCTTTCAGTAATCGGAGACAAAAGGCCTGGCTAGACCCAAGGCTATTTAACCCAACATCATCCTACCCCATCTCTACACACAGAGCTTTCCTCAGTCGTCATCGTGCCTCCAAATAATACCCCTTGTCTAGAGCAGTTCAAAAGCAAGCAATCCAATTCCTGCCATGAAACCCTACAGGACAGAGGGAGCGAAAGGCTGACCCACTGCCACCCACCACAGGAAAGATGAAGCCCTCACTGCAAACCATTTTCCCCTCAACTTCCTTGTCCTCCCCTGTTTCCTTCCACTTCTCTAAAAATAAGCAAACATATTGACTCACAAATATATCAGGAAACAGTGGTAACCAGATAGTCAAGAAGACTGTTTCTCCCCCTGGGGAGGCAAAATCAGCAGACCAGTATTAATGATAAGAAAAACCGTGTTGAAGGGGCACAGAGAAAACAAACATACAGCAGTAAGCACGCAATCCCTTTTTCCACCATCAACTCAAATTTAAAACAAGGCTGAAGTGGCTGAGTGTTCCACAACTCACTGAAATTTGAGTCACTTAATTAAGTCCATCACTGCAGAGAACTAGTGAAAATGCAAATACTGCTTCCTCCTTATGTGAGCACTTATGTTGTCTTAAGAGGTGGAGAAATCAATGTGAACCAATTCTAACTGGAAAGGTTCAGTGACTTACTTCCCCACTGGTTCTAAATAGCCCTCTGAAATTCTGCCAGGAAATACATATAGATGAACATTCGGCACATTTGCTTTTAATTCAATTCAAATTGTTTTGAAATGTTGTCTAAAAGCACTTTTTTTTAAGAAGAAAAGTCCTGAAGATTTAGGAACAGTTTTGTTTCCATGTTCTTCACAGAGAGGGAGAGGGGGAGGAAGAATCACCAGTAGGGCAGTCTCACCTCTTATTTTAACAAATGCTAATGTAAGTCAAGAAGACTGCACTGACGTGTTTAGACAATTTTAGGCCCTTCAAAACAGAAGAAAGATTTTCTTTAAGAGAATTTTGAATGAAACAGCTACGTAAAGATAATTAAAAATGTGCTTGTTTGTTGAGCTGAATTAAATACCAGTTTGCACTGCTGTAATTCTTTCCACCTCCTTCACTGTCTTTCTTCTCTGTTAATAAGTGAAACCAACAGATGGAAAAGAACTTTTAAAAATAGTTTTTCTACGTACTCTGGAAAAGGGCAAAAGCATTTCGTTTTGCAAGATAGGAGATGATATAAAAAGAATATGAAAAATGCAAAAGGCCTTCAAAATGTGAACATGTGCAATGTTGTGCTTTTAAGCCACTCTTACGGAAATCTGCCTCCCGCCAAGAATAGCAGGAACATCACTGTAAACTACAGCCATTCAAACCGTGATTACTATACTATACACCCATCAAGCTGCTCCAATAAAAAATATTTGGAAAATGGAATGCATAATTCCAAAGACAAATCTTAAATAAATTTAACCTGCACCGATACTTCCACAGGTTTAAAGTGGCCTTGGTTCACACATTAAACATTTGCTCAAGAAAGCCTATTAGTACCAAGTGAGCATGCAAGGTTAAAGTACTTTATTGTTTGTTCAGCCTGAAGCTAACACACATAAATTAAATTACAAACTTCCCTTTGTCAAGTCCTGAGAATATTTTAAGTTTTCCATAAATAGATATACCCACTTTTAAGACACTATGAAATTGCTGGTAAAGCTCCTAAGGAAATACTGACATCCTGCCAGTGACTAAGGATGACTGGAAGTTCAGTGTGCAAAGGGAGCAGGGGCAGTGAGAGGAGCAAGAGCAGGAGGTGGGGGGAAGTGCTTACTTACTTTTCTCTGTTAGAAAACTAGGCAATACTTTACCTTGAGAGCTTGCAAGGCCAGATTGGTTTCTTACAGTTTCTCTTGGCAAAAGCAATGTTATATACCTGACATTTTTATATGACTTCTCCCTCCCAGGCCAAACTTCTTTGTAATCCCTTTCACATTGACTCTAAAGCTGTGATCTCCGTAAACCTCATTGCTTTTCTTTTCCCTGCTGATTCATCCTTCTTTGTTCTTTATTCCAGACACCCTTGCCTATGAATCATCCTCTCTCTATTTCTGTCTCAAAAAAATTTGTTGCCCCAGTTGTCCACAAATCTGGCTGGGATCTTCCCAAAACATAATATTCCCACTCCATTTCCTCAAGGCACAAAAAAGTATACGCACTACCTCATCACACACTTTCCTTGCCACCCATCAGCTGTCTTTAATTTATGAAATTTAATTTATGAACACTTTAAAACCTAATTTAAATGAAGGATTGGGGTATGCAGGTGTCCTGTGACACAACCATTCACTCCAACCCACTCCTTCAGCAGTGTTTCTCAGTATGTCACCCACAAAGTAATGAGGGATAGAAAGAAGAGACTCATGAAGAACATGAGACTCATGAAGAAACAGACTCATGAAGAACAAAATCACTCCCAATGAACTTTCAGTATGTGCAGAGATTAAAAAAAAAAAAAAAAACAACAACAACAACAACAACAAAACCACATCATCATCATCATTGTGATTAAGATGTTTTTAAACTTTTACTAAGAATTAATTTCTTTACCCTACAGTTGACCAATTACACATGTTTAAAACAGGCCAGATGTTTCATTGAAAGGCTATGTCACATCTGTGTACCATAGAAAGTGTCAATGTCAAAGACAAAAGAAGGGCATCAACACACCTGGTCTGTCCTTCTTGTTTTGACTTTTCCCTAATGTCTTAAAATCACTATAGAGGAGGGGCTTTGAATGAAAATAACGCTTTATTTATAAAACATGAATTAATTCTAAAACAGGAAAAAAAACAAACAAACCAAAAAGCAACACCCAAACAACAAACTTCTAAATATATTTTGTGTTTTAAAACCAGGACAAATCAGATGGCTCTGTCTATTTCGACCTTGTAGATTTTTTAAGACATCTACCTAAGATCACAAGCAACTGGTCTCTTCCATATTCTTGCAACAACTCTTTTAGCTTTTCACATTCTCTTGCACTGTCGCAGGTCTCCAGACAAGAGAACAGCACATAGCATTGACAGCTCCCCAAAATGAGAGCTACTGCATTGCTTTAGATGAAAGTGGTTCCAGATTAACACAACACCATCCCTGTTATCCTTTTGAAATACAATAATCCCAGAAGTTTGCAAGCACAGTATATTGAGTGAATCAAAGCTGATTACTCAAAATTTTTGAAATATTTTGTCAGGGGACAACAGAAAGCAGAGTCTTCAGCCTATTTGAAACATAACAGCAAATCTTCCCTGATTTTTCTTTTGAGATACACCTTTAAGAGTAAATGAGAACATAAGGTATCTTCCCCTAAAAAAAAGCCAACCACATTTTAAAGACATGAGAGATTTATCACAAGTCTCTTAAAAACACCTTAAATAATCTCTTGTACAATTATTCCCAGTCTATTGAGAAATTTCTGCCAAAGTAAGTAATTCTGATGGATTTCTAGAATGAAGACATCTGTAAATTGAAACCTCCTAAATATTTTCAGCTCTCCATATGCTGATGTGAGGATGCTGTATAACACTAGCAAAAGCATGTCCAAACCTGCCAGCTGCTGTAGATGACCTCCAAATATCTGGGGCTGCCCTGGAGTCCAAACACAGCTCAGCTAACCTGAACAAAGTAGCACAGGGACACAGCAATTTCTGTGAACTACACCAAGTATCACACTTAATTTAAATCTCTTCCTCCACAGACAAATAAATTTATCTAGAATGTTGCTATCATGACTGTAATGTTGTCCTCACATTAAGAGGAGTGAGTGGGAGGGAAGACTTGGTAAGTAGAGAAACCGAGCAAGGTAAATGTATCAAAACTAATTAAACAGAAATGTTTGTTCCAAACTAGCTTGTACACATATTTAAGGTCAAGCAATAGCTACTAAAAAGGAAATGCATTGTCTTCAGCAGTGGGCTAATACACTGTTTCAGTTTCCAGTAGTTATCACACATGCACACACTCTCCCCAAAATAATCCCTGTATTTAAAGATAAAAAAAAAGACATAAAATAAAAGCGACTCTGGAACTGCCCTTCAGTATTTCTAAACAATTACATTGTATTATTTACAAAGTGATGCGTTTGTCTTTTGAAAAAGACAGCCAGGGTGTTTTTTCCCCACAAGCCGACAGTTGGTTTCACATTTGTGCCAGGGCAAAGAGCATGGCATGACAAAATGCAGAGCAGATCAAATTCAGGACAGCACTTCAACCTTGAAAATTTGCCTGAATTTTTTTCAGTCTGTCAAAGCAGACATCTGGGTCTTTTACGGAACTAAGAAAATAATACAACAGTTACATAATGTTTAAATCAAGAGATTCGATTTAGTTCAGATGGGTTTGCAAGGTGTGTTTAATCAATAGCAGAGGATTGATTCTGATCTCTTCAGCCTTTGCATTTTGCCTCTCACTGAGTTCATTAACTCAACACATAAAACAACTTCCATAACCTTATTCAGCCTTGTTCAACAAGCAGTGGTGGAGAAAACACCATAATTCAAAAGCAGAACTGCTGCACAGCTGCAGAGAACTACTCTTGTCCACAAAGTTTTTGTGTCTGCAACGAGATAAGCCTCTAGTCTGTACACTTTCAAGCAGGAAAAGTAATGCCACTGAGCATCCTCCTGTACATCTGAATATTGGAGAATTCAAGCTCAAAAATGTCTTTTTTCCCAATCCAAAAGGGATTCAAAACTGACAGTCTTGTCAATTAACAGCATGTTTTTATTCATAAAAATCTTTACTTGAAACAATTACACACATTAGGGCAGTAGAAAATAAAATTCAACAGCTGAAAGAGGGACACAAATTTTTATAAACTAATACATATCTAGTAAAAAGATAGGCATTCTGGATTTGTTCTGTAGTTTAAGAACAGATTGCAATACCAATGAAGTGGGGGGCACAGATAACCTCCCAGAGATTCACCATAACTTGTTAGGGTAATACCTGACAGGGAACAACTCTGCTATTCATCCTTCTCAATGCCAGAGGAAGATGCAATAAATCTATCTTTTGATCTTCCAATAGACTTCTTACAAATAAAAGTGAACTTAATCACTATTTCTCAAGTTTCTATCCTCACAAAAGAAAGGCAGAAGAAATTTACAGCCTCCCACAAGATTTGTATTTACATAAAATTAGTTTTATGTGTACACTACATAGAGCACAAGTATGTATATTTTAAAAATAGATATGCACCCACATATGTATTTATGCACACACATGGACTCTTGTAAAACCAAAAGAGGAGCTGACAGGAATGATATTTAACCTAAATCCAACCATCTCTCTCTTTGATTAAAACCAGGTACCTAAATGTCAGCTACAGTGTTAAAACCTTTTTGAAAGGCAGGAATTAAGTGAACTTTCAAAAATATCCTTAACATATTATTACCTTATATATAATTCCTTGAAAATGTGCTTTTTTTCCCTGCTGAAATACCATTCTTATCCTTTTCCCCCCTCCTTAATTTGTTTAATCCATAGTCCTTTTTGAAGGAATAATGGAGTCAAAGTATAGATAGGTGGTAAAATTCAAAAATCTTCTTCCATTACCTTTGAGTGCTCTAACCTGCCACACCTGCCCAGGAGCAAGGTGTTCGGGAACACAGCCAAGCCAATGCAAGTAGGCAGCTGGCATCAGCGAGAGCGAGGGGCTGCAGTTCAGCCTGAAGGCTGCTGCTGGGATCCTGTGGCCCCTTTGCCTGTTTGGGAGCACTCAGAACTAGATGAAATATTCTTAGTATGTGGTGCCGAGGTGTTGCTGTGTGCACTCGGGTGTGCTCACTCCCCATGGCTGCAAGAGGAAATGAGGTCATGGTGGTGGGAAGTTCTCTAACAGTGGCAGTTGCCTAAAGGAAGTTATGGCCTGTGTTCCCACAATGGACACACAATTGATGTTCATAGTGTAGGGACTTCGTGAAAATCATTTATCACCAATCATTTCTCAACCACTTTTAATGGAAAGTCTACTAAATCTTTTGGGAAAAAGCAACCAAAATCCCCATCCCCCAAAAAAACCTAACCAACAAAACAAACAACCAAAAGCCACGCTGTATAAACTAGCGCCCTAATGGTTCCATTAACAACTGCACAATGTTTAGGATAAGCCTTTTGCATTCCTTTGTTATTTTTATCCTCCCCCTCCTGCTCTCTTTCCCTTTGGACATAGGTACATTCTTTGAAGGAAGTGTGTAAGTAGCCTCATAGATTATCATTACCTTGTGACATTCTTCAAACTACAAGTTGGGACAAAGGGTGATGGTGTGGGAGAGAGTAGTGGCAGGTCAGAATCCTGTGAATATTCCTGAAGCAATATTTTAATACAGTCCACCACCAAAACACAACCCTCCCCAACCACCTCCTCTCCCAGGAAAGAGGATGCAAAAGCAAGATTTGTGAAATAAGGCTCAGATTTTGATTTGAGGGATATTTGGGGTATTTCTGATGAAAAGGATAAACATCACAGCATATTGGGAGACTTGATATACTCTCTCCTTGAAGTAAACAGATAAATTAGATGCTCTGAACACAGGCAGAAGCTACCATGGCACAACAGAAAGCAGCCTCTATCAGCAAAGGCAAATAAAACCAATGTACCAAACCTAACTGCTTCCTGGGAAAAAAGAAAGAAAAATATCAGAAAAAAAATTCTTCAATGCAAATGCTTTTGCCACGTTTTCTACTCACCAATACCAGGTCCTTTATCAAATATATCTAAGAAGCCATTTTTAACCGAACTACCAAGAAATCAGAATGACATTGATAGATGAGACCCTACTCATTCAGGGTCAAAACATGAAGACCTAAGATTAAAAAGCAAGGATGCATGTTATCTTTTCATAAGCAAGCAAAAGTAATTTAAAGGACTTACAAACTAATGAACAAAAACTGAATCTTGATCCAGTTGTTGATATATTTTCTCCCAATATAACCATTTTTTCTCTCTTCCTGACGTCATTCCATCATTTTTCCACTGTTCTCATCTAGATGCCTTCTTTTTCAAACTGTGCAAGCCGTATTAAATCTTGTTTATTTCTTCTAACTTTTATTTATAATTGCTCCTGCCATTTAAAAATATCCCAACCAAAAATAAGCCAGAAACAGATCAAAAGCAAGCAAGTTCAAAACCCAGAAGATGTGGGGGTCAGTCAAGAACAGTCCTCCTACAGACCCTCGTCATCCTCCAACAGCCTCCCAAGTGTTCATCAAGGAAGGAAGATTTTTTTCTCCCAGCACTCCAAAGAGAGATGATCACCATTAACCAAGAGAAGAGAATGTCTGGATTTGAGTCCTTCACTCTTCCAGATGAGCTTGGTAAAATTGTTGAAAAATAATTCAACAAAATATTTTTCCCTTATAAGCCATTCAACAAACAAAAATATAAAGAAAAAAATAACTGCAGTTGGGAAGGAACCATAAGACCTATACACTTCATACCTTTTTATAAAAACATTGTAAGCCCTGCCAATTTAAGAGACTCTTCTTCTACCACCTACAACTACTTCCTTTTATCTTATCAGAAAAATAGCTCTTCACCGCTGTAGGCTAATTACACCATCTGTTTAGCCCCAGTACAGTAACATTGAGACATGGCACATTAATTCCTTAACTTTCCCACGTGGAACTGCCTTGTGTTTACCCTCATACTCAAAAAGACATGGGCTGGGCAGAATGAAGGGGGGAGGGAGGTGGAAATCAGCCTCACAGTTATTTGTATTCCCTCTTCCTCCACCACAGCTCTGCTGTCAGCCTTCACAGGGATTTAAGCAATCTGACAATTTCTCTCTACCTCACCTCAGTACAATAGTGCCACTTGTCAGGATCAGCAATGAAAAACATCAATCACAGGCGCACACACAAAGAAGGAGGCAGAATCTATGCATCTACTCCTCGTGGCATCAAGCGAGCTGCCTCTCTTCACAGTGGTCAGAGATCACCGAATCTCAAGTTAGAGCCTTCCTTGGGAAACCAGGAGACACACAGCCTTGCACTAAAAAGAAGGATTTCTCCAATATTTGAAAAATAGAACAACACCCCCTCCACCTCTCCAGAACAACTGCAACCCACCCCATCCAACAGGACTAGAGACAGCACACTAACAGGCAGCTGGACCCCACACTACCCACTATGGACCACACATGCTGACGTGCTGGGAGACGTCAACACAAGATCCCTAAATCCCTCTCTTTTCTTTCCTTCTCCCAGCCCTTTAAATAATGCAGACCATTTATGAAAAAAAATGCCATTTGGAATTCTCTACCTGTGTTAGTTACCAACTTAAAAAAAAAAAAAAAAAACAGTGACTTTTGTGTAAACCCTGTTTACACAACTGATTTGGACAAGTGGGCAACAGCAAATGTGTAGCGAGGGGAGGCAGAAGGCATGAGGGCAGTCACCTCTGCATGGCAGCAATTACAAGCAGCTACATGCATCAGCTTCTTCAGCTGGAAAAGCCTCAGCAGGAAGGGAACGCTTCTCTGAATCCTTGCAACTTGTAAGAATTCGCTTGTATATCTCTTAAAGCTAGAAATCCTGTTCTTAACTTTGATTGCATCTGGGATTCTTCATACTTCCTCTCTCCCTCAGAAGCATTCCTGTTTTTCTAATGAGGTGATACAAAGCCCCTATAAACTGACATGTTCCAGTTTAGAAACTGTTTTCAATAGGAAAAAATACTGCTACTGATAACCACTAAGATTACACTAAAGGTGAAAGGAGAAATCCTTTGACATTTAACATAGTTTTGCATTGCTCGGTCAGAGACATTTATTAACAGTTATTTATAGATTTGTGTTTCTGCGCTCTATCACAGGCTTGGGTTTTATCCTTTTTTTTTTTTTCTTTTAAACCAGGATGGTGGAAGCTGTAAAGAAAAGAGACAGAAATAAGGGGATACTTCATCTTACATATTGTTCAATAAGATACTTACATCCATCTATAGATCAGCAAGGGCACAGGCCACAGAGAAAAAATTGTGACACAGAGGGGGAGAAATAAGTGAAGGTGAATTGATTACAGTCAATATCTCTGCCCTCAGCTCACAACAAAAATGAACACCACGAGATGTGGATGGGATAGGAAGCAAAATAAATCTACTATATCCGTTCTTTCATAAAACACTGTTTATATCTTTGCTTATCATTTCAAGCTTAGAAACAAAGCACACAGCTATTCTTCATATTGCATACAGAAATTAGAAAATCTTCATCACTATATTTCTCCTGACCTTTTTAGTGACAAAGCTACTCAGAAAAGGAGCAAGAAAATGAGAAAATAAAAAAATAAAAAAGGAGGAAAAAACTAAAAAGAGAAAGAAGTTACTTAAATTAGGTATTTGTGAGTAGAGAAATGGTAAGCTCTTGGTCAAAACCATCCAGATTGCTTCCTACTATTCAGGAGTGCCTTTCACCAATCCCACCTATACAGAGCAAACCTTAGTACAGCCACAGCTCAGGGAAACCATCCAAGGAGTGAGCTGGCTCAGATTCAGGGACTCCTACACAAGAAGGTCAGGGATACACTGTGCAAGACACACTTCATGAAGCATTGTACTTGTTTCTATTCTCTGAGGCACTTTACTATCATGAAGATAAAAACGTAGAGTCAAGCATTCAGTGCTGTGACAGCCATATCTGTGCTTCCAGCTAATGGAAAAGTACCAAACATCAACACCAGCCCATAGAGCAGAGGATCTCACATGACGGCTGTCACTTAACATGTTCCCTTCCCACTCACAGTCAACAGCAAGGCCAGGGTAAGTCACTAGGTAACTTTATTAACCAGGTAATCCATTAACTTAAATCATAGGACAGAAAGTACAATTTGCAGAAAAGCAATTTATCAATTCCTTTCCAAAGTCACTTTGATACCCTAAGCTTGAAAATTTTGCCAAACCCCAACTGAAAGACAATTTTGCAAAAACAAGTGCATTCCATAACATAAGAGAAATTCTACTAACCAACCTATCACCTTC
The DNA here is from genome assembly GCA_017589585.1 of Phylloscopus whistleri. NCBI lineage: Eukaryota > Metazoa > Chordata > Aves > Passeriformes > Phylloscopidae > Phylloscopus > Phylloscopus whistleri. The sequence continues at coordinate 3,124,662 of JADMLD010000683.1, read as the reverse complement.
CTTCCCTTAGCTTTATTTAAAACACATATCTTTGTGCTTAAAATGTGAATGTAAACAAAATATCTGTATTTTACTAGTAAAGTAAGAGCTGTGTTTGCTTAAGAGGCAGGTCCCTGCAACAATGCACCTTTCCCGTGCGTACCACTTACCAGATTATACAAACAGTCCACACACAATTCCTGTACCTCAATATATACCTGGTATAAATCAGGTATCCCAATACTGGTAATCCAGGATGGAGGGGAAAATTCAATATTGTCATTCAGCTGTAAGTGAACGAAGATGGGTTTGTTGTTGCAGAAACTGTAGCTCATTAAACCACAAACAAAAATAGCTTCAGTTTTATATGAAGAAAGGGATTTATGACTTGATGAGATACAAATTGCCAAAAAACCCCACTGCAAACTTGCAACCTAATTAAACACCTTCTGTTACACATAGCATGAAAATTACCACCACTGCTTTTTATGACTATAAAACCACTCTTCCTTCTAACTGTTATTTACCTCCTGTTGGCCTAGTGCAGTATAATGCCAGCATGCACCCTCCAGGATTTCCCTAAGTTCCTGCAGACAGAATAGATCTGTGTACTGCCAGTCTTGAACTAGCTTGCAAAGGAACATATCTATATCCCCAAACAAAGGGGGTTTTTTATGAGTGGCATACAACTTTGACATTAAAAATGCATTGTCAATACCTTAATTGCCTTGTTATGTCAAGTGCAACACATACAATCAAAGGTTAATGGCATAGACTGTTTCCCTCACCCCAAAAGCTCACTGGAGGAGTCAGACTTCAGAAAGATGACTCCCTTGAAACACCTGGCAGTCACACAGATTAAGTAAGTATACATGGAATGCTGAGCACCTCTTTAGTATTTCATTACCTCCCTGGCACATAATACCACTGTATCACATACAGCACTTAATCTTGAACTTCTTAAGTACGAAAGCATCCACTAACATTAGAAATTATTTAAAGCAGAACTGTAAACTCTTAAAGCAGGCAAAATATGTCAACTGTACATCAACGCTGTAAAGAAGCAGAAAACAGAAAACTAGAGAAGTATACCAGCAAAGCATTATAAGGCTTGATGCTTTTCAAGATCCTGCACATAAACTAAACTTCTGACCATTTCAGTGGCAAATTTTCACTGTCTAGCTGCTAGCACATGCTCAAATCATTCAGAAATAGTCCTTTCACAAAGGGTACCATAGTTAACTGTAGGTTCAAAGCAAAACACAAGGGAACACTGCAAATTTCACAAGTCCTGAGCAGAATTCAAACACCTATTATACAAATGCCTATCTCATTACATTTTCATATCTGAAAAACATCAGTGATCCTACCAATCAGTAGTTTTGGTAAAGTGTCAACTAAGACAAAGCAGAAGGTACTCTCCATAAGAAGGTACCTTCACATAAGGAACATAAAATTGACTGGAGATCAGTAAAGAAAGGGAGGATGACATTGTTAACAAACAACAATGAAAAATCATTCAGTTTGCTATTGCTCTCTGAGGTTAAGTTTCTATATAGAAAAAGTTTTCTAAACTTTTCCTACTGGCAGTAGTACCATAACTCCTAAGTATTAAAAAACCTTCTGAAGAAAATAAACCTGACTTTTCTTTCAACAGTCAAATGTACACACCCCAGTGAAACAGATTTGGTAACCTGATGGCAGTCAAACTAATCTAGTAACACATCCTGGCTCAGAAAAGCCCTCTGAAAAATTTGTCTTTAACTGTTTTGAAAGTTTAAACTGTCAATCGGACGGATAACAAAACAAGAAAAAAAAAAATCATGACAGCTAAGCACAATGTAGACTCTTCCAAGAAACAGTCAAAATCATCCTTCAATAACCCGATGGAAAAACATGAGAAGCATGACAAAAATTTATACTCTGAAAGCAGATCCCCCAATGAAATACTGTGCAGATACAAGGCAGTTCTAAATTACCTTCTGAGAGGCTTCAATTTTCATTAGAGATACAGCTACACCAAGACACTAACACCAGACTTTTTATACATGTTACAGGTTGCTCATGAGTCTGATTTTTATTTTTTAAGTCACACCTTTCTGCTACCACCACCTTGCTTACTTCTCCACAATTTAGATGTGAGGAGCCCCTTGAGTTAGCCTACCCAAACACACTGCCCAGTTACAGGGCAGATTACAAGCGTCTAGGAACAACACGTGTTCATGATCACTTAATTCTTTTCTCAGTGTTCTACAAGCCAGTCTTGTAATCTAAAAAAGCCTCATGTCTGCATATTTTCAGTACAAGAACACAGTCATAAGTCTTTCTATAGACACCTAAAACTATCACAAACGCAAACTATTTTTCTCCCCCTTTTATTCAATTCATTCCAGAGAACTTTAAAGATATTTTATCCAGGTTATTCTGCCTTACAGACCTCCAAACCATTTCCTTCATAGACTGCAAAGGCAATATCATTTTGTATTTGATTATGTAATTGTCCAAAGTGTCCTGTTTTCAATCCTGCTCTTTCAAATAACCTTCATTTCACAGCAGAAGTAATTGGGGGCACAAAAATACTACCCCCCTATTCAGAAGCAGGAACAAGGACAGTCTCTCATCCCTTGCTGCTGTTACTCAGCAGCTCTGCTTCAACCTTGTGCAACATTACAACCAAAGAAACAGTTGCCAGTCCTTCTCTTCCTGCTTCCTTGACTATCCCTTAAATCCTGTTTCAACATAACTTCAGCACCAGGTTCTTTCCACAAGCACCACGGGATACACAAGGGTGTACAATTGCTACACTCACTGGCATGCTTGAGGTTCATGCCCTGCCTCAGCCTGTGACAACTTGCTCAAATACCTACATCTTTATCTACACAGGGAAGTTGGACAGAAACCACTGCTAAGAAGGAAGAGGATAAAAACCCTGATTTTACTATTAATTTGATCTGAGAAAAGCATAGGAGAATGCAGGGGGGCATGGCAGATGTTGCCTTCTTCCCACAGCACCACCTCTCAGCCATTAGGACCACAAAAAATAATGGGTAGAAAGCCTTACACGCTTTTCATCCAAGCCTGCTTAGCAAGAAAAGCTCTGTTGACCTCCACATCCCCGCCTGGGTACTGAAAGCAAAGTCAGTCATGACAACACAAACCGTCCAAAAATCAGAAATCACCATGAATGTTTAAATAGATTGGACACAGCCTAACCTGTTCATGTTCTGCCATTTCTAGAGGAACAGCTACACATCAAATGTATCCCACACTGACCTTATTTTCTTAAGACATTAACATTCAGAATTTTTTTCCATCTTCTAAAATGACATCAACAATAAAGAACACTGCATCTAGTACTACCACCACAGTTATTACATCTAACCATCTGCAATAACTGACTTATTAATTCAATTGTGACAGCCAGAATACTTTAAAATTAAAAAAAAAACCAACTGTGATTTTTAACAGCCTAAATTCATCCAGAAAGTCTCAAATGACATTTTGTCACAATAAGATCTTCTGTCTATTAAATCATCTCAATTAAAAAATTACACCATTAGAAGTTGTTTTTAAATATTTAGAGCTGTACTATAATCTCATTGCTTTCGGTTCATTGGCGGTATCCCATGCTAGCAGTGCTGGTCTCGACATAAGACCTTGCTTCTTAATAGCTCCATTAAACATATTTCAAGATACAAAGCAATTTTGCAAGGCCTGAGGTAACAAAAAAAGAAAGGGAAATTATGCTATGTGTGAGGTAATTATGCTATCTGTGAGTCAACACTAGCTACTCTTCACTCTCTAAATATGTTCACAGATAACTCTTCCACAGCTGCCTTGGACTTTTTGACACCACATGATCATTAATTGTTTCCTCCTTCTAGGCTCAAAAAGGAGAAAACTACAGAAAAAAAAATCAGGTTTTAATAGTTCATGGTAGTTGGCATATGAAAAATCTAATATGTATGTGAATACTGATTTATTTCCATTATGGAAGTTTATTATACAGTTGAACATCTAATCATCCACTAGCATCCAAATGGTTTTATTTATGCAAGGAGCATTTTTATTTATAATTTAGTACTCCCAGTCATGACGGTGACAGCAAGTATCATTCATTTATCCCTTAAAATCTAAACCTACATGGGAACTCCAGACAAGCCCGTTGTGTGACTATGTTAATACTGCTTCTGGGAAAGGGTTATTTACGAAACCAAGAAAATTATTCAGCCTCTCTGTGTGTATTTGTTCTTTCATTCTTCTGCAATTGAACATAAACTTGGATTAACCATTCTGTGATGTTGTGTCATATCATTTTCCCCATTCTGTTGTCCCGTTTTGACTACTGAACCAGGACCACATAAGCATTTCTGATATCAAAACAAAAAAAGCCCAATATCCCATTACCTGAATCACAGAAATAAAGCCTTCATGATAATTTACTGCAAGCAGATTTCATTGAAATTCACAATAGTTTTTGTCTAGTTGTTTTGATTTATTAAAATTAAGTCTCAAACTGCTACAGAGTAACTTTCTACACCCTGTTCCTACATTCATGATTACTGAAAAATTACCTTCTGAAGCCAAAGCAAGACTGCAGGTACCTTTTCATTTATCTACATTAATTAAGACTATGACATGCCCTAAACCTCTTGCAATAGTTATTACAAAGGAACTGTAAAGTACAAGCAAGAATAAGTAGCCTCGTTATCAATTAGCCAATTTCACTTAGCAATCCCACAAGAGCACATAATTGGCTGTCAAGCTGAGCATCACATACCAATTCTCCTTTGAGGCTATGTAGCAAAAGTGAAATACCTGCAGTCTGCAAAACCAGGTTTGCCTTACAAAGATGCTTTCCCAGAGTAGTTGTTTTATTTCTCAATCAATTCTCCTTGAAGCCACAAAACTGAGAAGCAATCAGATAAATTTAGACAATATTTTGTGTGCCAGCATAAATAAAGTCGTTAAAATCCCTATATCTACGACTTCTGATTCCAAGTTCACAATTCTTATCCAGAGCACAAAATGGCCAATGGAAATAACACAGGTTAAACTTAACAATGACTACAAATCCAAATAATTACACAGCCCATTTTATCAGAAAAGTGCCAATATTTAATTTTTTATTTTCTGACTCAGATCATGGCTTAAATCATTCTTAATCTGAGATGTGATGAAAATATATCCCTGTTTAAAACTATGCTATATACACTTCTACAACCTGGCATTTAAAGCACTGATCATGGCATCTCTCCCTCTAGGAGGTGTGCAACCTGTCAAGCATATCCTATTTCAGCAAATCTTTCTAACCAAGCAAATACAAAACTCTCAATTAGGTGATCTGCCAGCATGTCTTTGAATGCATTAGGTGCCAAATCTGAATAAAAGGAAAACAACACTGACAAGCATTCAAGCCTGTCAAGATCTCTGCTAAAGCTGCATTCGTTCTGGTGAAGCCAGTGAGCATAAGCTGCTGCTGTCCCTGAAAAAGTGTCTGAGGACAGGGCCACTCATCCTTCCAATAGCATCAGAGAAACGACACAAATGAGTAGAACAGAAGCCAAAACCCTCCCCTTCTGGCAGCAATATACACAGTATGGACAAACAACAAGTTTTTATTACACGACAAAAACTGAAAACATCCTTCAGGATCCTCCTCCACCAGTACCACCATGTCCCCAGTAAACTTCCTACTTCATAAAACTTCCCGTGTTGGGGTTGTTGCCATTATAAAGAGGAAAGATCTACTTACAAATGATATAAATCTTTCCTTTTGTAGCCCTACAAGTTCTTTCATGCTCCTCATTAAGGAAAAAACACAAGTCCTGTAGGGGCAAGCATAGAACAGTAAAGTCATCCAGAACATAATCACTGGGAATAGATGTCTCCAGGAAGAGATAGTGAGGAAGAGGGTCTGACTTCAGCATACCTGCCTCCCCATACATCTGCACTGCAGACTGCCCATCCTGCTTTCATCACTGGCCTTTGCCTGACTGCTAGTAAATCACTTAAATCCCATTTCCTAATCTATACCACAAGAACAACAAAAGTGTGAGTGTTCCCTATGTCAGATCATCTTTTCAAAAAATAAAACAGGTTAACTATTTTTTTAATCTATATTTCATAGGCTTAGTGAAAGAGCAGACAGGTAAAACTAAAGGATTTGAGAGTTGGAAGGTGGAACTAACAGCTGGAGATTGTATTCACCCAACTGTGATAAGTAGCAGCCAGACTACTCTCCCTGGCTCTTTTTTAATCCATCATGAGAATAGGAAGACTTCAGCCTAGCTGAGGATTCCACCAGAAGCACATATTAATTCCTTTCAGCAAATTTTATATCTGGGTGGAAGGATGCCACACTTCCTAATGCAAGGAACTTTTAACCTTTCCCCAAAAGACCACCTTTAGTCACAGCTATTTTACAAATGGAAACAGACAACTTCCTGGCTCAGATAAACCAAGTATCAAAAGGTTTAACTGCATGGGTGACAGAATGTGTGAAGTTCCCTAACTCCTGCTTAATGATGGGTTCAACAGCAGTAATGCTGTATTAAAGATACCATGAATTTTAAAAATATATTTTTTAAAGCATCCATACCAAGGACAAGCCCATTAATGGTATACTTGAGAGATTATTCTTCAACCTCCTAAGCTTTTAGCTTGAGCAGAAAAAAGGAATCTGACTCACTAAACAAGGTAACAAATGACTGAAAAATAGAATAAAATTCATTATTTGAGAGGACAATCAACAACATTTCTAGGTTTATGTCTCTTCATTTTATATCAGGCACATGAGTCATGGACATAGTGTAATTAAGTACATTTCTGACCTATATCTTTGTAGTTAGAAGGAGAGAAATATATCTACACACTCAGGCAATTGCCACAGGTGTTTCAATTCTATTGGAACACATTCTGCTAATTTTAAAGTGTTCAGTTATACTATGTTGGAGGCAGAAATCTGATTCTAAGCTCATTTAAAATGTTCTAAGCACTATCTCTAAAAATAGGGGAAAGTTAAACATAGCTAGAAGCATATTGCATAAAACAAATATATCATTATATTATACCAGTGTTATGAATAACTGGTGGGAAATGCTTTACTCTCTGTGAGCATCTTCAGTCAGTGGGATCAGCTGTATGCAGTGCAAGAGAAGCAAGGTGAAAGAGACATAGTTTGGCAAGGGAAAAAGAAATCAGCAAGCTAACTGCTATGTTAGCCCTTAGCTATTAATAGAATGGCCATTAGGAATAGCTTAATAGTTAGCTACTCTTCAGCTATTCCTTGATTAACATAATTAAATAAAATTCAGCGAGAACAATTAAGAACCTCAATCCTGTCTGAAGATGACTTGAATATAAAATTTGATTTTAAAGCTTAAAGTGAATTTTTCCAGGTGCCCTCCTCCTTCACTTTTTTCTACATGAAGAATATCCACTGCTTCATCACAACCAGAATGCTTTCTGCAAATCTGCACACAGTGATTAATTCTACGTATTATCTTAATGAATAGAGACCAACCTGGGGGAGGGGCTGAGTGAGGGGCAAGGGTAAAAATGTGAGGGAAAAGGGGACTTTCCTAAATGAAGGTACCAAGGGAATGTCATTTCTTATCTCAACACCTACATTTCTGAAGATGCTTAAGATGTACGGTGTACAGTGATGAAGGTAACTGTTGAAGTGTTTCAATTCATATAGGTTTTGGGGTTTTTCATTTTGTTCTGAAGATTAAAAAAAATCTGTTCAGAGATACAACTTAAATCAACAATTTAAAGCTCAGCCTTAATCTATAGATAAAAAAGGCTGCAGTCTGTTCCAATGTCCTAACAAAAATGTTTGACTGATGCATTCAGGGTAGAAAAGTACATGACAAGTTATAAAAAACTAGTATTCAAACACAGAATAAAGTATTTTCCAGGACAAAAATTTTCCCAGGTTAAATGATCTTTTCAGTTCACAGAGCACCTAAGATCCTAACACTGGCACACCATAATATTATAAAGTAGTATTTGGTCAATCATCAAATTTTCTATTCATTCTCATTTCACTTGCATTTTAAAAGAAGGGTAAAACCTGCAAGTGGAAGGTTTCATCTCAAATACAAAAGTAACTGGCATGTCTGAACTGTCTAATAAAAGTCTTTCAATTCCAGGGTGCATATAGCTTACTGCACACCTCTATATTTACATATACCTAAACTGACAAAAAAATCATCTCTTGTATATCACAATGAAATGTTTCCTACTCTACAGCATGTTTTGCTGTACTGTGCAGTATATGACATTTTTATTTTCTGGGGGAAAAAAAGGCAGTCATTCCTGTTTTCCATCAGTTTGTAGATAGGAAAGTATCTCCTATGCATTACACTGTCAACTATACATGATTCTTGGTCTAAGATACTGTTGGCTCACTATGTTTTAAATTTAAGTTAATCACCTGCCCTTTTCAAAGGGTAGTAACATTAACACTAATCTCTTGATATGTCCATGGTCTGAGACATAACAGATCACAGAAAAGATATAGAGTTTTCAGCTATTTCATTGTATTGCTTCCAATACCAGGTGACAAAAACAAATATTACTGACAATCCCTAAAGACTGTCTTTGGAACATGTCCAGTCTCTGGGATTAAGTTTTAAAAAACTTTACTTCATTTCCTAGTACAATCAAATAGTTTATACAGCAGGCCAAAGTACAAATAACAGAAGGTCAAATTTATGTTGCTTGGCTACTAAGTACTATTTTTTTTATATATTCACAGTGACTAGCAGTAGAATTTCAAGAATTCTTTCTTATGCTGAGGCATGCTATCAGGCCTGGTATTTCAATCTGTTTACATGTTCTGCTACACACAACAAGCATCTGACAGAAATTCTTGTAAGAAATTCTTATCTGAAGATGGATACAATTTCCCTTGTCATTCCATTGATTTTTTTCTCCTTTGAAGAAAGCCAACTAGACAGCACACTCCACCAATGCAGACACTGTCCTAACCACAGAAGAACACAACACGACCAGCCACAGAATAGAGTAATTCTGCATTATAAATGTCAATGTACACTCTTTTGAATATATTTGGCAAGTAAAACAGTAGGTAACCCAAAAATTAAAGCCAACTTTAGGCAGTCAAGGCTTTCAACCTAGTGGCAATAACTTTGTAGCTAGGTTGGAAATATTTTCTCAAAAACAGCAAACTATTTTTTTGCATTGAAAGAGTAGTTGAAGTGACAGATAACTGCACACCCTGCCACCAAATGCACAAAGGGTAACTCTTCTAGGACTGTACTGCACCAGCCTGCTCTGGGCCTTCTCCTCAGACGTGTCAAGTAATCACAACTCTGAACAGACACTATGACCAATTGCTCTTCCTCATTGTTGCTGCACAGCTGAACTCCAACAAGATCTGTAGCCATATTTCACTTAAATATGTAACTGAATTATGGCTCCTTTGGGTCTTCAGGCATCACAGGAAAAGAGTCCTCTACACCTACAGTGAACTTAATATTCTAGGAGATTGGACACAGGTCCACAAGTGTTCCATGACTGGTTTCAGGTACAACTTTGGCCCACCTAACTTATGTGTCATTAAATTAGTGCAACCTATTTTCAGCAGACTTAAGATAGCACTGGTGACTGCAAGTGACAGCCCAGTAAATACTGCTGTGAAATCTCCCTGCAGGGGTTAAAAGTCTTTCAGTGTTCCCCTCCTCAAAGTCAGTCACTTTGTTGTTAAGGCTTTGAAACACACAGCTATGGGAGGTTACTAATTACATACTGTCCCCAGGTTTATGAGAAAAAAAACTTTCTCATATTCAGTCGTAAGACTGAGACTCATATGAGAGAGAGATAATAAGAAGACACTCCAGCAACTCAGTTTACAGGAATTAAAATGGTGGGACATATCATAAAACCTCTTCTTTTTTTAAATATTTTTTTTTTAAAAAGGCAAAACAGAAATGTTATTCATGTCATGCCAAAAAAAATAAAACCATTGAATACACAAAGATAACCTGTGTTGTTGCTTCACTCCTTTCCCCTATTATCAAAGCACTTCTAAGGGTATTCCAAATCTGAATAAATGAAAAAATGGTAAATATTTTGCTCCTTGCACTTTATGGACTATGTATCCAGTACAATGCTACCCAGCTCTCTATCAGTCCACAGCCAATAGACATCAAACTCTCAGAAATACATGTGAATATACTGAAAATTACTAAAGTAGGCCATCTTTGGTTTAATACTTTTTCTTCTCTCTCTGACTCCAGAAGGACTGTTAATGTGTTAAAGAGTGACCTCCCCCTCTTAAAGGATAGTGCAGCACTGCCCTTCACTGCGCAGTTCGACCTCTTCATTTGTCTTTGAAAGCACTCTGTATAAGCAGCTGCTCTTCATGGTAACTACCTCCTTTGATTAGCTGCTGTGAAAGCCTCTATCAATAGCATATCTTTTTATCTCATATCTTCTGACATACTTTGAAAATCCTATTACAGTGGACTCTACCCTCAAGGTCTGAGTTTAAGCTGCACCCTCCTCATTAACCATATTATAATTGCTGTCAGCCTGAACCTGTTTTTCTCCAGAGCACCACTAGACAATGCTGACGAGGTATTTGTGGACTGAAACATCCTGGCAGGCTCACTCCAACACTGTAATGCTTTAGAGGTATTATTGCACAGACCTGATTAGTTCAAAACACTGCACAAGTCTGTGTAGTGTCTCCCTGCAGGCACATCAGAGGTCACAAACATGGTCCTTCAAAGTCCAGGCTTGCCCTTATTAGCATGCAGCTCTGTGTCTCAATGCCACACATTTGTTTTGTTTATACCCTACGACCTCTTGCATGCACTGGGTGAAATCCTCTCCTGATATAACCCTTGAAAAAGACAGTAAGTACCAGCATCGGGAAAAAAAAAAGTTTCAGAAGTTGCTCATTTCAATGACAACTGCTGGTACTGAAACCAGCCAATGTATACAGTACATTTAGACACACGCACACACTTCCACACCTTGAGTTTTTGGAAACTTTCCAGTCTTATTTCAAAAGCAAACTCTTCCTTTTTGTTAGCAGCCGCAGATAATAGCCCTCAGTTCAAAATTTGTTACTGGTAAGACTTCTCTACAGGGCAGCATTGGCACCATGGACTTTGCTCCTACCCTGTAAGTTTCATGTGGCCTAGGAGCACTCAGGAAACTCTCTGACCCACAGAATTCCTTTCAATAGCTTAAATGCATGAGTCCCATTTTAGCAACTTCACTAAATCCTTTAAAGGATTTACAACTAGAGCCACAAACTAATGTTAATTTCCCCACTTGCAATTTGGCATACCTGTAAAGAAAGCTTGTTTTCTTCTTTATAAATATGTTGCAAATGTCCCTTATCAATTGCCAAATTAAATTCCAATTTAAATTAACTAATGTCTCTTACAATATTCTTCAAAGCTTTGCCACTAGGCATTTGTTCCTCAGAGTTACATACTCTGCTAGTCCCAAGATACATGCAAACAACTACAAGGTTTCCTCCTCCTGTTGTCTCCTAGCTTATTGCTATTTTGGGTACAGATTTCAAAAGGACAGTAACTACTTCAAAGTAGTTGCTGGTCCTTGTGAAAATATCAGCAAGATTCATATTTAGAAACTGCTAGAAACCTGGAAGTTTGAAAACTACAGTAAAAAAAAAGTAATATTAGCTGTTAGATCATACTCCTGCTTTCTGACACAAGTTTAATGCATGGGAGATAAGCCCCGAAAAAAAATCTTAGGAGATTTTTTTATCCTAAATAGTGACTGCAGCTCAAAATATCTATGCAATATTCCCACCACCTCCCTGAGCTTCCTTTTCTCCTTCTGACAAAATAGGTTCTACACAAGCAACTCGCCTGAAAAGACATATTAGAGATAAACAGCATGTTCACAAAGAGGCCTGTCAGTCTTACTCTACCACATAAAGTACAAGTATTAATTAACAGAATTTTGGGATGATAACTCACTCTTCCCTACAGTGTGGAAAACAAACAACAGAAATAACAATCAGGAAAATAAACTTCAAATAAATTAACTTTAATAATAAATTAACTTTTACAATACTTAGTACACTCCAGCTTCTATTCCTTCCTATCTCATATTTCCCCTTAACAGAGGTGGCAGGTAGTAATAAAAATGTAGTAGCACTTCTGTTCTAAAATCCAAAGTGGTTGCAAGTTTACTAAGTGGAATATAAAATTAATTATCAATCTGCAATATCAGAACAGTTGAACAAGATTGGACATAAATCTTTGTGCATGGAATCTTTAATCCTGAAATATACTTTCAGAAATATTAAATACTGAAAACAAACCCAAATCCCTTTCTCTCATAAGGAAGTTTCTCACTGTATTTTGCATGTCAGAAAATGCACAAATGCAACTGCAGCAGGGCATTCCACAGCTGTGGGTACAAAGGACACGCAGTGAGTGTTAAGCATTAAACCAACACAAACAGCAAATTGATTTTTCAGGAGAGCCTTTCAGAACATTTCAAAACTTCAAAATGGAGAGAAGGGAGCAGAAAAGAGAAACTACAAAACCTGAACTGCTTTGTTCTTCTGTGGAAGTAATTCAACACTAGATATGGATGACAGAAAACATAAGACATCACAAATATTAAATAAGTTATGCTAATTATAATTTTGAATAGGAAACTATTTTCAAAGTACTAGGAGTCAAACAGAAAACGGCTCAACATATACAACTAACATTTCAAGTTAGCACTGAAGATACTGTTTGTTTATACTGTTTCTTGAGTAGATTGTAAAATACTGAATCATACAATTCAATAAGTAAAAATGCCCTAAAAATTAGTGTAGGTGGCCCCATAGAGTTAAGATAATTAAGAATTATCTGGACAGCCAGAGGGGATGCCCTTGCAGTTCACCCACCAAAAGGCCGAGGAGGTCAGCTCCAGTCTCCCCCACATTTTGGAGTTGTAGGGGGACACACTTAAGTCACTGGCCCTTGCAAAGGCTGTGGGCCTGTGTCCACAGACAACAGCAGCCCCACACCAGCAACGTCTCCTTCCCTGTGCCCATCTCCAGGCTGATAGCAGAATCCAAAACCAGCAGGACAGAGTGGTGCTCTCTGTTACCAGGGACACATCTGATGTACCAACCAAGGGATCTCAACCTGCACCAGTCTGCAGAACGGCCTTTCCCAAGCAGGCTGTGGGCTTGGGAAAGACAGGGTGTGAGAACTAGTACTCATACGGCACAAGTTGGTTGCACAGGCTTCTAAATTGGTCAAATAAAATTTACATTTTCATGACAGCATGAAGACAGAAGTGGGAGGAGAGGAGGTACTTCACTGCTAGGATTGCTCATTCAAACTCCCAACTGTTTCAGGTTTCCAATAAAGCTAATGGGCTTTCCTTAACTTTTAACATTTCTCCAGTTTCACACCTCCAACTCATGAATTTCTACAAACCTGCGGGAAAAGAGTATGCCTGGTTATAACAAAATCCAAGCCATTGCAATTTTGCAAGACGAGGAATAGATGAGGACAGATCAGGAATTTAGGACAGGAAAAGTTCACACAGCCTTAAATAAGCCAGCCACTGTTTGCCTACGCTGTACTCTGGGTTCGGAGGAATAAGTTTATTAACATGGAGAGGCACACATTGCTGTGATACACCTCCCTTGCTCCCCGGTTTGTGCTGGTAAGATCTCAAACATTAAAAAAAAATAAAATAAAAAAAAAAAAAATGAAAACTCAAACAGAAAGCCAACCAAACAGAAACCCTGTCGTTACACGCAGCGTTGTCAACAGGGGTACTCGGAGCGGGCGGAGGGCGCGGAACGCTCCGCTGGCCCCGGGCCGGGCACCGCGCTCCGGCCGCAGCTCCGCGGCCGCGGGGGCCGAGCCGCGCCAGCGCCCGCGGCTCCGCCGTGTTCTCTACCGCCACCTCCTGGGCCCGCCCGGCCCGCAGAGCCCGCCGCGCTCCCAGGGATGCTCGCAATGCCCGGAGAAGAGGGGCTCTTACAGGGGGTCTCCAGAGAAACCCACCGTCAGGGAAAACCAAACCAAACCAACCAAAATACCCAAACAAACTACAAAAAAAAAAAAAAAAAAAAAAAAAAAAAATTATATATATGCGTGTGTGTATATATATATATATATGAAATTAGGCATTTCTTTCTTTCTTTTAAGTTTCTTTTGCTTCCACCAACCAAAAGAGGAGAGTGTGGATGAAGGCAGAAGGAGAAACCAAAAAACTGAGGAGACACGAAAACAGAGTATGACCAGCTCAAGCCAACTGAGCTTCCAACAGCAGCTGCCCACAGAACATATTAGTTTTTAGTGAAAAAAAAAACAAAACAAAAAAAAAAAAAAAAAAGCACCATTGTCTGCGCCAAAAAATAAACCATCAGGTATCTACAAAATGCCCGCTCCACAGCAAGCCTGAGAGCCTGCAAGCTGAGAAGAGATCACCTGGATATTTATCCATCCACTCTTCTTGTCACCTGCCTTCCTGAAGGCCTCCCCCAGAGAACAGGGTCTTCATGAGTTGCAGTACCAGGAGATACCATACACAGCCAACACTTTCAGCTTTCAGTCAGCTTCCTGGCTACGTGAGCTCTTCCAGCAGAAGTTAAACCCCACTGCAGCAGGCAAGGCCTCCCCCATCCCTCATTCAGATAGCCCCAGCTAGTTAAGAAAAGACAGTTTGGGAACACCAAAAATCCCTTCACACCCACAATTAAATGGCTTGAAAAGAAAAAGACACTTTTGTGCAAGGTAGGGAGAAGCAAAGCACTCATCTCAAGTCCTTTCTTAATGTTCCTTTCTTAAAGTTTTTTCTCTGACTATTTTTTTCATTTTACTTCCTGGTTACTGACAAAAGGGATTTGTTTCTGCAAATAAGTCGGACCTGGTTTTAAAGAAAATTGCCGTGCATATGAAGCTTGAAATTCCAAGAGAAATTAAAGTTCAGTCAAAAAAAAAATACATGAAAATATGTTTGTATCAGAAAAATTATGTTCTTGGGTTTTGTGCATTTCTTGTGGTTGTACCTAATTGCACCTAAGACTACCACACAAGACTCTATCTCAACAAAAAAAAGAGATCGTACTCACACGTGCAATACCTGCAAAAATCACACTACTTAAACATCTGGCAAAACATATTGATTTTGTGGTTACAGGCCAGGTTAATGTTGCATTTAAAATTAGCGCACGTATAATTATACAGAATTTTTTTTTCTTAAAAAAAATTAACCATGAGTCTCATGACAAAAAGAAAAAAAAAAAAGGAAACAGAACCCAAAAGAAAACAAACAAAATAAGCCACCCACACACAACTTCTGTAATTTACAAATGTGGCTTACAAGCATCTGAAATTGATGCTTTCCGCTATCTCAGACATAGGCTACTTATAGAAACAGATCTTGTAACAACATCACATGTAAAATAAAATGTGTTCAACTTTGTTTGTTAGAACAATTTACATGCACTTGCGTGACACCACGCTAGGAGCAACTCAACTCTACATTCCTGTCCAAACAAATCTAATCTCTTCCTTACAACAAGCACTCCAGAGCCTTCAAGTTGATTTTACCCAAGAGTATTTCTGGGCTATCTTTGGAATGCTTGTGGGGTGGGGGGAGGAGTGAGGGACCAGGAGGGAGTGGAAGGAACACTAGCAAGTAATAAGCAAATACAGATGGAAATTAAACCTTACTTTGTGTGTTGACCAAAAGAAAATTATGCCATTCCCTATAAATCACTGCTCGGCTAACACTGACCTCTGCTAAAATGTTTACAATGTTAATGCTCTCCTGTAAATTCAATCTCTATGAAAAATGGCACTTTTGCCTCCTCTACTAATTTATGTTATTCCATTCATATGTGCTTGCACATTGGATAATAAATTATGTTCTCATAGCCTGTTCTATGTTCAGCTTTCCTGTTTCCCATAAAAATTGCGACTTAAAATAGGCAGGCTTTTTACTAAGCTTTGATTAAAAATACCTTTAAAGTCTGAGAATAAAACAAGGAATTTTATCTCAACTCAGATGCAGATTTTACCTTTTTTCCTGCTCATTCTTTTATCTCCTTGATTTAAGTTACTTCTCCACAGCTTTTCTTGTGTTTCAATTCATAAGCTTTTTAGAGAAGGTAAATTAGACACTTTTTTTTGTGTAGGAAATGCCATTCAAACTTACAGCTCTACAGAAACAACAAAAGCATGCACACAAACTCCCTCACAAATTGCTTTGTTAGAAATATTTGAAAGTTTAAACAAGTTCCAGGTTTAAATCTGTGCCAAAACTTAGTAGTTACATAGTTAAGGTTCTCTCTTTATCTTTACTTTGACCATCGCTCACAGCAGAAGTCCTCAGATTTTGTACTAGTGCTCAGAAGTTATGAAACTTGGTAACTTCCAAACTTTACTCCGCTACCTGCAAGAACAAAAGCCATATGGAAGAATGAAAGGACACAGAAAAATCAAGAGGAACATATAAAAGCAAGTTCTCAAAGGTTTTCTTCCACAGATAAAGTCCAGCAGTCAGTGAAGAGGAGGATTTCTTCTTCACTCCTCCTAGTTAGAGGTTTACCCACTGCAGATCCTAAAGAAAGAACTGTTTGCTGTGAAGCACAGTGCCAGACCATTAATCAGAATTGGATATTTTAAAGTGACTATTTTTCAAAAAAAAGATAAACTACCATTCTCCTAAATTTCAAAGTTTGTAACCACAGCTTGTAAGCACTTACAATTTCATGTTTCCTATTATCTCCAAGAGACACTTTGCATTTGTAACCAGAGATTGCAAAATGCATTTCTTTGCATTATTCTCAACACTATTTCTCTTCTTCTGCCATGCATTCTGCTACTCATTTGCAGACATTGTCTGAGAAAGTATTAAATCCCACAAATCTTCTTTAAAAAACAGGGAAGTTATTGCATCAAATTTCATAGCATTCAGCTATTATATTGATGGCAATGGGAACATTAAAAGTAATTTAAATAAATCCTACTGGTCTCATCCTCCTTCCATGATTTGAACAAAGGAATCAACATGGAATTAATGACCAACAAAATTAATTAAACGGGAAGGGTGAGAAAATGGAGGCATCTATTCTGGTGTGTCCCAGAAGCATTAAAATAATGCCTTACCTAGCACTAGCAAACAATATTGTAAAACCTGTCTCTTAAAAGATCTAGAACCAACTTTAACCTTCCAAACAGATTCCAGATAAGGACAGTCTAAAATTGTAACTCTAGAAGGAATTTTGTAGCAAAGTTACTAGTTAAGAATGCCGTAAGTAAAAAACATGCTACTCTATCTACCCAGACACTACTCTCACCTTCTTCACAGACCCTTTACATCCACTGTTGAAGACCAGAGATCCCATGTCTTTAGGAGTCTGTCTGGTAGAACAATTAATGTTCCATTTAACACTGAGCTTTTTAATATTGATTAGGTTGTCACAAACTCAACAGACACTTCTCAGATGCATCACAGAGCTCTCTCTCTCCCTCATAAGAGTCAAAATCCAGACTGTACTGACAAGTACAGCCACCTCTCTAAGCTAGGTTTGTCTCTTCCCAGAAAAACCCTTTATTTCCCAACTTGGACATGAATGACAACCATGAGAGTAAGTCAACAGCACAGATTCTAGTTCAGCTGCACAATAGAGAACAATAATACAAATCTTTGTTGTTTCCCCTATATATATCCACCCCTACTTAAAAAAAAAAAAAAAAAAAAAAAACAAACACCAAAAAAAAAAAAAAAACAACCACACACCAACAAGAAGTTTCAAATCTGTTTGTTCAAATCCAGTTTCCCTGTTCACAATGTGATCACCATGATGTTTCAATACTGGGATTCTCTTCTAAATGTTGTTGAACTACAAAATCTGACTCAAAGTTTAGGCACAGGAGAACACAATGCTAAAATTTCAGGTGACTAAGCCACGAAAAGATATTTTTAAAAAGCAGTGTTTTCTAAGAGCAATCTGTCAAAATCAGATGCTTGTGTATTTACATCCTCAAGGTCAGTACTGAATATGACACAAGTTTCCTGTCTAATTTTCTACAAAGTAATCTTTTAAGACCACAGCAGCCCCTGGCAAGATTCTTTCTTATTTAATAAATAAATAAATAAAATCACTAACAACCAAAAACCTTCAGCTCTAGTAAATGCAAATGTGGTAACATGTTAATGGCAACACCAGTGTTGGTAACACAGAATGGCTGTATAGAGCAGCCCCTGACCATGTATTTCTGTTAATCAGACCAGGAAAATTAATTACTATTACTTGTCCACTACAGACACCTTCAAAAACCCAGAATATCACAGATAAAAATCCTAGAGAGTCACAGTTTCTGTACTGTCCAGTTAATAAACACTGGGGTTTTAGTTCCATAACACTATCCCTCCTCGACTGCTCCAAGAAAAATATACATCTGTGCAAAGCGTTGCAGTTACAACCTGGAACTCATAAAATAAAAGTGTGATTAGAAGCAGCAGACTTTACTTCCATGCAACATTGCCAAGACCAAAAAATCAGAAAACAGAGCCCTGAAACCACAGTCTGAAGAATAAATCCGCAATGTTTATCATTTACATCTTTAATGCCACCTAATAATACTACACACGCAATTACAGTGGAAAGATATAATTAGGATGATTCATCTAGAAGAGGTAGCACTTTCAGTCTTTTATGAAAAAGGACTTATTAAACTACAATGCCAAACAATAGATCTGCTTTTACAAAAATATACTATCTGGTTTCAAATTTATGAATCATTACAGAAATTTTCAGACAGGACCTAAGGTCATCCAGAAGGATCTCAAAGTGACTTTGAATGGAAAAAAAAAAAATCACTTCAACTCTTTCATTAGCCTGTCCTTTTCAAGTCTTTCAGTGCAAAATTAGTAATATCATTAACAGTCTGCTTCCCTATTTGCCTAACCCTAAAGGAGGGCTACTTAGGGAAAAAAATCCAATAGGAAAAATGTTTCCAGCATGCTGGCACACTAATTCTAGCAAGCTCATGCTTATAAAAGGTTTCCACATGCTGTCCAAGCAAAGTTACAAACAGACTGACACAAAATAATTGGTTAAAGGGGAAGCATACATTCTGAGTTTGGTTAGGAATGCCAATTCGATTACCAATTCTGACCTTTTACCACTTGAAATTGCAGGACAAAAATAATGTCACAACTACAACAAGCACACAAAACCCTTTAAAGTAACACTGTAACCTTTTTGAGCAGTTGAAAACAGATATTAATATAGTGTCAAAGAGGCCACAGCAGACATAACACAGGAGGCATGAGGAGGTTTACATGGAGGAGGCTTACAGAGAATACTGGCATTTGAGTTTGTTCAACCAGCATATGGCTGAATATGACAGTGCACAATTTATTGGTTTTCTTCTAGGATTGCTGGCAACAAGCATTGCAGAGTTTTTCAGAATGAAATAAATTACATCCTTTCCCCAGAAGTGGATAGAGAATTCTGAAGAATTTCCAACATTTTAGCTGCAGCAGGAACTGCAGGGAGCCCAGGAAAATGGAGTGGGCACTTCATCCTTTCTAACCAGCAAGCAGTCAACCCAAGTTAAAGCAAAACACGCAGCCTTAACTCTGAAGCTACCCAGACATGTCTGATGGGGAAAGAATTGAAAGGGTTGCCAGTAAACAGGGTAACAGATGAAGGGAAAACCTAGAGGCATGATTTAATATTCATCACCCTTACCTAGTGGCACACCAGCCATGGCCTCCACCCTTTGTGCCCGTACTCATGCTCACCCAAGCCACAAAGCCAAGGACCTGGAGCTCTCTCAGGTCAGGAACCAGCCCTGCGCTCCCAGGATCGCCGCTGGCCCCGCTGCCTCCCTGCGGCAACAGCATCGCTCCTGGCACTCCCTTCCTCCTAAGTGGCACCTCAAGGAATGGGTTCCTGCTGGATTATCAGGCTGGACTGGCAAACCAGGAACAGGCAGGATCATGCCAAGGAAAGGGGAAGAGAGAGACACCAAGAGAAGCGCCAATTCAGGTCAGCTGCCGAGGAATCTACTTCTAACCTTATCTCAAGGAAAACCAGAAAAAGAAAAACTGCTTGTCATGTTAACCCTGGTGCATTCACATTTTTGAGTTATTTAGACAACAGTCAAAATCTACTCAAGCTTGAGGAGAAGTTTAAAAAGCCTTTACTTCCACATTCTATTTGTAGAAAAGAAGTAGGATTGAAGACACAATTACCATAACCACGTACTTTCTAGAGCACTAAACCTGTATGTAAAGTTCAGCCCAAAGTCTTATGACAGCCTAAAGCTACCATGAGTAATACTACCTTCCACAGCTCACAAATCAAGCTTCAGCCAGTCTCTTCCCACTTTCCTTCCAGTGTCTTCACAGGGAAGTTGGTTACCACCCTCAGAGGTGGCTGAGCAGAAAGGTCACTGAAATACTAAAGACAGGCAAAAGCACAAATCCCTGGTGCCAGGGCAGTTGAAGTTTCTGTTTCAGAGGAACTCCAAGATCCTCAAGATCACTCAAAGATCCTCCACCTGCCCCTAGATGCTGGAAAACTCCAGGCAGGCTGGAAGGAACTCTCCAACAAATCCCAAAAACGCCCTGTAAAATCAGCTCCAAATTATACATTAGGCCAGACAAATCTATAGCCCCAGGATGGAATCAAACTTGCAGTTGATAATCCTAGAAAAATGCAGAAACAGCACCTGAATAAATAAATTTCAACTTGCCAGCACGAAAAGTAATCATTTCAGTTGACTCATGGTTTCTCTCCTGGTTTCCCTTCTGTTTGCATTAGTGAAAGCAACTCAATAATTAGAAGACAAAACAGAGTAGGGGTAATAATAATAAAGTAATATGCAGAAAAGTAAAAATGACATGGGGATGCGCACATGCACCTTATTGACAACTTTTAAAATATTCCTTGTCTCATGTAGAAAGTGGAGAGTGAATCATTTTTAATTCACAAATTTGCTACAGGCAGTTATAGTTTAAGAGAAAACAGGTATAACAATTTTGCAGCATTGCTTCGGCAATGCTTGAAAGGCTTCTTTTTTAATTAAGATGTTCCTAGAAATGCAGAAGGAAAAATAAAATACCAATCTTCCTGATTGTAAGCAGATTTTTATTATTTTTTTTTCTTCTAACAATGCCAAATCCTCTATCAAATTTCCTCTCTCTCTACCTTAGAAGCCAGCCAGAAAATGAAAACATTTACACTTCTCATTTCTTTCCCTCCTTGTTCAAGCTAAGAAGTATGTAATATCCATAACACACATGGCTCTACAGTGAACTGTAACTTCAACACACTCACTTGACAAAGAAGAAAGCCCCAAGGTCCATATTTGTAGGAATAAAGCAGATCATACTAATCTGGCTGTAGGAATTTCAAGACTGGTATCATATTGCAAGTGATATTACAGCTACCCACTTGAACGCAATTTCTCCTCAGGTTTTTCTTTCTACTTGAACTGCCAGCAGTGTCAACTCATTCAAGCAGCACACATTACCACTACAGAATCCTAGGAAAGCTCAAGATCCCACAAAGAACAACTTCCAATACATGAAACCAAATGGAATTTAAATTTAATTGGTTTTGACATCACGCTAAACAAAGCAGTCTTCAGCTAGCAATTTGGAAGCCTACACACTATATTTGAAATTATTTTACAAATGCGGTTTTGAAAGCTTAGAAGTTTCTCCTTTTTTCAAAATAGCAAGCCAAAAATGGGATAGATTTTTCTTGTGAATGAGAAGTTTTAACTGGAAACCACAGAGTTTATGCTAATTGCTTTGGGTAGTCCTGAAGCAGTCTCTGAATGGGGTTGCTAACTTTCCTAAGCACAGTCAGTTTAAAAAGAATAACCAAGAAAAACCCTTTAGAGATTAATCATTTTCTCAGAAATTCCAGGAAATGAGAAGTTTCAAGGATATTCAATAAGATATAACACTGCCAGTATTTAAGAATAAGAATCAAATATCTAGGCCAATAAGTAGTATTTTAACATTTTCTTCATAGTTATTTTAAATCACAAAGAGTGGGGAAAATAGAGAATAATAATAAAAAAGATGAAAACAGCCATTCTACTAAGCACAATCTCCTCCTTTTGGTGCTTCAATTGTTTGTTGGCTTCTCACTCTTTCCTCATTTTCATTAATAATGTGGAGTTTCTTATTTTAAAAAAGTATCTGAATCATCATTCCTGAATTTTTGAATGGCAGGGAGTGATCATCAGTAATGTACTGTACAAAAAAAAAGAAAAAAATAAAACATATATAGGTCAACAGTATTATCATTTCAATGGGAAATGTTACTAGTAACCAATGGGCGAGAGGGTTTTCCCCCATCTAAAGCAACTTAAGCTCCTGATCTTTCTCAAAGCAGAACTTTAAAGCAAATATTTTGTGATTATCTGCATATTTGCCCTCAGCATCTATTTTCATGACAACAGGTTGCTAGTCTTCTACAGTTTTCCACAGTGCGCATCTAACTCTTCATCAGAATGAAAACACAGCATGAAAAAGAGGAACAGAAAGTTACAAAGCAGGACAGTACACAATAATACACACATGAGAAATGGAAATGCAAGTAAAATCCTACAATCACAGCTGTCTCAAAGGTTAGTGTTATGTAAGCCTGAACTGAATGCACTTTGGATGAGGGACTGTTCCTTTAAATACAGTAAATGTGATATTAACTGATTGACACTGAGTGATTTTTACATGTAGCACGCATCCCATAACAGAAGGCACCTTGTCCACAGAAAATTGCTGAAGAACTCTGTGCTAGCTAAGTGAAAGAGAACTCAATTATCTCTTTTAATTTTGCAGTTAAGCACTAAGAAACGCAATAGCCAATTAAAATTTCTTACTTGGATATTAATATTTTACGTGAACCTACAGAAAATTACTACAAAATTTTGCATTGATCTTCTACAAAACAAAAGCATCTATACTTCTGCGATGAAAGATTGTTGCCATTTAAAATTCTAAATTCACAAAAAAATCATCACTCAATTTATCGTATGTTGAAACAAATACAAACAGGTAACCATTTTTCCCAAATACCAAATAGTCTGAATACATTAGCTCAAAAAGTTTTGACAATATGAATAAAGCTTGTTTCACAAATACTCATATACATCACATCAAACACATCAGGCACAAAGGTGTTATTCTGTGGGTCTTGTTTGAGTTTGAGGGTTTGGGAGAGAGGGCATGTTTTCCTTGGTAAGCAGCAGCTTGTTTCTTGGTTTTTAACCATGAGAAGGTTGCCTGTAACAACTTCAGAGCACACAGCTTCAAGCAGACTTAAACTAATCCCTTTCAGAATCTGCCGACACAGCGTGCTCGCTGCTCTAACTCCGGCTGGATTGGTTACAGCAGCTGAAGGAGTTAAGTCCCCCCTCTGCTAAGCAGAAGCACAGCCCCCTCGGCAGAAGTACCCCCATCCACTGTGGCCACAAAGGACTAAATACACTTTCCTCTCCGTGATCTGCATGTTGGTTTCAAGCTCTGACCCGGATTATTGGAGCAGACAGTCATGGATAACAATTCCTTAAATTGCCCCAAAACAGATCACTAGATGCCTTGGGGACCTTAGCTATCTGAAGTATTTCTGGGGCTAAAGCCAAGCTTTCTCAAAGAAAGCACTACACAAATAATAAATCGGTCTTGCTGACAGACCTTAATGCCACACCTTTAGTTAAGTGACTGCTGTTTGTTGGGACAGCCCTTCATACACATCTCCTTATTGATAACTTTAAAAATAGCCTTGTACTAAAAGCTATGCAGTTTACACAACTCATCCTGAATAAGCACAATATATATCATCTGAGTGCATGCTTCTTCTCAAGTAAATTCATTGGATAACCTGAAAAATGTACCTCCCTGATACACTGAGAAAAAAGGTTTAACAGGGCTTTCAGAGACTTCCCAAAAGAGAAGGATAAAACAGGGGCTCAACATGAAAAAACAGAGATTTGATATTTATCCTCAGCAGAGCAAGGATGGGCTGAATCATATACATACCTTATTTTAATCTTGACAAAAGAGTGTTAATGTACCATAGGATGACACATTGCAACAGGGAAAATTATCTCTAAATTCATTTTATTTCACTTTAAAGAACTTGTGTAGCCTCTTTTTCCAGAATTCTTCTACTTTAATCCAATTTACCGTAATCCATTCCTAAGGTGAATTATACTAAACTGAATTTTAATGACATTTTAATAATGGATGAAAGCAACCCACACAGAATTTTAACATGATTTAACTAAACTGTTTTAAATTAATTTTTAATTTGAATTGATTTAATTTGACCTTATTGTCACATATGGACACATCATCTTCACACACACTTTGAGAAACGGTCTGACAACAAAGAGAAATGTATCTAGAAACATTTCTCTGACAGGCAGAAAACTTCACATGAGGTGTCCTCCGTGTTGGAAAGGGAGATCTTCATTTCACCACCTCCTTTAAAAAGCCAAGGGTTAATCAGGCTTGAGGGATTTTACCTCAGCAAGCATTGAATACAACTGCAAGATGCTTCTTTTGCGGAACAATGGAAATCACATGGAAGAACTTCTAGACCTCCTCTTACTAGAAGCTATACTTTCCAAATAACAGTAACAAGAAGCCAAACTCCAAACCTTTGCTGTCTTCATGCTTGATTTACAGGGTGAATCAAGTTTACAAATGAGTTTGCATGAAGAAACATAAATCTTGCCCAACTCACAGAGTTACAGGTGGGGGGGGAAACTAAAAAAAGCACAGTCCATGTGTTTCTGCAAACCCATTCCTGGGTTTCTTTATTTGTAAATGTATCATTTAAAAAAAAAAAAAAATCCTGTCTGACTGCTCAGAGAAAGAGCAAAGGTTATGAAAATGTCTCTCTGGAGCAGAGACCGACCAGCCATTCTGCCAGGCTGGAGCACTCTTAACCTGCATCAACCTGTTCCCACACCCCATAAAATTGCAGGCTACACTTCTACCAGAATCAAAGAAATGTTGCTAGTAAGACACCTCTGGAGGCCATCTAGGCCAAATATCCCCTTCAAAGCAGAATTATCACCAAGACTATAACATCAGCCACAGCTTTGTCTAGATGAGGACTGAAAGCCTCAGTGGACAGGGGTTGCCTTGGGCAGTCTGTTCTGCTCCACCACCCTCCTACACATGAGCAAAGTCTTATAGTACTCAAGCTGAGCCTCCCAAGCTGCAATTTGTGTCTACTGCCCCTTACTGTATTATTTGCTGCTATCAAAGAGATCATCTCTGTCATCTTCATAACCACCCTTCAAGTTCTTGCAACCTTCTGTTAAGATTATCCCCTTACTCTTCTTCATCTTGAGACTAAACAAGCCCAGCTCCCTTCAGGTGCCCCTTGGAGATCACACCATCTAGGTCACACCATCCAGGCCCCAACCTCGGTAACCTCGGTGGGGGACAGCAGCTTGCCACAATCTGCTGGCTACAGTTCTCTCAGTGCAGTCCAGTATGCCATTCACTTTGCTCAGAAAAAAACAAAAAAATTATTAACTAAAAGCCCCACAGAAGCAAACAAACAAATGAAAAATAAAACAAAACAAGCAAACAAACAACAACCCACATACCCAGCCAGTTATCAACCACAAACCCCTTTCTTGCAGGACATCACCTAGCCACTATCCAGCCTGCACCCACAGGTATTCCTGCTGCCAAGATTGGCCCATGCACTGATGTTCTTGGTCCAGATGGCCTTCACAAATCCATTCACAATTAAATCATCAGTCCAAAACTATTGTGGCTTGCAGGAATATGCCATGTGTCCTGATCACCACAGCAGAAGAAAGAGACACCACAACTCAGTTTGTAAAACATGCCATTGCAACAACAGACAGCCCCCAACAGAACCAGGAGCACTGGTCACCCTCCATTAAAAAACTGGCTTTGAAAATGGAAAGACAGCAATAAGTGGTGGTGTAGGTATTGTTACTATAACATGAATCACAATTATGCTTTTCTTCTGAGTGCCTAGTGAAACACACACCTTTGATAGCTGACAACCACATGACTTCTAACTCAAGCAAATCTATACGCCTGAAAGCTATAATGCTAAAACTGGGGATGCAGGAGAAGATTTGAAAATTTTTCTTCATCATCAGATATACCCAGCGTGCAAACAAATATATCTCATCCGGATTTGTATTTTGAGATGACTAGTCTTATATACTTACACTTCCCTGACTTCTTCTGTGAAAATAGTCACTAGGAGAACTCAAAAAAAAAAAAAAAAAAAAAAAAAAAAAAAAAAAAAAAAAAAAAAAAAAAAAAAAAAGGCAACTGAAGTGTTAAATACTGTATGTAACTGAGCTCTTAAATTAAAAAAAAATCCACAACATATTCCACTGTTTTCTAACAAATAACTATGAAAAGTTTGCACTTCCCTCCTTCTGAAGGGCAATCTCATCTCTGAATCTCCATGCTTTTGGGAGCTAACACTAACAGAGGTAGGAAAAAACATGTCTCATATGTCAATAATGACATCAATCTCCCATTGCTTAATCAGAAATCTGATCTGCTTATTAGTTACCATGCAAAGAAGAAGATTAAATATAAGAGTGAATGTGCC
The DNA here is from genome assembly GCA_017589585.1 of Phylloscopus whistleri. Classification (NCBI taxonomy): domain Eukaryota; kingdom Metazoa; phylum Chordata; class Aves; order Passeriformes; family Phylloscopidae; genus Phylloscopus; species Phylloscopus whistleri. The sequence continues at coordinate 3,098,048 of JADMLD010000683.1, read as the reverse complement.
ACAATGTGCTTTGCAGCATTAATAAAACATTCAATAGTAGTTTTGTTGCTAAGTCTGCTAAAGTAAAATGTTCAAATGGCCTTGGAAGAATCTATTTGACTACAGAGCATAAGTCTCTGATAGAAAGCCAAGGCAACTTCCTATCCAAGTACTACAAGATGATCTGCTTGATATGGAGAATGCATGTTTATCTTCTTTGCAAATCACATTTTCCTTACTCTGTGTGGTATTAATCTCCATGGGGGTGGACACCTCCAGGAAGGTGCAATGTTTCATCTCCTGGTTCTGGTCAATTCCTGTTTTAATCTCATTTCCAGGTCACACTCTTTACACATAGTGAGATATTAAACTCTATAGGGGCAACTAGCCTTAGCATGCAGCTTCCCCTCTTCTGGCCCATTCTTATTTTAACTCCAATTTCCTATGATTTATGTTCCTTTGTCAAGTTTAATATATTCTACTTCACTTTTATCAACAAGTCTTCTCTCTCCCTCCCCTACCTCTTTTCAGAGATTCTCACAGGAAAAACTACCAGTTTGGTCCTTTTTACTAACCATTTCCCTCAAAATCATTGTCAGTGTTACTGTTGTTATTGCCAGGTTGAGATGTTATTGGTGTCATTACCAATAGGTGTTATTGCCATCAATCCTACTTGCAAACACACTGAAAATGCTTGCCTTATTAAGGACTAGTTCTCTCAGTGGGGTATAATTTTGTTCAGCCTTGCTTAATATAAAATTTCACTTACCTGTTGTAGGATGGGAAAACCCCACACCTAGGTAACAAACTAGGTTATAAATTAGAACATAAGAAAATAAAAGCATAATGCCTTATTGTACACTCTCCAATTGACAGTCTAGTCTCTGTCCTAAAAGAGGAGTGTAGTACAACAGAAATCAGATGAACATCATGAGGCTAAAGTATTTCAGTTCTCTCAAATATCATAATGAGCAACACAATCTCAGAGAGGAAAACAGAACCAGAGATCTTTAGTCTGCCTCAAACACTTTGAGTCCAATCTTTGCTGTTCCCAATATAAAGCATTGTTTGAATACAGTATTTAATTCCACTATCTAAACATGCTTTCAGTTTTCCCTGCCAGGTTAGCTTCTCAGCTTTGGAAACATTCATCACTAAATTAACACATCATCATCATCTTCATCTCTTATTTGTTCAGCACTTGAAAAACCTACTAGCCAAACAGTTAAAACCACAACAGAGAGGTGTATTTATGAAAAGAGCAAGAGACATGATTTGAAAAATATTAATACTTTTTCAGAGCATGTTCCTCTTCAATCAATACCACTGATTTTTATATACATCCTAGAAGAGAGCCTATGTAGTGTTTTACTATTTTTTTAAATTTTTTTAATAAGCTGTATCTGTGTTGGGAATTTGGTTCAAAAGAGAAGGAAATTAAATCCCTTGATTGCCTCATTCACCACTAATTTGTTTCTCAACACAGTTCTTGTACATATGAACTTCACCACCACAATCGGAGACAAGCCCACCAGAAGCTCCACATCTGAAACGCTCCAACAATTCTCAGGGAAGCTTGATTCAAAGTTAGTAGAAGACTATGTACCATGAGATCCTTAGGAACCCAAGACACCAGAAAAAATGAGCCTACAGGAGAAGATCACGAAATCTGAGGCAATCCTGCCTGGCTACACCACATGCAATGGTTCCAAGTGTCTCACTCTCTGTAATGCTTCAATTCAGCGACCAGCATCTGTTGCACTAAATTGCTTGTCAATGCAGACACAGCCATAGCCTCTCTAAGACACAGCAAAACAGAATTGCCCTGACAGGTACTAGTGTCACAGATAAAACTGGCAAGATCCTTCTAACTTCTTGCTGTAGCAGCTCATAAGATTCCAAGAGCAAAATAGTGCAGCTAAGTGTGCAGACAACTTTACTCAAACATAACCTTACCTTGCCTTTGGAAATTATTTTTTTACTGTTTCTATTCACAGACATTCAAGGTAAAAGCTTGAATTAAAAAAGGATGACTTACTAGTTAGCCAAGTCTTTCATTCCAAAGGTTTTGGAAAGCAAATTGAAATACACTTCAGAACATTTATCCAAGCTTTAACTTCATCTAATTTTACCATGCATTTGCATTTTCATACATGGTTTTTATTGCTGTCTGTCTGTTAGCCTGCTATCTTCTGCAATCCATTAGTCAGTTTTCAAACATAGATTACAGTCCCCCATTAAGAATATCTTCTTTGCCCATGCATTTTATCTCCTGCTATTATAACATTTCATCATGCCAGAATCTGTAAATTGTGTCTGAGAACAAACTAGTCTGTGTCTTAGGTAAACTGATCAATCATATATGAAAGAAACCAAAAATACTCCAGGGACCTTGATGTATTTATATATTTTACCATGTATAAACACATTCATCAAACAGCCACTGGGTCCATTTATGAGCTATACATCAATTACTGAACATTTACATAGAAGATACAATCATTGGTAGTTTATCTTTTATACTGCTAAAGGCAAATCCTCTTAATTACAACTTATTTAGAGAGAAGTTTTAAATATGTGCAACTCTAATGTTCTTAATGTTGTTATACTTTCTCTACTTTTTCCCCTGACAGATTACAGAAATCCTGAGGTTCAATCCCGCTCTTTTTCTAAATTGTGCTCTGAACTGCAAAAGTATAAGGAATTAGCAACTTATCTGGGCCTAAACATAGCCAAAGTAATCTTTTATATAAGAAGGACCCATTATGCTTAAATACTGAGACCACATACTGCCTGCTCTTTCTTAATTCTTACCCAAAGAAATGCAGATTTAATCAGATGCTTAATTACTGTAGTTGAGATATAGCAAACAAGCAGATAAGAGAGAATGTAAAAGAAGGATAGGAAGAATACTGTGATAAACAATACACAGTCATCTTGGATGCAGAATGTCTCAAAAAAGGATTAGGAAATAAAAAGAAACCAGTTTTACCTGGATTCTTTCTTGACAGGACCTTTTTAATATAGTAAACAGGAAGTTAAAGGTACCCTGATCTGTGAGTTAAAAAACCCCACACCAACAAAACAAAAGTGAAGCAGATGCATAGAAGAAACAGGAGCATTATCAAGAAAGTCACCAAAAGCCCCTGCCTACCCATAACTCAGTCTTAACTAAGATGGTATTTGTCCCACAGGCAAGTAGGCTGGTTTGTTTTTCTGACCTCCTTCACCCAGCAACACACTCAACATACAGCATGAACAGAGTTGTTTAGAATTTTACGTATTACTGCCCACAAACCTGTCAGTGTAACAAGATGATGATAAAATATGAGTTATTCCTAAAGCACCAAAAGCTGAAATGCAGCAACAAGGATGGGCTTATCTTCCTTTCATTCTCAGTCCACATTTTGTGCCTTATAGAGAAAAAAAGGCATCCTCCTCATTCACGGCACAGTACTGAAGAAACTCATCAACTTCAAGATTTCTGCAATAGATTCACAGATCCCTTTTACACTTTCTTAATTTTACACTTTCTTTGTCAAATCTTATCTTGTTTACACAGCTGAAATGCTGCCACCATCACAGGACTCAATCCTCAACCACAAGGCAGTAACTGATGTGGAAGAACATGTAAGAGGACTCGGGATCTTTATGGTTTGAGGATTTATTTATTACAAAATTGTGATCCCAGTACTTAATTTTGTCGTCCAACAAATATGAGAGCAGTTGCTTTTCCTTTAAGGACCAAGGAGTAATGCACTTATGCTTCCCTGATATTTCACAAATCAAAGTAAGATTATGTTGTTTTCCCATTTTTAAAGTATTATTCCAGGCAAGAAACCCTCCAAAACTTCTTTCTACTACAGCTTTGTTGCAAGCACTACACAAGCAGTGTCCAGGAAACAGCACTTGGTAAGAATTTAACAAACTGTCTATTAGGTAATCGACATTAGTACTGCTGCGGACTTCAAAAGTGAATAAAATTGTTATTTTATTAGGGAAATAAATAAACATTTACCAGCTTCATTCACTTGTGTCCTCTGGGGACTGCCTCATATACAAACAGTAAATTTGAGCATTTTCTTTGGCTTTTGCTTCCACTTGCTAATGCTGGGTGGCTTTTAGGTTTAGGTTCACAATGCAAATGCTTCACATCCAAATGCAGTGGGAGGTTTTTTGGGGGGGTTTTAATCACATGTTCACTTCAACTAAAAGATAACTTTTCTAATTCTTTCAACCTCTTCATAGAATAAGATTGGCCCATTAATTATTTAAGGCTGCTTTTTACTTAATAGCTGTTTAAAGAGATGGATGGCCAAAATTATTTCCCAGAAACTCGAATTATCTAGTGCTTGTTTTCATCCCCATTTCCATGCTTAAGCAAACAGAGAGAGATGTTTATGCTTAGCATCTGGATACTATCACTATGCAAGCAAAGCAATCCAACAGATTATTCCAGTATTCCTAGGGTCTGCAAATGTCATTATTAATCACAAATGCTACTCTTTCAGGTTCACAGCCTCGTCACATAGCCCATAAAGCTCATACCAACGATTTTAAAATACATGGTTTCTGTCAACCTGAAAGCAATGCACAGGCTCCCCTCTTCTGAATGCTCATAAAGAACATCTGTGCAGTCTCTCTAAACGAGAGCATAATCTTACCCTTCCAAAATGCTGGTCATTTAACTCAATTCCTTGTTCAACATTTGACAGAAACACCAATAAATCACCAAAAGGATTGAGCATTTGGAGTACAAACCCCAAAAATACAGATAAGTGAGCCAGAGGGAACAACCACCACCCCCAAGAAAGTTGTTTAGTGTATCCATTTCAATGCCTTTAAAACAACCTATAAACTGAGACTGGTAGTTAACTGCTGCTGTGCAGACAACAGGATACACAAACTGGCCAGGAACTCATCCCTGGAAAGAACGGCAGACCTGGAAGCACTTCATGCCTTCAACGTGACTCAGAAGGAGCTGTTAACCTGCCCTATAGTACTTAACCAAATCAGCACACAGGTATTTCAAATGAAAGGAAAAAGAAGGGGAAAAAGAAAGGGGGCGGAGGAAAAAACTACCGGGAATAACACACCACCTAGGAATGCAACACTTTCGCACTTACGCAAGAAGAGTCAAAGCATTAAACCATTAAACTAACTTTATCAAAGAAAAAAGTCAACTACGGTGGCTAATAACAGCATATAAAGTAAGTAATTACTAACAGAAGTGGTTAAAGATATTAAAAGTTAAAACAAAAACCAATTTGATTAACAACTTCTCACTTCCAGGTTTCAGCCACCTCAGTCGGAAAAAAACCCCACCTTTAAATCTTTACATGCTGTGACATTACACCCATCTATTTAGCCTGTGTCTACCAGGAAAATTATAATCCCTTTCATTACCAAGCTTCATTTCAACTGATTCACAAATCCACATCATTAAACGCCAAGGGTTTTGCTCTTACCCAGAAAATGTCTTTCCACCCTTACACATCTACTTACATTCTCGTAAGTAAGTAGAGCAAGGACATGAAGGATTTTGTTCGTGGTGGGGGTTGTGAATAATTTGCCATGTATCTGAAAGGAAAGGTAACAAGAAAGGAAAGCCAATCCCGCAGAGATTTACAAATGCAAAAAACTTAATATAAATAGACCTTTTGCACTAAACAAGACCACACACACAAAGTATTCATATGCTGAAGAGCTGGCAAACCTGTGGAATGAGTTTGCAATTTCTAGTATATTCACAAATTGAGTCAGGACTGATTGCTAGGTAAAAACTAACTGCAAAAAGAATGTTTGTTTGGCTTTTCTGAATTGACTAAGGAAAAGACTGAAAAGATCATTTTATTATACTTCTGCTGTGCAAGAGTGGAAAACCTCTTTAACTGGAAATTTACTAGCCTGAAAAGCGAACATGGAATGCACCAAACAACGATGTCACATCAACAGAGACATACAGCTAACCAGTTAAGCAAAGCAGCACACAAAAACTTCATGAAAAGTGACATTTATAATCAACTATTTATTTGTACTGTTTATACCATTATTTATACTGTTTTATTTATACCATTCTAAATAAGGAATCTCATCTACCTTATCTCCCTTCACTTATGGCACGAAACTCTAACATCAAACTCTTCCAACAAAAACCAAGGAGAGCCAAGGAGATTAAAAAGAGGGGCGGGAGGGGCTGTTGCAAATGAGTGTTTAGGGTCCCTTAAAGATACACCGGCCTGGGGCCGGGGAGGTGGGAGGCGGATGCATCACCACGGGGACAAGGAGTGTGACTACAGTGGGGAAAATGACAATCCACTTCTTACTTCAGGTATGGGGGGAGGGATTCTGGGACTGATCGTTTGGTAATTTCGAGACTGCACTGGGTTTTTTTGTTTATTTAACATTATTTTTAAATCAACACCATTATCTTCCCTGGAAAACTTATGACAAATAGCACTGAAGTTAACCCAACAATGTTTTGGTATCTACTGTCTGCTTAAAATGCATACTGTACTCGGACTTAAGGATTGGAGAGATACCTGAAAAAAGTATATTCTATAATTGTAAAAACACATTTCTTCTAAGGAATCAGAAGCTGAACAAAATATAAAACTGCCTTTGGTATTTTTACAAGAAATCATCCCTTTAAAGTATTTTAAATAGTGATGGCAGTCAGCACTGACAACTTATCTAGTCATAAACTCAGTCACATTTCTTCAGCATTCTCATGGCTGATAAGTGCTTTCACATTTACAAAGAACAGGCAAACAGGATGACACTGGGAGAACCAAGACAACTGGTACCATTTTGATCTTACTCCAGCCTAATACCACAGAGATATGATACGGATATAATGGAGCATCAAAATACAAAATCAGAGCATTTTTCTAATTAATAGCAACAGGACAACTCTCTGCCAGGTCTTGTAATTTTAATTTTTCACTGTAATGAAGAAGACAAAAGCAGTCTGAAACCTCAATGTTTCAATAGACTTTTCTTTTTTACTTAAAACTTAAATAATTTAAAACCAGTAAATATCATAAACCACACTATAGGACTCGCAAAGAAACACAACCACCATTTGGAAATAGTAATATAAAAAATAGTTCAAGAAGTCAGTTATCCAGTCAAAAATTTGAGCAGTTTTAAATTCATTTGAACTACAGCCACAATTATTCTCATAGTATTTTTCCTCTTCTGGTTAATATTCATCAGTCATTTTTACTGTTACAGAGCAAGTGTTTACACACAAAAGAAAGCATACAACTCCACCTCAAAATAAATTGAGTAACCAGTGTGTAATAATTAGAATGAACATACCATAACTTAATTGCAACAGAACTTGGGTTTAAAGTATTCAACAGTGTCTCATAAGTCAGTAGAATTAATTTCACTACATGGTAGTTGAGAAATGGCTTCTTTTGCTACTCAATTAATAACATAATCACATGCTTTTAGAAAGTGGCAACAGAAGTAAATGACTTTCTGACAAACTGAAAGGTCCAATATTTCATACACTAGCTAAAAAAATAACTTCATATTACCTTAGTACTGGGCAAAGAACTGAATTTTTTCACAGCACCAATCCTCAAGAAATTAAATCCCTCAAATCTTTTATTGAAAATGCAAACACAACTTTCAACTACATAGCTTCCTAGTTAGAACAGACTAGGTGGCTCGAAACTACAAAGCAGGTGTGCACTACAGGTGACTTCAGCTGGGTAGTTTGCACAGTTTTAAACAACTGGTTTAAAGCCATCTGTAGTCAAAGCTTACCAGGAAGCAGCACCTTTCTGACCTAAAAAAATATGTGTAGAAGGATTTTATGCTCAGCCAGATGATACAAAATTGTCACCAGTGCCATTTACCGCTGCCCAGTTGGCTCACTCTGGCCTTTAGAAACCATGGCCATTTTTCCCCTTCAACCCACACTCACGTCTCATGAGCAACCCTATTTAAAAACCCCAGAGGACAGTCAAGGACAGATCATGCATGGAAAGACGTGAAATCACAGAAACCAGCTTTAAACCAGTTCCTGCTGTGCCCCAAACTGGGTGTCACAACATCCTCTAATTCTAGCTTCCATCAAGTCCTCTATTGCTTGACATCACAATTGCTCTCTACTAAGTGCTATGAATAGGCCACTCCTTGCTTATACAATTATATCATAATGCTTTAGCTATCTATTATAACAAACAAACACATTTAAGCCCAGTTTGCTCAAAGCTGCATGTCAGAAACACTAGCATAATGCTGTCATCAGCTGGCATGCAGTCAGCCAGAACACAGCCTCAAACACCTTCACCCAGTCTAACCCCTCCAGCTCCAGAGTGAGCACCAGGCCTCTCTTTCCATCTCAATCCACATCCTCCTGCCTGCTCTGCTTCCTTGGGTGGATGAAGTGCTGGCATGTCGAGCAGAGCGTAGACCCAGTGTGACCCAAACCAGTGCCAGGTTCACCTCACATGAGCTGCACTGCGACCACAGCTGTCAAACCCAGCCTCCCACCATCAGCCCTCTTCCTCCCTTGTGTCAGGTTTAGGTGGCTGCACATTTGCCAGTGAACTAATAGGAAACTAATCCCAAGCCTCATCTTCCCTTCCCAAAGGAGATTTGCATAAAGCTAAACCAACTCACCCACAGGCCACTTGGTGGCCAGACCTAGCACAGGCAAAGACCCGAGAGCCACTCAAGCGATAGAAATGCCCCCCTCTGTGGCAGCAGCAATTTAAATTAGCTTAATAGCATAGGCAGATTGCAAATGAAGCTGCAAATCAGAGCGCACACTTCTGGGAGCAGCACTACAAAGGCGTCTTTTCATGACAATGATAAGCTATGACAGATGGGATTCCGTCAGCACCTGAAAACACAGGGTATGTCCTAATTGACTCAGCTAACAAAACTGAAGCAATTTTTTGGAAGCTTCCTATTACACATTCAACAAAATCTGTGTTGCAAAAGGAAGAGTAGAGATTTCACTAAAACAGTTGCTGACACTCAGTCGCATTCCAGCTCCTGAGAGGTGAGATGACCTGGAGGACTACTGGATAGAGATCAGAGGAAGAAGCAACGCTAGAGCAGTGCTGCAGATCTCTCTGCATGTGAATCCAGATACTGCCAATCTTTACATGTAAGATGATAAACTCTTCTAAAATCACTTGTATTAACAAGAGCATATCAAGAAAGAGAAAGAGGCAAACCACGGTGATAATCACTAAACTGTCCAAAACAGAAAACATGAGGTCACAGGTCCTTCAAGAGCCTTGCTCAAAACCTCTCCTTCCTCCAAAAGGGCTGGTTAAAGACTCTCTCCTCCCCAAGAGTCCTACTCTCCACTGGCACAGCCACCCTACAGACCATCATTTAATGCAATATCTCAGCTCTTCAGTAATGAAATAGTTCCATGAAAGTGTCAGCTCACAACCAGGAGTGAGACAAATGATCAAAAAAGCCAAGCAAATGACAGGAATGATCACACTACAGATAGGGAATGGAACAGAAATCATTATTAAGCGCTGTATAAATCCATCAGGCAGCTGTCTCATGGATGCTCTGAGCATTGTAGAACTGAAACAGAAAGAGAAGGCTGATAAAGGATAAAAAGAAGATATGGAATGGCAGCCTCACAGAAGGTGGCTACAACTGGACTTTTCTGACTAGAAAAGGAATAGTTGAAGTAGAGTGGAAAAACCCTTTGTGGCATGAAGAAGGTAAACCAGGAGAAATTACTATTCATCTTTTCATATAAAAGCTAGGATAAATACAAGCTATTTCAAAAAAAACAAAGGACCATAGCTTTCTCAACACAACTTATAGATTCCTTACCACAAAGCAAGGCAAATGCTAAAAGCGATACAGGCTGAAAATGTCATTAGCACAATCTTGGTTACATAGTCCACTTACAGTATAAAGTACCAGCACTTTGTCACTGTGGACAGACAGTACTCAGAGGAAGTCACTCGCCTTGCCAAAAATCCCTCTCCCCAAGCGCCCACCATCAGAGACTGGATACTGAACTAGGTGGACCTCTCATGTCATCATGTGCGTATTTTTTACCTTACCCCCACCTCTGGGATTTTTTAATATTTATTTATTAGTGTAAGTAGATCTTAAATAAGAGCAAGACATCTTCCTTGTTTTAAGGTGCACTGTGTATATCACTACCACACTAATCAAGCAGTACTGTGATTCTCAGACAAAAGGGACTAATTGGGACTTCCGGGGTCATTGTGTTCTGGTGCTTTCGATTTCACGTGAATCGGTAAAGTTCCAATTCGAAGATTTATATCCCTTGTATAAGTGTAATATGACACCTGAAAATACAGATAGACAAGTGATCTGTGAACCCATAGTGCCACGGGAGGAGCTAAATACATAAAAGAGAAGAAAACATTTGAGAAGGAGGTGATGAAAGCAGGAAAATAACTTCACTTCTAATTTCAGTCATTTTCCATGTAATTTGTCAATACACTTTAACAGCTTGATGGGAAATAAAAAAGCTACTGATAAGTTTCTTATACATGCATGCCTACCTGCACCAGTGTCTCCTGCATATCTCACATCTATGCAAATTGTACTACATTCAAGGTAGAATATGACTGAAGCACCTTTTGCTGTTCTGGCAGCAAAGAGACAATTTGAGTTAAATTACTTTAAAGTATTTTAAATATTTTCAAAGAGCTCTCAGTTTCTTCTACTACATGATTACAAACAATTGATATCCTGGTTACAATTTTCATATACTTCTCTGTAAGTACATTTAATGGAAAAAATCTATAAAACAAAAAATATCTTTTACTTTATTGTATTAAATTTCTGAGTTAGATTCACTCCCAAAGGCAGACTATAACTATTTTATCAGGGGAAGGGAAATAGATTAACTTAGAAATATTTACTCTTGCATGTTAATTTGTGACACTATTTTGCATGCAAAAGTCTAAGGAATAACTATTCTAATAAATGATTTGAACTCATAAAACATACAGCGTTTTTTATACTTAACTAACTCTATGGTCTGAAATACCACAGATAAATAACTTCAGGTAAGCTGATGCATCTAGAATTTTTATCCTCATATCTTTTATTTAGTAATTTAAAACCCCACACACTCGCACAGATACCATCAGAGGCAGTGCAATGCATATTTCTATCAGCTAGTTGACAAGCCAGCAGCATTCTTAATTTTTTTAAAATATTCCTTTTTTTCTTCAAATTTGAAAATATGCAAATTGCTAAAAATATTTTTTTAAAAAAAAAATACATGTTTAAAGTGATTGAGTTGTGAAAACAAGCTGAACTTGTTCTTTATCGAACTGTAGGAGTTGCAGATGAAAGGAGGTGCTATATAAGGAATAGCTAGACTTCAACAGAGAACACACTGCCAAAACATTTTGGCCTAGATTCTGACAGGCACGCACCCAAGTTGAAGGGTCATGGAAAGCAGCGGTGTAAAGAAACAATCTACAGAGACCAGAAAACATTACACTGCGGATTAGGGCTGTGTTGGAGGAAAGGGGGCGGGGGAGGAGGGCAGTGAGAAGCTGCTTGGGGTTTTGTTTGCTTGGGGTTTTTTCATTTGAAATCTGGGGAGAAAAACAAAAGATACAATGTTTCGATTATGTGCAAGGGGGGCGGAGAAGATATACAAGCACAATTTCTAAGACAGCAACAAATTACAAAATGTATCTTGTTCTTTTTCCTAAGTTTCTGCGGCTCTTCTCATTTGCTTTCACGGAATATGTTAGAAGGAAGAACAGACGGCAAACTATCACACACAGTTCCCGAAGAGGGCCAACTTTCAAAAAATTAATGCTCTGTAATTTGATTAGACCCTTAATAAACATGTCAAAGTTTTTATGAAAAATTTTATTAAGAATTCTGGATCTTGCTATCCTTCATGCTCAGGAGTAGCACAGAGCATCATAAAAAGGAAATAAAAATCAAATTACAATAAGAGAGAGATTTGTGAAAGGTCCAGACTGACTTAATACCCTCATTAATGACAAAGGAAAATTAACATTTTCAATTCTTGCAATTCAGACAAGAATATTAATAAAAAGGGAGCTGAGAATTAGCTAGGCTTAGTTTAACTTGGGAAAGCACAGGCTGTTGTGGGGTGGGGATGGTGGAAGGCAATCAAAGAAAGATTGCAAAACAGTACTCATGGTAAACAACGGAGATGCCTAGGTATAAAACAGATGCTCCAGTGTGCACCAAAAAGAGAAACTGCTCATTGTAGGCTACAGAAAGGCTCTCACTGGGACATCACTAACACCAAGATAAAGAAGTTTCATCAACAGAATCACAAACGAACACACACACTCCTGAGACTGGCTTGGAATAAGTAATGAAACAAAGTTTGTGGCAGTTATCAAATTCAGTAGGGCATAGCTCTACTTGTGGATATCAAATGTATTTAATAAGAGCCCAAGAACCATACCTTAAACCAAATGACAATGACAGAACCAGCTATTAACAACTCTGTTTCACTAAACCTTCACAAAGGTCTGAGTGTCTCCGATTAACAAACCTCTGATTGGTGCAATACATCAGTATTCTTGATCCTTGGCAATAGAAACTAAAGTCTCTAGCTGCTGACATGCTATACACACCAAAAAAAAATTAATCTTGTGTTTCCTAGATACAATTGTTCAACTCCTCGACAAGCTTCACCTACTCTGGTCAGAAGGATATTGAACATTCTTTTCCACTTACCTAACACATACCCCACAGTACCAACCTGACTGCTTGTACTTGCAATTCCAAAACGGGCTGCATGCCACATTTTCAGCATAAAATACCACAGACCATATAAGTTATCAGAACTTCCTACTCTCCTTACACCAGTGAACAAGTTTATGAAAAAATCTTTACGTAAGTGTTACCTTTGGTGTTAACATTAGTCTGATGAGTTAGGAGTAAAGCAAAAAATCACTGGTCTGACTTAACTATGACTTAACTATCTTTTGAATGAAAAGATATTACGCTTGGGAATATTTTTTTAGCTGTTTCTACAACATACCAGCTGTGTAGATGGTACATTTCCCTTCCCCTGCTAAAGGGCTCGTAGGTGCTTACGTAATTTTACAATTATGATACAGAGACATTAAATTATACACACCAAAGTCAGACACACAAGAATGGATGTAATCTGCTCAGACCAGCACTGCTTCAGCATATTTCTTAATCGATGACATTTCAAACGTCTCAATTAAAAACTAATTTATAGGAGGATCAGGCGGGAAAGAAGAAAAGCCCCCTGACTATACATCAGTCCTTTAAAGTCTCAAGAGTGTAGATACTTTTATTAATGGCAGTTTTCAAATCAGTATCGTATGATAAAGATCTCAAATGCCTGTCCAACTGAAGCACCCGATGCAATTACAAGTACTATTCAAAAGAGGGGGGGAGGGAAGAAAGACGAACGAGAGCCTTAAGTCTATTTCAGCCAGTTAGTCCTTGGCGTAATACTTCACGCCGCAAACAATAAGAGCACCTTGATGATAAACCTTCACCCTATGAAGCAAACGAAGGGTGCTTCATAAACTACAGCGGAGCAAGTGGGGGTGACAGTCCGGCACCCGAGTCCCCAGTGCCCCTCGCATCGCCCCGGCACAGCACGGGAGGTGCTGCCCCCTCTTCCCGAAGCGGCCGCTCCAGCCCCGGGCTCTCTGCCCCGAGGCTCCCCCGGGGCCAACAACTCACCACCGCGCCAGCCGCAGCTCCCACCGCCCGGCCCCGCGGGCTTTAATTCCGTAAAACCCCCTGGCGTTGGGCGGCCAGGGAGGAAGGGGCGAGAAATTCGCGGCTTTCACACAAAACAGACACCGACCCTATCGGAGCTTTCCCTCCCCTTTCTCACCCACCACTCTCCTTTTAGTGTGGGGAGGGGGGATCCCGGTGGCCAGCGGCAGCTCGTGTCTCCCCGCCCCACGCCTCGGGGCGAGGGGAGCGGCCGGGCTGCGCCCTCCGCGCCGGGCAGGGAAACGCCGGGAAAAGTTTGAGCGGGGGAAGGGGCGACAACAGCTCCAACCCCGCCGGCACCAGGGAGGCTGGCCGGGGGAGAGAAGGAGGAGGAGGTGAGGAAGGGGAGTTTGTAAGGTGCCCGAAGCCCGCGCTCTGCCCTCCCCTGTGAGCCCCGCGCCGGCAGCCCGCGCACACGCGTGGGTCGCCCACCGCGCCCCGCAGAACGGAAGGGGTGGGGGTGTGGGGCAGCCCCTCTGCAGCCCCATCGCCGCTCCTCGGGGCTGGAGCCGGGTCCCGGAGCAGTGCGACTCTTCCCACCCCTCTCCCCTTCCTTTCCCTCCCTTTCCCGGCAGGCAGCCCGGGCACGGCGCGACCCCGCCGCGCCGCCCGCCCTCACCTGGGCGCCGAGCAAGAACTCACCTGCCGAGAGCTGGGCCCGGGCCGCCCCGAGCAGGGCGGGCGAGCGGCCGGCCAGCAGGGCGAGCGCCGCCAGCAGCGGCAGCGAGGCGGCGGCGCCGGCCCCCCTGCCCATGCCGACTTGCGGAGAAGTTTCCGAAAGAGGCCGGTGCTGCCCCGGCCCGCGGCGGCGGGCGGAGCGCACCTCCACCGCCCGTCTGGCCGCGGCGCCTCGCCAGGAGACCCCCGCGCCCAGGGGCGCCCGCTGGCCCCGGGGCTGCCCGCTGGGGCAGCCGTCTGCGGCGCGACGAGCGCGGCGGCGGTGGCACCGATTCCCCTCGTACTCCGGAGTTACTTTGCTGCTGGGCGAGCGGGGCGGGAGGGAGGAGCCGAGCGCGCACGTCCAACCCCCGCTCCCCGGCACTTGGCACGGGGAATGTGGGACTCCGGCCCGCAGCCCGGCGCGGGCGCAGCGGCGCCCGGCAGCGCCTCCTGCTGCAGGCGCGGGGGCAGCGCCGGCTCGGATCGGCGCTGCCCGGATCGCCTCCGCTCCGCTCGGATCGGCTTTCCCTGGCGCGGCGCGGCGCGGCTCGGCTTTCCCTGGCACGGTTCGCCTCGGCTCTCCTCCGCCCTCTCCGGCACGGCGCAGCCTGGCTCAGTGCGGCTCGGCTCGGCTCGGCTCAGTACGGCACAGGAGCTGCTACAGGCGGTTGTGCGAGCCCCCCGCTCTCTCCAGAACCTGCCGCTTCGGGAGGAGAAGGAGGAGAGGGGCGGAAGGGAGAGGGCGCCGGCTGAGCCGGCGGGGCGGGAGGTCGGGGCAGGGAGCGCGGCCGGGGGCGGCGGGTCTCGGGTGATGGTTTCGGGAGAAGGTCCCCACGCCTCGGGTGGGATCTCTAGGCTCATCCCGCTCTTGGAAACGCGGTATAGGTCGAGTGGCGAGCGTGGTATTATCAGCGCGCATCAAACAGCCTGGCTGTATCCTCGAGTCAGGATTCGCGGTTTTGCTTTCTTTGGCAACACTTGTCTGGCTCCTAACGCCAGTAAAGGCTCATTGTTCTCAATTGAAACGGTAATAAACAGTATTGCCATTATCCTCTCATTTCCACGCGTGATCACACGCTGGCCTTTCAGACAGATCTGTGTGCAGCTGTGCGACTCTGACACCCGTGGGTTGTGACAAAGGATATTCTCTCTTGATCCAGACCCCAGGTATGCCCTATAATAAAGGCTTCATTCTCTGTTTCTAAAAGCACTGCAGATCCTTACACTTCCAGAGCTTAGAACTCCAAAAAGCATTTGGAATAACAGATAAAGTCACCAGTGCCGGAATTTATGTTTAAATAAGTATAATCTCCTCAAATTATTTTAACATATTTTTATTAGATTTTCTTTTTCGCATGGCAACTTGTAATTAGAGATGTTGTATAATGATTACAACTGAACCTGAAACCACTGGAAACTCACAGGTTTTATTGCAAATTCGAAATTCAATCCAGGTTCATCAAAGGTTTGCTGTGATTCAAAATCCTTTCCAGCCGTTGTCTGGCAATTGATAGGTTTACCTTTAAGCCCCACAAGTCCTCAGGTTTTTACAGAAAAAAGAAAAAAAAAAAAAAAAGGAATCAGAACGTGTTATACAAAATACCGTGTAGTTCACACACACCCAACACTAAAAAAACTCTACACCTGGAAAACCCTGTCCTTCATTTGGGTGGAGTGGTTGAAAACCTGCTTGCATGCTTACCCTGAACTGTAAAATGATGTGCTTCAGTGAACACTGACTCTTTGTTTGAGCTTTGAGAAGAATGGGAGCTGTGTGAGATGATCTCATGATACCCAGTATTTCAGGAAGGATGGGCCATGTACCAGATGGGAAATTTTTCTGAGCAAGGTGAAAGGAAGAACTGTGCCAGCCCAGCTTCTGATGCCTAAGGATACGTCACCATTTCTGTTGCTAATGAAAAACATGTACCAAGTACTTTTGGTGTGAGGGAGTATGTGGGTATCTGATGCCTGCCTTCATGCTAGGAGCTATACAACAAATGCTGTAAAATTGACTTCAAGCCAGATAACTCGTGAGTTGTTTGGGAGGGCAGAGGAGAGGAAGACTAATGTCTCCTCCCCCTTTACCTCCATGACAAGCTTGCAGCTATCTCCAGTGGTCAGCACTGCAGATTGCCACACATGGAGTGGGGGAGAGGTTGTTAGGTGATGGTGAATGTGCAGCTCCAGGTTGTTGCTTATTTCATTGCTCTGAGGTGCTGGGTCCCACTGATGATGTACAATCATCTGGGCTTTATCCAGATAGCTTACATATGTTCCAGTAGGAGTCTCTTGAGATTTCATCCTTTCCCATTATTCCATTGCTATTAAAAAGCAACGAAAAGTATCTTGATTGCTATTCTTTCCTTGTCTGGAGAGTTCAGGCTTGAGAGGTAGGGGTGAGGTGTGGATGTGACTCCTCTTTTCCCTCAGGTGTCTGTGCATCTGTTGAACTATTATGTGTAGTTCACTCTGTGTGTCCTTCTACTGTACTTGGCATCCTGACAAATACTTACACTTCAGGTCTGGGGTATTTTTTATGCTATGTGGCATGAATGGATTTATTTTTTACGCCAGCTTTTATATTTTTAGTGCTCTAAATATTTTTCAGTTCTCACTTTTTCAATTAAGACCAAACAAATCTATATTACCTGTCACGTGTCTTTTAAAAGCTGTCAGAGCTAACAAACTGCAGGCTAAATGCAAGTCTAATATCATGGCAGATGGAGACACCCCACAGTAACATCTTTCCCTCCAGCCCGAGGGCTATCTGGAACATAAGGGAGGTACGGTCTTTATCTTAATAATTGCAACATCTAAATAAAGTGCCAAATAAATCTCTGTCAATTTCAAGAAACTGGTTCTGAAACTCTACTAGAAGCCTCTACCCTGTTTGCATTCCCAGTTAAAACTTTCCCATTATACTTTTGGGTGTTGCTAAGCCCGTCATAACATATTTTTTAACACAGGCTATCAATTGTATCTGCAACGACTGTCAGATGTCTAGCACAATATATACTTTCACAGCAAAATATATTAGCAATATTTCTATATGATATATATAGAACAGAATATGCTATATGATAGTGTCCACATCTAACATGTTATTTTCCTATGGTATTTGAACAGAATGTAAAGTCTAGATATGATGTAGTAAATTATATATTCCTAACCAGGAAAAATATTTCCCTCTTCCTTCTTTTCTTTTTCAGGAACCTTTAACCATTGTCCTAGAGCATAAGGGGATTTGGAGAGATTTAAATGAAAACTTTCGAAAAAAGATAGTCAAGTATTCTCATTATCCTGCTTCTCCCATCCAACTTTCCACCCATCTGCACATTTGCTTCCTTTGAGAAAATCTGCTCATTTATTTTGTGAGCCTTAGCAAGATCCAAGGCCTTGAAGTTCTGGCTCTTCGAGGTTGGAGTTCCTAAAAATATTGAGAATAATATTGATTGAGGTTTTCTTGGTGTTATCCAACAATGCCTATGGCAGGGGTTTCATTGTATTTTGACTTCTTAAAAGACTACCTCTATGAAATATACTTCAAATTTCAATTAAATGTGTTATTTTAAAGCCTAGTACTCACAGAGGCATTCTGAGAACATGTTAATTCCACAGAGAATCAGGAGCCAACACTCTTGTTTTAAGAAACTATGAATATGTGGACCGAAGAGAAAGAGACAATGCTGAGAGTCTTACTCTTTCAACAGCCTCCCCTCATACAGCTGCTTTTTGGAAGCAAATGTGGGCTAGTCAGAGGGTCTAAAAAGTATGGGGATTCACTGATGTATATCATGTGTGCACAGGTGGACCTGAATAATACTTTCCAATTAGGAGCATCCCATATTCACCCAGCTACTTGTGGTACATGGTGTGACCAGGACACGCAACAGGTGAACTGCCCGGTGACAGGGGTATCTCTGCAGTTCTTGCTCACATTCTTCAGCCCCCTGTCATCAAAGCTAGTGCCAAGTTTGTGTGACTACAGAGATTACTGTGTGGCATTTTGTTCAATCAAAGAGGGGTCTCAGTGATTTTGGAAGTATTTTCCAACCTTAATGATTCTATTTGTCTGTTCTATCATTCTGTAATTTCCCATCCTGAGCCCCCCATTCTCACTTGAACACCATTCTCAACAATGTTCACCTTTCAGGGTAGAACTTTCCACCATCTCTCCAGAGATGGGAGACTCTTTGGGTCTGCACGTCATTTCTGCAGTTTTGATAAAATAGACTGTGATTTTGTTAAAAAGAGCACATTTCCTGTTATTGACCAAATACTGTCTTATTTTTTCTTAGAGCAGACAAAATAGTTGACAACTGAAATATAGCATGGGAATAGCCTTCAAGAAGGAACAAGGTTTGGCCTTGTTCTGAAATAAATTGTTTTACTGAAATCCATCCCTTCAAAATTACATTGTACTGTGCATTCCTCATGCCAGGGCCCAGCCCAGAAAGAAACAGGTCCCTGAGTTTGTCTAAATATCAAAGAAAAAGTTCTGTAAAATTCTCTGTTTTAATAGGGTCTTGTTCTGTAAGACACTATTTGGCTAAAGCAAGGGAGATGGTGTCTGGAACACAGCTAATAGCTGCAACTCAGAATATCTGAGTGATTCATTGACCAGTGATTATGAAGACATTAAATTCCTCAGAACCACTTGGTTTTAAACAAGTTCTTGCTACATTTTCTATGTGTATGTGTTTAAGCAAATGCACCTTTCCACACTGCCTATAAACCTTTTACCAGTCCACTTCTACCACCATGCCATTCATCACACCTTCATGCTCCTATTCCTCATTAGAAACATAGAAGGAAACACTGTTTTGTGCCATTGGAGAAGACACCAAAAAGACTTTAGAAGTTTCTGAGGACTTGCAAAAGTACATTGCTCTGCTGTACTGATTGCCCAAATTTTTTTTTAGATTATTGTACCTGTACCTGCTGCCTACAGTGGTTTGAAAGCATGTAAAGCTTTAAAGTCCACAATACTAAAGCTGAGCTTGAACTCAGTTGAAGTTGTTCGTTCAGGTCTTGGAACAGCTCCAAAAAAACCACTCAATGTGCCCTGCAAAGATTCATGAGAAACTGTGAAGAAAAATGGACAGATGGCCTTAGAGCGTTTGTTGCCACTGAAGTGCAATAGACAAAGAGATCCAACAGTAGAGAATGGTCAAGTTGGATGAGGTCTTGCAGGTGTTAACCTGATGCAGTGAAAACAAGAACCAGAAGGAAAAATGAATATAAAAGGAAAATATATACATGGGTTTTCTAGAGCTATCATTTTAGCAGCAGTTTTGGGGGCTAAATAGTTGTCTGTGATCAGGAGGATAAATCACATAGTATTGCTTCTGTTTCCTTATTATGTAAACCTGCACATACTTGTAGCTGAATAGAGTAAACATGCACATTTAAAATTCAGTGAGTAAGGTGTTTGTAAAAAGTTAATGGACAAAAGAAACAAACTTAAAATCAGCATGATGCAAAATAAAGTTGCACTTTTCATCCACCTTTAACCTAGGCTTAGCATGTTGTGGTTAACACAAGAAACATGGAGATATTTTGTGAGTAAAAAAGAAATGCAGAACTGGATAATTTTGTCTTGAGAATCTTTAAAACCCATGCATTTTGTGAATTGTCAAGTGACAGGCCTTGAAACACTTAAATATAATTTTGGGGGTGCTGGTGGGTGAGAGGCGGTTCATAACCGTACATAACCCAGAAACATGTACTCGCAGCCAAGAAAGCCAGTTGTGCCCTGGGCTGCATCCAAGGCAGCGTGGGCAGCAGGGCCAGGGAGAGGATTCTGCCCCTCTGCTTCTGCCCGGTGAGACCCCACCTGCAGTGCTGCATCCAGCTCTGGGGTCCCAACACAGGAAGGACCTGTCAGAGCAGGTCCAGAGACGGGACACCAAGATGTTTAGAGGGTTAGAGAACCTCTCCTGTAAGGACAGGCTACGAAAATTTGGCTTGTTCAGCCTGGAAAAGATAAGGCTTTGAAGTGACCTAATTGTGGCCTTCCTTTACTAGAGGACAGTATACATGAAAGATGAAGAGAGACTACTTACGTATGTATGTATGTATATCGTGATAAGACAGGGGAAATGACTTCAAATTGAAAGAAACTAGGTTTAAATTAGATAGTAGGAAGAAATCCTCTACTGTGATAGTGATGAGGCACTGGAACATGCTGGCCAAAGAAACCGTGGATGACTCATCCCTGGAAGTGTTCAAGGCCAGGTTGGATTAACCGATTAACCTAGTCTGGTGGATGTCATCCCTGCCCATGGGAGGAGGGTTAGAACTGGATGGTCTTTAAGGTGCTTTCTATGACTCTATAATATCTCTTTTTCAAGGCTCTTTTCTTTTTTTTTTTTTTTTTTTTCTGAAGTTTAAGAGATTTAGGGGTTGCAGAGGAGACATCTCATAGAAAGAGACATCTGAAATGCATTTGTAAATGTCAAACCGTGGGTACCTTTACTGACAAAAAAATTAAACAACTTCATTTGAATGCTGTGATTTATCTAGGGAGAGTAATGGCATACAAGTCATCCATAGCCTCAAGACCTCTCACAGTGCTGTGCTATGTCCAGTTGTGCTACATTCAGTGATCAGTTTATTAAGGGGGCTTGGAGGCATATTAATCATTTAGAAGTACAATAAATTGAGAATTCAGTCTTTCTTCCCTTAATGAATATACCTTTCTTGAGATTACCATTAGATCCTCAAAAACACACATTGTTGAACTCTTACTTAAAAGAAGACCTATATCAGAAAATCTTGAAGTGAAATAGGTAAAGCTTATCAATCACAAATGACTTTTAAGTAATGTAGAACTCTGTAGTGTTGAGCAGCTCTGATGGGATAGGTAATGACTTTGTGTGGCTTATTGAGGCATAGATGTCCTACACAGATTACTGTAAGACCTGTTACCAATATGAAAGAATTCTATGCTTGGCTTGGAGGAGAGCAATTAGTCTCCCTGTAATAACTGTTGGTTTTTCAGGGGTGTGTTCCAAATTTCTGAGAGATCCAAATTTTTGTTTCCACCTCTTCTTGTTAACTGGAAATTGATATATATGAGGGTATTGAGAAGTCTGCCTGAATATAAAATGTTCTAAAGAAAACAACCCTGAGCATAAACAACCATAAATGACAATATAAAAAACATTAGCCAGTGCTCTGGCACATTTATCCATTATAAAGGAATTAATTCAGGTTCTTCCTGTTAACCAAGAGGTGGCTATGATTTGAATAAGAAAGAGGCTGAAGAAATGCAGTATGCAATTCAACCTTACCCTCACAAATTTTAATGATAGCCAGGAATAAAAATTGGAATCTGCAATCAGTCAGTCCATACTCAAGGGAACAGGAATATGATTAAAGATATTTTAAGTCCAGGACTATAATCATATTTATTTTTGCAATCTCACTGACTTCCAACTGAAAGCAAGACTGGGTCCCATCTATATGCACTTCATATCTATGGCTATACTGCTGATCAGTGACAGCCCACCAGAAAAGGAAAGTTCACACCTGGCAGAGGTTTTCTGATTAGCCGGAGGGAAAAGGAAATCTGGGCAGAGAAAGATGCTAAACAAAACACAGCCCTCTCTTCTTCAGTCTATGATGTAAATTTGTCAGCTGGGCTAGGGATGTATGACCTCTCAAAGGAGGAGGAATAGATACTAAATTATTTCTTCATCTCATATAAGCCTGAGGAATTGCTAATGCTCTGAAAATACTTTTGCAGAAACAATTGCTAAAAAATCATGGTTGCCATCTTGTCTATAGTTTTAGGAAGATTTCATCCCCAAGGGAAATTAATCAAGACACATTAATATATACTCAGCAGACTCACAAGTCATAACTGATGTCTGGTATAGCGATTGCTCATGTCACTCTACAAAAGCTTTCTCTATTAGAAGAGTCTTTTATAAGTCTGCTACTATACTTCTCCTCAAAAGTGGAAAGTCTCATCAGATAAATCTTACAGACTCATAAAGACTTTGTCTCTGGGGTCTGACAGCTATATTCTGGTTGTTCTTAGAATATTACTACCTCAGTTTTGTGTACTTTAACTCCGAGATTTCAGTATGGCTTTCAGATATCTGCAATAAAGCCCTAAGTTTCTGCTTTCATGTTCCTTTATTATAGAGCTGAAGTTTTCAATTCTCAGTTTTTAAAATAATCTACTAAATTGGAAAAGGCTACCTACTCCAAGAACAGAAGTGTATGTATCTTATCCAAAGTAGGCTACCTTCTGCCCAAAGAGTTTATCAGCAGTTGAATTACCATACTCTCTCTTTGCTGGATGGAAAGTGACTCACTCTGAATTACTGTATGTCAGGATGTTGAAGCTGTGTGTAAAGTTCTATTCTTCTCTCTCTCTCTCTTTTTTTTTTCTTTTTTTTTTTTTTAAGTTCTAAATTTAAAACTTACATTTCTTATATCCAGTTTTAGTTGTGTAGTTGTGTAATACCTGGAAGATTTCTTCCTTCTCTAGAATAACTTCATAGGAACAAATCAGAAAAGTTGGAGAGAAAAGCATTGTGGAAGACAATGCAACCTGAAACAGGACTCTGTCATACATTTAATAATAATTTTATTTGAGTCTGGAGAGTGTTGAAAAGTAAAAACTTTGTAGACCAGAATTAGTGGGGTTTCCCTGGAAGCTTGTTACAGAATCTGTTCTATCTTGAAAAAAAAGGTTTATTCCGGCATTTATGTGAGATTATTGTTTTGCCTGTCCCAATTGTTTATTTTAGTTTTTAAAATGTATCTCCACTGGATTCTGAAATTCCCTTCTTTTCAATAAAGATCAAAGGAAAATTACTTCACATTTTATGTAGAATAATCTGGAAGATGTTATGATGAACTTGGATTTTTTTTTCTCTCTGTGCTGGGATGATTCTTTATTTTTATGGCTTTAAACTTAGCTGAGTTGGATTATTGTTTTATCTCAAAAATTACAGACTAGAGGACAGTAGAACAGTTCAAGAATACCTATGGCAAATACAATGTCAACCTGCATAATCTGTGGCAAATATACTGTACATTACCATCATTTCATTCACTGTAAATTAGCTCACATCCTTTGTTTTGCTTAACTCCTTCCAGATGCCAGTTCCCTCAAACAAACCACAGTCCTCAGGTTCTCAGCAATATCTGCACATTGAAATGTGCTTATGGATCTACTTTTGGCCTACAGGAAGGTAATTTCTCTGGGTTTGACAAGATGTTGACAATGATCAAGACATTTTAATGTTGCACTCTGCATTATCCCATCCTATTCTTGAACTGCCAGCTCTTCTAGGCAGGGACATTTAGGATACAAAGAGAAATATTACTTCTTTATCATACTGATGGCAGTAGTACATTGATACAATTTAGAGGGTGGTTTTTCTGTATGGCCATATTTCACCTTTAGCTTGGGTTTGGGTGGTTTATTATCTTCCTAACTCAAAATTGGGCCAGGAGAACTGAGGCAATGTATTGGATCTCAGCCTAGTTTTCTCCATTTTCTAGTCTACTCCTCCTCCCTCTTGGCTGCTCATACTCCAAAGAAGAGCAGGGCTCTCTTTTTGTCTCTAGCACCCCGAAAGAAGTATTGTGAATGAATCTGAGCCCCAAAAAATGTTTCATAGAAACTTCTTGACCTGATCTTCACGTTTTCTCAGTCAGGAATACTTCAGTCTCCAGGAAATGCCATAATACCTTTTGGGTCCTGTTCACAATAATTTGGCATGTTTGCCTCATTTGGTGTCCCAGTGAGAGGAGGTAGCTGGTTGCTTACTCCTTTTCCAGTGCCCACCTGAGTGCCAGCACTTAATGACTACTCACCATGCGGCACCACTAGCATTAGCATAGCATTAGGTATAACACCACTAAGACAACAATATCATTAAATCATTTTGCTAGAGGGGATTACAGACAATGATAAAGTAAAAAAAGAAAACTATAAATTATTTTAGTCTTGGAGAAAATCACTAGCTTATTCAGTAGGAAGAAAAATACAATTATCAGAAACATTTCAGTTCCTAAGAAGGAAGGGTTAAGGTTCCCATGAACTCCATCTAACTACAGGTTTTATTTGGACAAAATATAAATTCAGAGAGAACCTGTCCTTGCACAGCTGAAATGCCCTTTCTGCTGTTTTCTTTCCCACTGGAGTAATTAGCTATGGTAGCAGTTCAAAAGTGGTTGCCTGGCATTTATGATTAGAATTGTTAATTCCAGAGTGCTAAGTATTTCATTTATTAAGGAGTATAGTCTGCTTAAAATCTCACTTCTGCCTACATTTTTGCATTTGAGGTTAGAAGTAACATCTACACATATAAAGATTAGAGAATATATGTTCCCTCTATTTTTCAATGTACTCAGATGATGTATTTTGTAGAGCTTCAGGTCTGGTTATTTGGTTGTTACATAGTCAATGAAAGCTCTGTCCAGGAACAGAGGTTCTCCATGTGGTATTGTGAACAGTCCCACTGAAATCAGAGCCTCATTCATCATGCCTGATGATAATCGTTTGCCAGATTGGACCAGATCTCATAATTCTCTGCCCTACCTCCCTGCTTTCCCCTGCACTCTTCTATGTGGAAGAGAAAAAAACACATATTAAATCACTCAAAATGGTAAAAACATTGAGATTTCAAAATTTAGCTTTTAAGGCCACTAGAATGGATCATTTGTGTGCTTTATGTGTAACAGCATCAGTAGTAATGTCATCCAATGATACCCTCTTTTAAATGACCATACTTGTGTTCAGCTAATTTAAAAGGCTGAAGAAGCTTTCAGTCTTTATTTTTTTGTAGAGCCTAAGTCTTTAGCCAACACTTTGCCTTGTAATAGGTTTCAATGACTAATCAACTTAATTTTGAAAATATTTCAACCTTTAAGTTCCAAAAATTGTTCTTGCTAATATCTCTCTAAATTAGTCTTTGCTTTTGCCTACACTAATTACTGTTTTATCTATGTGCTACAGACCTCAGAGAGGGCTGTCAGTAATAAAATTATTAAGAACATATTGTTAGCAAGCACTTAAGTTAAAATTATTTTACTGTAATTTTTTAATCATCATCTGTCAGGGATTTGAGTCATGCCTGATTTACAATGAAATCTGCATTTCTAACACCTAGAGAAATTAGGTTATTCTGTTGGCTTACACTTACAATGAGTACTCCAACAAGTCTTTGGGATCACAAAGTGGAAGTCTACCTATCCAGTCATAAATTTGTAAGCAGTCTCATTAGTTTATTTCAGGTTAGCACATGGAGGGTTTTTTATAACCACTGTTGCTATAAGGCAGGTAGAGTGCCTAGCAGCATGCCGGGATTACAGAGAGGTTTGTGATCTACTCATCCTGCTGTGTTCAAAGTTTCAAGGATTGTCTTGAAGCAAATGTTTGATGGATAGCATACAGTGCTCCTCCATCAAGCACTGTGAGTCATCGCATTGTGTATTGGACAAGTTTATTCAACTTCCACAGACCAGCATATCCCACACAGAGACCTAAGTGTTTCTTTTTCCTCTCTCTGAGGACAAACTTTCTGGTTCTGCTTTATATTCTTTACCCAGAGCTTGTGAAGTAAAATAGAGTTCCAAATGTGGAGATGGTGACTTGACTTAGCTTTTTTTTCTTCACACAGAAAAATAAGCCTTGATTAATGACGAGTTTCTGTTCACAGTGTTCTTTCTTTTAAAAGGCAAAACCTGTTCTCTGTGTGTGTGTAAGATGAGAGATTGACAGCCCTGGGAGACTGAAAGCCCTCTGTTTATCCCCAGTACAGGTACAGCCTAACTAACAGAAATGCAACTTTCCATGAAGTATCTTACCAATGTATTTCAGCTCTACGCTGCATGGCGTACATACAGGATGCTAGAGGTTGTTTTAGTTATTCAGGTTATGCAATCCTTTGTCTTTGCCAAAGTTACCCACCACAGCAATGGCAGTTTCTGTTATCGGTTCTGTGGTCTGAGAACACCAGCTCTCTGGTCTGAATTTGAACTTTATTTCATGGACAAATGCCTCAAGGTCTTTTACCCAAACACCTCAGCCTTTCAGCTACTCTGAGTGTCCCTTGTTTGAAAGGGAAAAAAAAGAGGTTATTTTCTGCATTTGTTTGTATGGGAAAAGCCAAAATCTTGGCTGATGATACGTGAGACTGATCACATTCATCTCCTTCCTTTGGTGCCTCTTTGGAATGGATGGGGATTTACCATGAGTTTTTTGTGACTTTTCTTGCACAGCTATAAAACTCAGTGAGTTCAGGAGTAGTGAGCAGAGCACCCTGAACATTTGAGTGTGTTATTTGCACACTGATCACTGCAAAAGATTTTCAAAGGTGCAGATTAGAAGGTTTACAGATCGTAAAATGTGTTAATACTATTTTGGGAAGTGGTACACCACAAATGTAAATTATTGCTTTCTTAGCACATTCCTGTTTCAAGGAAGCCAAAATTAAATCATCATTCTGTTATGGGGGCAGTAAAAGCAGAATATTGGCTGGTCATGCAGCTGTCAGGACAGCAGGCATTGGTGAGGGAGAGGATGAACTTGAGGCTGGACCAATCTTGTGATCAAAGATAAAGAGAAGTCAGGAAAAAAACATGCACAGGAAAGGTTACCAGAGAAACTCCTCAAGACTTTTCTTTGTGCCCTATGTCTAGTACTCAGAAAGTGAGTATAAAATCATGTAACTGTTGTGAATTTTGGTAAGGGATCACTAAGGCTGTCCAATTGAAAAATACCTTTACATTTTCCCCCCAAGAAGATAAGGTTCTGTAGCAGTTTGGTGCAAGGAATTAATCAGTTGCAGAAATTACTGACATTTGGTCTTGGACATGAGGTGCAATACTACAGTGGTAATTTATGATTAATATTGCAATTAATAGCTCGTGTTTCTCCCCTGTGCACCCAGATACTGAGCTGTCTGAAACCTGATTCAAGAGATCTTCCTGCAGCTGCAATGTTCTTGGTACAGCTCCCCTGTGCTTTTACAACACTGTAACTAATATTTCAATGCTACGCTATTCTGAAAGTTCCAAAATCTCATTTAATCTTCTTTTTCCTTCTGTTTTCCCACTTTCTACAAATAACATTTGCTGCAAGGATGTGAATATTTTCACCATGTCAATGAAGGTCT
The DNA here is from genome assembly GCA_017589585.1 of Phylloscopus whistleri. Taxonomy (NCBI): domain Eukaryota; kingdom Metazoa; phylum Chordata; class Aves; order Passeriformes; family Phylloscopidae; genus Phylloscopus; species Phylloscopus whistleri. Next base: position 3,070,515 of record JADMLD010000683.1, on the reverse strand, counting down.
ATCTAATGCTGAGTTCGCTTGTCTCTGTATTTTCTCACTGAATCCTAGAACATGCCAGAAATTGTCTCTGTTCTACGAGACAAGGAGGGAACTTGTACCATGAAAGATTGAAAAAGACTAGGCTGTTGAAGGTCTTTTACAAAATCTTTTCATCCAGCTCCAGAACCTGTACGAGCCCAAGCATTTCACATCTATGTCTGATGGAGAATTTTGACACTGACTTCATGTCCTATAGGATTTTGAGAACATTAATGAACTTTCTGGGAACACATTTATTTACTCATAGAAAGTGCAAATTCAGGATAGTTTGGGGTTTTTTTTGGTAAATTTTCTGAGGGTTTAAATCAACAGACACAGGGGTTTTTAATGTCTCCCTGAGAAATACGCAAGATATAAGCTGTAAATTTTCTCTCCTACCAAAAGGGTTTTTTTCTCCCTCCTTCAATGGCCAGTACAAATATATCTTCATGCCTTGTCTATGAACTTCATGTCATATCAGGAAAATCTCTTTTCCCAGTAATAGAGAAAAGTATGTGCTCTGTTTGCAATTTCATGTGCTATCATGTGATAACAAGACTGTTATTTGGAAAAACTCTGTTGATTTTCATTCTTATAATTACAGTGCTTATTTACTTGTCTCTTTAAATGTTCTCTGGTCCCCAGGGCCATTTTTAAATAAAGCCAAACTCACTAACAAGTATTTTAATGTTTTATTTGAAGTACTCTTTACATAGGAAGTTTTTTGCTATTTGTAAACTTTTCTATCAGTTCAGTTAAAATTTCAAGCATAAATTTAGTTCAACTAGCATCATCTGAAGTGTATGTGCTTCATTTTTACATTCATTTTGTCAGCTATACATCCCCCATACCATATGCTATGATACTCTCAGAGAGAAGCTAAATGTTTTCTGCACAGTAATTGTTTTCATTTCTATTAAAAGAGAAAGGCACAAATAATAAGCACAGTGAAGGCATGCAATCTTTGGCATGTCACTAAATCCTTGATGTCTATTAAAACCCCACCTAAACTTGCAATTCCCTTGACAGAGCACGTAGGAAGGCCTTTCTCCATCTGCTGTTTTTGCTGATGAGATGCCAAATGTCTTTACAGATACTCTCATAGAAAAGGAAGGAAATGCAATTACAGGAATCATGCTCTTAAAAGAACCATTTGAAGAGATTTTAAAAAAGGTGAAATGATTTTATATATATATGAAATCACCTCAGAGACTGATTACAATTTTGTTCATTCACAATATGACAGAGTCATAACTGATTTTTATGTATTGGTATTTATAAAAGATGGTGTTTGTACTGTCCATCATTCTCTGTTAATTCAGTTTTCCTCTTTCCTTTAAATTCACAGTTTAGCACAGAATAAGAAAGTAGCTTTTATCAGGTTTAAACAAATCTAGTAGAAGTACTTGAATCTGAATATTTTAATGAGAGGACCAGTGCTTTAAATGCTATGAAAATGTTAAATCTTAAAATCATCCTGAATATTTGCCTCAGCCTGATCTATAACAGTTTTATACTGTGGCATTGTATTTTAGATGTAGGCAAGCAGATGTGCTTTCAAAACAGCAGCAAATTGTTGCAGAAGGCACTCCTTGCTTTGCTTGTTTGTAATGCAATGATATGAAATTAGAGCATTTTTTTGAGACTGAAATTATAATTATACCTTTTTTTGGTAACATGTCTAAACTGAAATGCCCAGAACTAATCAGCTGACGTATTTTGACATTTTAATTGACTTTTTTTAAAAAGAGAAAGAAACATGATAAACAGGATTCAAGCAGTTTTAGATGGGAATTTCTTTCATATTCACAACCACTTGCTTGAATTGAACTATAATCCTAAAAACATCAAGTTGCTGAAAAAGTGTCTATGAAAATAAAACTGCCTTTGTGAACCATAGGTGATACATTTTCTGTGTTCTCAAATATAGGTGTAAATTGAAAAAGAGTAAAACTAGCAAGAGCAAACAGGAAAAGAATTAAAACACTATGTCTTTGTTGTTTCATTTCCTTTACTACAGAGTGCAATCAATACTTTACAACAGGGTTAATGTGGTCTCTTCAAACATGCTATTATTCTTTCAAAATAGCACAATAACTTTATTAGTTATGCTGTCTGCAGTCTTTCCAATGTGACAGGGTTGTGTGGGTGTTCAGATTGTAAGTAATTTTCTTGGTGCCCTCTGTTGGAGTATTTTTCGTGAGTGCTAACAATAGCAGCTAGCACCACACAGCTGCAAGAAATTGGAGTGGTAGAAGTTCTAATTCTAATTAATATAATTAGCACAAACAAAAAGGTTTCCCACACTGAGGAACTTACTGTTCCTCTTTAGTAGTTATAATATTCAGATTCCACATCTGCTAGTTCTTTACTATTCAACTGAGGTTGTAGTAGTTGATTTCTTTTTTATTTTTTTCTGCTTCGGTGACATTCAGGTACACTGAAAGGTCATTTTAAAACATAGCCTAGAGATTGATCTTGCAACTAGGTGTTTGTGTTCCTTCTTGTACCTTATTTTTGGAAAGCATTTGTTTTATGAATAAATGTGAGTAAACATTGGCCCCATCAAGTGTACTAATACCTTCTGCTTTTCGTTTCAGATGAATTCTGAGAGGCAAGGACAGAGACCTTTTCCTTTGCAAGAGATCCAAGATGAGAAAGTTTAGAAATAGTCCTTGTGACCAGCTACAAAACCTCAACTGAGTGCCACAGTCAAATGGTCAATGGCCAGCCTTTGGGTAAGAAAAATATCAAAATGACGGTTTGATGAGATTTGAAGACCCTAATGACTGACTTCAGAATTGGCTTAGTCCCTGTCATGGACTGAGAGACTATCATCCTACATAATTTTGTTAATATCCTAATCCTGGGCAAAAGCGTGTTTTTGGGGTTTTTTTTAAAGCTTGGCAAAGTCTTGGTATTCAAACTACCTGCTCATCACAGTTTCTGCTCATAATCCAGGGTGCCAGTATCCTGGCAGAAGATTTTCATTTGCTTTTGAACCCACATACATACCACCTAAGTAAAAGGGTGGAAATGTGACGAGCTTGCTGACAATGAGCTGCAAGTAGCTGCATGCGTGCAGCAGAGTGCTGCTCAGCACTACTTTGCCATGCAAAGGAATGCTCAGTAGCTTCAGTGCCACTGAATATTAGTGTGACCTATGGCTGGTCCCAATGGACAAAATATGGCAGGAATCGTAATCTGAGAGGGGATTAGTTAACACAGAAAGGATAAGCATGTTGGCTGGTGGTTATGAAAATGGAAGAACTGAGGAAAATGTTATCTTCTGCAATTAAGTTGCTGTTGGGCAACCTGTACTGATCCACCTGCCAAAGTCACAAGTGGTCATATCTGCACAAAGACATAATTTCTCTATCCCTTTTCTTGTCAAGATTGAGTCTATCATCATATGACAGACCACCCATGTGTAAAATGATATATGTCTGGTGGGAGCTGATATAGGACCTGCAGATGGGCTTACTGGCTTTGAAAGGCAAGTAATTTCCTATTAATACTTCCTGTAGAGGATAAGGCCCTTATACCTTTCAGATGAGCTGTAATTAGGCCAGTATTCGAGGTCTCAGATATTGCAGCTGATAATAGTGTAAGTTATAGTCTTTTGCTAAATTGCCCTTTCATCTATCTTCCAGTCTGGTTTTATGTTTGGCTACAACACTGAATGAATCACTCCTGTTAATTAATAGTCAACATATTAGCTGCTTGAGTTGTTTGTAATTTCTTCTCTCTGCATTAGCCTCACCTCAGATATCCATTATTAACTGTGAACTGTTTTACAGAAGCACTCACTTATAGTTAGGTACTGTGCAAATATGTATTAAAAAAACAAACCCACAAAGCATAGAAACTAAAGAAAGATAAAATTAATAACATCATTACTCCAGTTTAAATCTCTGTACCAGCAGGTAATTCTCAACACTTTTTGTTGAGATTTTTGTTTTTGTAACTTACCTCTTCCTCAGAAGTTTCTCATTCTTTGTATTTGACTCAAACAACATGTATTTCCTCTAGTACTTTTAAATGAAACAAGTGTAACATTTGTAGTAGCCCTTTTTATGTAAAATGATCTGACTTTGGTGCTTACATAATTATTAGATTTGATATGTCACAAATGTACATTGCTCAATTATAATATTCTGAAATATTCATTTAAGGTCCAGTAGTTCATCTGTACTTCTTTCAAGGTGTTTCTTACACATCATTTTCCCTAAAGTAATTAGCAAGAATCAGATGATCTGAACTAAAATAAGTAGTTCTTGGAATGGATTTCATGAAAAAATGAGATATTCCCCTGGAACTACAGAGAAATGAGAGAGTTAGATATACAGAAAGATAGAATTAAACATACAGTGCACAAGCATCAGTGAATTAATATGTTCTCATACCCACATTTTCTTATTAGGAATTGTAAGGAACTTGGGAGTAAGAGACTGAGATATTTGCAAGAGTCTCCCAGAGGATGTAAATAGACGGGAAACGATAAAAAAAAAAAAAAAGAGAATCGAAGGAAAAGAGAAAAAGCTTACCAGGTTTTCCAGAGTGTTGGAAGAAAATGCAATGGCGGCCAAGAGCAGAAGTTGGAAAGGATGCAGCAAGATGAGCAGGAAGGGTGCAGAGCAACAGCCTTTTGCTTTTTTTTACACTGGAGCTGGATGTCCAGTAAGGGCTGTGGGCCTCAGAGCAAAGTGAGCAATGAGATAACTTCCAAGGGGTGAAGTCTGGAGAAGTTCACCTGGTATAATCAGGAAGACAAACAACGGAGAAGACATCTTATGACAGAGGACTTTAGGAGTGGAGCAGGACATGTGGAAAGTGTTAATGCCCTATAGCTGAGGTCAATACTGTAGAGATGGAGGAGTACTGGATGGAGAATTTCCCTTCCAAAGCACTATGTAAAGTTTGTTAAAATGGTAGTTTGTTTACAGTTGATCAAGGGAATCGTAAGCCAAGTTCCGACTGATTGGTCCTGTCAGATACCTGGCTCTGTATGTCAAGTATTTGCACTGCCTTAACCCACAGAAACATCCCAGCTGCATAGGCTTTTGTGATAAAGCTATCCCAGCTGGGGATATCTTTGGTCCTGATGGGACAAAAGCATTAGATGAGAAGGGTTAAAATGCATCTAATTACACTGAATTTACACTTACAGTTAGTCTTACAGATAGGACTTGTACAGTTAAAAAAATCCAACGGACAAAGAGAGAATATTCTCATGGTTTTTTGGTTTTATTTTCCTTAAGTGATTGCTAGCATGGACGTCTGTCAGGACATAGCTAACTGGAGCAGAAAGATATCACTGCTTCTCACTATCTGCTACCAAACAGGAACAAAAGATGACTGAGTGTTCTCTACTTCACTGCAATACATGCAGGTAAGCCTTATCTGACAGTTACCTGAAGCAGACCAAGTTTGCAGGGAAGCAGGTGAGGTGCAAACCTGTGATCCATGCCACTAGACTTGTAGAACACTGGGGGTATCTTAAAATACTTCATCCATTTGAAAGAGGGTGTATCCCTGTGTCCTACACAGCAGTTGCTGTGGAATACTCTCTAGCTTGTTACTCTTTTAGCCTTGCCAGCAATAAATAACTTTAGACAGTAGGAGCAAAGATAGAAAAATAAAACTGTACCTAGTATGCCATATGTTGATTTGCATTTAGGATGCAAACCCTGCTTTCAATAACATCTGTGTGAAACAGCCCTGCTATCCAGCTTCCATCACAGTTTTCTCTTTGGGAAAGGGAAAATGTTTCTACATCTGAGTTCATTTGAGGTACACATTCCAGGGGGGCCAGTCTAGCATTATGTTTCCTGAAAACTTGTGCCAATCATCAGTAAAACTTCAGATATATCAGTAGAGCCTGTTACAAAGACTGTCACTGCTCTAAATACTTGGTGTGTGCTTTCTGTGAAAAGAAACCCAAAGTTTTGGGCCCTTAGTTATAGAAGCAATAAACACGCCCCCCAACATAGACATACACCTTTCAATTAATATTTACAGTTGCATAAATCTGGCCAGTGAATTCAGTGGTTTCATAGATGGGAGAAAATTCTTAGCTAAGTAAATTAACTGAGAAAGACCGTGGAAAGTCATGAATTCTCCTGTGAATTACTGTATTACAGGAAGTAGTGTTAGAATTACTGTAGAAGTAGGTGAGATGCTGGGCTGGTCACAGCATTTCAGATTTTTATTCTATTGACATGTGTTGTTTCACAAGTGTGTCATTTTAACACAGCCTTTTGAGAGAGGTTCGCCCATCATCGTTAACACAAGCACGCATCACGAAAAGCTCTAAAATCAGTTCTCCTTTCTGATGACTCATAGCAAAGAATTTCACGCATCTGAATTTCACACATTCACAAATTCAGAGGCTTCTAAATAATCTGGACATTAAACACGTAGGAGATGTCCCTTGTTTCATGTTAGAGGTGTAGCAAATGGACTCAAACCTATTTTCAGAGTCAAAATGTAGACTAAGTCCAAACATCATACCAGTCACATGGAAATGTTCAGAAAGTGCTTCTACCCTGTAGGACTGAAACAATATTTTTAAGATACAGTCATTATGTTTAACTCATTTAATAAAACCATGCATGTTTTTATGTGTTTTTCTGCATGTTGGTTTTTAGGATCACTCAAAACAAACAAACAAATAAACAAACAAAACCCAACCTCAAACACAAAGAGTTGTTTTTAAGCTAAGTTCACCTCATGCCACAGTTACTCTTCGGATATCCATTTATTTTAAATGGAGCTGGGCAAGGGATAATATTTATTTAGTAACTGCAGGTCGAACAAAACTGTATTAGTGTGGTTTAGGGGATGCATTAGTAGCACTACAACATCTCAGAGACTTGTCATGAGTTAGAGCCATGTGGTATTTCAGGCTGCATCTTCAGTGCATGAGAAAACAACACCTCCTTTAAAGATGAGATGGTCTAAGATGAAGGACACCAAACATGTACAAACATGTTCTGGAGATAAAAGGAACTTGTGTCTCAGCGACTGAACATCAGATACCCATATGATTTTGAGGATACCTTCATAAAAAAGGTTTCATGCCTTGCATATAAAAGAAATATTGGAACTGCTTATTTACTTTGGGTTCCGGTTTCTACAATCTCTGGAGAGAAAAATCTTGGAATCTTTCTCTGTACCCACAAGTTCTTGATTACATTTAATTCCATTTGAAGACAAGAAGTATATATAAAACACTTCTTCCTTTCCCAATATGAAGGGGAGATCTTTACTTATGCTGCTATTCCTTATTTTGTACTTCCAGACACTGTAGGTCTAAATTTGCATGAAATTTATGATTACTTTTTAAATATATTTTTCCATTTAGAAATACCTTCAAACTGCCAAGGGGCTGCAAGCTGTAGAGAAAAGCGGGTTGGCCTATCAATGTATTGCTGCTCCTGCTGGTATTTGTGATGATATGCCAATGACAGGTTGGTTAAGGTCTGCAACACCCCTGCCCCCTCTTTCTGGCACTGCTGAAGCTGCAAGGGAACTCCCCAGAATGCCTGTGTGCTGCACAGGAACGTGCTGTCCCTACCCCTTTGCAGACTCAGCACACCTCCAAATGTACAGGCGCAGATGGTCCCAAGCTCAGCTGGTGTAAATCAGTGCTGCCCATCCGGCAGATTGTATGTGCTTGCTGTAAATAGATGCTGCAAGTTATGGATCTGTGTCAGTGTAAAATCACATTTCTGCAATATTGGGACTGGGAGCTTCAATCTGTAAAACCCAGGCAAGTAAAATGAAAGCTACAGTCACTTCACAGAATTATAGAATGGTTTTAGTTGGAAGAGACCTTAGGGATCATCTAATTCCAACCCCCTTGACATGTGCAGAGACACCTCCCACTACATCAGGTTACTCAAAGTTCCATCCAACCTGGCCTTGAGCACTTCCAGGGATGGGGTATCTTCAGCTTCCCTGGACAACCTGTTCCACTGCCTCACCACCCTCAAAGGAAATAATTACTTCCTAATATCTAAGTGAAACTTACTCCTCTGCAGTTTGAAGCCATTATTCCTTGTCCTATCACTATATGCCCCTGTAAATTGTCCTTCAGCTCTCTTATAGCTACTGGAAGGCTGCTGTTAAGTCTCCCCAAAGCATTCTCTTCTCCAGGCTAAGCAATCCCAACTCATTCAGTCTGTCTTCAAAGGAGACATTCTTCACCTTCAGATCATCTTTATAGCCCTCCTCTAGACCTGCTCCAACAGACCCATGTCCTTCTACTGTTGTGAGCCCCAGAGATGGATGTAGTACTCCATGTGAGGTCCAAGGAGGGCAGAGTAGAGTGGGAAAATGACCTCCTTTCACACTTGTTTTGATGCAGCCCAGGATAAAATTGACTTTCTGGGCTGCAAGCTCTCATTGCCATGTTCATGTTGAGCTTCTCATTAACCAACATGCCAAGTCCTTCTCCTCAGAACTGCTCTCAATCCATTCTATGCCCAGTCTCTACTTGGGATTGCCCTGGCCCACATTCAGGACTTTGCAGTTGGCCTCATTCACTTGCTCCCCTTGACATACAAAATACAGTACTTGATTACATGTTTATTTTTAGTGCATGTACAATGGAACATGAGAGACTTAATGTTGCCATGGGAACCGTGACTTTGAATTCCTGACTTTTTTATATGATGTTTTATTAAAAAAAATGTCTACAGAAAGATCATGAACAAAAAATATTGGACAGAACTCAAGTCAGTGGTACTCAAGGATGATTAGCATGAGGAGGAGAAGAACAAACCTAAGATACTGCCAGTCTTAAATAGTAAACATAATTAAAATTGGCTAAACATGATGAGGTTGAATACAACTAAATGGATCTGGCAGCAGGATCCTATACTGATTTATATATATGTTTCAAATTTTATATATTTGGCCCAAATTTTATTGAACTAGCACTTGAAAATGATCATTCTTTACCAGTCTGTCACAAAACAAAAATAAATAGCTGTCAAAAGGAACAGAAAAAATGGATCTATAATCCTGTGTGGAGACTCAGATGTACCTATTGAACATGGTAAAAAGTTAATTTTTTTTATATATATGTTAATTCTTTTAAATTTTTTTCCTCTCTCATATTTATCCTGAAGCCATTCTACCTGTCTTCATTGCGTAGTCTGCACTACAGTCTGTAAAGAAAGTGTTATGACCACTGTACCATTTTATAGCTCTAGAAAGGTAAAGATACAGCAGTAGATAAGTTAATAGAGATTTTAAATTTGTTGTTGCACAATAAGGAATGGATTCTTCCTCCAGCTGCACATTCAGACTGCCTGGAGAGATGAGATTTCTTGGGTATCCTGAGGGATTCATGGAAGAAGTACCTGAGACTTATAGCTTATCTCAAATCTTTCCAAAGGAAGGGGCTTATACTGATCGAGAAGGTTCATTACTGTCCCTCTAATTTCCATCCAGCTATAATCCCTGCCTGAAATAACTCCATGTGAATTTTATGCCCTATTCACTTAACAGCAACATGAAGAAAGTCTGAGCAGAATCTCACAAGCGTATCCTATTTATGGTTTTATTAACTTTTCTGCAGTGACATCCAAGGAATCAAAGATTACTAATTGTCATGAGTGTTCTCCAGGAGTGTGAAATCCTGGATAACAGTATTGCTGCAAGAGGTTCTTCTCAGACTGCTGCCCTGAAAGCTGGTCAGTTACTCTCTTGATGATGCCACCAGGTCCCTTTATCCTTGCATACATCAAAATAATTTGGAGAAATCACATGGCCACTTCAAAATCTGAATGCAAGCACCCAATCTCTCGGGTTAGTTTCTGTTGATTAAAAAAAAAAATGTTGGTTAAAATCCTTGTGAATTAGGCAGTATTAGAGAGCTCAGGGCATTCTAAAGGGTACAACTATTTTTCCTGTGCACTGTGAGTCTCTTCCCTTGCATTCATCACCAGAGGTCTATCCTCTGCTACACTGTGGAGCATAAGAGAAAATAGAACAAAACACTTCTTTGTACTCTCTCTCTTTAGCCCTGTCTCTGCCCTCTGTTCAGGGCTCATGTTTGTACACAAAAGTATACACATCATTCACAGTGGCAAAAGAAAATCTGGATGAGCCTGGTCCCTTGCGGATGTGGAGCCAGAGGGCATGATCAAGCATGCAGCTGTTGACTGACGGCTCCTTTGTGTACAATATGAAACTGAAGTAATTCTTTCTACTAGATAGTTTAGCTTATTGTTAGAAGAAAATTGCTTGGGTTTTATTTGGGTAATGTGCCTGCTGGAGGGGGTTTGCATAAAAGTTTTTGCATCTGAGAGCATTGAGATGCATAATATTAGTGTGATCACGATGTCATCTTATTAGTAAGACAACTTGTCCTTTTTTGTCAGTGAATTGCAAAGATCTGTCAAGGCCCAGTTTAATCTACTCCCTGTAATAGGATTTGTCTGTAGCTTGAGGAAACAGAAGCTTGTAATGCATAGGGTTATTAAGAAGAGGATGTAAGCTTTTTGAGACTCTTTAATAAAATATAATATCAGTATATTCAATGAATATGGAAAGAGGGATCTAAATATTTCTCGTTACAACCTTCAAGTATCTTGGGAGAGGAGGATGATACCAATTAAAACAAGGGGGGAAACCCAATATCTCTCTGAATTCTAGCCTTCCTCAAAGTTAAATATTGACGTAAGCAAGACTTCAATTCAAAAATGTCATTGCTCCTGCTGTAACCATTAAAGTAAATCCCTGCCCCATTCCAAGGCAAGGTTAATGTATTTAGGGAACCTCGCGAACAGCAGCTTTAGCTGCTTTCATGTACACCCATGCGTGGCCCTTCTGCAAACAAGGCAGCTTCAAACAAGGAAAGATATTGCTGCCAGGAGTACAAAGTATTCTGCCCTGTGAATTGCCTCACTTCCTCTGTAACAAGCTTTGAGATAGTTGTAAGTATTTGCAGCCCCAAATCTCACTCACCTCCCTCGGTGCCTTGACAGGAAACACAAAAGTCAAAAGCTTTAACTGCCTCTTTTTTAGAGGCAATTTTGGTATCCAGAGCAAGCAATCAACACAAAGTGATTGAAATTTTTTTGTGAATAGAGCCATTAGGAACAGGGTTCTGTTTTGCATGAACATGAAGGTGTACTGTGGTGGAAACAGACTGCTTTAACATAACAAGATTTACGATCCTCCTTCACAAACACAGTTTACACATCACATGTACACATATCCCTGGAACTGGAGTTACTTGAGCTGAGACTGGCATATTTTAGTCAGTAATATTTCTGCAGCACCTCTAGTACATCAAATTCACTGCTTAACTTGCTGATTAATATGACTTTGTCTGTGTTATATCTAGACAGGTTAAATACCTAGATTGTCAGTCACTGCCAAAATGTCACTAAATCTATTGATCTGAAATCACAAATAAACAACACAGAACACTTCTACTCACTTGAAGTATTCCACAAGTATTCCTTGACTGTGGTCCTCCAAAAGTACTGTAATGCAAAATATGTTTTGAAACTAAATGTTCTGGTTCCTGTAACTGGTTGTTTCTGAATAGAGGATCTAGATTCAGATCTTTCAATGCCTGACTCACTAGTCTCTCCAAAAAGCCAGATACAAGTAGTCCTTAGTCTGTGGAAACAGAGAAGAGGGAGGTGAAAGGGGCAAGTTTCAGTTTGTTTGTTGGGACTGAGGCTGATTAGGAGTGGCTTTTGCTACCTGCAGAGCTTTGCAGGAACGGCAGAAGCATGAGAATAAGTATGACAAGACTTTTTGGTTTTAATCAAAAGAGAATTGTTTCAGGTTTGTCATTATGAAATGAAAATTCTCTTTGGACAATGATAAAAGAATGAGATGAAACAAAAGGGGATTTTTCTCTAAAGAATTATCCTTAGTTTAATGACTAAGAATTTGTTATTAATTAACCTGAGTTAATCTGGGGAACAAGGAAGTTGAACTCCCTCAGAAAAGTTATTTGCTAAAGGAAATAAGCCCTGATATTATCCCAGACATACAGAAGGGAGAAGTAGTATAGGTCATTTTCTCATTAATTACATTTGAAACAAAATCATACAGTGAAAGCAACAGAGAGAAATTTAGTGCAGCCATGACTCAAATGCATTCCACTGAGGCTTTCCCCAGGTCAGGAGGAGTGTAGTGCACTTTCAAGGAGCCCAGGATACCCAAAGAATTTGTGAACTAGCTTGTGGAGAGACAGCAAATGGTTATGCTTGTGGCTTCCCCCACCCTCTGTCAGGAAGCTTTTTCACATTGGGAACTGCTGCAGTGGTGAGATTGCTCTGGAGGCTTAAATTGGACCTTACCAAATAGCAGCATATCTCTGTACTCCTGAGCAAAGGGTCTCAGGTTACTTGACTGAATCTTTCTTTCCAAAGTAGATATTACCTCTTTTTTTTATTGGAGAATGTGGAACATAAAATGTCTTTTTTATTGCTACTCTGTTTTGAGTCCCAAAGGTTTTGCTTATGATGAGGAACATGACATCCAAAACATTTCCTAACTTCCTGAAGAAATTTGAAGCCTGTAATTTTCAGTGACTTTTAACACAGCAGAGAATTGAGAGATTGATAACCCTGCTCACAGAGGGACTTGAGGAACACAGATCATGGGGGCATCCAGCAAAGTACAGGTCAGTCCTTTACCTGAGCTGGAGCAGGAATTTGAAGGTGGTTTCAGTTTCTCAAATTAATGTGTTAACCACAGTCTATAGGGCAACCCAAGGAGCTTCCCAAGACTACGAGGTCTATGGGTACTTTATCAGGCAAAATGCTCTCTGATTCACCGTATTTCCATATCTGTGCACAAGAGAAAATCTTCAAAGAAGAGAGCAGGAGACACCTGAACCCCTATAACCTAGTGAAAAATATGTTTATTGATAAATTAAGAGATCAACAGTCAAGCATGAATGCAAGGTTCCTGTGCCTATTAAGTATGTTGACTTACTGGGCTGTAAGGGAAGCAGTTAGTAGTGGGGAATAGCTTCTTCTCTTGCTGCCAGGGGTGTGTGTATATCCTGGTGTTGCCAAGTGCAGTCATAGCTGCCAGTTCTCCATGCAGACCAAGATCTCACCCAGGCCTGTGCCTACCTTCCAGGTAAACACTCTGATGGTGCTAATGATGTAATTAGAGGGATCATTCTGTCTCTTCTTTGTCTTTTACTTGCATTAGACACAGTTCCAGAAAATAAACTTTATTTGTAAAAGCCATGATCAGGGACAAGGAACACCTAACTTTCAGGTTCTGCTTAGTTTTGTGGAAGACAAAAGAGTTTTGCCAAAGACTTAAAGTGGATACTTTGAGAGAATGTTAGTGGTATTAATGCCTAAAAGTTGAAATAACTGGTATCCTTAATTGAACTAAAGCATCAGCCTTAATCAATAGATTACAAGAGAGATGAAGGTCTAAAACCTGGACATGAAAACAGATTAAAAAGCACTGTTTTCAAAAAGCAAAATATCCATAATTAACTAATTTCCCACTTAAAATCTGAAGTACATCTCATCTGATAAACATTCAAACTGTTGGGAAAATGTAAGAAATGTGTTCCAGGAGTGTGAAGAAAAACAAGGGCTAACATGAGAAGGCATGAGCAAAGTGGCAATGAAGTTCTGTCAGTGAAGCTAATTTTGGTTGCAAATTATTGTTTTATTAAAAACACACAAGAGAGACCCTGCTTCCAATATAATGGTGGACAGTCACTCTAAACTTACCTTGTCTTACTAGAGCTAGAGACTGCTGAAAGATTTTTCAGACAAGTCTTAATGGTTACTAAACCCTCATGTAACCTCAACAGCAGCATTGCAGCATGGTGAAGAGCACAATCCTATATGTTTCAAACCAAGTTAATAAGCAAAGGGCCTGCTAAATCAAGAGTCTTAAATTCAGAAGGTTAAAGTTTCTATTGACTTCACCTTTCTAAATATTTCAGGACTAAATAAGAGTCTGTGGTCTATGCAGCTGCAGGGGAAGCAATGCTTCACATGTATTTTTAAAGCTTATTTGAAACAGTAGATAAAATAGCCAGTCTTCATGCACACATACACACATGATAGGCACTCTGTTAGTGAGATATCACAGGCCATACATCAGGTGCAGTGGTAACAATTCTAATAATATTGAACACAACTGAGTGAAATTAACCCATGGGGAAGAAAATTCTACATTGCAATCTATTATTCTGTTGACTAATCTATCAAAGAAAGGAGCACTCGTGCCATTTGAAACTGCACTGGCCATTTTTCTTCCCATATAGGATCAATACATATATAAATAGTGAAGTTACAGTTAGAAAATAGGTTTTAGATAAGAGAGCTGAAGCTTGAGAGTTGGGTTGTTGATACAGCAAGTGTCAAGTTTCCTTTAACCCACAGATACACTAAAAACTGCACAGATCTGCAGAAAACAGTAAGAGGTAAGAAAATCTCTATAAACGATAAATTTCTCTGTAATGTTGGATCCCTTTAGCAACAGAGCTTCATTTTGTGAGTGGTGCTTGTGGCTGGATAAGGAGCTATTTCCTGCAGGATTTCTTCTTGAAAGCCTGAACTTTCCCTGTGGGAAAATTTTTGTACAGGCAGTAAATACTTTTCAGGCCATTGCACATTAGTTTGCCAGATTCTTCCCTCCTCTTAACTAACAGAGATAAAATGAGGTAAAAAGGTATCTATGGTATTTTGAGAAAAGCAGTTGTAGACCTTTTCTCCCTCTATAGTGAATGCCAGCTACCTCTATTTGGATCTTCCTCAGTTAGGACTTAGACTGTATTCAGAGCAGGAAAACTGTATTGTCTTGTAGACTGCACTAGCCAACAGTTTTCTGCTTAAATTCTAGGAAAAAAATCTCTAAGAATTTAAACTCAGTATAATAACCTGCACCATTTTTGGAGAATCATGCATAACAGTGGTGGACAAAAGCAAGGTTTGCTTTCTCTCGGATTAAAGTCTGTATTGCGTCTCATACCTGTCATGGTAAAGAAACAGAGATCACATCACTGATATGTGGTGTCAGGGACAGGCTGCCAAAAAACACATGGTGTAGATCACAGCAAGCCAGTGTTGAAGTTTTAGTGCCAGGTCTCCAACATAGTCTAGAAGAATTTACAAAATGAATATAAAAGCATTTGTCTCCAAATCCACAGATTGCCACAAAACGCAGATTACCTGTTTTGAGATGGACTTCAGGTTTACCGGCAGCCTACTATGCAGCCATCCTCACCTTCATCCTGAAGAATTCAAAGAATGGTGAGGAAATGACACAATAGGATGTGATGATCCATTAGCTTTCAGTAAAAGTGTGTGCACAGTTGTCACTCTCACGTGAAGCCTAATGTCTGAACCTTGAAAAGAGCATGTGGGGAAAAGGAAAATGAACGTGGGAATACAAGTTCTGCAGACAAGACCTGATTTTTTTATAAACTAGAACAGAATGCATTGAGCTGAACTGGCAAAGAGTTCTTTGGACATGGCCATTAAACAAACATTGAGTCTTAAACAAGACTATTTTCTACATTAAACAGATACATATTCCGAGTGGTGAAAGGAGAACATTCATGTATGAACATCAGTCTCTTTAATTTTAATAGACCAAACTTGGAACCTCTTACACCTGCTACGAAAAATAGGCTGTAGCTGAGGAGAAGTGAGAATCGAGCTAAGGATCCCATGACACTTCTGGTAGAAATCAATAACTGTGCATAAAACCCTAAACGTTTGTTTCTTCTGCAGATATTTACAGACATAGTGCAAAAAATTCCTGTTTATTTTCATTAATTAAAGTTCTTGACTAACAAGCACTTAATTGCAATTCTGTAATTTTCTTTGCTTTCCATTGTTCAAAATAATAAGGAAAAGGCATGTGCTCTTCTGACAGATTTCATCCTAGGCAGTCAGGACACTTCACATGTATTAATTAGTGTAATACCCCATTTAGCTATCAGGAGACTTTAAACTTACTCAAGCTATACATGGTGGTGTGCCATCAGAGTAATTTGCATTGTTGATCTCAGCCAGTGTACCTGGGATTAATCATCCTATTCCAAACAGGTCATGGCACTAAGTTTGTTCTAATATATTCGCTCAACAAAGATGAGATAAATTCATATTATTAATTATTTTAAATGTCCTCAGGGAAAGAAACTTCCTTGTACATTGTTGGTTTTTTTGTTTTGTTTTGTTTTGTTTTGTTTTTTAATGAAATTACATTCAAAAAAATAATTCGATTGTCACTGCTTTAGACAATATCCTTTTATACTGGCCTCAACCAGAGCAGGGTGGGATCTATTGCAGTATATCCTCTAGTGAGCAAAGCAGCTGTTAACATGTACTTAAACCATGTTTCTTAAGAGTCCCTCTGAAGAGAGGTAGCCTTGAGAGGATGCTTAAGGTTCAGTGTGTGCTCAGGTACTTTGGCGCACTTCAGGATTTTAAAGAAACTAAAACATTTTGTCAGGAATCCGGAAATCAGAAGGACTTGGGTAAGTAATTAATTGTATTTGAGAAAAGCCTCACTCATGTAACCAGCACAAGTCAATAAAAAGTAAAAAAATAATATGTTTTTAGAAACAAGGAGTACCAAGCATAGTAAAATTTTCTGTGATGGACAAAGACTAATCTTGAATCTAGACCATAAAACAGATTCCTGTTACATGGAGCTATTTGGATAATGGATGGAGACAACTATGGAAGGTGACTAAGACTCAAATGGGAAAGATAAATTGTTGATAATCAAAATCTTGTTTCAGAAAAATTCCTGTGCAGACTGCATCCTGGTCTTTGAGGTCCATGAAACAGCGTGCCTTTCTGTGTTTGTGTTAGAGCTGGAAATAGTGTGGAGTCCTGTATGTCTGCTCTCGAGCATCTGTGACCTGTGCCATGCAGAGTGAGCCGTGCTCCAGGTCAGAGGCTGCCTTAAGGTAGCTCTGGCAGGCTGGGAGTCTCCCACAAAATGCAGAATCTCCCACTGATTCAGAAAGGAGGAAACTGCCCTGGATCCTCTCCTGTCGCTGCATGTCTTTACCTCTCAGCTGCAAACAAACCTTAACAAGGCAAGTCAAATTCAATTTCGTATCACAAAAAATTGAAGAGAAAAAGATCAACAAAATAAACTGTTAGAAGAAATGAAAGAAAAAGTAGAAAATCACCTATTGGAGAGATGGGGAATATGAAGATAATTTTTTATACTGAAGAAACTGAGGCCATTTTATAAAAGTGCTCTGATGTGTCTTTGAAACTCCATTTCACATAGAGAGAGCAATCTTGTCTCTCAGCTGGTATAAACTCTCAGGGATACATCGAAGCCAATTTCCTTCAGCTTCTGATCTGCTCCACAGATATCATCTACTGCTATCTATACTGGTATCATCTAGTATCATCTATGCTGGCATCAGGACGAAATGTACATGTCTGCATATAGCTTTGTGTCTGGAAAAGACACAGAACCGTGCAAACTTAAAAGAGAAAAATAACAAGTTCAGAACAAAATAGATACCAACAGCTGAAAAAATCTGTGTGTGCACAGTAATGCACTGGCTATTATTTAGTTTCTGGTTTTATTTATTTAGTAAGTGGTGCCTTCAAAGTGGATGTTAATTATATCAGCCTCATTCATAGACTTTTCCCATGCGATACTAGAGCATATCTGTGGAGGCCTGTGGGCCCGCTAGGGGATTTCCTGGGGCTATGCCTTGGAAGAATGTCCCCTAGACCTTAACCTCTCCTATGGACCCCCTGTTTAGAGGACAGGTTGTCAGTCAACCCCAGTGCCACATTCCCTGTTGGCCTGTTGGCCGTTACGGCCCCTTATATAGCCTTATACGGTCAGGTTTCTAGCAGTTTCTCTGTTCTTTGTAACCTCATTGGTTTGTACCCCTGTCCATTTGCCTTTATGTTGCCCTATTGGTCATCGTACACCCCTCTCCCACCCACACCCCTCGGCGATTGGTTGCTACTGTTAGCTCCGCCCCCTCTAACCGCATATGAGCCTGGGCCCTCTAACTGTCAGCTCCTTTTGCCTCTGGACCCCTTCAGTGTGGCTGCAGTAAAACCCACTGGATTTCTGCATAAAGGCCCTTCCCATCCTTCATCATCAGCAAGTTACCTGGGGTGTGTGTGATTGCTGTGTGTCTGCCTGAACGCCTTCCTCTGGGAGACGCTTTCGGGAGGTTGCAGCAAGTCACTGCTGACCCGCACTGCAACGCACATCCTCTCTTACTGAAGGTTGTCATATACCTAATGTACTGCTACTGTTTCAGGGTACAAACCAGGATGCAGTCAGGGAAACAGCAGTCAAGTGTGATCATTGCACTGGTTTTTGGCAACAAAAATTGCTATACTTTTCCTTCTTTAGCAATCCAAAAATTTTCAACCAGGCAGTTACAATGTGAAGGCTTAAAGTGGCTGAGGCTTATTTTGAAGCATTTTGCCAACTTTCTTTTAGAGCTTCACAGACCTCGAAGAGGTTTTGTATAGTTTTTTTTCTCCTGTGGAAAGTACGCACATGAGCGTGCGTGCGTGCGTGCGTGCGTGTGTGTAATGTGTGCATGCATGACTATTCTCCTAAGGCAGTTTTACAAGACTTCCACCTGTGGATGTAAGTTCAGTGATGCCAGCCTGCAGGAACGCAGGCCTGGAGGTGTGGAGTCCAATGATACCAACCATGTAACTACTGCCTGAGATGAGAGATTCCAATAATTTTCTCTGCTGTTATGGGACATGTCATACGTAATTCCAGTTTTGACAGGTTTCCCTGTAATTGGTATTTGGCTATTGGACACACCTTTTGCTGGAACAAGACACTGACCCTCAGGCAGTGATCTGATGCTGGCAGCAGTGCTGCTGCCTCAGCTCCCGTGCCAACTCTCAGGTCTGCACAGCTCTGCACGGGAACCATATGGGGAACTGACACGTATTAAAAAAAACCTCCCACCTCAGCATCAAAGGCCAACTTTTTCAGTTGGAATCTGCTGGATCTATGAATGGCTGAAGAAGTACTTGTACCAGCATGCTGCTGGGAGAGTCAAGGGGTTGGGACCAAGCACCTGGAGAGGAAGAGGAGGTGGCCTCTTGAGGTAATTCAGCTGATGTAAACTTACTCACTGCCCAGCTCCAGCATAACGGTGTGTACTTGCACTGCTGCTCTGATTCATGTGCTCAATCCATCAGATTTAAATTACTGCATTATGGACAAGACAAAGGAGAATTTAACCTTTTCTTATGGTCATAACCTGTGAAATATACCATTGCCACTGGAATGCTGGAGCTGCCCTCACACTGCCTCCAAGCCTAGTCCAGGTGTGGATGTGCTGAATGCAAAGATGTCACTGACACTGACTTGCCAATCAATTTGCCTAATGCATACACAACACCATTTTTTTTAACACTTTTTCCAATATTCAGTGTGTGTAGTGTGTTCTTGTACACATTTTTAAATGGCTGTATCACACATTTTTAAATGGCTCTGCCGTAGTAGGCAGGCATTTTGATATAATATTTGAGAGACTTGTAAGCATGCAAACGCTAAAATTTGAAATTAATTCACCCTGAATAGATTTGGCCTGAAATTGGGTAGAAATCTGAGCTGCAGCAGTTGACCATAGCTTGGCTTTAGCTCCACAGGTACTTGCAGTCACACTCATTCTGGCACTAAGAAACCACTATTCCTGCACCTGTGATACAAGATGTGTATAGGTGCTTCTTTAGTGTGATCTGACTCTTCAACAGGAAAGTTAGAACTGGGAAACAATTTTCACTCGGAAAGTGGTGTTGAAAGTTTGATTCTTAAGCTCACCTCTTCTGAAAAAGAAGTTAATCATATTCTGATATCAGAATATGATTAACTGTGCTATTCCTTTGTATTTCATTTCAGGAAGTCCACAGTAGTGCTGTGGAAGTGGAAGAGTATTATTTTACATAGCATGAAGATTTAATTTCAAGATGTATGCTGACAGCCTATGTTACTCCTTCTGTCATCACAAAACATAGTAATTAAGTTTGAAAAATCTCAAATACCCTTTTAACTTGATCTTTAGAGCTGATGAAAATACTTTTACAGTCAGAAATCCACTTTATTTGCTTGTGCAGAGATGGTAGAGAGCTACCTGTCTTACAGCATTGTCCTAGTACTCCCAATGGCTCTGAAGTGGATATTTAATTTTTTATTAACACAGGCTTAAACCATGAACTTCATACACATTTTTTATTCCAGCATGGTTATCCCTAAAGATATTTTTTTTCTGAATAGGAATGATTAAATATGTCAAGAATAAGATCTATAGTTGTTTAGAGCAAAAAATGCGCTCAATACTGTTAAGTGTGTTACTATCTCTCTCTCAGGCATTTAAAGTGCTTTATATACTCTAGTGTCTGCAGACTAACTCAAATAGCTCCAATTTTGTTGTGCAAAACTCAGATTTTTCTGTAAGGTCATAGCAATAGCCAAAATTTCAGGATAGGATTACAAAACCTTTGTTAATGAGTGACCTTTTCTTTCTAATTTATTTTCTTTTCCTACAATGTTGTGGAAATTCCTTTTTTGTAAGTGTGAAATTAAACTATTGCAAAGGCAAGGAAATAGAAGCTAAAATGTACAACCTACTGAATCACCAAAAGGAAACCTCCTAAGGAAATGCAGCTCAGAAATTATAAACCTATTGGTTTATCTCATGTGAAGTTCACTTCTCAAAGGATATCCAACACTGTGCTAAGTAATATGCTGGAAAAAAAGATCCCTAAAACAGTGAAGCATCCTTGTTACCACCTTTTGTGTTGCAGGGAAGATGTCCATCACAGCTCTGAGGCAGCTCTGGAGCAGGTTTCCTTGGCTCCTGAGACAAAGGTTGTGGTACCCAGGACTGCAGAAGTATGTGGGATCTGCCATTCTGTCTGATCCTTCTCCCTCCATTAATGATCCTCAGCTCAGCTCAGCTCAGCTCAGCTCAGCTCGGTGTTTCACTGGCCCAGATTCTGCCTTCAGGTGACCGAGCTGGGAGGCCAGAAGGGCAGATGCAGTGAAGATCTGAGTACCTCAGCCTCAGGATGCAGAGAAGACAAAGACAGATCCACTTTGGACCTGACTTCTGAGTTGGATCTGCTTTGAGCAGGAGACTGGACAAGATGAACCCCAAATGCCCCTTCCAACCTAGGTTGTTTATATCTTTGTGTTTTTATTTTAAAAATTCCAAAAAAGAACCCCCACCAATACTCATTCCTCCCCACCCCTGCAAAAAACCCAATCTACTTTATGGTGTGATTAATTTGAAAAGCATTTAGCATCTCTATTTATTGAATACTTTCTACATTTAAAAGAAATTTCAGAGCATTTCTACCATTCAGTCCTTCAGCCTTGAATTGATGGCGAATATTTCTCTTTTGGTTTTTCCTCTAACAATTTTCTTATTGTATTGTACTGGATATCAGCTCCTGATGTCAGAATAAAATAAAGTACTGTAAAACCACAAGAATGCATGTCCTTAAGCAAGACCACAGTGCTCCTAAGTCACCTTTTTTTTTTCTTCTGTCATTAGCCAAATATATGTGATAGAGAAAAAACACATGGAAGTGCCTCAATTCAAGAATTAATTATTTCAATGAAATAACACTAACATTAAAGAGGTGATTCTTCTGTAACAGAGATATAGCAAGTACCCAGTAGAATATATATAATGGCAACAAGTGTGCGACAAATAATCAAAGAAATGGAATTGCTTGCAAAGTAATAGTAAATTTAATGAGATAAATCCAGTTCAGAGACAAAAAGAATTGTTTTGATTTGTCCTTTGAATTGTAGTTTAATAATAGAGACAAAAATGGCTGAGCAAAGGAAGCAACCTATCAGTCAAATTGAGATACCTTTACTTTCAAAAAGCATTTTGTTTCACAAATAGTTCTATTAATTTGGTATAACAGATAGGAGAGTACTGCGGTTCAGTCATGCAGCCTTGAGATTGTAGGAGAGGACCTGAGGCAAAGCTGGCTTTAGTATCACAATTTTTTCAATTGATAAGTTGGGAAGAAACACTGCCTGCTCTCGACAGAAACACTGAGGAGAGCAGGATGTTATGTTTTATTGCATATCCTGCCTTTTAGTCAGCTCAGTACTACTTTTAAAAACTTGCAGTGTTTTCTGCAGGCTTTGTGTGAACAGAAAATAGTCACAGACATTCTTTTGCTTGCTGAAAATTAGTATCAAAGACTTCTACAATATAGTCTAGACAGGAAATTGCCGAGTCCTTCAGTAGAAAATTGATTAGGTAATTCATTACATCAGTCATCTCAGACACTCCATCCTCTGAAAATTTGTTTTCTGTGTCTCAGATAAAGGCAAGATCTAGAGGTCTTCTTAGTATATGAGTCATCTTAGGCTGGGCACTTCTGACATATTTTCTTAGGACAGTGATTATTCTCTGTGGCTAAGCCAATTGAAGGAAAACATTAAACTTGCCTGATGCTTATCTGTAGGGTGCTAAGAATAAGCCTCCTAAAGGGAACTTGCAGAATTCTGTTTCTCTTCAGCTCTCAATCAATGGCTTTTGTTTGTGTCTGAAATGTTTGCACTCCCCCAAGAGAACGCACTCAGTAGAACCTGAGTCTCCCCGAGGTATTTTCATTTCATAGCTATCTATTGATTTTCATTTAAGTGTGTAGATCGCAGCATATACTTTAACTGTGTGTAGCAGCTCAGAAAAATTCTTGCTTACATGACACATTCTGTTTCTGATGCATTAATTGTTGCCTGTTAATCACAATTATCTGACTTTAAGCGTTTGCAATTATCATGTGATATAGTAGAACCTAAAAATGTGCTCTGTAGATTCCAGCCAACAGAAAATAAAAAAGTCAATGTGTAAAGAAATGCAGCAATTTATACCAAATTAAGAGCAAGAAATTTTCAGAGGGCAGGAAAGAATGAGCAGAAAACTAAATTACAGTGCATCTATGACATGTCAATAAAGGAAAACAACTAATAAAACAGTCTTTAAAAAGTAGTAAAGAAGACAATAAAAGAAATAGGAATGTGTTAGGGGAGGTTAAAGACTTTTAAAAAATAATTGTATACAAAAGGAACTTCTCTGTTTTTTTCCACCTTTGTTTTACAGTCTTGATTTGGACAGAAAATGTGCAAAAGAAGTGCTGAAAGAAAGAAAATACCCTTCAAAAAACTGAAGGATGTCCAAGCAAGCGAAAGGGAAGAAAACCTGAAAACTGTCAAATTAAACATAGTGACACAAATCACGGGCGAACAATTAATGTTTTAGGGACTATTTGCTAACGCATAAAACTAAAAGCAAACTCTTCCTCAAAGCCCTGCGGCGTGGGGATCCTCCCTTGTAGTCATTAAGGTCAATTGACATATCAATGAGAGGAGTGGTAACAGCAGAAATTCCAAAGGGATTCTTGCATGTTTCCTCAGCTTGGAAGATCTAAGAAATTCACACTCCAGAAGTCACCTTTACTAGGACAAGTCTGTAGATGTCTTTTAAACTGAACTGTCTGTGGAGGAGGTTGTAGAACAAATTGTGGTGGTTTAACCCCAGCTGGCAAGTCAGCACTACACTTTCCCCCGGGCAGCAAACTGCCAGGACCATATGGTATTTACCCAGGAGATCTAAAGGAAATTGAGGATGGAAATATAGCTTAACTACTATCTTCCTGAAAACTACCTCTACATGAAAGATACAGAAGATGGCGACTCTGACAATAACTTTTTGCAATCATTTCAGTTAGAGATTCTGAGGCTGCAGACCAGTTATCCTCAAAGGAGTAATAAGTAAGTTTGCTGAGGACACTAAATTGTGAGGAGCCATTGAATCCTTTGAAGGCAGAAAGACCCTGACAGGATTTGGGAAGCATTTGGACAATGCCCTCAGAAACATGGTGTGACTCTTGGAGTGTCTTGTGCAGGGCCAGGAATTGGATTCAATGATGCTGATGGGTCCCTTTCAACTCAATGTATTTTATGATTTTATCATTCTATGGTTTTGATTTCTGGGAAATAACACACAATGTGGGAAAAATAATCCTAATGTATATGCACGGTCATAAACTCTGTACTTCCTGCTGTAACTCAACAAAGAAAGGTCTTGGACATGTAACACATAATTCTGTGAAAATGTCAGTATTATGTTGAGTAAAAGTCAAAGGAGCAAGTATAAAATAAATCAATATTTAGGTATTACACTTGCTCATCATCATATGATCCCTTTTGTGAAACACATGCCAAAACCATATTTTTTTTCTATTTGTTTTGATAAACATATTACCACCATCTCCAAGTTGCTTGTTTTGATATGTCCTTGGGCCACCACACCATTACACCACAGGAGCAATGCTACCAATAAAAGAGCAGGAAATTATTGCTACACAAATAGAGAATAAAACAGCATGTCAGGTTATGTCCACTTTTAAAATACTATGTTAGGTTTCTGGTCTTCCTTCCTATCTCATGCCCAGAAGGGACAGAGCAGAGCTAGAAAAAGGTTCAAGGAAGGACAATAGCAGTGATCAGAGATTAAATAGCTTCCATAAGAGGAGCAACAAAATTGTTTAGGAATATTTAGCCCAGGAGAGACAACTTAATTTTTTACAGTCATCATGGCCTGGACAAGACAGTCAATAATATTATTTTTCTGCTGCAAAAACAAGTGAGAGTTCAAATTATAATTTTGAGACACGGGTTGAAAATTAACAAAATTAGTTATACTGTGGAACTCTTTCCCACAGGATATTTTGAAATTAAAATTGTACAGCTGTTCAGAAAGCTAATTAACAGAAGAAAAATTCACTAGATAATACACAAATAAAGATAATATCTCTCCTTCAGGAACCGCTAACCACTGGAGATTGAAAAAGTATTGCGGAGAAGTGTTGGCATATTCTGGCTTTGTTTTTACACCATCACCAAGATATCTGTATTTGGTCACTGACAGAGAGGTGTTACACTTCTGGATGGACTTTTGATCTTATACTGTGAGCTACAGTCCCTCATTTGCATGAGAATGTCTCATACAAAACTATAAGGGCTATCAAAATTAATTTCTGAAGCCTCTTGTGGCCGTGCAGACTGTCAGTCAGACTACCTTCTGTTTGTCTTAGGCTTAAATGTGGCTAGGTTTTAGGTATGAAGGGAGTGGCATGGCTACTACTAATATTTGGTCTCCCAAGAATACAAACTACTTCATCAGATCTTGAGGAAATGAAAAAAAAAAAAAAAAGTGTTGGTCTGCAATGAATTACTGATCTGTAGTAATTGCACACAACAATGTGCCTCTGAGGAAGTTGTGTGTGAAATTCTGTGTAATCAGGATAGTGCAAAAATAAAATATTCAAAAATATCCTAAAGGAATCATTTGAGTGAGAGTGAAAAATAAAAAGAAGTGAAATTTTTTAAAGCTTTTCTGGTTGCTTTATTTTTCAACATACAACAAAATTAGGTCTCTAATGCTTAGTAACTGTAAATATTCCACAGTCATGAATTCCAACAGAAAATTGATTTATCTGAGCAACCCTGTTGCCAAATTAGACTTTTTAATTGGAAAGAGGGTCTCATGTATCAGTGTGGCCATTTTCCAGATTCTGATGAAGGCAGTAGGAATAAAATGCTCCTTTACGGTTTGCACTTTCCTGATGAGTGTCTGACTTTTTTGAAAACCCTTGCTTTTTTAAGGTTAAAATGAATACAAGCTATTATCTTCTGCTGGTCGCTGAAGACCTTAGAGGAATTAACTAAATGCTTTCTTGATTTCTACAATCAACATTCAAATGAACAAAAAGCCTAACATGAACAGAAACTTTGCTAGCAGCCACAAATTCTTATGAATCAAATAGTTGGAGTCTTTTCTTTTTCCTTTAGAGACCATAATTTTTTTAAAAAAACCCTTTGCATTGACCAGTGGGTAGGGACCCATACATGCAATTTAAAATCATGACATTTTAGGCAGAATGAATAGAAGATCTAGGCAGGAAAGAAAGACAAGCTTTTTTTTATCAATCTTGGGCCAACGTCAAGCCAATCTCTCACTCACCTGTTCCTCTCTTATTATTTGTCTGCCAGCTTTATATTTATGCCAGCAGATGTATCTTACTAGCAATGTAACTCCTTCTCTGCACTTTGAAATTTCCTGATAACTATCAGGATGCAGTGGCTCTAAATGAATGTAATAATCAATATCAGTTGGCTGGACCTCACTGGTAAATGCCTCAGAGGCATTTTACCTAGCTTTGAGCTGGTTAGGTTCTATGACTAGGTTCTACACTAGCCAGTTCTATGACTTTGTTAGCCATTTTAGCATCAAAATTGGAATGTTTTGAATCTTTCATTGTAGTTTAGGCATAACTGGTGGCAGTAAACATCAGCATGGTAATGGGGAGAAAACTTTCCTTTCTATTTGTTGGATTTTCAAGTTGCTTATAAAGATGAGGAATTCTATGGAATTTTATTGGCTCTAGCAACAAAATAATAGAGAACATCCTGCTACTGACCAAAGTGTATGAGCCCTCACTTGCCAATCTATCAGTCATTCTCTGTTGGTATGATTGGATTATTTCATTGGATTATTTCCCAGACGGGCATTAATGTGTTTGTAGGGCACATTCAGTTAAAGGGTCAATGTTTATTAAAGCTGCAGATATTGCATTTGCTTCAAGCATGTAATTAAAACAACATATTGCTCTCTGTTTTGCCTTTCATGTAGTAGACTGCATCATAAAACAGCCCTGGGTGATTTTGTCAACTGTTTCCTTTAAGATTTTAAAGGAGGCTATATTACAGGCTTCTTATATGAAATGAAATGCAATAGTATTTTTCCATAAAGCTAAGGTTTTCAAATGTTATGATTTATACTGTATTCAGGGAAACTCCGTATTTTATCAAAGACCTCTGTCTTGGTTTATGGATTTGTTGTACCTATCTCCCTCCAGAGCTCTCTGCTTCCGCTATTTAATTTGAGAGAGAGATTTTCAGTAAACAAATATAACTTAGGTCTATTATTTCTAAATAGATGATGCTGTACATACCCATTCTTGCATAAAAGCAAGATTCTGACCATATTGTGATTGAATCATATCTTTAAATGTAATCAATATTAGTAATTCTCATTTACAACTTCCTCTCCCTACAATATCAATAGTATCTGTCTTCAGGAAAATATAAAATTATTTTTTCTTAACCCATTTTGTCTTATCCAATTTTAATCTGTGCTTTATCTTATACATTCTAGGATTATTTCAGTTCAATGGTAAATGAAATTGTGGTTCTTATATATAATATATTATGTATTAGAAATTATCGACTGATATAAAGAAATCTTTTATCAGTAGTTTTTATAACATTAAGCAGTAAAATACAGTGGTCCCAGGCATTAAAATGCTACTTTCAGTGCTCCAGTACGCTATTCTACCACATAAAGTAAGTATTCAAGAACTTTACTTCCTTTATTCTTCCTTGAGAAGAAAGTCTCAGAACCACATTCCCCGGTTGTGTCCAGAAGAAATTGCAGACCTGAAAAATGAAGTCAGAAAGACTTCTTGTTTTTCAAAGTAACCTTTTGACCATATGTCATTAAGAAGCTGGATCTCCTCTTAAGACCTCTTCCAATTATACTGGCTTAGCACTATTCCAGGAGCTTACCATGTCCAATCACCCTAAAAGAATGCTAATCAGGCCTTAGGCTAAAATGCTGCATTGAAGGAAAAGCTGAACAGCAAATAAGGTGTTGCATTTGCTTCAGCAAATGGGGGTCTTGTCAAATAAGCACATTTCCAACTTCTAGAGTTAAAATAGAAACATCATTTAAAATCAAGGTCATCCTCCTATTCCCTGGGACGTGAACAGGTTAGGCCTGCAAGTAGATTGTAGCCTTGAGACATAATTGAGGTGTTGGATCTTTAAGTTAAGCCTGGATGGAAAACAGCAGGGATAATGCTTTGCATTAGACATTTATTTAAGTGTCCTTCAGAGCTGCTCGTATTGTCCATCCTAGGAGTATAAGACTTCTTTAGGACTTCTGATCCAGCCCTTCACACTTTGAAATCTGTGGGCTTAATGACTCTCAAAACTCCTGCAATTTGTATCCTCTTGCCCTGTTGGGTGTTGTTCCAGGGTTCTGAAAACAGCTGTGCTGTATTCCAGACCCAATTGATACATTAGACTCTGGCCTGGAGCACTCTGAATGGCTGCATTAAGGCAAGACTAACAATAAGACTTCCACGATGTTGATTTTTAAAATTTTTATTTGGTTGGGTAACAGATTTTGAGAGCACAATGTTTTGGTTTGTTTTTTGTTTTGGTTTTGGTTTTGGTTTTCGGTGGTTTTTTTGCAATGATTTGAATTGGTATTTTAGGGTCTGATGGTCTCACATGTTTCATGCAGAGTCGCTGTGACATGTAAACTATCCAGCTCAGATTGGATTTACCCACAGTAAGTAAAGCATATATATTTTATTCAGTACTACCTTGTTTTGCATGACTTCCATTTCTAGAGTATTGTGGTTGGGCCCATAACAGCAAGCTGTGGGGCTGATACAATTAGAATGACAATGGGAAGATTCCTTTATTTTTTTTTTTTTTTTTTTAATTCAAATGACCATCCATGTTAGCCAGCCCATGAGTTTAGATACCTGTTGGTGGATTACCATGTAAATGAATACACATTGAACCAGCACCACCAATTTTAGGAGAGAGGGCTGCCTGCTTGTGCTTCCCTTGCCCTGGCTGCTATAGCAGGCCAAGAGCAGCCTGCGGAGGTTTAGGGAAGTGCTTTGTTTCCTAAAAGGTGTTTAAAATGCACAGAGGTGAGTTGCTTGTGATGTGCAAGTTAGAGAGGCAGGGACAAAGCACACAAGTGGAAAATGAGGATCTATTCAAAGACAGGGAGCAGACACCACATGAGCCTTAACTCTGAGGGGAAAGCCTTCTGGGTAGCAAGGGGAAACAGTGGCACAGTAAGGCTCTGACTGTGAGTCCTAAGGGACTGAGGGTGAGACTGAAGAAAGGGGAAATATGTTTATAAATCATCTGGTTTTGGTCTGTTTCACTATGTTCATTTAGAAGTTGTTTGGAAGTCTGTTGATCCACTTTGATCTAGATTGTTTTACATGGGCCCGTGTTTAAATGTGACCCATTTCAGATTCCTTTCAGACCATTTGTAATAAAACTTTCTCCTGAAGTGTGATTAGCAAGTCTGTGCCAATGAGATTAGTGTTGTCTAATAAAACTGATAACCTACTCTATGTTCCCATCTGACATCTCAGCTGGCAAGGCATTCCTCTCTCTAGCCATCACTCCTAGGATTAATTAACAGCTGATTAAATCTCAGGAAAGCTCTTGTATCCTATGGATCAGGTGGCACCATGCTCCCTGCAAGAAGGTGTAGGAGCAGATATTTTCTGCTGAGGGAGGGTTAGGCCTTTGCAACTGTGCAAGTTGTCGGCAGTAGTAGCACCAGAGATGCAAGCCACAGATGGCAACAGGGGGATGCAGCTGTCTGCAGGAGGCTTAATATCCCTGAAGCAGCTGCACTGGGAATTTGCTAGATGTAGCATGGCTTATGTATGCTGAGTGCTCTCCTTTAATCCTTCTGCCTTCACCCCATCTTTGTTCATTACATTATTATTGCAAATTATTAGCATTGCTGAAGTGGTAACAATATGGTCACCTGTTGACTTAGCTCTACATCCCTTGTTCTCTGGGCTCCTGGCCTAAGGTAGGCTACACTCAGCATTCACTGCTAATTATTACTTTTCTTGTCTTTTTTTGTTTTGTTTTTGCTTTGTTTCCCACCCTGAGCAGGAACATTTTTATGGCTGTCAAGAGTCTTGTGTAGGAAGAGTAAATAGCATTGTAGTTGGTAGCCCATGACACAAGAACATTAATTATTGAACACAATTCCTTTTGTATCTATCACCAAAGCCAGAAGATCAGGGTAAAAGATAACCTTGATGAAATCCTTAAATTTTAGCTATGATTTAAATGATGTTCAATTTTGCACACAGTGAAACTAAGATTAACCTTATGCCTTTCAGTTTAATTTGTTACTTTTAATTTAATTTAATAAATCCTTGGTTTCTTACAATTCTTTATGCTATCATTAGTACTTTATCTTAGCACAGAATGCATATAGTAAAACTCCTTTTAATGTAGGAGCAAAAACTTTACTTTGAAGCATCTGTGCAGAATTTGGATCAGTAGTCATGTTGCATCCAAAGGCAGCCTGATCTCCCACTGACCCATTACTTACTCTCTGGAGTAAACTGGATCTTGCTCCCACACATTGCTGATTTTGGGGGAACTGGCTAAATAGGTCCCATTGTGAGCATGAAGGAGCTCACAAGGATAGTTTATTTTATATGCTGGTACAATTTGCCATTTTACATGTTGAGTCACCTGAGGAGCAACAGGGGTAGAGTACAGTACAGTACAATGACTTCTCAGTGTTAGCTTTCTCAACTCCCACCTAGCTGGTGTTTGCTACCAGACACGTAAATCAATTTAAGCCATTTCCAGACAGAAATTTCTGTTGGGATATTAGCTTTGTTTCTGGCCCAAAGTGCAAAAGAGCCTCTGTGGTGGTCATTGTGAAACACTTTTTACTCATTTTAAGAACACTTTTTGCATTGGTTTTGGGGAAGCAAGGTAATAACTGCCTAGAAGCAGTGCATTACTTCTGAATCATGGCTGTAGAAAAGGTCAAGAAGAGGAATAGATAAACACAGAAAAAAATAAATTGTTTATAATACTACTTATTTAACATGTTTTCAAGTTCCTTTGGGTAACAGAAAACAGTAAACATAGAGGTAATTCCACACAAATGAGGATGATTTTATTTTAAATGTTTTGAATTCATAAGAGGTTTGAGGATGTGAAAGAAAGGAAAACTGTTCGCACACAGAATATATTGACTTATTTTAACTGGAATAGTTTCAATTACTGCTTGTGCAAAACTGTAGAAAATGTTTATAGACTATATTAAATCACACATTAAATGAATTCTCCCACTTTGCCTTCCCCTTCTCTCCTTCTGAGTTTTTAAATTTCTGTGATGTTTCTTTTTCTTTTTACTTCTTCTCAATCTTTTGCCAGTTTTCAGTTTTCCTCTTTCAGTCCCTTCCCACATTTTCCTGTCATCTCCCCTTTTGCTTTTTGTGCTGCATTTACTCTGCCTTTAATTCCTCTCCCATGTGCTGCATCCATTTATATATAACTATTTAGCTATTTAATTTTATATTTTTACCTTAAAAGAAAAAACAAAACTGAGAAAGGCAGATTTCGGTTGAACATTTATGCTGCATAATGGGCTGCTTGCTGTGTGTCCTGGGTTATGGAATAAAAAATGTGTATTCTATTTTCATCTGCTGAAAGCAGTTGGGGAATTGTTCTTTATTTCTTGTAACTTTGGAAGGAGGGGGACGGGGGGGAGGGGCGGGTGCCTTTTGGGTAATGGGCCATCAACAGACTATACCCCCGGACTATACCCGCTCCCCCCAGAGCCCCAGAAGCCCCATTTGCATGCATGGTCCTATTGTGGGATGCCCCACCCAGTGGGGGGAGTCTACAATTGCTGCCGGGAAAACTGAGCCGGCCGGGGACAGACTTCACTTGCTTCACCCCGATTCCTGGGAGGAAGACGGCACCCCATCTCATCTTCGCCAGACCCCATCTCATCATTGCCGGACCCCATCTCACCATCACCTCACCCCTGGACCCCTCCTCATCACTCCTAGACCCTTTTTGGCTACAGGATCGTCCCTGCTCCAACAGAGCCACGTCTGTCATCCCAGGACTCACTTCTGGACTGCTTCCAACACCCTGATTAACAGGGTGCCAGGTGGCAGCTCTGATTCTGTCAGGGCTTTCCCAAATTGTTGTTGTTTGTTTGCTGGTTTGGTGGGGTAGTTTTGTTTCCTACCACATTTGTATTATTGATATTCCTAGTAAAGAACTGTTATTCCTATTCCCAAATCTTTGCCTGAGAGCCCTTAATTGAAAATTTATAATTTGGCAGGGGTGGGGAGTTTGCATTCTCTATTCTAAGGGAAACCCCAGTTTCCCTGGCAGATACCTGTCTTGTCAAACCAAGACAGATTTTGGCGCCCAAGTGTGGGGCACAAGGGCATTGAGACAGAGGAATAACAGTTCTTGTGTACTAGATAGAAGTCTACTGCTCAAAATCATGTGGTCCAGCTTTCCCTGGTTTGGCTGGCACGTGGTTGTGGCTGTATTTCTGCCATTTGCTGGCCCTTATCTAAACATGGGCCCTATAACCAAGGCTACTGTGGCTGGCATCCAGTTTATTTTGTGGGTTAATAAGGTGAGGAATTAGTGGATTTTTAACTTCCTTTGGAAAGCAGGCACATGGATTCAGGGCTATCATAGACTAACTCTGTGTTTCTGGGGTTACTTTAATAATGGTACATATTGTGAGGAAATGGCACCTGGGGAAATTTTCTCCCAATCCTTCACTCAGTTTTTTGGGTCTACTCCACCAGCTTTTCAAGGGTTAAATTTCCCTCTGAATGCTAATGATGTCATACAGTGGTTGGTGCTGCTTATAGGCCTATTCTATTTGGTATTCAGAGATAAAGGGAGACTGGCCTGGGTAAGCACTCTGATAACTACCCCAAAGAATAATGATGCTGCCCAAGAGCCCACCCCTGTCCCACAGCCAGCCTCAGGCATAAACCACCCGGTTTGGGTGAAGGCTCTGATAAAAGAAATGCATGAGATGAACCAGATGCTGAAAGAGTACATTTCCCCAGCTGGTGAGAAACCTTCGCCCTGCCCTGACAAAAGAGAATCTGATACAGAACCCGCAGACATTACAACTGTCCAGGTTCCAGCTGACACACAGGGACAGTCACAGCCAGCAGCAGTTGCCCCTGTGGAAACAAGGAAATCTAAAGTGAAAACAGCAAACCCAGAGAGTAAAGATAAGAAGGGAGGGCCCTCACAAGACACAAGGGAATCACATGTTCAGATCATCACTGAGACCCTGTCGTATGAAAGTCTCCGTAATCTGCAAAAAGATATTGTACGGCGGGGACGTGAGGCTTACACTGCCTGGCTACTTCGGGTTTGGGATCTTATGGGCACAGGTGTCCAACTAGATGGTGGGGAGGCCAGGAATTTGGGACCCTTGACCCAGGACTCAGGTATAAATCAGGTATTTGTAAGGGAGCCTGGACCTCTTTCCCTCTGGCAGCGGCTTTTAACGAGTGTGAGAGAAAGATTTGTCCACAGAGAAAGAATGCAGGAGCACCACCATAGAATGCGCTGGAAAACTCTGGAGGAGGGAATCCAACAGCTGAGGGAAGTGGCAGTACTAGAGGTACTTTTTGGGAGGAGTGGACAGCATGATAATGATCCTGACAAGGTTAGATGCACAGCGCAGATGTTATGGAACCTGGCAAATCTGGGGCCATCTCAGTATACTACATTCATTGCAACCATTAATGCTGAAGACAACCGAGTGACAGTGGGGGCTGTTGCCACTAAGCTTAGGAATTATGAGAGCATGATCAATGGCCCGCTGCAGGCTCATATCTCTGCCGTGGTGAAAGAGCTCAAAGAGGAAATGAGGGAGGTGAGGGAGGAGATGAGGAAGAGCAGTTCCAATGTGGCACCGGTACGAGTCACAGGCCCCAGAGTCAGAGCCCAACGACCCCCAGCCAGAGAGAGAGGGTACACCCCGAGAGCTGACCTGTGGTTTTACCTGCGTGACCATGGGGAAGACATGGGAGTGTGGGATGGGAAACCCACCTATGTCCTGGCAGCCCGGGTGCGTGAGCTCAAGGAGAGGAACACTCACCAAAGGGGTGCCACTAAAATGAAAGTATCCTCAACCTCCTATGCCCAGGCTGTCAGTAGTCAGGATGCTGGAACCTCTAGTATGTATGCTCAGGGAGGGAATAACCAGTGCTAGAGGGGCCCTGCCTCTAGCCAGGTAGAGGAGAGGGATAATCGGATCTATTGGACTGTGTGGATCCGATGGCCTGGCACATCTGACCCACAGAAATACATGGCTTTGGTTGACACTGGCTCCCAATGTACCCTGATGCCGTCGGGGTATGTGGGAGCAGAACCCATCTCTATTTCTGGAGTGACAGGGGGGTCCCAGCAACTGACTGTATTGGAGGCCGAAGTGAGTTTGACTGGGAATGGGTGGCAGAAACACCCCATTGTGACTGGTCCAGAGGCCCCGTGCATCCTTGGCATAGACTATCTCAAAAATGGACATTTCAAAGACCCAAAAGGATATCGTTGGGCTTTTGGAGTAGCTGCTGTAGAGACGGAAGACATCAGACAACTAAATACCCTGCCTGGTCTCTCCGACGACCCCTCTGCTGTGGGACTGCTGAGAGTTGAAGAACAACAGGTGCCAATCGCCACAGCAACAGTACACCGTCGGCAATACCGTACTGACAGAGACTCTGTGACTCCGATCCATGAGATGATTCATAAACTGGAGAGCCAAGGGGTGGTCAGCAAAACCCACTCACCCTTCAACAGTCCCATTTGGCCTGTGCGTAAGTCTGAAGGGGAATGGAGATTGACTGTGGACTATCGTGCATTGAATGAAGTGACTCCACCACTGAGCGCTGCCGTGCCGGACATGCTGGAGCTCCAGTATGAGCTGGAGTCCAAGGCAGCAAAGTGGTATGCGACCATCGATATTGCCAATGCCTTCTTCTCCATTCCTTTGGCAGCAGAGTGCAGGCCCCAGTTTGCTTTCACCTGGAGGGGCGTTCAGTACACCTGGAACCGACTGCCCCAGGGGTGGAAGCACAGTCCCACCATCTGCCATGGACTGATCCAGGCTGCACTGGAGAAGGGTGAGGCTCCGGAACATCTACAGTACATTGATGACATCATTGTGTGGGGAAACACGGCAGTGGAAGTTTTCAAGAAAGGAGAAAAGATCATCCAGATTCTCCTGGAAGCTGGCTTTGCCATCAAGAAGAGTAAAGTCAAGGGACCTGCCCGAGAGATCCAGTTCCTGGGAGTGAAGTGGCAAGATGGACGGCGTCAGATCCCCACAGAGGTCATTAATAAGATCACCGCGATGTTTCCACCGACCAGCAAGAAGGAAACACAAGCTTTCCTAGGTGCCATAGGTTTCTGGAGGATGCACATCCCTGAGTACAGTCAGATTGTGAGCCCTCTGTACCTGGTTACCCGCAAAAAGAACGATTTCCACTGGGGCCCAGAGCAGCAACACGCCTTTGCCCAGATCAAGCAGGAAATCGCTCATGCGGTGGCCCTTGGCCCAGTCAGGACGGGACCAGAGGTAAAGAATGTGCTTTACTCCGCAGCCGGGAGCCATGGTCTGTCCTGGAGCCTTTGGCAGAAGGTGCCTGGTGAGACTCGAGGCCGGCCACTGGGATTCTGGAGCCGAAGCTACAGAGGGTCTGAAGCCAATTACACTCCCACGGAGAAGGAGATCTTGGCTGCCTATGAAGGAGTTCAAGCCGCCTCAGAGGTGATTGGCACTGAAGCACAACTCCTCCTGGCACCCCGACTACCAGTGCTGGGGTGGATGTTTAAAGGAAAGGTTCCCTCCACCCATCACGCCACCGATGCCACCTGGAGCAAATGGATTGCCCTAATCACTCAGCGCGCCCGTATTGGAAACCCGAATCGCCCTGGGATTCTGGAAGTGATCACCAACTGGCCGGAAGCTGAGAACTTCAGTCTCACCGAGGAAGAAGAACAAGAGCATGTAACCCGGGCTGAAGAAGCTCCACCATATAACCAACTGCCAGCAGAAGAAGCACGCTACGCTCTTTTCACTGACGGTTCCTGTCGCATCGTAGGGATGAACCGAAAGTGGAAAGCAGCTGTGTGGAGCCCCACAAGACAGGTTGCACAAGCCACTGAAGGAGAAGGTGGGTCAAGCCAGCTTGCCGAACTCAAAGCTGTTCAATTGGCCCTGGACATCGCTGAAAGAGAGAAGTGGCCAAAGCTCTACCTCTACACCGATTCGTGGATGGTAGCTAATGCTCTGTGGGGCTGGCTGGAAAGGTGGAAAAAGGTCAGCTGGCAGCGTAGGGGAAAACCAATCTGGGCTGCTGATGAGTGGAAGGACATCGCCACCAGAGTAGGGAAACTACCTGTGAAAGTCCGTCATGTGGATGCCCATGTTCCCAAGAGTCGGGCTAATGAGGAGCACCGGAACAACGAACAGGTAGATCAGGCCGCGAAGATAGAAGTGTCTAAGATAGACTTGGATTGGCAACATAAGGGAGAGTTGTTCCTAGCTCGGTGGGCCCATGATGCCTCAGGTCATCAGGGCAGAGATGCCACCTATAAGTGGGCACGAGACCGAGGGGTGGATCTAACCATGGACAGTATCTCTCAGGTTATCCATGACTGTGAGACGTGTGCTGCCATCAAGCAGGCCAAGCGGGTGAAGCCCCTCTGGTACGGTGGACGGTGGTCCAAATATAAGTATGGGGAGGCCTGGCAGATTGATTACATCACCCTGCCCCAAACCCGCCAAGGCAAGCGCTATGTGCTGACCATGGTGGAAGCCACCACTGGGTGGCTGGAGACCTATCCTGTGCCTCATGCCACTGCCCGGAACACCATCCTGGGCCTTGAAAGACAAGTCCTGTGGAGACACGGCACCCCTGAGACAACGGGACCCATTTCAAGAACAGCCTTATAAACACCTGGGCTAAAGAACACGGCATTGAATGGATCTATCACATCCCTTATCATGCACCAGCTGCCGGGAAAGTGGAACGGTGCAATGGACTACTTAAGACCACTCTAAAGGCACTTGGCAGAGGGACCTTTAAGAACTGGGAAGTGAACTTAGCAAAAGCCACCTGGATGGTCAACACCCGAGGCTCCATCAATCGAGCTGGTCCTGCCCAATCTACCCCTTTGCACACAGTAGATGGAGATAAAGTCCCTGTGGTGCACATGAGAGGTATTTTAGGAAAGACTGTCTGGATTAACCCCACCTCAGGCAAAGGCGAACCCATCTGTGGGATTGTTTTTGCTCAAGGACCTGGTTACACTTGGTGGGTAATGCAGAAAGATGGAAAAACCAGTTGTGTACCCCAGGAAAACCTAATCCTAAGTAAGAACTGAGTGTAGGGGTTCATTCTGCTAGTAGTTCATTGCTTTAGGTATGATGCAGATGATAATAGAATAAGGGGTGGATAATGTCCTGGGTTATGGAATCAAAAATGTGTATTCTATTTTCATCTGCTGAAAGCAGTTGGGGAATTGTTCTTTATTTCTTGTAACTTTGGAAGGAGGGGGACGGGGGGGAGGGGCGGGTGCCTTTTGGGTAATGGGCCATCAACAGACTATACCCCCGGACTATACCCGCTCCCCCCAGAGCCCCAGAAGCCCCATTTGCATGCATGGTCCTATTGTGGGATGCCCCACCCAGTGGGGGGAGTCTACAATTGCTGCCGGGAAAACTGAGCCGGCCGGGGACAGATTTCACTTGCTTCACCCCGATTCCTGGGAGGAAGACGGCACCCCATCTCATCTTCGCCAGACCCCATCTCATCATCGCCGGACCCCATCTCACCATCACCTCACCCCTGGACCCCTCCTCATCACTCCTAGACCCTTTTTGGCTACAGGATCGTCCCTGCTCCAACAGAGCCACGTCTGTCATCCCAGGACTCACTTCTGGACTGCTTCCAACACTCTGATTAACAGGGTGCCAGGTGGCAGCTCTGATTCTGTCAGGGCTTTCCCAAATTGTTGTTGTTTGTTTGCTGGTTTGGTGGGGTAGTTTTGTTTCCTACCACATTTGTATTATTGATATTCCTAGTAAAGAACTGTTATTCCTATTCCCAAATCTTTGCCTGAGAGCCCTTAATTGAAAATTTATAATTTGGCAGGGGTGGGGAGTTTGCATTCTCTATTCTAAGGGAAACCCCAGTTTCCCTGGCAGATACCTGTCTTGTCAAACCAAGACACTGTGCTATATACCTTCATGTTATCCTGGCACAAACTGACGAAGGAGATAAAATGAAGGATGAATAAGAGAAAAAAAATTAAAAAAAGGAATGTTGACGATCAGGATCACCATGAAGGCATGGTATAATAACAAGCATTAACCTGGAGATTCCTTGGGATTCCCTCTTGAGTTGTCTCTGCTCTGCAAATTCATTTCAAAACTGTAAAATGAAGATCTTGGAACTCCCACCCATCCAGGAGGCAGTGTGGAGACAAATATATTAGACATCTGAGGGATGACCACATAAAGGTAATGATGCTGAGGAAGAATGAAGAACAGTTAACTTCAATGTGTCAACGGCTTGACAAATACTTATGCTGAGAACAAAAATATTTAGGTGGATTTTAGATGGTTTATTTTTATATTCATTGCCAGCAACTAAACAGCACAATAAGTTTTCCAACATTTTATATCACATATGAACCCTTGAGACAATTAAATCTCAGAATACTATAAAAATATTTTTGAGATATGTTTCTTTTTCTACTTCATTTTAGAAGATGAATGTCTTCTAAGACCAGTGTATCATCCAGGTAATTATTAATAATGCAGAAGAACTGGATAAATGATTTCTAGAAATCGGCAATCAGTTTTTAAAATATGGTAGTTCTAAAAAGAAGTACTGAAAATTGTAACCTGACTTAATGAAGCATTTGCAGGACATCTTATTTGTTCCATTTTTATACAATCACTTTTTCAGAGTAACCGTTACTGTGACATGCATTTTGTACAAGTTGTTCAGAATTCTCAAAAAAAAATAAAGCGAGCAATCAAGGATGAAGAGTTAATGAAATAGTGTTACCCTCAAGATTTTTTTCAATAGCTGTTCTGACATCTCTGTAGCATTTTAGTAGCATAGGCAGGAAAAATATTTATCTCACTGCTGGAAAAATAGAGGAGATGGAAAAGAAACTACAGTAGCAAAGTAAAGTGATGACCAAACTTTGGTGTGAAAATAAATTAAGTATTGTTAATGGACTACAGGGGTTAGAACATTATTCCACTTAAGTAAACTATTTTTCTCCCACTGGGTCAGTAGAGCAAGGTTTTCAGTCTAATTTCAGATTTAAGCTTTGAAAAGCCTTAATAAATAAACACTTGAAGTTCCTAAGATAACTTAGCTGAGCTTATATTTTAATTTTAGGGTAATCTGATTGACTTAAATCTGCATTACTACTGTCAGAAGTAGGAATACAGTGTTTTGTGTTCCTTACAAAATGGGAGAAGCATTTTGGGCAATGCCTGTGTTATTGTTGCTGGGAGGAAGATGGTTCCTTTACTCATACTTCTACAGCCAGAAGAAATGAAGCAAAAGTCTTTGAAAATGCTTTATTACAGCACATAATTTTTTTCATAGCATTTTCTTCATGTTCACTACTGTCAGTTTTTTGCTTTCAGAATTAATTTTGATAAAGCACTATCATATTACAATGCATAGTCAAGGAGTGGCCAAAATAATACATTAATATTTAGTCAATCTTTTACTTTCCTAGCTTCAGTGATTCTAATGATTGGTAGTATAAATTTAGTGACAAAAATTTCAAGTAGTCATTACTTAGATGAATGCAGATTCTCTTGGTTCATAATTTATGGTAACACCACCATTCCAGATTCTGTAAACGTATTCTATAGATTATATTTTAATGTCTAATATAGAAAGTTGCAAATGCTTTACATATCCTTTTAACAGAATTTTGCCATTGGAAAATATTCAGAAATAAGTTTATATCTAAAAATATGCAACTGTGTGTTTTAGGAAATGAAATCCAGTGAGTTAGCCTTACATCCATGATATTTGTCTTCATCATGTGCCTGAGGCACTCAGGCTTGGTCTGTAGGGCGTGTATATGCATCCCTGCCTTACCAGGTTGGGAGGTTCACTTAATCTTGACCCCAGAAGACAGTGTCTCATCAAGACGTCTGGGCATGGCTTTGAAGCAAGGCTCATACATCTTCTGTGTCCCACAACAATGGCACACTTCAAAATTGCTGAGTGTTGGCCACAAAAAGTCTTGAACTATGCTTTCCCTCTTAATCTAGTGCCTTTTCTAAGTGACTTCTCAGGGTCTTGCACCTGGATGACTTTCACTTTTGTGCATTTACAGTTGTATTGACTTGTTAATCATAGCCCTTGCTGTTTCCCTGATGTTAACAGAAATTACATAAATTATTAAATAAGGACAATAATAGGACATATTTTATAAAGTGGGAAATATTTTTCTTGTAGGAAAGATCTTACATAAGAGGGAGCATGATTAAGTGGGGAATGACCATCTTTGGCTGGAAAGGACTGGGCATTGACTCCTTGAAAAGGCTAAGAGAAGAAAGTGCAACTAAAGCCAATTTTGAATCACAGTGATGAGCTAGGGAATTCCTAAAACTGCCACAAAATAAATTGCTTATCTTGCCTTTCAAGCTTTCCCCAACAGCAAATGCACTGAGGCAATCCCAAGATTTTCCAAAGAGTTAGAGACAAAACACATTAAATAAAAGTAGGAGATTGGAAAAAAAGTTTTTTGAGAGTTCCTAAGTAAAGTAACTGAAAAAATTTTTACAAAACTCTTTGGACAGCCTCCCTCTGTCCTCAGAGATTTATACAGGATAAACAGAACAGATACAGTTCCTATGTGTTTGTTTATCTATGAAACTTCTTCACACAAAAAAGTAATTAAATCCTTTGATTATTATCATCCAAGTAATACTAGTAATACTAGTCTTTCTGACTATGTTGTAGCAGTAATAATAAGCTTTCAACTCTTTCAATGAGGAATGTATTTTTGGCATTCTACAGAAAGATAAAAAGTCTCCTATTTGTTCCAGCACAAATTTTAATATCATTCAAATTGTTGTGGATTTGGGTGCAGAATTTGACCCATTGCAGGAAGAAGTAATAAAATTCTGAGATACTAGTTATTTCCAGTTTCCTTGATAATGTTGTACTAATGCAATTAATCTGTTTTAATAAACTGTACATCACTAGTACAGATGACAGGTATATACTAGCAGACAAGGAAGGAGCAGAGTGGCATACAAGGCTTTCCAGAACTCCTCTCTTTAGTTTAGTTGCATGTTTTTTATCATTCAGCATATCAACCTTGAGAGGCAACTGTTGCTCATGCAGGACAGAAGGATTAATGCTGAGAAACTACATAGAAAAATATCTCAGTTAGCAGATGCTGCTGGGCTCTTTGTCACCCAGTCTTATGCTGACGTTCAAAGACTTTTCCATATGACGCAGTACAAGGTTGTGTGAAACTGTTCATAACAAAATGCACACTTCCTTCTTTGAAATAATGACTTTAATTATGTATTATAACAGAGATTTAGTATGATAAAATAATATGTATTCATTAGAGCACTCTGATTATATTGCTTCTTGTCATAATGTTTTATCACTAATGTGAAATACATCGCAGTGCTGATCTTTTTATTAAGACAATATCTTTTAAAGCTAAAGATCTACCAAATTGTACAGGAAGTTAACTGTGTGTCTGTTTATTGAACTAGATTTACTCCATTGAGCTTTTAATAGAATCAGATAAAATATACAGATCAAAGAAATTTCCTGCCTAAGAGGGAAAGTGAGCTGCATGTTAACTTTTTTATGCTACCAGCGAGATTTTTGGTAACCCAACCAATAGAATAGCTGCATTGCAGAGACATGAATCTTAGGAGTTAGATTTGTAGAAAAGCTGCAGTTGCTGGCTATAGCTTATTTCAGAAAAAATTCTCTTTTCCATGACTTTGAACTGTTAGAATGCCCTTTTTACTCTGACTGTATTCCCATTTGAAGTAGTGATAAAAGCAAGTTTTCAAAGCTGTTCTAAACTGAGCTCTCTTTTTGCCTATTCATTTAAGAAACAAATAGTAGAATTTGTCTTACATAAAACCCAAAATTCACTGATTCATTCTGTTCACATGTTGAATTGCAGTCTGCCAAATGAAGTGAAATAATATTTCATCCATTTTCAGTAATAGATCTAGTAACAGAATTCTGTGATTCTGTGATCTCTCTCACTCGCATCCTATAAGCTAGTTTTGATAGCTTTGAGACTGAACAGTATCTAACCCTATGAAGAATTCTGGTTAAATTTGTGAAATCACTTGCAGTAGTAATTTCAGGATGTGCATGACATATATGACTAAAACCATATAGGCTTACAATTATTTTCGTGTTATACCATCTCAATGTTTTAGAGAGGCCTAATTTTGTAGTTTTTGGCTATGAATGTTATTTTCCATTTTTCTTAGAGATACATAATTTTCCAGTTAAAGACTTGAATATGCAAACGTTTAAGCATATGCTTAATTCTACCTAGTGACAAAATCTCATATATACTGACTAACAGGGTAAAAACATTTATAGGATTTGGTCCTTATTTGTATTTTAGGAAATCTTTTACACTCCTCCAAATACTTCAAGCAGCCCTTTTATTGAGCAAACTATGCCTGCAAGGCTACAAAGGAAGCCCAAAATAAAAATAGAGATATCTGCACATTTCTCTAAGAAAGACAGTTTTTTCCATTTAAGTTTTAAATGGAAGAGAGAAGGAAGAAGAAAAGTCATAGCAGCACCTGTTACGCTGCCTGACAAACCCATCAACAGGGCAAAATGTGGTGTGAACATGGCCATCAACAGAGTTAACAAGAGAAATGAGCCTCTTACAGTCAGAGCAAGTAGTGGAGATGTGTAATTGGAATGGTTGTCGTTAGAAATACAAGAATACACAATTTCTGTGGCTGCAAAAAAGGGCAAAGGGTAAGAAAGAAGAGCCTTGGTTAAGAGACATAAATTCACTAGGGTTTCAAGAAATGATGGCAAGTTGTCAGTAATAACTTCCTTTGTCTTTTCACCCCAGGTCAAGAAAGCAGTGAGTGCAAAGGTCGTTTTCAAGATACAGGCAAAAAAGTGAGTCCAATTTAGCATACACCTAAATTCCCCTGGGTTTTTCATATTACCTTCAAGTGTGGGAAGAAATATTTGCGAAGTGTAACTGAAAATGATCACCCCTACAGAGACCAAGAAGTTCTCAAACTCAAGGGAGAGTCTGAATTTTGCCCAGGACCATTGATGCATTTGTGTGAGACAGTAAGTAATCACCAAAAAGATAATTACAAAATGAACCAAAGAGCAAAGCTGGCTGAGTTTGGAAACAATTTTGAGAGTTCTGATAAATATACAAGGCAACAGAGTAACAAATGCAATTACAGACCAAGTTTTCTCAGTCACTGGTACATATGGAAAACTGTGTGACAGCAAGTTTCCACTAACAACCAGATACAAAATACATGTCATGATCAGTTCCACCACTTGGGTCACATTGACAACTATGCCACCTAGACTGGGAGACAGCTTTTTGCAGCAGGCATTTGCAATATCTTCATACGTGTCTCTCACTCTTATCAGTTGCCCATCTTCATTTTCTTCATACAAGCAAGCAATTAGAATTTTGCCTGTGTAACAGCATAATGCTGCAGCCAAGACAATAAGAAGTAGACCACTGTATCCACTGTGGAGGAGAGCATACGGCAATCCTAGGACAAATATGCCCTGAAGAGGAAAAAGAGAGAGAAAAGATAGCACAAAGTCCCTCAGGCAAAATGTTTACAAGAAGTTTCACCCCCAAACTCGTCCTCCACTGAATATTGCTTTCACCCACTGGCATGGTGTGAGTACTGCTCCATTCTGCTAAGTAAGTAACAACCATCAGAAATGTGTTTATTTATGATAAATGAAATTACCAGCAAAAGTAACTACTTCTATCAACACACATGTAATGATAAGCTGGGAAAATGAGAATGTGACTGAATGATAGAGTCAGCTTTCTAGTTAATATTTAACGCTGATGTGATTAGAAGCACATTTTAGAAGGTTTGTAATTAGTTATTCAGTCAACATACATATTAATGAAACAGGTTCGATATCAGTAAAATTAAGCATCTCTAGCATCATCTGTACAAGTTTCACTCCTATTAAAAATAGCAGTGTAGATAGATTCAGTAATGACAATTCTCCTCAGTCTAAAAATTTTTAACAGACATCTAGAGAGAAAATGGCATTAGAGTGCATCAGACTATGCTTGTGCTTCCTCTGCAGCTTCTGTCCACCTCATTTGGCCTTTGCTCTTGCTAAGTCCACTAATAAAGTGATTTTTCTAACTGCTGAGATTATAGACTGTGCAAATTTATTTCGGTGTTTAAAAATACATGCAAAACATTTTTTCACTAAGCAATTTTTGAAAAGAACATAATTTTACTTGCTTTATCTAATAAAATAAAGAAGGAATTTTACTTTCACAGAACGGTATGAACACTTCTTTGTCTTTTTCCTTCTTTCTTCTCTGTATTAAGGGACAAACTACACTTCTATGTGGTTTCATTTCCGTCAGCAAAAAAACAACAAAACCTTTGAAGAGTAGTTATTAATAAAAACATCCAATTTAAGAAAGATGCTTTTGTGACATTTCTCTTTTTATGTTACAAACCTGAAATTAGTAATTACACACGAGTCAGACTGGTCAGACATTTTTATTCATGACAACTGAAGAAAGGTAAGAAGGAAACAAAACACAGTTATGCAGAAATACAAGTAGTTCTGCAGAAATTTTTACTTCAGTATTAACTTACTGCACCCATGACACGATGAAATCTGAGTATTTTTGCTCCTGTTTTTTTATTCTGG
Organism: Phylloscopus whistleri; assembly: GCA_017589585.1. Lineage (NCBI taxonomy): Eukaryota > Metazoa > Chordata > Aves > Passeriformes > Phylloscopidae > Phylloscopus > Phylloscopus whistleri. The sequence continues at coordinate 3,025,810 of JADMLD010000683.1, read as the reverse complement.
GCTGACAGAAGGAGTTGACTTGGACCACACCTCTAGAATTCTATTTCTGACCAAACCTGAGCAACCCTACTTGCTGTGCAAAACCTATGAACCCCTGGGAGAAACGTCTCCCCACAGAAGGGGTGACCCACTCTTCTCTCACTTCCTGAATGGGTAGTTCTGTTGACCTTCAGGAGCCAAAGCAGAAAAGATGAGCTTAATGGTATAAATCTTAATCTTAGACTTTGCCATCCACAATTGTGATCATGAGACCATGTGGGGAACCAGAGTTTCAGGCATGCTTCTGCCTTTGGTGCTTTCCATCAACTCCCTCAGGTTTTATGCCTATCAGACAGTTTCTGTGAAGACAGTCTAGGAGCCCATCTCTGATGGAGCTCATCAAGAAGGCAAGTGCCTGTCTCAGAAGTGGGATGCTAGGTATGAGCCCTACAAAGCTAAGTGATTCAAGTACTCCCAAGCCTGATCCTTAAGGAGGGCTCTGAAGACAAGCATTTTTTTTTTAAGCACTAAATAATCATTGACATATAAAATGTATTCTTCTCCTCTTCTAGGCACAAAATTGCTGTGTTTTTTTGGGCAGACTGTGGGGTGAGCATCAGTCATGAAAGAAAGAGGTCCTTAAATTAGAGCTGTGTTTTTTCTCTAAGCCAATGAGAGAAACAGAGTACCTATTATATGAAAGAGCAGCATTGCCTAATTCACCATGCTTCACTCTTGAAGCAAGTATATTCAGAATTAGAGCTGGAAGAATTAAATACATGCACCAATACATTTCAGTTAGAAAGGTCTATGCCTTTATGTGTCAAAACAGGAGTACCTCAGTTATTATCATTGAAATAATAATAAAATCATTTACCAGATACATTTTTGGTTGTTTTCCATGACTTCATTTACAACATTGGTTTTTTATAAGTCACAGATGCCGTTTCATTTAGGAGCTGGCACGTTCAACTACACAGCTTGTGGTACTTAGTCACCCAAATTTCTCCACTCAATGTCTCTATTCTAATACAGGTCTCATTACCTTGCAATGTAATTAGCATTTATTTTGTACAGGAACTTCACATAACTGTTCAAAATTCTACCATTTTTGCCATCAAGCAGTCTATTTTCTTAAAAAGATTAGATATCTGGCTGCATCCAGGCTGCAGGTAGCAAATATGTAACAGTAGCTTTTGATATGATGCCATTTTTAATCACAACTTTCACTGACTGGAAAGTTAGATAGCTGCCTAAAGGACTGAATTTGGTTTCTTTCCTATAAAAACTATCCTTGGAGAACATTTACATAGCAGATTGAGTTTAAAGCATCACAAATAAACCAAGTCTAAGAAAAAAATCAAGAAGTTGAAGCCACAGAATCATCTTCTATATTAACATAAGAACAATGATGTTATCTCAGCTCCTTGCAGTTTCTACCAAGCTTATCTCATTTGTTCCATACTCACAGTGTTATTATTTACTGTCTAATCTGCAACTGGGCATTCGAACAGTATCTGTTGACCCTAAGGGTCACTGTATAATTAAGCTGCAGGTAAGTGTCAGCACAGGCCTTACCCACACAATGGCTTCTCCCCTGCTGAATTTTGCCTGTTAAGAACAACCAGCCTCAGCCTAAACCAAAGCAGAAGACTTTGAGAGATGTTATCACAGAGAGTTTACAGTCCTCCCCACAGGTGTCTGCTTTTCCATGCTTAATTGTTAGTTTAATCAGAGCATAACATAATTCTGACCTCTAACATCCCCTTGCTGTTGTTCATACTAAATAATTTAATTCAGCTCCTAACACAGACCACAGCATGACAGAGGCAGGGTGTTTTGGGTTGATTTTTTTTCATTTTGTGTGTTCAGACCTTATCAAACAAAAAAATATTTTTTGCCTATATATTTTTTCTTAAAATTATGTATCAGTGGTTGTCTATCCCAAAGTTTAGAGTTTAGAATTTCTAAACGTTTCTACAGAAACTCTAAGTTTTTATTTCAGCTGATGTCTTTGACATCTTTTTTTCCAGAGTTTGTAAACTTAAGCTCTCAATTACTAATGAAAACAAACATTGTGGACATAACTGGTTTTGCAGCTTTTTGGGTGTAGAGTATGAGTATAGAGTAAAGAGAAATGAGAGAACACTGAACATACCAAGACAGTAATTATGTCTGTAATGAAAGGACAGTCCTTTTTCTGCCTTTCCAGACACCTTCTTTTCTATTAAAAAAAAAAAAAAAAAGTAATTTTTGGAATCCAGGGCATCCCATTGGTCGCCCTGGAAGGTCAGGGGCCTCCACAGAGATGTTTGGGACCTGAGCAAGAGAGTTTGATACCTGTACAGGGGTTTGGGGATCTGTACAGGGGGGTCTGGGATCTGTACAGGGGGGTCTGGGATCTGTACAGGGGGGTTGGAGACCCTAGCACAGAACCCAGGAAGACACTGACTTTGGTTTCAGTACATGAGAAAAGCTTCCAACACTGAGAGAGGAACTGCAAGTCACAAAGGTGTGAAAGACAGTAGTGTAGTTTATCATGGGGTGGAAAATTCTGTAGGTTTGGGTTTTTAGAATGGAGGTGAATGGGGACAAGATGGAGGATTTGGGGTGGTGCCCTGAGTTCTTCTTCTTCTTCTTCGTCTCCATCTTCTGCTGTGATGGTGGCACAAAGTAGTTCAAGGAGATTGGGTCAGAGTAGAGATGACCTGTTTAGCATAGATGATAGGTATTGGTGGGTAACTGTAAATAAGTGATATGTAATAATTGGTATAAGAGGTAACGACGCCCCATCTGAGGGGGGAGTTGCTTGTCACCCAGCTGCTGTGAAGACCTTGGCTGGGCACAGAGCAAATTGAAAGATAAGAAATAATAAACAAATCAAGAAACCTTGAGAAACAAGAACCTGAAGACTCCCCTTTGTTCTTGCGTCTGGCTCAGGGCCTTTCAGAGGGCAAAAGACTCTCAACCACCCAAATCTCAGGAAATAAAAATCCTGAGAAGTAATAACAAAATTCTACAAAATAACCAAAAACATTATTGGTGGTCACGAGAACTCAAAGAACAAATGTAAATTTTCTAGACTTCAAAACTCATTTTGTATCTGCTCTCCTGTTCTTACCTTTCAAAAGCAATATTTTTTGTTAGTATAATATCCTGAACATTATCAAGTTTAAATAGTTTAGTTTTAAAAAAGGTATATTTAATAAATTGTTTTACTGTCAATGTAATATAACAGGTACAGGCATCAGTCTGTACTCTCTGGTTTGCAGCTGTTCAGCAAATTCAGTGTGTTGCTAAAAGTGACTTTTATGTGGAAAATTCCTCCTCCATAAAGAAATCCTTTCATGGATGTTGATGAAGATACCTTTTGTGCCCCTTTCATGAGAAATGAGTGCACAGAGAATGCAGAGAGAGCATGGCAATATTTCACTGATTCCTTGCTAGTGGAAAAGGGACTCAGGCAATTCTTGCACCGTTTGTCATCGCACATTTTGTCCAGCCTAGCCCCAGCACTTGCAGTTATTGAATCTTCTGATCCTGTGTTCTCATGCCCAAATTACGGCACAGACAGCCTTAGCTGTGAGGGATCAGTTAAAAATGAGCAGAAAAAGGAATCTCATATTGCCTCATAACTTCTAGTTTCAGCATTCCATCTGGGATGTGTTCTAGTCTGAGTCGTTTTATTTCCAACTGTTCTAGAGCAAAGTCAAATGTGTTAGCTCTAAATATGCTCTTTTAAGGTGATCTGTTTATGGAATAGAGTATCACAGGGGAAAAGCACTCACACATCTGGGGACAGAAGAGATGGAGTTTTTGAAACAATCCTCTGCTGTGGAGCATCTTGAATGGTTGTGTTATTTACCATCACTCCATCCACCCTGGGTGGGAAGGGAGCCCAAATTCACCCAGCAGGCTGCATCTTCCCTTGTGTCCCACAGGTTTTCAAGACTTGGGTATTTTCACCCTAGACCGAGGATGGAAGTGCACTGTTCTTTGTCAATCAGTGTGTCTGGGTAGAGGTCCTTGTCAAACACCCAGAGCAGACTTAGCTGGGCCACTGCAGTAGAAATGACGGAGGACTCAGATGGTGACCAGACTTTGAAGAAATAGCAAGGAGAAGAGAAGGGCATGAAAGAAAAGGTCAGAATCAGCTAGCAGCTCTTTGCCTTGTCAGAATACCCCCAAGCAGAAGCACCCAGGCATGACAGGTGTCACCAGGAATCACAAATTCACTTACAATTGGTTTTGCTAAAAAAAAGGTGAACAGGAATTACAAATTACAACTGCACATGAAAACACTTTGCTGATGGTTTGACTAAAATACTTGAGCTACACATGTGTGTTTCCCACACAAGCAAGGCTGGCTGCTCATTTAAAAATACCTGACATCTGGACCAGTGCTGAATGCAAAAAATTGGCTTTTTGCTATTATTATAGTAGTATGATACTATATTATATTATATTGTACTCCTTTACCTCAGGGCAAGCACCTCCCCAAGGAATAAAACATTGAAAAGCGAGCATGGATAGGCACCCGGAGACAAATATCAAAATTCCTTAATAATCAGTTTTAAAGCTTTTAGACCCAAGTAAAATATTCTGTTTCATAGGTTGTTTTAACCTGAAATATGGCATTTGGAAGAAACAAAGCAAATTGAAAGGTAATTAAAAAGTAAAGAAGATCAGATCATGGTCAGAGTTGAGGCATGCCAAAAGACAATGAAATTAAATGGAGAGAAAAGCAATGCTAAAAAAAAAAAAAAGGATAGAGAAAATTATTTCACTTTAAGACTTAATCATATGGAAAAATAAATTAAGAAATTAAGAAGAATTTAACTGAAAATTATTCCGTTAGGACAATTCTCCTGTATGCAGAATACATGCTGATATGCCAGAGTGCCAAATTAGCTTTCTCACCATCTGTAGTTACTCCACTGGAATGGTTCATTTGAGTCAGACTCTTTTCCCCAACTATGCATTTGATTCCATGCAGGAACGTGGATTAGACATAGAAACTATACCGGAAAGTGTCCTACCTGAATCTTCTTGGAAGAGCAGGAAGACAAATTCAAGATTCCTGCTTGTCAGTACAATTCCACAAAACATTTAATTATGTTGTTTAACATTTGTTGCTACTTGAAATAAATAATTTTCCCAAACAGATGCAAGCCTTGGTTGCTGTGGTATTTATACAGAGAAGGAACTTTATTAGTAATAAATTAAAAAACATAGCAAATCCCTTAATCTCATGCCATGATAAGAAAGTTACTTGCTTGTTGACCTCCATGGTCTTCTTTCTTTCTCAGCCATCACTGTGATCATCAGTGATTTTGCATCTTTCTCCAAACCACTGTTGACTACATTGAATAATACTGGACCAGATGCTGATTATTCCACCAGGTAACCCCCTAAAGACTGCTAGAAACTCATTCCTTTGACAATACATACACATTGACAATTTTTCGGAACCTGTCACTTAGGCAGTTGTTAATCTATTTAAGAGGTACTCTGTGGTTGCACTAATTTTTAAATCAGCATGTTGTGTATTAATGTGTCAAAATTCCTTTTAAAAGTGTAAATATATTATTTATCTTTCACTGCCTAAATTACAATGTGATAAAAGAATTATATGAAGTGTGTTTAATAAGGACTGTAAGAACTCTTTCTCCAGAAACATAATGATTGACACTAATTATATTTCTAGCTTTTTATTCTCTATCAATTAAAACCTGTAGTAACAATTACATTCTTTTTCTCAGCACTGTTGCCAGGTTTCACTAGTCAGGATTTCTATGCTTTTTAAAATACAGGCATGATATCCACAATCTCCTGAAAATTCCACATGTAGTAGCAATTAAATAAGAAAATTACCTGGTCAGCTGTGTCTTTTGTTATGTCTCCCAAGTGAAAACTTGTTGGGCATTCTGCCTTCAAAATTCTATTGAGATACATTTTAACATCCATTTTAAATGTGGTTATTTCATAGTTAACTGTCCAAGTCTAAGCCTGGAAAAATTAGGCACATCAATTTAAAATTCATAGCTATCTTAAGATAGGTAATTAGCAGAGCTGTGATGAATTTCATTTCACAGATGTCCATGCTGAGAATGAAGTGTGCACATACAGTGTAGAAACTCTGAGACTCCAATGTCTTATGGAAAATAGCATAATACCTATCCTGAAAAATTACAAAATACCACATTCTTCTCCTGTGCTATGAGCATGTCCTCCTGGTTCTCTCCAGGGACTCTTTATGAACAGCTGCATCTGTTTTTCAGAATTAAGAAGAGTCTTAGAACCTCCATCTACTGATGTAGGAAGCCAGTGTTGGAAATATCAGTGGGAGATCTCAGAGAAGATGAAGGTTATTGCAGTTATTGAATCTTCTGATTCAATTCAGTCTTACGTTAGAAAATCTCTAATTTTCCCATTCCTACATCCACATATTCTGGTGTCTGTGTCTCAGTGACTTGGCCAGGATCATTTGTGTGCACCAAGGGGTCAAGGGATGACATCAGTCCAGTGCTCATTATATCTCTGGTGTTCATCTTGGATAGTGATGACAGATTTTTTGGTATAGATGCAGTTTTAGATATTTTGCCTCATTATTTTATCTCATTCCTCATAAATATTAGGCAAAATTCCTGACTTTTAACAGAAGTTGTTTGTCTTATATGCATGTTTTACAAATACTATGTTCTACTTGGTTCCCTTAAGACTTATCTATAGGTGAGTTTTTCTACCTCTCCTTTTAAATTAAAGCAGTTTTATGCTGCTTTCTAGTAGTTAACATATACCTTCCCTTTTAACTTTGTTCTGCTGTTATTCCTGGTACTTTCAGACAAGCATACATATTCACATAGATAGACATGCACTTCCATTTATACTTATTTTTGCCATGATTACTATCTCTGTTTCAAATTTTTACTCTAAACCTAGCATCTTTTTTTCCTAATTCCTAAAAATTGTTTTCTTACTGACCTAATTACTGGGAGATGCATTATTTCCTCTCTTTGTTACTGTTCATAACATATAATTATTACTCTCACCTTTTCTTTCTCCCTTTTGCTATACATATATTTAAAAAAAAATTAATTGATACATCCACTTCACTCCGGAAGTAGGAGAGGTATTAACACATTGGTATAGTGTTTCTTAATTATGAGGTGTGGCTTCTGGACATCTCATAAATTCTTGTTAAACAACTTTAAAATTTCTTTCCCAATGGGTTTTGTGTATTTATTCTTCCTAATCAATTATCTCTCATAATTTTCTCCAGGCTTGAAAAAGTCACTTTTGAAGTACCAAGTAGATATATTACTGTCCTCTGTTTTCCCATAATTAATGTAATTAGATCCTCCAATTTGTTCCTCTTTATCCAATTTAATGAGGCCCAAAAGAGAATTATCTTATGCTAGGTTCAATACCTTTTGTGTTAGATAATTATCATCTGTAATCCTTAGAAACTTCAATGATGTTTTACTACATATTGCATACAATGTCTACCATAGGTCTTTAAAACTGAAGTCACCAAGAACAGTACAATTCTTCTTTCCAGACAATAGCTCTAATACAGATAATCATCTCTCTAACATAGAGTGCCACCCTCATTCGTTTAGACTGTTCTTTTTAGGTAAACATGTTTTATGTAATTATTTTTAAATTCTGGCTGCATAGATCATCCCATCGTGTATTTGCAATATCAATTATATCCTATTATGTCTCAGCAGTAAGAATTTCCATTTCCCTGACTGGCTAGCCAAACTCTTGGCACTGCTCTACAGATGTCAGGAAAAGAATTCATCTGCTTTCCCTTTTGCTTCACAGTTTGCTCACAGCTCAGCTGAGTTTGAATTCAAAAATACTATGAGCTGTTCTGTGGAAAACTTCAAATATTGTCTATGGCCTGTCTGACCTTAGCAGCAGATCCATCTCCTCTAATGTCAGTGAAAAATCTTCCTTTAACTTCAGGGATGGTTGAATTAGACCTAAGAAATCTTGTTTTTCCTGATTTTTCTTATTCTTTCTCTCTGCCAGTGCCAGCCTGTTTCAGCTGCAGAGAGGACAGAAACTAAGGTGTTTATTCTGTGATTAATGCCTTCAATTTCCTTATATACTGACAGAAACTTTAGAAGTGCTTACCTGTCAATCCTTCAGGTACCATAAGCAGATGATCAGGCAGATATAGACTGCTCAGAAGATATTGAGATAAGGTAAGCAGGTAAAGAAGCTGCATGATCTGCACAGCAAAATGCATATGTCCATTTGACTGACAGAGGCCACTGATTTTTTTCTTTTTTAGTAGACATATTAGTCTTAAGAATCTCCTAAAGATAAGTGAACAGAGGAAAGAAAATGTCTGAGAAAATAATGGGGAAAAAAATTGCTGCTGTTAAATGTGACAGCTGCTCCCATAGGCTTTGCTATTGGTTTAAATATTTGTTCCAAACCCAAAGCATGCTTGATGATTAATTCCTCATGCTTTGATGGAAAATGTTCATTTGCATAAATCCAGAGCTCTCTGCAAGAATGAATTGAATCACACAAAATCTTCCAAGCAAATTACCTTTCAAGAAAACATTATTTGCTTGGTCCCAAAGGAGAAAGAAAGCTTTCATAAAAAGAATGAGGGTTCTCATTATGTGTTATGTATCAAAGAGGAAAAAAGAGATGAAAAAAATAAGGCGGTTAAAACTAAAACAAACATTATTCTGAAAGTCAGTTGTGGTGAGCAGCATGGACTCCCTGGCTGCTTACTTATTTCTCTCATTATAGACCAGGATTTCACCTGAAGGCAGGCAAGTGATCCAAACATCCAGTACAGCAACATGCAAGTGACTTTCATGAACTTGTGGCCAAAAGAGCTTGAGGGGAAGAAGAGAGGGGCAAGCAAAGCAAAGCAGTGGGGAGTCACATAACTTAATTTGGGTGTTCACTGAAATAACAAAAGGAAGAATTAAAGTGCATAAAAATTTCAAACTCAGGCTGTGAGAAAGCATTTGGCTCATTACGAGTTTTCTTGAATGCTGCCTAGATAGGACAAGCCACAGTTCCCACCACTTTTAACAAGCAATGCTGAAGAGGAAATGGAAGAAAACACCATACCACAAAGAACTTTATAGTGGAAAAAAAAAAACTTATTCACCTCTGAGAGTTGAAAAGGAAGCCAGGTTGATTCTACTAGAACCTGAGTTGTATTTTCTGAACACTGGCATAGTATTTGGTGTGAATAAAAGGTGACTGAATCCTCCCATGGCTGATATTATCCTATTCTTTCCTCAGCACAAACCTAACTACCAAATTTAGGTGGATTCTTACTCAAGTTATAATGACTTCTAGAGTTCAGTATATAAAGGGGATATTTGTCTTAGAGCACAGCCTGGGTAGAATATAGTTAATAGTCTGGGTGAAAGACAGAAATAGTGGTATACGATTATGTTTGGTCTCTGGGAATCAGTAAAATGATAGAGTATCATGTTGTATTCCTCTGGAATATGTGAGAAAAAATGCTGGTTTACCATTAGGCTGGATAGAGAAAACAAATTTCTACTGCTTTTCCTCTCTTAACTTCACCTCTACTTTAGTGGCACCCCTGAAGGCTTCTACCTTTGGGATAAAAGAAACAGCAACTGATTTTACTGCCTGATAATTCATCACGCACAGATCCAGATAAAGTTGAGGTTGCAAATGAATCCACACAATGGAGATGCCTCTGTCTTACAATGACATAATTCCTAATGTTTAACAAAGTAGAATAATTCCCCTAATTTCAAGTAGATTAGACAAACATTCCCAAACATGCATAATTAACAACAAAGAATAAAAATAAAGGTCAGAAAAGAAAGGAGTGGATTTTATGGCATGCTGTGAGTAATAATCATAAAGGCAAAATTAGGTAAAATCTTGTTTTAAAAAAAATTTAAAAAATAATATAGATTGTGAAACCAGGCATATGACATATAAAATACACATTGAAAGCATCTTTTTAAGGTCTCTAGATGTAAAATACTTGAAGTATCACTACTTGCAGAGGTATTTCTTATTCTGTTGTACAGACTTTGATAGAGGTCCTTGACCTCTACTGATCCATGAAAAAAAAGGACTGGAGTTATAAAATAACTATTATTCCTTTTCTGTGTTGTCTGTTTTGTTTGATTTTCCTCTTTTTTTTTAAATTTATTTTCTTAGTCTGCAGTTGCACAGGAAAGACAAAAGCTGAGGGAACAAACTGGGCACCTTGAATATTTTTGACCCTTGATGAGGACCTCAGGTTTATTAAGTTTTATGCACAAAAGCTGTCTGTGTGGAACGAAATAAAAACTTTTTTCATTATAAAAACAATTATTATAATTAAACCATTATTAAAACATAAATATTATTATAAATATTATTAAAACATAAAAAATAAAAAAATTAAAACATTATTAAAACAAAGCTACTAAAACAAATTTAATATTTACTTCTCAAAAATGTAAACATATGAGTCAAAGTGAGGAAACATTCACTTCAGCTCATACACACAGACTGCTATCCATTTCAGTTTCTCTCAGTCCATTTCTTGAATAGACACAAATAACAGCACCAGTAGATCATATTTTGTAGTCCTACAACAAACATTTTTGTTGTTTTATGTTATCAGTAGCAATGGCCATTTCAGGCCTTTTTCTTTACTTTACATGGATATTTCAATTCATGATGGGTTTTGTTGCTGTTTTTCATTTCATGGTTTTTGTTGCTGTTTTCCCCTCCAGAATCATGCTTGATTCAGGCTAGTTCCTCCCTGATAAGCAGAGAATTTTTCCTTTCAGCTTTAAAACCATTCTAATTTAATTATTTCAGACATATGCTATAAAGGTTTGTATATAAAAAAAAAAAAAAAGAGTTTTAGTTTTCTTACTTAACCTGAGTCATTCTGATAGTGCATAGAAAACTTCTCAGCTCTATTGGATCTCTCCTTTGTTATACTTTGGTGCTGAATTTCATATCTGATAAATTGATTTCAAGGTTGCATTTAGTTTCTGTTCCTTTCTCTTAAGTAATCCTAATTTCTTACATTCAAATTTTAAGCAAAATCAAAATTTATTCACAGAGTGCAATTAATGAATTTTAGGTGAAAACTCAGTGGCTATAATTGAAGTTACTAAAGTGACTACTTTCTTTACTGTCTTTGGTACCCAAGGAAATTCTCACTTCTTAGCATCTATGAATTGGGCTAATCTCACCCAGCTTCTGTCTAAAACAGACGTTCAATGAATGAGTGTACACAGTGGCAGAAGAGACACACACGACAAATCTTTGATGCACTCTTACTAGGAAAAAGATTTCTAACTTTTCCTTACTAAGCATAGTAAAAAGTTAAGCTAATCACAGAATCACAAACTATCTGAATTGGAAGGGATCTGGTAACTCTAGAAATGATGGATAGAAATAAGGATCACCAGGTGACTACTTATTCCCACAGTGTAGGGCACTTGTTTTAGGTTTGGGAATCTCCATCAGAGATGCCTGTGTCACTCTGTCATGTGCAGAGTCAGGTGAATTCTTTCATGAAGGCTGTGAGATGGTGGGATGTCCTGGAACAGCTAAGGAAGAGCAGTAAGATGGATAATTTGGTAATATGATTGCACCAGGGGAGGCAAGAAGAGAGCAAAAAAGTGCCATATAGGTAAAGTGCAGAACATTAAAACATAAGACTGTATGGGGTAGAAACAAGGGGTAGAGGAATATGATGGGCAAGAGGCTGTGCGGCAAAAATGACTGGATATGAAAAATACCTAACTCTAAGCATAAGACAGGAATAAGGAGAAAGCTATGGGGAAAGTATGCATTATGCAGCTTTCTGATTAGGAAAGGAAACCTTGAGGGATGGAATGGCAGCTCCTCTCATTTTAGAGATAGTAAAGAGTCTCTGAAATCCCATCCAAGGAGAAAAGGGAAGCCTACAGCTTTGTACAGGTACTTTATTTTTAGCCTGAGATGACAACAACAAAAAATATAAAAGGAAGAGCTCTGTCTGAGAGTAGTTGGTTTTCCAGCCAAAGTGAAAGAAATCAGCAGGCAAGTAAAGTCAACAAGAGCAGGAGTGGAAAACTCATTTTAAACTCCAGATTCCAATTAAATCTTAGAAGGGGATTTTCAAGTCCCTCAAGGTGGCTGAGGAGATGTCATTTGGAGATTCAGAAATCATGCAGACAATGAGACAAGAGAGCAGGTTCAAAATGTAGTGAGATAGAATAAACTTCAGTACCAACTTCTAGAGTGATGGCAAAATGAGAGCAATAACACGTACTGTAACAGAAAAAAAAGAGAAAATTTCTTATAAACAAAAGAAACAAATTCTTTACAAAAATAAGATATATTGAGTCCATATTACATGTAATTCTTATTCTCAATACACTTTTTTTCAAGCTTAAATAGAGCTACTCACAATTTCTGAAATATCCAAGTTTAGTCTGAAATAATTAAATTAGAATGGTTTTAAAGCTGAAAGGAAAAAGTTCTCTGCTTATCAGGGAGGAACTAGCCTGAATCAAGCATGATTCTGGAGGGGAAAACAGCAACAAAAACCATCATGAATTGAAATATCCATGTAAAGTAAAGAAAAAGGCCTGAAATGGCCATTGCTACTGATAACATAAAACAACAAAAAATATTGTAGAGACTATAAAATATGGTCTACTGGTGCTGTTATTTGTGTCTATTCAAGAAATGGACTGAGAGAAACTGAAATGGATAGCAGTCTGTGTGTATGAGCTGAAGTGAATGTTTCCTCACTTTGACTCATATGTTTACATTTTTGAGAAGTAAATATTAAATTTCATTTTTTGTTAGCTATTTAGTAACACAGCATTGTACATATGGCAAAACTAGTGCCACTGGCCAAGAACACAGAGAAACATTGCCTTCCAAGAAACATGGTGTATGTGGGGAGAAGAGGGAGAAGACATACAAACAGAGAACAGCTTCTTTTAGTAAGGTGTGGGGGTAAAATGTTTTATACAGCTTACTGTGATAAAACTAGGTTACAATATATCATATTCAATACTGTGTATAATCTGTGTTTAGGGTTTTTTATTCTCTCTAATAGTTCCATTTGTTCATTCAGACAGAGCTTGTACCATTTCAGTGAATCTACTGCTGTCAGGAATTATATACACTGAAGTAAACTGTAGATTAACCATCTATGGATTGTGTGGAAGAAGCTTTATCATGTGTAAAGTGTGCTAGAGAAACATCACTATTTCTGATTCTACCAGCACATTATAATAATTCAGATGTCCTTTATTTTCAGCATTAAATTCTCATATGCACTTGCAAGTGCTGAGCTTGTCAACTTTTATTCCTTGACGAACCATAGGGCTCACTCTTTTACTTCATAAAAAAATAAGTTTCCTTTTGCAAATTTGCTAATGGAAGTGAAGGAAGTTTAGAAAAAACAGGCAAGGAATACCAAATGACAAAATATTTTACTTTCTGCTGCCTGTCACACTGTTCTTGCTGTCTTAGAAGGAATGTTATCCTGGGAGGAGTTATATGACCCAATATGGTTTATTAAAACAAATTTGTTGATGTTGCATACCTCATAAGTTTAAGAATAGGGGCAGAAAGAACAATTTTAAGAAGAATATTTTCCAGTAGTGATAGCTGGTCAATGGCATATGCTATAGAGAGGAACAAGTATACAAAATTATCTCAGCCACAGGAAGCTGGTGAGTAATTATAACAGGTAATTTAGGTTTTGTTTTGAAAGTTAACTGTCAAATGTAACATCACAACAATGAACTAGCCATATATAACCGATACAGAAATTCAAAGCTGCCTAATAACAGCGTATTTAAATACCATGTGACCTGCCATGAATTTAAAAAAGGAGAAATTACACCATCTGTTTTAACTCAGCTAGTTAAAAATGCTCGCAGGGATTGATGACACCAAAAAGTAGGGTAGATTAACTTGATTTTAGTATAGTGGCAAAGTACATCAGCTGTTCCCTTCACCTGAGGGAGCCAGAGATCCTTGTTCCGCAACAAGTCATGGCACGTTGGGTTCTCCCATGGAATAAAGGGATCCTTGCTTTCAAGCTGCTGACAGCTCCTCGAACATTTGTTTTTGATAACATTTATTGTTTCAAAGAGTATAATTTTCATAAGGCCACTATCCATTTATCTTTGATATCATATTTCTGTCATTTTCTTTCTTGGCCATCTGGATTTTTAAGATGGAATGCCCATTTTTATGGCTGAATATTCTAAAGGTACTCTTATCACATTCTTTTGCTGATTTATCTTGTGCTCAGTTCCTACAATGAGTCTCAATAGCTAGGAGAATCAATTCCTTATAGAAAAGAGAGGAAACTGAATCAAATGTCAAGCTGATTTATCACAGGCTACATTTAAACAATCATTATTTTGTAAAGAGTTTCTGTAAAATAGGAAACATTTTGGGACTCACTTTTAAAATCGTTTTCATTGTTGGAGCACCTGGAAGTCCTTGAATGTAATCCCACTGTGTAAAGCAATGTGCAAACAAAGCACAAAAGGAGGGTCTCCTCTCCAAAGCATTTAAAATACAGGGGTATGATAACAAGAAACAAATTGTCCTAGGGTGACTTTATGATGCTTGTATCCCCAGTCATCTGGATATTAAATTCTGCACCTTTCAGACTGGTTCCGAGAGCGAAGGGCAGGAGAAGGAGCGCCCAGTTTGTTTGCAGAAACTGCACTTGCTCCCCCGCGTTCCCTCTCACGGACTGTGCTGTCTGCAGCATGGACAGTGAGAGAGAGCTCCCCTTTGATTTGAGATTTTTCCTAGCTGAGGCAGAGAAGTTCCCTGGACTGTGGTTTTTCTTTTTCTTGGAACTGATCAGCCTGCTCTGGACTGAAAACCCAGAAGAGCACTGGGAGCTCACGCCTGTGGCCCACTGGGGCCAGGTTGTGGCATTTTCCAGCTCAGGAGGGACTGATGAGAGACTGAGTGAGCTGAGTTGCACCCCATGACAAGGACTTTCTGAATTTGCCATCTCTTCAGAACAGTGAGAGGTTTTATTGTTTAATATTATTCATTTTTTATGCTTGTGAATACTTTGCTTGTTATATTAACAGTTTTTTCCACTTTTCTCGAAGGAAACCTTTTCCTGAACCAATTGGGGGAGGGGCCACTTGAATCTGCTTTCTAGAGGGACCCCTTTGGAAGTTTCCTCCCAAATTTGCCCTAAACCAGGACATAAATACAGGCAGAGAGGGGAGTCGAGGAAATCTTGAGTCAATATCAGATACTGTGAGTCAAGAGAGCAAATGATGGTTTCAATGTAGCTTATAACTGCAATTTTCATCAAAAGGGCATTTCTAAGAGTATCGGAGGAATATCTTCATATAAGTTCAAATGAATGCTTGTTTGAGTATTTACCAAATTGAAAATGGTAATTCTAACTGGAAGAAGAAAGTTCAAAGTCAATAGATGCAGGAAGAAAAATGGTAGATTATTATAGAAAAGATGAGCAGCTTACATTTGATTTGATGGTTGAAGAGTTTCTTGCAAGAGCTGGTGGTCTCGTGGAACTGCATCAGCTTTCCAGGTGGGTATGCATGGAGTGAGCTTGGAAAGGTTAGGGAAAAGTGTGTCACTGTGACCAAGGTGGGGAATTATAAGTGCTCAGATCAGTTTTAGCCCTGTGGATTGGTAAACCAGACTATGTACTTGTGTGGTTTTACAGTAAAAATAAGCAGGACATGGATGTAGTATGAGTATGAGGATGTATGTAGAAAGAGGCCTGAAAGATGATGCCAGATGATAGGCCTGCATGGTAGCAAGGACAAGGACTTACAAAGGCAATGAAGGAGTTCTGATATGGGCAGGACACTGGATAGAAGGCAAGAGCTTTGTTCAGCTGCTTGACTGCTGGAAAGACAGATCAGTTTTTTATGAATGCAGCAGTGGGATCTCAATAAGATGTGAACTTGAACCGGCCCAGGAAAAGACACACTGCTTCAGTCCCACACTCCTACAGGTAGGGAAGGATGTGGTATCATCAGGTGTGTCTGCAGAGTCCCAAGAGCCTGAGCCTGGTGCAAGCAATGACCTCAGGGAGGAAGGCATGAGGCAGACATTCAGGAGAGACTGCTAGCATTAGCTGTGTGCCCCATTAGAGACAACAGCACAGAGAAGAAGAAACTGGTCATGACCCTATGTATTAGTTCATGTAAGACTTTTCTATATAAAAAATTGTTTCAGTGAAAAGTAAAAAGAATGGTGTAGTGTGTGTGTGTGTCTGCACTTCTAAGTTATCTGTGTACCAACGCAAAGCTTTTTTCAAGTATTAACACCACCAGAGCAGGCATCTCCAGGGTGCTCTAAAGGTTTCCTAATGACGAAATAAAAACAAAAAAAGAGTTCTGGGAGCAGGAGGCACAATTTTCACGTTTCTGAAGTACGTACACGTACCATTTATTTCATATGTGTTATGGGAGAAATGGAAATGAACTCGCCCTTTTTGCCAGTATATGTAAATACGCACATGAACAATACTCTGTCACTTGACAGACTGTCTATTAAACTCTAGCAACACCACTGATGGTAGTTGGCCTTTGAATAATGGCAGGATTTAAAGCTCTTGGATGGAGAAGTACTTAAGCTGAGTGAGCTATAAAGTAGTTCAAATACTGGCAGACTCCTCCAGTGCATCCACTCAAGGAATTCTGTCAGTATTGGAGGTAGGACCATGCACTGCACCTTGCATCTACTGGAGCAAGGTGTTGGACCCAAGGATGGGTCCTTATGGATCCTTTTCATCTCAGCAAATATCCGCTGGATGGGCAAGGAGATTTTGGAGGCACTTAGGAATAAAAAGAGGATGTATCATCTTCGGAAGGAGGGTCAGATCTCTCAGGAAGTATTTAAGGGGGCTACTAGAGCATGTAGGAATAAAATTAGGAAGGCCAAAGCTCAATTTGAACTTAAAATAGTGACGTCTGTAAAGGATAATAAAAAATGTTTTTACAAATATATTAATGGTAAAAGGAAGGGTAAGACCAACCTTTCTTCTTTATTAGATGCGGGAAGGAACTTAGTAACTGCAGATGAGGAAAGGCAGAAGTGCTTAATGCCTTCTTTGCCTCAGTTTTCAGTGGAAAGATGACTTTCCTTCAGGACAACTGTCCTCTTGGATTGGTTGATGGTATCAGGGAGCAGAACGGTCCCCCTGTTGTCCAGGAGGAGGCAGTCAAAGAACTGCTGAGCCACTTGGATGTTCATGAATCTATGGGCCCAGACAGGATCCGTCCCAGGGTGATGAGGGAGCTGGCAGATGAGCTTGTGAAGCCACTCTCCATCATTTACCAACAGTCCTGGCACTCTGGCTCCATATGACTGGAAGCTGGTCAATGTGACACCCATTCACAAAAAGGGTGGGAAGGAGGATCCTGGTAATTACAGGCCAGTCAGCCTGACCTCAGTACCCAGTAAGGTAATGGAGCAGTTTATATTGAGTGTCATCACACAGCAGTTACAGGATGGCCAGGGTATCAGACCCAGCCAGCGTGGCTTTAGGAGGGGTGGGTGGTGTTTGATCAACCTGATCTCCTTTTATGACCAGGTGACCCTCCTGGTGGATGTGGGAAAGGCTGTGGATGTTGTGTACCTGGACTCCAGCAAGGCCTTTGACACTGTCTCCTACAGAACACTCCTGGAAAAGCTGGCAGCCCATGGCTTGGACAGGAGCACTCTGTGCTGGGTTAGGAACTGGCTGCATGGCCAGGCCCAGAGAGTGGTGGTGAATGGTGCTGCATCCAGCTGGCAGCCAGGCACCAGTGGTGTCCCTCAGGGGTCTGTGCTGGGGCCAGCCCTGTTCAGTATTTTTATTGATGACATGGATGAGGGCACTGAGTCTTTCATCAGTAAATTTGCAGACAACACTAAGCTGGGAGTGTGTGTCCATCTGTTGGAAGGTAGGAGGGCAGAGAGACCTGGAATGACTGGATGGTGGGCAGAGTCCAATAGGATGAAGTTTAATAAGTCCAAGTGCTGAGTCCTGCACTTTGGCCACAATAACCCCCTGCAACGTTACAGGCTGGGGATGGTGTGGCTGGACAGTGCCCAGGCAGAAAGGGACCTGGGGGCACTGGTGACAGCAGCTGAACATGAGCCAGCAGTGTGCCCAGGTGGCCAAGAAGGCCAAGGGCATCCTGGCCTGGATCAGGGATGGTGTGGCCAGCAGGAGCAGGGAGGTCATTCTTCCCCTGTACTGGGCACTGGTGAGGCCACACCTGGAGTGCTGTGTCCAGCTCTGGCCCCTCAGCTCAGGAAGGACATTGAGTGCTGTGTCCAGCTCTGGCCCCTCAGTTCAGGAAGGACATTGAGTGCTGTGTCCAGCTCTGGCCCCTCAGCTCAGGAAGGACATTGAGTGCTGTGTCCAGCTCTGGCCCCTCAGCTCAGGAAGGACATTGAGTGCTGTGTCCAGCTCTGGCCCCTCAGTTCAGGAAGGACATTGAGTGCTGTGTCCAGCTCTGGCCCCTCAGTTCAGGAAGGACATTGAGTGCTGTGTCCAGCTCTGGCCCCTCAGTTCAGGAAGGACGTTGAGACGCTTGAGCGCGTCCAGAGGAGGCAACGAGGCTGGTGAGGGGCTTGGAGCACAAACCCTGTGAGGAACAACTGAGGGAGCTGGGGGTGTTTAGCCTGGAGAAAAGGAGACTCAGAGGTGACCTTATCACTCTCTACAACCCCCTGAAAGGTGGCTGTAGCCAGGTGGGGGTTGGTCTCTTTCTCCAGGCAGCAACTGACAGAACGAGAGGACACAGCGTGAAACTGAGCCAAGGGAAATACAAGTTGGATATTAGGGAAAAGTTTTTTACAGAAAGAGTAATAAAGTACTGGAATGGTCTGCCCAGGGAGGTGGTGGAGTCACCATCCCTGGATGTGTTTAAAAAAAGACTGGATATGGCACTCAGTGCCATGGTTTAGTTGAGGTGTTAGGGCTGGGTTGGACTCAATGATCTTGAAAGTCTCTTCCAACCTAGTCATTCTGTGAATTCTGTGAATTCTGTGGCTCTATGTCCTCACTAGGGACATCTGTTGGCAAGCTGAATTTGGAAGCATGCTAAAACAACTTGCAAATTCCAATTAATGCAAAAGTCCATGTTATTACTTGTTGGAAAGTACCACTATAAGGAGAAGAGTTGAGCTGGTCTCTCCCAGTTTACTTGCCACACTACTGTATGCTTACTTGCTAGTTCTTTTGTCCTTTTACATGCACACAATTTCTATTAACAGCTGCTTCATGTAGGAGGACTCACATCTATAAAGCAGCTGTTCTAAAAGATTAATAGTAACAGATTTCTAGATAAAACAATTTTCAAATTTATATGACAACTGAACAGTCAATGAGAAGTCCTCACTTACAAGAAATAGCCACTTGCAAATTCTCCAGCACTTTCTCTACCAGACTGTGACAAACAATATCAATCCCAGGATAAGTATACTATGCATTGAAATGACCTAACTGATGTTAGGAGTAAACTGAAGATAATATGGTGGCTTTGAAATTTAGATGCTGCAATTACAGATTTCAAAAGTAAAAAGCAAGAAGAGTTTCTGCTAAAGTTGTTGGAAATGATAGATAATTGATGTTGCTAAAAATCAAGTGTCAAATAATACTTTCTTGAAACGTAAGGTTATAATTTAAGGTTCTGAACAGAATTATTCATTTCTTTGAGCCTAGCAGTGCTTCTGGCTACTGTTATCAAAATAATGAAACATTAAACAGGTATAGGTGTAAAACTCAGGTAAAAATCAGTTAAATATATAAAATAAGGTATTGGTTACGAATAAATATTTTAAAATACATCTATCTTACACTCAGTGGAATCAAGATATTCAGATTTAAGGCTGAGGTTGCATATTAAATTCCACGGGGTTTTTGAGTATTATACTTTAGAATGTTTCCCTGTCATCTCATACGAGAGAAAAATCTTGTATGCTAATTAGCTTAAAATAGATCAATATTATAAATTATATAATAAAGTACATCAGTCATAGCCAAAATACTGAGACTATTAGAATCATTTATGAAGGAGACACAGAGAGAGACACCTCCTGTAACTCTCTTGTGACTCATCTGTTAAGAAATGCAATTTTGAACACGTAGTGAGGATAAGCACGATCTAAGGACTGCTTTAACTTCTAAAGATATTTTAATATGTCATTTTAACACCCAGAAGGCTTTAAGAATTGTAATACTTTGTTCTATTGCTTGTGTAACCCGTGTACTTTTTTCTGGGATTCAAGAGATAGTATGGTGCTTTTTGAACCAGTAGTCTGTATGTTGGGACTATCTGTATGTCCAAGGAATTACGTTGTGGACTAGTTATGTTATATCACAGTTTCTACTTGATGGAAAATCTGATATGGAGAGGCTTAGAAAAACTGATCTGACACTCCTAACATTTCCATAATAGCTACAGTAGACTGCTGATGTCAATCCACTCAACACTCCCTCCCTCACACCTGATCATTGTCCAAACAATGTGACAAACAACATAAAAGTCAAAAACTACGAAACAGCAACTTATATCCCATGAGAATTATCCAAGTATTTATTCCTGGAACAATTTTTGATGAACCATCTCTCTGTGTTCAGGAGTTCTGTCTTCATAACATTTTTTAGTGTTTGCAGCTGACCAAGGAAAAAGCAGACTGATGAAGTGCATTGTCTAATGAGATTTATGGGAATGCAGTTAGTTAACTCAAAACCAGTCTGCTGCACTTGTGCTTACATGTCAAATAAAGAGATTTCTCTGAATTAGATGTTATTTCTTTGTTGCAGGATAACACATTTTTGATAAAGAGCTTTTGTGATAAGAAATAGAGTTGGGAATAGAGAAGATATATATCCTGAATGCAGCCTTCTCTGTATTATATGAATATGTGCACAAAAGAAGCATATCACAGGGTCTGAGCTGAAATAAAATGTTATACGAAGTAGTGATGTATGTCTGGAATCTTTTTTTCCCCTCAAGAGAAAATCAGAAGCGAAAACCAGGGCACAAACTTTAGTTATAGAGTCTTCTTCCCTAAAATATATCTTTTATCCATTGCATTGCATAATGGTGACATTCTATCATAGAAAAAACAGATCTGAATTTAGATGGCTCTCACCAGGCTTTTTTGGGGTCTGCAATTCTGGCTATAAAGGTTTGAGGTTGCAAGCCTTGGAAAAATAAATTTGTCAGTACTGCCAGTGCATTTCAGCTAAAATCATATTCACTATTTGGAATTTTTATGTGCATCACAATAGTCCTAGTATCTTGGAATTTTACTTTGTGCTGTCATTTTTTGACATTTCATTTGTAAACTTGAATTAATTTCTGGTCCTAGTTTAGATATCTGCATTGGGCATCTCCCTTCAATTCTCAGTAGCATGTCTTGATATGAAATGCAGAAGTTAGTTTCTCTCAGATGTCTATAATTTCGTTTAGAGTATGACTTTAGCTTCAATGCATATACCTTCAGCTTCAGTATATAATGTATAATTCAAGGAAGTTACTGCTTTGTGCTCAAGAAAAGATTGACCCTTGTTCCACGTCGGAAAATAAATACTTACGATCAAGTGCTGCAGTTAAAATCCGAGTGGCTATTTATCCAAACATGACTAAATTATTTAAGGTTCAGGATGAGAGGATTTATATCATTTTACATCTAATGACCTGCTTTCTAAGCACACAAGCATGTACATATTTATATGTAGAAAATGCTTAAATTTTGTGTCAGTAAAGCTTAACGCGAGGAGTGTTTAGATGTTTGCCTCTAAATCTTTAGAGGCATGTCTGCAAATTCTGCTTCTCAGTATCAGTGTGTTTTCCAGTTATGTATTTAGGAGTTGCAGTTGCCTAAGTTAAAATCAACTACATTAGAACCTAGTACTGAAATATGGTTATAAAGGCATGCAGTGAAAGATATATGGATATTCAGGTTTTAAAATTGTGATTGATGAAGTCTTGAGTCTTTTCTAAAATAATGTATAATATACAGAATATAAATATGAGAATAGTTATGATTACTACTGCAATAATTGATCATTTATTATTGACACATTGAAAAATAATTTTTAATAATTCTAGTTTAAGTGTTGTTATTCCTAGAAGCACTCACAGTAGTCAAGCACCCTATCATGTTTCTCTGATCATGGAACAAGAAAATTTTGCCTGCTGCAGCTATTTCTAATTTTTGTACAACCTAATTTTTTGCAAAAGGAAGGACGTGAGTGTTGGCAACATTAGGTATCAGATGCCTTGAGTCAAAGAGAATGTGCAGTATGATATCATTTTAATTGGAAAAGACCTCTACTATCAACAAGTCCAACCTTTGACCGATCACCACTTTGCCACCAAGACCGTGACACTAAGTGCCACCTGCAATTGTTTCTTAAACACTTTCCAGGATGGTGACTCCTTCACCTCCCTGTTCTAATGTTTATCAATCCTTTCCGTGAAGAAATAATTCCTAATGTTCAACCTGAACCTCCCCTGGCACACCTTGAGGCTTTGTACTCTCATTCTGTCACTGGTTGCCTGAGTAGCCCCACCCAGCTACAACTTACTTTCAGTAGTTGTAGAAAGTCACAATGTCTCCTCTGAGCCTCCTTTTGTCCAGGCTAAACACTCCCATCTCCTCAGCTGCTCCTCACAGCACCTGTGCTCCAGACCATTCCCCAGCTCTGTTGCTCTTCTCTGAACATGCTCCAGCACCTTGATGTCTGTCTTGTAATGAGGGGCCCAAAACTGAACACAGGATTTGACATGTGGTTCCTCCTGGTTCTGCTGGCCACACTATTGCTTATACAGCCCAGAAGATCATTGGCCCTCTTGTCCACCTGGGCTCAGCTGGCTCATGTTCAGCTGCTGTTGACCAGCACCTCTTGGTCCTTTTCTGCTGGGCTGCTTTCCAGTCAGATTTGATACATCATGTTTTACCAAACATTCAGAGAAAATGTGTGTAATTATATTAGTTTGTATTTTAAAAAATTGTTCAGGCATATTGAAAGTCACTTGAAGTTTTCTGGTAAAGTGGTTGACTTTTTTCAGTGTTAGGTCGTCCCGAGACCTAAGTGGAGATTGACTCACAATGGTATAAATTACAGTTATAAATCACATAGGTATAAATTATAGGGGAGATTAACATTATTTCACTTCTTTCCATTATTTCAATTCTTTCCATTATTTCAATTCTCCTTCTTGCTGTTTTTTTCTTCATTGTCTTGTGCCCCTTCAGAACACAATACAATGAATTCCTTTTTCTTTTAGTTTGGCTTTCTCCATAGTGTTTGCAAAAATCCGACTGCATGTGACTGGCAAATAGTCTTTATTGTCCTTTGGTTCTGCTGTGAAATACTGTAACACTGGAATTTAACTACCTTCTTCTTTGTGACTATTGCTTTGCTTATCTATCCAGCACCACTGTACAAGTCATTACAAATAATTTTGGCCTTTTACTGCTACACACAAACTAATGCAACTTGCATCACTCTGCCAGATGATGCTGTATATTTTCCCATTTGAATTAACTCAGCTTTATGGTCTCTGTCCTCACCCAGATTAACCAAACACAGGTTTTGATTTGCCTGTGCAGTGCTGGAATACGAAACATGTTTCCCTGGAAACTTAAATGTCTGAAGCAATCATTTACACATACAGTATCACCACCAAAAGTGCATATTTTTTCAGTTCAAGTTAAGAACAAAATAAAAATCTCTTCTTCTTTGTTTGAAAAGACTTATATTTAAAACACCGTGAGAAACCCCTTGTATTTAATTTCAGAGACCAAAGATTTAATCGTTCCCATAATAAATCTGGATTGTAAAATAGTTTCATTTTTAGACTAATTGTATTCACTGGAATAGCTCTTCAGAGTGCTTTAAAATTCTACTGAAATGTTTACCTCTAATTGCCATGCAAAACACTTCTGCCCTTTCCTCTGGGTAGGGCAAAACAACTGTCATTTTATCAAAGATTGTCTTCACCAGTCAAGAATGTTTGGATTGTTTTAATCATTCTATTCACAACTCTGACTTTCTTTTCAAAGCTATTCATAGAAATGTCTTCAAACTGTTATTTTCTACTGACAGATGCCCATTCAATATTTTCCCCTCTCTCCTCTCCTGCCTTTCCCCTTCCCTTTCTCTGCGTTTATTCTAAACCAAGTTACTTGCTCCCAATCCCAGGTACTGGGAAATAGGAACAATATAAATATGTGTACATAGATTCCCATACATGTTCACACATGCACACAGTTTAATAATGTGTCATTAGGGCACTTGGTTATACTATTAATGAAACTGCAGTTTCCAGGCTTTGAAACCTTTTTCCAACCTTCAGCCTATCTTAGGAGGAAACCTCAATACAGCTGTAGCCAACTGCTTTTTAATGCTAATTTCTAAAATATTTTACCAATTGAGAGCCATAGTAGGCAACACTCAGCATGCTGAGAATTTTGACTAGGACCATAGTGACTGATCTGTTTGGATAATTTAGCCTGAATTCATCCTGATTTTAAATAGGCAACTGCATATTTGATTGTGTTTTGTGTTATCAGTCTATTTTTTAACTGAAAGCTATATAATTAATAATTAACAGTAATTTTGTAACAATTTTTATGAACAATATTTAGGAATTTTTTGGCACTTTGATGTATTTACAGAGATATTATTATTTTTTGTTTTTCATAAAGGAAAACAATGGGTTAGAGAACGTGATTTGCCAAAAGGTCATACAGCAAATATTGACAAAACTGACTTCCAGAATGAAATCTTGGCTTTGGTGAAATCAAATGCAAAACTCACAGAGACAATGGGCTCTCATCCCAGACTCCTGTCCTGACTAGATGCTGCTGAGGGAGATTGAAGATAAAATGTGTTACTAGAATGCAGTTGGGGTATTTTAGAACTTCACACATTTGCAGCTGAACATTTTCAGAGTATGATATGCTACAGTGCCCTGTTATTGCACTGGCTCTCGTGGGGTGGTGCTCATGTTTGAAAATACACCAGGGTTAGAAATATGTCCTTTTTCTCCCCCTTTGCAAAGCTGAGGAATGAACTGGATATGTAAACAAATGTTCATCGGCATAGTCAGACTTGTGTGACACTGGAAGGATTATTTTTCTATAAATGAAGTGCCATAAAAAACTGTTTAAGAAACAGTTACTGGGACTAGATGTGTCTGTGGATGCTGCTTTCTTCTTACTATGTCAGACAGAAAGTTAGTGGTAATGATATAATTATGTAAGGAAATGAATCATGAAAAGTGAGAAAAAGATTCTGAAACATTTAATGCTAAATTTAAGGATTTGGAAAGATACTCACATTCCACACAGAATGCTGGAACCAAATGCTTTCAGTCTATTCAACCTATTTTCTTTAACACTGACAAGTATTATTACACTTCTTGTGCTTCGTGCTTCAATTTATTTCTAGTTTAACTTACATGTCAGTAAATTTATGTCTGACGTCAGTCTGGCTCTTACCATCCTCTTTTTATTAGATGTTTACCTCACATTTCTATCAAACATCTCTGTCACTGAATTCAAATATGCTTATTAAAGATAATGTCAGCACTGCCAAAACAGGTGCAATCATCACCTTCTCAATTTTACCTAATTGAAACACTTTTTAAACTTCGGATAACATATGTATAGTTTTTCCCTTTGGAACTCTGTTTTATCAGAGTGCTAATCTTATGCAGAAAGATTCAAATATGTGAGTAATAAATTCACAGAAACCTTTTAGAATATGGAAAATGATGGTACAGCTAAGTAAAATAGAGCAGGCTAAGTGATGACCAGGTTTTTCAAATGAGTGGAATAAGCATGGAAATAAAAGGTTACCTGAATGGCATTTGTTACATTCCATCCTGCTTCCCAGCTGGTGATCAGTTTGACCTGGGCATGTGGCAAGGGAACTGGGGACTTGTATTCTGGATCCTGGTGACAAATATCAAGCTCAAATTTCAGGGGTCCATCTGGTTCCTCTCTGTTCTCGCTGTGAGCTCTGGTAAGTTCATCGCTTTTAGCAAAATTCAGGTGCTCTTCATCGGTGTCTAGGCAGCTGTCCCACCCCACCAATCCCGAAAAGAGAGATGGTGTTTCCCTAAAGCATTTGAAAAGAGATGAAAAAGTCTGCTTCAGGTGAGCCATCCTCAATACCAAGTAAAAAAGCAAAATCTTTCATTACATGTCTTTATTTTTTTTCTGCAGTGGTACGTTGTCAATCCTTTTGGTAAGTTAGCCTTTATAGCGTAGCTGTGATTAGTGGAGTTTGTTGTCTTTGGTTCGTTTATTTGTGCCTATTTCAAATGGCAGCTAAAGAAATATCTCCAGGGTCTTCAACACACTGCCCAGAGTAGCATGCAGCAAGATTTAGTAGTCTGCAAGCTTCAATTTACAATTCAAATTGTTTTTCCTTTTACCTACGGCATCTATGTAGATCAGTCATTCATGAAGCATCTACAGGTGGCTGCAAGAATCTTTTCCCAGAAATTATGCATGTTTCTAATACAAATAAATAGTTCTGCCAAAAGGAAAAAAAAATTGCTTCATTAAAAACTAGAGCTGATGGACTGACTGCTAAGGAAATGAATGTAAACAAGTACGCTTTTCCAGATGTGAGAATTTTCTGCTGTGCTTTAGTGTCTACAGAGGTCAGTAGAACTTAAAAAATGTTCTTAATAGAGCTTAAGTAGCATGAAAAAGAAAAGTAGCTTGTTTATAACTCTAACTGTTACCAGCAACATTTAGGGGAAAGATCTAGAGGTATGATGATATATTTACTTTGCGGATGTGAATGATATATTATGAATATTCACACTGTAAAATCCTAAAAATAATATTTACAAAAGTATCCTCTTCCTCTTGGCATAGCCCATGGAATTTGTGAAGGTAAACAGAGAGAGAATTGGGTTACATTGTTATACCCATTTTCTTCAGTTATTTGCTCTACCTGTCCTACATTCCCCTGCTTTCTTTCTAAAGAGCACTGGGTTTTAACAGCTAAGCTTTTCTGCATTAACAACTGAGTAACTCGTACAACACTGCTGATCACGCTGAAAAAAGTGTTCACTTATAAAAGGTTGGCATGGGGACCTTGTAGCATGTGAGGGCAGTGACAGTCCTTGCTTTCCCTCGCATGTCCTTCCTGTTAGAAGAAATTTCATGATTCCCAAAATAATTTTCGAAGTTTATATTTTTGAACAAGAATTCTAAACCAATGACTTTTCTGACATATTGTATGTATTTATGAGCTGCAGTCTCATTAACAGCTCTCAGACTTGACCATTTCCAAAATGAATCATACAGGCCTTGTCTCCTTTTTCTTATGTGCTCAGATTAAATAAACATAGAGACAACCTTCACTGTTCTGTCTTTTACAATCAGACACTGTAATTTCTCTTCTTCTCACCAGAAAACTAATATTCTCAAGTTCTCCATAGTTTAATCATCTGTCTTAAAAAGTAAAAATATTTCAGACACACTACCTGTCTGGAATTATGTTCCTATTCCTACCTTGTTCAAGGCTCATCATTGACTCTTTTATGTGCCAAGTCCATGGGTTTATTGCTCAGTGCTCTAGAGTATTCTTTTACACACTGTGAAATCTGCTGATTTCTGACCTGAACTGAACAAAAGGTGTCTCTTGCTTGTTAAAATATCCATTTATTGGTAATTCTGAAGACTAAAGTGAATGTTGCTAGCCATCTCACAAACATATCATGGTCCCCTGGAGTAACCTGGAAGGCACTTGAAAATACAAGAGTGGTTTTTACAGCAAATTTTGACTTCAGTTTAGTTCTCCTTTAATGGAAACTGTTCCACTAGGAAGCTTCAGAAAGATTTCTGAGAAGAATGTTCTGTGATAGGCGTAGATACTGCTCAGACAAAGTAAACATGGAAACAGTACCTATAAAGTGAAAAAAATAATGTTAGAAGTCACATGGTTAACTTTCCTAATATAGAGAGAATGGTCTGAGATACACAAATGGAATCCTGGGAAGTGGTAAACATTATTGCATATTTTCAGTCTGTTCTGAAGCATTACTTCTGTAGATGTTTACATTTCTGGAAAGGACCATTTTGTTGTCATTGGCTTTATCTAATGTGAAAAGCATAATGTCATAGAATGGATAATTAGCATTTTAAAAGATATTTTTATCAATTAAATGAAGATAAGAACCATTTTAACATCCTGAGGAATTGAATTCCATCAAATGTAAATGTTGATTGCTACAAATGAAGTATTACATAAGAAATTGCTTTGTTTATCTGATGTTTGTAGGATCTTTATTTCCTATTCAAAAGAATTATTGAGACAGCAATGAGTGCTCTTTGGTGGGGGGTATTTGCTTCTCTTTGTTTTATTTTTATTCTTTATTTTGTTTAGGATTTTTTAAATGTTTTTCCTTGTAGACAGGATTTCATGCAGCTGTCTAAATCAAGGGAAGTGTAAGCAAGTCCAGAAACAGAGAGATATCTCTAGGTATAGAAACATTTCTTTTGACTGCACAGGCTTAGAGAGGAATTATCCAGTTTTATCCAAGGCCCTCTTACAGCATTGGAAGGAATCCCATTTTCAGATCTCTTGTCTGCCAGATGCATCACATCCAGAAGTCAGAAAAATTAAATAATAGTTAAATTTGTTTTCTCATGGCTACGCAGAACTTCAAAAGTAATGTAAAATCTCTTTTAAAAAAATAACTTAGGTTTAAATTCACTGCTTCCCTACTGGCTACCAAAACAAAGGTAAGTCTAAAAGTTTCTAGAACTAGCTGAATTTTAATAAAATATTTATATTAGATATCCCAAACTTGGTACACTGTTTGGATTACTTTTTTCAAAGAAATACCATTAATTTCTGACATACAGCATGGCACAGGACAACCTCACTCATCATTGTGCAATATTTATTATTATCTATGTTTAATGCTGCTTAGAGATCCTAGGAGCCACTTTTGAATTGTCTTAAAATCAATTAATAGGAGACAGCTTTTTTATGAAAGGTGTACAGTTTAACAAGTGAAGACAGACATGGCAGTCTGGGAGTCTATCCTTCTTCATCTACTGGGCACGGGTTTTTAATCCTCTATTTCATTCTCTGCAGCTTTGATTTTTCCAGCCAGTAGGGCAAACTGTGCTTTTAGTTACATCACTGTACATTTACTGGTTCTTTCACTGACATAAATAATGAACAAAGGAAGATATATCAAAAATGGTTTTATTATTGCATTAAAAGCTGCTGTCTGGATGACTGCAGTAAATTTCATATTTATTGTGCTACTTCCAAGCCATCAGAAATAAGCAGAAAAGGCAACAAATGAGAACTGGACTCAGTTGAAGGGTCCTTTACTTTTCCCATGCAATAATTCTGCTAGACATTCTTTCTACAGATGTTCTTTATCCACACAAGTCAGTATTTTAAGTTTAATTAAATGTTATGTCTCATCTCGGGAAAAACTTCCTGATTTATAGTAGGCGCATAAGTGTGGTTATCATTGTCCTTGGCACCTATTCACCTATTTCTATTTCAGTACCTAAACTGAGATTCAAATTTTCTTGGAAAGCAGCAGACTGTCACTGTGAATCATAAACTTGACAGGGCCGAATTTCAGGAACAGGAGGAACACATGAATAGGCCTGGAAAAGACATCTTTCTTGGTCAGTAGAATTTCATAGTGCATTTGCTTATGCCCAAGGAAATAAGGTCTTCAGAGCTGCCACTTGTGCTGGCCATGGTTTTATTCAAAATTTGTTTGACTGTAAACCCCTTAGTTATACCTATCAAGAAGAATATTTTAGAGCCATAATAAAAAGTAGGCCAACGAAACAGTTTATCAGCCCCATATGCTTTTATCCCATATAGCAGAGCATTTTTTTAATGTTGAATCTTTATAAGCTCACTTTTGCTGTGGGACATGGGTTTGGTTCAAGTACTGAGGGAGTAAGAATGTTGTTGCTGCTTAGCACACCCTTTCACAAGGGAGAAGAGTTCTTTTCACAAAAAAGGAAACTTAGAAGTCACCACTATTAGTCCTGAGGGTAACTGAGGCAAACACAGCCCTTCCAGGTATGTGAGATGTTTTCTCTAGAATAACAAATAAATGCTCAGAGGATGTACACTGCTATTACTTCCCATAGTGGAATCAGTTTGCATCTAAAGGGCCTTTTCAGTCTTTCCATGTCAATGTGCACTAGGCCTATGTATAAACTTGGGTCTGAGAGCATGAAAATCTTAGGCAAAGCTAGACCTGTGGTGTATTCCCATGGAACTCCAAAGCTGTATGAGGGAGCAACCAGGAATGCAGCTGCACTGCTGAGTGCCTGTGTTACACAGCTTAGGTGCATCCTGACTATCCCAGAAGCTCAATAGGGCCATTTTTTTTTTGGTAAAGAAACTCTTTAGATGTATTAGTCTAGCTTTTGGTGATGCCTGAATGACTTTAAACTAAAAGAGAGATGACAATGCAAAATGAAAAAGTACCTGAAACAAAAGATTGTTCCATTTGACAAATCCAACCAGAAAAAAAATCACAGATTATCCACCCACCCTTTGAGTGGTGAAGGTTAATGATGGCTGACATGAGGAATTTTTTTGGTAGTGAAATAAGGATTTAGTTTTTGCCGCTATGGATCCCTAACATAAATATTTGCACTTTTTTTTTTTCTTCATACTTTTAACTGATGCTTCTTTGAATGCTCAGGTTTCTTAGCAAAATTCATCTCCAGATGTTTCTGTGACATATACAAATTTGAAAAGCAGATGCAGAAAAAGCACAACATGTGATGAAAGATAACACTAGTAATTGATTACATGTGTTTGAAAACATTTCTTCAAATTCACTTATGTTTATTTGTATGCTTTTTAAGGATTTTTTTGTACTGTAGAGTGCTCTATGCATATTACTCTGGCAACTCTTTAAATAGTTATTCAAAATTATATTCAGGCAAACAAATATATATATGAGTGTAAATGCACGTGGGACTTTAGAGGAACATGAAAGATAATGTTCTAAGATAAACTGTAATCCAGAGAGAAAAGAATTATTGTGATGCCAATTTAAAACAAAAGGGAAATAATGGAGTGGTTTACACTGAACAGATGAGTACTTGAAAGTTTATTGAAAGAATTTGATCACAAACCAGAATTTGTAGAGGACCACTCTTGTTAGAGAAAGAGAAGGCACTATTCAAAGCCTAAGGGCCATGGAAGGAATTAAGCCCATAGAGGAGAAGGAAAGAAAAGATTAGGAATTAAGATTATAAGAAACATAGGTCTGCATGGTGTAAGTGAAGATAAGAACATGCATAGAGACAAAGAGAAAACTGGAAAGATCAAGTATTCAAGGAGGGGATGTAATAGTATGAAGATTTTTTTTTTTACTTTACATAGAATATTTCCCAAGACATGTCACAAAATCTTCATATGTAACC
The DNA here is from genome assembly GCA_017589585.1 of Phylloscopus whistleri. Lineage (NCBI taxonomy): Eukaryota > Metazoa > Chordata > Aves > Passeriformes > Phylloscopidae > Phylloscopus > Phylloscopus whistleri. The sequence continues at coordinate 2,994,367 of JADMLD010000683.1, read as the reverse complement.
AGAATTGTGGACTCTTCTCTGAGTTTCTTGAAGTTCCTACATGCTAATATTCTTTCTCTTTCCTGCATTAGAGGGAAAGAGAATCAGTTCTGGCAATTTTCACAGTTAAGGATATTCTGCTGGAGAAAGAAATGCAGTTTGTGAGGATCAGAGAAAATGCCGAGTAAAAAGACAGAAAGATACTTCATCATGAGCGTCTATTTAAACATATCCCAGAGATGACCCTCAAGGAATATTTGTGCTACAAATCAAGCTCTCAAGAGATGCACATGCTAGAAGTAGGCATTGACCTTTATTCAGGCCATTTATACATATATATCATGATGAAGTTCTTAAATGTCTAGAGGTTTATATCTTCCCATTGGCTAGTTCACTGAAGAGAAATCACCATTATCTAGGAAAGGCTAGCGCTATTGGAGTGGCTGATGATCTCCAGAAGAGACAAGGCAGTCTTATAACTCATGGAGAAATATATTTTCTCTCTGTCTGCAACACTTAAGTTACAGTTTGGTGACTTGCATCATGGTTTTTACATAAATTAATATGGATGGGATTCCTCTGAGGAGCAGAGAAATTTTCTGAGCTACCCATTTAAGCCCCTTTCATATAATGAGTAGAATAAAATGATGCTTCAAAAGAATTGTTTGTCTCAGCTTAAAGTTGGCACCTGAAGCAGGTTGTATGTCATAGGTCAGTGACATGAAATTGGCCATTTTCTCCCTCTGTATATAAGGGAAGTGCTGAATTACTAGCTTAGAGTTCCATACCTGTCTGCGCTGTAGTCATGTGAAGGCAGGTTAATCCCATACTGTGTATTTCCTGAATGATTATTTTAATTTGTAACTGCTGCTGCAATGTAGCCCATCTTACTGCTTTCACCATATACTGATTGAATTTGGCATTAGAATTTATCAATAATTTTGACATTTTTTGCCAATAATCTGTGCCAATAATTTGTTCAGACATGTAAATACATCTAAATTAAAATAATTAACCCCATTGCTAAATGTTATAGTAGGGAAAGATTCACTCATTTTCTAAAGAAATAAGCACAATATTTGAAACCTAATTTATTTGGAAGTAATTTGCTCTCATTGATTTAGGAAGTCGAATGCTTACATTTCTTAAATTGTCACCTTGTCACGTTATGGAGAGTAGGAATTTCATGGTTCTTGAGTGCAAGAATGTGGACTAAAAAGTGATTCTGAATAACTGTCTGCTGTGTGAAGACTATCCCTTGAGCACAGGGGAAGATGGGGGAAAATATGTGATTATGTGGTAAATTACTATTGTAATGATGCATAAAGGGGCTAATTTAAGATTACAATAGCAAATCATAAATATCATTCACAGCTCTTCAGCACTGCCTTTTCAGGTTCTCTTTCAAAACACACACCCTTCTGTAGAGGTGCACCTGTTTCACAGAACTGGGAAAGGATCTCAGGTTGTGGGAAATATCTAAGCATCACACAGCACTGGTAGAAACTGTACCTATACAGTGATTCAATGGCATAATTATTTTATTGGACTGACGAAATAATAAGAATTTAAACTTAAACTTAAATGACAATGGTAGATGGCATGTTAATTCAGTTCTGTTCTTCTTCTGCTGAAATTTAAATGATAGTTTTCCAAAAATAAATACGTATTTATAGTCTAATTTCAGACGGTATGGTAAAAGAGCTGTCAGTCACAGCATATTGCCCTTTAATCCAGCAAGCCATATATTAATAGCACACACTACAACTAATAAATAGGTTGTCATGTTTGAAAAAATTTCATGATGTAGGAAAGTGGACAGTGGATAGATACTAACATCCTCCTCCCCTTCCTTGTGAAATGAACTGTGAAGATGTGAAGATCAAGAGTTTACTACCTGGAAATGTAACATCCAGATGAAGCAATCTGCCACTTAAGGGAGAAGGATAGGAAAGCAATAAAGCACATCTACAAATAGCAGGTGAGGTTGATGACTACGATTCAAGTTGAGAAAGTTGTTGAGAAATAAAATTGCCGTGACAATGAAGAGCAGCAGACAAGCAATTCCTTACATTGCACATAAAATTATTATTTCCACTTCTTCAGAAATAACTGAGATGTAAAACATGAAAATCATGCTAGATATTTTTGAACATATGTTCCACATCATAATAGATTTTTTACTTTGCTTTCAGGAAAGCAAATGTGTTTCCACCAGAGCTGCAATTTTTTGTGTTTATTTGTAGCCCCCCAGGTCCAACTGTATTGCTTTATCAGCAAGTTCTTCTCCCTCAGTGCTCATCTATAGTGTCTGCATTCAAGTGTTCATTTTTTACAGGAAGAGTTTCTTCACTTATTTTATGTCTTCATTGTAGGTATTGTCTTCAAGGAACCCTATAGGGGAAGATACTGGTGTAACATATGCATGGCATTATTGTCATCTGTGTGCATTTCATTTAGTGTTATCCATAAAATTATTATTTTAGGAGCTCTAAGCATCACGACCTAGTGTTGTGATGCTTACAGTAATTTGAAAACCAAGTATTTTACTCTCATTCTTGATGAGATATATTTTAGACTTCGAAGGATGATTTGGGACTTACAGTTTCTTACACTCTTTTTCCTTTTTAATACAAAGTTCAAATGTGTGGATAAATAGTGAAATAGCATAGGCTCACAACACAGATATCCATCAATGAAAAAAAAAGAAAAACTGCAAAACAAATTTTTGATCTTTGCTGTGACAGGTACAGAGATGCTCTGAGGTGCTAAACTTGCTTGTATTACGCAACTGAAATTAAATATCAGCACTTATTCAGATTAGAATAAGCAGTATGGAGTAATTAAATCAAAATGATAGAAACTTTTACAGGTGATTAAATGAGAATAAGCAGAGAAAACAAAAGAAGCAGAAAACAGATGAATAGAACCTCTGCTGTTCATGACTATAAAACTGCTGTGCTCTACTCCTTAGGTTAGAAATGCATTGAGCTTCATAGGCAGTTTATCTCTACTTTTCCCCTTTAGCAATGATCTTTCCTCAAGAACTCAATTAAAAAAACCACAGCATTTTATTCTTTTTATTTCATCTTTTTGTCTTTTAATGATTTTTTTTTTAAACCACTGTTGCTTTGGGAAGTGATAGTGTCCAATTCCAAGAAACACTTCTGATTAAAAATAAATACCAAGTGTGGGATCATTCAAGTCTCTGTGCTTGAAGAGTAACCATATGAAATCTTCATGATATTTTCACATTTTGTGCAGCTGCTGCTAAGGGAACATGAGAGAGGAAATACTTTATTCATAATAGGATCAAATAGTAATTAAAACTAAAATTAACTACATAAAACTAAGTTTTAGAGTAACTTTAAAGTTGCCAGGGAAGAGGAATGTCAATCCATTCCCTTTCTATCAGTGTGATGCCAGTGCCAGTAAGAGATGTCCAGCATCTGGAGAAGGATCAGATCAGCATGAGAGCACCTGAAAAGCATCATAAAGGAATTCAGCTACTCCAGCTGGTAAGTCAGCTTCATGAGGGACTCAAATGCCTCTATGCAAAGGCATGTAATATGGGGCATAAACAAGAGGAGTTCGAGTTGTGCATACATCTGCTGGCATTGTGGAGACATTGTGGGGACACCAAAAAGGAGTGGCTGGTGGGAAATGTGAAGCCTTGGTCGCAGAGACCATGAAATGGTGGAATTCGAGGCCCTTGGGGCAGTGCGGATGGCGCACAGCAAGCTGACTACCCTGGACTTCAGGAGGGCAGACTTTGGCCTTTTCAGAGATTTGCTTGGTAGGGATAAAACCCTGAAGAGAGGAGTGGCCCAATAAAGCTGATTAATCTTCAAGGATCACCTCCTCCAAGCTTGGAATCAATTCATCCCAAGAAAGAGAAATCCAGGAAAAAACACCAGGAGGTCTAAATGGATGAAAAAGAAGGTCCTGGACAAAAACAAACATAAAAAGGAAGCCTACAGAGGGTGTAAGCAAGGTGACCTGGACAGAGAAATTGTCCAAACAGCCAGGGATCTGGTTAAGAAAGTTAAAGTTCTGATAGAAATAAATCCAGTCAGGGACATTCAGGGCAGCAAGAAAAGCTTTTGTAATGTTGGTGATAAAAGGAAGACTAGAGAAAATGCTGGCTTCTGCTTCTCTTGTGCAGCAGATGATTTGAGCCATTGTCTCTGCAGGATCATTGAAGATCCTGTTAATATTTTTCACATTCTCTAACACCACTCATTCTGCTTGCCTTCTCCTGTTGGCAAGGCAGGTTCTGAGCCACAGCACATCCCTTGCAGGCAAGGACACCATCTTCTCCTGCTCTGCCCCAGGGAAAGGCACCAGGTGCTGCCTGAAGCCCCACACCTGGACGGCCACATCTGCCCTTCAGCACTCTGAGCCAAGGCCCTATCACTAGATGCTCGAGCTGATGACGGGGTCTGTGTCTTGTGGCACATGCTCAAGTTTGTCTACCAGAACCATGCTGTTTTAAGCAGCTTTCCAGCACCCTTCTGTAACTCTTCTGCACAAAACAATGGGCCCGTTAGCTACTACTTGATACTCTCTAGGTATGGTAGATCGTTTGATAGTTCTAGCCCCTGGGTGTTTGACAATCCATAACCAGGAGTCAGTTGCAGACAAAAAGCTCTAAGCGGCTGTTGAGCAGGAAAGACTAGCAGATACTTTTATAAACTGAGTTAGCTAGATGCAAAAGCTCTAGTACTCACACTTTTCTAGCAGCAGGAGGCGCCTCAAAATTCTTAGACAAATTCCTGGAAGTCTTCCAACCAACCTAGGCAAGAAAAGAAGCCCAGAAATAGATGTGTAAAGTGTTATGGCTGTTAGCTGCCTCTGCTGCACCCTGGGCAAAAGGAGGTAAAGTTTAAATAAATTAGTGTTACTTATATAGCTCTATCACGTCTATTTCTGGAGTAAGAGTGAGTCTTCTGCTTTATACTTTACTGGTATATATACTATAAGAAATCCAAAAATGTAAATAACTTTACCTGAAAGAAGTTTTATTTAAAGCTAATTAGCACAAAGGAGTTTTGTACCTTCTACATGAGAAGAATGCCTGAACATTCTGCATTTCTTAACACTGTTATGCAAGTTGTGCAGAAGGAAATGTTGAGAAACTTTTCTCCCACATTAAACAACTAAGATGCTTTCTCTTAAGCAGACCATTATTAATTGTTTTCAGAACTATTTCAGAAGATTGATTCATGCATAAAAATGCATTTAGTCAAGGATTTCAGGTTTCAGCAACTCTGCTTAGAAAAGCTTTATAATTTTCTTCTCGAAGAAAGATCTTTAATTACATTGGAGCAATAGAGTGGGATTTATGCATATATTCTAATTATGTACTAGTAAAACTGAAAAGCTCTTCATTAAAACCATGTGGAGAAAAATCAGACACATGCCAGCACTTCATTACTGAGAATTTAAGAGGAATTGTGTGGTGGCTTATTATCAGTATTACATAAATAGAAGGGCACTCTACATATTGCACATGTCGACACAGTCTTTTAGATTAAAAAATAGGCTGATTTTGAGAAAATAGTAGAAGATGCAAATTAACTCAGTTAATTAAACCAAACCAATTTATTCTACATTAGCACCTTACTACCTGTTTAGTAGTGCAAGCATAATAATAAACATGTTATTTCTAAGTTATATCTGCATATATATTTCCATGTACAGACATATATGGAAAATATAAGATTAAAGATCAGGATTCACTCAACCTCAGCCTAATTAGATCTAAATAATCATCAAATAATATGATTAGATCATATAGTTGTTCATAAGAATTACATGCTTCTAGCATGATCAGAATATATGGAATGCTTTCTGTTTAAACAAGAGCCTTTACGATGAAGGGTTTTCTCATGTTGTAAACAAGAACAGCTGGTGCACAGGCTGTGTTACAACACACTGGAATAGCAATACAATAGATTTATTGTTACTTCTAAAATTGTGTATAAAGAAGTCATTCATATTTTAAACACAGTATTACTGAGCACTTCTTGCCAAATCGCAGACCCTCATGAACAATTCCCTTTGAGTCACAAGCACATGACTTTTCACTTCTTGGAGGGTCAGTCCATAAGATAATAAAATAATTAAGACTTGTGAAGGGGTGGGTTATGCACAAAATCCAGCTGCTGACTCCAATTTCATAGAAGGGAGCTGAGTAAACTAGGAATCTGAGCAGGGTAGAGCGAGGATAGCAATAAAAGTTAGAAATGTGTCTGTGAGTCTCTGCTGAAGCTCACATTTGGTCAACTCCTGCAGCTCTTTCTTTGTGTTTGAGATCCCTTATATTATACACCTTGCCATAAAAAAAGGGATATTGCTGTATATTCTATATGAACCAGCTCATTAGATGTAAAGAGAGTTGACATTGTGGTTTGATTATGGGGAAGATTTTTTTGCAGCTGTGTGTGTAAAATACTATCTCATTATTTTTTAAGTAAATAAAAGCAATATAAATTATGCATAAAAAACATATCATTGCATGATTAAACAACATAAATAATTTTATAATATTTAAAATATCTAATTTTTACCTCAGTACGTATTTTTAATGGAAAGTATTACTGAATTTTTTAAGAGTAACTTTAAAGTCGGACACATATGAAAGAGACTTTCACTATCACCAGTTCTAGTATTGTGTTACTATGGACAAATTTCTCATGTAATTTGTTTCTTACACTGATCAAACTTGATTTTAAACTTCTGAGGCTTCTTGTCTATATTACTCTTATGAGAAGAACCACAGAATTATAGAATGGTTGAGGTTGGAAGGGACCTATGGAATTCATCTGGATTCAAACCCTCTGCTCAGGCAGAATCACTTAGAGCTGTTTGGCCAGGATCATGTCCAGATGGCTTCTGAATAAAATGATAGAGACTCCACGGCTGCCTGGGCAACCTGTGCCAATGCTTGGTCATTCACAGAGTAAAAAAGGAGAGGAGAGGAGAGGAGAGGAGAGGAGAGGAGAGGAGAGGAGAGGAGAGGAGAGGAGAGGAGAGGAGAGGAGAGGAGAGGAGAGGAGAGGAGAGGAGAGGAGAGGAGAGGAGAGGAGAGGAGAGGAGAGGAGAGGAGAGGAGAGGAGAGGAGAGGAGAGGAGAGGAGAGGAGAGGAGAGGAGAGGAATTAAGGACCAACAAACACTTGTCACTCTGTGATACCCTTAAAAGTTATCTTCATCACTTTTCCCAACCAGAATTGTTAGCTGCAATTGAGAGAAAAAGGGTTGAAAAGCATTGGGTTTATGGGGAATATTGGGTTTCACACAATGTTCCATGAAAGCCAGAGGAATCACCTATTACCTATACCCAAATTACCTACTGATATGGCTGTTTTGTCTGGCAGATACTCTCCATTTCTCAGATTTGTAACAGTAATTCTTGGCATATGCAGAAAATCTGTAATAAAAAGTTGTTAAAGTAAATTGCTGTTGATTTAAGGTAATACAACCACAGCATAGTGTAACTATCACTATTATCTGTATCATGTTTTTTCACAATAAACTATCAAAAGGACTGAGTCTTGAATGCTGAAAATACAACCCAATTTTCATTTCCTAGGCAGAGACCAGGAAAATGTTTCCTTTTACTAAAAACAGTTGTGTTGGTATAGCTCATACAGTGTCTGTTTGCTTTAGAGTCAATTTTGGCCTTCTGAGAGGGATTGTAAAGCAAAATTTTTTCACCTCTCTATCAAGCTCTGTGTGTTCTGCTCTCACTATTCACCTCTTTGCAAGTCCTGTGCACCTATAGCACTCATTATGAACAGACCGGGCTAAAGGTCTTCAGAGAGAGCTATGGGTTAGCCATAAGATGTGTCCAGAGATATTTCTAACTTCACACAATGTTGTGTATATTGCATCTTGACACAAAAGTAGTTCATTGCATCTTGATACAGAAGTAAAGTTCAGTTGCTCATTTCCTTAAATCTAGTGTTTCAATAGTACACTTACACATTTTTTTAAACTCTATCCTTACAAGTAAAAGGGCTAGGAACTTTTCTTTCAAAAGAAGGATCAATATTCCCTTTAAAGTATGTCTAAAGAAAACTGGTAAATAAATCCTAGAATGATTTCGTTCATTCAACATATGAAAACAATTAGTTTTAATACGTTGAACGAATAAGTTCAATAAGTTAGTTAAAAAAGTTATATTCTTATATATAACTGGTTTGTGATTGTTCTTTTTTTTCCCGGTGAGTTTTTCTTATTTCACAAAATGAGCTGATTTTCTTTTTCCTCAAAAAAATTATATGAGCTGACTCTACACAGGCTAATGTAGAGCTCTATTTCTATCCCAGAGAAGAAAAAACTCACTACTGATTTTTGCTTAAAATACCAGCCCACAAGCATGGCCTGGGCTGGGAGACACCTATCACTGATCTGCTCAGAAATCTGAAGTCCCTGTTTAGACACAGCCTGTCCCCACACAGCCAACCCCGTTTCTCCTTTTTTCACAGTTCTCAATAGAGCTGACTTCTGTCTTGGAAACCTGTACTTCTTCAACCCATTTCTTTCTTTGTCAAGTAGGAGACTTTCTTGGCATGTTGTGTAAGAGTGCCAGACCATCCCAGAAAGCAGTCAAAAGAAAGTGTAGAGGAGCAAGGGACTGAATTCCTCAGGCCTTCAGTCACCAGACATAATTCGCTGTCAAAGTGACAGCCAGAAATCCTCTTTCCAGCATTGTTGCTCTGCTAATGCCCATTAAGGACAAATGCCTTAATGCTGGTGCCTGAAATTGAGCTTTAAGGCAGGTAAATGTTCCCAGTCCATCAATGGGCCCCTGAGAGACAGTGAGGCACCACTGCTGCATCTTGAGTTGCTGTCTCTTTTTCCAAATCACATGACTGGAGGGGTTTTGGTATGGAAAGTGACTAGTTCTTCTCAGGAAGCAACTTTAGTAAAAAGATTCTGTTCTGTGCTTATGTAGAGAGGTACTATAAAACAAAACTTTTGAAGGGGGAAAGAGAAACCTGTTCTTGATACAATGATGCCTCACAGTCCATCTCTCTGTCCTTCCTCCTTGTAGTCCCTGCAACAAGAGAGGTCTTCCACAGCTTTCTGCACATTCTAGTAGTTTTCAGTCTAGAAGTAGAGACCTCAGAGAAGATGATAAAAGATTAAAAGGTGGGGTAGTATGTCCTGACTCCAGGCTCCAGGTTCAGGATGGTATCAGGGGAGCAAGGGAAGATTGGGAAATGTGTGGGAAGCAGCCTGCAGACAGATTTTTGTACTTGTTGCATGTGTGGGCAGCCACCCACCATGCCTTATGTTATGCACTGAACAAAATGACGTTTTTCATTCAGCTCTCACAGGACCTGGGCTTTTCTAAAAGGACTGGGCATACACAACAGCAGGATGCTACATACGGATGTGAGAGGGGCTTTGGGCTCGGTGCTGTGAAACTTATTTTACAAGTGAGAGAAAAGCAGAAAGTTACCATTTGGGATACAAGAAATGTTATTTCCCTACTCCAGCCAGCCAAGCCAATTTTCTGCCTGTAGGAGAAGAAATAAAGGAGAAGAAATAAAGAAATCTAGTGCCTTCAGGAAACAAATGATAAAGGACAGAAGGAAGGATAAGAATCCCTGAGTCACTGAATCATCGAATCATAAAATATGCCAAGTCAGAAGGGACCTATCAGGATCATCCAGCCCAACTCCTGGTCCCACACACGACACCTCAAGAGTCACCCCATGTGCCTGAGAGCATTGTCCAAACACTTCTTGAACTTTGTCAGCCTTGCTGCTGCGACCACTTCCCTGGGGACCCTCTTCCAGTGCCCAGACACCCTCTGGGTGAAGAACCTTTTCCTAATATCCAACCGAAACCTCTCCTGACACAACTTCAGACCATTCCCTCTGGTCCTGTCACTGGGCACCACAGAGAAGGGATCAGTGTCTGTCCCTCCTCTTCCCCTCATGAGGAAATTCCAACTGCAATGAGGTGTCCTCTCAGTCTCCTCTTCTCTGGGCTGAATAGACCAAGGAAAAAAATATAAAGAGCAGGACTTTTTATATCAGGACAAAGCAGAATAAATCAGGATAAGTAGAATCAGTGTAGCTGCAGATGCTACAAGAGATGATATTTTTCTCCAGATTCACAAGGTTATTAACACAGCATGAGGTAGGCAAAGGTCATGTTAATTCTTACTGCAACTATGTGAGTGAGATTCCTCATTTGCTTTATCTGGGTTGTAAAGGGGCCATGTCATCAAACCAGTATCATATGCAGCCCTGGTGGACCTTAACACTGTAGAAGTTCAGCAATGGCAAATATTTATCAATGCAGGCAATAGAGGTAAGAACTGTCCTGCAATGCGTGTCAACACAGTAAGGTAGCCTGTTTGGCATTTCAAAAATATTGGGCCTCATAAACATGGTTGATATGTCTAATGCTGATAAGATGTGTCTGAGAGACACTAAAGTATTGTGAGCAGCTGTCTCTTCTTTCAGTTCCTTATATAAGTCAGGGATTTTTTTCCACGGATGTTGGAAGGAATGTGTGTCTGCTTAAAGCCGAGAACAGCTGGGCATTTTTTCCCATTGGAACCTGATAATGTTGTCTTATGTTTCAAATGGACCAGAATTATCCACACCTAGTGTTAAGTCCTCGAAGGAGGACTTCGATATATTGAGATTGGTAGCTTACTGTGGATCATCTCAGAATCTGTGAGATGAAATTGTACTACCAGTAAACCTCTCAACCAGCACTGTGAAGTCACACGAGGTATGATATTCAGAGATGCCCCAGAAATTCAAAGTATGGATATGATTGAAGCTGTGATGTCCCAAAAATATTCTTGTTAGGGCAGCCATTGGAACAGATCCAGGAGTACACTGTAAATGTAGGTACAGATCTGTGTGTTGTGGTTGTTCTAGCTATAAAGTACACCAGCACTCCGTCAAGAACTTTTGGGAAGTACCAAGAGCGGGGCTGTGTCACAGTGGAAGGTGAGGCAGGAGCTCAGTGTGACAGAAACTGAGGTGAAATGCATCAAAAAGATGAGAGAATTCATGTTGCTTGGAAACACAGCTGAGACTGTGCAGACTAATACCTGGTAGTAGAGATGAAGCAGTTTTTGCTTGGACGAGTACTGCAACACATTTCCTACATAAACCACTATAATTCAAATGATATATTTAAAATGTTATAATTCAATGCTTAATATGCTAACTAGAATTAAGGAAAGAGCATTTAAAAGTTTGGAATTGCTAGGCTGGAACAAGAATGATCACTTATTAAGCATATTAATTTTTCTTCATGAGTGATGAATCTTGAAAACTACAGTTATTTGTCAAAATAATTAAATTCCATTTGCTTTTCAGATATAAATGCCTACACAGCTTGCCAAAGTAATCCTTGCTTGCTACTCAGAAGACGAAACTTGCATAAATGTACTTTCTGAACCACATTTTTTCTTTTTCATTTATGAGGTAAGAAAAAAAATCATTATTTTTTATTAATTCTGATTATAATCTTCAATGTTGTTCATGCTAATCCTGCAAAAAGAATTTGTTTTTCAGAATCAGGTTCACATGTATCACAGGGATAAAAAAGACCCATTTCCTCAATGGTTGACAGTGCTAATTTAATTCTGATTTGCTTTCATCTGTTTTAGCAACAATTCAGGCAACTAACCCAAATATATTTTGATTGAAAAACCACTCAACATGGTACTGAAAATGATAAACACCCAGCATTCACCAACAATTCTCAAATTTATAAGAATCCACCATATTTTTAATGTGTTATTCTATTTACTTTATTCTTTCAAATCAATCACTTAGATCAGGTTTCCCTCTAGAATCAATATGCCTGTAAATTGTCATATTGTTTTAAAATCAAGTTGATATTCCAGGAAATCAGTTGCCTCCAGGAAGTAGACCTTCAAAGAAGAAAAAACCAATATTTTGATACTTTGAGTAATGCTTAGGGTGCCTGGAGAGCTCTTACTGAAAGTTAAAGTTAGGATAGGCTGCACTAGATGGGTACAGCACTGGATATTGATAGCATTTGGCAAACACAATATATTTTGGAATAAACCACTATAGTAGCAAACACATATATTAAAAATACTTCAAAAATCTCGGCTGTTAACATGGTTTGCCAAAATTCAGGTCTTTTATTTCCTTCTCTTTTTCCTACTCCCTGCTTTTCTTAACCCTGTTGATCTTACCCTTTTTTGTTTATTAAGGTCTACCAGATCAAGGTTGTCTCTCATTAAACCTGTACTTTTTACTGCATTGCCTTCAGTCAACATGCTGGAAAATGCTTTCTATGCCAAGTAATGTGAATGGGTTTGTATGTATATTGTTTATGATTCAAGTCCTTTGGGACAAGGATCTACATCCTTTCCAGCAGGACACAGTGGCAAGAGAGAGAGCCCTGTGATTTAAGGACCGACTCATTGTCCCCAGCACCTCAAAAACATGGGCCTTCAATCCATGGAAGGGGGTTACAACCTGCTCTGAATCCCTAACTTGGTGATACAAGCCTTCCTGAGAACCATAGTGGTACAAGAACCACAGTGGGCTGAGCCTACTCAGGCCACTTTCCCACTGCATGCAGCACTGGAATCCCTATGCACATTCTCCTGTCAGTTTTTGGGAGCCGAAGGTGGGGGGCTGCTCTGCAAGCAGAGGCAAACCTGAAGCTGAGGACAACATCAAGGCAGGGAAGGCAGCAGCCCAGATGAAAAAAGCCAAGTACCTGAATGAGGAAAGCAGATCAAGTCTGGTGACTGGAACAATGGTTGGACATGACCCAGTGATTACCAATCTAGTATCTATAGCCAGGGACCCTATCTATCTAGTCTACACACTTGACTTTCTGACCTGGTATCTATCCCAGGTCAGGGACCAGGTCAGAAAGTCAAGTGTGTGGATTGGAGGTAGAATCAGGGAGATATGAACAATCATACTTGCAGCATGACTTAGGTCATGCTGAGGTACCTTCTGACTTAGGTACAGAACCAGGATGACAACCTGAGCTTATGTCCTGGTCTGGAGAATAAGGGGAAGGCTCCCCAGAGCAGCTTCTCATGTATCTCCTCAAAGCCCTTAATGTACCACAGTTCGCCCTGAGTCCAGGCAGACAGATTCCTGGGATGGTGGAGGATTCATGCTGGTAATTACCAGCTGTCCTGGAAATTAACTGATCTAGTCCATTCTGGAATATGAACCCATTTATGTTAACCTGAGGATTAGGAGACTGAACTGACTTGTCAGAGTTCTGTAAGTATGCATATTCCGTATGTATGCATATCCTACAGGACGTCCTAAACATTACTACAGTATCTTCTGCCACAGAAGTAAGGGAGCACTAATTCCTCTTGTAGACTTGAGGTAGAATTTAATTTATGTTTAGCATATTTAATTGTTTTTTGTTTATATATCTTTAATACTCTGAACTGGGAGACTCTTAAGTATTTTTCATAAACAATAGATGAATCTTGGCAAGTCCCTAGTGAGATTTTCATAAATTTATAGTAGAATAAAATCAAAATATGGAGCTAGAAGACTGCTGCCTATACTAATTTATCAGGTTCCTAAAGTCTGAAATTACAAGTAATTTTCAAACAACATCAATTTTTTTTTTCAAATTTCACTTAGGTAGATTTAAAACAATGGTATTACTAAAAATTTAATAGTATGGAGAGTGTTTATGAGAGATATATATCATTAATTTACATAGATTGATGTATGCTTTTCATTAAAATGTAGTATTTAATATCCAGCGAGTATGTGTATATATATATGTATACTAGCAGAAAATTAAAACCATATATACCAACTTTTAGCAGCATATTTATATGTACACATTCAATATTGTTATTTTAATGTTATATTTAATGTTATTAAAGCATAATGCATGGCTTTAATATTAATTTCATATGTATTTTAATACTTTATTGAGTTTAATATTCCAAACACAGAAAACAGTTAATGTCAAATACCTCATTATCCATTTGTAAAAACAAGTATCCTATAACTGCAGTAATTGGATAAGAAGATGTAAAATACAAATTTGAAAACTAGCTATAAAGGGAACGGTTTGCAATAGATTACCTAAAATATGACAAGAAAAGTATTTTTTCTACCTCTTTCAATTTATGTGATTCTATTGATTTTCTTGTAAGATCATTCAATTATAATGGAGTGAATCATATTCTTGGAGCAACACCAAACATGCCATACACATGTCACAGGCAGAAATGTTGGCTGGATGAGATATTCAGAGGTCCTTTAGTCCATTTTGCTACTGGATACCATTTGGTTGTCAAGCCATTAATTATGACATTTTGAACCTGGCAGTCCAGCTAATTCTCAGCCTATCTAACAGTTGATTTATCCAGCTCATATGTCTTCAGTTCCCAGTGAGTTCTCTGCAGGAGATGACGTCCAAAGTCTTACTAAAGGAAGGTATATTACATCCAACAAAAAATAACAGCAAAGCATAGTAAAAAGTACCTCAGTTGCCCAGTGCATACAGTCATATTTTATTGTGTTGCTCTCATAGATGTCAAACCATTCCTTCCTTTTTGTAAACGATAAAGCCAGTGCATAAAAGTGAAACAAATGCATGCACAAATGAACTTTCCACAAACCAACTGTACATGACAGAGAAATCAAGTAATGCTGTCTCAACATCTTTGGTATAATAATCTGAAAAGACAACAAAAAAACCCCATTTCTCATATAAAATGTACAGAACTCTACCATCTAGGTCAAGTGAAAATCACGTTTGTTTTCTTATTTCTGTAATGAAGAAGCAGATTTCAGAGCAAGTTCTGAAAGTCTACAATGTTAGACCAAGAAGAGCCTTCTGTTCTTCTGACCACCAAGTTACCAGCCTCATATGAAACGAATCTAGGAATGTATCTTGTTTTGTAGTGAAACTGTCAAGCTAAAGCTTGATGAGAGGTATCTGAAATATTCTGTTTCTTGCCTATAAATATGGAACAAGATCAACTGTTTCATTAACAGAGTTGCTTTCCATATGCCTCTTTCTTCATATGTTTTATTGGTTCTGTGCAGAAGTGCTATTATTTTGGATGCCTAGAACAGGTGCAGTATTTTTATTGTGTATATAGTTCTGTGGGCTAACTGATGGGCAGGTATACCATGAATGAAAGCTTTCTCTGCTCATGGCAGAGACTAGTTTTATTTGACTAAAATAATTGTCCATCCAACAGTAATACAGTGTGCCTGTTAATAAAGACTGTGTAACTGGATATTTATTTAAATGAAAGATGCTTGTCTAATCTGGCCATTTAATTTTTTTTCAAAAATATTATGATTTCATAGAATAAGCAACTTCCTGATGGCACTACGCCACTATTTCTCTTTGAGGATGTACATGCACATTAGAAATGTCCCTTAATTTTATACTTTAAGATTGCTGAAGGGAATGTATTTTATCAGTACAGAAGTTGACCCTTAGACATGTTTTTGTAGATGTACACAAGGGCATTTGCTAAATAGTAGACGATATACTGTTCTCTCAAAGAGGATATTGCATTCAAAATTCTTTCTTTTATGTATTTCCAGTTTCTAGATTTTCACATTTTTTCCTTCAGAAAACCTAAACTCAAGTGAGTCATAAAAATCTACTCTGCAACTACTTCTAAGAACTCGATTTTAAGGATGTAGATGAGATCTGGAGGCTTCTTTATTGATTTGAAAATTATGCCACAGCTTAAATCAAGAAGTTCACTTTTGATCATATATACAAGCATGTAATTTGACAAAAGTGCAACCTTCACTGCTCTTTTACAAAATTATCCAGGTTTTCCTAATGAACAAAGTGTACCAATTGACTTTTTATCAAAATAAGGAAGAATACACTAACCATCTGTTCCTTTGCAGAGCAGCTGCATGGAAGAAGACTTTAATGAAGATCTCTTGCTTGGCCCTTTCTGTTTTGGACTAAATCAGTTGAGAAAAACTCAACAGTAGTTTAAGAGATTCAATGTTTCCTCCTTTCCTGGGTTCCTGCCTTCCTTTTCCTTCCTTTCTTTCCTGATAATTTGCTTTCTAGTTAGTCACCAGCTTCTCTATTTTAAGACACAACCATCATCAGCTTCAATTACACTATGATACAGAGTTCTAAAGGCCTTGATCTAGAAACATACCAAAGATTTTTCCTCATCAAACCACAGTACAGCTAGATCAGTAAGATGTGATCATGTGGGCAACTATAACCCTGCAGCTGATTACATTGATTCTAACACTTCATACTCATAATTTCAGATGTCTCCAGGCCCACCCAGGTGTATGGGAGGTGCATGGGAGGCATGAGGGATTGTGTTGCCTTTTGGATAGTCCTGTATGGTTATCTGCTTAGGGCCATGATTTCTGGTCTTGTAAAATGTAGCAATATTGATGACACATTTTTCTTTCATAAATCAAGGCACCAGAGTCTCAGAGAGGAAGAGTAAATTTGATTTAGAAAAATATCAGGAAATAAAGAAAACATAATAAAACTTAAGCAGAGAAGCCAAAAAATTAGATTTTACCAGATAAAGTAACATGGTCTTCAAATCTACAGGAGATCAACAGGAATGGCAAAACAATTTCAAAAACAAAAGAGTTTACCAAAATTTTTTTTGAAGATAAAATCTTTCCACTATGAAAGAAGGATATTTAACGCCTGTATGTTTGAGGATATAAAATGGTAATCATCTAGTGAATTGATCCTTGTTCTCAGATTACTGTACCAACCTGCTTTTGCTAGTCTCTGGGTGTGACGTCATTGCAAAGAGGAATATCACCTAAGCAACCCTATAATGCTAAAAAGCTTATAGCTGAACTGTGTAGAAGGAAACAGATGGGGCAGTATCTGGAAATTTTATTTGTCAGATATCGCCCATCTGTTTCTCTCCCTATCTGCATGTTTTGCAGTAATATCCATTTTTAGGAAGGCAAGTCAATCTAATTCTACAGAATTGGTTTAATCTTGTGTTTTATTATTATTTTTTAATTTTTATTTTTTACAATTCACTGATGGCTGGCAGGGAAACATAAAACCCACACTGGTGATTCAGCCAAATAATCTTCATTTCTATTCCATGAGAGGCAAAGTTATACTTCAAGGCAAAATTAGGAGATGTTAACTTTTCTTATTAATTGGATCTAACAATTTTGACAGTTTCTCACATACAACAGACCTTCTAAATAAATGAATGATAGAAAGTATTTTAAAATGCATTCTAAAACTGAAACAATTATGTGTCATTTCAGACTAAGTTCTAGTTTCTTTGTAATGAGTAGTTATTAAAATCAGTATTTTTTTTGGCAGCTATCTGATTCTCTGAAAATACAGCCACAGAAGGCTTTGCATCAGGTATATTATTTATGGAGAGTACATAAAGGCTTTGGTTGTAAAAAATAATTATGGGCTGAGAAATTCTATTTGTTTTCTGCTTCATATTCTTAGCTAAACATGAACTAACATAATGTCACTGACATTGCTCTTCTATTTCCCCAGGATCAAAATTAAAACAAAAGCCACTTAAAATAGCAGCATAGGCATAAAGGAAGTTATTAGAAGTCAAGACCAGAAATAAGTGGCACTTCCAGAAATAAGTGGCCCACAGAATCCAGTATCAGGCAAGACCATGAATCCTCTTTGTTCTTCATGTGCAAGTACCAATACAGAGGTACTAACAGATGAGCATTTAGCTTTTATAAAATTTAATGATAAATAATGACAGTAAGTGGGTTGGGTGTACTAATTAATCTGACTAATTACAGGGGTGGTGAACAAGGCAAATGGAGGGGTTGAAACAAAACGAGCTCTATTCTGAAATGAGCTCCATCCTGATGCCATGTGTAGCTCATCAAACTGTAACAACTCCGCTCTTGACTCTAGCCTCCTCAGCATGCAGTGAACTGCTGTTGCTGTCATCCTCTCCTCTCAGTCTCTCTTGCTAAATTATAGTCACCCTCTCTTTATTACCTACGCCCAGGCCTATCCTATCCTCCCCCTGTTCTTTTGATTATTTTTCCTTTCTTTCCCCCTTAATTTTACAGGATTGCTTTCTGACCTGCAGCTATCTGCATCAGCTTTTAAACTGATAATACTCAGTGACCCTGGCAACAGAGGGCTTCACAAGAATAGTTTTCTATCAGTGTTAGATTCGCTCTTTTCTTCATGTCCTTTGTCTACTTTGATCTTTAAATCTGCTCTCTACTTTGATATTGATTCCTAGTCACATATCTCATTTCTTTATCCCTTGTCTGTCTTTTAACTTGTCTTTTGCCAGCCCCTTCCCTAACACCTGCTTTGGGTGATCACAACCCTGGCACGAGGACATCCTGGTTCCTCCTGACTTGGGTCCAAATCACAGACCTTGCCCCTAAAATGGGTTAATTCTTTGATTCTTGTGGTTCACATATTTCAAGTCATCCTAAGTGTTGTACCTGAAACTTCTCTTTATCCTTTAAAGCTCGTTTTTAATGTTTATTTTCTTTATCCTTTGATTGCAGTCCACTTAAGAACACAGGACAGGGTCACACAGGTTATCAAATCCATTCCTCCCACCTTTTGCAGAAAAGTTTGTCATGGAATTACTTTCATAAATCTGCCAAGGTCTACTTTTAAATCGATTATTTTTTCCCCTCTGCTCTCCTAACAGAAGGCTGTTTCCACACCTTATGATTAGAAACTATCTTCGATTTTCCAGCCTATACTGATCTGTATCTTGCTTATGCTCTTTTCCTTTTATGACAATTCCATCCATTAACATCCCTGTTACACTTAAAACTGTCTCACATCTTATTTTCCTAGGTTAAACAAATCAAACCCTTCTAAGCTATGTGTCTCAGATAGATAAACTCTCCCTTCCCCAGAGGCCTCTTCTCTGTTTAAGTCTGAATAAATTCTCCTTGAACATGTGTGATTGTAATTCCCTGTAATATCCTAGGTGGGATGCAACAGTATTAATTTTCATATCTTCACTGGAAATATTTTCCCTGATGCTTGGCTTTATGTATCCTATTTACTTGCTTATTTCATAGCTGCATCATTCTGGTGACTCAAAAATGCCTTGTGACTCACTGACTTCCAGTGTGCATAAAGTTTGGGGTTATATTCTTTATTTATCATTATCATAAGAAACTGCTACTGATAGTCCTTATTGGCATGACCCAGGATCTTATAGCATTTAGGATCTTCTGATTTTTTATGCTTGAATCATTGAGACTAAAAATTGTATAAACTCATAATGTATATTGGTATACATAAATGCAAAAAAATTACAAAATATACTTTGGTCCTCCCCAATCCTATTTTACCAGCAGAATTAATTTAAAACCCCCTCTCTTTAATGCAAAGTTATGAAAATATTAAGTCATATTGGTTCCCAGATGAGTTCTTATCTGATTTTACTCACATCCTCCTCTCAGCCCAGCAGTTCCATCGTCAGTACAGACTACCATTAATGTCCTTTTAGCCACTGCTTTAGCTGAAAAACTTCTTATCTAGCTTGTCATGGCTCTGGGTGCAGCTACAGGCTCTGCTACAGCCTCTGCAGCCTTGTCTCCTCACTCCTATGTCTGTCTGTGCTCAAGGCCACTTCTGACCTGGCACAGCCACGTAACCTTGTGTATGGCAGTGGTGACACATTTGATGTGGGAGGAAGAGCTTGGAGAAACTTTGTTGGTTTCTCCCTACATTTAAGGAGTGGATGCTGCATTAAGTTCTAGCCCTTGCCCCAGTCCCAGCCTGTTTTACCTTGCAGCTACACCTGTGCATCCCTTTGCACCTCACTGATCCTGATCCTGATTTGCAGACTTGATCTCAGATCCATCTCCTGCCTATTAACTTGTCTGGAGATCTGGAATTTTGTTTGATCATTGTTGTCACCCCCAGATCTGCTCCTTCTGCATTCAGAGACTGCAGGAGCGCACTGCCCTGCCTACCTCAGTAGTGCCACTTCATCTTCTAACTTGCTTCTCTTTCTGGAGCAGCCCACTCTTACTGCTTCTTGATACAGCTTGGAATTTTATGGTATGAAATTATTTCCTGTGGTTCAGATGTGAAAAATCACTGAATGAGTCAGCAGGTCTTCCTGGCATATCTTGCCTCTTGGTGTCCCCAAAGTATTAAAAGTTTGTAGCTCTGGTGTACAGTTAGTCAGTATTGGCTCTGACAGGTGATGAGGTACCTGGGTATGCCAGCAGTGCTGCCAAGCTGAAACTAGGCTGAGTTCTCACAACATATCCACACATTAAAGACTACACAGGCTCAACAGCAGGATAAATTGATTCAAATAAAAGCTCAGGGGAGTAATCTGTTGTATTTAATATTGGTGTAATATTTATTTTTGGGGAAGTAGGGATCCCCCCTACAACAAATCCGCTCTTGATCTCAAATTCATGGAGATCACAAGTCACGGAGATATTTTGCAGATATCTCGGATCTGATGAGACCTTAACACAAAGCAGCAGAGGTTCCCACCTTCAGGTCTCACTTCCAGTTTCTACAATCTGCTTCTGGATTATTACCTGAAACTCATCTGCAGCACTTGCAGCTTTTGGAGCCCTGGAAGGGATTTCCCCATCTGGGGGAGTATGCAACTCATGCTAGTACGGCTTTTACGTAGCAGCTGCCACTACACTTGACCAAATTCAACCAATAAATGTGTCATTAGAGTCAAACCTATGTTGATGTATTCAGACCCCTAAGTATGAAAGTGGCACTAAATTCTCCAAGTTACTGACATATGCTTGGGTTGGAGTGCTTATGTGTTCTACTTAATTCACTAGATTATTCCTATTGCACATATACACAATTACTTGCAGTTAACATTTTTGCATAAAGGGAGTTGCAAAGGGAGAAGCAGCTGGAAGAAAGTGGCAACTATTGCTGGTTATAGGGAAACACCTTACAGACTAAATAAATACTGATAATGATAAAACTGTGGATAGAGTTGTAAATACCATCACCCTCTCTGTCCCTTCCAGTTCCCTGATTATGTATACTCCCACAACAAAGCAAACAGCTGACAAGATGAAAATCATCATGGTAAACCTTGAACTTGTGTTTCTCAGTAGGAAATGTAGAAGACCACACATACATCATTTTTTGGCAAGAGGACTGAAGTATTTTCCATTGACTTACAGATGACAAATGGATGAGCCATACAAGAGCATTCTTGTTGCTGTTCTGTGTCCTATGCTGGTGGAGCAGTTTCCCAAAGACCATGGAAGCAATAAGTGTCCAGTAACAGGACTCCCAGCAGCAGAGGTCAGGCCAGACCTCAGAAGAGAGGCTTTGTGGTGGGCTAAGTGCATCAGAAGAGAAAGAATGAGTCTGCTTGGAGCAGGGAGCAGAATGACAGGGAGAGAAACAAGTTGGCTGTGTGTCTGGATGCAAGTCTATTATGTGCAAAATTCCACATTCCTCAAATGTTGCGTTTGGTGTAGTAACAGGCAAATTTACCAATAGAAAATGCTGTGCCTTGAGAGCTGAAATAGACACTGTACCAAGCCCATGTTATCCCCACTGTTGGCTACAGCAATGAGCACATAGATACTGAAGTGTTTATGTTTGGAAATACACAGAAGTGCTTAATCTTGATGTAAATTACAAGGGAAGCTCAATTCCCTTGGAATGGATGGAAGATGACCATCCAAGTCAGAACTGGGCTGCCAGCACAATCTTGGTTTTATGGCACAGATATAGTGTGGATTGAGCCCAGCTCACTCTTTCATGATGTCCTTTCTCAGTGTGCTCACACACAGGTAGAGAGCCTCGCTGTTCCATGAAGAAAGCTGGCTTTTATGGGCTTTCTAAAGCAATTTTTTTTTTTTTCCAGGAGAACTATGTCATGATTTGTAATCCACATTTTATTTTAGTGGAAGGTTAATTTTTCCTTTATGCAGTAATATGGATTTTTTTTCCCTGTCATACCTGGCTAGAGCTGACACACTACTCCCAGGCACAGCAGGAAAAATGTGCTTGACTCCGTCGCAACCCTCGTTTCCCAAATGCCTTCTCAAAGAGCTATTTCCCCCCCCTCCCCCCCCCGCCACAACACAGGTATATCTTTCCCCAGTCGGACAAGCCGATGAAGGCTAATTTAAATTTAAATGGGAGCACGCTTCCAGGCGAGAACGCTTTCCGGCGCCGGGGAGCGGCCGTCGGGCGGGCACGTGCCGCCCTCCTCGCGCGGCGCCTCGTGCCCGCCCGGCGCCTGAGGGGCGCCCCCGACGCGCGGGGCTCGGGGGCTCCTCCCGGGCCGCCCGCCGGGCCCTCGCTGCCCACCGGGCCCGCTCGCTCCTCGGTGGCCCGCGGAGCCGCGGCGGGGCGGGGAGTGTGTGCGGTGTGGGGGGGGCAGGGGTGTGTCCTGCCCTCCTGCTCCCTGCCCGGGGCACAGGGGTCTCCTCTCCTCTCCCGGTGGCTGCGGCTCACTCGGCTGGCCGTCCCGCGGCGGGACGAGTCGGCTGCCCGGGAGCCATGGCTCGGGAAAGTTTGCCGCTGCTGCTGCTGCTGCTGGCGGCGCTCGGCAGCCGAGGCCAGTCGCCGTCGCCGCCGCCGCCGCCGCAAAGAGGTACAGGGGAGCGGGGAGCCCGCGCCTCGCCCGCCCGGCCGGGACCGCGGAGGACGCGGAGGGGGAGGCGACCTCGCCACCAGCTCGGGAGTCCTTGTGGTGACGGGAGGGACGAGGGGACAGGGACCGAGCGTGACAAGTGACCCCCAGCCCCAGCAGAGAAGGGACCCGGCGGGCCGCACCGCCGCTGGTACCTCGGCGGCCAGGCCGAGGAGGGGCTGCTGCGGGGGCTGCGCTGCGGTGCCGGCACATCCCGCCTCCCGCGGCAATGCCCGGTCCCTCACACGCGCTTAGTGACCCGCTTCGGAACAGCGCAGAGGGGCAGCGCTGTGACTGGACGCGCAGGGGGAAATCATGTAGCAGAGGGACCGCTGGAGGACGTGACCCGGGTCCCCGGAGCGCCACACAAGCGTTACGGGCCGGTCTGCTGGCATCCCTCCTCCAGCCGGGATGTGCCCGTCTGCTGGCATCTCTGTGACAGGGGAAGCTTGATAGGCTGTGTTGAAACACGTGTGGGCTGCCTGGGCTGCTCTTACTTCAGGTGGTAGTTTGATGCGCTTAGCCCGTCACAAAGCTTTCTCGGTGTTAAAAACTAACCACGACTGGAATGGGAACAGAATCAATTGTATACCAGATGGGTACTAAATGTCTTAGATATACCATTATCATGCATTATGCAGTGTTTAGGTGTGTTGACACTAGAAGGTGTTTTTGTTGTTTGTTTGTTTGTTTGCTTTTTCAGTTAGTGTTCTGTAGAAAGATCAAAAGGGTGTTGTACAGGTATGGAAGAAATAATCTTTAGTCAAATTTTCAGCTCTCATAAGAAATCCTTAAAACCATTTTTCAGTCCACAATATTCCTTCTGGTGCTTACATTTGTGCTCTTAACATTTTTAGCCTTGCCGAAATGAATTCAGTTAGAAGATACCGTGGGTGTGTCAAAATAAAATTAATTCAAGCCCGTGGATTAACAGCTGTCTTTCCTTTGACCCTGATGTCACATTATAGGGTGAACATTATGGATTAGGAATTTTTACAGTTTAGGGTTTACTTTGGAAAACATGATGCACTGACATTTCATGAGAAAAAGTCTCAAGCAGCTGTCTCCTTAATATGAATTGTACTCTGTGAGAGTAAATGGCAGTTGATCAAATGTCTGTGTAGATAAAAACTCATCCAGAATTAGACTGTTTTTAGATAATGACTTATTGGTAAACATTGAAGACTGGGATTTTTAAAGTAGAGCATTTAAAATACAGTATATAATGTGCATTTTTTCTTTTTTTAATTTTTTTGGCTAATATTGATGTGGTATTTCTGTTAGTATTCTCTCTCTCTGTCTCACACACATACACACAGAGACTTTTAGAGAATGTCCTTTTGTTTATGCAGTATCATGGTTTCCTTTAACCTCCCTTAACAGTGAAGGGACATGTTAATTATTTGCCTTTTAAATTAGAAGTGGGTGTGTTTGGTGTTCATCTGCTGCATCACTGATATTATAAGTGAGTTTTGGTAATTCAGTGAGGAATCTTAGGACTTCTAATTAAATGTTAATGTGGTGATAGGACCTTCTAAACTTAACAGTTGAATTCAGGTCCTGGCCTGCCAAATTTTTATGCCATTTACTGTCTTCTAAATTTCTTTTTAAGATCTGTAGCAGCTGCTAGGAGGTGCTAGCACTATGTAGATGTTACTGTGTTGCCCACTACAGACAAAGCAATAATGAACTCCTCTGTAATGCAAAAAGTTAGGAAAGTCTGACTTCACTGAAGTCCAGGGGGATTTTAACATGTACAAGAATGTTACTGGGCCTGTGGTTTATATCTTTAGACTTACAGCTTTTGTTTTTTGACTTAAATGTTATTTAGTAATAACCATAACGTTGGATGCTAAGTATTGCTTACTAATTGTTAGCACCAGTTGGATGTCTGTGGACAAAATTATGTAACAGAGCTGCAACACTTTGAAAAACAGTATTTGAGACATCACAATGAATTCCCATGTTGTTTTATGGAACAGAACAGTTCAAGAACATTTTGCACCTCAAAGATGGGAACAGTCTGTATTTCTTTTTTTTTTTGTTTCTGTTCTTGTGGTTAATTTGTTTTTTCCTTTTTAAATTGTTAGCAGACTTACTGTGGTCAGAAACCTGGAGTTGATTTCAAGCTGGTTTTATTTTTTTTTAGCTACACATATTATCTGTTCTTTTGTTGTTTGAACACTAAATAGTCATGCAGAATTTCTGCTATGGTTTAACTCCAGCCATTGACCAAATACCACACAGCCCCTTACTCATCCCTTCAACAGCGGAACTGGGGAGAAAATCAGATTGGTAAAAGCTAGAAAACTCATGGATTGATATACGGCAGTTTAATAGGCAAAGTAAAAGCTGTGCAGGAAAACAAAGCAAAACAAGGAATTAATTCACTGCTTCCCATGGGCAGGCAGGTGTTCAACCATCCCCAGGAGAGCAGGGCCTCATCACACATAATAGTTACTTGGGAAGACAAACACCATCATTCCAAACATCTCACGCTTCCTCCTTCTTCCTCCCACATTATATACTGAGCATGATGTCATATGGTATGGAATATCCTTTGGTTATTTGGGGTCATCTGTCCCAGCTGTGTCTCCTCCCAGTTTCCTATACACCTCTGGCCTCCTCATGAGCGTGGCAGTACAAAAAGCAGAAAAAGCCTTGGCCCTGTGTAAGGCCTGCTAAGCAATAACAAAAACATCTCTGTATTATCATCACTGTGTTCAATACAAATCTAAAACACAGCCCCATGTGAGCCACTGTGAGGAAAATTAACTCTACCCAATCCAAAACTAGTGCAATTTCTCAGAAAATGGAAGAATCAGAACCAGAATGGCACGTGCATTCTTCTACACAATTTCTTAAGGGTGTACATAACTTGCAGTTATGGCAAACTGACTGAAGTGCTGTGTAATGTTCCTTTGAATCTTGAACCTTGGTTCATCCTATTTGATGTGGAATGGGAGAGAACCAACATAGTAGTAATCTAGAAAGTAATGTAAAATTTCTTTTGATCTTGAATTCATGCATTTATAAAAGGATCTCAGTATCTGTTATGAGAGAACGGAAGCTATGTGTCTGTGGAAGGTGTGAATAGTAGGGACATGGCTAAGGAACATACACTGCACAGTAACTTGATCTGTAGTGTCAGCTGCTGACATCAGTGGAGATAATTCACGGAGTACAGGTGCTTTTAGCATGTGTGGAAGGAAGTGTAAGTTGACTCCAAGAGGTGATGTATATAGGATGCTTATAATGTCAAAGTGAGATTTCTCACTCGAAAGAGAAATGGGGGGTGAACATCAGCAGGATATGACTAGTGCCAGTCTGTTAGGCAGTGGATGGTGTCAGGCAGGTCAATATTTTTAAGTCTCTCTGTAGGTGTACATTTTTTAAACAAGCTTCCAGAGAGTTTAGTTCAAAACTGTGTTCTTTGTGTTATGTCATTGCAACTAGGACTTTTAAGATTCCGTCCCACATACAAACCTGTGTGTATATTGTACCCTATACGCTGAAAAGTCAAGAGACAAGGCTAATGGGACATAAGTTTATTATTTCAGATCCTAAAAATTGAGACTATTGTGTAGACTTAGATTCCCCCTTTCCTGAGACAAAAAAACACCCCAACTGCTTTGTTTCTGTAATCTGTTAAAGCAGAAGTCAAGTTTCCTCTTTCTCCATAGGGATTTCTTTGGAGTGAGGTCAATTTCAAAACTCTCCAACACCACCCAGCTCTAATCTTGTAGGAGAGCATTTCCATCATGGCGGATGGCATTTAAACATTCAAAGCATTCTGCTGGCTGTATTTGGAGAACAGAGCTTGTAAGAGATTTAGCTGGTAATTTTGCATTCTACTTTCCTGGGAAAACAAGGCTTAGATTATTGTTTATCAGCTTGTTCTCACCTAAATAAATTTTGAGTGTGTTACCCAATATCAGCAAATATAAAAACAATGCAAAAATCTTTAAGATATGATCACTGAAAATCAATGGCTATTTAAGAGAAAGGATCCCAAAGTACTCTATCTTCTCCAGGAAGAAAGGTAAAATTTAGCCATTATCTAACCCATTCAGTCCATGTAAGTCAACATGGGTAGATCTCTGCCTTCAAAAATATGAAGGAGAATATGTCCATTGTGGAGGGCTGGCAACTTAGAATGCATAAAATTCTGTGTATTTTTTTTTAAGGGCTTACTTAATCCAGCTTCAGGGTTTTATAACAAGCCTTGTTCACTGAAGGTGTACTGCAGTATGGAACATTCTATGTGCTCCCTTTTCACAGTCAGTCTGTATGCTGTTTAATGTTTTGGCAGATACATTTTTGGTGATCTGGAAGTTATGATTTCTGTTCCTTTTTATTATTATTTATTTAAATGTGTGTGTACAAGACCATAATCATTTCTAGCAACTCTTTTAGCAGCATTTACTGCTTATAAGTAAGGATTAACCAGCCCCAAAATGGTGGGAGATGCTGCTCTCAAATATACGTTGTGATTGCTTTTAACTTTTTACTTCAAAGCTGTTGCCCATATCACTTACTCATAGTTTAATAACTGTCTGAGAAAGTGAAAGCAGAGGGAATTAATATGTGTTTAAAGTTTAGAATGTGAGAAACAGTAAAGGGCCAGCCTAAGGTGTTAGAAATAGGTAGAATTGCCCAGACTGACAGGAGACATGAGTTTTGTGTACATGCTTTGACTAGAAATAACCACAGCCAAAGCGAATGAGGTAGGTCTTGTACAAGAATGTGTGAATTTCTCCAAGCAACAAATAAGAACATAAGATGGTAAGACACACTTTATATTTAACCTCCTTATTATTAATTTTTCCTCCAAGTTTTTTACATGAGTCATTCTTATTAAGCTTGAAATGCTTAAGTCAGAACAGTGGTTCTTTAACCTATTCCAAAAATCCGCTTTAAAATAATACAGCAAACAATCATTTTTAATTAATTCAGGCTCGAGGAAGGAATCCACCCACACATGTTCTAATTTCTTATCCAGCTACTTGGACTGACAGATTTTTGAGATTATCGTATTTTGGAATAGGAGGCAGCATGAATTCCTGGTGCAGGGTGGATTTTCTTTCCTTTTCTTTTTGTTTTCTTTTTCTGTGCCCCCCACACCCACCCCCCTTCCCCTGAAGTCCAGACTCATATTTATAGGTCAGGAATAGGATACAAATTTGTAGGATACAAATACATGCAAATGTGAACCAATGTGCATACCTAATTATGTCCTTTTCTTTCCCAACTTTTTTTCATCCATAATAACTCCTTAATTACTGCATATTTTTCTTCGAACCAAGGGTTTTGTCTGGAATATGTGAAGTCATATGTCACACACTAGCAACTCAGGCCAGTACTAGCAATCATACAGACCAAATCCTGCTTACAGATGTAAAATACAGACCAAAATGTTGTGTTTGTTTAACTTTATATTGATTCCATCCATGTGTTTGAAATAGGAAAGGGAATTCCTTGTGTTTGCCAATAAAGCTATTTCATGAGCTGGCTCCTGCTGATGACTACATATTGTTTATTCTCTTCTACCAGCTACTGTAGTTGATAGCCAATTCCTAGGTTCTATTTTTCTGCCGTTTTCATGTTTTCTTCAATCCAAAAATGTAGATAAGAGAGGTTCTGAAGAAAATGGTTTTTTGAACCACTTCTGTACTGTGGGTAAGGTTGAGATTAGACTTCTTTTATGATTTTTTTTAATTAGAAAAATTATAAGATTTCCAGAAAAAATAACTTGGATTTACGTGAATTTTGTACTGACAAATAACAAAGATCCCTCAGGATTCTTGCAACACTCAAAACAAATAACTGTTACTACTCACATTTTTTTCAGCAGTTCAGTCTCCATTAGTTACACCTTAGCGTCACAAGGATTTTCATAGGACTCTTGCTCCCTGCCAGATTCCTCTAGCAGACATTATCTTTGAATCAGACCTTGTAATAACATTAGGCTGTAAAGCAGCTGTAGCAGTATTATGCCAGGGAACTCTTGTGAAAGCTCAGGAAGAATAATGAACATTCCTGCAGAGTGGATTATCCAAATACCATTACAATGCCTTGTTCTGTCCCAGCTGACACGTATGTACTACTGTCATGATTCATGAATTTAAGATGTAATAAAAAAGAAAGTTACCTAAAAATGAACAAAATAATATGTAAAATTTATTTTTATAGCTGTATCAATTGTTTTTAATGGCAAATTACTATATCTTCTCATTGTTCACCTACCCCAGCAAGTGAGGGTGTTTGAGGTCAATTAGAAAGAATTAGAAGAATGCCTCTAAACATACTGTAATGTATTTCCCACTGCTACAGGAAAATGGAGCAACGCTGGGGATTGGCAATTAGGAGGTTAGAGGTGCAAGAAAAAGAAATCAGAAGCCCTGTTTTTCTGCACACTTCCAGTGACAGTGAGAGTTGATTTAGGATTTAGTTTGGTTTTCTACGTACACACCCACTCCTTAGATGAAGGAGAGAATCCTGAGAATTTTTGATGCCATTTCACTCAGGCTACCTTTAGGTTTTGATGGGAGATGCTGAATGTGGCAATTTATTGCTCTCTTTATGTTACCTGGTCAACAGCTTGTAATCCCGTTCCACAGAAATGTCTGGGTAATCTCTACTGTAAAGAATTGCATTATATAGTAACTTTACTGGAGCTTATCCTGCGTTGGGAATGCAGAACTACCGCTATACTTTTGTTGCTGAATAACTTTTACACTGGGAGAAAGAACAAATAGCATTATTTTTACATATTACTGTGTTTCTAAATATGTGTGATAAAATACTGTGTGGCAGTGATAACTATTTTGTGCATTTTTTGAGCACTTCTGCAGTGGTGATTATGTGAGTAGTCTGGATTCCTCTGAAAGCTGCAGAGCTCTATGGAACAAGAAGAAATCCATGCCTTTTGAAGAGTACAAAGTAACATGGTAAAAAATACAGGGCTTTTGAATTTGGTATGTGAAGCCACCAGGAACAGAGCAAGTATGTTTGTGCAAATCCCAGAGCTCGTGATTGGGATGTAGTGCACTTTTACATCTAATTTGACTGTGAATTATGCATGAATTTTTGTCATGTCAACAAAAAGGTGATTGCAGACCACCACAAGTACATTTCTTGTGTTTAACTTTAAGCCATCATTGACACTACTGAATTAGTTAATATTACCAGAAAAAAACCTAAAACAATTCTTGATACTATTTCATCCCTGTGGATCGCTTTTTTAGTAAACTTTTATGACAATTGTGGCAACATTTTGAATATAGGATTTCCAGCATATAGTTCTTGGCATATACCAGGGTACATTTCTCATTGGTTTTTGATTTTGGTACAATTGGAGATTATTTCTATTAATAATTCCCTCTTAAAGATGATTAAACCCTCACACAAAAAGGTTTTCTTTACCATGGGAAAAACACACATTTAATTGAAAAATATATTTGTGATATGTATACTGAGTTATTCTCTTAAGCACAGTGTCTTTCTACAGCTGGATACAGCCTTCTAAATTAGTTCCATTGTATTAAGGCAGTGTGTTGTATGGACTTGTATGGGTCAGTAAGTGTCATTTTGGTATGCTTATGTAGTAAATATGAGAAATATTTTCTAAATTCAGAGTAGGTGGGAAGCCTTTACATGCATACCCTCTAATAATTGATTTTGCATGCAGCTTCAGCTTCTTCACCCCACTAGAGCTTTGACATAGAGAGTAAGACAGTCACTTGCCAGAAAAATTAATAGTTAAATGCTTGTATCAACTTCATAACTTGCTAACTAGAGGAGAAAAAGTACTGAATCTGCCTGCCATATGGATAGGAGTTATTTAAAAGTGACTTTGAAACTCATAGTTTAATTCGTGAAAGAACTTTTGTGGCATATAAAAGTGATGGGGAAAGCAACAATAACAATAATCATCATCATCTGCATCAAGAGCTTGAGTCAGTTCTTGAGGAAATGAGACACTGTCTCGAAAGAGTAAAGTGGAACTCAAGCTGTTAGACTGAGTCATTTGTCTATTAATTGAGGATAAACATCCTTTGGTCAGGATTGGTACATTCATGATTTCAAGTTTGGCTTAGAGAATGGTATTTCTTAGAGAATAATATCTAAAGGAATCAATGGGTACACCTTATTCTAATATGTTGGTTCTTCATGATACGTACACATCTGAAGGATGTTTGTAGAGTACTTTGCTTCCATTTGCAATATATATTTGTCCCAAAATACCTATTTAAAACTTCTCTAATTCAGAGGTTTTTACGTAGCTACTTGTTCTGCTGGTCTGCTTTTTGCCTGCACCTCAATTAAATCCCATAATGTCACTCAAAATAATAAAATTGCATGTGTGCCACAAGTAGGAGAGAGATCCATGCTTGGTTTAGTATATTACTTTGGTCAGAGTGCAAAACTGTGTGTATAGTTTTTGCACACTGTTTCTGGTTTTCATTATCTATAAAATCTGGCTTTTATTTTAGTCATTTGAACTTTTCATTTGAACACATAGCTTACGGATACCTGTGAGATTACAGAAACGTGTATAGCTTGTCAGTGCTTGTTTTAAAAAACATTGAGGAACACAATGTAATTTTTGGGTAAAAATTTGGGAGGCAAGACTTTATGCCTGTCTGTAAGAAAAAAAATAAAAATAATTAGATATTCTCTGAAATTACTGTTAAGAATTAGCAGATTACTGCTTTTTGCTTCAGGAATTAACCTTTGCTGATAGGAAACCTTGTCTTTATATTCCAGGCTCTTTGGGACTAAGAAGTGCCATGTAGGCAGAAGGTGTTATGGTGCAGGATAACATGTATAAAATAGGTGATGAGAAAAAATGTGGTGATGAGCAAACTAATGAAAGGTACACAGTAATTTCAGATTGTGTTTAGCATTATAGAAAACATAGATAGATAATAATATCCTTGGGGTTTTGATCTAAACAACAGATACAGGAGGATAGAAAAGCTAATTTATGAAGTAATCAACTCTGGGTATAGGATTTGTTGTTAGCATGAAAATGTTTGTGAAATCAACTTTGATACAAATTAATTAAAGCTGAGGAGTGCTTTCAACTCAATAGCTCTTAAGAGAAATAGGTATTTGAATTCAAGGCTCATGGAACGTTGTAAAAATTTTGGTGTGAAAATGCTGATAAAGTAATGGCATTATACAGTTGATTGTTGAACAGGTTATATGAACAGCCTCATTAGAGGAGAAATAGAAGGCAGCAATATGGTGCTTATATTTAAAAAGGCCTCCTGTGGTAAACTTGTAGCTGTAGAGTTAGAACTGAACACATTTGTAGACATATTAAGTATAGAATCAGTAAAGACATGGATAAATATGTTGTGTTGGCAAGGTCCAGAGTGGGTTTTTTTATATTATATGGAGAAAAAGAACTGTCAAAGAATGTGTATTGGACATATTAATAAGGGCTATAATAGTAGACCTCGGTTTTCAAAAGAGAAGTTGAGACTATGTCTGAGTATCAAAAACTATGATCCCAGAAAAGAAGGAAAGAACTCAGTTTATGGAAAAATTCCTAAAGATTTTAACAAGCTATATGCCTGTCTGGGATGGAGTTAGTCTTAAATTGAATTGATAGATGTGAACATTAGTTACATTGAAAGCTATTCAGTAATTTTTTTTGTCATTCTTATAGTGGTCTTCTCTTCTTCATTTAACGTGAGAAAATGCAGCATTCAGCTAAGCAGGATTCAGCTAGTTTCTTACGACTCAGTTATTAAAGATCCAGTAAAGTAGCAAGTGTTCTGCCTTATCTGAGCTGCTATGACTGATCAGGAATTCCAGTTCTACAATAATTTATAGACCATCGGTTTTCATGTGTATCTCATGATCTCTGTGGACGATGGGATAATTTGTAGGCAGTCTGCTTCAAAAATGGTGAAATGTGTTGTGGTTTGAACATAGACCGTGCTTTGATCATCCACCTCAGTTCCGTGTATTTGTGAAACAAACTCATTTCACATTTCTCATGCAAGAAATTACCAGTCTCACTTTTCCTTAATTTTATTTGTAAATATTTTCATGGAAAGACTTATGCCTGGAAACATTAAGAAGCACAGCACAGAAAAGTGTCACTGAATAGGCAGTTTGAATAAGTTCGGAAGAGTAAGGCTTATATAGATTTATAGTTTATATAAATATAGGTTTGTATAAGTTGTTGCAAAGTGAAAACAACTCTTGCTGTAACATGCATAATATGGACTTCAACTACTGCCTCTCTCCTGCTGCTGTAACAATCACGGAATGACTTGGAAGAGACTTTTGAGATGATCTTGTTCCAATGCCTATGCCATGGGCGGGGACACTAGACCAGGTTGCTTGATGCTCCATCCAGACTGGATTTGAACACTGACAGGGATATGGTATATCCACAACTTCTCTGGACAACCTGTTCCAGTGCCTTACCATCCTCGTAGTAAAGAATTCCTTGTGTTTATCTAAACAAAATGTCTCCTCTTTGTTTGAACCCATTATTCCTTGCCTTGTCACTACACTTCCTGATGAAGAGTCCATCCCTGGCTTCCCTGTAGGCCCATTTCAGATCCTGGAAGGTTTCTCTGAGGTCTTCATGCAAGCTTCTCTACTGCTGAACAGCACTGATGCTGTTGTAATGAAAACAGAGAGGTTTTTTTTTCCCAGTAACTGTTGCATGGGCTCAATCAGTTTTGTGCCAAAGAAGCTGAGTGGCTGAGCAGTGTGTGCCTAAGGTAACTTGACAGACCCCCAGGGTAAAATGTGCCTTTAGGAGCCTTTATACTGCTCAGATGCATGATGTCACACGTGCATGGAAGCTGAGCACTCTCTTAAGCTACTCTTGTCCTGTAGTGTAGAGTGGTTTCTGGGAATTAAAGGAGATTTAGCTGAAAGGTATAAAAATAAATACTTCCAATTATCTGAAAAATCCATTGATGAATGAATCCATTAATTGACCTAAGTATCTTTGTAATACATCATTTAGTTTCAAAGTGAGTCAACATTATTAAGACAATCTAGAATGAGGTGAAATTAGTTTCCTCAATCAGTTTAATAAACTCAAGCAATTATTAAATTTCATGTTAAAAAGCCATTATATTCTGCATAGCAGACCTTTAAATCACTTCTGGAATTAGGTTTAAAAATTTAGCAACTCTCTACAGTATGACAGTTCCTCTACAATTATTTCCTGGAAGTGAAACAGAACTTATGTATTCCCTGTTAAACCAAATCCACAGAGAGTCCAATGAAACCATTTTCTCTCAGTCATTACCTGGTTTTCCTTTATGGCTGTTAGTTGAAATATCTGAGTAAAATTGTGTGATATTTACTCATTTAAGAGGAAAATTAGGTTTGTTTGAAATGACAGTGAAATTCTTACTGGCTTCCTCGTGGCAAGAATTCAACTCCATTATGGAAGAAGTATACAATACGGAACATAACATTTTGTTCTGTCTTACTGTTCTGCTGAATGTATTTGTGTGCAAGTCATTTATTTCTACAATGTCTGGAAGAACAAGAGGGGCCAGAGGGTCCCAGGGGTGTCAGAATGAATTGTTAAACTGAAGTATTAGCTGTAGTTGAAAACTAGGGAGTGAGTGGCTACAGAGAGCTATTAAGAAGCATTTAGTGTTGTTTCCTGTTTAAGTGAGGCTGTGTTTCTATCCTTGTATCAGCTCCTTTTTAGTCTACAGCAGTACCTTAACAGTAAACAAAAGATTTAAGATAAACTAATCCTGGAAATGGTTTGCAAGGGGAAAGTCTTTAAAATTACATATACAGATCCATAATAGTCTCTTTTGTTAGGAATTAAACTTATCTGTGTCGAATTTGAGATGTTTTCACTGTATCAGCTGGGCTGAAGAAACAGCTGTTCTAAGTCTGTGAGGATCAAAATATTGACATGTCATCATATGGTACTTCTGGAATCCCACTGTTCTGTTTCATAAACATTAATCACTCCTACATATGCACTTATGAGTGTATCTATGTTTTATGGAAAACCTGAAAAGGAGTAATGCCAAACAGTGATATAATTTTTTATGTACAAATAATTGTATTTTTTACCAGTGCTAAGAAACTTCAGCAAAGGATTCAGCCTTTATTGGATAAAGTGTCTTAAGAAGTAAGCTCAGGGTTTTAGAGGCTTATTCTAAAAGAATTCAGATTAATTTTTATTAGCAGAGCTAATTGTATCTGACACCCTATTAGATTTTAAGGTGGATTTAATGTGTAAGAGTGTATTTAGTGTTATTGGACCTAAAGAGATTTTAAGATACTATACTTCTCATCCTTAGTTTCCACTAGGAAATATTATTAGCATGAAAGTGAATTAGTATACTTGCTTTACATTTATTTATTTGTTTTTAAATTGGCAAGCACACACAAGCTGTTTTCTTCCTGAATATCTTTGCAGATTTCTTCTTAAAAAAACCCTGAAATTTTAACCTATTTCACCTCTAGTTAATGGATGTTAGCTCTTACTGAAATCTTAACTAAATTTTTGTCCGTGGTGTGCTCTATTATACATCAGAGAATTTAAGCTTCATCACAATGTATATTTCTCTATCTAAGACATAACATCTATAATGTTTAGAATTACTGCATATTGCCGAGATACATTAAAATTCCAACCAAATTAATTATCTAGGACTTTCAGAGTTTGGTAATGTTGAGTAAATCTGTGGTTTGATACTAGACTATGGGTGTAGGACTGAGATAAAGAGCATGTAGTTTAAGAAAGACAGATGGCCCTCAGACATGACCTAGCTGTGGCGATAGAGACTGTAAGGAGAAACAAGGGAGGAGATTGTAGCTATTCTGAGGCACTTCGCTTTTTAAAATAGTGTTCTTAAGAACATTCTTGACGTGAGACAGATCGTATTTCCCACCCTTGGAAGAAGCCTTTTTGTGTTCCAATATTATTGTTATATT
The DNA here is from genome assembly GCA_017589585.1 of Phylloscopus whistleri. Taxonomy (NCBI): domain Eukaryota; kingdom Metazoa; phylum Chordata; class Aves; order Passeriformes; family Phylloscopidae; genus Phylloscopus; species Phylloscopus whistleri. Next base: position 2,958,806 of record JADMLD010000683.1, on the reverse strand, counting down.
TCATTCCCTTTCTCTGTGGAATAGTTCTGAATAACATCCATTAGATTGGAAATTTTTGTATCTGTCTAGAATAGATGTGCACCTTGGAAGGTGAGCTAAGCTGTTCTTTCCACATTCATAAATGAGGTCTGTACACTGCTATTTAGATAAGTGCATTGTGCTTTTGATATAGCAGATGTAAAAGGGAATACTGATTAGTTTTAGTATTCTAGTAATATTATTAAATCTAGCAGGTTCATGTCTTTTGCCCACAAACTTACCCTTGGATCTGGCAGCTTGCTTGGTTCAAGACCTGAAAGGCAAAGATGAGATGCACACACCTTGAATAATTTGTTTGTGCGTCAGTCTTCAGCCTCATAAAAAAGGCTCAAGAGGATTATTTTAATAGGCCTGGAAACAGAAGTATTTTTTCTCTTGGATATATGTTGTTGTCTGAGAAAAGCATGCATTTGTGCATGAACCTTTGTCTTCCTCAGAAGTGACAGGGTTGTTTTTTTTGTTTGGTTTGTGGGCGGTTTTTTTTTTTTTTTTTTTTTTTTTTTTTTTTTTTTTTTTTTTTTGCAAAGCAAGAGGCTCTCTTGTCAAAATGTACTTTTGAAAAATAGCAACACTTCAGAAGTCAGATACTCTATGATACTGGATAGTCTATTGTTTCATTCAATTATTTGAAATGTGTGATGAAGGATTGTTATTTTCCTTAAAATCTCTAGTTAATCTGCTTGAGAGTCTAGGGTCAGGTTTCCTTCCCAGATAGAGTATTCCAGGAAACACTTCTGGCTGATGCTTTTTAAGTGATGCATGCCATGATGCACATATATATATATGTGTGTATATATATATATATTTCATACATATTCTGTTACTACAGTCCTGGTGAATATGGATGATTAGCCTCACATGTATCAGCTGACTAGAAAAATAGGAACATGGTGAATATGTGGTTTTAAAATGTGGTATTTGTGTTAAGACGATTCTCAGTGGTGCGGAGAGAGTGGTGAAGTAGGCTGTAGGAAGAGTCATGTAAATAGAGATACTGTCCTTTATTTAACAGTGGTATACTTTCAGTGTTCTTGTTCTACATGCTCAGTATGGGATTTTTGAAAATTATCCAGTTATTGTTTTAGAGGAATGCTTAGTGTTTGCAGAGTTAGGCCCCAGAAGGACAAGTAAGGCATGAAGGATGCAGAAGTTTAGTGGCCTTCTAAATCAGGTCACAGCCTATTTTTTTGCCTTTGATAACAAACTCTGTAAACTTGATATTTGAACAACATAAATAAGAAGTTATAAATTTAAATAAAGGTTAAAAAATAATGCCCTAGATTTGCATCTGGATTTTGTTACCAGTTTTAGAATGCTGCCCAGAGCAACTGCATGCCCCATGGGAAATCTGATAACGTTGTGAATCTTTCAACCTTATGCATTCTAATCTGAGTGTGGTTTCCTGTAGTATTGCTGATATGCCAGATAAAACAAGCTTGGATCCAAAATCAACCTCTGTTATAAATGGATGCTCTCTGTTACCCCTATTTGTCCTGTAATCTGTGATTAACTGTTCCCTATCACAAAAGGGAAAACATTATTATATTCAGTTTTGTGTGTAGACTTGTTTCCAAGTGGTAAGCAATTGCTGTTTACATGACTGTTTAGTTCAAGTGCAGTTATGTTTTATTTTATGCTACATTTATGTGCAGAAATATTTATATTCAAAGCAGCGTCTTCAGGATAACCAACTACTTTCATGTTTTCTCACTGTCTATAAAACTTTTCACCATGATGGTGAAATTATGATTTGGCTTCCTCCAAGTAAGCTTTTTTTAAAATTTAGTTGCAATAGGTTACTTATGAAGAATTAAACTCCAACAGCAAAAATTAGTATGCACAGATTAATTATTTTGCTCTTTTGGAGTGCTAAGTAGAGTTTATGGATACAAATACAAGAGCTGGTCCCTTTCATTTCTTTTTCCCTGTCTGAGCAGACTTCCCTCAGATGTTTAGACATGAATTCCAAAATCCACATTTGCTAATGACACTGAGAGAATTTTGGTGGTTTTGTGCTCTAAAATACGTAGTCTTACACAGTAGTTCCCCCATTTCACTTAAGGATTTTCATATTTGTAAAGAAACAAGCCAGTTTTGCTGCTCTCTTATGCTAGAAGTTTCTTAACACTGTGTTTCTCTTACTCAATATGGCATTTTAAGGATATAACCAAAAAAGAAAAAGCTACCATTGAACCCCAAGCCACTGAGATCTGAAGTGTTGGGGGAAGTATCTACACAAGTTAACATCAGGCATGTAGGTTGATTAGGGAGATGTTCTGTCAGTCATTCACAAAGTTGTTTTATTTCATACAGAACTTCAGAGTACAAGTTTGAGGTACTCTGATTTTTCTTCTGAAGGAGGCTTGCTCAGATCTAAATAGAGAGATTAACTGCCCCAAATTTAGGGGCTTTACTTTCCTGCCTTATACCCTGATACTGTTAGAAATAAGGGAGGTCATGAAGAAGGAGGTACTGTGTTTGAATAGTGGATTATATAATTAGCAATTGAGACCAATCAATACTGTTTAGATAGAAGGGCAAAGAAAGAATAGTAATGAGGAAACATATTGGTGAGGTTACAATATACTCTTTATGTTGAAACACTAGACTATACTAGTCTCCGTAACTGAGAAATGCTTCCTTTGGTTTTCTGGATCAAATTAATATTCAAGAACTCAGGAGAACAGGTTGAGTAAGAAGTGTGAAAATGCCTACTCCTTCCCTCTCGTTCTTAAGTAGTTTGGAACTTGGGCCAGTGTCCTAGGAGTTGAAAAGCATGTATTTAAATCCTTTTGGACAATTATGGATCAGTCTTCTGTACTGAAGCTATTTGATTTGTTCCAGAAATTTTATTTCTGATGCCTTATTAGATGTGGAAGAGCTTCAAAATTCACAAATCATGTACTACTTGGTGGAGGTGACAGTAACTGTCTTAGAAGTCTTAGAAAATGAGCAATACTTGTAGTATTTCTAGAAGTGAAATTGAAATAGCCAGAACTAGAACAAGTCAGAAGCTGAGACCTACTCTGAAAAACTCAAAACTTCCCTTTTTTTAATGCTGTTATTTTTGAGTACATGTTGACCATATTTTGTATATAGCTTACTACAAGTACTGCAGGCAAACAAAGCTGGTACAACATACAAAGACAGAACTAAAATTTTCAGTGGCAAAACTGGCAATAGAAACCAAATACCAATGTCTTCTGTAGACATTTTATTATGCAGCTATATTCACTGAGAGTTAAAAAGACATGTTTTTAATTTACTTTATAGCTCAGCTTTCTGTGAAGAAATTGCATCTGTAAAATATTACTTGCAGCTGTAGTTATGGTTTAGTGATAGTAGTTAAAGATTGCTATTATGAAAGGGAAAGGAAGCATATTTCCAGCTTTCATTTTGAAATACATGTAAGTCGAATTCAAGAAAAAAGTATGATTTTGATTTTTGTAAACCCACGAGAAGATAAGACGAGGAAACCCTTGTCCCTCTCATAGGGGAACAGTGAAAATTACAGTTTTCATCCTCTAATAATTTACTTTGACCTGTCTAGATAGTGCAGAAAATTCTGCATGCCTGTCAGGAAATTGAAGTCTGTAAATATTCCATACATCAGGATTACAATGTCAGGAAAGAAAGCATAAGAACATGGCAGATTTGATGTAGTGAGAACCACATGCCTAGGAACTCAAAACACCAGAAAGATTATTCCAGTGTTATTGAGTAAAGCTTGCTGATTCATTTTTTCCCAACTAATTTAATATCTATGTTTCTGAAAAATAAATAGCCCAAGAAATCAGAATCATATCTGGAACTTGGCTTCTGTATTTATTAGGCAAAGATAGTACCTAATGCCAAGCAATGATGTCTTAAAATTAAGATTTTCTGTATTATGAGACTAGCCTTAAGGCGCCCGAATTTGCAAAAAACAGGTATATAAACAAAATCTCCTAGAAAACACATCACCAGTACACAACTTTTCATGGCTAGTCCCATACTTTTTCCTCCTCTCCTGGTGGAATCTTCCCTTCACAGTTTTTTGGGGAGCAGGGATGGTATGTAAGATCTAAAATAGGTTCCTTGTAAAGACCGTGTTTTAGCAAGTGGTAGGTTGCCACGTCATAAAGCTTTCTGAGGAAAAGTGGTAAAGTTTCTTCAGTTTCTCCAGTTCTGTTCTTGTTTTTCCAAGGGCACGGGATATGATCAGAATTTTTGAAAACGTGAGTTTATGTTGTAAAATGGAAATGTTGCGTTTCATTTGTGTAGCATGACAAAGCCCAAATATTGTGAAAGGAGCAGCTGTGTGTGATCTCCATTACCTTCAGAGAATAGGTGTGGTTCATGCTCAGTACCTCACTAGATTTGTGTACTTCTATTTGAAGGGAACTTGGCAATCTTGCCACTGAACTTCAATAAATCAAATGTAACGTAGCTGTTTTCCTTTGAGATTTTTTTGTACTTTCTAGTCTAAAGCTGAGCCAACAGAATATTCTTTCCCTCAATAGCATCAGACATGACAAACAACTGTTGTTGGGAAGCCCTGCCTATCCTTTTAAGTATATGAATTGCAATTATCCATAAACCAGAGGTAAATGTTGAGGTTACGTACGCTGTGGAGGGTGTGGCGAGTGGGCTAGCACAATTTAAATGCCTTTTGAGCATGCCTTAATTTTTGGCTTGTAGAGATTTGAAGAAGATGTTGAAAATTGGGAGAGGCAGTATTTGTGGTGCCTTTCCTTAAACTCTCTGCAGCATATGGAGCATATATAAAGTTACCTGATAAGCAGAGAACTGTGAACATTTTTAATGAATGTATTAAAGCCAGATGAATGCCAGTTTTTTTTTTAAAGCTTTTTATTAGAATTTAATAATTTTTAATTAGGTGAAAAAGCCACTGCTCTATTAAAAAAATCTAGGTCCTGATGGTCATGGTGAACCATTTGTGGACTTGGTGTACTGTTTGCACTCCTTGAGGGCGTGGATGCTGTTTCAAGATTTTGGAAGCCGGCAGCATTTCTGGATCTGACTTTCTAATGTGGTGTCTTTTCATGAATGAGGGAAGCCTTAGCTTATATACAAATGTAGTTAGGCTTAGAATTTTGAAACAGGTATGATTTTCTTCAGCAAAGAAGAAAAATTCAGGCTTAGATACAACAGCAGTGGTCTTGGGGTTTTTCAGGCACTGGTCTACTGTGATGTTTCAGCATTTGGCATGAAGGAAATAACAGGTGAAGACAGACTGTCTGTTATGCTCACATTGGAAATCAAACTCAAGAGGATTTTACTCTTAATCCTTTGACTTTGTTAAACTTTCTAAAAAGCTTTAGATTTTGACCTTGCAACTTAGTTTCTTGCACCAAAGTATGAAAAACTAATGCTGCTTACATCTTTTTTTATTTCTGTAATTTTCTCTCTTTTTTTTCCCACGATACTCTTTTCCCCATCTCTACTATCTGAAATTGACTTGAAAATTTGTTATAGAAATTCTATATTATATATTCACAGATCTATAAAGATGAGGTCTGAGAAAGCATATATCTTACTTTTTAAGCTCAGAATATTCACTAGGCTAGATATTTCATTCCTTGAAAACAAGAGTGTGAAAAAGGGAGACAGTAGAAGCAACTAGGGTGTTACACTGACTTGCCTGCAGATTAGGTAGTAAATTAGGCAAGATTTGTCAAGATGATGTTATAAGGCAAATCCCTGTAACTATGCATCTGGTTTCAAGCTTTCTATTCTGCTGGACTCTGTCAGATGTAGAGGGATAAGATAATTTAATAAACCAACTAGTTTACATAGGGAAAAGTGAATGAGCTTTATGTGTGCCCAAGTCTTTATTTAGATATGGAAAGAAGGTACCTTAATAATACCTTTATCTCATCAAAAGACTCCGGGAAAGAAGTTTTAAGTTTCTGCAGCCTGTAAGGAGAAATTTTTTGAAACCCCAGTAAATTCTCATGAAATGACATTTGTGATCTGCTAATAGCCACCTTCCCTTGGTACAGAACTTGATAATAGCCACTTTCCTTTGATGCAGAATGCGAGTCAGGAAAACATGAGAAATTACTTGCAGCTTGGGGTTGTGAGGTGTACAGGGGAGGCAAGATCTTTAAAAGAGATGAATGGCTGTAGTTTGGTGGAGAAGTAAAAATTTCAGGAACATGAACTTAGAAATCTTCTTAAAGGCTTGTGAATAATGACACAGGTCTATTATGGACAGAAGTTACCTTTATTGCATGCTGTAGATCTGTCTCGGCCTTTAAGTATCGGGTATATGTGATCATTTTTCCTCTGGGTGCTATTGCTATATGTGCTGTCTGGAATGTCCCATATATTTTGTCTGTATCTAAGGTACTCTCACAAGCTTTTTAAAAAATATAAGACACTCAATTCCATATTAAAAAAAAAGAAAATGTAACTGTTTTTCTGTGGTCTCTGCAAAGACATACATACTCATAAAGTAAAAAATATTCAGGCTTTAAAACTCACAAAATAATTGAGATTAGAATAGCTAGATTTTCTCATGGATAATATTGAACTACGTGTGATGTTACATAAACTGGCTTTTTGGGAACATGGAATGACTGCAATTACAGTCAATGAAGTATTGAACATTATAACTGAACTCCACTGAAGTTAAGCTGCATTTGACAAAGTCAACAATTCAATAGAGTACAGATAACTCTTTCCTTCCTTCCTATATTTGAGTGGTGGTAAGTGCAGGCGTGTTGTGAAAGTACAGATAAAGTGTATTTCTCTGCATGTGATCTCGGTGGTACTCCTGCATGAAAGATAACTCAGCTGATAAATGACAGCTCTGGCTTAAACTATGTGTTCATTTGTAACAGGATGCATGCACAAGCAGTATTCCTGGCAATGGATTCACTGTCTATATATTGTCTTAAAAGTTGTTGTGTTTTATAAAAACGTGTTAATTTTTAAGTAAACATGTAAATGTTTACTTATATAACTGTGTAGTAATATATACAGAGACTATCTGCTCAAGTATAATATATCTATTAAGCACTGTATTAAAGGAATAGTGGAGATATTTATATATATTAAGCAAACTAAATTAAAACAGAATATGTATTAGTTAAAGCCTAATCTTGAGCAGTTCCTGTAAGTGTTAAGTACTCACAGAATTACCGGTAGTTTACATTAAGTAATAGTAACATTATTTTAAAAAACTGACAATTGCTTGCTAGTATTACATGGATTGTGAAGGTGTAGGAGAAAAAAAATGCCTGAGCAGTTAAAAGGCTGAAATCCAAGAGCAGTGATTTTGTGCTTGTCTTGTTATAAGGTGCATTGAGACTGTGTTACTCAGTCAATACCAAGCAGCGAAGTAACTAGCCCAAAGCAGGTATGCTTAAAATATCATACATTTTCAATTCTGTTTATGGTACAGTTTGGAATGCTGATTGCTTTGACCAGCAACTGGGGGCATTCAGACCAGTGTGAAGGTCCCATTTTGCTGCTTTGCAGAATCAAAACTGATCATTTGACTACTTAAATCCCATTTAAGTACCACAAAATAGTTAATTAAATTGGAGGGATTTATGTATCAGCATATGGGTCTTCCTTAGTATGCTAGAACATTTTTATCTAGGCAAAAAAAAAAAAAAGAAAAAAAAGAAGAGAAATCTGACCTGCTAAGTATTGTGTGCTTGTTGGAATGGAAGTAGAGTCAGCAGAAGGGGTCTGTCATTCAGTCCTGAGAGAAACAGACACAAGTGCTGGGTGGCTTGTCTTACTGTTAATTCTTCACCAAGTAAATGAGCAAGTAAGAATGATTGTGTTTTAAATTTTGAGGACTCCTAGAAAAGGGGGAACCTGAATTTATTTTGGTGCCTGAGGCAGAAGATGGTGACAGGCAAATATAGAGTTGAAAAGCAGTTGTTCTCTTAGAAGTAGGGACAAGATGAATGGAAGGACTCAAGCAACCTTTGCATGGCCCAGATCACAAACATAAACTCCTTTTCTGCCACTTTGCAATGTTTTTAGTGCAGAAGTAAATTACAGCTTACTTGGAAAATATTTTGAACACTACTTAGTTTTCACCAACAGATAAAAAAGATATGCCTTTAAAAAGGATAAAGAAGATACATCTTTAGCCTTTCTGTTCAGTTTTAAAAATATGTTTATTTATTAGTCTTGATTTTGAATATCTTAAATAAAAAGGTTATGATTTTGAAATTCATTTATTTGAACCTGTTTTTTTCTTAAATCCTATTGCTTTGCAGCACATGATTCACATTTTGGAACAAATATCATTCTCTAATACTATTATTTTGCTATGATGTATTGTACTTTATGTGTGAAGTACAGAAATTCTTGAAGCTGCTATGTTTCTGTTCACTGCCAGATTGTGCTTTTGGATGCTTATAATCAGGAGGTACAGTTACTCTGAAATACAATTCAACTGAAGAAGTATATACATATTTTGAGGTTATGGTCAGTTTTTCAGGGCTAATAGCCTGTGTTACCATCCTATCTATAACTTCATGCCATTTATATTAAAATATGATCTGTGTAGTTTTTAATTTCAGGTTTTGTGACTAATATAATTCTTCCATATGTTTCTACAAGAATGTCATTGTGTCACTTCCTTTTAATGATTTTTTAAAACACTGATTTGCTGTTGGAGAGAAAATGTTTCTAACAGCCTTTCAGTGTTATATAAGGTCTTTCTGTTCTGCAGTTGCAGAGTTTGTCACATCTTGCAGATGATGTAACTTACTTAAATGTGCAAGTAGAATGATTGAAACTTTGCAGCAAACAAGCCAAGTATCTGTATTTCACTTTCCTCACCTCCTGACTTCACCTTGACTCAAAACGTCACTCCCATACTTATACCGGAGGGCTGATGTATTATTCATTTTAACTCCTATATTTCTTTCTGCCTTCACCAACCCCACAGAAGCTGCTGCACATTATGGAATGTATGCATAAGGATTGTGCCATATCTGTGTAGATTACAAGCTGTGGTTTTGTTTATCCAGTATAACTTAACGGCACAAGTGAAACGTTGAAGGCATCAAATTATATTGTGATATCTGTAATTGCAAATTTCAATCAAATGCCACCTGATTAAAATATTTCATGTGCTGTTTGGAAGCATTTCAAGTGATTTGTGCTTAGGATTTACATATTACAGTCAGTGGCCTTGCTGTGAAAAAGTCTTCGCGTTTGAAGTGTTGTAAAATGTTAATTGTTTGGCTTTGTGCAATTACTGAGGGATCTGCTGGTGTTTAGAAATGTTGCACAGTGAAAATCATTGTATGGGGGATGAAATATTTAAGGGAGGAGATAGAAAATTACAAAAGAGTAGAAAACAAAATAATTCTCATTTTTCATGGTGAAGAGCTGCACATATTACATCGTTGAGCAGACTGGCTGACAAACATAATTTTAATCTTCAAACTACCCTGCTATGTTCAATACCGTAAGAAATAACCCCCAGCCTTTAGGTAACTAGAACACACTAAGTATTCACTAAACACTTTAAGCACTTTAATACGATCAAGAATAAGACTGGTTTTTGTTTAAATTGGTTTAAAACATAATGATTGATAGTGACTTCTCTTAGAGATGCGTGAAGGAGGGTATTCATTCTGCATCCTCTTGTGCAATCCAAATGATCTTTCCCACCACTACAATGAAGGTTGACTACTTTGTAGTACAGAAAGGATACAGGAAAAAAATGTGAAAGTGGAAGAGAGAATCCTGAATGAATAGGAAATGGCACAGTGCTGAAAAATGAAATTCAGTATCTTTTTAGCACATGTAGGTGCTGACTTGCAGGCCAAATCTAAAGATTGCTGGCATACTGCTCAATTTGTTGTGTCTGTATTGTTCTTTAGGATGAAGTTGCCATATGCAACCGTTCTTCCAAATGTCAGGTGTTAGAGGAGGTGTCTGACAGTGTCTGTTTTTTATGAAATAGATCTCTCACTTCTCATAAAGAGGAGTATTCTATGCATCGAAAGAGGATGTTCTATGCGTCAGTATACAGACAGTATGGTGGGATTAAGTAATGCCTTTCCCCTTAAAGCCAGATTACCCATCAGGTAAAGAGTACAAGTTTTTTGGGGAAAACTGGATGATATTTCTAGTGGTAAGGCACTTCATTTGGCAAACAGACTGTATCTCATATCCATTCCTTGATCCCCATTCTTTTAAAATACAATTACATATTTTGTATATTTTATTCACTGATTCTGTAGTGAAGAATATAGGGATGCTCACTAAAATGAGAACAGGACCTTAAAATTTCCTTTTGACTGCCTTGCCTTCCACTTTTACTTTTATCCCATAGCACTCCATGTGCCTTTACAGAGAGTCAGACAGCAGAATTCACACAGATCATCCTTTTAGGCCTGATGAGCAGAACGTGATGAAAAATAGTTTTGATTTTCCTTTTCCTGGATTTACAAGACTTCAGACTTGCATTGTGGAATAGAAAGGACGGTCACCACAACTGTACCATTTTTAAGTGCAAGTTGCTGTTGTCATGCTGGTCCTGTGCATGTGGCAAGCTTACAGATGAACTGGCAAATGAGACCTCTCCTTTGGTCACAGAGAATGTCTACAGGTGAACCCTGAACAGATAAAGGTTCAGTGTCTGCTGTATTCATACTGTTTGTTTGTATAGTGCAAAAGAAAGAGGAACAGAAATAAAACTTAGATCATAAAATAACTAATTTCTGTGAAATAAATCAAGGGTAGTAATGATTACAAAAATGTTGACAAACTGTTAGCAAAGCTGCTGAAGCATGCAAAGCTCAAGTATTGCAAGTAGGTTGGAAAGATTTGTGTACTACCTTATGTCTAAGTCTTTACTAAAGCTTATTATAATTGCCTATATTGTTGGTCTGCTACTGAAAAGCAGGAATCAATTGCTAAGCAGCAGAAGAAAAATGCTTAAATGAAGAACATCTTACTATCAGATTCCATCCAGTCATTTGGATCAGAGGAAAAAAGTATTATTTAAGAATCAATGTAATGAAGAAAGAAAATAGAGCCATTATTGATTGAATTCTATCAAAGTATATTTAGGAAGATCATATTGACAAAAAGTCTCACATTTGTCCAGATTTAACTGTAACAATTTGTGTTCTTTCCAATTCTGTTAACATATTTTTTTTCCCCATGTGATATTTTAGTGTGATCCATGGTAATGTAAACCCAAAGAGTTCTAATGTGCCTTTCAAAGATCCTGGTCATCCTACTATGAAGATGTATATGGTTCCTGTATTTTTTTTCTTTTCTTATTCTTGGTTCTTTGCCAGTGCATATAATCCTTGTCTCTCCTTCAGTGGGTTTTATGAATACTGCAAAGAGCCAAGTCTGTGTTTTAAGGCACTTCATATTTGAATAGCAATACCTCTTTTTGCTTCATAAATTACTAGAAGGGAGACATGATGGAAGATTGCAAATCAACTGTCTTTTTGTTGCACAACTCCACAGAAAAGCTCTCAAAAAATAATGATTTTCAGTCAATACTATTCTCATCTGATTTGTCTTAGAAATTAAGGTTTTCTTAGGCTTTATATAAAATGTGTCTTGTGCTTTATATTAGAAGCCACCTTTAGGTATGAGGTGTAAATTAAGAGAGGGTGTGAAGCCTAAAAAAAGACCATGAAGAATGGACAGTACTAATTGAGCAATCTAGACAAAATGTCTGAAGTTGCTTCTGTCAGAAAAAAAATTCAGAAGGAAGGTAGGCAGGAAGAAGGAAAGGGGTGAATAAAAGGAAAAAAAATTGAAGCTGAAAAATGGAGGCATACATTGTTTCTACTTCGAATAAAATGTGATAAATTAATTCTACATTAATAAGTAAATTTTATATATTTCCTTAGGAACCTAAACCAACAGTACACACCTAAAATAGGAAAACTCTTTGTAATTGTAAGTGAAAGTGAGAAAAATAGATAGATGAGTGCACTATTCGGACAAGAAAGCGACAAAATGCTTTCCCTAGAAACAAGAATTGATCTATAAAGTGATACAGTAAAAGTCAATACTCTGGTACAGAAATTAATTTCTGGCAGTTGCAAGTTGTCTACCCAGTTTTCAGATAACGTCAGCCATTCTACCTTCAAGGAAGCTATCTGCCATATCTTATTGAATTTAACTTTAAGTAATATGAATAATTAATTTTACATAATTAATGGTTACTCAGAATCAATAAATCTATGGTTACAAAATCATGAAGTGTCATGAAATATCCTTTTGCAATACAGCAAGAGTGAATTTTCGCTTGTCTTAATATGTACATATAATACCCGTTACTGTTTTCCTTTTTTTTTATTATAACCAGTTTGTACAAATAAAAAAGACGCATGTTCTCACAAAACTTGTTATGTTGTGAGGATGCAGCAATCCCAGGGGATCCCAGACTACCCTATCACTTTGGTCTCTGTGGAGAGCTTCATAAATTTTATAATCAGTCTTGTGTACACCATTCATTTTTCATAACAGTCTTTTTCTCTCCTGTTTTTAGGTTGAGTTTTTTTTTGTTGTGGCTTGGTTGGTTTTTTTGGGGTTTTTTTTGGGGGGGTTTTTTTTTGGTTTTTTTTGGGTTTTTTAGTGTGTTTTTTTTGGTTTTTTGTTTTTGTTTTTTTCCCCCCTTTTTTCTTTTTTGTTTCTTTTTCAGGTACTGTTATATGCTTACAGGCTTGGATCAGGGGCAAATTGTTACATGGTAGTGTGAATTTCATTCTATACAGTTACACTGACCCATTCCAGAAAGGGATAGGGGCTCACAGAGAAGTGTTGTTACTTTTTGCACTGCCAGCCTTTCACTGGTGCTAGAGTGTTTTTCCTATTTTTCTAAAATTGTGAATTTGAGCCAAACTCAGCTGATTCAGGACAGTTTAGCTATGTGAATGATTGCGTCAGATTGTGTCAATGGAGAAGATGCAATAAGAGAAGCTTCTGAAGCTTCAGCAGCATGTACTTCAAAGGGCCTTTATACCTGCTTTGAGAATATTCTACATTCTGAGTTTTTGTCACCTGTTTTCTCTACTCTCCATCCATCCAACAGTTTATCTGAAGTTCAACAAATGTATAAGCGTAGCCTATAAAGAAAACAAAATTTGAATTTGCAGATGAAAAATACAATGTAGAGTTGTGGGTGGCATTCTGTTAACACTATTTTATATAACTGCCTCACCACCTTCTTGTGGCTCTGCCCTGTTAGTGTGAAATCATAAGTCTGTATTAGAAGCCTGTCACAGCACTGGGTTTAAGAAGATTCCTTTAATAATGAAAAATTGCACTGTTCTTCAGTGGAAATATAAAACAAAAAAATAAGGGTTTCAGCAAGGGCTGTTGGAGTTTGGAAGGAGTTTGATAGTACTTCTAGAGGAAAAGGGAGTTTAAACACTGTTTGTGACTTGGAACTAGAAGGCAGAGGAAGGAAGCCATGTGACAGTCTATGGGACAGGCTTATCAAGGGAGGTTTTTATATTTCTTTTGTCTTTGAACTCAGCTACCTGAAGGTCACGTTCTATTCTTAACCTGGATGCTATTTTTGATTACTATTGTGTGCTTCATGCAAATGAACAGTGCTCTAAAATAAAATATAAAGAAATATAACTGAGAAATGAGATAGTCCTGGTGCCATGTATCAATATTTGAATTCTCCATAATTGCAGAGAAACTGTACATGACAGCCTTCTTAAAGAGGCCTTTTGCATTTGGGTTTTTTTGTAATTGCCTCTTCTTCTGCAGCTACATTAAAAGTAAGTTTTGTTCAGTATGAGTCCATGTGACTATCAATATTAAAAGCTAAATTGTTTTGAGTTGGTTTTGGCCGAGTAAAGGACATCCCCTTTTTAAATTTGGGTAATAATTTTTCTTCTAATGATTGTCACATTGAGCTGTTCAGATCTTTATTCCATATGAAAACACAAAATCACGTCTACCAACAAGCAACAATAAAAAGTAATTATTTTCCGAAGACGACATTATTTTTATCATGTGTGAGCTTTACAAAAGGTATTAAAAAGTCATTATCAGTTTTAGATCTCACTGGTGAACTTGTTTATGAAAAAGCTAGAATTAATATGAGTATCTGGGTGTTTCTGACTGTTCTTGTTTTCTCCAACATCCTGACCTCCTTTTGGGGATAATCTTGTATTATATTACTTTTTTTAAACCATGGGGCTTTAAACCACTCAAATGGAGATAAGTGTGGCTGGTAATTTGCAGAATCAAATGTTTTTGGGTGCCTTCAGGATGCTGTGGAAGGATACATGATTAAATTAGATCTCTAAGCAACCCAATTAGACTGTGGGGTATTTTTGCATCAAAGGATGAGATACAGAGCAGCTACTGTTGGGGAATGCTGAAGCAAGGTAAGCTTTTAGTTGCTTCATTTTCAGATTCTTCTATGGAATAAACCGTACTGTTGGATACAATGGGTTCATGCTTTTATAACACATCCCACAGAACCTCCTTCTACACTTCTCTGGCAAAGAAGGGATTCTAGACTCTGATGAGGTCCAACATACCCATCTCCTTTTTGGTTTCCTACCTTGGTAGGGTAAGGCTGTAGGAGACGGAATTTCCTATCCCTCCTAACTCTTGATAGAGTAAGGCTCACAGGGAAGGGTGGGTCTTCAGAAAGGCATCTTCATGCCTTTCTTGTCTTTGGGAAGTGCTTTTACAGTCTGCAGTCTCCTGTAGTCATTTTGTTCACCTTGATGGCCACCCTTGCTTTAGCTTTCTCAGCTTTTTTAGGAGCAATGGAGCCTTAGACAAAAAACATATCATGATGCTGTGCTCCTCAGCTTCTGCTTCTGGTGAAATGCAGATCTATCAAAGTTTTAGCTGACTAATTTTACTATTAAAAACCAAAAATGAAACTGATAAAGATGACTGGTTTAGGGCCTGAGTTGCGATAAGGATTGGACCATCGGCAGACTTCCACTTCTTGGAGGTCTGGAATTCAGTTCTCTGCTTTATTGTTGCTTCATTAAGTTTTAGGCTAGTACTTCAATCTGTTTTTCATATGAGAGTCAGTTTTTTTTTTCCCAAAAGATTTACCACTCTAAGTACCACTGTCATATACCCATTAACATTTTGTTGCAGTTTTAATTTTTAAAAACACTCCTATTAAACACATTCATCTAAGTTTATTACATCTGTTTTAGCTATACTCTCTTTTCTGAGTATCCATCAAACTAAATTATTTTTGCCTTGTAACTCTGTTTTATAAAATTGCTTTTGTAGTGCAGAGTTATTTACTCCACTTTAAAAGCTTAATGGACACTCAGATTGTGTGTGCTTCTTTTCAGTTATAGCTAGGTAGAAGTGCAAAACCATAACAAAATAATGGAACTCTCTTAAAACTTTAATAATTCTAAAGTTTATAAGGTTTGTTATCCACGCCAATTTTTGTTACATTTTCCTTCTTTATTAAATTGAGTGGGCTCTTATCTTAAACTATATGATTTCTTCAGGCTTATTTCCTAATTTTGTATTCCATTTACTTATTTGAAGAGAACATTAATATGTAAAGCAGTATTGTTACTGCTCATCTCAATTTAAGAACTTGTCCCACAGTCCACCATAGTAATGTATTCTAGTTACTCAAGAACAGAGAATTGTGTTAAAGAAGTATTTTTTAAGCAATGATATATCGACAATAATAACTGTAGAAGACATCAAAACCTTAATTTGGAAAGAAAACCTGTGCTTCGGAGTGACACTTTTTCCTAATTGTCACTGTGAAAAATGGCTGTCATTTTTGCTGTTAGAAAATAAAGGCATTGACAAACATTAAAATAATATCAGCACTTACTCTAATATACAGCTAAGTGATGTGAAGACATGAAAATTAGTTTGTGATTGTGCATACTTCCATTACACTTTGGAGTTCTTGTGTACTGGATAACTTGGGGAAAAATCGTAAATTATGTGCTAATTCTTTCTATGCAGAAGAGATCTACTTTGGGACTTTATGGATACATAATATTCTATGTAAATCTACCAGGAGTCAGCAGGGCTGTACTTGCTGGGAATATGTTTTGCTCAATGCATCTCAACAAAAAAGCAAAACAACAAAATCTTAAAAATAAACATGATATATGGAACAAATACTAAATGAGTATGCAGCTCTCTCAGATACTCTGTTTTTTACCGATTTCAGTTTTAAGATAGGAATCTACTTACTCTGAATTGCCATTACTGTGGCTGATATCCAGAGATCCCATTTTGCTGGTAAACTTGCAAGCGGCAGAGTTAGGTAATCACCACAAAGTGGTTGGGAATGCCTTCTATGCCTAGTTGGCTCCAAGTATTAGCTCCATTCAGAAAGAACTGCATGCTTTATGATTAATGTACACAAATTGTATCACAAGAACACTTCAGAGCATGGAGTTGGGTTGGGTTTTTTTTGTTATTTTCTGAAGTTTTCTCCTCCCCTCCACCCCCCCACAGGCTGCTAGCTCAGATTTGGGGAGTTTTGGGGAAAGGAGATCTTCAGGATAGGGAAAAGGAAATCCAAAAGAGGCTCTTACCCTCAGGAGGTGTTCCAAGGCTTTATTCCAAGAAGGGAGTCCCAGGGCAAAGAGAAAGAGCATCAAGGGGCAGGGATTTTATCTCTTTCGGGGTCGGGGTCAGATTACCTGGCCGAAGGCCATAGGTCAGAGTCAGGGGGCAGGTAAGACCAGGCCAGGTTACAGTCTCTGGGGGGAGGGGTTTGTGAGGGAGAGACCCTCCCCTACAGGAATGCAACAATTTTCCTTTTTGTATTAAAAGGTATGGCAAAGTTTTCACCTGATATAAAAGAAGATAACTGGTAGTAATTAAAATTTATGAGTAGATATCTGAAAGCTAAATAAATCTGTAGAGAAACTATCAATCTTGGTATTTTGGATAAGGACAATAAAGATTCTTTGAGACAGTAAAACATCCACACAACCATTGGATAGAAAATGATAAAATGATTGAACATTGATAGAACATTACGATATTAGACAAACTTGAAGGTCTTTAAAAGGGAAAAAGCAACATTTGGGAAGTAGAAGCAAGATGCTTCAGATAGCGGTAGGCAGATTAGCATTACACTAATCCAAGGAAAAATCCCGGAGAAGAGTCATAACCAGAGACAATCAAGAAGCATGATACTTTTAGTATTAGTTATGAAGAAATTAGTCAACAAGGAATCCAGTGCTGGAAAATAGATTCATGAAACAACTGTAATAAAATATTTATTAGGTGATACATTTTAAAAACGTTGACATATTTAGTGCTCTAAATTATTTAGTTTTCTTTGATCAATCTAACCTCATTAAAACTAGTACTCTGTGAAGACCAGTGTATCACAATTTTAATGATAACTGATATCCCAGAGAGATGGTAAACAGAAAATCAGGTAATGAGGTTATAGCCAGGTCCAAAAGATCTTTTTTTATTCTGCAGCTGTTTGTCATCATTATAATACCTGCATGAAACTCTGCATTTTTTTTCCTGTAAACATTACAAATATCATAAATACTGGTTAAGCAAATAGTCAAAATCAGACAGAGTTTTACAGCCCAGAACTGGTTGCATAGTGTCAAAATCTTGCTTGAATAGGGTGTGCATTTATGACCAAATGGTATAAATCATACATACATATGTACTAGGCAGACCCCTTCAGAAAACTGAATTCATGCAGCAAGGAATTTAAGTGCTATGTATGGCCAAGTGTCCATAATGCACATTGGTAGCTAGAGGAGCAGTAATGTTTCTGCAGTACTTCAGGAAAAAACCAAAGGAAGAGTAGGCAGCTGTTACTGCACTGGCATTAGCATGGGTTTTTTTAAAAAAGATATTGTCTTATTCTAGTAATGACATCTTCAAAAGATTTTTGACTAAAATTGTGTGAATTGATTTTTCAGTGACTTTTTTCCATGTTACAAGTTCATCCTTATATCTTTGGCTAAAATAAAAATTTTACCTTTTTTTAAGGTTTTTAATTTCTTTGCATAATTTCAATATTTACAGCTTTTGAAGTAAAAGAATTAATAAAATATCAAAATTACATTGATAAGAGTTAGTTCAGCTGACATAAGGTCCTTCTTTTGAAATATTTTAGGGCAAAGGTGAGAGAGTAGTTCATGATTATATTTTTCTTGGAAACATTTTTCTAGCTCGCCTAGGTTATGTAATATAGGAATCTCTTTGTGAAAATCCATAGGCTGGGCACTACACGTAACTGCACTAGATAAAAATGGGTTTTCTGTGCTTTAAATTTTAGGACTTTGTATTAGTCTATCATCTAGTTTTGGCATTGTCTAGAACAACTAATGGAAAGGACATTGCTTCTGAGGAGACAACCAAGCGAGAGATAATTCTGAAAGGTGCTTTTTTTCCCCCTGTAACTTGAATATTGATTTTTTTTTTTAATCTGTCTTTATGGGATTCTTTAATCTTCTTAAGTGTTTTTTACTCTGTGTGTGTATGTATATATATATATATGCATTTGATTTACTTATGAAGGTAATTTCACTGCCATTTCAGACTTTTTGGGAAAACTTTTAAAGAATATCTTGAATCTGTAACATGAGAACAGAATTTCCAAAGAATGTTTAATTCTGCAGAATTTTCCCAATATTCTTACGAAAAAAGAGCACTGAATAAATTAAGTCAGAAAAATTTCAGCCAGACTGTTTTTGTTCATGAAATTGGGATATGCATTTAGGATTTGTTTTTCCAAGTCAAGCATACACAAGTATGAAAGTGCTATCTTTAGAAAAAACATTAGAGATTTTGAAAATGTATGGGGTTTTGTGTTTTCAAGCAAGCTGTCAAAATAATTTAAAATGAGTTGCATTCGCTTCTCATGAAATTTGTACAACACAAAATTCCAGTGAGAGAGATGATCATGATCATTTTCAAACCTGATTTCCTTTTATGATAAGGTAACCCATCTAGGTGATTAAGGGCAGCCAGTTGATTTAATCTTTTTGGATTTCAGTAAAGCTTTCAGTACTGTCTCTCACAGGAACCTTTTGGACAAAAGGTCCAGCACACAGCTGGATAAACACGTTGTGAGATGGGTGAGCAACTGGCTCATGGGTTGGGCACAGAGGGTTGTAGTGAATGGAGGGAGTTCAGCCTGGCGATGTGTCACTAATGGGGTTCCACAGGGCTCCATCCTCGGCCCTGTGCTCTTCAACATCTTCATAAATGACCTGGACACAGGATTGGAAGGGTTTCTAAGCAAGTTTGCTGTTGATATTGAGTTATAAGGAGCTGTTTACTCCCTTGAGGGCAAAGAGACCCTGCAGAGAGACCCAGGCAAATTAGAAAGGGCTGAGCAACCAAATGCAGTTCAACAGAGGAAAGTGCTGGATTCCACACCTGGGGTGGGACAACACTGCATGTACGTATAGACTGGGAAACGAAGCTGGAAAGCAGAACTGTGGAAAGGGACCTGGGGGTCCTGGTCAGTGGCAAGTTGAACATGAGTCAGCAGTGCCCTGGCAGCCAGGATGTCCAAGCATGTCCTGGGGGTGCATCAGGCACAGCATTGCCAGCCAGGCAAGGGAGGGGATTGTCCTGCTCTGCTCTGAGCTGGGGCAGCCTCACCTTGACTGCTGGGGGCAGATTTGGGTGTCACACTGTAAGAAAGATACTAAACTACTAGGGAGTGTTCAGAGGGCAACAAAGATAGTGAAGGGCCTTGAGCGGAAGCTATATGAGGAGCAGCTGAGGACACTTGGGTCTTTTCAGCCTGGAGGAGACTGAGGGGAGACCTCATTGCAGTTCAAACTTCTTCATGGGGGAAGAGGAAGAGCAGACACTGATCTCTCCTTTCTGGTGCCCAGTGACAGGACTTCAGGGAATGGCTTGAAGTTGTGTCAGGGCAGGTTTAGGTTGAGTATTAGAAAAAAGGTTCTTCACCCAGAGGGTGTTTGAGTCCTGGAACAGGCTCCCCAGGTAAGTGGTCACAGCACCAGCCTGCCAAAGTTCAGGAAATGTTTGGACAATGCTCTCAGGCACATGGGGTGACTCTTGGGGGTGTCCTGTGTAGGGCCAAGAGTTTGCTACAATGATCCTGATGGGTCCCTTCCAACTTAACATACTCTGTGATGATTGGTAAATGATAAGGGCCAAAGGAAGCTGAATTAACCTAGGGTATCTGTTGTAGAGATCAGTTATGAGAGTGTCTTTATGGAATTTGATCTGCTGCTTGTCCTCTTGCAAAATAATCCTACTGTGCCAGAAATTTGTGTAAGCAGGAGCCTAAGCTGAATTGAATCAAACTTAGAGCTTTTATACAAATACTAGTTATTTGTATTGCAGCTGAAAGATGGTGAATCTGTCATTCAGCTGTTGTTTAGCAATTTACTATGAATTATTTATTATTCTGATATCTCTGTTCTTTTTCTGATATACAGGAAAATTGCTGGTGAAATGCAAGTGTATTTATGCAAATAGAAACTTGAGTTAGATTAACTCAGTGGGATATGTATTCTATAACAATAGCATGTTGTGTGGGTTTTTTTATTTTCTCTAAGTCAGAATTGAATAGATTTTTCCCCTGAATTCCCTTGTTTATGTTCAGTAAGGCAGACGGATAGTTACAGGAAGGATATCTGTTGTCTTCTATGAAACACATGGTACAGTAAACTAGACATAGGGAGATATCTGTGATCTTTGTATGTTCTTAAATTTTTTTTCTAACTCTGGAGAAAATTCTGTATTTTTTAATCTGGCTCCTTAATTTATCCCAATTCATTTTTTGAACCAGCTACACAAACCTTTCAAGTACTTAAATTGCTTGCAAAACTACCTATGCCTTGGAGGTGGAACTATTCATTTGGTGTGGAGATGAGCATCACTACCTTCTCTCTCAAATGCATCCTGGAAAACTGCCCATTCTTTTAGTTAGGATGCAAGGGAATGGCTTAGGCCGTAAGAAAATGGCTTAAAGCTATGTCCAGGCTTCTGATTGGGTATTAGGAGAGTTCTTCACTGAGAGGTTGGTCAAGCACTGGAACAAGCTGTCTTGGTTTCGAAAGACAGGTGTCTGCCAGGGAAAGCTGGAGTTTCCCTCAGAATGGAGAATGTAAACCCCTCACCCCCTCCAAATTATAATTTTGCAATTAAGGGCTTTCAGGCAAAGATTTGGGAATAGGAATAACAGTTCTTTACTAGGAATATTAACAATATGAATGTAGTAGAAAAAAACCCCAACCAAACAAACAAGCAAACAAATAAACAACAATCCTAGAAACCCTGACAGAGTCAGAGCTACAACCTGACACCCTGTTGGTCAAGATGTTGGAAGCAGTCCAAAAGTAAGTCCTCCTGGAGTGGAAGATGTGGTTCTGTTGGAGCAGAGATGATCCTGAGAGAAAAGGGTCCAGTGATGGTGAGAAGAGTCCAGTCTTCCTCCAGGAGTCCGGTGGAACCAGATACCTGTGTTCTTACGTCTCAGTTTTTATCTAGGTAGGAATGTTTGGTTCCCCCACTGGGTGGAGCATCTCACAATGTGATGATGAAATGTATCGTGTCCTTGGTGAGCCTTAATGGCCCATCAGCAGAACATATCCCCCTGGAGGGAGGATGGGCGGTGAAAGAGATAAGAAACACTGCCCCACCTGGTTTTAACAGTTGGCCCATTATCAGAAGGCATCTGCCCCCCTCCTTCCAGAGTTACAAGAGATAAAGAAAAACATCTCCCCAACTGCTTTCAACAGATGAAATAGAATACACATTTTTGGTTCCATAACCCAAGACACAAGCTCCCTAGGAAGTTGTCATGTTCAAAGCCTGAGTGTTCAAGAAATGTTTGGGAAATGCTTTTAGATATGTGCTTTAGCTTCTAGGTTGCCCTGTGTGTAATCAGTAGTTATACCTGATGATCTCTGTGGATTTCTTCCAGTTTAGGATATTCTGTGATTCTGTGGTTTGGTTATAGATCAAAGTACTTTTAACCTTATAATTTGGACTCTTAACCTATTTTCCATTTGGTTGTTTCCTGTGATTTTACAGGTATCACACTGAAACTATACACAACCTCTCTCCCTCCTTTATTCTGATTTTCCTACTTAATTGATGAAGTAGTGTATTGTTTAACTAGTTTTTGATTGATAGCATAATTTGGCTGTTGGTTGTTTCTTATTTAAAAGGTGGAAGAGAAGTGTTATTCACATAATTAATTTTTAAAGTTACTCCCCTGTCTGGCTCATACTTCTTCAGTTGTTTCTTTTTCCTTTGTTAGCCAGACTGTTACCATATTTCATAAGAGGCAAATAAAGGAAAAATAATTATGTATGCATCTGCTAATGTTACAATGCTACAGAAGTCATTTCATCCCTAGTGACTATTGAAATGCAAATAAAACATAAATACCATAAAGGATAAAATTATGAATTTATATGTGCATGAAATGCCATGGTTAAATGCAATGTGAAATTTGGATAACATTACAGAAGTGCAGAGCACCACATTCAGAATATCTACTGATTCTGTCAAACTAGGCCTGGAATAAAAAAATAAGGATTTTCCAAAGAAGATAAGAAGAATGGAGAGGAGGAGGCTCTGGTTTAAGATTGATCATGCAGTACAAATCACGTTGGGGAGATAAGTTGAACAAAATGACCTGACACCCTTACTAAAATGAAGTTTTCTCATTCATGTCACTGTGGCTCCTGCTGGAGCAAAGCCAAACTTGCACCACTTAAAATTGTGCTGTTATGTGGGAGGTCTGCTAATTTTTCTTTGGGAGTCTGGAGAAATCCTATATTGAGTAAGGAAAAGCTTTTTGGCTTAATATATGAACTCTTAAAAAGTAATCTTAGATTAGAATTGTTATATTAAAATATCTTCTTTCAAATGTATTTTACAGAAAGTCGAGACAGTGAGATATCCAGAATATGTAACTCCAGCTTCTCTATGCAAAATTGCAAAATGTTACACATTTTGGAATTTGCAGAATCCATATGAATTACAATATTTTTTTCTTTAGATAGCTAAATTCTGCAAGAAGTTGAATTACTTGGTCAGTTTTGAAGCTTATACTTTGTCAGTTGTTCAAGGCCATGCAATGAATCACTGAAGATTAAAGGCTAAAACTGCTTAATCTTGAGTGTTAGTTGCTCACTTTGTCAACTGGATAGGATTTTCAAGGAGATACTGATAGAAATATTTTAATCTGTTCGTAGAACATATCAAATAAATCAAATTATGATGATGACAACAAAGTAATATCTCTTCAAAGCATCAGTAAAGCAGCAACATGTGTCACTTCCACAGTTCAGCAGGGTCATAATGCTTGCCTGTTTAATTCAGTTATGCTTTCAGTGTTGCTGAGAAGTCTGCAAATTTTTAGCAGCCATTGGCTTAAAGTCAAGAATAAAAAATAATAGTTAAATTATTATGTTTTGATTTATGAAACATTCATTGGAATGCTATCAGTATGAGGCTTTGGAAAGTTCATTATTAGAATGTTGAATATCGAGGTACAGAGCTGATAGACCACAATCCTCTGAGTTGATTTAAGTTCAACATCCTATTGGCTTAATTTAGGTAAACCCAAGGTATTTTTAGCTTTTAGGTGGGTGTCAGAAATAGGAAGGAATAAAGAAGTAATGTGTTCTTCAGTTTATTTCTTTGTGCATGCAAGGATTTCAGATCACAAATAGCTAAATTTAGGGCTGTTAGTTCACAGCTGTTTTTAATATATTTGTTTTGTTCAGATTTTTGATAATTGATGGTTAAAAGATGAATTAATTGTATACAGATTATTATTTCTCTCTAGTATAAATAAATGCCCCTTGAAATTTCCTCCCTTCTAAAGGAATGCCAAATCCAAGTTTTTACTGGAGTCGCTAAATTACATGTATGTAATTAAGTAATTAAATTACATGTAAATAAGCAAAAGTAAGTATAAATACAAATCTTCAGAATACTTCCATCTAAACTGGTAAAGGCTTGCCAGTCAGTTCCTTTAAGTATTTTCGAAGTATTCAAGTGGAGTTTTCATGTACAGTGTGATACATCAGTTGTACAATCACTGTGTAGTCTCTGTAGCCAGTTTTCCACCATGGCTTTCTCCCATCAAAACCGCCTCCCTTCCCCGGCATATAGAATACATTTCCAGTGTAACACTGGAAATGAGATTTAAAAGCTGGAAACTAGAGTTTAGATCTTCAGAAAATAGTTAACCAGTTAACCATATTCATCTGTTTGCAATACAATCTTCTGTTTCTTGGTCACATCCTGTTTGTTTTTTATTACTGGGTATTACGAAAGTGTAAAATTTTTCCAGGCTTTTAATCCTCAGATGTGGTCTTTTGTCTTACTGCTTTCCTTTTGTACCCTGTCTTGAACACAGAAAGTGGCTATTTTCCTTCTTCCTGATTTTGTGTTCTCTTGATAATACTCTCTATAATATTATTTACTACTAAAACATTACATAATTAAAGGAAGAGAGAGTCAGGCTGCGAAAGGTATTACCTCCAGCCAGTAAATCGAGTTACAAAGAGGTTTTAAGCAAAAATTTTCCATTAACGTTGCATGCCCATGGAGACATTTGGAGTACAATCTTTTCTCCAAATATGGGAAACCACAGCTGGAATCTTCAGAAATTTTTGCTGCCAAACTTTAACTGCTCTCTTTTCTGCTTATTAAGGTATGCACAGATAAAGAGGGAGTACACCTGAGCAAGGTTCATGGTTATCTTTTCAATACGGCATCAAAGGCATGTCCTTTATAGGTCTGCGTTAAAATAGGGTTATACTTTGGGAAAGTAATTATTAACACTGACAAAACAATTTATCTTTGCCAAACTTGTCTTTGGTATCCACAGAAGTGTTCTGACAGGCAGAAATTTCTACTAAAATTTTAATCCAAAGCAGAAAAATCTCCATTTGTTCTACAAGTTTTAATCAAACATTATCTTAAGTGATACAATAAGAAGTTTGTGAAATAATATCACTTAGCTTCTTAATAGTGTGTGTTTACTTTTCTTCTTTTCTGTATATTTTTTTATTCTTTTATACATTTTTCTCAAGTCATTGTCCTAATGGAATGAAAAATGTAAAAAAACTGTTGCAAAATTCCACTCTTTTTCTTGGCCCTTTGCAGCCATCTGGAGTCCTTTTGATCTGAACGGAAAACCTTGAGTTTTTCTACTCATCATTACCTGGACTTCTAATAATTTTGCTTGTCTTCTGAAGATCAGATCTTTTTTTAAGTGCAGTGTCAAAATTAAACTATTGCTTCGGTCTCATCTTGGAAAATATTTCGCTGTTTTTAGTGCTGTTTCTAACTTCTAGCTATTAATAAAACTTCTGATACGAGTTATTGAGGCTTTAAAGCTGGACCTTCTATACCTCTGATTAGGTGCCGTGGAATGAGGATCACCCTTTTTGTAGCTATATGGGATCTCATGATCTGAGGTCCATTGCAGCTCCTGGATGATTTCTACAGAACTGCTGCTCAGTAATTTTGCACATTCCTGTGTTTGTGGAGCTGCTTATTCCTTTTGTGTAAGTTTTGAATTTTCTGGATTTCGAGCTCAACTTTTCAGACTTCTCTAGCTGCTGGAGAGCTTCTAAACCTGTTTTCCAGACAGTGCTATGGTAATAAGCATACTCTTTGTTATATTTCTGTAATTAATAAGCATATTAAATAGTACTGAGTGTGGAACAGAATTCACATGCAGAGTATTGCTTCTTGTATCTGTCTCTTTTAGAATTTAGCCACGTGTAAAGTAATTTGAGTCTGTTTTGTACCATCATGATTTTTCTCTGAATTCATTTTCTTCGTTTAGCAAGAAGTACATGCAAACAAACGGCTTACAAATTTCATCCACCTTCCTTTTCCTATTGTGGTGACCCTTAGTTAGAAGACAATCAGTTACTGGTCTGAGGAGAGGAAGCGTGAAATCATTTAAGTGTGTCCATTGTAAGAAAAGGGCAAGAATGTATGCTGATGTGGAAGAACACTTCCCAAAAAGCTGTAGGGGTATTTGACTGTTGAGATATTAGAGAGATTATTTATAATCTTGGGTATGAGAAACTGAAAACCTTAGAGCTTGATGAAAGGCTCTAAGAAGATTCTTTTCCTGAGAAAAATGTAGTGCTTGTGAAGATTATGCATGACTAAATTCTAATGACTAATATTTTGATAGCCTGCACTAAGGTCAACAGGGATTCCTTTAGTTAACATGGATTTTGTTTGAAAAATGAAACATTTACAAAAATTATTCTGTGCTATTGATCACTTAAGATGTTCTTATCTATCAAGCACAAAAGCAAATGCTATTTCCAAATGAAATATTGTGATCCCTAATTTGTGATTCTTACACCAGATGATGTCAGCATGCTTGATTGGTGTTCTTTTTATGTATTTGCAGAATTTGGAGAAGTAAATTCAATATAAAAGACTTAGCGTTTAATTAGCCCTAAATATTAACACTTGTTGTATTGGATCAGAGTAATTCAGTTGGTTTGTTTTGATTTTTTTAAATAGTATTTTTAGAAGCTAGTTTGAGTTTATCCAGGTGAAGAAACCAGTAAATATATATGCTTTAAAGAGATGTGAAAGACCAGTGGCAACAGTCCAGTCCTGTTACCACATTACTTATTTTGTCTATACTTTTGTCTGTACTTTTGTTTGTACAAAGGACACACAAAACGGATGCTTTTATTCATAGGTGCAATTTGAGACCGAGTGTGAAATGGTAATGGAACTACTCTGGAACTACAGTTTTGGGGGAGGAGGGCTAATGCATTTGATGTTGCTGTGCAAGTGGAGGAACTGCACATTTTTTCCTTTTCATACACATAGCAAATCACATTTTATAAAATTACTTAGATGCTCTCCTAGCCTGCTTATACCTCATACACTTGTCACTTTTTAACCCTAAAATCTTTGCTTTTCTTCTTGTTCTGATTGTTAATCCTAATCTTGCAAACAGGCCACACCTACAGGAAAGATGCACAAGTTGGGCATTTTTTCTTTCCTTTACAGGGACTCTAGAGTCACCTCAGTGTGCACTTTCAGGAGCTGTCTCATGCCAAAATGCAGTGGTGACTGCCATTATATTTTACACCTTACACAAAGGCTTTTCTGGGGTGAAAGCCTCCAGGTGCTCTTGCTGAGTATATAAAGAAATCGTTTACTAGGATTTGAGGAAAGAAAAAGCTATGATCATAGCTTGACATTAGTTGAAGACTTTTCAGATACTGATCCAATTACAGCAATAAAGTGATTTAGGTCACTTTTCATTGCTGTATCCATGTGTACACTTTACTTTATACATAGGCCTAATTTCATTGCCTTCAGTGGAACTGAAGCAAGCATTAAGTGTTATTTGGATTTAAAGCCAATTCCTGTACCCTGCTGATAAACTACAGAAGTAAAAAACTAGCTGTGGCTGTGCAGTAATCCTGATAGAACTAGGCTAATATCAGTCATGCTGCATCAGGAATTCATTTGGTTTGCAGTGAGACTGCAAACCACAGTTTTTTCTTCTTCATCTACTACTACTCTTAGTAGATGATAGTTAAATGTGTCTGATTGAAGACAGTACTGAAATAACTCCAAGCTGTACCTGAGTCAGTTTCTGGCCATGTTTCTTCCTGTGTATAAGCTTCTTCCTCTTATTGAGCCCCAGAAACAATAATATCCGTAAGAAAGAAATTATCATTTCCAGTTCCAGGTGAACTGATGAATGCTGGGAAATGTTAGTCCCGTGAGTACTTTTACTGTCCACTGGTACCTCTTTTTGTCTAGCAAATTTGATGTAGGATCCTGTCATGCAGCGTTCTTCGAGTTAATAATTTTTAATTACTCATTTTAAAAAGACTTTAAAGGGTAAAACTGACACTCTCTAGTGGAATTTGTTCTTTCTAAGTCCCATAAAACAGTTGCATGAAATTTAATTTTTCCACTTTTCATATCTGCAAATTGCTTTTTCTCAAGATCAAGTTCTACAGTGTCTAGTTGCATGCAACTATGTTTCTATAAGCAATAAAACAGGCTTATACTTATCTATTCTGGTTTTACACTAGTCGCAAATCTTAAATTTAGCTTAAAGCTCTTCTCTATCTTTTAAAAATCAATTCCAGTGTCAGTTGTTTTATTATTTTTTTTAATCATTTTGCGATTCCCATAATACATCTTCTTATTTGAAATAAGATCTTGTCTGTACATTTCATGTGTTTAAAGGTCCATCTTTAGACATAGATAAGATATGCTATGTTTAAACATTACTGTATAGTCTACATGTACTCTATGTGGCTTTTAGCAGTTTATTTTGGTCTAGTTGATTTCCAGAGGTTTTCTAAACATTCATTTAAGGTCACAGTAGTACTAGAAGTGTGAATGAGATATACACCCATTATGCCTCATGCCAGAACCAGAAGCAATAGCTGTCAAATTTCTGCCGTAAGACTTCAGTCTCTTGTGAAATTTGGGTGCCTTCCCAAAAGCTATCCCTAAGACTCAATCATAGATTTCTACATGTTTCTTTTAGGTTCATGGCTGCATAAATAAATAAAAATGTGTTATTAATTATGTATTAATGTTTCCTGGTTTACACTTATAAAAAATGTAAGGCAGTACAGTTACCCAGATAAATTTTCCTTTCATTTGTGACAGGAACCTTACAAAAAAGAAGTTTTGGGAATCCCTGATGATAATTCTCTCAGCCTTTGTAGAATTATTTTGTCTTTCCCGGTTCCTACATTTCCTATTTTCTTATATTTTGATTGTTTCTGATGCTTCTAGTAGTTATTTATAATCTAAATCTATTGTCTCCATTTATTTGTTGGCAAATTCTAGGGACAGTAAGTTAGTGTTTTATTTACTTTTCAGCAGTGAATTTCAGCCAAAGCCTCTGAGGAACACAGGAATGTTTTCATTAGCTGTTACAGGCTTGGTATAGTTCTGTGAAACAAATAAATGGCTGTCTAATATAGAGGAAAAAAAGACAGCTCAGGTGTTGGCAGCAGTGTTTCCAGATTATGAGACAACTCAGTACAACTGCACCACTGCTGATAACTGAGGTAGTTTAAGCAGGGCTAGCTCTGGTAGTCCTCAGTGGCCTTGTGCATGCAGGTATACCATAAATTACCTTACACTTTGTTTTTATTTTCCTTGATTCAAATTCAGGAAAAGAGATACTGTTCCCTAATTGCATAAGAAATCGTAAGTTAAGGCCATGAGCCTTACTGATATATGCAAAGTGTTTTGTGACTTTGAGCATGTAAATTATATGAAGGGCAAGCTATTCATCCTCGCAGTTTCTTTTGGCCTTGGAGTATTTATAGAGGCTCCCTGTGGAGCTGCACTGTCAAGCATCCCCCAGCTGGGGAACAGCTTATGAAAGGTTCTCTGAGGACTACATATGCACACTGAAAACTCATTAATAGTCATATGCAGTCCTAGAAGCAAGACTGTTCTTGTGTCCTTTCTTCATCTGGAGAAATCTTCGGGTTTATTCCTTTCATAGTGACATCTCCTACTTTGGAGCATATTTTTGTTAATGCTCAAGGTTGGCTTCAAAAGGGACTAAATGTCATCGAGTTTGTTATTTTAATGTCTGAAAAAATTATTGTCTCAAAATAGGTGTTCAGAGTCAATCTTTTGGATACTCAGCTGTTTGCAATTCCTGCAGTACAGAACATAAAACCCAGCTCAATATGTGAAGAACAGAGCCATAAATATGAAATGTGGAAGACTGAAATTTGAAATTCTGTGGCAGAGGCAAGATTTTGTGCACAGAGTAAAGAATAGGTCAGAATAAAAATGCAGAATTATTATGTAAAGTCATAACAGTCCCTGACACGACCGATTTCACACTGCTTCTGTAGGGCAGAATCTTCCCCTGGGTCTTTGAATGATGGTGTTGCAACAGTGTGAGCACCATGTTTGACCTGTGGTCTCTGAGTTTTTCTGTGGAGTCGTCGAGTTGTTCTGTAGAGCTGAGCTGCATAATTTCTTTGAATCATCATTTTTCTTCATTATGCAGCATTTCACTTAGTGATCTAGTCATGGCAAGTATTTAATCCTCTGTTTCTATTCCATATCTATTGAGAGGGTTTTTAAATCATAGCCAGTGATTTATAGCCTAAAATGTAATTCTGTGAAACCTTCCATTGTCATTTTATGAGTTATAGATTCATATTTTCATCTGCCTGAGGACCTGATGAAAACCTTTCTGTCCCCAAATTCATGGTTCAGCTGTGTATGCATTTGAGATCTGATCAGGATTGTGTTTTGAGTGCATACCTTGATGGTGAATATGGTGGTGATGCTAGGCAGACGGTTGGACTTTAATTTGGTGAGGGTTGTTTCTTTTTTTCTTTAATACATACTGGTGGAGTGCTCTGTTGTATATGGGCACTGATTATGCCCGTTTAGAAAGATTCGAGGGCTTGCTGATAATGCACAACATACCACTTCAGAGCATTCAGGCTCTCAAAAAACTTCCGGAAAATTAGTAAGAATGGTGTAAGTATTTCTAACACCTTGGTTAGGATGGTCTGTCCAAACAGCAAGGTGAGGAAACAAGTTAGAGATTCATCTAGGATGTGGTCCTGGTGTTCACCTTCCATCTTGACATTTTGTTATCTTGAATTTCCTGTCTCTAATACTAAAGACTTAACAATGTCTACTATCATGAATGTCCGAGATGAGTTCTATGAGTTCCATAATGCTGTAAGATGAAAAAAGCCTTTCCATTTTCATGCTAGGTTTACATTAAATTTGAAGCTGTGAAATCTTCTGGCTTTCCCAGGTGAATTCTTTTGAGGGTTCTTAAAATTTTGACCACCAGCTCGTGCACCTTTCCATATTAGAAGCAGACGAAGTGGGTGTGGAGGCAAGTGAAGTTCTTTTGCTTCTTGCACAGCATGAAAAGAAATCTGCATGGTGTTCTGAGGGGTCATCCTGAAGAATTTTCCTCTAAGGTGAAAGGAAGTAATAAATCTGCAGATTACTAGGGGGTATGAGTACCAAAACAATTACTAAGAAGATGCCTCTAAAATCAGAGGTCCCAGGAGAGGTGAACTTTTTCAAAGGAGACATTAACTTTCTTCTTGTAAGAGAGAGTTGCGTTAGAAGGCTGTTGTCCAGCTAGCTTGACAGAAGACATCTGGGCTCTCTGGTGGGTGGCAAAATATGTAAGTATTTTCTTTTACTCTGTTAGTAGCCATGAATAGCCATGTGTTCTGTTCTAGTGCAGCCTGTTCTGTTGCAGCCATGGGAGAAGTAGTGACAAGAGAGAAAACTTTTTAATTTTGCTTTACTTTTTATTGTTAATGTCTTTTAATGATGTCCAGGGCTGTGCAGTATGTGAGAAACTGCCCTTATTCTGCCATTCTGCCTTACTGCAGAATAATGAATATCATATCTCAGGGTTCAGAGCCTGCCTGCAGCAAATCTGGTCAAAGGCAAGATGCCCTATTAAAGCTTCAACCTGGGTTTTAAGCTACAAACCCATGTGTTTAGGAGCAGTACTCTCTGTCACTGGAATAAGCAAATTATTCCTGCTCCACGTGGTTCAAAATGGGGAATGCTGATTTGAGCATTTACACTTTCTATCCTGCAACTTATGTGGTGGATATGTTTCTTCCCAGGGCTCAACTTTTCTCTGAGCTGAGACTTTAGCAAAAAGTCTTATTCTTCAACTTTTTAATTACTCTCTGTGCTTCTGCCTTTTGACTCTCTGTATGTTGATTCTTTAGACCAAGAGAGTTTTTCCATTTTCTGGTAGAAACCTTAGAATATCAATAAGAAACAAAAATTACAAAAATGAAGAGCAACCTTCCAGATAATACTTCATAATTTTCTTGAACAGAGGGTAAGCCTTACAAGCAATTATGAGCTCTAGTAGTTGTTATCAGTCTACTTGAACATATTATAATTCATAAAATAGTTATTTAAAGCAACTTATATGACTGCATTTTTTATTTTCTCTCTTTTTTTTGTTTTAATTAAAATAACTACATACTGTCATACACCATTTTCCAGGAAAAGGTAAAAAAGAAGAGTAACAGAGTAGTCAATTTTACTCCTCTGTATCATAATAAATTAATTTGAAAAAAAAATGAAGAAAATAATTTAATTTTAGTCATAGCAAATATTTGCTTAGAAATGCTGTTCCAGCTGATCTTGTCTTAATAACCCTCATGCTGTGCTGAATGCTTCTGTGGTTTTTTTTCTGAAGCCTGCAGACTGAAGGAGCATTGTTACACCATTAGCACCTGTATTTTGGATAAATTTCTCCATTTGAATGTTTCTTGACTTTTTGTTTCCCATCAGGACCTTATCCCAAGGGAGATGTTATCCCAGTGGGCTGTATTAGGTGAAGCATAGGAAGCATATGTTTTTTGAACTCTTCAATGTATCTGGTAAAGGCATTATGCATGTAAGGGAAAAATAAGCTTCTTTATACGCTGTGCCAAAAATCAGGGAAGTAATCAGATTTCACGTAAACAGTGTCACGACCATCTGCACTATCCCTCTCTGGTTATTGCACATGTGCTTTGCTTTGACAGTCACTTCAGTCTTCCTGTTTAAAAAAAACAAACCACGTTTTCCTTGCATCCCCAGTTATCTCTAAGGATGTTAAATTGAGGTTTTATACACCTGCAAGACCACAGCTTTTCTGTTTTCAGGGCTGTAGGTGTCTAGGGGTCCAAGGATGTGAACATGAAAGAGAAATTCATTCTTAAACTATTTGGGAGGATTTTAATTTTTTTTTAATTAACATGAATGTAATATTAGTGGAATATTTTAAACTGATGGCTCTGGTAATTAATTGCTGCTAACTAGGTCTGATCCAAAGGCTGCAACAGATTTAAAGGAGCTTTGGAATTAGGTTTATGATGCCCATTGCGATCATCCACTACACTAATCTGATCTCAGTGCATTTTGGTTACAGTGATTATTTAAAATAAAAACCACTTGTGCCTTTTTTTTTTTTTTTTTAGTGCATTTTACTCAAGTAGATTTGGCAATATTTTGAGAGTTAAAGTTTTGTGGATAATAATTGAAATTCTGTTGTTAGCAGGGGAAAAAATGTAAAGTGTTGAAGAATGGGAGAGTTAACCAAGTTCCTTTGTCAACAGGAATAAATTCTTCAGGGATGGGTAATTGCTATGACTGAAATATCCACCAGGCTCCTCTCCAGACTGCGTACTGCAGGCTTTTTGAACAGATACTGGATCACAGACTGGTTTTGTCCACTGGCTCTAAAGAGAACTGGAACCTGAAAGCTGTGGATGGAATCACACGTTGCTTCTTTGAATTCAAAATACATAGTATATTTCAATTATCAAGTTACTAATTAAGTAAGGAAGTAAGCAATGTGAACAAATCCTTGTATCAATAAAATAGGTTAGCCTGAGGTAAAAGCAGAAGTGATTAGGATTATGTGCCTCTGAACCTGAAAAACTCTGTCCATACCTGTCCTTTGTTCAATTTTTGTGTCCTTTTTGGTTTCCTGGTGACTATTTGTAATCAAAGAACGACGTCCTGCCTTTTTTTTTCTTTTTTTTTTTTTTTTTTCTGGGTGTGTAATTGTCATCCAATCTGAGCATGAAATCCTAAGTTTGTGTTCATGTACTTTCTGGAAAGAAAATAATTATGTTAGTTTTCTGTATTGTTCACATTCTAATTCAGAGCATTTGGTACTGAGGCATGTTGTGAATTTTCAGTTTGATTAGGAGCACAATAAACTATTGCAAGTGAGCAGGAAACTCCATGTTTCTAGAGGTTTCTCTGTCCCTCACTGTGAAATATTTTGCCTTTGAAAAAGCTTTACCTTGTTCCTAATCTGAGTTCTTTTGATGCTTTTATTTTCAAGAACCATCTCTCTTTCAATAAAATAATTGTCCTCTGGCAAGATATAATGAAAATTACTTTTTTTGCTTAAAAATAATTCCCTTGTTAAATTCAGTGCACTTGTTTGAATTATTATTGATTTTGTAGGTTCTATATGCTGCTGAAAAATATAGAGAATTTTCTTAAATCATGTTTCTTCAGTTAATATTAGATTAGTACAGCTCTGTTCTTACATGCTAAAACTATTCAACAGATCAGTGCTAGTGCAATGCAAAGAACTTCTGAATACTGAAAGTCATTTTGAATTAATTAAATAATGCTGTGACCAAATTCTAGACTCATAATTACTGGAGCTAAGAATCACATTTGGATACTCATTACTGAATAAATGGTCAAATACACATTTGATTGGCAATGTAAGTCTGATTCTTACAGGGTCATAATATTCTCTAGAAAGCAAATTAAGAGCTAGGTCTCCAGATTAGGGATTCAAATGTTAAAATAAAGCAAAATTAACAAAATATCTTTCAACTCTACTGGGTGACAACTGTGGTTTAAGTGGATAGGACCATTCATTCTTCAGTTTCATGATTCATGTTCATAGTACATGAAAATATACAAAATGGAATTTCAGGTGTCTGAATTGGTTTTGACTCCAAAGTTCCTACAATTCTTACAGAAAGGAAAGAGAAAGCCTCTTACATAAATCAGCTACAAAGGGGAAAGATGCTAGATGCTCTTCTGTCTGCTAGACATCTGCAAACATACATAAATTTCTAATTTCATCATCTCTGTAATCTGACATAATGTCTATGTTTCCTTCTTGTCTATGGGATTTTCCTCTTGTTCTGTAGAATGATGGGGCTTAGGTCTTACAATTTGCTTTTGTGTTTACCTGTTAAATCAGTGAAGAATCATTTTTAGCAGTGCTCTCTCCTTTCTTATCTGTTCACTAGAAAGGGCTGGTTCATAAACTGAGCATGGGTTTATTTCTTGTAACTTTTTATTTTATACTGTTTGTCCAAAGAGAACCTATTCTGACATGAGAGCTTTCCTCCAGCCCTTAGGATGTAAGCGTTAAAGCAGCTCTGTGAGGAAAGACCTGAACAGGTTTTTGTATTTCATGTCAATTAAAATGAAGCAGACTTGAGGTGGGGGCATGATGTTTTAACCTCAAGCTATTGGATTCCATTTCCAAATTACACTGTAGTTTAATCACAAGAACCAGTCACTCGCTGCAGCCAGTCATGTTTTAGATGAGTTTTCTGTTGCGTTCTAGTTTTCTGCAGGGCTAGCTGGGGGTGCCCATGTTCTTGTTACAGAGCATAAATTGCTTTCCTGAACTTTGGGACTCGCTTTAGTAGAGTTTGAAGCACTACAGGATTTTAAATGTAAAAGTATTAATATTTCACTGTTGTTGAGAAACTGTCTCACTGCCTCATCTGTGTAGCATATTCTACAAATTAATTACTTGGCAGGTCTGAAATACCTGTTTTTATTAGACATTCAAAGATAGAATATTGCATTTTATTCTTTTGAAGTAAATCACAGAGCACTACCTGTAAGTATCTCACCGCTCGTTCCTCCCTCACCAACCCCATTTATTCATAACCTATTTCATCCTTTTTTGATTTATGTCTGTTACACGTGTATGGCCGTGAATACAAAATGTATCCCTATGAATCCAAATAGGTCAATTGCTTGTGCAGATTTGGTTAAAAAATGATACCTTTTGAGATTCTTGTCTATAGAAATCAGGTGCAAAATATAGGGTCACCAAAAGTGACAGTATTTCTATCACATGAAGGGCCTTGAAGGCTCTGCAGGTTCTCTAGTTTCATGGTCATGACCAAGTCTTTTCTCATAAAAGTTATCTTTTAAAGACATTGGGAGTGGTGAACAGGTGATGTAGTTTTTTTTTTAAAGTACATTTACACATAGTCAATTTTCTTATTCAGAGGTGTTCTGAGTCTGTGTAACTGTTACTTCCCTTATAATTTCATATTTCCCTTTTGATTACTGAAACTAAAATAACTTCCCTATGATTTCTTTGTATGGTATTAGTAAATGAATTTGTAGTAGTAGATATGTCACATGCAAAGTAATCTTCTGGTATAACTCTATTATCAAGCAACATTAAAACCTAAAAATGATATGAAAAATAAAGTTAGAAATCCATGCTGTAGGAGGTCAGCTGAGAAACACTGTTATGTACCCTCATGCATTCCTGAAAATATATTGGATATATGCAGTGGGAGAATCCTTTTGGTGTTCAAGCACTTCTTTCTGTCTTTGCTCTTCTCTATCTTCAAGGACACAAGTGCTGTATCATTTGCAGGTACAGTTTGCAGTTCTTGAGCAATAGGGCTCAGAAATGTGTTGCTTTGGTCTTTCACAGATGACAAATTGTCATGATTTTGGATAATAATAACTAGTATTTTGAGATACTGTGTTTTTGAAGAAGCCTTCCTCTAAAGAGGCAGCTGAAGTTAGGGAAGTCAAATTCAACTTAAGCTCAAGAGTCTGTTCAATGTTAGATATCTGTTCAGTGATATTTCTATGTGTCTAGGTTTCTGACTTTTGGAGGTAATTTCCAAGAGACACATAGACCACATTAAAGGTCTAAGAGTGGTTTATGTCTGAGATAAATGGAAACTGTATGTTTGGTAAATAGATATTCTGTTTTGAGGATTTGGTTTTTTGCTTGTTTGTTGCTTTTTTATTTTGGTATTAATTGTATTAATACAGAAGGTGGGATTCACATTGTGAAATGAGACCTGGGATGAGGTGTGTAAGTGTCTGTAAATGTGCAGTGTAAACCTGCTGTAATGACTGGGCCTTCAAGGAACCCCTGCTTACCTCAAGAGACAGACGGATAAATTACCTTTCCAGCAGTTAGGTGACTAAGCTTACTAGACACTTTGTTGGGAGAAACTGTGCTGTTTCAAAGTGCTGTCTCCATTTACTGTGTTTTATTATCAAATCAGTCTTTCTAAACCTTAAGCTCTTCCCTAAATCTGTTCTGGTCCCATTAAGACCTAAATCAATGAGTGGACAACTCAATTAAGATTTTCTAGCACATACATCTAATGTGCTTGTGCTTTTCAGACCAACAGCCTGCTTATTCTTCATTCTTCGACCCTTCTAGGGTCAAAGGAAGGGAAGAAAAGGTCAAAGGAAAATTCTTTCCTCCTTGGAAATCCTACCATACCTTCTGTTGTCATGTTGAACCTTAACCCTATTATTTATTTTCTGGGTTTGATTACTTTGATTTCAATCTGTTACAAAAAAAGTGAAATGCAAACCATGGTGTCAAAGAAGTGAATGTTGATAAACCTGGAATTTCTCCAGTTGCAGAATAATTAGAACATCAAAATGTTTCCAAACTTTTAAATACCACTGGGAAAGGACTAGCAAACAATACTGTACAAAATTCAAGGGGAAGAAGATAACTAGTGGAGGTGTGTCCCACAGCAAGCATAAACGAAGTTTTAAGGGATCTTTAGACTGAAACACAGCCGTGAACTTGTTGCTTATTTGAAGTAACAGATAGTGGATATTGTGTGAGAATATGAAGATTTCTGGAGCTCTATGGTGCTGCTCTGTGGTCTGTATCCTTAGCTCTCACAGGATGCCACTGTGAGGGTATATTGTAAGATATATTTTTGGCCTGCTGTGCTACCTGGCAGGTGTAACCTTTGCACGAGCATACTTGATTCCAGCTAGGTAAGCATACTGCTTCTCCGAATATGTCTTTTAACTAGCAACAGTGCTGATGAGTTTTAGGGCATTCAGCTACTAACTTTGAACTTAAAATGCAATGCTGGTCTATCTGAAGGACCTGTTTTTTTCCTGTGGTGCTGTGAGCTGTGGAATATATCTTTCCCATAGTCACTAGCTACATCAAAACCTGTTTGTTCAGAAAAAAAAGTGACTGAATGTTTAAGGCACACATGGCAAGACAGCCCTTCTAGATTTTTTAATGACCTGCTATGGACCCTTTTGGATGCCTTTCATTTTAACATCCTGTGGGAATATTTTGATAGAGAAGAATCTCTATGTTTTGGGATACACGGATGTGAAGAAGCTGGCAAGTCTGGGAATTGTCAGTGTGTCCTGCTGCTTCTTTTAAATTTGAAAGAGGAGCTCCCTTTTGGTACCAGCCTGAGGAAGAGGCCTGATGGAAATACTACGGAGTGGTAATAGAACTTTCAGGAATGACTTAATTGAATTGAGAAGGGTTCATCATTTCCTGCTGGTTAGCTGAACTCTGAGGCCATGTGAACAAGGGCACTTGTATTTAAAATAATTCAACATTTCCTAAAATACACAGATTTCTCTTCCTCTCAGCAGGGCAACACCAGGCCCGTGATTTACTCTCAGAATTATTTCAGCAGATATTCTTTAACATAGCATGTATATTATGAAAGGCAAATGAATGGGAAAAAGTCCTGGCATCTCTGATGTTAGTGGGAAATTGATCTCAAAGGAGTCAAAGTTCAGCACAGTTGCAATCCTAGGGTAAAGAAGGAGGTGAGTTCCTCAGTTCACAATAATTTTTAATGGGTTTATCTGAATTTAATAATTGAAAAGTCACAGCTGTTTTAAAAGATGCTGCCTATCATCTGGAATTATGTTTTCTGTTAGCATGAATAACTACAAGTGCAATTGGTGCTGTTTGCTCCCTGTTGCTTTTGATACATTTTTTTCCCTTTCTTTCTTCCATGCATTTATAGTGGCTCAGATTCCCATGGTGCTGCCGAATCGTTTTGGAAATTGAGTCACAACCATTTCATGATTGACTTCTTTTGGTATAATATGAGGGGTTTTTTAATAAATTCTTGGGTGAATATTGTTCATTTTAGATTTTTTAAAAATATTATGTTTTACAAACGTAAGCAATGAATGTAAGCCTCTCTCCAAAACTGAGAATTTTGGCCACCTTAAGAAATATTTTTTTAACCACATCTCCCAAATGCTGCAAGCCTCTAAACATAACCTTCATCATATATCAACTCTGTTTGTGGATTTAATGTAGGTATCTTTCATTATAGAAGTACTGGCATTTTTCCTTCAGAAAAAATCTAGAAAAGTCATGGCAAAATGTGCTATATTACTTTAGCCATTTAGTTCAAATATTAAATGGGATAACATGTAGTTAGGCTTATCCTGACTTCTTGTCTCTTGGTGCAAAAGAACTTTCTGGCTGTCTTGATAGCAGAGGAGATATCTTGACTGAAAATAAAACAAAGCAAATAATTGCTCTACTTCTCTCAACAACCTAACAATTCATAATTCTTTAGAGATCTTAGAGTTTTATTTATGGTTTCTTCCTCATCTTAAAAGTTGTATGCTTGCCATATGTTGAAAAAATATCATTTCCCAGTAATCTAATAGTAGTGAAGACTGTATGCATAATATACGTACCTTTTATTGCATTTCAAATTGAAATCAGTGACAGTGGCTATCAGACTCAAACAAGAATAATTACAAGTACTAATGCCCTTTTCTGAGGATGAACTGTGTTTCTTGACTGTCTAACAGAAGTTACCAAATATCTTTGTAATGTAGGAGGTACTGTGTGAAATATCTAACACAATAATATCAAGATGGTTAGGTTAGGATAGTGATGCTCCAGCATTGACTGTTTCTCATGATGATAAATTTAGGGTGATAAGAGGAGAGCTAAAATACATCTAATAATTTCTCCTTGGTTAAAAAAAAAATCGTTTCATCTCTTACTGTTTTACATGCGAGAAGTTACGAGATTAGCAGCTCATTACTAACAAGACAGATTTCTGAAATATATATACATGTGAAAACCATTTTTTATCTTTCCTGAGGATGAGGTATTACCTCAGCATTACAAATTAGATTTTTTTCTGATGGCATTTGCATTGAGGGATTCATAAATAGCATATAGCATGTTGAGAGTGGCAACCCCTGACAGCTCTCACAAATGGATGACTGAAAGGATAGATATTAGTCTTTCTAGGGCATATGTGTGTCTGCAGTGGAAGAAACCTGCATTTGGAAAAAACAGTATGCTCTCTAGGCTCTTTCCTGAAAATCAGAGACAGCCAACGGTGGAAATAATTGTGGAATCTGAGAATATAGTTCTTTCACCATTAATATCTATTGTTTACTTCTCATCTGCTGCAATGAAAGCATGAAGTAAAGGGCATGACATGATATTTTTGCTTTTCCTATAAACTAATAAGTGGGACAATTCCTAGCGTTGTGGATCTACTTTGAATATCTAACATGTAGATGCACAAATAGGAGTTTTACATGTCTCTTACAAGCTCAGTGTAATGTGATCAGTTTACAATACAAATCTGTGTAGTTTTGCCTTTG
Source organism: Phylloscopus whistleri (assembly GCA_017589585.1). Taxonomy (NCBI): domain Eukaryota; kingdom Metazoa; phylum Chordata; class Aves; order Passeriformes; family Phylloscopidae; genus Phylloscopus; species Phylloscopus whistleri. Next base: position 2,918,600 of record JADMLD010000683.1, on the reverse strand, counting down.
AATATCACTTATCCACAAAGCTATTAATTCAGCAGTATCCAATGAGTTCTTTCTTTTCCTTTTACAAGAGCAGGTAAGATTGGCAGTGAAATTGGCTGTGATAATTAGTTGATTTTTTTTCTTCATCTGGAGGATAGGATGATGGAATTTAAGTGTAATATATTACACAATATGGGTTTTATTCACCTCTTAGCAGGCAGTGATGAAGTTGGAAAATTCTGAAGCTGCTTAAAACACATTTTCTAGAAACTTCTGTCAGGAATCCAAACTTCTCCATGAAAAGTACATGTCAGGCAAGAACATACAAGGTGGCCGAAGATTAAAAGTAAAGCTGAATATGATTGCATACTTAGTTTTCTTATTTCTTGGATTGTGTGAAGAGCATCTGTGTCACCTGAAAAATTTATATTGTGTTACTGGCATGTCATCTGCTATGGAGGGCTAATTACAGTCTGCTGCTGGAGTGACCACAAATAAGTGGAGATGTTCAGGCATCGATCAACTTATATGATCAACGTCCCTTTCGTTACTTATGACGAAAGATTTTGAAGACAAGCTGGTCAATTTTCTTGAAAACTTCTACAGATGTGACCTCATGTACTGTCAGTTTATTAATTGCATGTTTCATAAAATCTAACCATTGCTGTATACTCCTGTATTACTATGCTAGAGTTGAGCTGTCTTTTAAGACTGCATGCCTAGTCTGGGTCATGTATTTTGATCAAGTACTACACTTCCTCTCCCCATAAAAATTAGATACTCCACAGATCTGGTTGCCATTTCTGTCTTCAGGAGGCATGAGAAGGAGGATCTAGGAAACTACTGGCTGTTGAGTCTTGTATGAATCCCTGGGAAGGTGAGGCTTAAACCATTTCCCAGGCTGGATGCCATTTCCAAACATATAAAGGACAAGAAAGTAGTTGGGAGTGGTCAGCATGGATTTGTGAAAGATTTAGGCCTGTTTGGCTTTTCTCTTGATCCTATCTTACAGAGGGAAAAAGAGTAAATGATTCCAGTAGACACTCAAACTACTGCACAAGTAGTGCATTGGCCGGGAAAGGTCAAAATTGGCGAATGTGAAACCACTACATACGGTAACATCAAGGGCAGTGAGGATCATTTGGGATGTGTATTCACTGTTGCTGTCCTGCCCTTACCTCAGGTGCTGCACCATTAATAATCATACCCAGTCTGAGGGGGAGTAGGAGAAGATCATTTTCCTCAGGCTTTCATGCCATTTTCCTCTTTTGGGCCCATTACAAAAACTTTTGAGGATTTTGAATTTCCTTTGGATGTTAAGGAAAATATGTTCTTGTTGCTAGGTTTACCGGATCTCCTCAGTGCAATCTACACCATGTTTAGAGTTACAAAAGAGATTTTTAGGAGGTTTTTCAGAGGTCTTCCCCAAGAGGGGCCAGTCATGAGTGTTATGGAAAGTGGGTCTTTTGAAGGATTTTTCTGCTCCAATAGTTTGGAGATTTACCCCTGAACATCTACAGGACCCTGGTAAAATGGCAGATTATTTGAAAGAAAATTGCTGTGGCAGTGTCAGAGGGGCACAAAGTTATGCAGTGTGCTGGGTCCTGGCTACTATTTGTCAGACACCACTCATCACTAGAGAGCACCTTCAGGTGAAGAGGAGGAAAGCAGAACAGCAGGCACTGTGGCCACTCAAACTGCAGTTGAACCAGGGGAACAACATACGCTGGTAGCAATTGCCTCTACACAGAAAAAGAAATGCAAGACAAAATCAATTCACATAATGAGGGATGAAGAGGAAGTAGGGCCCTCAGAACAGGAGAAAGAGCCCGAGAGAGCTGCAGGGTACATGAAAATATTTCAGCCGCCAGTCAGGAGAGCCCCTGGTGACCTGCCTGCTCTGATGTTAGGATATTGTGGCCCAGGATATAAAATCTCAGATTTTTTTCCAAGGTGAATCACACTTCACTAGTTTTCTTGAAATTCTTTGACTTCTTGAAGTAATTTGATATTTAAAATAAACATTCAAGCAGCATTGAATATGGACTGCTTGTGTGTGTTTCACCCACTCTTGGTTTTATTAAGATTAGCCATAAACTTGTACATAAATAGTGTGAGACTTGTTAGTGCAGTTACTGTTAAATCCCAGAAGAAGGAAATTCTACTGTAAGTATTATGGTAGCATTTTTTTAATCTAATTTAGGCAAGAATTAGACATCTCCATAGTATGATTCAGCCTGCTTGTATTAGCTAGGAGGTATCTCTTGAGGGGCATAATTTAATTCTGCCTATTGACAGAGCTTAACTGAGAAAGACATAATATTTGTGCAGATAACTCTACCTGTCTGTTTTCTGTAAAAATTTAGTTTTGAAAAGTTGATTTATGCAGAAAACAAAGAATGAAAATTTGAAAATGGTGTCCTCTTGGATCACTCTGCATCTGGAGACAGGATATTTTAATTAGATGTAGACAAAGAGCACTTGAAAAATGGATATTCATCTATGAAAATTATGCTAGAACTGAGAAATATAAAAATATATATAATATATATATATAATTTGCTTTTTGACTGGGGAAGTCACTTAGATGTTACTTTTTCAGCTGTACAACTGTGGTTGTGTGATGTAAAGTGTCACACAGAACTTGCAAAATTGCACTAATTGACAAGTAGTGTTGAGCCTATTGGAATATTGAAACAATTACAGGATATATATTTGATTATCTGATTCTTAGTTCCAATGAGAGAGTTGAAGAGGTTGATTTCTAGTCTCCTTGGACTATGCCTTTCATCAAAATAATGCTAGAGCTTTAGGGAAAAAAAGGGTGAAGATTGTGTGGGTTGTTGGTTTGTTTAGATTACATATTTATAGCGCTGTCTTGACTGACTGGTTTCTGGGTCCCCACAGAGTGCATGCCTGACAAGCTGAACAATAAAGTCTGATTGCTAACAAGGCTGAAGACCTTTGAGAGAATGCCTAACTGGGAAAAGTGAAGATATAACAAGGTTGTGTAACACCCCTTAACAACTCTGACCACGTAATGCATTGCATATTAGCATTACAAATCAGGTCATTCCATGAAAATCTTCAAAACATTCTATTAATCATAGTATTTTGTTGTCAGGAATATAACAATTGCTGTTAATGTGTTTAATTTGCAAAATCAAAGCACCAGTTAAATAAATGAAGAATTGTTTACATCTGATTTTGGTTTCAGGAGAATACCTAACTTTCAGAAATCAATTTTTTCTCTTTTCTATTACGGAAATTATGCATGTCAGCTACTAAAATAAGGTTCTACTCAGCTTCCACATGAGGTCAAAGATAGATTCCTTTATCAAAGTACTTTAAATTAACAGTGATAGAGTTCCAATTTTTGTTTACAACATTTCTTATGGAATTAGAATAATTAGAAGAATTTTAAAGTGAAGTTCAGAAAAGTTTACATCATTCTTGCATTATTAGATATTTAATATTATGAATAATCTCTTTGTTAGATACAGAATCAATATTTACATGGGCTTTGATTTCTCAGTGTCTCCCAGTGCAGTTCAAGGAAAGCCTGGAAGCACAAAGAGTTAACTTAAAAATAATTTTGATGGTAAGTTATGAGTCATTTGTAGCTGGCTTTGGGTTGCATGATCTAGGACTTAATGAAATTCAAGATACCATTTTCAGGAGTGTTTTGTGTATTCTGTGTTTATCTCATTGCCTATCAGTTGCATTCAGCAACAGAGGAAGACCATTGCTGTAGCTTCCCTACAAATCTCATAAAATGGGTAGCTGTAATGACTGTAATTATGGTAGGACGTGCTTTGTTAATTTTTACAGTAAGGTTTCATCTCCCAACTAAGTTTCTGCAGGATATTAAAAATAATATTAAAAATGCTGCAGTTGTTCTGCCTGTCTGATTGTAGTGATGAAGGATACAAAATTGATTCCAGTTCATGGCATGGTGTTCCACTGTTACTCAGCAGCACCTGTTGGCTGACAGCTGTTCAGGATTATTCCAGGTTTACTAGTCATAGCAAGATAACAATAACAGCAAATAATTTTTTAAGTAGCGGCTCAGGAATTTTGTCTAAAAGATGTAAATCTTGTTATATCTGGATGATTTTTGATGTTAAATTTTAAACAGCATACAGCCATGGACCAAGGTATCTAGGTAAATACATGCAGTCTTCATACACATACCAAAATCTCTTTCTTCTTCTAGACTGTGTCACGTAGGGGTGAGGAAAAATCAGAATTCACTAAGGCAAACAGACAGAAGAAATATTTTTCTGACATATAAGTTCTCAGCCTAGATGGAAGTGAAAAACAATTGCTTTGTTGTTATTCCTTACCATATCTATGCCTTGAACACATAAGGGTTTTATTTGATTAATAATTTGTATATTAGAGTTAGCCTTCGTGGTGCAATTTCAGGGATGTTTTTAGAAGCTTGGAGAATAACTAGACAGCATATCTCTCTTTGCTGTTTTGAATATGAGTGTTACTGCTAGAAGGTTACAGATGAAGTCAGAACTTTTATGGTTCTGGTAGAGTCTTTGTATGTTTGCAGGAACTGAAAGAGAAATGTTGTTAAGTAAGAGCTGGTTATGCTACTTTGTTTAAAGAAATGAAATCAAGCCTCTTTGCCTGGAGGAAGCTCCAAAGCTTTGCTTTTTGGTGTGGCTAATAGTCATATGTTCATAAAATGTAGAAAAAGCCCCACATCTCAAGACTTAATAAAATTGTACCAGGTTTTCTTTTTTATTAACTTTTTTTTTTTTTTGGTAGGAAGGTGATATTTTTGTACTGCTGGAAGTTGAGAAATGCCTATTTAGTTTCCTCCAAGACCACATCTGTTCGTGCTCATTTTACATCCTTCTTGAATAACTTATTCTTCTGCCACTAAATTGTTCTCTTATTAGCCAAATCTAGAAATCCTAAGGCATAAAATGTCTCTTCTTAAGAATAATTTTAACTAACTTCATTCATCATTTTAATGACAATCTACTCTCTAAATCTCTGTTACTTATTTAAAGGTCTTCACCCTTGTCACTTGTCTGTGGGAATGTTTGAAAAGACATCAAATGGGAAAAATAATCTTTGAATTTTTTTTATGTTTCAATTGCCTTCCATTCCCATGCCCCTTTTGTATTCCTGCAAAGTCATTTTATCTTTTTACTCCCTTGACTTAGCCACCTTTTATACAATTAGTCATTATCTGGTATATTCTGTATGTAAATGAGGAAAAGTTCTTTTGTGCTATGTCCAGTTCACCATTCAAGTTTCTTAAAACATTTTGCACTACTGCCTTTGAACGAGAAAAAAGTTCTCACTAGGAACCAAAATAATGTTCTGCAGCTTTTTGGCCTTCAGTTTTAACTGAATTCCTATTGATGTGGTTGGGTATTGTGAAGATTACCAGAGAACAGAATGAAGCTGGAGATTTTTGGGTAGAGGGGTTACAGACTACAGAGGGTACTCTCACTCTATTTGGAACCAGTAACTTTGCATCAAACTAGAACTGCATCTCAGTTTTAAGGGTGGTCTTTCTTGCTCAATTTTTACAAAAAACTTCATAAATTGAAGTCTGTAGTCACAAGAAGGGGCAAGGAAGGGTACAAAGCTAGACTACTTGGGTGGTAGTGCCAGCCACCCATCTGAGGTAAATGACATACCATTCCTGACAGCAAATGTGTTTGTAAACTGCAAGGCTTCTGGCATGGATGAATTTCTGAAAAGAGTGTGCTTAAGCATAGATGGGAGTGTGCCAGTGCTAACAGGCAGTTGAATTGTTGTCCTGGTGGAATTGTGCCCAAGGAAAGCCAAATATAATTCAATAGTTTTTCAAGTTTTGTGCTTTAACCCTCTAAAGATCTGGTGATTGCATTTTTTAGCAGTAAGTTCCCAGCAGTGGGACTGTATGTGTCTGTGACTATATAAATAAACAAATGGAGGTGGAAAGCACCTGTGGCTCCATAGTTGGCCTGATGTGCCTGTAACAGGGTGCAATTACAGAAAGGGATAACCCTACCTCTTCCCATGGATTTCCCACAAGAGTTTGTCCTCATTTCTTTCATGTGGTTGTTACAGATTTTGTAGTCATGTTGTGAGTTAGGTCACTGTTTGTATCAGATACTAATTTTTTCTTCAGGTGCATATGCAATTCCAGCTTAATGTGCAGCCAAATGATTTCCACAGTTGACAAAAGCATGGTAAAAATGTGTGGATATGGGCAGAAGGGGAATCTGCAATTTTCAGTTGCAGGACATGCCCAAGATTGATTTAAGGCAGCTGTGAAACTGTGCTAACCTGAGTAGAAATATGAAACGTGCAAAATAAAAGATCACTGAGAGACAAAGCTGCCACTTCCCTTTTTCTCATGTAAGTGAAACATTACTGATGTTGACATAAAGCTGACCATTTTGTTCGTGATGGATATAGGCTACATAATGAGGGAGAACTTTGGAAACCATGGATAAAACAGTAATCCTAAAATAAAGTATTTTGAAGCATGGAAATACATTACTTGAAACAAGATGTTTTGAAAAATCACTTCAACTTCAGTCAGTAAGTAAATACTCTTGCATCTCATTCTAAGAAGAAACAGAAAGAAGAGATTTCCCTATTATTTTGTATCATATCTGATGATCACAGAAAGTCATCTGCTTAGGAGATATACTGGTGATTTCTCAAACAAAGAAATAACATCCCAAAAGAGCAGGAGAATTTCAGTCCAAATGGTCCAAATGTATGACCTGGATAAAAGAGGTATGAATTGATGGATCCTCATGCATTTGTTTTATGTCATGTCTACTAAAAAAAAGGCCATTAAAAATAGCTAAAGATAGCCATTAAAAATAAGCTAGAAAATAGTAGGTAAATCTGGAAGGATTTTTCTGTTGGTTTGGGATTGTTGTTGTTTGTTTGTTTGTTTGTTGTTTTTTTTCTTTAACCAAACACTTTTTTTAAATAGTTCCCCTTTATTTTTCTGTTTTCTCTATCACATGTTAACCATAGAAATGTTGGTGGGAAAGGACCACTGGAATCTAACCTTCTGTGATTCAAAAACCATAGCATAACCTTCACATAGTTTATTAGAATAGAATATTGTTAGCATAATACAGTCTTAGCTGTGACTTAAAAAGCCAAATCTTAAAAATCAGCTAGGACAGAGATTTCACAGCCTTTCTAGAAGTCTATTCCAGGGTTTTATCTCTCATCAAGAGCAGTTTTTCTTGGTCTCCAGTTTGAACATCTCAAAGTTAAATCTGTGGCCGTTGCCCCTCCTTGTGTTCTTGTGGCTTAGCATATTCATGACTCCTTGTTTACCTCAGACTCTTGTTTTCTTGATGTCTTCTGCTAAATATTTATTTTTTTTCTTAATCAAGGGAGGATCCTTCTCTTCTAGCTTTAATGCAAATGGTTGTCTTTGACATCATTCAAGTCATAAGGAGTCAAGTCATCATTCACATTTACTTCACATAAGTACCACAGATGCTAATAAATTGTCATCTTAGGCTGGGTTTGAATTTGGAGTGTTTACCACATATGCTTGTATATACTGTTATTGAAAACCCTGTTTTCAAATTAGCAGCGTTATTTATAATTATGTGTATTTGAATATGACTATATGTACATTAACATATGTATGTTACTGTGTATTAACTATATTTTATATAACTAATTTCTGATACAAATGCTATGTTGTTTCCCATAAACAGACATAGCATAGTATTCTAATTACATATTGATGAAGCTCTCAAAATTTTCACATATCTTGTCTGAAGTTCATTTTAAGAGGATTCTCTGTATCTTCTGAAATAATTTACATCACAGTAGTTTTTCAGTGCCTTTCTGTAAGTCATTATCTTAATACATCATCCATACTTTTGCACTGATTTGATTTTTATTTCCATTCTTTACACATCCACATACATGAAAGAAAATGGCAGCAGATAATGTCTTTAAGGAGAAGGTTGTGGGATTTACCACTTTGCTGAAAAGAATTTACTTCATTAGGAGGAAATAATTACTTCTATAGTCAAAACACTATAGTTACTTCTATAATTACTTCTATAGTCAAAACATCCCAGGATTTTTTTACCTCTGCGACATAAGTGCTTATGTCAGTAAAATATACAGAACCACATAATATGAGTGTCAATAAAGAGGTCAGCAGAACAGTGAGGACTAGCAAGGCCATTACAAGAAGATTCAATAATTATGCCCTCAGTGTGTGCCTTGCAGAAGCAGGATAAATTTGCAGAAGTAAACAGCATGAATGAGGATAATAGCTGTGTAGCAGAATTTCTTAGAGAACATGGGCATGATGTGTTTTGGAATGAGATTTGAGCTATCCCAGATTGGGCCTCAGATTCAGGCCTGTGTGGAAGTTGCTAAGCCTGTGGCGCAGTAAAAATTTAGATTAAGGTGTGTTTAGGTATTAGGTAGTATAGTTATAGTGTGAACATGGTAACCACCTTAAGGTTGAGATGAATAACTATTGTTTGCATTTTTCTTCATGCTGAATACCAATGAGAAAACACTTGTAACTGTAAACTATATAGAACTATTTAGAACTATTTAGAATTATTTTAACCCACCATTTCGGGACAATAAAGGGAGAACATATGATTCAACCACATTGGTTGTATCTGTGTTGCTCTGTCCAGCTTTTCCATGTAATAAGGGGTTCTCTGGTTTCGTAGTTGGACTAAGCAGTTCTGATCAAACAAAGAAATTAACATGTTTCTCTTTGTCTGACTTAATCTGACTTCTGGTAGCTGACATCAGAAGATTTTTGTCACCAAGAGACAAAAAATTCAGACTCTGGCTAAGAATTCTACCAGTTTTAAACAAGACCCAGTTAAAATACAGCACCTGAATTCTGACCCATAACACCTAACTTCTGACCCCTTCTTCCAACTTAAATCTGTACTTCATTAGACTGTATGAAAATGAAAAATCATCAAAATACATTATTTTATTCACATTTTTCTGTTGAAGCTGCATTTGGTTTCTGCATTTAAGCTTGCGTGTCCTTCAGGTTCCTGGATGTCCATATATACACAATTCCTTGTGGATTTTTTCTTTAACTCACAGTTAAAGTGACTTACACAAAGTCATATTTTTCATATTTTTTCATATTTTAAGATAGCTACTCACAGGTCATCGCTTCTCTATCATGTAAGAGATGTTTAGAAATGGACAGCAGAACCTACATATTCTTAGTGGATTTATGTTAGATTTGTTTATGTAGGAATTAAATAAATATCTTATTCACCATATTGCTGCATACTTGTGAGTAAACTTGGAGTTATCAGCATTGTATTCAGTTGGTCTGTCAGCTTCTGTCATCTGATACTTGGAGTTACTAAATTCATTAGATTGACTCTGTTAAGTAGCTGATACTTTCCCCAGCACGCACAGAGCATTAGTTATATCAAAATAGGTTGTGGAACTATATATGCAGATTTAAGTTGGTTCTGTGATGAGGGGCAAAAAGAGACCTTAGTCCCTGGTGCTTAACAGAAAAGAAGTGTGAAAGATTGCAGAACTATGCAAGAGCCTCGCATTGGTTTTCTTGCTGTCTTAATTTAACAGTATTTACTGAAATTTTCTAGTCTTTTTTTTTTATGCACTCATTGCCATGATGTCTAAGTGTCTATTAAACTGTGCAAATGCTGGAGTGGGAATTTCCTCACGGAGGGAATTCAAGAGTATTCTAAAATATCTAGTAAATTATCCTGTAGATGTTAAAGTTCCTTTACAAAGGGAATCAGAGTCAGTGTTATCTTTTCTTGGTGTTAATGCTTGAAACACGTAGAGAGGATTCCCTATGTTTAAAAGAAGATGAAAGACATTGTCAGATTTTAATATTTGAACATTGTGTTTAAACAAATGGTTCATGCGAAGTGTCTTGGGGTGGCCTGCCCTAATCTACTTATGTGTGTATGTATATGTATGTTTTTTCTTCCCTAACCAGGTAAGTTGTGTGTTTCCAGAATGAAAGTGCCCTTTGACCTCCCTTAATCTCCTATGTCAAAAAAGAAAGATATATTTTTGTATTATTAGAAATAATAAAAGATACATTTAAATGTTGCAACCTCAGGATAAAAAAGTACATATGTAAATATATTTAATTTTTTTTTACCTCTAGACTTTTTCTTCCAACATATTTTCCATATCTTTTATAAAACAGGGCAGATATTATCTCCATTTTACAGATGTGGAAAGAGGTTTAATGTGGGTCTCAGAATAAATCAGTGGTAGAGTTTGAAGCAGAACTTTGATATTTTGCCTTCCAGACATTACTGTGATTGATTCATATGTGTATACTTCATGGCAGAGGAATTTTTAAAAGCTATTTCCATTTCTTTTAACTTAAACCTCACAAAAGTGACAGAAACTGAGAGAAGCAAATCCCATCCTTTATGGAGTGCCACATGAAAGAGATTCATGGGTTTTGTTTTGTTTTTGTTTACAAGCACAATGCTCTAATGGGAAAAAAATGTTATGCTCTTAAAAGCAGGCTTATAGTAAAAATGGAAATGAATAAAACAGTAACGTGGAAATTGTGTAAGAAAACCATATATGAAGTTTTTGCTGTTACATTGCCAGTACCTTTTGTTATCTACATCAGGTAGATAAGAGTTCTTCCAATTAAAACGATGGATCTTTTTGACCTGAAGGAACACCCCTCAGCTTCCCCAACTTCAGAGTCTCTTTCTCTAGGTATTGGCAGATCAGAAGTTCATCTTACAGATTTTTGGTTCATATGTATAATTCATATCTCTTCATAATTGCATATTCACATTTTCATAAATAATTCCACTTGGCGAAATTTTTTTTCTCGTATATAAGGCTTTGGTAAATGGATATTTTATTTTATATTTTTATGCCTGTGTTATTTCAGTGTCTTGTCCACGGGAAAGCCATCTGGTTATTCAGATATGCTATTTTTTAGAACCAAAAATACTGAGAGCATAGTAGTTTGTAGCATTAAAAATGGAGAGAAAGTGCAATTATAATGGGGAAAAGAATTGGTTTGTAGTCTGGTAAGAACCGAACAAAAGCTTAGGGAAGTGGTTCTTGAGACCTAAATGCCAGAGGAATTTGTTTTAAAACAGACTGTTCCAGTTTTACTTCCCATCCAATTGCAGAGTGATTCTATTGTGAGAAGCTGCATTGGAATCCCAGTGGGAATGGCAGCTGTGGGTTGTGGGGAAGAAGGCTTCTGTGGCAGGACCTAAGCCTCATATGCACAGAATAGGTTGCAGGTATAGTCAGGGACAGATTATAGTCCTCACATGAAACATTTCAAAACATGCTGCTAGGAACTTTTACGGTTGTCGACTTCTTTAGTAACTCTGTTTTTGAGGTTACTTTATGTGTAGCCTCATCAGTTTAACAATCATCTAAAATCAGAGTATTAAAGATAAATTGTACTGTACATGATCAATGTCATGAATGTGTGTATATCATGGAAATTCCAATCCCATTCCTTGTGTATTTCAAGGAAAATTTTATAAATAAAATCTCATAGAGGTGCATGAGGAGAAGGAGCCATACTTTAAAAAATAAAAAAATAGCCTTGGCTTTTTAATACCAGGTCTCCTTTAAATGAGAGATTCAGGTTCTTGCAGAGCTGTCTTTGGAGACTTGTCACTCTGCAGGAACGACACTATTTTTCCTTCAGATTACTCCATTAGGTTTCTTTCAGATGAGAGCACAAGAACTCAAGTCTAGTCTGTGTATAGAGATTATAATCCCATATGGTACAGTAAAATTGCTTGCTGGAGATCAACTGTGCAATAAAAATAGTCAGTAGAATCCAATTAAAATGGGGAAGAAGGATTAAAATGCATATTGATTAAAAGAACCAAAAACTTGAAGATGATAAAATAGTAACATATTACATGTTTTTGTCAAGGCTTGGAGCAAGATGAATCAAATATGAGTATCCCACAAGAATCAGCAGAAAATGGAATTGTGCTTCATGACAGCAGGGGTACTTTTATTTGGTCTCAACTGCATTGACAGTACAATTGAACCATTATTTAAGAAAGGGTAAAGACCAGCAATGTCATTTTACAGAGAGAAACCACTCCCACAGAAAACCCAGATCTACCAACCCACGTGCACTATGTCTCTCAGATATTGATTATATGAGAGTTGGGCATGCAGTTGAGTAGAAATCTGTGAGGAATATTTGTGAATAGTTCTAATTTGAGTTGAGTAGTTGGCTAAAGATGACCCTAGGGGTTCTTTTGTAATATGAAGAATTAATTGAAATGTGTATTTCTGTTATCTTTCCAATAACTGGATAGCTTCTCTGTTACTAATAAAAGAAAATTTCCTGTCACAGGATATTAAACTGATCTCTACTGTCTTAGAAATTTAATTTTTTCAACAAATGGATAAAAACTTATCAATAAAGACACATTTAGGCATGCTGTAAGATTTAAAGGGTAGAAAATATGGTGCTTCTCCCTAGTGTTATTCAAAGCCTCCCTGGTTCCTTCTGGTGTGCTGCCTGAAAACTGTAGTAGATTTCAAGTGGCTTTACCTTGGTCGTAGTCTAGGAACATCTGAATGCAGTGCAAAGATGCCAAGATTATGGTTAATATATTTGGAGTAGAAAAAGATATATTTTATGCTAGGTAAAGCTGAGTGGAATTGTCTGCTGCCTTAAAGTAATAGTTACATGAAAGTACACTAAGTAGGTATAAGGATCAGTGTTTGAATTTTACAGAGTTAGGACGCAGACTGCTAGAAAATGGCTACTTCTCACCCAACACAATTTCTAAGATTCCCTATGTAACACAAACATGGGAAACATGTAAAGTGTGGATTAAAATAAGAATATACTTATTATTTCTCCCCTTTAATTACCTTCTAATAGTCCTATCTTTGTGATAAGGGTCCCATACTGAAAATATTTCAAACATTAATCTCTCAGAGGGAATTAATTTGTATATTCTTTTCAGAATCTTTTTTCAGCTCCTTTATGTGACACTCAAAGAATGCAGAGTCTAATTAATAATTATGTGTACTGTTAGATTTCATGAAGGTTCAAAGACAGTATTTGTATTATTAGTTTATCCTAGAAGAGTGAAGAGATTTGGTACTGATTACTAACTTTTTTAGGAATTTCAGTCTGAGGATTTATGATAGAAATGTAAAAGAAGTTCTCTTAGACTCAAAATGGGATTTTAAGGAGAGGGTACACTGTTAGTGCATAAAAAGCTGAGATGTGTTAGTAGATACAACTCTGCACTAGTCAGAGAAAGAATTAAATAAGAATCAATGTTCTTTCTTTATTAGAAAATGCAAACAAAACTTTAGAATTAAAACTTTCAAATGAAGAGATGTGGTTTCAGGCATTTTGTTCTTTGCTGATTCTACAGTGACCATTGCACAGTTGGAAGCCTTTTCCACAGAAAATTACTCTGAAGAAAATTCTCAGTCTCTCCCACTGTGCCTGTAGAAATGATACCACGTCTATCTTGCAATTTTGTTTTTTGACATTGGGGTGATGGCATCTGTTGTCCTTCATAAGAGGAGGCTTTCTTTTTTTCTTTTTTTTTTTCCCCTGGGGTGTAAGCAGAAGATTACAGTCTTTGTATTCTTGGTAACCAGAGTTATGTGTTCCCACCCAAATTTATTGTGTAAAAGTGTCCAATCATCTTTCCTCTCTTTGGGAACAGCCTTTGACTTGTTTCTTACGAGTTTTCTCTGTTACACAAATTCTTGTCTCTCACTGCTAAACGTCCTTACTGATGTTCTGTTTTCAGCCTGAAGTCCCTCTGTGCTCTACTGCTCCCACTTCACCTGTTGCCTTTCTCACTCTGTGCCCTGATGTGAGAAGTACACTACATCTCCATGTGTTGCTGCCCACACACTTGGGTCGTGTAGTGCTCTCCTTGTCTTCCTACTTCTCCTCTTCAGGTGTTGTGGGTTTCAAAAGCAGAAAGGCTGCCAAAACTGGTGGTCTCTTGATCACCCTTTACTCTGCATTTGCGATTCAGATACATCTGCAGTGTCTTTTTGTATCCTTTTGCCTTCTAAAAGTGTATCTCACTTCTTCCTTTCAGAAACTTCCTAATTTTAGCCCTTTCTTTTTTGACAATGTCTGTGTTTATCCCCTTGTTCTCTTTGTCTGTAAAAGAAGCTTCTCCTGCTCTACAATCTATCTGCTCCAGCTCATATATCAAAATCCTCCCAGTCTTGCACGGAAGGAACGCTGCATTTCATTGCTACCTATCTGCAGTATTACGTTTCCTGCCTATTTCAGCTCTCAGTACCTATTCTAAATTCTCCCCTTTTTTTGGATTTTCACTCATTGAAGAGTTGTCTTCAACTCTATGTCTCAGTAATTAGACTCCATGGAAAGGATAATTAAGTGTATCACTGTTACTTGGAAAGCATTAGTAGGTGCCTTTATCACCCAGCTCTGGTGGTTGTGAAGTTATACAATTATAGGCAGATAAACCTTTCACTCTTCTAACCTACCCAACTCTGATTTTTTTTCGCTTTTCCTTGCCTTCCTCTTTCCCAGGCCAACTGATTCAGAGAACACTTAAGTTTTATAATTAAATATTACAGCCAATGATCACAGCTATGCTTGTGAGTGTTATTAACTTGCTAAGTCTGCAAAGACTTTAACATTTCAAATGTATTTTTTGTATGGATGCCAATCAGCTGTGTTTTGTCAATATTATTGCTAGAAGTCTCATTGTAGAGTGTGGAACTGTGCATTTCAGGGGCCAGTTCTTGCAGAATCAGAAAGTGTCTAAGGTCTCCATGAATGGAACAGTCTCTTGCGTGAATGACTGAAAGCAACTTCTGTTAATCAGAAAAAGCTGCATAAAAAGCTGTTGCTATGCATAAATTTGGGGAACACAAAAACTGTGAGAGGGGGGCATTTTGCTAACTTTCCAAACAGTGAGAACAGCCAAAGGAAAACCCAAGAGATGTGCATTTGATTCATACTGAAAAAGAAACTGTTTGTTTCCAGCTGAGAATCCATTGCTAAAACCTTTAATTATGCAAATAAATGTCATATTAGTGACAGTAGTGCCACTGAAACTTGTTAAAATCCTATTGGAAGACCTGAAGAATTCTTTTCCTTGATGTGTCATACCATGCATTTTTAAAGCAATGTGCAGGGATTCATCTGCATGCGGTTCTGACTGATTTTAATGAAATGTAAAGATGTGACACCTGTGATGGCTCTGAGTCTACTTTTCTAAAGAAGAAAGGGAGGGTTTCCACTAATACAGATAGGCACAGCTTTAACAGAGAAGTATTAAGAGATACTGATATAATTCAATTTTCATTAATTATAAAGTAAGTATGTATAGGGATGTTCAAGCTGGCTTATATTCTAAGCCAGATGTCTTTGGCAGTTACAAGCAGAAATTATATACCAGGTTGCACATTTTCTGTCTAATTCTAAAGCATGGTATGTTGTCACTGGTTTGCTGACAGCCATCTGCTCAGACCTCATTTGATCTTTCCATTCAGTCACAGTTCAAGTAAGGGGACAAAATATATGGAGGGCAGGGAAATTATCTGTCTGCTTTTCTCATGGATAAAATAAGTATTATTAAATATTCTTTCTCACAAAATGTATATTAAAATATATTGAAATAATGCACATATTCTGTTCTCTTCATGAACAAGGAAGAATTTTATATTTACTACTGTGGCTACAAATACAGACACACTGTCTATTGTATTTTCATATCTGTATATATATGTACATATATATAATTTACAAATATATGAATACAGTACTACAGCTCTTACATGTATTTAGGAGCCCTTTTGTAGCAAAGTCTCTGGTGAACAAATTAGGTGACACACAAGAATTAGAGACAAAAGAATACTGTAAAACTCACAAAGAGTGTTCACAATATTTTCATATTCTCATATGTAACTGGACATTTCTTGATTCAATGCATAGTAGTAGAATTACTACACAAATATACAATTTGATTTTTCAATTTAATGGGGTTTTTTTTGTTATTTGAAGTATTTCTCAGTATTCAGATAATTCATCCCTCAGAATACTGTCTGTATGGAAATGAAATGGGCAACCTGTTCTGTTCTATGAAAAGCTGAGAGTTTAAGACGTGAAAAATATATTTTGCATTCTGCCTTGATACTGTAATCACTGAAGGCCTTGATCTTGCTAATTTTGCTTTACATGCATTGAAATTGAACAGATCAAAGGTGTGTGGCCTTACAGTATAATCTGAGAAGGGCAAATTAGTTATCATTTTAATAAATGGTAAAATGGTAAAATAGTAAATGTGAAGAGTACATGTAGCTAAAATGATGGTTTTAGGACCATATGGATTTTTGAAGGACAGTTTGTGATTAGCCAACCTGATAGACTTCTATGACGAGGTAACCAACTTGGTGGATGAAAGGAGAAGAGTGGATGTATTTATCTTAGCTTTATTAAGGCTTTAGGTGCTGTCCCAGTAACATCCTCAGAGAAAAGCTGATTAAATACAGGTCAGATAAGTGACAGCAAGGTAGATTAAAAACTGAATGGGTAGGTCTGAATGGTCGTATCAGTGGCACTACGTCCACCTGGAGGCAGGTCATCAGTGATCACTAGGCAGGCACTAGCAGTCAATACTGGGGCCAATACTGTGTAACGTCTTTGTTAATGATCTGGATGATGGGACAAAGTGTGCCCTAGGGAGGTTTGCAGACAATATAGAATTGGACAGACTGGTTGCCAGAAGGTTGTGCCAGAAGGGCATTGGCAGGCTGAAGAAAAGGACTGACGTTACGAAGTTCAACAAAAGGAAGTCTGTCATGTTGGGAGGGACAGTCCCATTGGGGCCAAATGGCTGGAAAACAGCTTTGCAGAGGAGGACCTGGGTGTCCTGGTGGACAAGCTGAACATGAGCCAGCAATGTGGCAAAAAAAAGCAAATGGGGTGCCTTTGTTAGAATGTCCACAGCAGATTGAGGGAGGTGATTTTTCCCTATCAGCTCAGCAGTGATGGGAGCACACCTGAAGAACTGAGTCCTGTTATGGGCTCCTCAGTACAAGAGAGACATGGACATTTGGAGCAAGTCCAGGAAATTACCGGGAAGATGATTAAGAATTGGAGTATCTGTCCTATAAGTAGAGGCTGAGAGGGCTGGGCTTGTTTAGTTTTGGGATGCGTCAAGGAGATTTTATCAACATGTGTATCAATATGTGTTGGGGGTTGGGGGGTTATAAGGAAGATATATCCAAACTTTTTTTCAGTGGTACCCAGTGACAGGACAAAAGGTAATGGGCACAAATCAGTATACAGGAAATTCCATTTAAATAGAAGAAAACACTTTTTTTTTTTACTGTAAGTGTAGTCAAACAATGGAATATATTGCCCAGAGGGGCTGTGGAGCTTGCATCATTAGGGATACTAAAAAACTCAGCTCCACAGTCCTGGGCCACCTGCTCTTAAGACCGTACTTGTGCAGGGGTTTGGGCTAGATATGAGATCCATTTCAGCCAAAGTGATTCTCTAATCCTCTGAAGACTGTTCTTCAGAACTCTGCATAGAAATTGCTAATTGGTGATCTCACATTTTACCAGAATATGTTGAAAATGTGTAATCCTTATCAGTATGTGTTTGTAAAGCATTACAGCAGAATAGTGAGAAGTAAATCAGTTCAAAGAATGAAAATTGAAGTTCATGTTTATTCAAGCTCATCAGTTGCAACACTTTAAACTATTTTAATCTGAATCATCAGGATGAATGTAAGTGCACAGAATCTCTTACATATGGTAGGATCAGTTTTTTCATTTGCTCTTTGGCTTCATAAAGTTAGACTCAGTTTGGATTTTTTTGTCAGTTAGATGATAGTGAAAAGATTTTTATAGGCCCCATAGTGAATAGACTTTTATTAGCTCCCATAACATGCCTTTTGTTGCCTCTTGTACAAGGACACAGTATATATCTCAGTATTTCTGTTTAAGTTGACAGTGTTGGAGACTCAAGGGCACAGTAACTAATCCTGACTTTTCTGTGTGGTTTCAATGGACATTGATTTTGAAGTTATTGCAAAAATAGTCATATCCTTCATATTCTTTAATGTCCGAGACAATGCATAGTTTTTTCATAAAGCAAAAAATTTGTTAAGACAAAAGTCATCAGTGAATTGCACCTGGAGGCTCTGATTTTCCGAGGCTCTATCCTACCTTTGAGAAATATGGATATCTTTTTTTTTAAATTTTTATTTTTTTCCCCCATTTTTTATGCCTTTTTTTTTTTTTTTTTTTGTGTCCTTCAGTGATGGGATAGACAAATCATACAGGTCTGTGTCTCACCCTCTGTTTGCAAATGAGAGAAGTGCATGAGTATGTGTTTTCTTAGTATGGAGATCCTGGTATTCGTCGTGGGGATGAAAAAAAAAAAAATGGACATTTTTAGCCTTGTCCTGAAGTTTGGGGAAATGGTAAATTGTTGTTTGCTATCTAAGAACAGAAGACATGTGATTTGGGAGAATTCCAGTTTGCAGAACACTGTTGTCGCTCAGGGGTTGTTTTACTTTTTCTTGTTAGGCCTGCTTGGCTGCCCAGGACCATACTACGGCATTGCAAAGGTTTTAATGAAGATCATGAGGTTAAAAAATAAAAGGAAATAACTGTAAAGAGTGCACTGCTGCTTGCTTCTTCATGCATAGTGTACCCTTTCATTTGTACAACTGTGATTTTGCCCTTCAAAATTTTTGCCAGAATACAGACAGAATACATTTGAAAATCAGTGGGTGTCTGACTCAGGCTGGGCATGTAAATAGCTTTGAAAATGAGATGTCCATTAAGTCTTTGTGCTTTGGATTTTTGATTCAGTGGGAGTTCTGCCATGGATGTCAAGGAGACAGGATTTCATCTTCACCTGTGTTTTTCCTGTTCTTCTTTGCAAAACAACCTTTTGAGACAGCTCTGGGAAAAAAGGGAAATTCATTACAAAGCAAGGAGGATGCCTATATATTTAATACAATAGACTATTGGGGTAAGCCAGTAGCGATTTTTTCACTCAGTCTGCAATCTGTAAAACTGACGGAGTTTTGCTGTTAAAATCAGCAAAGACCTTACAGATTTTCAATGCTGTGAGCTGTGGAGAGACAAAGTAATATTACTGGATAATCGATATACCCTCTTTCAGATGTGTCTGTTACTATGTAAGGATTATCGTTAGAATTGCTATTAAGCTTCTTCAGGTGAGTGTTTCATAGTCTGGTTTTTTTGTGTTGAAGATAAATATGCAGGAGGGTGTATGTAATGTTGCTTAGAATGAATAGAGAAAATCACCTCTAAGTAAAAGAAAGCCATCTCTACCACCGAACATCAAAAACTACTTTTCCACTTCCTTTGGAAGGAAGAAAGGCTGACTGCTGAACAGTTCTGTAATGCACAGTGATTTTGGGCAACTGACATAAATGGGTACTGAAACATTTGTTTTTCATTTTTGTTTTCCTCTGGACAAATGATCCTAGTGTCAATTTTTTTTTTCAGTCTGTATGCTCTGTTGTGTCTGGACAGCTATTTCTTCAAATTGCGTTTATTTCTAGTTGTATAAAAGTATTCATCTACAATGTGGATAGAGTGCATTAAGTTACTCCCTGTCGTGCACAGCTGGAAGCAATTCAGTACTGCAACATTTTGTTTTGTTTTGTCCCAGTTTTTTCTCCCCACTGTGTTCCCACAGCCAAGC
This sequence comes from Phylloscopus whistleri, assembly GCA_017589585.1. Taxonomy (NCBI): domain Eukaryota; kingdom Metazoa; phylum Chordata; class Aves; order Passeriformes; family Phylloscopidae; genus Phylloscopus; species Phylloscopus whistleri. Next base: position 2,898,898 of record JADMLD010000683.1, on the reverse strand, counting down.
ACAGCTCTGTGCTGCAGCAGACAAGTCTCTCTTTTTCCAGTGACACTTCTTAGAACATCGGAAATTGACATATTCTCTTTTGTCTTTTTAGTACAAATTCAGTGGCAAACAGCTCTGCTTGACTGCATGAACATTTCAAAGTGCTCTACAGACTAGGAAGATTGGCTTGAAAAGTTAGACATATTTAGGCAGGCTGTTTTATTTGCTTCTTTGAAGAGATTAGGGATATTTTGAGAAGATTGAAGGAAGTATGCAGTGCCAAATACTGGTCTGTTTAGAAGAGAGAAGAGGAGTATGCAGGTCTTAACAGAGCTTTCTTTGAAGGAGAAAAACATTTTCTCTGTTCTAATGCTTTAATAAGACACAAAGAAATCCCAGAGTTGATAAACCAAAGTTTGTCTTCTATCTTGGAAGTACTTTAAAAAAGCTATTAAAAATCAATACTGATTTTTTAAAGTTAACATTTCATTTGTATGTGCAGGCACTGCAATTATTTATATTAATTTTACCATCGGTAAAGTGAGATGCTGATCTTATAGCTGTGTAATCAAACCACAATATAGACATTAAATAATACTGAATGCAAACTTCAGTGTGCCAATAATCTGTAAAAAAGAAGGGTTACAGGCTCTATGAGTATTTCAATTTTCTTCTCTCTTCCAGTCTCTCCAACTCAGAGAGTTCCTTCCTTCATCTCCGTGCAAAGATTTCTGCTGCTGTCTTCCATCTCCTATCAACCACCTATGGTGGTTCCTTCTTTCTTATTTAAGATGTCTGCTCTTTTCTCTGCACAGCAACAGAAGTCTAACAGAGATTATAATCTTGGTCTTGGTTCCTTGCTTGTGCTTCCATTGTAGTGCTGGAGTATAATTCTAGTGAGATTTACCCCACCAGTTGCTCTGTGGGTGTGGGATGGTGAGGTGATTGAAACAGAATCAACAATTCTCCATGAGTTATATGAAGGGAAGGAAAGAAAAATGTGTCAGAACTGGTGAACGGTAGGAACACTAATGTGCAAGGTAATTATTTTGTTTACATTCATATCTGTGTCCTGTACCCCTCCTTTGCTGTAGCTGCTTCTTGACACATTTTAAAAGTAGGTTACCCCAGTGACTATCCCCACTTCATAATGAACCTGTAATCACCATTTGGCAGTTGGAGATGTAGTTAATATCTTTGATTTCCCTCTAGAATCCCTCCATCCTCTCTCAGCTAGGGAAATCAACTCAGTGGGCTCTGCAGGTCAATCAAACAGTGCTCTTTCAGAAGGAAGTGAGAATGAGACTGAATTCAGCAGCTGACAGGCTTTATGAAAATGTCTTGTACCTGCTACTTGTGTAGCTCATCTGCTTCTGCTTATCTCCACTATTGCAATAAAGCATGTGGAAAATCTGTCAGTTTGGCAGGGAAACAGGTAATAGGGCATGACAAAACAGGGCAGGGTGCCAGGCATCAGATTGGTAGGTTTTATTCCACGGATACTCATGGAGCTTATATGAGCTGAAGACTGGTGAAGACTCATGAAAAGCAGATAAAACACATGAAGCTGGGCTATTAATTTCGTTCATGCAGTGAAAATAAGGAAAACATGAGAAAATGAATTAGGTAATACTGCTTTGCAGAAAACTGCAAGGAAATTGCCAGGCTCAAGAGAATGTTCTACAGAGGCTCTATAGAACAAGATTTATTCTATAGAATAAGTAGCCATTGAGGAAACCTCTTTGAGTGCAAGGTAATAATGGGAAGTAGAGTAGAGGACAATGGTTGGTAAAAGAATTGAATATTGGCAAAAATACTACAGTTTCATTAGCAATACCACACAAAAATAAGATGATATTTTCTCTTCCATTTTGGATGAACCTTGATGTTGGGATGTATATGCTGCCAGCCTTAGTAAGAAAAAAAAACCCCTACAGATACCTATCAGCAGGAATATTGAGCAAAAATGTGAAGGAGTACAGAGATGTCTCCCTGGGTAAAACCCTGCATCAGCTGGTGATTTAGGGAGGTTCTGAACTGGCAACTGAACACAAGCCGTTCATGTTTAACAGCTCTAGATGAACGCTTATTCTGTGTATTAATCTAATTCGTTCTGAATCCATTCTTGCCTCTGGAATAAAAATATTTTATTATATAACTTATTCATCTATTCTAGAATTCAATTGCTATCATGCTGAAAAGCAGTTCCATTTATAAACAGGAATGCCCCAATCAGTGAAGCAAACTCCTGTCCGATAAGTTGACTCAGTATCTTCAATTTGTGGTAGAAGGAGAACTAAACTTACCACGTTCACTCCAAAGATGAATTACTTAAGCCATTTATGATTTTGCATGCAGTTACATCATTTTATACATCTCCCAATCTGTTTGTTTTCCAGTAGAAAACTCATAGCCTGTTCACGTCCACATTCAGAAGCTGTTCCACAGCTGTGATCTTGTCACACTTTTCCTCACTTTCTTAGCTCTACCATATCCTTTTGGAGATGCGAGGTAAGGGAAACCATACAGTATCTGAGTTGTCAGTACAGATGGATTTATGCAATATTGTAATGACATTTTATTTCTATTCCTTGAGCTAATATTTTCATTGAAATATCAATAATAACTCTTTCAGGGCTGATAATAGCTTGTGCAGAAGCAATCATATTTTGCCCCTGTGTATTAATTTCCATTCCTTGATTTCGTATGCCATTTTATTGCCTAGACAAACCATTCTGTGGAATTTTTCTACCACTCTGTGGTCTATGCTTATTTTAATTTTCCTGAATAGTTTTTATCATCAATAAGCAGTCATCTTAATTTTTATCCCCTTTTCTAAGCTTCTTATGTTGCTGTTGGAACAGAATAGGGTTCAGCAAAGATTGCTATGGTTTTCCACTGCTATTCTCCAGTTTTTAACTCTGACCTCATGAGAGGTCATTCCTTCATATGTTGTGGGCTTACTTCTTTTAATGACCTTTGTGCAATCTTGTAAAAGTCTGTTTGCTAGTCTAAATGTGTTGAACTCAGTGAATCACTGACATGCTTGCCAGTGTCTCCAGAGAATTTCAGCATTAATGAAGGGTGGCTTCTGAGGCATCTGTAAGAAAAAACCACAGATCCCAAGCAGCCACTATTTTTATCTTTAAATTAGGTATCTAGATGTGCTTTGACCCAGGACCCATTATAAAAGAGAAAGATAATTTAGTTAATACCTTGATACCACACCTTCTTAACTAGAATAGTGGCAGTGTAAAACTTGAGTACGTAGGGGTTTGTAGGCAAGAAAATCCTGCTGATTTGCTGCTTTTCCTTTTTACAATTTTTTTCTAAAACTATTTCTCTTGAAAATGCATGCTAAACTTATCATCATTAATTCTCTAGTGACTTGAGCAGCATGCTTGATTACCTGTGCATTGTACACCACTTTAAATAATTTGATTAATTTCTGTGTTATTTCCCTTTCATAGTTTATTTACCTGTCAATACTAAACAAATTTTCTATTGGGTTTCCATGCACTAAAATCTTCATGGAATATGTTCCATGCTTAAAAACTAAAGTGTAAAGCAGGAAGATGACCATGCCCATTTCACAGGGGAGAATCTGATACTCTTTCTCTTCACACAGCAGCAGTCCTTTGAAAACCAGAATTTGAACCCAATTTGCTAAAACCACTACCTAATTAAAAGCCAATCTTTTCTTCCTATTACTTTCATGCAATTGTTAGAATTTTGTTAGTTTTTAACAAATAGAAATTAATGCTCATATGAGTCTTGTCAGTGACACAAAGGAGAGAAAAATTGATGTAGCTGGCGGTTGAAGAGAGTCGATTTTTTCTGCTTGACTTGAGCTACACAAACTAGAGATGATGTGTTTGTGGCTCAGAGGCATTTTATCCAGTCTTTGCACTAAAGCAAAGTTTTACAAAAGGCATTTGGCAATAAAGAAGGGAGAACTCTTTGTAATTTTAGCAGATCATGTTTTTGGAAGTGTTTAATGGGAAGATGCCTAGAGAATTCAAGGTGGGATTGATAACAAAAACTTGAAAATGTATTGGGAAATTGAATTGCAGATGTGCAAAACTAGTACACCAGTTCCTAAATATTTCTTGTGTCTGATTATTGTAATGAAAAACAAGGAAAAAAATTAACTGTGCTATCTAGAGCTCTCTTGTCTTTTTTTCCTGGGAATTTATGATTGGAAGATGAATTTCTAAGATGTGAATCTCAGCAAATGTGACCGGATATATTAGCATCATAAACATACACATTTTTATTTCATATTGAAAAGGCCTAGCTAAAAGTTTCAAGACAATGGTTTCATCTTCTGTATTACTATAATGTCATGCCTCTGTTGTGAAAAAACATGTATCTGTATGGAACGACTAGAAATCAATATGAATAATATTGCTTTCTCCATTCTATTAGGTTTGTACATCAAATGTTCTTTCAAAGCAAAACCTTCTTTTGGGCTGTACAAAGAAGTATTATAGAATCATAGAATATCCTGAGTTAGAAGGGACTCCTAAGGCCTATTCAGCCTATCCCCTGCTCCTTGGAAATTAATATTTGTAAAAAAAAATCAAATATATAGTTGTTAATTATTACTTGTTAAACCCCCAGGGCTGAGGAATTAATCAATAGCAAGGGTGAAGTGCTGACTGTAATGTGCATCTTTTGCTCTCTGCCTGTTACTCCAGTTTGGGGAATTCAGTGTGGAGTACCTCTGTGAGGTGCTGGCATCTTGACGTGGGCTCTTCAGTGAAACACCCAATACTTGTTTTGTTGCCTGAGTTTGTACTGATTATGGATAAGGCTCTTTTAGTAGCTTTACTGTAAGCTGCTCTGCACATTAAAGAGGTGACCCAAGGGTGAAGTTATGTTCTAATAAATGAGTGTTCATAAGTACTCTTAATTTATTTATGTATCTTACATTTAAAGTTTGTGTTAGAACAGTGGTATGATTTGTGATAGACATAGAGCAGGTAATATTTTCATAGCTGTGTGAATCGGGAGGCTTTTTGGTTGCTATCTTTCCTTTTTTTAAGGATTTATTCTCCTGATGCCATGTACTGCAATTCTTTGCGTGTGGGATCATTCTGTCCTTTGTATGAGATTCACTTTTGAGGGCTTAAAATACTTAGCTCTGAACCAAATGCCAGACTCTTTGTTAGCACTAAATGATTACTGGCTTCTACACTATTAACTTTTTACAGCCTAAAAAGGGAATAATGAGGCCGTCAGTCAACACAGGACATTCTACAGCTATTAATTCATCTACTCTGCTAATGCTTATACAGATTTTTACCATGTGGCTCCATCACAGAAGGCAGAAAATGCCACTGAATGGAGTGAATAAAAATACAAGAACAACTGTATTGTTTTTAAAATGTGGTGCAAATGAGCTTGAATCTATGCAGAAGGAGCAAGCTACACGATCAATAAAATCTTAAGTATTGATTGCGCTAATTGAACGGGCTAGTAACTAATTGGCTCTCTTGCTCAAGCAGTATATTTACATATGGTTTTAAAGTGAGTGTGAGAGTCACTAACTCACAATGTCAAAGGACAGCTGTACCATGACCAGCCAAGCTTGGTAATTAAATGGCACACAGGTTAATTGCAGAGACAAGCAGGAGACTGGTGTTAAAGGACTGAAAGGAGTCAGTTGAAGAGTGTTGGAGTGTTGTCTGTTTGAGGAGGATGAAAAGAAATGCCATTATGAAGGGAGCTTTATCAGAGTTCAATAATGACCAATTCAGTTTTTATTAAAATCTTATTTTAAGGTTATAATAATATATTAGGGCTGGAAGCTGAATGAATTGCAAAAGAGTGAGTTTGGGGCCAGTTTGTGATAAAATGAATCTAAAAGTGGTCCCAAGAGTGCATAGATCAGCCTTTTTTTTTGGTTGGCTGGTTGTCTGGTTTGGTTTGGCCTTTTATTGATTTAACCTGTAGCCATGGCAAATTTGCTTTTGAAGATGCAAAATTGGTTTATTTAATGCAAGGGGTACTAATATATACATTCAACACATGCCATCAATTTGTCTCCATGGATCAATTTTATTACAGCTCAAAGGTTTTGATCAGTACTTAGTGAGAAGGAGAGTAACCCACCTTAATGAATGTTCTTCATATGGTTTATAATCTTTATAGCTTACTGCTACATATAACTTGGCTCAGCAGAGCACTCAGACATGCTTAAATGCTGTGCTGAATGAGGATTATAATACATCACTCAGCATGTGCACCTGGAAAAATAACAACAGCACTACCATAAAAGATATGATGTCGTATATATTATTTTCTTCTTGAGGAAAGGGAAACATGACATATGCTATTCATGTTGCTGGATGAATTACCAGCTTCTCTGATGACAAAGGTGTCTATGAAGTCCTAAGCAGAACACTAATACAGAGTAATGCAGGTGCTGCAGTCTGTGGAGGAAAAGCTTTTCCATGGAGATGTCAGCAGAAAAGAAGAATGATAAAGAGTTTTCATAGGTACATTGTGTACAGTGTTGCAGTGGCCAATTGGGTAGGAACTCAAGGTTTGATTGTGAAAACTAAAATTTTATGATGCTTTGTATGTTTCTGTTCTTTCCCCTTTGGCATCCTGCTGTTGTTCATGATATAACCAGAAGGTACCAATTTGAATTTTAGAAGATTTGGGAGAAACCCATCAGTATAATAGCTTTATTCTGATGTCTAAATTCTGGATACACATCCAAAGTTGTTTTTTAATACTTCCATAGCTGTTGAAAATGAAGGCTTTTGCTTTAATGTTGTAACAGGTGTTACATTCAGTTGTGATTATTTTGCTAAATTCACCTTGGTTGCTTTTGTTTATGATTTTATTTTGTTTTCAGGACTGTTTCCTGCAGTGCTGAACCTGGCTAGTAATGCTCTCATCACAACCAATGCTACCTGTGGAGAAAAGGGACGGGAAATGTACTGCAAACTTGTTGAACATGTACCTGGACAGCCTGCAAGGAACCCTCAGTGCCGCATTTGTGATCAAAGGAGCCGAGTTCCACATCGTATGTGTGCCATTTTCATTTTGTTTCTTTAAAAAGATTTTTTTCCAAAGGGTGTAGATACTCAGAAAACAAAACCATAGTTCACCAGCCTGATTACTGTGAAATGTGTGTCTCTTTTAAAATCAGGTTAACCGTATTTCAAAATCTATATCTGAGATGGGTAGTCCTCTCATGGAACTTTCTGTTTCAGGTACTGAAAAGCAGAGCACCTAAACTCAGATTTTAAAAAATTAAATATCTACAGCTGCGGCTGGATTCTTTTGATATACACTAAACATGAATGAAAAACAGATAACTGACTTTTACCTGCACACTTACATGTGGAATTTTGAACATTTTGGCCAATCTCAGCAATATCTGAAATTCCAGTAACTTCAGTTTAATCGAGCCAGAAAAAAATAAGATAAAGTAATGGAGCACTGCTTGGTTTAATGCTTAGTTTTTAATATTAAAATTGATTTTTAACACTGCTTTCTTAAAGATTACCTGGAAGCAAAATCAGTTTTCAAGTATGAATTTGTCATCACCTCCTTCATACATGCCTATTTCTGGTAGTTGGGAAGATTAGAACTAAGAAAAATTTCATAGTCAAGTCATACAAGTTTAATTTCATGTAACCTTGCAGTGAAAGACATGAACAGCTTTAACATTAGATTTTTAGGGGTATATTGGCACTGTAGATAGTAGAGGATGTACAGATAGTTAAGACAGCTTTTAATGGAATAGATAAAATGTTGGAAGAAGCACAGACACAGGAGCATGAAGACAATTATATTTTTCCAATTGTGTTCCAATAAAACTTAGCTCAGCTACATTTATACCTCATGACATTTAAGCATGTGCTTAAAACCACAAGATTAAAAAAAAAAAAAAAAGAATGACATTTAATCTGCCTGCTAATTCTAGACAGGATGAGCTATCTGTGGCTTTAGCTTTCCAGACAGAAACTTGTTTGAATTCTTCTTAGAAACTTCCTCCTATGGCCACACTTTCTAGTGTGGCTCACTCATTACATTGCTCAAAACAAAGTGTTTTTCTAATAGCATCTGCTTGCAGAAATTCATGTTACCTATTTCCTAAGTTCAAGCAATACAAGGAATGGATTATCAGTCACTTTTTCTTTAAAAAGGTATTTTAATTAATTGACGGGTGATGGTATTGCTCTATCTAGTTTCTACACTAAGCTATCTTTTCTTTCATTCTCCCCATAGGTTTTATCTTCTAGAACTCTAACTGCATGAATTTCTCTCTAGAGGCTTTCCTATTTATTAAAATTCACCTGAGCTCTTACTAATACTACACAGAGATCCAGATTTGTTTCAGAATAATCATATATTCCTATTCACATTTTACTTCGATATTTCCCATTGCTAATGGTGAAACACCACTGAGAGGCCAGTTAGTTGTCCATTGCAAACTTCAGATGCTTTCTTTTCCTGCTAAATTGCTCTCCACCTTAAAATTGCAAAGCTGTTTATAATTGTCCCAGTGTAGACTACTCAATTTCTCTGAAGACAGTTACAACCTTTTTTTTTTTTTTTCCCAGATTGTTTTCAAAGTTTCAATGTCTTCTTTAACTGCAGAAAATGCCACCTTCTGAGGAAAGGTCATATGTTTCTTTAGAAATACATGCATCCAATTACATTATAGCAGCGTGTTTCACTCGGAGAAGAATTCAGGTTTTGGAAGCATTCCGACTGGCAGAGAGACTGTGCAAAAGACTTTTCTGTTTTACAGATGGGAATTTAGAGACACATGCACATTACCCAAGTTTTTTCCTGTATGAAGCTTGCTTATTTCAAAAAGCAAACCTAAACCAGAGATATTTATTGCTTTGTCTTGTCTATGATGTCAGACATTGTACACTAAAATATGTGTATACACACAGACATATATGTGTGTGTATATAAAAAACCCCATCTGAATGATTCATATCTATCTTTCCCGTTGTTCCTGCTCTCTTCTAAACTTGAATCACTCCAGCTTCATAATATCTGGTCTTTTGTGACAATCATATCTCATTTTAAGGTCTTTAAATGTTCATTTGGCAAATGGAAGTGCCTTGTTTAAACAGAGATGGCTTGTTAATAGGAGAACCATGTAATATAACCAGACTTTAAATGATCCCCCTGGAATGTGTGAGTCTGGAGTGCTCCCCCTTAATTACTGTGGTAGGAAATGAACACAAATTCCCTGGTTAATCACAAGTGAGTCCAAATTAAAGTGCACAGTTTGATGGGCTCACTCTCTAAGTTTTCCCTCTTGCTGTCCATCAGCGATGGTCCTTGAACTGTATTTGCAATCTAGTCCTTTTTACTAATATTATATATTTTACCCCTTACCTTTTAAATAACCTAAAAATGCCAGCAATTAATCAATTTTCAAATTAATTATGATTGAACTTTCATAATGCTGATTACAGTTAATTGTTGATTTATCTCCCAGTCCTCCTTCTGATGATTTACCTTTATGCCAATTTCGTCTGAGGAGACTTAGATCAAAATTTCCAATTAGACAACTTCTGTCACAATCACTGAAAAGCCCTGAATTTGATTTACAGCTGATTTTTGCTACCACTCATTTAAAGCCAAGATTTGAGAGAGTGATCAGAGTTGTGGGAACTGACAGCATGTAAAGCATGTGGTGTACTTTGCTTTTCTCTTCAATGTAAAGACAAAGCTACCTATAGCTTTATCAGCTGTAGTACCAGAATTCTAAATTGCAAATGCTGCTGCCCCCTAATACCATTGAACAATATTTAAATGAAATTTTTGGCATTTTCAGTATTGCGGATTTATGCCTTCACTCACTCCCACAAGGCACTTTAATTGTATCTTTAAATATGTTCAGGCATTCTGGCTTCCCTTAATGAGCTAGGACTCCTGTCCTTCACAGGTGTTTGATACAGCAAAAAACCAGAGATACTATCAATCTAACCAAAGACTAACCAAAGACTATCAATTTGGCTGCTTGATTTAAGTGATAATTAAAATAAGTAAATTAATCAGTTAATAAAATAATTATTAACGATTCTTGGCCCAGCTAATCATGAATCATATTCCAGTTTTATACCAAGGAAACCTGACATTTTAGAAAGTCATCCTTAATGAGAGGGGTAGGATTATCTCCTAATTCATATTCTTGCAGATAGAACTTGCACAGAAGAAACTTACCATATTTGAATTTCCTTCGGGTTATTTTCCTTATAGTGCACAGGCTTGCTCTGGAAAATAAAAGACTTCAAAAAATAGATTCTTGTACCTTTTAAAATTGATTTTGTTATTCTCCATTTCGTACAGAAGAAACACAAAAAATAACCTGGAGATATTGAGTGTGATTTTTCCTCAGTCTAAATAACATTAAAGTACTAAGTAAGCAAACTTTGATAATGTAGATCTTGAAATTCAGGAAAAATTCAATTCTGTAAATAAATTTGTATCCTCCTTATTTAGGATTCATTTGGGACACTGCAGCAGAGTAAATATAGACATGAAAAATAATGCATCTTGGACTTTGATATGGATTATAATCAAACAAACCTTTATATGCATGTATGTAAGGCAGAATTTTTTCCAGTTGAGGAATATATTCTGTAATGATTTCTGAATCATTTCCTCTGTAATGAATTGTGAATTATTTCCTGAATTATTTCCATGTGTGCTTAGAAATGTCAGTACTTCTGTTACTTTAATCTCTGCTTTTCTTACATATCATATCTCAAGTTTCTGATATGCTGTTTCTGTTGCAACATTCAAGGACTTTTCAGTACTTGAAACTTTGGAAGAGTGCAGGAAGTGTTTACTTGATTTAAAAGCCTGCATTTTCTATAGCATCAGGAGAGCCTTCTGCAATTAGATGTTCTGAATGACCTTCTCGTGATCATAACCAAAATTAAACAATTAACATTAGATCAGTATTCCAGTGTTGCAGCAGCCCTCTTGTTAGAGGGTTGAAAGGAGCCAAGACACAGATCTCTTGTTTATCACAGCATGAAGTAGGTCCCGATTTATTCCTCTTTCCAGCTCAGCCATCCTGACTCCAACTCTTCGCTGGCTCTGGCTGCAGCAATCTCCTACTGTAGGTTTCTCTTGTAGCCTCTGACTGCTGGTTATTTCCTGCTAAACTCTGACTGCATGTATTGGTTTGCAGACTCTGACTGCAGGCTTTTACCTAGCTAGACTGTGACTGCAGGTTCCAATAATGGGCTCTAACTACAGACCCAGACTGACCTCACAGCAGTGACTCTCTCCCCAGGCCCCTTCTTCATCATTCCCCCACACCACCTAACTCACCCCCTTTTATCACACTTATCTTTATTGGCTACAGCTGTGACTCATCAGAGGTGAGGCTGTATTGGGTAATTAACACAGCTGTTACTTACCAGGGGCAAGGTCACCTGTATTCCCTTCTCCTACATTCCATTAATAATAAGCATGAGTGGTGGCCCAAGAGTACAAGAAAAAGTAATTTACTCTTTTTTCTTTTTGAAGTCCTGCCTTATTAGTTCTATAATTGTCTTAAAATCTAGATTTCAGATCAAAAAATAATTAAATCTTCTAATAGTTTTGAAATTTATTTATATGTTTCTGCTGTTCTAACAGAACGACACCCAATAACAAACGCAATTGATGGCAAGAACACTTGGTGGCAAAGCCCTAGTATCCAGAATGGAATTGAGTATCATTATGTGACCATTACATTGGACCTCCAACAGGTAGACTTCTATTTGTTTGTTTCTGGGCTTGATTTCTTGCATGATAGATCACCTGGATTATCTTAATTTTTGCTCTGTGTTGCTTTCCTATAGGAAGACATGACCAGTTTCTCCTATAATTTCCTGTTGTTTGTATGGATATGACTGACCCATTCATTGTAACATAATATGCCAAATTAAAAAAAAATAGTTATTTCATATATATTTTTAGGAAGTAATGCAGTTGTAAGTACCTTCTATCTGTGAAACTGAAGTACTTAGAGAGCAGGAATTTTTATACCTGGAAGAGTCTTTGAATCCTGGAAGTGTTATTAGCATTCTGGCTTTGGAGCCCTCATTGCTAATGGCAGAAACAATCCTACATCTTCATTTTTGGCCTATAAGCAAAAGTATTATATATTATATATATTATATATGCAAAAGTACTCAATGTGCATTTCTCTTTCAAACAAGAGAGCTAAAACTTTTGCAGAAGTTTGAGAGTAGGATCCTGTGCATTAAAGAAATTTTAGTTGTGTGGTTGTTTAGGTCAGGTCTTCTAAACTAGAGCTTTACATCTCCTATTTCATTATCTAGGTTATCATCAGAAATTAGCAAATTTATGACTTTCTGAAAGTTTTAAGTTTTCTTATGTGTTAAAAGCTAGTAACTAAAGGGTCAGTGAGGATACTGGAGAAAAAGTATGGTTGTTCTAATGTATTTAAAAGGCTTCTTCATGTGCCAGCTGACAGTCATCTGAGAATGCTGCAGTGTGTGGTGTGGGAGTTTTTCGTTACTATTTTTTTTAAAAATGAGACAAGGATCAAGTCTGATGCTGTTTTTTTCCCATGTCCTATTGCTAACTGTTCAAAGGAAACTTGGCAGGCCTTCTGCAGCTCTAAAGCTGATACCTTCTCTTAAGCCCATTCATTTGTTATTGGCTAGAATAGAAGCAGTGTTGAGTTTTCTGTGGATGTCAGAGAGGTGGGATAAGACCCTGTGTCACTAATGCTATCTGGCACACCCTTTATGGTCTGAGTAACCCATGTAGTTAGGAATGCACGCGATTTTACTCACCACTGTACAGGAACAAAACAAGTATTGTTCCCCAAAATGTAGTAAAAGGTCTGCTGCAATTTGCATGGCTTTTGGACTGCTCAGTAAGGAATAAGTGTTGTTTGTGTCTTGAGAAGTATTAGGAATTTTTTACTTATCCAGGAATTTCACAGTCAGAGCATTCTAGACTATTAAAGTATCTGGTAGAATATGAAATTTCTTTTTTAAGCTTTTGGTTTGTGTAGTAATCACTATGAATGGTGAAGGTCACCAGATATCTCTGTGACCTCACTTAAAAGAAATTCCATTCTTTACCTTTGGCTTTTAAGAGATTCAGTAATTGCTATGTTTGTGTTGATGAATTCTTACTTTAAGTATAAAAATGCTTAACTTCCGATTGTGAGATAGAAATAACAAATGACAAATCCACAAGTAATGGACTGAAAATTGCAGGAATGCATTAGTTCTTATGTTATTATTGGTAATTATGATAGTACATGGAATGCTTTTAGCCATCCCAATTTCATGAAAAAATCAGGAAAATAATTACAATTTCCTCATTTATATAATGCTTGGCCTTTTGGGGCAGTGACTTTTTTTTTCTTTACTTTGTTGTGCAGGGAAGCCATATAAAAATGATGTATACTATTTAAAAATTGCTAATAAACTAGAAGAAGTAACATATACTTACTGTTAGAACAAGCCCAAATATTATCAGGGAAAAATGTAGTATTTTTTTCTTTTTTTCTCTCAACAGTTTAATTTTGTCTTAATACTTGCAAAGAGCTTTTCTCTGTAATGAAGGCCAGGTTACTAATTCATTGAAATATGCTTGAAATTTTTTCCCGATATATTATTAAAATGTGAGTTGAAAACTGGAACTATTTGGTTCCAAGCATCTTTGATGATTTGCTCTTAACCTTTGCTCTTAACTTTTTTCCACTTTTTAACCATTGTAACAAGTTTCATCTATATCACAAGACAATTATGGAGCTCCATTCATACCTGTAAATGTGAGATTATTTTTTACAGTGCTTTTCATCCAGCAAGTGCATAGAAGGTCAAAAATATAGATTTATTTGTGAGTTTCTCACATGAATTTAAATGGAGGTTAGAGTGACAGGTTGAGCTACCTTGATAGATCGGAGTTTGTAAGGGGGTGGTTCACAGATGGACTAGGTACCCCAAGAGAAGCTCTCTGTTGTTCTGCAGCTCTTAGTTCTGCTGGTTGGGGAGAGTCTTCCTGCTCTGCTTTAAGAGTGCTGGGCGGTTCAAGTGCAACAGAGGTACTTCAGGTCCCATGAGTGCAATGTTTAGGAGGACTGAAAATAGGCCTTCTCTTCAAGGATTACAGAGCAGGGAGTTGGCAAAACAGAAATGCTTAGACATACAGGGAGAACAAATTCCCTGTAGTCATGCTATTCCCAAACCCTCAACTGGTCTTAATTTTGGAGTGATGTGGAAGATTAGTAGAGTATCTTTAAAGAAAATTGGCAAATTCACAGGAAAAGCAGTTGGCATTTTGAGGTGAAGTGGTCAGCCCATCTGTTTCTGATTTCTACACACATCAGGACACTTTTACTAACGAATTCCCAACTACTCTAGGGAACAAGGACATTGGCAATATCCTTGATATTGCTCAGATACTTGTGCCAGAGCATATTTATGTGGATTTAGACTTTTTTGCTATGCACTTCATATTTTTAAAATTATGCTGGAATATTTTATGTGAATTATAGATGTGTGGAACACAGGTGACCCAGAGTTAATATTCTGGCAGAAATTTCTAGATTTAATAACTATGTCTTAATTGCTTGAGACAGGTGGAGGATCAGTTCAGTGTCCAGGTGATGTTTTCCAGGCATACGTATCTGAAGGAAAAGAAAGTAATGGACACTCTACAGGGCCTTGTAAGCTGCAAGAGCAAGAATAACTGATTAAGCTATGTAGCTGTTTCTCTCTAAAACTCTTGCACTTCATCAGTTTTAGGTTCCCTAAGCTCTGATAACATCCAACTCTTTCAACTTATCTTTTCATCCGTCCCCTACCCTCCTTCTGTAGGAAAGGAGGAAAGAGTCTAAAAAATCGTGTTCTGACTCTATGGAGAAATCACTGCAGTCACCATCCCTTAAAAGGCAGTCTCAGAACACTTATTACAGGAATGATGTCATACACCAAACTGGTGGCAGAGACCCATGAATTAACTAAATCTGCACCCCTGCCTAATTAATTTTTTTAGAAATAACCAGACCTTTGAATCTTGGCCATTTCAGAGTTGTTGCACGATTATTGGATTCTGGAACCATCTCTCTGTTATCTGGTTTCAACTTACTACTGGAAGCCATTGTTTGGGTGTTTATACAGTTGAACTCCACAATAAGGTCCAGTTTAACTAATCCTTTAGGGACTGACTTAAGGTAATCTTACAGCCATAGTGAAATAAGAGGTAAATCAGATAATATTTTAAAACATTGCTTCTTTTAATACAAAACTGTGGGTTTTTTAACTTTCAACTGTTGACTGGACAGTGACTAAGAATCAAAACATGCTGAGAAACAAAACCATATTAAAATAGCCTTTACACATTAGCTGCATATTCATATAGGGGTATGCATATAATTGGGCAATATTTGGTTTAATGTTATATTTTTCTTCTCTGAAATATCAAATACATTTTACATTGGGAAAAATATAGCAAGCTTTCTGTTGAATAACTTCCGATATCACATATCAGAACAGCTAAAGGAATGAAGAGGAAGGTAAGTATTCTGTTTAGTCTTGGGATATAAGAACTGGATTTGTAAAATGAAGTGGCATTTGGCCTTCATGTGTTAAATTTCTGTAAATGTGCAAACATTTTGTTTAGGTGTTCAATTAATATTTTCCTTCTCTCTTTTACCAATAACCGTGGGCTTAAAATGCTTTCAAAACTGCTTTTGTAAAGGTAAGGCTTAAAGATTCCCTTCATTCCCAAACCAAAAAGTAGTTTAACAGAAAGGAAATTTAGTTCAAACTTGGACTTTGTTCAGAAGACAGTCGGTTTTGTTTATCTTCAAAAACATTTTTCTAAAGACAAAAAAAAAAAAAAGAAAAAACCTGAAGTCTGTTGAGACTATCATGTTGCAATTCCCTGATTGCCACTCCGCCCCTCACTGGTGAAAAGGAGATGTTTCTGTACTTCTTGTTCTAGCACTAGCATTTGTGTTGCCACGCAGAAAACCAGATGTACCTTGGTCCTGAAAACTATGTCTTATTTTGTTTTTTGGGGATGAGGCTTCTGCCAGATCAATTTTCTGATTTGGCTTGCCTGTGTGAGGTTTTATTGCCAGCTTGGGGGAGGGGGCAGCCAACACTGCGTTGGCTTCAACATTGTAAAACCTCAAAGTGTACGGTATTGATCTGTAAGCTACAGTCCAAGCCTGCAACATAGAGCTGTCATCCTCAATATTTGTTTTTACTATTTCTTGCTCATGAATCATTCTGTTTTGAAGTTATGTAAACACTTGATAATTCAGAAAACAAATAGTCTCAAAACTAAGTCCGATTTTCTGGCTCAGTTACAACTAAGTGGTAAGGGAACTGTTGAAGTGACAGCCCAAAAGAAATGCAACCAAAACCGTGAAAATGACTCTTGAATCAATTAAAAAAAGAAAAAAGAATGAGGTGTTCTGTTTTAATAAAGTCCACAGCCAACTTTTAGTCAGGTATGTTAGTTGCAATACTCATTATTTTTTTTATTTCTTTTTTTATTACCTCTATAGACTTGAATCTTAACATTTTAGTGATTCCCTTAAGTTCTTTAGTTTTACAATTTGCTGGTAATGAACTAACCGTATCTATAGGACGAAAAAAAGTGGAATTTACCTTTCTGATATTATTTTAAATTATTATTACTTTTTAATTATTTTACATTATTAATTATTTAATTTTTAAATCTTTTTAAAGCAAAACTATTGGACTTGAAGTCAGTTTATAATGAAAGCATTTGAAAAACTCAAAATAAAAGAAGAAAAGAAATTGCATATTAATATGCCAGTAAGGATTTATAGCAAGCATACCTAGAAAAAAATATTTGTTATCCTGAAAACAAAGAGAACGGCAGTAAATATTTTGACATTACAGTAAACATTTCTAAGAACTGCCTGTTTTATATATTATTAGCAAATTTACTTTAGATTAACGTATCCTTCCACCTTGATTTCCATTTGTGGGAAGGAGAGAATATGTGCATACTAGTAAGTAACAGATGTTACCCAGGGCTCCCTTCTTGTCTCAGAATAAAGTTTTCCTCATTTATATCACTCAGAAAAAAGCCTAAGGCAAATAAAATTATCTTTTTCCTAAGTTAAGGGTTGATACTGCAGCTCTATGCTAGCCATAATTCCTAAAGAGTCTGCTGCATGAAGCTTCTAGGTGTTCTAACAAACGTTAGTGAGGATGCCCAAGCAAACTTTTCCACAGCATTAATAAAAGAGAAAGTTTTTCATGAGTTGTTCAATGCTTTATTGAGGGAGTTGTCTCAAATGCATTCTGAAATGCTAAGAACCCATTATTGTATTGAAAGATGAATAGTAATACCCACCAAAGAAAGTGCTGTAAACTGGGTTGAGGAGTTGTACTAACAATAAATATCCACAGGATTATTTTGCACTTTCATGCTCGCCACTAAATCAGACCGTAAATTTATTGTTTTGTGCTTATTCAGAAAGATTTCTAAGTGAGCAAATCCTTTCAGTTTCAGTTCATAATACACAGAAACAACGATTTTGAAGTGTTGAGAATTTATACATTTTACATTTATACATCTTCTTCATAAGGTTACTTGCCTTATATTTTCCCTGGATGACTGTAATACATATGCATTCTACTTTTCTAATTTTGGCTTTAAGGAAGAGAGCTATTCTCCTTTGAATGCAGTGACCCATACATTCTGACATGAATATGTGGTTGTGTTTTGATTTTGTACTGTTAGCAGTTTTGGTTCTAAAGAAAATTGTGGAGCCTGGGAGAAAGGTGATGTGATAAGTAAGGAGTTCATAGGATTCTCAGTCTTGAGCAGATTTTGTTATCGATATTGAAGAAGTATGTTGTCTTTAAATACTTTATGATAAGAAGATTACTTGACAAAATAAGTTTTGTAGCTGATGATGGTTGTGAAATAGTGCTTCAGTTGTGATAGGCACATTAAAATGTAGAGATTTGGTATGAGTAGGTGGGAGCTGGTGAGAGGACACTGCATGGAAACATCACTGAAGGAAATAAGAATGCTCCACTCTGAGTACTCTCAGTGCTACTGGACCCAGGCTGAACATCAGTTCTTGGATCTAGAAAATAAAAAAAAAAATAAAAAAAAAAAAAGTTTTTTGTGTGTTTTAAGCACCAAAACAGGAAAAAACATTTCTGTCCTCCCCTCTTGTCCAGGTTTCAGGAAGAAGGATTGAGATATTGGCATTTTCATCAATTTTCCTTTTCTGAAAATAGTCTTTCTCCGTGGAAAGAAGTGATAAACTTTAGAAAATAAAGAGAAATTGCTTTCTGCTATTATTTGAAAGTATTGTGAAAACAGATTATTAACTTCAGCCCTCGAGTCTGGTATACACCAGGCCAATGATGAGCAGCAAAAATAGTCAAGAGAAAGCAGCTGTTCTTTTTGAGGCCTTCACAAACAGCTGAACAGTTAGCAATGGAGAAAACCAGCAGAGAAAATTACAAAGTTGACATTGACAAAAGCTGTACAAATTCTGACTCCTTCCGTTTGGCCTAATGTGTCTTAGATCCTCAACAGTTGGACAACCTGAGTACTTTACAGTTTGACATCGTAGAAAGTGCACTCTTTTAATAGACTTTGCTTTCTTTTTTTTTTTTTCTTTTTTAATGACCTCTTGTTCTTATAACATGAACAAAAGTTGAGAAATATTAGTACAATGTACTTTTTGTCATGGAGAAGAAAGTCTTTTTAAGTGTTCTTAAAAGACCTTGTGCCTCTCCAGTAGTTATATACATGGAAGGGAGAAAGCTGAGCTTGTTCTAAGTTCAGGTATTTTTATATTTTTTTTAAAATTCGTGTTCTGCAGACATTAACTGAATGGGACTGAGCATTGTACAAAAGTGAATTTTTGCATAACTAGAAAAGATTAATTTGTAACTGAAGTGCCTTGGTTTGGAGACACTCACCTTAGAGCTTTTCAAAGTTGGCTATGATAAAACCTTACTCAGTTTTTCCCATGAGGTGCTGTCGACATCTTAATTTGCATGACATTTGTAGCTGCAACTTTTTGTAGTTACAATTTTTCTGGACAGATGATGCCCTGCTAAAATTGTTTGCAACCCTGGGGGGAAAAAAAAAATCTATATTGGAATCAAGTGTATGTTTCTTTAAGCCCAAATTCCCCAGCAGCATTTCTGTTGGAAGCAGCTCAGAGGAACAGGAGCAACATTGTCATTAAAGGCAAACCGCAGCATGGTGGGAGATGTTCAGCTCTCTAAGCTGATATTAGTGGAATCCTGCTAAGCATATTTTTTTTTTCCACCCATGCCAACATTTTCAATTACAGAATTTTTAACTGTGAGCAGAATATTTGAAACCATGGCCACTGTCTCTCAGGATAGTGATAGAAGAAATACATGCTAGATGGCCGTTTGAGGAATCTGGAAAGCCATTCTATTTCTAAATAAGGCTTTTTCACTGTCTGAATTGGATGTGAGACTAAAATGAGAAGATTAGTTGTTCTTAAATAGCCAATTGTATAAAAATTATTGCATCAAAACTCTCTACTCTCTTTCATACATAATATACACAAACAATAATCCATAACAGTATCTGTGAATTGAAATATTACTGACGTCATAAAGTGGCCTCTGAGAACACAAGGAACTGTTCCTCAAAACTCACACAATCTCTGCTTCAGTTCATGAGTAGTTGGATTTGGTCTGTCTCATGTCTTAAACATTTAGGAGAGTAATCCAAAATGAGAAACAGTGCAAATGTGGTATTTAGGATGTATGATGTGCTGCATGTATGACAATTGTTTTCATATGTGAGTATCAAGATAGAAGTTAATGATCAAGGAACACTTTTGCGTTGAGTATCTCTTTATATCTGGGATTTCTGATTCTTGACCACCAAGAATCTCTCTCCACTTCTATGAGAAGTTCAGGCTCCTATGTCTGTCTTCACATTCAGAGTGTAGCAAGGCAACACTCATACTCCTGAGAGAGTGAAACACACACAGCTGCACAGAGCAACATAAATAGGCCACAGTGCCCTGTCAGCACCCACACAGAGCACAGCCTGCTTCACCCTCTTCTTCCTCTCCAGCTGATCAGGATTGATGTCTGCTAGGGGCATATACATCTACAGATGCGTCCAAAGCATGCAGTGCTTGAGTAGCTAGCCTTAGATAATCTTTTGATGATCTTAGAGATTTACAGCCCCACTCCAGTTTCTGGTATTTAGATCTCTTCTACTTGCTGAGCTTGAAGTTAACTCTTACTCACACTAAAAAGAAAGAGCACACCTAAAGGAGATATTTAGAAATAGGATTTAGTGAGAAAATAGGATAGATTTCAGCGATTGAGGTCAGGATTAACATGCTGATCAGCCATCTAGTTGTAGTCAACTGGTTCCTTTCATCTCCTTTTCCCTCTGTCTTACACTTGTTCCTTCTTGATCTACCTTGATCCCTCCCTTTCTCTACCTTTATTCCTTCCCCTAAATGATTTCATTGTAAGTCTCATTCATGTATACAACCCCCTTAACTCATTCTATAATGAATTCTGCTTAGATTTCCCCCTACTTCTCTTAATGAGGGGGACCCCCCCTGTAGCTACTAACCTCCTTTAGCCTCAGGGTGTTCTGAGGTAGCCTTGACTCATCTGGATGGATTTCACACTGGGACAAGGGGTGTCTGTAGTGCTTTTACTACCCCTATCAGCACTTTTAAATAACTACTTAAATAAATCTGTGTCATGGTAAAGGTCATATGGTGTTACAGTATTTATACCAGCCTTATTCCTGTAAGGAAACAAGTCCTTGCCTAAGTTCTGCACTCATCTCGATGAAAGAATATCATGTTTACTTAGACACTGAACTGCAATAATAGTCAGCAGCACAATATAACTACAGTAAAGAAGTGGATACAGAGTTTGCACCAGATTGTTGATGGAAGCCTCTATTAGAGCTAATAAATTTTTCTGTTGAGAAAATGAAACGGAAATACTTCTGTAGAATTGTGTGGTACCATTTTTTTTTCTCTGCTGATGTTCTGATTTACATGAATGCTTTCTAACCAAAGGATTTATTTTTTGAATAGAAGTGCAAGTGGGAGTCGGACACAATGAGATTTCCTGCTTCAGTAGATAACCGTATGTAGATTAATGATTCACTTCAGCTCTATCTGAATAATATTAGTGTAGCAAATTATCCTGTATAGTAGGATGCACTTTTCTATGTCTTATGAGGCATTCACAAGAAGGTACAGTGCTATAACTTATGGAAGTGTTCCTCCAGTATGTGCTTTATAGTTTTACTGCTGAGACAATTACCAGTGAAAATGAGACCCAAGACTCATTTTGTTTCTCATCTTGAGGATTATGTTGCCTATAATTTGGGGAAGGTTTAAAGGACTATTTAGACTATTTCCCTCCCACAATTATACTGCTATGGTCACGTGAGCAGAACAAGTAGAAAAAAGCACCAGCTGTGCTTTGGCAGCTGTGTTAATGATCTTTTGCATGCTACCAGGCAACTTGGTATTGCTCCATTTTCCTGTTTGTATAAGCAAGCTTGGATCTATAGGTTGCATTCTGCTGGACTTATACAAATCCAGATGTGCTCCAAGATCATGCAGTTACTCTGTCAATTGACATGTGTTGGTTTATTGATGCTATGTGAAAAGTGGACCAGGCGTGCTCCATCAATTACCCCGTGGCAGTAGAAGCTCAGTGTTATGATGTACTAGGAAGGTTGGCTTCAGAATACTGAACCCTGCTGCTTTTTTTTGATTGTGGAAACAAATGCAACAAAACCCAATGATACGTTAGACTTTAGTAGTTTTCTCATGCCACTAAGTGCTTGCTGGCTTTATATTTGCTACACAACTTGAGAATAAAAGGAGTTTTGCAGCTGATTGGAAGCATTGCTTCCATTACATTGATTTGCTTTGAGAATAACCATACAGCTGCCGTTAATTTTAGTCTGTTTATTGTCATTGCTAGTGTAGCTGAGAAAGCACAGTAAAACATGGCATACACCATGATTGCTGTCTGCCTCATAGCTCTGTGGTTAGTTGGTAGTGCCTGGTGTAGCTGACTGAGCTGGGGCAACCATCTTCTCCTGTCATGCTAAAGCTCTAGCTGTCCCCCCAAGGAAAGCTATTTTTAAGAAGTTCGGACTAACACCCTGTACTGTCTTCAGCCTAGCCTTAGAAAGATCAGAAATAATATCAACCAGGCCATGTTTTTGATTCATGATGCTTTTGATGCATCTTCCTTTGTCTGCAGTTAGCATTAACAGTCTACCAATGTTTTAAAATATTGGTAGTTCCAGCTCTGTTTCTCTGTCCAGGAAGTTATTTTCTTAGTGGGTTGCAGATAGATCAGTGCTGTTACAGAAGGAACTCTTAAGGGCTGGGACAGCAGTAGTCTGGATCAGGTTGAAAAATGTATCTGAATAGTAGTTAAAACCAGTTCTTCATGTGTATTCTTTTACTTACATTAAGAAGTTTTTTATCTTGTCAGATTTAGATAAAGAGAAATTACATCCATTCCACTATGATGTGAAATATGCTGTTTACTCTCCACAGCCTTTTTTGTTTGTTTGTTGTTTTTGTAGTTTCATTTAGAGAGCATGCTAAAAATAATGAAAGCCAAAGGTATATATTAAATTGCAGTCAAGCAGTGCACTATCTGAAGGAGAGAAACAAGACTTCAAACATATCCTCAGCAAAATATGCAGGAAATGTTATTGGAAAAGGGCTTCAATTTGAAAAGTCACTGTAGAAAGTTTCAGTCTCCCACACAGCCTAGTATTTCAAAGTAAGCAAACAGAAAAAGACTTCCTGTTGATTACACCTCTTGGCCCCACAGAGCCAATGTATCCAAGATGTTTACAGAGCTAAACGTTTTTTTTGGCTGTATTTAACAATGAATCTTTCATGAAGTTTTGCAAATTTTAGGACTTCCAAAAAGGAAACTGTATATACACACACACCTGTGGTTATGAATTTATTGTGAGAAATGTCCTAAACCACAGATCTTCCATGGTAGAAGCCCTAGCAATGTATTTAACCTCAGTTGTTATCCATTCAACATATAAGGAACAGTCTTATTCTGAGAACTTAAGGTAAATTGCTTATATAAAATGAAAAAAAAAAAAAGGTATTTAAAAGTACTTTGGAATGAAATCTCTATTCTGTATTTCTTACATTTCAAAGAGCTTAACTGGGGGCAAACAGTTTGGAGAGATTTGTTAATGTTTTGCTTGTCTCTGTTTGTTGTAAAGAGTATTAGTGTCACTGATCTAGGATAGTTAAAAGTATAATTGTTTGTGGCTACAGTGGAATATAGCTGTAAATGAGTTTGAGAGAGGAAAGGGGGTGTCTGAAAGGGGACAAGTGGTTGTATGATTCCTGTTGGAACAATGGAATGACACACAGGTTTTTTCATTTTCTGGAGTGTTTATTTAATACTTTTAAAGAAAAATATTGAGATAATCCTCCAAGAAGGTACAGTTACAGACATGTTCTTCAGATTGAAATAAATACAACCTCACCTACTTCTTATTCCACTGAAAAACTTTGGCTGCTAGTGATTTACTTTCCTGACTGAAGTGATTGTGAATCTTACCACATTCTCAGCATCTGGACAAAAGGCAGGAATGATAATTGGAGATAAACATGTTCTTTGTCTCAATCATCAAGTGTTTGGGAATCCTTCCTGTACTCGGCCACTTAACACATTTTCTATTTTACAGTAATACTGGTGGGTAATAAAAACCAATTCAAATCTGTTCTTTACTGCTTCTTTCATTGTTTACTATTGGATATTCTTTCAGTAGCTTTACTGATCATCAAAACATTCACAAGAGATTTTGTGCAGACTAAGTCTGAATCTTGCAGCTTCTTTACAGTGACTATCCTATACAAAAAGCTTTAAGTATTAAATCAATACTGCCATGGTATCCTCTGGCATCCTCATGTGCAGACTCACAGCACTGCATCTTAAAAATATTAATTTGATGTGTTAATTAATATGTTCTGTTTTTCTAATAGAAATAGCTGCTTCTTTTCTTTGGCTTCAGTTCTATCTCTGTAGCATATAGCTGTTAGAAGGTTAAAAACCAAACCAATCCAGACCTACATCACTAATGTGTGCCATTCTGCAATTGCAAATGTATTTGTGGTTTGCATTCCAGCAAGCATGTACACAGAAATAAACCTTGATAGATCAATTGAATAGGCAGGTAAAATGGACTATAATGAGCATTGATTATATGCTTGCTTTCTGTTTGTAGTGATACTTGATGTGTCTCTGTCCTGTAAATCTTATTCATGGTCATAGTGCTGAGTTGTGTGATTGAAACAAGAATGTTTTATAGAATGATTTCAGCATGATGTGATTACCTTTCAATAGCTTAAAACTATGTTTTCCTTGAACAGAGATCGAGTCATAAGAGTTAGGCAACTCTTAAACACTGTGGAAAGTGTATGTCTATAAATACACATAAAGAAACAATCCCACTCCTACAAATTGAAAATACTTGAAAACAAACTTTACAAAAATTTGGTTGAAATACCAGTTTAGCAATTACCTACTAAGAAACTTAGAGTGCTTTGTAATTCTATTTTCAAAGTCTCTATTGGCCTAATGCAACTAATTTTTATTTTCGGAAATGTTAATGGAGAATTTGTTTCTGTACTTTTAGAGTTTCCGTGTAATCCAAGACCATATTGCATTTCTAGGGGAGAAAAGAAAACAAACAAACAGTCAAGCATTAGCGTATTTACTGTTCTTATTTTGGTAACTATGAAGAAATTAGAATGAATTTTTAATTGTGTATTTAGTTGTATTTTTACAATTCTTGTGTTTTTCAGATTTTCCAGATCGCGTATGTTATTGTGAAGGCAGCCAACTCCCCTCGCCCTGGGAACTGGATATTAGAGCGCTCACTGGATGGCGTAGACTATCAGCCCTGGCAGTACTATGCTATCACAGACAGCGAGTGCCTGACACGCTACAACATTCATCCCCGGCCTGGAACCCCGTCATACATAAAAGATGATGAGGTCATATGCACTTCTTATTATTCCAAAATCCATCCTCTGGAAAATGGAGAGGTAAGATCAGATGGTGTTCCATATATAACGTGACAGAAAAAAACCCCTTTGGTTAGTTGGCAAATCTGCCTTCAATAGACTGAGTGTTTTGGTACAATTGAAAAATGTGGAGAGAATCTATTTGCAAACTTTAAAAGCTCATCTTACATGGTCCTACATAAATGCACACAAGGTTCCCTCTAATAATATTCTACCAAGTAAACCAAGAATTAAAAGGGTTTATCGGGTAGGCGCTTAGTACTTTCAGACAACTTTACATGCTTGAAATATGTTCCCATGTCATTGTGAACAAAGGTGAGAATACTTGGAAAAATCATGGACTCAGAGAAGTCATAAACCACTTTTCTTTTAGATGCATTTTCAGTCCCTGTATCCAGCCAGGATATCAAATAGTAATGATTTTAGTCAGAATTTAATTTAATGCCTTAAGAGCTGACCCTCTGCCCCTGTATATGCCTATTCCCTCTTCTTTCAGAGGCCTCTACTATTTTAGCTTAAGTCCAGGCACATGAATTATGGACCAGTCATTTGTTCTAACTGGGAGTGTGGAAAAGATGTGGTGGACTTGAGAATGAGAATCTGTGGTGAAAGAGCAAGGCAAATGTAACACCTGTAGCTGAAAGTGAAGCATTTTCAGTCACTTAAAATGATGGGAGGGAAAGCCATGTGTACTACTTTCCAACTGCATATTTTTTTTCACAAATTTTTTCCAACACTTGCTGTGCAAATGAAATTTTAGCCTCAATATTTATTCCTCTATTATTTTCTCTGTTCCACTTTTTAATGATTTATTTTTGTATAAATAAGTACATAAATCCTTTCTTCTATTCCCCTAAACACAAAGCAATGTTCACATGCAAAATTGTTAATACAGTCATTTTTGAGTCCTGGATATAGATAATATATGGTTTGCTCACGTTCTCAGAAAATTTTCAATGCCAGTTGCAAAAATTGAAAAATTCAGCTTTCAGTGAAAATATCTTGTTGATACACTTAAAAATATATATAACCTTGAATCTAAGAGAGTCTCAGATTATCAAAAGTTATCAGATGGGAAATAATTTTCAGTTATAGGAAAAATTGCAAGTATTTTGTATTTGTATATGTGGTTGTATCATTAATGCTTGTATCATTTGCATGGATATTTGTTCTTGTAAAATCTTGCAGGGGCAAATAAAGTGATACTAAAAGAAATAGTGCATATACATATGTTGTATTTTTACACTGGCTACAACTAGGTGCTTTTTTGAGGGGTGAACAGAACATGTGGAAGTAATTTATCACTTGCAAAGAAATTTTATACTGTTTCTTTGGGAGAACGTGTCTGCACTGAAAATATAGTGCAAAAGTGATTATTCCAGTAATTAATTTCATTTACATTGTTGCATTTATTTGGTTGTCCAATTCTCTCACAGGCAGATATTGATTCCAGTAGTCTTCTGTCTTCTTGGTTAAGCCAGTGAGTGTTTGTGTTCTTCACTGACTGAGCTAAAAAGCAAAGAACTTTATTTAGCATGCTGTTGTATATCCATGACTTAAACATTGGCTTAAAACCTACTGAATTGAGTGGAACTTAATTCTGATCTTAAGTGTGCAATTAACAATTTTTAACTGGGCCTGATGTGCTCTATCCTTAATTTAGTAAATTACCTATATCTGATATGTTGTTTCTTTAAAGACAAAGATGACTTTGAAGGGAGGAATGCATCTGTTCCATTCCACTTGACAAAGGGGTGTTGTTAGATACAGGCATACTCTATGAAAGGCATGGGATGAACTCCAAGTTAAGCTTACCTCCTATAGGTAGTTATTGATCTGAGATGTGGCTGTCACAGAGAAAGAAGAGCTTGAAATGAAAAGCCTAGATAGTAACCTTTATAGTGATTGGAAGAGTATCATTCCATGTGAACTAATTATTTTACATTTTTAACAATATTCTTTTCATAAGTAAAACACTAGTTTCAGCTGTCTGAGTAGCTAAAGGCTGCACTATAAAGTATGTAGCATTTACAGATAATTAACCCAGGTTAATTGATTTTCATATTTTGTCAAACACGTAACATGAAAAATAACATTTTCCACCAATATCATATTTACTTGCAGTTGTGTTGCTTGTGGTATTTGGCTCCTGATCTTTCAGTGGAACTACATCGGCATATAATTTATCTTTGTTCCAGGACAGTAATTTTGTTCTGTGCATCAGATATTGCAGCCATTTTGTAAGACTGATGGCACTGGGAAATGTAAATAAAGTGCTTCAAACCCCATGAGTTGCTTAGGCACATCGTTCTGGTGTACACCCAGAAAACCTGATAAAGTGCACAAGGAACATGGTTAGCAAGCCAGTGCCAATGTCAAATGTACACATACAATGCTGTCTGAAGTTGAAAGTTGTCTGAGTTGTCATCTTAGAAAAATCAGAATATGTTCTCCTTGTTTATACTTTCAATGAACATTTTACTCAATGACTTGATTCATTAGCATATTTCCAGAAATGTTCATTCTAAGCCAAATATTTTTTTGTTATTTAATACTGTTCCTGTTTGCACCAATAATATTATCTTGGCCAATCACGGAATTAGAACCAAAACCAGCTAGAACAACAAAGCCAACAAAACAACAACAAATAACCAAAAACCCATTGTGATTTATCTTCAGATCTGTGTAACTAGCACAAGTTTAAGTCAAATGGGAACAAGCAATCTATAGGCCAGGGATTACTTGCAAAAAGTAATTTTATAGAATGGGTTAATAGAAAATTGCATAATGACAACTTCCAAATAAAGAACAGTAAGAAACTCTCTAAAAGTAAAGACTTGAATGCAGAAAGATGCCTAGCATTCTGGTTTCCATACTAAGCTCTCAGTGATAGCTAGAAAAACAGTGTGTCTCTATGTCATACTGGCTGAGGTATACTTATAGCAAAGTTGTTTCACAGCATCATAGAATGGGTAAGAATGGAAGGGACTACAGTGGGTCATCTGGTCCAAAGTCTTTGCTTAAAGCAGGGTCATCCTAGAGCACAGGGCATAGGACTGTGTCCAGAGAGTTTTTGAATATCTCCAATAAGGTAGACTCTGCAACCTCTCTGGGCAATTTGTTCCAGTGCACAGTCACTGCACAGTAAAGAAATTCTGCCTCATATTTGGGTAGAATCTCCTGTGCATCAGTTTCTGCCTGTTGCCTCTCGTCCTAATGCTCAGCACCACTGAGAAGAGTCTGGTTTATCCTTTTGCCACCTCCTTTCAGATACTTACATACATCGATGAGGACCCCTCTATGTCATCTCTTCTTGAGGCTGAACAGGCCCAGCTCCTTCAGCTTATCCTCGTAAAAGAAATGCTTCACTCCCCAAATAAATATAAAAGCTAAGGCTTCCCAAAACAGTATTTTAAAACAAAACTGTTCCTCTGTCTCAGTATCCCCATGCCAGAAAAATAAGGAAAAGAAATTGGTTCACTTAGGAAGTTATTCATTACCTTTTACAGAACTGATGTTTCTTGTTTAATGGTAATTAATTTTTTGTTTTACACTGAATAAGAAAGACCCATTTATGTAAGGATTAATAGCTGATTATATGAGTCTGGTGTTTTCAGGTAAATAAGAATACTTATTTTGTTTTCATATTTACTTAAATACTGTATAAGAATGTAATTTCTTTTTTTCTTTATTTCCTCAGATGATCATTAGTTCATCTTTTAGTTCAACTAAAAGTTACTAGGTTACCATAGTGATTTTTGCTTCATTTCCCTCACACAGAAGCCTCTAATGTTTACATCCAATTTGCACCTTTTTATTGAAATATTTCTTCTGCTAGACTGCAATTTGTTAAACAGCCTTTTTACCTTGATGACTAGGTGAATGTAAGGCTCTGAACATTAGCTTTCACTGTTGTAATTTTATTTTCAGTGAGATGCTGAAAGATTTCTCTTAGCAAATGCTTGTTTGAATTAGCACATGTAGTATTTGTATTTTGATATGTTGGTATCTTCCCTCTTGCTTTCAGTTGTTTCAAGGTTGGACCCTCTGAAAACTTCAGGTGCAACAGATGATCACTATAAATAACATATTAGGAAAATGTATATCTTTTCATAGAAAAAGGACACATAGTTTTGTAGGAAGTAAAATTGGAGGTTACACTTGGAAACAGCATTCATGGATTTAGAGTGTTTTGTATAAGCTAAGAGAAAATAAATATTTTGGTTAAAAAATTATTCTGTTTTTTCTTCAGTATCAAGTAATTAATTCTTTGTGCAACTAGATGTTGAGAGTCACACGCAATGAAGGCAGTGGAAGAAAAGCCTAATTAATCTGATAAGAAAGCAGTTCCTTTGACTAAGAAAGTAAAAAGACCCTCCACCCTCCTCTCCTGCCCCCCCATATTCTGGGAAACATTGAGTTTCTCTAAAATGAAGCTTTCTGAAAGTTTAAAAATGGAGAGTAAGGTGATGAATTTAATTCCCACCCTTTAAAATCTTAATTGAAATACCCAATTGTCTCTGTTGTCCGTCATCATATAGAGGTGTTCTATCAAAGTTAGTTTAAAAAAATTATTTCTGGTGGTACGGAAGGTATGTAAACTTTGAAGGAAAAGAAATTATTCCCTCTTTGTGGGCAGAAGCTGTTGCCAGAAGATGCTGCCACAAAGGATATTTCTGTGGTTGGTTAGAGTTTGGGTTATACAGTGACAATGAAGAGATGAAATCTCAGGATTATGTAAATATTTCCTTGTAGTGAGTAAAAGAAACAGTCTCTGATTGTCCTGTGTGAGATGCCTTTCATATGTTATTTTCAGTTGCTGAGAATGCTCTGCTTTGACATTTAAACATAGAAAAGTTGAAGGATATTAGCCCTGTATTTGAAGGGAAGTATCTGATTGTAGAAATGAGAATGACACCTAATTGCAGTATACCAAGTGGACCAAATTTCCAAAATGTTTATCTAGATTCCTCATATCAAACACAGCCCTTGTTGTTGCTTCTTTTCAGCAAGGAGCACTTGTGAAGCAATCAGCGTGACCAGACAGTTGATAAAATAATATTACTAATGACTATTGGTTTATTTTTAAGGAGGTAGTATAGTTGCACATCTGCTATGTTCCGTTGCAAACTGCATGGTATTTCCGTGTTCAAAGGTGAAAACTGGAGACTGAAAGACTTTGGCAAGAGCTGTCTGTGTGAAAAATGGAGTCAAAGGTTCTCTTAGTCTTGGTGTCCTTTAACAAGAAAATTCTATCTCCTCTATGTCTAAGGTGGAGGCAGATAGCTGACAGGGAGGAGAGTTATGGTGGAATTAAGTAACCTATCTCCTTCATATTCTGCAATAAGTCTTTCTATCACTGCTGTTACAGTGGTGAGAACAATACTGCAGTGAAGGTGATGCTTTAGTTCTGCTGCTTTAAATGCTTAATCTCATAGGTTTCTTGTGATTGTAGCAATGTAACTGTAATGTAAAAAAAAAAATAAGTATTCTGTGGTAGTAAAGACAAGCCTTGTATAAGCATGTTCATTAGTCTTTATTTTCTTATGTCAAGTGGAAGTTCAAAGTGTGTGCTTACCATGTAAAGAAGAAAAATAAACAGAAACAAGTGCCTTGACAGTATTTTTAATTTTTTTTTCACTTGTTGCCATAGCACTTGAATGCTTGAACTGTGTCCCTTTTTAAATGCATGCCTCAGGTCCCTTGGAACCTCCCCCAGTGTCCCAGTACTTTGCTGAGCTTGCCTCAGGCCAGTGATATCATGAACATTGAACTCTAGTATATCCCAACTATTTCGTGCTAGTTTTCTCCTCTTCATGCCATAGTGCTTGTCCTGTTTGGTGCAGTCTCAGTGGTTCACAGAAAAGGAAGGGAAGAAAAAGAGATTTAGAAATGGACTCTAAAGTGTGTTCTTCTCATAGCTAAATTTAGACTCTTGAGAATGTCAATGCTAAGAGGACAGAGGGTCTGAATTTTGGAAGTACTCAAAATTGAAATGTATTCAGTTGCAGACTAAAACTTTTTAGTTGATTTCTTTTTTTTTCTTATTTATTAATGATACAGATGCTGCACAGTTTCTAAAAAAAATTACTTAAGAGTTTGTGAATTACAGTATGATGTTGCCTTTATAGTTCCTATTTTTAGGTTGATCCTCTCAGCTCCTAACATATTCAGTATCTTGTATTTATTGTAAAATAATGTTCTAAAGTCTGAACTCTTATTTCCCCTTGAGTAACAGTGATAGGTGTATTTTCAAATGCATAAGATGTAGAAAAGGCATCAACGGTAAAAAGCAATGCCAGTAATATCTTTGTCCATACCCTCAGCTGCAATCACCCTAGGCATTTCTCATGAGTATGCCAAATTTCCATATATTTGACTTGCATTTCTGTACACTTCGGTACAGTACTTGTGCTTATGGCATATGTTGTCTTGTAGCAGTATTGCGTTGCTATATTTTCACTGCCAAAACAAACAAAAAAATGCACCATATAAAAAAAATAGGTAACAATCTATTTATTATTAATGGATGAAACTGTTCAGAAATTTAAGTGGATTCTTCTTCCAGCATTGCAGTTTAGACAAAGACATTAGGCAGAGACTAATGAATGCAGTCTGACTCAGAATCCAAAATAGGGACCTGTGAACAGCTTTTTTCAGCTTGACGTCTGAAGAGGGAGAATAAAAATAATTTTAAGTAATTCAGATTTTTTTTCCAAAACAATGAAAGGGAAATTTTTATTTTGATTGACATGAATTGTTCCATGTGATGCAAAATGAAAACATTTTATCTGGTAATTTAATTTTTTTTTTTCAGTGCAAAGACAATGAAAACAAATTTCACAAAACTGTGAATGGAAGACATGTGACAGTCTTTTGCCTAGAATGCAAAAGAAAACTTCAGCAAGTAGAGATCTTATCAGATGGAATCCTTGCATTCAAGATGTTCTGCTTCCTAGGTTTTTAGCATACTTTGAGTCAGGCTGTCTAGCTAGGTGGCACAGCTTCATCAAGAAATAATGAGTTCAGTTTTCTCTGGACTGAAATCCAAGTGTCCCATCAGTTTAAGATGTTTCTCATCCTTCTTTTCCATCTTACAATGCACAGTTAGGGGTTTTTTTTGTAGTAAATAGTAGTAGGGACAGCCAGCAGGATCTGTAGGTAAATGGTGCTTGTTATTAAAAGATCTTTCCACTGAAGTCAATAATAACCTTCAGATCAGGTCTGCCCCAAGACTGTTAATCTCATTTTATTCAGTGTTGCACCTCTTCAGAGGTTGAACAGTCGCTGCTCAACACTCTTGGATTACTCATACTTTGTTTTCCCTATTGGTTTTGGTTTGTATTTTCTTGGCTTCCCCTCCCACCTCCACCTTCTGGCTACAGCAGCTTCAGGAAGACTTCTGCTCAAGCCATGGTTTTGGTTATCATTGTTTTGGATACCATTTGTATGGTTGGTCACAGTGAAATGACTGTGATAACTTCTACTTGTAGAAGTAGAAGTAGAAGTAGTAGTGCTTCTTCTTTTTCAAGTGCTTTGCAAGGACTTTGTAGCAGCCTAGAAGGTTACTTGTGTCTACCAAGAAGGGATGGAATATTGATTTTCTTCCAGAATTTTGGCACATAAGCTTTCAGCTGCTCCAAAATTTCCATTTAGAATAACTTTGAAAGAAATGGTTTACAAAAAGAAATAAAACCGATTAGAGGTTTGGACAAAGATTCGGGTCTACTTAATTTTGTTGCTTTTGGGGCTTTTTTTTTTTTTTTAATTTGGTTATTTGGCTTAGTACAACTAAACTTGAGTATCTGATCTGAGAAAAAAAAGACCTTTAACAAATGACTGCCAAATAAATGCATGCATCTTAAATATTCTGTTTACACAACGGTATATTGCCTCACTAATGTAAAATTAACATTTCCTGTTTTCCTAATTGACATTGAAAGATATGTGGAAGGAAATGACAAAGTAAACAATTGACATATGTGCTCAGTATCATAGGAGAGTATTGAAAACATAGAATTTAATTTAGACAGTTTTAAATTACTTTATTACGGATGATGAGAATTGTCTTTGCAATAATTTATTCAAAACTTCTACAATTAATTTTGCAAGTTGACAATTTCATAATTACATTATAGCAATATTCATTGCTAATTTGTGCCTAAGAAAAAGGAAACTTAACTAATATTTTCAAGTTGATAGTTCATACTGAACTTGAGTTTCTGATATTTAATACTACAGAAAGAAAGAATGGGTAAAAAATATTAAATGTACTTACTTATAAGTTATGCTACAAAGAGGAAAAAAATGTGGAAAGCTGAATATAAGTAGTATTGCAGTCTCTTGTTATTGTGAAATCAAGAGACAGGATAT
The DNA here is from genome assembly GCA_017589585.1 of Phylloscopus whistleri. NCBI lineage: Eukaryota > Metazoa > Chordata > Aves > Passeriformes > Phylloscopidae > Phylloscopus > Phylloscopus whistleri. The sequence goes on along the minus strand of JADMLD010000683.1, from coordinate 2,865,444 downwards.
TTACTGGTACATCTGTGTGGGCCAAGTTGGAATAAAAGTTTCTTTTCTGTAGTTGGACAGTCCACTTTTCTATCTTGGCACATCCTCTCTCACTGAGCCGAAACTGATGTAATTTTTACCATTTCTTGAAAGAACAGAAAAGCTGATTAATCATATTAATCATAATACTTAAATAATGAAGTTGCAATATGCAAAAGGCATACTATACAGAGCAATCTTTCAGTTTGAAGTCAAATTGATTAGATTATTTACCTTTTTTCTTTAGCATCCATCGTTTATTCACCACAATGCTTACTGAAAAGAGATGTGTTACAGGTCTTTATGTAGATCTGTGACAGATTTTCCAAATTTTAAAAGGAGGATTCATGCCTGTAAATGCAGTTTATAACAACATACTCTTTCAGCATTGCAAAGGGAACTGGTATGCTTAAGTGTTGGTATTTACTTGAATGACCCAAATTTCTCTTGTTGGGTTTGGTAGCAGATTTTTGGTAATAGATTTCATTCTGACAGCAAAACAAGAGTAGTGGGTATTTTGTGAGGGTTTTTTGTCTTCTGTTTGATTAGGGGAACTGAAGATCTGTTGTGGGTGTGGGTTTTTTGTGGTTTTTTTTGGTTTGGTTTTGGTTTGGTTTGGTTTGGTTTTTTGTTTGGTTGGTTTTGGGGTTTTTTGATTAGTTGTTACCATGGGAGATTACGGGATAAAAGAATAGCTTTATTGTCAGAAATTGAATTTTTTTTTTTAAAGGAGGAATTCGTTAAAATCCGGGTGGACTACGTGAAGGAGTAACTTTAATCACTAAAATCTCATTGAAGCAGGGAGATACGAATATGTCAGCCTGAGGCCAAATGTAGGTATGCTTTCATGTCAGTGCAAAGGAATTGTATAAAAAAGAAAAGAAAAATCAAACAGCATAGTTTACCTGGAATTTTCAGTTTAAATGGTAAATGTCACAGAAATTCAATAGAAGGAAAGTTAGTCAATTAAATACTGTGGACCAATGGACAAATTACTTAAAATTCAAATTATTAAAAAATCAAATTATTTGATTGATGTATGAAGTCAAGAACATTTGAATGAAGAAAGCAGAGAGACAATCTGGGTAAGTAGACAGACAGTCTCAGCCAACAACTCACTGTCAAAGAAAATGGGTATATCATACCTGAGGAAGAGTAGGAAAAGTTAGAACTGCAGTACTACTTAATCAAGGCGGTGAGACTATGTAAGGAGGCTCTGAAGCAAAAAACGAAGGCAAAATACCCACTATAGTGAAAAAGTAAACTATTGTTAGCTTCCTGTAGGCTGGGTAACTGTCACAAAGGCTGAGTTTTAAATCCTTTTAAATGTTCTTTCAAGAAGCAATATAATGGTACAGCTAAGAATACAGGATGCAACTCAAAATGTTGTGAGAAGAGGTGCAAGGCAGGATGGCTCAAAATACTGTTATTTAAAGGCTGTTCTGTAAAATGGCAATAATATTCTCACTGTTTAATGTTAAGACAATTTTGAAAAAGAGTAAAATTTATGAGGCAATCTCTGAGGGTAGAAATACATTTTTACATGTTTTCTTTTAAAATATGTAGGAGCTTATGAATGCTATTTGCAAAAAAAGAATAGATCTTAGCTATAAGATATAGCATATCTTATATAGCATATAGCAGCATAAAATACCTGAGTATTAATAGATATTAGAAACTGAAAGACATCATATAAAAGCAAGGAAAACAGGAATTTTGCAAATTAACATAAAATTGCAGTAAGGCGAAAGAAGAGTCAAGAACCAAACTGCTGCTGCCCTTTCCTACCAAAAAAATGTCTGTGCTGGAGGCCTAAAAAATCCAAAGAGAAGTGTTTTCAAGCACATCAGAAAAATAAAGCTGATAGCCAAGTGAGATATAGTAGCAGTGCCAAGGACAGCAAATCCATAGCAGGTGGATTCTGTGGCTTGAGCTTCCTACCGAGGGACATAACAATGTAGCCACAGTAGAGCTTTTCTTTGTTTTAGGAGTTGGAGGATCTTCTGAAGGAAGAACAGATCCAAAAGAACAGTTTAAAGGCCTTGGCAGATTTGTTCCCAGCTTTTATTGCTGATCACATTGTGGGGGATATCCCTGTGGTCAGTTGGGGTCAGCTGTCCCAGCTGTGACCCCCTCCTGACCCCTTAAGCACCCCCATGCTCCTCACTGAGGGAGGCAGGGTGAGAAGCTAAAAAGGTCTTGGTACTCTGCAAGTGCTGCTCAGCAGTAGCTGGAATATCTGTGTTATCAACACTGTTTTCATCACAGATCCAAAGCACAGCCACACACAAGATACCATGAAGGAAATTAGCTGTCCCAGCCAAAACCAGCACATATAAGTCACAGATAGTCAACCTGTTGACTATATAAGTCATTTTATATCATGTATCATAACTGAAATCTGAAAAATCCAGACATCTGAGAGTTTGACAAAACCTTGCCAAGTGTAGTTTTTTATAATTAAAGTAAGCACTACTATTTTTGTAACTTTACAACAATTAATCATGTTGGGAGCAAAGAACAACAAGCACATTTCATGCTCATAATTCTTTAATCTCCTGTGTTTTATGGAAGGTTTCTGGTGACATTCCTAGCTTGGGCTGTTCATTCTGTGCTACTTAGAAATGGATTTTTTTTCCCCTCCCCTGACTTTTCTTTCAGTAGCTGCTGTAAAATATCTCCAAAGCCTGAACAGGTCAGGTTCACAGTTGGAGAGATAGCAAAATTTGTTGTATTCTACAACTGAATGTTCTATCTATTCTTTCCTTTAAAATCATTATAAATGGTTTTAAAGGAAATGAATGCTTACCATTCACAGGGATCCCATCTGGTTTTCAAAAGCATTCATCAGTTTATGTTCCAAATGACATGACACAGGTGTTGCTAGAACTTTGAGTCCAACACTATACAGTAATTGTAATGAACTTTTCCACGCATGGAATTCCATCACAAAAAAAAAAACAAAAACAAACAAACAAACAAAAAAACCAAAAAAAACAAACAAACAAAAAAAACCCCCACCACCACCAAACCAAAAAGTTTTGTTAAAATTGCTCCAGTCTAAAATTCTTCAGAGTTGTGGTTCAAAACAAGAATGTTGCTCCAATGTAAAGCATATTACCACAGTTTATTTAATGATAACATTCAGGAGCAGATGTACTTGTTTACTGTTCGAACAGCTTAAATCCTCTCATTCTCCCTCTTTAACATCAGCAGTTGTTTTTGGCAGCCGTTTGCAACTACTTACAGCTGTTAAAAGTTCCTGTGGATTTTCTTTCTACTGGTCACAATGCTGTACTGGCAATAATTTGTCTGTAATTCCATAGTGCATCTCGTTCAGAAGGAAAAAGATAGTGTGAAGCGCCATGAGTTTTTAGGATAATCATACAATGAATAAGGGAAATCATAAAACCTTGATAGGAAAGTGGGGATGGGTCTTGTTTGGGTGAGGTTTTTTTAATATTGTTTGGTTTGGCATACTTTGAAGACTTTTAGTTTAATCTGAGGATCAGAATGCTTTTTATTATAATATCCAAGAAAACATAACTTTCCTTTTTTGTTATTTATTTGAAATTACTTGTCTCATTTATGATCATTGTCCAAGAAGAGGTATATTACTTTGAAAAGTAGTAAAGAAAAAATATGCTTTTTTTGTAATGTCATCTGGCTTCAGTGCTTTCTTAAAAAGTAGCATACTTTGCATTTTAATGTTGTGCTTTTTGAGTAGTTTTGGAGAATGTGTTTAACAGACCACTACATTTCATCCCTTAAGCAGAGAGGTGATCATGTTTAACTCAGTAATGCCTAGGTATTTCACCTCTGCTTGATCAGAACTCAGACTAAAATAATTTTCATAACTGCTTTGCAGCTAGAGTTGCCATTGGCAACCTTTTTGCTGTCTTAAGAGATGAAGTCTCACTTTTAAGTACACTTAGAAGAGCCAGTAGAGCACAAACCATCATGGTTATGTATAGTATTCCAGGCCTTGCATCTTGTCCGAGTCCCTCATAGACTGTGGTAGGCATAACTATTGCTGAAACCTTAGCTCAATGCAATGCTTTCACTTATGTAAGACGGTTACAAGAAGAAAATAAAAACTTGAAATTATATAAATACACCTTCAAGGTAATCAAATCTCTTATTACTCTGTGATTTATTAATAACTATTGTTCTGACAATGAGCAGTCTGTTTACAAGTATGCAAGTTGATGTCTTTGACAAATTGTTTTTTGTCCAAAAATGACAAGCATGAGAATTTCAGGAGCCATAAAAAAGCAGTGGCTTGAATAGGCAAGTGAAATTGGAAAGAGAAAAATGACAAAAGCAAGTTAATCAAAACTGAAGCAATGAAGCCCTATTTAGCTTAAGCTGTAGGGTATAGTTGTCAATGACACAATGGTATTTGCTAAACAGTTTGTTAAACTGACATTTGCCTGTATTCTTAGGGGGAATGAATTAGTTGAGATACAATCTGACATGCATAGCCCTTGACATTTTAATGCAAGTTTAAGCATTGCATTTCAAGCAGCTCTTGTAATCATTAGTGAGGCACAGAAGGGAGTTGTGCTTTCACTTACTAAACCACTAATTTATTAAGATAGTGAGATGTTTATTAGAAATATAGCAAAATTTGCCAAATACACCATTTCTTATACACAATTATTATAAACATGTATTCATGAAGAAAAATTGGATGCTGAGTTCTGGCATATACTTCCATCTACTATTCTAGTTGTGAAAAAACTCTAATGATAGATTAGGTCTTGCACTAAGAAAACTCATGGAAATGTTGTCTTTAGGGATTAAATATAAGATACCAAGGGATTAATTAATCAGCAGTAATTTTCTGTCTACTGTAAATGAGCTATTTGCAACAGATAATTAAAGGTGGTGTTGGATAGGAGAATTACAAGAGCTACTGAATCACCTGTTGAAAAATTTTTCAGCATTCATCTTCATATTGATGTGCTTGCATAACTTGAGAATGTAAATCATGGGGTACTTCTCCCATTAGATCATTTTAATGCTGACATTTTTGTCTTCTCCACTCCCGATTATCAAGTTGCAAGACCTTTTGTTCAGGACAGAAACTTTTGTTTCCTGTAGGCTGCTGTCAGAGATTAGATCTTAGTGAGACACTGACCTTTCTTGGCAATAGTTTAGGGTCAGACCACTGCCTTACACAGAGCACCAAGGTTGAAGCCCATGGTCTTGATATGATGTGCAAAATAAACTACTGAGGACTTGAACAAAGGGAGCTCTTTACCACAACTAGCCAAAACATATTGCAGGATGATGTTCCCAGTCCATCCTTATAACAAATTACACTAAGTAGCATTCTCTTTTCATGAAAAAATTAAGTCTTCCAGTTTATCATCAGTGAAAAGTGTATTGGTTAGTGGTTCTGTTTTCTTGAAAAGAAAGTGAACATAAAAACGCCATGCCACACAGTGACACAGCTGGGGTTTTTTATATCCTACAAACAGCTTGAGATTGATTGCACTCAAATTGCTTGGCAAAGTAATGGGTTTCAAAATACCAAAGCTCTAACTAGAAAAATACACCACTTGGATTCATACATGGGTATTTTAAATTTGTTTGAGAGCATGGTACATACTTAAAATTCTTAAAACCTTTGTTAAAGTGTTAATTTTAAGTAACTCAGCAGTTGATAATATACATTAATACCAAATGGCAGCATTTTTACTGTTGCATTAACAGAGGCAGCTAACACGATGCGTGTTTGCATATCAGATCATGCCAGAAACACGCACAGAAGGAGGGACAGAAACAGTGGTTTTAGGTGCTCAGCCATGGGGGTGAGGCACAGTCTGGGCCCAGTCCTCAGCACTGGCTGTCATGACTGCCCCAGTACAGCAGAGCCCTCAGCTCGGGCTGACTTCCAGAGCCAGGATGAAGATTTTAACCTCTGAGACTGCAAGAACTGTCTGGGACCTTGCTGAGGTTGAGGGACAATGAGAGAATGTCCTTGCCTGCAGAATGGGTGATGTGTTTGGGTATTTGTGCCACCAAGTAAAGGGCTGCAGAAGGATCTCAGTAGACATCCAGCAGACAGCGCAGCATCAGAGGTGACAAAAGTGAGTAACTAAGTTTTATCTGTCACTCTGCAGCCTGAAGCCACAACTGTACAAAAAAAGAGAGGCAGGCAGAGTCTGCCTGTTGGTCCAGAAGTGAAGACTCCCATGATGGCAAAGATTGCAAACTGGTGACTTGTGACACTAAGCGAGGGCCCTTTCTTTGCCTGCAATGGGCAGCTACATGACAATTTAGTGCCTGGTAGTACACAGTAGGCTGAGAGCTCTGTTCGAAGAGGTGTGAGCTGTCTGTGCCTACATAACCCAGGAGCATTGGGAGGAAGCTGAATGACAGTAGGGGTGTACACTAAGTGGTGCATAAGCCAGCAAGGTGCCCTTGCAAGCAATGAAAGCCAAGAGTATTCTGGGCTACATTAGTCAGACAGTCACCAGCAGGTTGAGGGAGGTGATGAGAAAACACCTGAAGAGCTGAGTCCTGTTCTGGGCTCCTCAGTAATAGACATAGACATGTTGGAACAAGTCCAGGAAATGTCCAGGAAGACAAATAAGGACTTGGAGACTCAGTCCTGTAAGCAGAGGCTGAGAGGGCAGGGTTTGCATAGACTTGAAAAGTCCCAGGGAGATTTTATTAACATTTGAAAAGTATTTGGTGGGGTGCAGGGTAATATTTTTCTCTGTCCTGGAGACTTATTACAAGTAAAGTCTAAATGAGTCCTTTTTCATCAGTATACGAGGCTTGCCTACTGCCAAAAATAGCAAAAAGTTTCTTAGGCTGTCACTTCTTCGTTGGAAGAAACCCAATTAAATGTGTTGTGAAATTCTAGTTGTGGGTCTCATGGTCACCTGGCTAGAGAACATTGCAAGCCCTTTCAGATATTTTTGTTACAGAAGCTAGGATTGGTTGGTTCCAAGTATTGCCCAGTAGCCAGACCCAGCAGCTGAGAATAATTGATAATCATTAACAGCCTTTAAAGGGTTTTGGATAAACACTAGAGGGATGACAGAAACAAGGAGTTGTTTAGGAATGACTGAGTGGCTTATAGAGGAGAGGCACTATAAATTTAATAACATAAGAAAGCCAGCAGAAATAAAATGGTATATGAGATCTCTGTGAACTAAAATTCAGCACCTAAACTGGGACAGCATCGCTTTAATGTTGTATAAGCAGAGGTGTGGAACTGAAGTGTTCTTGCTGAAGGAAGGCTAGGAATATAATATCAACTTTCTACAACCCTTTGGCAGACTCTCTAGGTGTCACAATAAAATGTACTGCAAAAGAGTATTTCTTAAAAACCTGAATGCTCTCGGTGCAGCTAGTAAAGGAACACATGGTTCAATTGGGAACAGCACAGATCCTGGTCTGAATAATTAACTGTCAAATAATTATGTAATTACACTCATGTGCAAGCTACATTTTAGAATGGTTCCAGAAATCATACTTTATGTTTAATGCATAAACCAAGGAAAGATAATAGATATTAAAATTAACTGGTGTTATTGATAAATGGGCATCATACATTTTCCTGCAAATGAGGCAAGGAGGTAAGAAAATAAGTTCCAGCAAATGAAATGTTAAATTGCAATAAAGATGTGAAAAAGATTCTGAGTGACTGAGTTGAAATAAACGTTTTTTCAGACACATCAGATTCAGGAAGTCTGCCAGAGAATTGGTGGTCTGAGAGATGATCAAAGAATGTTCAAGAAAGATAAGGTTATTGCTGAAAAACTAAATTAGTGATTTGAATCAGTGTTTTCTATAGCGACTGTCAGGAGGGTTTCTGTGCTGGAAACATTATTTACAGGAGAGGAGTTGGAGAAACAGTTGCAAACTAGGTTGTTAACTGAAGAGGTGCAGAAAAAATGGATAAATCGAATAGTGAAAAGGAACTCAAGGCTAAAATAGGTGAATTATGACAGTTATTATTTAACCCCTCACTGTCAGATATTCTTAGTAACTGAGGAGCGTGGAGCATCAAATGAAACACTATTTCTTTAATAGCATTCCATAGTCATCCAAGGAAACTACAGATCTGGAGGCCTGATACCTGTGCAAAGCTAATTAATAGTAAAGAAATGAAATGGAGAATAGATCTGGTAGAAAGATACATTTCTTTGTTCCAATTTCTGAACTGAAAGTATTAAGCAAATTTAGTATGAGGCAGATCTAAAACCAGCAAAGGAAGAATCTCTTTCCCTACAACATGTAAATGAGATGAGAAAATCCTAATTAAGTGATGGTGTAGATATTAAAAGGTGACTTGGATTAAGGTGAGACTGAGTTAATGGAAGTTCGTTGAGGTTTACCAGATGTATAGAAACTATCTATAGCTCAGCAAATCCCTGAGGAAGTATTATGTATGCTTGCCTTCACCTTACTGTTAGCATGCTGGATGGGGTAGACTGGGCTTGGATGCTGTATGGGGTAGACTGCCAAGCTGGATAGGTCTTTTGGTTCTGACATGGTCCAGAGATTCTAATGTACTTGAGATGTCCTTTGAATATATTTGATAGTGTCCCTGTTGTTCAGCATTCTTGCAGGCAGTATAAAAAATCAGAAAACTGTGTAATGGCAGGATTTGTTGGTAATGTGAAATTTAGGATAATTTGTTCTATTAGCAGCTTATGATACTACATGAAAAATACTATGTGAAAATGAGTGTTGCTAAAAGCAGAGTAAGACATGTAAAAAGAAAAAAAAGAATTATGCATGAATGCTGATGGTTTAGTCTTAGACTAGCTTCTCTTCAGAGTAGAGAACTTGTAACATGCTCCACAGTTTTCAGATAAGAAAAAGTTTATCATCATACTGAATTTTAAAAATTAAAAGATGTTTACTGCTTGCAATTTTCCAAAATGAAAAATTAGAACACTTTCAATTAAATAATTATGAGTTCCAGGTTTAAAAGGATAAAGAAAACAAATGAAGAACAACACTGCCAGAGCCAGTTATTTTGTTGGGGTTTTTTTTCTTTTCAAGAAGCAAATTTCCTCACATTGGGACAAGTGTTTGTAGTGATGAAAAATATAACGGTTGAAAAAGGGAGTAGAGCTATAATACAGAAAAGGGCAATTAGTAGACATTAAACACTGTGACTCAGATTCACACTGTAGCTCGGGAAGCCTTTAGACTGATTAGTCAGAGGAAGTGATCGTATTGTATTAGAGGGATCAGTGTCTAAATGCTCTGTTTCTCAAAGTCCTTCATAACCATTTTCTTCTGACCTCTGTTGTAAATTCCTAAAGATTCTGTTTGTTGGAATATAGTCATGGACAAATGCCTTGTTAAGGAAAAGTTTTCTTTAGTTGAAATCTGAGTATCTTTCATCTAGAATCCAAAATTATGATTATTACTTCAGTCTTGGAAATGGTAAATAAAAGTTGTCCACAAAACCTGAACAAAATTTGACATTGTTCCCTCATGGGGACTTGGATTATTCAAGTTGTAGAAGCCCAGTGGTGGATTAAAGCATTAATGTTTTCCTGGAAGGCTCAGCTTTGGATCTTTGCTCTGCTGTAGGACTGTGGAGTGGCTCATAATGCAGTGTATGCATAGCTAGTGCAGGCCATCAACTGGTGTGTGGCAGGGGGGGCTAGTCTTCACAGGAACTATACTTGAAGTACTGTGATGATTTTGTGTGGCATAGGGATAGATGCTTAGTGAGGATTGTGCTCACTGGGACAGTTTTCAAGTCCAATTCAAAAATACTTAGAGGGCAGGGGCCACATTAGGGTCTTGACTGAAAATGTGCTGTCCTGGGAACAGTGTCTTACAAGCAGGTGCAAGATAGTGGAGGGAGATGAAAAGAGTAAGTGTGCTCTGGAAAAACTCAGTGATGTCTCATTGGGAGAGTCATATTAAAAATATTGTAAATCTAAACCTATTTAAACTTCTTTAAATTAAGATTCTTACTGGGTTGTTTTTTTTTTCTGATTAATGACAGATGTTCCTAAAGTATTCTTAATTTCTTCCTTATTCTCTTTTCAAGGAGTATGAATAACTTGGTTGGACAATTTTCAAGTTGATTCTAAATGTTTCTAGGAAGAAATGAATGATTTCATCACAGATGTTTATAGGAGGAGAAATAATTTAGAGTAGTTAATTTTGCCAGTGTAAAATTTTCACTTCATATTCATTTTTATAAAACTATTCAGTTTTGAATTTTCTAGTCTCAGTGTCATTTTGCTGTACATACTTGAGCAAGTGCAATATCTCACATAGGACATAGCTGCATTTCAATGTTATATGAACTTAATTGTTTGTTGTTTTAAAATAAAATTGTGGAACATTTAAAGACAAAGCTTAAAAATAATGTAACTGGAAATCATCATCTTCCTAGATTAGCCTTCCCAAATAGATGAACTGCTGGCAGATATATCCTTTCAAAAATAGGGTCTATTCTAAAATGAATCTTTGGTTTTATTTTGTTAATTTACATTTTAGTTCTGTAAAACTACCATTCCAAGGAGTGATTTTTTCCCCCTCATCAGTGTTTGTAGACTAAATTTGTTGGTTTTGAAATAATCAAAAGGTATGACTGCTGATTGACAACTGTATCATTTGTGGTCAAGCTGTGTCTGTGATTAATACTTTTAACTCTCTGTGGGCACTTGCTTCTTTTGATACATGTGATTTTACCTGAATCTTTCTCCCCTCACCCCCAAAATCTTTATTTATGTCTTTTTGATGAGTTAGTCAGATTGCCATGGTGCTTATTGCCACAGTGCTGTTGTTCTATCAGACTGAGCAAGGCACTGCTTTAGATTTATTTCTTCTTCATCTCTGGAATATCAAAGTTTAGTATTCTATTGCTTTAAACCATAACCCATGTATATTTGCTGGCTGTTTAAAAGAAATCTTTTGGATCCTGCTTTAAGGGAAGGCAGTGATGGTGGGAAAAAATACTCTGAAGAAATTTGTTTCCTTGCTCACAAGTAAATATTATGCAAAAAAGTCTTAAGGCATGTGGTTTTGCTAAAATTCTCCTCTTGGAAAGATCTGTCTTGACTTATTGCCACCTTCTTTAGCCTTCTTTTGAAGTTGTGTCTCCACACATGTTCTCTCTCTTGTCACCAGGGACTTGAGTAGCTGTCTGGTCATGTGCTTTTGTCCCATTTGTAGCCAGACATTTCTCATTCAGGACCTCTTTGTTGCTTCCTCTGGGGTTTTTATTATGACCTTTTCTTTGCACCATGTCTTTTTCGTAGCATTTTATTGTGATTATTTCCAGCTGTGTCCTTTAGTTACTTGTAGTCAGGTGTAGAACTGAGTCAGAGCTCAGTGACTGTAGTGTTATGATCTGAGTAGGAGGTAGTGATACAACCTATTCCTGAAGAAACCCATGACAGAAACCCAGAGGTGCTGATTCATACACAGGCAAGATATAATTGATGGCTGCTCCTGGCAGAGTGGTTCCCAGTGATTTGATATACTTGTAGATACAGTGGAGCAGAATGCTGGACATGATGAAGTTTAGGGTTTTCTTCTTGCTAGTAAAAATCACATTATCACAGAATTGTTAGGGTTGGAACGGACCTTTTGAAGAGCTTCTAGTCCAAGCTCCCTGCCAAAGCCACAGTCATCTAGAGCAGGTTACACAGGAATGCATCTAGGTGGGTTTTAAATGTCTCAGGAGAGGGAGATTGCATGACCTCCCTGAGCAGGCTCTGGTGCTCTGCCGCTGTCAATGTGAAGAAGTTCTTCTTCAGTACTGAGGTATATACTGACACCTGCCTTTGAGATAAATAAGTGAGTTAGTAGTATCACATAGACAGTGCAAGACAGCAGTTGTTCAGTAACTATCAAGCACCTCCAAAGGTTCAGTAACTATCAAGCACCTCCAAAGGAACTATCAAGCAGTTCTATCAAGCACCTCCAAAAATCCAGGAAGCAGGAGCTGCTGCTTTCCTGGGAGGAGTAGATTTACAGTCTCCTTCCTCAGTGTGAAGCAGCCACTGCTGAGTGAGTGCCAGCTGGTGTTTGGAGTGCAGCTGTTTGCCTAAACCAGCAGTGATACAACCATGTTCAACGACAGAAAATGGCTGTGTGGCCTGACTTCTCACTCAGAGCACTGAGGTATGAGGCAACACATGTTCATGGCAAAGAATAAATAATGCTCTTATATTTGTTCCAATGTTCTGCACATTTGGCTTAGCATCTGAACATTCTTTCAGTGTACCAGCCTGTAATAAAAATGCCCCAATTAAAATTTAACACTTGAAAATACAGGAAAATTAATGGTTTCTTTCTCCCTCTAGGTGCTCATTAGCAGTATTTTGCTATACTTGACATGCTTCTTCTTGTAGGCCTTTTCCAAGAACAATTGTGTAGCAGCCCATCTGCTTTATTTAGTTGATTCAGAGCTAATGTGTGTCATGATCAGCTACAAAGACAGGAGGGGAAGAAGATCTCTTATTTTTGTTGCCTTGCCCTTGATGCTTCAGTTGCCGTTGGAGAGTCTCTATGAAGGAGCCACAGAGCTTGCCTAGAAGATTTCTACATTTTAGGATGGGGCAGGCAGAGAAACAGGGAGGTAATCTTAGCAGAAACCACAGTATAGGCAGAGAGTGTCTTTGGAAAAACAGATGCTAAACAAAGTTCTCAGAAGTGATAAAGGCTTTCCTCAGGGACCAAGTGAAAACAGTTGCAACCCAGGAAATTGTTTCACCTTGCTGAGAACAAGATTCAAAGGAGAAGATGTGTAGAGGCAGTGGGAAAGGAGAGGTGCTTATGAATGCTGAGTTTGTCTCATCTAGCCGTTGTATTTTTCAGTATTTCAAAAGTTCAAAAGCCTTTTGATGATGATCGCCCTAAGAGGTACAAACTGACCCCTGTTGAATTCTGAGTCCCATTCCAAGTATACATTCCCTTAACTCAAAATTTCTAAGCCTATTTGGTTGTATGATAACCTATTTTCAGACTAGGGGAGGAGAAGTGAATTGCCTGCAGCATGGACACTGTTTTTGGGCCTGGGTACACATATGCAATTGGTGCTGCAGTCTTTTTGTAGCTTATGACTTTCCTTTGCTCTAAATGTTCTTATTATAAAAACTCTTCATAGCTGAGGTCTGTGGACAAATGGAATATTTGGGGAGAGGTCTACTTTCTAAGGAAAGAAGTTATTCTGCATGTACAAATGCATTAACACGATGCCTGTAATGATATTTGTTGGCCTAATCATGACAACACTGATGTGATGTAATGTAATTCCTTACTGCTTTAATAATTCTTCAGATTCACACTTCTCTAATTAATGGACGACCTAGTGCTGATGATCCATCACGTGAATTACTGGAGTTCACCTCTGCTCGCTTTATTCGCCTGAGATTCCAGAGGATACGGACACTAAATGCTGATTTAATGATGTTTGCACACAAAGATCCAGCTGAAATTGATCCCATTGTTACAAGGAGGGTAAGTTCTGGCAAGGCAGTAAAAAGGCACGTGTAGAAATTCTCTAACAATTGTAAGTACCTGCCCTTGTTTGCCATAGGAAATTTTGGGAGATGATGAGTACCTGTTGTTATCTTTCAAAATCCTGGTGTTGGAGAATTCCCTGTGCACTCTATTTTGTTGTCTTCTCTAGAACAGAATTAAAAATTTAAACTTTTCTTCTTAATGGTGTTGTTAACATGAATACCCAGCTCCTTCGACTGCAAACATTTGTATGTAGGTATTTGGCAAGTGTTTGCTGTTAGTATCTCTTACCTCTTCTACTCAATCTTTTGCTACCTTGGAAATGCCTTGAACACTCTCTTTGAGTAGAATTTCTAATTGTACTATAAGTAATAGCAAGGCCTGAATGCAACACTTCTGGCATTTTCATATGATTGAGGGTAGCAGTAAATATTTTGAGTTTTGCTTTAGCTTCAAAGAATGAATACAGCAATTAAACTCACACCGTACCCATACTCTGGTCTTCTCCACTGTGCTGGTGTGTGCACGCCCCTGTCTCTTTTTTCTCCAATATTCACTTCCTTTCTAAACTATATCTCCCTGCTGATCAAATGTTGTGTGTTATTCTTGTTTTCCTCTGATTTTTCTACTAAGCATTCTCAAAAACTGGTTTGAGGGATATATAATTTTCCATTTTGTTGTTGTTGGGTTTTTTTGTGGGTTTTTTGTTTGTTTGTTTGTGGTTTTTTTCCTCACTTCCTCTTCTTGTTGGTCATCATATTATAGTAGTAACCTAAACATTCCAAAACAAAAATAAGTCCTGTTATGAAGGGGATCATTATTCTTGACTTTAGTTAACATCATTTGTCAGTAATGGATAAGTGCTAAGAAAATTTACTTCTTCTTTCCCCATTTCTGGTTTCCATTTCCTTGTCTAAATAGAGAGCGCTGGCTACTTCTGAAAGTTTGAAACAAGCCATTTTGTTTTGAATTACAAACGCAGAATCCCTTCCAGTTGAGTGCAGTTACTGCAACCTCACTAATCATGAATACTGTGTTTATGTAAAAGAGGGCATTTAATAATCTGATTCTAAGTGAGTAGAAATACAAATTTAGCAAAGTAGCACTTGAAAAATTACTCTAAACTCATGAAAACTGACTGCAGGACAATACACTAATTTCTCAAACCAACAAAGAACTGTAACTTCAGTGTGGCATCTCTCCATGAGGCAGTCCTCAAAGGATCAAGGAGCAACTAAAACTTGCCACCCTTGACAGGAAACAAAGGGCAGCCACAAATTATACACTTTCTTTATGCTGGAAGGTTAACTAGGAGTGACAAGAGTTCTCACTTTGTTTGATATGTTTATTCATGATCTGATAAAGAGGTTGAACATTGTAATAGCAAAATTTGCAAGTAGCATATGTTTTGTTTGATTAGCCAGCTGTGAGCATGTTGCAGGACCCTTGCTGAAACAGAAGACAATGAATGAGGTTCACTTTTCATGGGCTTTGTAATATGATTATAAATATCTTTCTACCCTTCTTTCTGCTTAGGGCTCTTAATCCTTACCAAAGGAAAAAAAGAGAAATGGTCAAATGGCAGAAAAACAGGTGAAAAGTACTTAAATCTCAGTAATAAAGACTGTTTCATGATCATTCAAAAGGCCAATAATGAAAACCAGTTCTTCTTTCCACAGTTCGCTGAATGCCCAAATTAGACCCAGCTAAGGTGAACAAAGGTGTTTCATAGTTTTTTTCCCTAGCTTTTCTTCTCTTCCCATCATCATGCCTTTTCCTTTTCATATTTTCTGAAGAGAATAAATTCTATAGCATTTGACTTTTCATTATCCAGTGGGCATATAGCCTTTTCCTATTCTCATGTTTTTGTATGCTATGTATAAATTGACATGGCTTTTGTGGCTTCAAACAAATGGAGCTGTGCCAATTTACACCCTTTCTTTCACTCAGCCTGAATCTGTTGATCAAGACACGGCTTGGATTACACTGTCTGCTGTATTTGTAGTAGATCAAAAAAGAAATAAAACAGGACCTGACAGTTTTGTCACAAGAAATGAATTCTGCAGTTTGGCACCTGCGTTTTAGAATCCACTTAGCAATTCAATTTCTGTTTTGTCTTACAGTATTACTATTCTATAAAAGACATCTCCGTTGGAGGCATGTGTATATGTTCAGGCCATGCAAAGGCTTGTCCACTGGATCCAGTGACCAACGTATGTATTTTTTTTAATGTGCCTTATTTATAGAGTACAAGATGAGAAATAAAAATAAAAAACACCCTGATATTGATATTCTTCAGAGTTCTGTGAATTTATGTCTGTTTTTCACCTAGAAGAACAGTCAGAAGCAGTGCCAGAATGAAACAGTGCTAGCAGCCAGAATAATAAACATTCATACAATGTCAACAGAGGCTTTCCTGAAATGAAAGAATAGGTTTCAGATAATTCGTATTGGAAGTTTCCTACGAAAAACAGAAATGTGGGTTACACTATGTAGCTGTAGAAATGAGCACTAACAGTCAGTCTTTTTTTTTCTTCTTGATATTAATCAAGATGTTTCCTAAATTACTGTCAAACAGTTAATTGATGCTTGCAAACACATGATGGCTCTAGAATGGTGCATTGGCTATGTAGGAGGTATCAATTGAATGATCAGTTAAGCTAATCTAGAAAATCATGAGCTGTTTATTATATCTTTCCAATTGTAACTCTCTTTTTTTTTGCACATAACCAATACAATCAAAACATAACCAATATAATTAATATATAAATATAATTTGTTACTGATTGTCCAACTCTATGCACCTATTATCACTTATACTGAATATCTCTATTTACCAATATTACATGCCATAGTGTGGGATCTCTGCATGTACTATTCACTTAAGTAGGAGCTTTATAGGTTTTAACTGAAAAACCTATTTGCATGTGACATTAAGCCATCATGTAAAGAATCATTTAAAGAAATGACAAAATCTTGTAGAGAATACATTTAGAGTTCTAAGCAATTTCTATGGATCCTTGTAAAAATTGAGCAAACTCCTTGGTTTAACCCTTCTGAGAATTTTCTGTAATGATATGTACAGCCAGCGTTGAACTATTGTTTCAGATGCCCTCAGTGATGAAACTGCAGCATTATCTCTGTGCATTCTGTTGGAATCAGGCCTGCCTTGGAAAATAAGTGCTGCTACTGAGGTTAATACGTATTTCAGAAAATTTGGCTACTAGATAAAATAAAGCCATTTTGACAAGTGTGGTGTCTTGTTTTACAGGACATCAACTGCGTGTCTGACCAGTACAAAAAATAGCGTAAAAATGAAACAGCTCAAGCCAGAAGAGATTTGGAAGTTTAAGTTCTCCAGGGATATTCTTTAGACTTAGCCATGCCAAAATAGGCTTATAAACATTAAGATAGTACTTGCTAGCAGAAAGAATCTTTCCCTTAGCATTACAAGGAATAAACTTGCTGGAACTTACTGCCATGCTTTTCTGAAGCAGTCCTTGAGTTAGCCTTGTTTTGCAAGATTTATGCTTTGTCCTGTGAGCCATGGAGTTTCTCTGGCTTGCTGGTTTGACCTTGTATGGCCTCATGAGGACCACAGAGAATCCCCTTCACTAAATAACTATCAGGAAGGCATTTTTTGCTTCTCATTTCTCCAAACTGCAGGGTTTTTTACGTTTTTCAAGCTGCCTCTGCGGCTCAGGGGTTTGGGTGTTCCTTACAGTAATATTTTCATTCTGGGGACTAAGGTGGTCTTGTGGGGAACTGTAAGGTGACTGAAAGGCTGGACTTGTGCTCATCTATTACTACTTTATTCTGTTATCTCTCCCATAGAATTAGTTACACAGTTGGAAGGTTACACAATAAGTTGACTTATCCAGTCAAAAAATAATACCAAAATATATAAAAAAGGCAATTTGTATTGGATCAAGCAACAGAATTGATTACATTCTGCAGCAGCAGAATTGCTGCATTGAAGGGAAGGGTGGAGAATGGCTCACTCCTTCAGGGGTCAGATCAGTTTTCTTGTATCCAAGGGCTACCTGTACTTTGTCTTACTTGTTTTGTTGGGGAACTTTCCCATCCTCCTTTCTTTATCTAGTTGGAATTAAATTCTCCTGCATTCTTAGATTCTCCTTAAATTATCTGGCCCACTATTTCCCTTTACTTCAGGGCTGTTTTCTTCAAATAGAGCTATAGAATTTAAGCACACTTGGTGAATGCAGGATACATAAATGAATAAAAATTAATAAACAAAGGAATTACAGAGTAGAGCCATTTTTAATGTTTTAATAATTTGAACTGGGATACATATTATGTACACAGACAGATTCTTCAAATCATCACGTTGTGTAAATATTTGTTTTTCTTTTAAATTAGAAATCCGTCTGTCAGTGTGAGCACAACACATGTGGAGAGACATGTGATCAGTGTTGTCCTGGTTTCCATCAAAAGCCTTGGCATGCTGGCACTCTCCTGCATAAGCATGAATGTGAACGTAAGTTGAAAGCAGTACAGAAGAGAAAATTTATTGCAACTGCTACTGAAAACTGAAATTGGGTCCTACATGATTTTGCAGTTAATTTGGTTTCTAACCACATTGGTTTATGAATAACATTTGATGTGATGTTGTTCACTTAATTAGACTGACTCAAAAGACTTAGCAGAAAAATTACATGTAGAGTTGTGGTTTTATTGAACTCAGAGTATTTTATTGTAACGTGATATTTGGGGAATGCTATATTAAAAAATCATCTTGTGTAGTTTTTATAATCATGACGGTTTTGTTTTGATAAAACAACAGGGCTATATCCTTGTAAGTAAAAAAATCTCATTTTCATTATATGAAGCTTTACTGGTGTGATTTCTGTATAAACAGCACTTTTATATGTTACAATGTTCATCTTTGCTGAAACAAAATATTTTGAGTGATCAAAATGCAAGTTGAGTGTCTGATTTTTTTAACAGAAAATACAACCTATGTGGTTGGAAGGAAAATATACCTCGAAATATTAACTTCCCACAGGGTGGGAATTTAATTTTCAGATTTATTGTAGTAAGGGTAGTTATAATTGAACTTTAACATCTTACTTCCAAAGGTCACATATCGCTTATATTTCTGAACATAATAAAATCTAATGCTCCATTATACTAAGTGTTTATTCATTCGCAGGATTTCAGCTATAATGTTATCATGAGTAATTAAAAATAAATAAAAAGGAGCAGATATGCCCATGTTTAGAGTATCCATTGCTTATTTATGTCCTGTAAACTTCAGTCACAGAGGTCTTTGTTTTAATTGGGACTGTGTCTGCACTGGGAATGTATTATGGAATGAAAGCAGGGTGTATTTAATTTCATGTTTAACGTTTAAGAGACACTTACAACCTGTTCAACTCTCAGTGAACTGTTGTACTGTCTTGGTGGAAACAGTTCCCTGGAATCTGGTTCAGATGTAAGGGAAACACCTCCCCACAATGTTGACAAGCTTTGAATTTCTCTTTATGATGAAATGAATGTCCTAATACCACGGGAAAAGGGACAGTGAGCTACCTCATTTTCACTGCAACAGATTATTAGATTATCTTTCCTGTATTTGGACCTGAAGTCTAGAGTTCACATATAAATTTCAAAAGAAGATTTAAGATTGGGAATCCTTTTGTTCTGCCCCAGTTCTTTTATGCATATGTGCAAGTGAGATGTTTTTTGGATGTCTTTCAGCTTTTATTTGAATTACTTTAATTGACTCACACCATCCTGCTTGTTGTGTTTTCCTTGCAATTCCTCTTGTATTTTAATTTAGATGACCCTTTCGTGAACCGTATATGTATGCAACCACCAAAAGGTTTCTCACCTATCAATTTAAACAGGAAAAAAAAATCAAACAAACTAAAACAAATCAGGAACATCATAATTAGACTGTGTCTGTCAACTTCTGTACACCCCAAGACAAAATATTGAGGAGAAAAAATAAAACATACAGAATTTCAGGCTCTGTTTGTAATGGGACCACATTGACTTTCACAAATGAAGTAGTAAATGAATGTTTGGATGTGCTTTTACAATATACACAGAACCAATGATAAAATATTGAATAGCTTTTTAATACCTCAGTAACAGTGGGGCATCCCCAGTGAGAAAGTATTTGCTAACACTTTCCTTCTCTTTTAGCATGCAACTGTCATGGGAAGAGTGAGGAGTGCTACTACGATCAGGACGTGGCAGACAGAAATCAGAGTTTGAATATCCACGGGGAGTACCTTGGGGGCGGCGTGTGTGTGAATTGCTCAGGCTACACCAGTGGCATAAACTGCGAGACCTGCCTGGACGGCTACTTCAGGCCAAAAGGGGTAAGCGCCCGCTCCCGCGTCCCTCCACCACAAAGCTTGGTGTTGTCTTGGTTTGGAAAGACAGATATCTGCCAGGGAAAGCTGGAGTTTCCTTTAGAATAGAGAATGTAAACCCCTCACCCCCGCTAAATTATAATTTTGCAATTAAGGGCTTTCAGGCAAAGATTTGGGAATAGGAATAACAGTCCTTTACTAGGAATATTAACAGTACAAATGTAGTAGAAAACAAGACCACCCAACCAAACAATCAAACAAACAAACAAGCAATCCTGGAAAACCCTGACAGAGTCAGAGCTACAACCTGGCACCCTGTTGATCAGGGTGTTGGAAGCAGTCCAAAAGTGAGTCCTCCTGGAGTGGCAGATGTGGTTCTGTTGAAGTAGAGATGATCCCGCAGATAGGGTCCAGTGATGGTGAGAAGGGGTCCAGTCTTCCTCTGGTAATTGGGTGAAGCCAGATAGCTTTGTGTTCCTGAGTCCCAGTTTTATCCAGGTAGGAATGGTTGGCTCCCCCCACTGGGTGGAGCATCTCACAATAGGATGATGGAATGTGGATGCACTATTTTGGGGAGGGTAAGTTTTGGGATGTGTGCTTTTAGAGGTGTCTTAATGGTCCATTAGCAGAAAATATTCCCCTGGAGGGAGGATGGGCAGTGAAAGAGATAAGGAACACTGCCCCACCTGGTTTTAACAGTTGGCCCATTATCAAAAGGCACCCACCCCCCTCTTTCCAGAGTTACAAGAGATAAAGGAGAACAATTCCCCAACTGCTTTCAGCAGATGAAATAGAATATACACATTTTAGGTTTCATAACCCAAGACAGGTGTTCAAACCATCACTTCAGCAGGGCAGCAACTTACGTTACTCAAAAGAGTTTGGACTGCCATTTTGTGAACGTTAACTTCCAAATCTGACAGTGCAGCAGTTGCTTTTCGGAGCTGGAAATGTATAAAGTTAACACTCGGAGAAATAGGAAAGTGAATTGTGTTGATATGAGGGAATGCTCTTGAGGTCAAGGTCCTCCAGCTAGTATTTCAATTTAATTTAAAAGAGGATGTGGTCCTGTAAACAGAACTTTTGCCTCAGTAATGAATTTCAAGTTTTGTTATCAAAGTTCAAAGAAATATTGCTATATTTGATATTGATGAAAGAGAGACTGTAATTTCTATTTTTTAAATGCAATGTGGAATTAATAACCACTGAAATTCCATAGTGTTTCATGAATGTCTTTAAATTTCAGTGCAGTGGAAATTGCTTTTTGTATTCCATCATATAAGATTGTATTTTCATCTAAGTGGAAGCTGTCAAAAGATGAATCTTATATTAGGTTATATTGTCAATATGGGTCATTCCTGTGCTTTAGACAGCTACACTATTAGTGTGTGCTTGAATTGCTTATATTTCATCTGTATATTTTGAGTTGGGTAAATAATGGTCTTTAGTCTGATTGGTGTTCAATCCTCAAAGAGAAAACATCAGCAAATAGCAGTAATTACGTTTTCCCTGATAGACTAGATTTAGCCTTACAACTTGAGAAAAGGAGTACTGAGAAATGATTTCTTCAGCAGCAGGGCACTTACTTGATTTTTTTCCTCTGTTTTAAGTTATCATCCAGCTAAAAGAGATTTGATATATATGTGTGTGTTCATATGGTATATCCATAGTATGTGTATGTATCTAGTTCATGCAGAACTTCTAATTTATATTTCCAATGATATTAGACCAAGGTTTAAGTTTGGTTGAGGTAACTTCTCAAAAACAAAAGGAAATTGTTCCATTGTTTAATGTTTACTTTCTTCACTTACCTTTTTGCTCTCTTACGGACTAACTAACATTAGTTAGTATTTTGAATCATGTTGACCAGAACAACTGATCTTGTCAATATTACTTTAGGCAGTAAATGCTTAAAATCGTCTTTAATGCATTTATTGATTTTAATTATATAAGATTCTGTTACAATCTCCACAACTGGTATTTTTTTAGTTGAAGACATGTTTGCATCTATGTCACAACATATTTCTAAATAAAAATCCCAAATGTAACTTTAATAGAATCACAGAACCTAGAATCATTTATGTTGGAAAGAACCTCTCAGATCGAGTCCAACCCTTAACCTAACACTGGCAAGTCCACCACTAAACAATGTCCTTGAGTGCCACATCTACAGATCTTTTAAGTACCTCCAGGGATGGTGACTCCACTGCTTTTTGGGGCAGTCCATTCCAATGTTAGACAAGCCTTTTCGTGAAGAAATTTTTCTAATAACTAATCTCTGGTGCAATTTGAGGCCTTTTCTTCTTGTTGTAGTCTGCATGGACTAAATTTATCAGCTGTCTCATTTTTGTTAAAGTGTAAGCCACCTACACAGAAGGAGTCATTCTCTCCTACTTTATATTTAAGTCATAAATAAATGTTTCCAGTTATTGAAGGTAAGGGTTTTTTTTTCTTCTAACATCTTTATTTTTTCAGGTATTGCCAGATAACCCAGATCCATGCCAGCCATGTTCCTGTGATCCAAATGGGTCTTTAAATGATACTTGTGTCAAGGATGAGAAACATATGGAAGGAGGTAAGATCCCTCAAATATAGGGATGTTAAGAATGAAGTTCAGCAATGTCAAAGAAATACTGAATCATATTCTTGATACCTTAAACAAGAAAAAACCCAAAAGGTTTGTTGTGATTCTTTTTTTAAATTTTACTCATGCAAACAGTAATACAGCTGCATTGTTTTGAGATTTATTTTTTTTTTTTGGTATCTCACATTCCCACTTTGTTGAGGCTTCTTTCAGAATCATGGCTGGGAAGCTTGTGTATGTTTGGAAGAATATTTCCAGTGGAAAATATTGAAGAATTTTGGCATTAAAGACCTTTCTTCTTTTACGACAGAGATTAAAACTCATGCATGCAACAGTGATGTTACAATATCTTTTCCTATCTAAGCATATTTCCATTTGAAATCTAAAAATAATTCTTGAAAGCTATTTATTTGCTTTCTGTGTTATTCATGTAGGATTACAAGATGCTTACCATAGCCCTGTAAAAGCTGTCTTCACATAGACACTGAACTGTTCATTGGGCTTTGGAAACAATGAATTGTCCTATTTTTTGGTTCTTTCATTGTAAAACATATGAAAATAATGTAGGAAGATAACAAAACTCAAAGTCAGTTCTTAAGAGATTTATAAATTGCACTAATTACCGTCTATGTAGCAATCCTTTAAAACAGAGATTAGTAGAAGATAAAAGCAACATGGCAGAGATGCAAAAACAGGGCCCATAATCTTCTGTAATAACCATGTACTGATTGAATCAGCTCAATAAAATGATACTGATTTACTGTCCCAGTGGTATCTCTGGTGGGTTGACCTTGGCCAGCTGAAGCTGCCCACCCAGCCACTCTCTCACTGACCTTCTCAGCAGGACAGGGGCAGAACAGAAGATGGAGCAGCTCATGGGCCAAAGTAAAGACCAGGAAATCATTTGCCAATTATCATCCTGGGCAAAACAGACTTGGGGAAAGTTAGCTTAAGTTATTGCCAATTTAAGTAGTTTCAGGTAGTGATAAGCAAAGACAAATATTAAAAATACACTCCTTCCACCACTTTCTTTTTTTTTCCTCCCAGACTCAACCTTACTTCTTCATTCCAGACTCCTCCTCTACCTCCTCCCCCACTACCACAAGTGATACAGGGTGATGGCAAGCAGGAGTGTAGCAGTGGTCATAACAGTTCCTTTCTGACACTCCTTCCTCCTCACACTTTTTCCCAGCTCCAGTGTGGGTGCTTCCCATGGGCCTACATCCTTCACAAAAATAATTTTATCTACCAGCAGTTCTCCATGGGATGTAGTTCCTTCAAGAAATATCCAACATTTCCTCCCTGGGCTGCAGTGTGGATATCTGCTCCAGCCTGGTTTCCTTCAGGGGCTGCAGGGGTGTATCTGCTCTGGACCTGGAGCTTCTACTTCCACTCCTTTCCCTTCTCCATTCTCTGACCTGGCTGGCTGACAGGTTTAGCTTGTACCCTGTTGGGAGCTGGCTGTGTCTAGCACAGAGCAGCCCCATCCTTTTCCTCAAAGAGGCTGCTCTTGCAGCCCCCTCCCTGCTGCCAGCACCAGTGCAGACTATCACATGGAGTGATTTGAGAGACAGTATGAGCAGAAGGGAGGATGAATCCCAAATCTGGCAAAACCACAGCAAGACTATCCAATGCCTGTACCCATCCTATGGGTGAAGCCTAAGCAGGTTACAGATGACAGACAATGCAACAAAGGAACCTCTCAGACTGTGATTTTGAGGTGGGGAATGATTAATTAAAAAAAATGTGATGTCCCACTTGCATGTTACACAGCTGCTTGGTCTCTCACTCCTGTCGTTGCTGCAGTCTCTCTTTTCATATCTTCTTTTCTGGCCCCTGGTGTGGGTCATCCTCCTGGGATCTGGCAGCTGATCAGCACTTAACAGGCTGCCAGCTCCTCTCTCACAAGAAGAGGAAATCAAAAAGATAGAGACATTTTTCCATCTTGTTTTTCAGTAATGGTGTCCTTAGGAGCTCTCAAAATGTCTTATGCCTCAGAGCATTCAGCAGATCTAAACCATCTCTTTCATAGTTGCTTCCTAAATCTGCTTACACTTTCTGAATCTAAGAAAGTAGTACTGTGCTTTGACACCTTGCTATGTCTCTTTTTGCCTTTTTATTTCTCTGATCTTCTTCCTGGCAAATTCTTTGCTTGCCTCATTGCTGAATATCTCTAGGAAGAGAATTAGGTTCCTGTTTGGATCATTAACTGTGTCTTTCTAGAAAATCAAGAAACATGTAATGCTAACATATTGAAGATAATATCTTGCATTATTTTTTTCTGCTTTTCCTCCTATTACTTGTGTTGCAAGTAGCCGGTCCTGCTCATCTGGCCCCAGGCATTCAAAGAAGCTGTTGAATGCTCTAGTTTCTCCAGTCCTGAGAACCAGAGTTCTTTTGTTCTCTTCACAACATGAAAACTCTCATCTTTTTATGTCTTGACTGTAACCAGCTTCTCCTCATCTTCCTGAAACTTAACTCATGCTGCTGCAGTTGGAGGCCTGTTGCTTTTGAGCATGTTAGAGTATTCTTAATCTCTGTTGAATCTGCTATTTGCAACACATAAAGATTTTTTTTTCCTTTGTTCCTTTCTAAAGTCATTGATGCCTTCTGTTTCCAAGTTATTTACTGTAGAGGTTATTCTGTGTGTTTAAACTATTTATTCTCATATGTGACAAGAACAATTGCTGTTTAGATAATTGCCATCATGTATGGAATTCTCTCCCCAAAGTAGTCCATGCATTTGCTCTTGGGACCAGTTGTCTGTGTCCTGCCCAGTCTTGGAAGTCTCGTGAGAAGTAGACACTCTGCACTGTCTGGACAGTGGCCAGAGGGTAATTTTGATAACTATCTTATTATTTGTTTTAAGACCACAACAACAAAAATAAGCCAGCTCTACATATATGTGGGCATCACAGCTATTCTGCCAACAATGAACTTGCTCTTTGTTCTTACTGTTTATTTGCCCTTTTTTTTTTTTCTTTTTTTACTTGTACTAAACAAGGTTCCAACACATTAGGAAAACTATTTACTTCTTGCTCATTATGTTTATAGTTCTTGAACCAGTCACATATTTGTGACTGTAATGCCTTACTCAACAAAAAAGACACAATAATGCCATTGAAAGGAAGAGCCTTTCTAATACTTCTTTTAAGAAAAGATTTCTGTAGTAACAGAAGAGGTTGTTTTAGAATCAAGAGTGAGTCAAGGTATAATTTTTAGCATAAGACTATCCTGAAAGCAGATTACTTCTTCCCTTTTTTCCCTCTCACATTTGTATTCAGTACACTGATAAAATTCTTTTTACTGAGTACTGCTCACCCGGGGCAGCAATTGGGTTTGAAGCACTGGTGAGTGTTCATAAAGGAAGGGGTGGAAAGCATGATCTGTCTGAAGGAATCTATCTGTTCACCAGTGAACCAGAATGAACACTCTGGGTGGGTTGAAATGCATCTTAAGAGTTGCTGGCTGGTTGTATGAGGATAAATTGTTTGCTTGGTATAGGATAGGAATATGCTTTTTAAATGTGTTAAGTAAATATGCTTTTTAAATGTGTTAAGTAAATGCTTTGAGAAAGTAAAAGACATTAAACTAAAATGGAAATATGATAGTAAGGAACATCACTGGGGATACAGAGTCACTGTGAACAGTTCTCAAGTAAAATGAAGCTGGAGGCTGTACATTCTCCATTCTTGAATACAGTAGGTAAGCAGCAATTAAAATGGAAAATTGTAGCAAATACTATAATAACTGGTGCATTGATGAAATGCATCAAGAGGATTGAAATGACTGCATCCTGTAGTCATAATCAGGTTTTGCTAGATAAGAGAAGGGCATAGAGAAGATGCTTTATAATATAGCATTCTTTGTTTCAGGAAAGAAAGAAGTATTGTTGTATTTTATGTCTTTCTCAAAATTTCCATTTTGATATCTTTGTGTTCATGTGTCTCAGTCAATAGTCTAAAAATCAAATATTATTATTGCTTGTAAAGTGTATTTTTGGGTTTGAATCTTCAAGAATGCTTTTTAAATATTCTTTCACAATCCTATATCATATGTTAGTGAGAAATATAAAAAAGAGAAACTTAGGATCAAAAATAAAATAAACTGATAAATATTTCTCTAGGTTTTGTATCTGAAAGGCAATAATTCTAAAACTGAACTTTTCCATCTGTGTTCAATTCATCCTAACAGCTAAACTTGACCATTGCAGATGTCCATGGAGAAGCGAAGGTCCAATCATTTAAAACTGCTCTGTATGCCAGTAATTAAGGCTTTCTCCATGAATTGGTACTCTTATTTCAAGTTCTAATGTCTAGACTTTAACAAATAGCCATTTTACTTGGCTCTCAAGCCTGCAAGAACTGACAGATTTGGAACCAAGTAGACTTTTGTGACTCAGTCTTCAGGGCACGCTATCTTTTTTTCTCCTATTTCCTCTTTATGTACAATATAATCCCAGTGACAGATGTTTAATTTTTGCTGAAAAAGTCCTCAGACACTTTAGATAAGTAAGATCCAGACATCCCGATCTCTATTCAGGCTTTGTACTGCTTTGTTCAGCAAGCAGTCCCAATGACTTCCATTAAATTATTTTTGAAATAGAAACACTGTTGAACAGGAGTGAAAATGACAAGAGGCCATTCCTAGGATTCCAGGTTTTTTAAGGGTCTGGTTCATGCTTTTGCATGCATTTATTTTTGTGCAGTTTTGAAAGACTGCTAGGCTAGGAAAAACTAACTGATAAAACCCATATTTCAAGATGACTCATCCTCTAGGGTGCATTTTCAAAGCCTCTATATGCTGAAAGACAAGACAGAAACTGATAGTATGCAGGGAGAAAACAGGGAATAACATCTTCATCAAATAAAGTCCCATTCAAACAAGACCTGTGAAGCCACAGACCAAAAGCAAAATATGTCCTTCTTCTGAAGTATCAGTTAATTACAGCAAAACCAAGAGACAGACCTGAAACATCTACCCTAAACTGAAATGTAGTTAGACTGTTGACATCATGTACATTACCTATGCAGTACAGCAGCCTCATCAAAAATAACCAGTGGGACACTGAGAGGAATTTACATGCTGTGTAACACAGGGAGAGCTGAGATCTCACAAGGCCTGTAAATGAAAGAAGGCATGGAGCCAAATCAAGTACACAGACTGACTGTATCAACAAGTGTGAGAGCTGGAAGAATGTATGACAGGTAGCAGTCTCCTGCCTTCCCGTCTCTCATGTGGAGTGTGAGGTCTCTTGATAAGTGGCGTGCTGAGGTTATCTGTACCTCTGTGTCCTGTATAAGAGTGGGGCGAGCTGGGCTGGTGACAGTAGGGTTTTCAACAACTGCATAGAAAGGAAGAGCAGAAGGGGTGGTTCTTGTTGGGGAACTAAAAAATATGGGTGGAGTGGGCAATGGAGGAGAGACTATAGACATAAATGAGTATTTGGGAGCTCCATGCTGAGACATGTAATTGAATTTGAGCTTGCCGACACTTGATTTGTGAGATGTGAGTTCCTGAAGCTTTCAAATGAGGTGGGCTCACTTCTAAAGAGTAGATTTCCCTATGTCTTTTACTGCTGAACCCTGGAGTATAGCCAGTTATTTTCATCTGGAAGGAACAAAAGTTTCTCTGTTCCAGATTGTCCAGTTAGGATGCATTGACCCAGATTACAAGAGTTTGTGTCCTGCTGCGCTGTAGGGCCTTGATGGTAGCTGTTTGAGAGGAGAATAACTCAGAAATTTGAGAATCAGCTGAGCCAAAGGCATCAAAACCCATGGAGCACATCACTTTGAGATAGTAAGTAACAGAAATTTCATGCACTGAAATTCTGTATATAATTAGGACAGATCAAGAAGGTGACAGTCAGTATGATGTGCTACAGGAGATCAAAGAGGCTTCAAGGTTAGAGTAGACAGATTGAATTTCACCTCTGTAGAGATTAACAGATAATATAATTTAAAACTCCTGTAGGTGGCTGCTTCTTCAAATAGCTAGTTAGAGAATCCATAAAAAGGAGAAGCACCTCTGGATTTATGCATGAGGGACTGTTTTAAAACTCTCCTCCTGAAGGGCAGTCAAATTCAACATTCTTGTAGGAATGAGAAAGTCTCCCTGAAAAAAACAACCTAATCAAAGCAAGGAAATCTATAAAATGAAAATAAAAATGAACAATCCAAGACTTCTAATGGCAAGTTTGATGTTTATAGACTGCATATTAGACATTCAGAGAAGATGCATTTCTCTGGTTCAAAATTATTCAAGCAATGCAATTAAGCTAACAACAACAACAACAAAGATACATCTATTTATACAACAGAAAGAAATTCACTGAAAGTCAGAAGTTATTTCTGACTGATAATAGAAAAGAATATAAATTGTGACAAGTTCCAGAAAGTCATACTCTTAATAATAAATACACATATTTTAAGGAAGAGTTTGCTAAATACTTAGATGTTGCTAAGAGGTACTTTTTCAGATAATTCAGAATCAGACAGACTGCTAAAGATTCAAATGCAGTAGGAGCTAAATATGGTTTAGGTGTAATCAAGTTATAAATGGACATCTTAAGAAAGAAGGAAACACAGCAGAAAAGCTGCACTAATTCTTTTTAACAGTGAGTAGAATAACTCAGGGAATTCTCTGCTTCTAAGTCTTCATTCATGGGGACAAGTCAGAAGAACTGCCTCAAACAGAAGTGTCAGGTTTAAAGCAAGCTGATAAATGCAGAATCAAAATTTGTCAGGCATATAGCATATTTATCCATGGCTTCAGGGTGAGTTGAGTAGTTGAAAATTGAGTTGCTCAAGGCATTAAATATAGCTTATAGTATTTTTTTAAAACAGATATTAATGTTAAATAGACACTGTTTATCCAAAAGAAAGACAGGGTGTTCCAGGAAACTAGAATCAGAAGGTCTGGTTTCTGTTCCACAGAAATCACTAGAGCTACAATAAAGAATTTATACCATTTCTGAAATGTGGCAAAAATGGGCAAAACTCAAGACTAGGGGTTTTATGTTGAGGACAGTCTGCCTTATGAATCTGTTTGAAAGATTAAATGAATATGTGAACAAAGGCTCATTTGATTAATATTATATTTTGATTTTCAAAAGGTTTTGACAAGATCTTTTACCAAAATCTACAAAAGAAAGTGTAATAGAATACGAAGAAAAGGTTCTTTCATGGCTTAGTACTTGGTTAAAAGAATAAATGGACCATTTTCACAGTGATGATCAATATGAACTGTTGAAAATATTCATATTTAACCTGGAGAAGGGATTAAGTAGGAAGGTGACAGAGTTAGCAAGTACAAAATCTTTCAGCGTAGAAAAATGAAAGGACTGCAAAATGTTCAGAAGGATCTCAGGTAGTCAGTGGCTGGGTAGTAAAATAAATGATGATTTTTTTGTAGCAATTACAGGAGAAGTAGAACACTGAGAAAAGTAGTTCTACTTGTACAGTGATTACAGTGGTTTCTGTATTAGGCACTATCAGTTGTGAAACAGCTCTTGTAATTACCTCGGACTGTGCCTCAGGTCTGTCAACTCAGATCTGTCTTGACAGTAGTCAAAAATATCAACAGTGCCTTAGGAAAAACTACTGTTAAAACGAAAAAAAATCAGCAGAGAAACAAATCAAGCCAATCTACACTCCCTCTTTAAATAATTTATAGAACTGGAAACAGTGCAGAGAAGGACAACAGAGGTTTTTGGCCATACCAAGCAGTTTCTGTGTAGAGATATTGAGGAGTTTATGGTATATGAATTAAAAATATTAGGTAGGATATGATAGATGTATATTGAAATCACAGATGGTATGGATTAAGTGAATGATTGCTTGCTCTTTTCAATGATATGACAATTAGATGGCAATAAATAGAGATTTAACACACATCAGTGTTTTCTTTTACACTATACAAGGCTAAATGTGAAATTCCCTGCTAGGGAGCCTTATGGATTCTGAAGGTAAAAGTATGTTGAAAGGCCTTTAGATGAATTAATGGAAGAGAAGGTTTTCAGGAACTGTTAGATGCAAGGCAGTAGAAATATGTTTCGATTTTCAAGATTTCTAACATGAAGATTTCTAGCATGCAGATTTCTGGAAACTCAGAATTCAAATCACTGTATACTTGCCCTATTCTTGCAGTGTTCATTCTAGCCTCTCTCAGATGACTCTGAGTTATAGATGGTGGTGTGAGCCACAGTAAACACCCCCTTATGTTAACCTTACCAAAGGTGTTGCTTTGAGCACTCTAACACACATATCTGACAATAATAATGACGAAATATATCTCATGCTTTCTCCCTCTTCTCATAGATCTGTTGCCTGGTTTCTGTCACTGCAAGACTGGCTATGCAGGAGAAAGCTGCAATCAATGTGCCTTGGGTTATACAGGATATCCTGAGTGCCTGCCCTGCAACTGCTCCCTTGAGGGCAGTGAAAATGATGACCCCTGCATAGGTCCCTGCATCTGCAAGGTATGGAAGTCGAATTCTTCTGAGCCATAGAAAGATACTAATGATATTGAAAGATTGCATTAATGCTCTTTTATTATGCCAGAGTATTCCACTGTTCTGCCTAAATGTGTTAGCCACTTCTGACAGAACACTTGTTCTTGGTCCTACAAAACCCTAAATGGTCTTGTGTCATCTCAGATCTCACTACAATCAACATATTTATCTAGAAGTCTGCTGCCATCTTATAAGTACTTAGAAATCTGTAATGAAGGGATACTTACAAAGCCTGTGAACTGTTTGTTTCAAACTCCATCCTCATCTACTCAGAAACTATATCTTTACAGTATTGTGGATTCTAAATCTAACCTGTAAATGTGATTTCAAAAAGAGAAAATGAAGTGAAATGATGATCTATTAAAACAAGAAAGTTGCCTTTTAGGAGTAGTCATTAGGGATATATGACATTCTTTCCTGCCTTGGGATGGTTGTTTAGGAATCTCTAACATGTTTAAAAACAAAATCTATCCATTCTGGAGGATGAATTTCTTAATTTCTGGGAAGAAAATTTAAGAGGGTTTTTCTCTGTGTACCATTGGGTATCTCCCTCAAACTATATCTTGATATTATATTAAAATGAAAAATGTTTTAAGGCACATGCATCCACGTATAAAATACCTACCAAAAAATCTTTAGAAATGGTTGTGCTTTCTAAGTCACAGTCTAGTAAGTGACCATGAATGTGCCCAAAGGACAGCTCACTGTATTGTGGATCAATTTTTCTGTACTGTACTTGTGGGAATTCCCTTCCAAAATTTAGTTAACAGAATCAGTCGCAAATGAGAATTTAAAAGTACTTATATGACATTCTTAAATACATGAATGTACAAAAAATGCTTCCATCTCATGCTGCAGACACACACAAAGCTGTGGTTTGACAGCTGAATAGCACTGAAATCTATTCAGAGAATTAAACTTACCTTCACTTTATGTAACAGCCACGTGCTCTCTGTCAGAAATAAAATCATCCATATCACATTTCTAATTACTTAGCCATCAAGTCTAGAAGATCATAAGAGGGTGATTTTGCTATGTTCTGGCTTGGATGGGGCTTTGATGAAAATGTATTATGCAAGATAAATACTGCTTAATGATTCTTACGATGTTATTCATGTAAAGCCAAACTGACCTGTTAGCACACGCAGACCAAAATGAACAAATAAGGAATAGAAATAACTGTTCCTATCCCAGAGAGTTCTCATTATATGCACTTTTCCTTCACTGTTCATCTTTTGTCTTCTTTGTGCTCCACCAATCCCTTTTTAAGTGCTTGTGGGAGAAAAATGATACCTTTTGTAGATAGCTGAGATACAGATACAGACACCTTTAATTTCACTAGCAACCTTCAAATTCAAATCAAAGCAGAATATGGTCAAAGGGACACTGAAATCATCAGATTAGTTATGCTCCATATGAAGAATAAAGTGGGATGTCTGGTTAATAGCAGGTCTTAAGAAAATGCTTCCCTTCTTTTAATCACATCTTTCAATTACCTATGATGAGCTGTAAATTTGCTAAAGATGGTTTTGTTGTGAAGGAAATCGCTGAAAAGCAGCCCTAACTGTAAGCAGCAAAATGCAACAAAGTAGGCATTAGGTTGTTATCTTTACCGTATTAACTAGAGTAAATTAAAATACAGAAAGGAGGGGGGCAACTATAAATTCCATTTTTCACTAATTATTGCAACTTTATGAAGGTATGTGGTCAAAGTCTCACCTTTGGATAGCTTAATACTGCACTGAAAAGTATTGACAAATACATGGGATTGCAGAAACATTGTTTTATTTTCTGTGGGATGGGTTAGATCTCCTTTCCTACTCTGAGTTTTATTTATCTATTATTCACTGAATTTGCTGCCTGCTCAATGGAGTCCTACAGGTTTTACTCACAGATGACATTTGTGACTGCAGAGTGGGCAACTTTGCATTTAAACACGTTTGTTTTGCAGCGCTCTTTTTATTTTCCTCTTCCCACTCTGCACACACTAAGCACATCAACACGGTATGAAACTTTTGGGACCAGTGTTCGCAGTTGTAGTTACTTAAATAATGGGTGAGAGTATCTCTGTGCCCAGGTGTTGCCCACATTATTATTCACATGAAGCATGAGTAACCAGTTGATTTTGACGTACCCATGGTGGTAATGTGCATTGATTAATCCCAAGATTTCTGGTGAAAGTGTAAAAATGCCAGTCTTAAGGTTAATGAGATGTTGAAGTTAAATGTAATTGACTTATAACCTAGAGTTTTATTAAAGATATTTGTGGTTTGTTTAATAGTCTGTATAATATTATTGAAGGGGAGCATAGAGCACAGCAGCAGAGACAGAGAAAAGATACTTTCCTACACATATTGTTACTGTATAATTAGTGGTGAAAACACTGTTACATTTCATTGCCTCTCCCTTTTTGCAGGTCATTGCCCCTTCCTGCACACTGACTCTATTTTCTTTTAATTCATGTGTGCTATTCTTTCTCCCCATACCTCTACCTGTTTTGCCCTGTTTCTGCCAGATTTGCTACATCTTAACCAGGAGGCTATCAAATGCCTTTGAGTGAATTTTCTTCTGAGCTGTGTATTTTGAGCTACCCTAGACTACTCAGTCTAGGATAGGGAGGCAGAGGTTTTATGGTATGTTTGCTCTCTGCTGATGTAGAGCCAGCAGTTCAGCCCTGTGTGCATTCCACAGAGCGCTGTCTCCAGGGTTAAAGAGACTCTTTACATAATACCTCTGAGAGGGGAAGAATTTTCTGAGCTCTGTGGGGGAAAATACTGGATTACTAAGCCAGCACCATATCATGAGCCTCCTGCCACACACTCTGTGTAGAAAACCTAGCTTTAATTTTGCCTATAGGGCAAAGTGATTTATAGTGTAAGATAGTAGGATTTAATGCACAACGTAAGTTTTTTTATGAAAAATATAATTAAAAAATGTTAAGTTTAGAATAGCTCATGTATATTTAGTGCCTGTCTTACTGCAGGGGAAGTTTTCCAACCTGGCTGCATGGCTGGCAAACACATGTAGTTATGGAAAGAAGTGCAGCCCATTTAGCACTCGTATTTATCCTGAATTCAGCTATTAATGACAGATCTCTGAAAAACTGATACTCTCAGTGATTAGTACGACTACTGCCACGTACCTGTAGTTTGCATCAGCTGGATGTGCGTGGATTTTGTCAGCCCTATCTACATACTACCTTTGTCGAGGTTGTAACTTTGTGTTATACTTCCTTCACCTCTGAGTCTCTCAGAGTGTAAAGGATATAAACTAGATTATTACCTGAAATTAAGTATGTCCTTTCATAGAGATGAAAAATGATAGCTCTTTCAATGTCCAAATTCCATGTTCTGTTATTTACATGCAGCCACCTAGCACCTTTTACTGTGTAAAAGGATTTGCTTCTAACATTCACAAAAAAGGAAGTCTTTCCTATAAATGCCTTTAGAGTGCTCCCGAAGTGATCTCTAATTCCCATCTATGACAACTGAAGTAATACTCTAATGTGCCTTTCCAGGAACATGTTGAAGGAGAAAACTGTGACCGCTGCAAACCAGGTTTCTTCAATCTTCAGCAAAATAATCCTGAAGGCTGTGAGGAATGTTTCTGCTCTGGGAAAACAAACATCTGCAGACACTCTCCCTTTACCTACAGAAGTGTAAGAGAAATCATACCATACCACTACATGCCATTGCTTTGTGGTTTTTGTGTTGTCACTAGGTTTTTTCTTATTTTAAAATCATGCATGTTCCTTATGAGTCCCTTTCAACTGGAGCTATTAATAAAATCTATACAAATTTATTATATTTTTCATTTATCCAGAAGAAAATGCTAGTAAGCTTTGTCTCTCTTCTTTGTAAGTAAGTTCTGAAATAGTGCAATTAGAACAGTGAAAAGCACAAAAGAAGCTATAATAAAAAAAAATGAAGTCGTATGCATAAACACAGCCCTGGAATGTGCATACATAACCATTCCTGAGTTAAATGCACCATATCCATAGGGCAACCTCTGTTCCAGGTAATTATTAAATTTCTAAACCTGAAGTAATTAAGAATTTGGAAACACTAAATGTACAACACACAGCTTAAGAAGAAAAAGAATGCCTTGCAGGGGGCATTTTGAATGCGTTTCTTTTGTATGCTGCATTCCTAGGAACGGATGTGAGAGGGAGATGAACCTACTGTTCTCATTTGTACTGTAGAAAAATGTCTTCACCTTGCAAATATACTCTAAACTGTAAGTCAGTTCTCAAAGCTCAGGCACCGATGCCACTGAAACGGATGTTTGCTACATATTCATGCCTGTGGATTGAGCCTGGGAGATGTGTTCCAGGTCTGCTAGGTCTTGATTTTGGCCATTTTGTTATACTGGAAGTCTGCAAGTAACATATGTCTAATGTTCTCATTTACATGCCAGCAACTGGGAAATTTTCCATTCCATGGCTGAGCTCATTTATTGTTCTGCTTGTATCTGAGCTCCAGAAGCCATCTTTGTATGAACAAGTGTGCTCTTCTGTGATGATTCATTTCTAGTTATGGGATTTCAGAAATTCAATTTCTGGTGCTTTCCAGCACCAAAAAGGTGTAAAAGTATAAAAAGTATATTTGGCCTTGTAAGTTGTAAGATTTTAGAGTTGAAAAATATAAATTATGCTGCTTACATCGATCAGAAAATGTATATCCATTTGTCAGCTCATCTTCTGTACAATCTGTGACCGATATTATTTATTGAAAACTTACAAAATATTTGTAGTTATTCTTGCACATATGTTTGTATGATGTAATTTCCTTCTTGCTCTGGACCATGAAGCACAGAATGCAAATACTTGCAGTTATTTCAAACTGAGAAGTTATAATTTCCAGTCATATACAATAAGAAATGCTTGCTGTTATTACTTTGTGTTTTTCTTGGCACCCACGCTGCTATTAGACCTAATCAGTTTTTTTTAAAAATGGAAGAATGAGAGGCTGTGACTATTGAAACGATCGATGTCCGGATTCTTACTGTAATATGGGGTCTTATTTATTTATTTATTTTCTTATCATTTTAGATAGAAGACATGAATGGTTGGTATCTGACTGACTTACCAGGTCTCATCAGAGTTATCCCCACGCAAGAGAGATTTGATGGGCATCAGCAGCTTAGCATCAGCAACGTGGCTGCACAAAAAGTACTGCCACAGATCTACTTTTGGAGCGCACCCAGTTCTTATTTGGGCAACAAAGTAAGTCCAGGTGGTACTTGCCTAAACATTAATTTGATTTATTGTGAAGAAAGGTAAGGCTTTGAAGGGGCATGGAACTGAGGGAGAATAAAATTGGTTAGCTATTTGACCAGCAAAATTGCAAGCAGAAACGAATCACCTGTGTGGAGTATCCTTGTGAGGCAATAAGTTAGGTAGACAAAATTACCTAAGTATCTTTACCCTTAAGCCCTCCTTGGTCTCCTGCTGTCAGGTGTTAGAGAAGTCCAGCTAGTTCACAGCATTAGTTTTTGAATGAACTAGCTGGTGTGTGGTTCAAGCTTGGTCTGTTCTCTTCCCACCTTGTCCTCTGCTTTGAAAACCAGTTGCCTCATCTGCTTTTCAGAGATGCAGATTGTGTATCAGATGTTGTGGGAGTGTGTTGCAAAACTTTCATGTTTGTCAGGAAACTTGTGTGTGGGGAGCTCTCTGCCCTGAAACTCAGGAAGTGCTGTTGTGAGCTTTGTGACAGCTCTGTGCTTGTATTTAAGTCTGCGTACATCTAAGCATGGATGTACACACATATTCACATCCCACAAGTTAATACCACCAAATCCAAAATACTTCCATGAAAATCTCATTTTTTTTTCCAGAGAGTCAAACTGAAGACTGAGTGAGTCTTAAATGTGAAGAAGGCTTAACAGCTTTCCATTTCCTGTAACCCTTATTATGCTAAAACTTATCAGAAATACTAACACTGATATATTTGGGCCCATTTTCCTCTGTAATCTCTTCAGGCTAGTCAACCTCTTGTTTATTTATTTCTTCCTGTTGGCTGAAAATCAACATGACAGGAGGTAAGTGAGCACATTGAAACTAAATAGCATCATTCCAAAGAATTGGGCATCGTGTTCATGGCCTATAAATTGTTAAAGAGAGCCAGGCTCACTTAGCTGGGCAAGGGGGAGTTTCTTTTATACTATTGCATGTCTAGTGAACTTAGCCTGAAATATGAACTGATACTTTTACTGACAGAATTTCATCTTGCTTCTAGTCAGTGAGCGAAATAATGGTAGGAATATGCACACATTATTTGAATGTGGAAGATATTTTTTCAGTGTAATTTGGAGGTCCTTTGTGGTTACTGTCAGATATCGCTGTATGAATGAAGCAATTTGCCTTAATAACTGAACCATATAAATTTTTGATACTACAATAACACTGAAAGCACTCAAATTACCACAGTACATCTTAACTGTCATGTTGCATCACGTAAACTGTAGTTGTAATGACATGCCTAGGCCAGATGATTTATGCTATGGAAAGGGAAATGGAAATAGAATATTGAGAGTCCTTATTTGTAAACTCAATAAAGCATTTCTCTAAATAGCTTAAACCTGAATAAAACCAAATAGCTGAATCCAGATAAAAACATCCTTTCTTGAGAATAACTGCTAGCTATAGAATAATTGTTATGTCAAAGCATGCAAACTCTTTAAGAATTTTTGTCTTAAGAAACATAGAAAAAAATTTAGGAAATCTTTTATCAAGATGTGCACTTCCCTTGTAATTTTTAAATCTTGTGTCACAGAAAGCTGCCTTTCCTGTATATTGCTAAAAGTATTGCTCTTAAATAATATTCCCCAAAATAAAATTGAATAAAGAGAGATAGTAACCCTTCTGCATTTCAAATATAGCTCAGAAACCTTGTATCAAACAATTCTTTCAATATGAAGTTGGCATGTCCTGCATGTGCCTTCACAATATTGATTGACATATGTGTGCTATCTGCTTGTTTTACATCCATCTCCGTCTTTCTTTTGGAGGAAAAAAACATTGTAAATAGGATGCCCCTGTGCAACCTTCAGCTTTTTCATCTAAATCTGGGTGACACTAGGCTGTGTGATACTGGTCTTTTACCGTGTCTCGAAGGAGACGTTCTAAATAACAAGAGGCTGTAAATGGTACAGGATTCTTGTTTATGTCAGAGTGGGACAAAAACATGCACAAATTACTTTAACATTACCATGCCCTTTTAGTCTTCTACATCACACATATCTTCTGCACACATATTTATGTGTGCTGCTACCAGAACTTAAACTTTGTTTTATGAATTCACGTAATTAAAAAGAAAACAACATATAATATGCATTTGAACTGAAAAAATGAACAATGTTTTTGATGCAGAATACATTTGGGAGTAATCTGGAGGAATTTAATTTCTAGAAATAAAGTACCTAGTGGATAATTTGAGAGAACAGATTTAAAATGGCTAGTATTAAGGTTTTAGTAGGTATCATAAAGCAGTTTATATTCTTGCCTGCCTACTTCTCATAGCCTACTGAACTAAGAATTGCAGCAATCATGAGGACTTGAGCTGTGTTAGACCTTCTAGTATCTGAAAAATTGCATTATTCTAGAAACTCTGGTTACGTTTTAGATATTTGAAAACCCCATTTTCTTTTAGTTAGCAGTTTCCTAATTTGCTGTGGCAATGGATCTGTAAGTTTCTTTTGAACATGTGTCCATGTTAAAATATTTTATGAATTTGTCTGAAAGTGTTATGAGTTATAGTATGATAATGTTTGATCAGAGCACTGAAAAGAAAGTATAAAATAAATTAAAAATTAGATACCCAACTCAACAGAATAATGTGAAATGCTTGTTTCTTTAAAGTCACTGCAGAAGGGTTAGGTGTGTGCGGTATTTTGAAAGTCTAACATTACATATATACTCTGCCTCTTTGACGCCTCATCAAAAAGCAATTTGATAACTTGTATGGTGAGTAGAAGTTCCTTATAATTAGACAAAAGTAAACATGATATTCAACATATCTAAACATATGGCTCCCCTCCTCACCCCTCCATGACACAAACATGAGAGGTGGCTGACGCCACTTGAAATTCCATGAGGAAACTTCCATCTTTGGGTACAGCTTTAATGTGAAGGTGGAGATTTGCCTTGCCTTTTTTAGATGATTAGGGCACTACCTTTGGTCAGCAGTTGCAGGTTGATTGAGTCCTTAGGTGGAGTTTATCTTAGTATTCAAATCTCTGGACATTGTTAGGTCTCAATGCACAGCATGTAGTACATCCCCTGCCACTCTTCTGTTTGGGTTTGGAGCAGACACTAATGCTGCACTCAAACTGCAAACAACATGATGGAAACCCTAAACTGCTTTTTCTCCAAACCACTATTTGCATACTGACAGACTTGGATTGAGACGTTTCTTAAATCCAACCCTGCTTTACAGGAATAATTTAAATTAGTTGTACAGCATGATCCCATTCACTATAAGTAAGGTTAATGTAAGCTGATCTTCATGAAGTCAGAGCATGTTGAAAATTAAAGCAGAAGATGTTTGAATATTAAGCTTTGTTATGTCTTGGAAAAATTCTTGTACATCATGTTTGTCAACTCCATAGGCCTAAAGCAGCCATATGATAGATACTCTTTTTCTGACTTCTAGATAAAACCAAGACATCTGTTGAAAGTTTTATGTAGAGTCTGTGCATACAGAACAGGAAGGGGACTTTTTGACCCTGTCCCTTCATTTATTTTCCTGTTATGTTATAATTAGCTATTTGTTAATAACCTATTTGCTGACTTCACTAAGTCCTTGTTTGAGTCCAGAAATGAAGACATTGTAATAAGCCTGTAGTCAATTCATACAAATTTTAAAAATCTGTCAGCCTTTTAAAAGCATTTCACTTGTGGAAAACTAGATTGGGATAGAATGAGCAGGTTTTTTTGTGACACATTGTCTATTGCAGACTGCCTAGAATACCTCATAGGATTAAAAATTGAATTATAAAATAACCATGAACTAGGTCCTCATGGCTTTTATGTTTATTTCCTTCCATTTGTTTTCATTTCTTAGGCAATTCTGATACAAAAGGCAGAATAATGCAAGCAAATTGCAGTCTATGGCTCCCAGTGGGGAAGGGATGGAGTTGAGACCCAAAACATAAAGAAGCGTAAATAATACGATAATCAGCTGGAACTGAAATGCTGGGATCAATTGTCCTGAATTATGAATGCATCTCAGCCCAGAAAGCTTCATCTAGCATTGTCATGGTTTCAGATCTTAAGATTTTCTTGTTCATAGGACATGATGGAGTTAAACAGACCCACAACTCTTAGTGCCTGCCTCAAAAAGGAAAGCAATCTAACATAATACCTTTTGGTATAAATGGATTAAATACAAGTTAAATTGTAGTTGGAAGCTACTATTTTTATCATCAATTGGTTTTGAAATTATTTGGCCTAGTGAAAGTAATCTAGCCTACAGAATTCCAACACTCAGCTGTGTCAAATTCAGCCAACAGACTGATTTTTTTAAGCATATATCTGCGTTGCTTCACTGTCAGGGAAGCAAAGTAGTGCAGCTTAGGTGGGCTGGCATGATCTCCATTTGTGCACCTTTGTAAGAAAACCCTTTCTTTCAGCTGGTTGTATGGACAATTTGAGCCGTCAGTAGAAGATTTTGTTCCCTAGTGGATATTGGTTGTCCAAATTTCAGCGGGTCACCCTTTAGTAACCAAATGGTAGTGCCTGGAGTATGTGCTCACTGTGTGATGGTAAGGCCAGTACTTCATGATGAATTTCCCTTTTTTGTATCCACTGCACATGAAAGTGTCAGCACCAGATTTGAATGTGTAGCAAAGCACATCCCCAAGCTAGCAACAGTAAATTGGGAATAGAATAGGGAATGCAATCCTCAAGTGTAAGGCATAACATAGCAAAACTAATTTTGTAGGGGCATTTAATGATTCTTAATATATTGTAAGTATGAGTAGGATGAAATAGGTGGGTTATGTGCATGTTATCCATATTTATAAAAGAAACAGTAATAGGCATCAGCAGTATATAGTATACAAGAAATGTCCTTCAACACCCTGAAGTTATACACAGTTGCTGCAAATTTCAGATTTTTTTAAATAATCAACAGCCAACTCATGGCAGAAAATTAAAATGATTCAGTTAAACCTAAAGAAAAAATAAATTGTGTAAAGACAGCTACTTCAGTATATATTGTCTTTCATATTGGAATGAATTATTCTAAGAAAAAGCGGGTTTAGTTTATTGATATATTTTTCGTTTTATAACAAGTAACATTAAACTGATCTAAATAATGCTGTTTTATTTTAAATCACAGTCTAAACTGGCCTGAATGAAACCAAGTCACCATGGTAATCAGACTCAGTCAACAGTATGAAGTTGTCTTCAATTTATACCAAATGTACCGTTTATTTTATTAGCGCTTACTTCAATATAGCTTATAAAAATTGAGATAATAGGCAGAGTCAGATATGGAAAAGATGAGACAGAGCAGACATTCAAGGGAAGAGCAAAACATTTAAGGATTTGAACCACATCTGACTGATGCTTTCTTTAAGTTTACTTAATTTGTATTTTATGATTCTTTATTTTTCTTGAAATATTCTTTCAACTTGGCACCATGAAATGGACAGGGGTAGGTGTCTGCATTCTTTCACAGATGTGGCTTGCCAAATTTGGCTTGATCCCCAGTAAAAAGTGCAACAATATTAGTACTGTCCTACTTGAGGCTCAGCTACCCATGACGGTAAAGAACCACCAAGAGATAAGTAAATTTTGAACACTTTGTTCCTCATTAATGCTTTTAATGATGCTTGGGTAGCCTGTTGGGACGGTTCAAGTACAGCCATTATTGTGATTACAAGGGAACTAAGGATGCCCAGTAGACTGTTACAGCCTTGGAAATGGGTTGAAACAGGGCTCAGACTCTGCCTAGCTGAGTCCACTTGCTGCAGTATTTCATGTATCCCATGTTACATTTAATTTCCTAGTGCTAAAATCATCTTACACTACCCTAGATAAAAGAGGAAATTTACTGTTGGTGAAATTATTTCATAAATCTCAAGTGTCCTTTGTGTTACCTGCTTACCCAAGTCTGCCTTGAAGGCAAGAGTTTCAATCAGTAGAGGCAGTTGAAAAATGGAGAAACAAGCAGAAAATAAAGCAGTTTCACAAAAGAAGGGAAGTGAATGCTAGAGAGAGAACACTGAGGGGTGATAGGAAATAATGAAGAAGGAAGTAAACAGGGGGAATATGCTTTCCAGCTTGCAAAATCTTACTCTTTGATTTCTTTGATGCCAACTACTAAAATAATGAAGGATCTGAAAAAGCAGAAGAAAAAGAAAGAAAGGCTTTGACTTGAGAAGAATTTATATATATGGTGATTTGTACTGAGGGTTAGTCACCATGCAAAGATGCATGGTGATGATGTATCTCTATCTATCCAAGCTAGAGATAGTGGTTACTATCCAATCAAATAGTGGTTACTTAACAACTGCAAAGGAAAACTGAAATCTATGAAAGGGAGAACACATAGGGATTGTGTTCTTCTTATATTTCATTCCTCTTATATACATTCCTCTGCATGCTGAATACTCCATCAGCAAATAAGTGTTTGCTTTGAAAACTATATTTAGAGTTCCTTGCTCATCACAGGGTACCTGTAAGTAAAGTGTTTAATCAAGATTTACTCACTTAGATTAATCAGAGAGAATTTATAGTCCAAACATCTAGTTCATATTGGGTTACACAGGAGTGTGATGAAGGAATTTATGCCCATCACCAAAAGGGTATACTTGAGAACTACTGAAAAGTCATTCTCAAAGCCATAAAGAGGCAGTTTTATGTTTAGTTTCCAGATTTCCCTTTACGAATAAATAAACTGCAATTTCTGTTTGATTTACCTCCCCCCCCCAATTTACTTCAAATTTAAATGATTTACGAAATCTTGAAATAGAATGTAATTGAGATTGTTGAGTTTATATAACTTATTAGTAATGCTGCATGATGCCACTGAGCTCTAGTTTTGTAATTTTGTGGTGTTCAGTTTTGCTTTCCACATCAAAAAGGCAGTATGCAGCAGGGCAGAAATGCTGAGAATTTCTGATGGTGCGCCAGGGAAACAACCTTTAGCACAAACCATTTGTTGTATTTTCAATCTGTGATATGTGGTTTTTGAAGTCTGACGTGCTCAGTAGCATCAGACAATCTCAAAATTGTCCTTACAAGCAGCTTCTCTTCTCTACAAGATGGATAAATTATGTTGTTTCCATTTAACATATAGGAATTAGTCTTGCTATTCTACATCTGTCCTTAGAGACTAAGTTTTGGTGCCTAAACTTGATTGACACACTACCTTGTGTCATTAAGAAATTTTAAAACCAAACAGGTGTAGCACAGGTGCCCAAATCCAAGTGCTAATCACTCATGTACACATGCAATTAGGAAGTCTGTGTGTGTGGATTTATGGGACTCATATTTTATTGTATGGATGTTTTGGGAATTTTTAATCAATTCGCACATCTGGGAGACCTAATCCAACTAACTTGGTTAACAACATTTTACCTCTACTGCCATTAACAAAAAGGTTGTGTGTTTGTAAAACAAAATATTGGCAGGAGTTGCTGATTTTTAAAACACAAAGCAGCTTTACTAACAAGATTACAGAAGTTGTAAAGGTGGTATAAATGGTTGAAAATTATACAAATTCAATTAAGATATCATTAGTAAAAGAAAACCCAAAGTGATATTCAAAGTGTACACAAAGTAATGTTTTTTAAATTTATTTTGTGTTAGTTTATGGGAAGCAGTAATCATTATGGCTGTGATAAACAGCCAATGAATTGAACAGTGAAATGGTAAGCAGAACTGACAAGTAAGTAGCACAATAATGATCAGAAGCTTGAATTATTCACTTAGTTTTAACTTGTGTTTTCATAGAGTCATCATTCTAAGCATATTAATAATATCATGCTGTGATCTACTACCTGAACAGAGCATGAAGCGTCCTTTCAATCCTGTAGATCCTGTGTCTCCTCTACCCTGACTGCTTTGAATGGACTCATACTGCTTTGGTAAATCTCTAGAAGGCAATATGAGATCCATTACTCCACAGTCCTAGTAAGTTTGCATACTGTAAGGTGATCTTTAATAGAAGAGAATGGTGGTGGAAGAGATTTTATTTTCCAGAGAGAGACCCTAGCTTAATACAATCTATTTCTTTAGAAAGTGAGAATTTTAAATATTCAGTAAGTTTTTAGAAGTATGGATTACCATAACTATAGAATGAATTCGTATTTTCCTTCTCACACCTGAGATACAAAAGGGTTAAGACCTCAATATTTGGCATATGGAAGGGATAATCATGTGCTAGAACCCTAATGTGAACTGCAATGAATTATTAAACAAGTGGTTTGTTGGATAATGGAATATTACCTGCAAAGCAGCGCTCCTCTCCTTCAGGCACATCCAGAGCTAACTGAATTGAGCCAATTAGGCTGACTGTCTCTTCAATGTGTTGTGACCTATCAATGGTAATAGCTTATTGTGATGATAAATGAACCCATCTCTCAAACTGAAGCCTG
Source organism: Phylloscopus whistleri (assembly GCA_017589585.1). Taxonomy (NCBI): domain Eukaryota; kingdom Metazoa; phylum Chordata; class Aves; order Passeriformes; family Phylloscopidae; genus Phylloscopus; species Phylloscopus whistleri. The sequence continues at coordinate 2,820,911 of JADMLD010000683.1, read as the reverse complement.
AGTACACACTTGAGCAGTTTCCCTGAATCATAGGGCCCTTACCTATCAACTTCAGATTGACAGCAGTGGCAGCAGTGAGAGCAGATGGCATGCATGAGTAGAGACAGATGATTATTTTACCCAAATGAATGGATTTGCACTTATTTTTGGTGAGGTTGTTTTGTGGTTTTCTTGGGTTTTTTAATGGGCCTGCCTTAATATTCCATATTTTGCTAGAGTGTTTCTGACAATACATGCAGTACCACCCCTGTCTCCTGAGATGGCTAGATGAATTTGTGATTGGTATCTACATACCTTTTCAGTTTCAGAAGCACTCTGTGTTGTGAAACTGGTTAATCCTTTTTTTTCTTTCCTGATTACAGAGTGTGATGTGTGTTTGGCCCTCTTAGCTCTATCACTTTGTTTTCCAGAGCTAACTTCCTCAGAAAAAATGGGCAAGGTAGAAGAACTGTAACATTATCAATATTTTTCATTATTTTATTACAAGTTTTTGAAGCTGTAAGTATCAAATATCATTAAATACTTGACACTTCTGGATCAATTGCTTGGCTAGTTTAATTCTTTTTAGAGACAGGAAAATTTTTCAGTGTGAAGGCAGTCATTTTAACAACATTCTGTGTCAGTTTTCTTCTAGGCTTTTTTGTTATGTTGAGGATTTCAAATGTGTTTTATTAATTAGAAATAACAGTGACAGAGATACTTCCCTTCAGTTTAACATCCTAAAAGATGATTTTGGTTATGACTCAGTTTTTAAAATGAAAGTGCAGAAGCGATATGGCTTTATATATTCCTGAATCACATCTGATTATCCATAAGATAGCTCCAGCATGCTCTGAAGGTGTGACCTGGAGTGAATAGTCCTTTAAATGAAAGACTTTAGGCTCTGCAACTCTGCCAGTACAGAAATCCTGTCCATAGCCATGCATCTCTTCGTACCAGAAGGCTTCCTTACATCTGTCCTGGTCAGCTCTTCCTCACTGCAGCACATACTTGACCATGCAGTTACTAAGGCAAAACTTAACACAATTCTAACTTTGCTTTGCCATGAACGAGGTAGCTTTTTGCAGAAATATTAATGGATATAAATACAGTGAATAGTAATCCGTAGTTTTCCATCAATATTGTATCTTCTGTGCTCCAGAAAAACCATAACACAGTATTTCATTTACTTTGAAGTTATTTGAAGCTCGGATGATCAAAGTCTGTCGTATTAGAGAAGAACTTTTTCTTCTTACTTATTTTAAATTAAATGCAACAATACAGAGCTGTACATAAATCTAGTAATTGTAAAAGTTTGCCAAGTTTAAAAAAAAAAAAGATGGAAAAGTTAAAAAAGTGAAATGAAAAAGGAAATAGATCAGTATTCTGTTTTGATTAGGTATGGAAAGAAGATTTCCCAACTTAATAAACCTAAGCAGTCTAAAGTAATAAAACTGGTGGACCGAAGCCACATTTTTTAACTTAGTAAGTAGATTTGTAACAACAGATGCCTTTAAAGCTAATCAAATAAATAGGTACATTGTTTGGTCAGCTGTGTCTTATTACTTAAATGTGTGAGCTAATTCTGTTTAGTCTGCTGTGAAGAAAAGTTCTTTTTGCAAAAGAACTTTCTACAGGTTTTTTTTTTTTCTTTTTTGCCAAGTTTCATCTTTTGTGCTATGCAGCTTTGTGAATTTTTTCTCTCTTTCATAGATGATGTATTAGCTCAGTTAGGTAGATAGATGCACAAAAATCCAGTTTTGTCACTGTTCTGTATCTTTTCTTTTATATCAAGTAGGTGATAAGTATGCCTATACATTTGAATAAAAATCACTTTATACATGCATCTCATCTGTTGAACAAACATATGAATGTGTAACACAAAGGATGAAAGAGAATAAAAATTGTCACATGAGATTAAAAACCACAGAAAATTAAATAGAAGAATGATCAGGGCAACTTTTCTCAAAAACCTCTCAAGCTTTTATGTTAAGGCTAGCTCACATTGGTTTATTAAAATACTGCTTTGGCTTTTTTCACTAAACATTCTCAAATTTTCCATTAGAAATGTCACAGAGAGATACTTTGTTACTGAATTTGGAAAGTGTGATCTTCTTTGGTGATAATGGAGTTGGCTGAGTAACTTCAGTGTGCCTTTGAGGCTGTGTCACTGCAATTTTCTTCCTTTGTTTCTGAGAAGAAACCTGCAGTAGCAGAGAAGTTCTAACATTTGGTAACAAATTGGGTTGTTTATCCTGGAGAAAAAAGGGGGACCTTACTGCTCTCTATAACTACATTATAAAGGAGGATGTAAACAGGTGGCCATGGGTCTTTTCTCCCAGGTAACAAGCAACAGGACAAGAGGAAAGAGCATCAAGTTGTGCCAAAGGAGGCATAGAATAGATATTAGGAAATATTTATTCACTGAAAGTGTGGTCTAACTTTGGAACAAACTGCCCAGGGAAGCAGTGTTATCACCATCCTTGGAAATGTTCAAAAATGTGTAGATGGGGTGATCAGAGACATGGTTTAGCGGTAGACCTGGCAGCATTACACTGATGAATGATCTTCATCCCAGAGGTCTTTTCAAACTTTAATGATCCCAGGATAACTCAAAATCTCTTATTCCCACCATAAGTATAATCAAGTAGATTATTCCATCAGTAAATCACAGTCTCATGTCCAGGCCTTCTCAGAGCTCCAGGAAACAAAACATCATTTTGCCTGCAATATTCAAGGAAAATAAATGATAGCTGAAAAAATTTGGGATAGGCAAAAGAGCTCTCCTGAATCTCAGAGTCTCTCTTGACTGTCCCTGCACTATCTCAATTTTGAATCAAATAGAAGTGCATTTACCATTTAGGGGTGACCTTGTCAAACTGTGAAACCTGCTTGAAAACCTGTGACACAACACAGTTCTTAATTCAGTTCACTGTGTTACAAATCTGATGTTTTTCTGAAAGTTCTGGGCAAAATTGAAATGACATAAAAAAGCTTCCAAACTTTCAATGCAAATTTTTGTGGGGGAAAAAGAAGTTATGAGGTTCACATTCTTTATTAAATAAAGAAATTATTAAATAAAGAAATTATTAAATAAAGAAAGCAGCAGCTTTTCACCTAATTTTTATTTCTTTATAAATATTATTACTGACTACAGTGTGCTTTCAGTCTGCCATTTATATACTTGGCTGTCTATGAGAGTATTATTCTAGGCAAATATGAATAACTTAGTTTGAGCTACTTTTCCTGTTAATCATTATTTACCTTCTTTGTCTACTTTGTTTCCCAGTACTGTGAAGGATTCTTTTATATACTTGTTTTTGAGAAGTAAGATAATTCTTGGCAATTATCTGTAGATATATTGTACAGAGAAGTAACTTTGATCACATTATATGTTCCAAAATGTAGTGCACCTTTGACTTCCTCAACATGATAGTTCTTTCAGGCTTTCTTTTGGTATTTTGTATGGCTAAATGCAGCATTTAGAAAATGATTGTTCTATAGATCTATGAAATGTTTCATGACAAGCAGCTAAAGTAAAAACTTATAGTAGATCCATAAAAAAGTATTCCTTTGTTTTCTTCAAAAGATTCCTGATGTTTTTAACCCAGAAAATCTAATTTAAATTCTTATGTAGGTTTCCTGTATGTATTTTGCATGTTTTATTTTCAATTTCCATTTGAAATTTGCTAATTTACATCCATTTATGCATTAAAGATATTTAGAACATGCAGTGATATTCTGTGCTGCAACACAGCAGAAGACTGTATTTTTCAAGTACAAAAATTTGGGTCAGTTTGAATACATCCAAGGCTTTTTGAATTGAAGATGGAAGATTATTTCCTTCATAACATTATGAAATTTTCTTGTGTTTGGAGAGAAAGCCTTAGTCTAAAGAGATTTTGATCTGACCTATTGAAGTCCTTCTGACATTTCTACAAGATAAGTTTAGTTTCATATTTAAATATGGAAGTCTTCAGAGAGCTGAAAAGCCACTCTCTCATTCACTGTTTAGGTACCTGAGACTGTTCTGCAATGCTCAGAACAGCAGCAGAAATAACTGCAAAGTGGCTACAGTCAGCCACGTCTTTGAAAATGATGTCCCAGGGTTTCTTGCCTGTTAACAGCATGCTGCTTTCTAGCATGGAAAGCCCAGTTTTCATAAATACTACAGCATGGATGCTATTGCTGCTGCATTTCATAAAGCACTGAAAACACTGGGTATTTACTGAAATGTCTTCAGTTTGCTTGAAGAATGTGGTGAATTTAAGCTTACAATTCAGGATTTATTTTGCTCTAGGCAGGTAGTGACTACCACTTTAAAATAAGTGGTTGTTAATTAACGCTTGAATACTGCAGATATTATATTGGATGATGTGGACACAAATTCACCTTATTAATGAAAAGATCCATCATAATGAGTATATTGCCATCTTGCTGAATTATGATGGAATTCTTATGGAAGGATAAATGACATCCATTTTAAAACCTAATGGGTATCATTATGGTCAGTGTTAAAACAATGAATACCAAATGAATGAGTAATAGGAGGGACACTAAAACTAAATTTTATTCATTAACTCAGTCGGTAAAAATGTGTAACCAGTACCACAGATTTATGTACACATCCTAGTTAAATATGCATGTGCTTTGGGCAGTCTGGGACCTTGAGGAAAATTTGACCAGAGTCAAAAGCATTCTTAACCACTTCACTAGAAATACATATATATGGTTTATGTAAAATACTGAAAGTAGGAAAAAAAAATATATATAGCTGAATACTGCCCAAAAGGCCATAAATAGTCTCTTTTCTTCTCTCTACAAAGAATCTTAAATAGAAGTCCCAGCAGTATGGCAATAGCAATTAAGCAAACATTTTGTAATTGGTGTGCTTTATTATCCTGACTATGTGAACAGAAATGGGAATACTCAGTGACTTGAGCTACCCTGATGAGTACATCTGCTTGGGACACCATTCAGCATCCCATTAGGAGCCAGCATAAAACCATCCCATTAGGCATCAGGTAGCTCCAACTACGAGTACACAGCATGTTCGCTGCTCTTGAACTTCCCAAGGTTTTTAGGGTTGTCCTAAAGGCTGCTTTGGAACTGTAAACTCTATAAGGGCTTTTGGTAGTTTCTCTTTATTAATTAATAAGTTAACTTATTTATTCCTTGTTAGTTTTTGTGTCAACTCACCACAGGGAAATTCAAATTGCTGCAAGCTTTAGAGACAATTATGTTGTTAAAAAGTGATCTAAAAACATCACATGAGCCCACTGAGTTCTTTGTTTTCAGGGAGGAAAGAAAGGAAAAGGTGGAATTCAGAAGGGGATTGTATCTAGGAAGAGTGTAAATCTATGCTTACATGTAATCTAATTCTCATCTGGCCAACTAGCAAGAAAATATGAAGAGTAGTTTTCAGTGTGTGTCATTTTTGTGGGATATTTTTTATATCTTAAGATTACTAAGGCAAAAATTCTCCCATTTGATCTCAATCAGTATCAGATATATTTACATACAGATGTTATTTTATTACAGATGTTTGATCTGGATCTATGTTAGGTCCAGATTCTGTGAATCAGTATAAAGTATTCTGCAGTGGCTCTGAAGAACTTTCACCTGCAGTAAGTATTCAAAGAAATAGAAGCACAATCTGTAATAAACCATTAAACTCCAAACAGGATTCACCCTTCAGATCTGAAGAAGAGTTTGTCCTGAGAGAGGGAAGATCTCAGATTCATGTTTAGAATAAGTCTTGCCAAGTATTATTTTTTTCCTCAGAGAAAACAGAGAGATACTTGTTAGTACCTTACCCTCTGAGTGTGTAGCTATTACATTCGTAAGGCACCAAAACAAGGGGTTTGGTGGTGCCTTTTGAATGTAATAGCTACAAACTTCTCAGTTCTTTACATAGAATCATAAACCATTAGTATATTTCTTAGGAAAAGACAATGTTTGAGGATATAACAGTATCTAAACTGCAGCAGAGGAAAATCAAACAAGCTCAGCAACCTCTTTATAATCACAATGACCATTAAGTGCCAAGGGAAGAGTGTAAGCTGGTAAGGATATAGTGATACTTCATCACATACTTTCCTAACCTCAATCCTGTTGCCTGGGTACCTCTGAACTCATGGAGATGTCTTTGAATATAATGGTCTTTATTCATCCTAACTGCACATAAAAATTTATCAAATGATAAATAAATACAGGAAGGTTTTGTTTGAGACACCAAGTCTGGTTCTGTGACAGCCCACTCTGTCCTGCCCTCCCATTGTTATTTGATTTTGAGAGGTCCCTAAAAATGGTTTGCATGGGAAAATCTAGGAAAATCAAAATTTATGCTGGCAATTCAGATAAGTGGTCTGGAGCAAATTACCTGTACTTCATTAAAGAACTGCAAGTGTTTGTCATGACATCAAAGCACAAACTATTGTTTGCTTCTCATCAATCAGGCTATGCTGTAAATTCCTGTCTATTGCATTTAACACTCATCAGAAAGAGGGAAGATATTTTGTGATTATATTGTAGGAAAATCCTTTTAAATGTCTGTTTTTCAGGGATGAGTTATTTCTGTCTTCACATGATAATCTGCTAATTGTTTAAAACAATTCTGTTAGCAGTGATTAGAATCTGTATATCCTTGGTATTAACACTTCAAGAATTTTTAAACACATCTTTGATTTAGGTTAGTATAAAAATAAATGAAGGAACAACGTATTGTTATCAATCTTCTAATTTATATTATGGTATCACAGACTCCTTTTTTGTACTGGAGTATATCAAAAGCAGTGAACCCTGGAAAATTATCTGAGCCAGTACTAAAATAGCTAAATAGGGTTGAAGAAGGGGAAGCAATAAATCAGATCAAGTAGAATCATAGGAGGATACAGAAAAAAGAATTAGTGTAACTACTTTTCAAGTAGTTTCTGGTTTCTCTTGAGTGGGCCCGTGCAAGAAAAATAGTGGTACAAAAAATGTCTTTCCCAGCTTATGGTGTCTCAGTTTTATTGCAGGAATGAGGTCGGTACTTCATTCTACAAAACCTGCTTTTTGCTAACCAAGAAAGTGAGTTTTGTGGGACAGCTAATGGTAGAAAATTATATGTGATCATGCTCTCATCCTTTTTAGTCACCAGCTCCTCAGCTGTGGTAGAGTTGGTGACTAATACTGACCATACTTCTTTAAAGATTCACCCATTCATGATATTTTGCATATTATCACCATAATTTGTGAGACAGAGAAGATGTACATAATTTTTTAATATCTTGTCCTAAAGTTTAAACATCTCTGGGCCACAGGAATAACAGTGTGTGTCCTCAAAGTGGAATTGTGATTTTTCCTCTAAGCTACGTACTGGTTCAGTAGCAACTCTGCATTAGTGCTGTCCTGTGTACCTTGTAGACACCACAAGTTGCAGATGGCCAGTTTTTGGTCGATGAAATAGTTCCACTGAGTGACTGTTGCTGTTTCTTGTATAGTGGGATCCAGCATATAAATGTCTAGCAATTAATGTAATGTTTAAGTGTTGGTCATATCTTGTTTCACATGTCTGTTAAGTTGCTGATTAAGCCTTTTAGGTATTAAAACACCATGAAATTGAAAACAAGCCGCTTCGTAGCAGAATTTAGTGCTAGAGCACTTTGACTAGAAATAAAATTTTTACAAAAATATTCAAAGGGAATTGTGGAGTTCCAGAAAAAAAAAAAAAAAAAAAAAAAAAGTTATGACTTTGTGAGGCAAGTAAGCCAATAATTCAATAATTTTGCAAAAATACGTGACTCAGATACCACAGCAAGTAACTCACTTCAGAGTTCCCCCTCCTTCCCAAATGCACACTGCATTAGATTAGAGCAATAAAAACAATCTGACCCGAGAAATTCTCATGCTGTAGGGACTCAGGATTAGGTCCTGATCCAGCAGTCAATTCACTTAATAACTTCTCATGTCTGAAGTTACATTATCCACTTTTCCGTCTTTTATAGGGTCCAGCTAAGCTAGATCAATATCCTGAGGAAATGTGGCTTTCTATTTTAGGATGACATTTTTGTACTTGGCAGGATATTATCTTCATCAACATGTGTACAATATGGTACTAATTTAAGTCTGTTTCTTAGTTTGGTAGAAGTCTTGCACAGTGTATTAGGACTTTTAAATGCTCTTAAAGTATAATATACTTCCTTATTTTACTGTAAAATGATACTCTGTTGAGTCAGGAGCTATACTGAAATGAGGGCCTAGGCACTTAATAATTTTCATCATGAACTCCTCATTCCAGTAAGTTGAAACTGAGATAATAAAATGGTGCTTGAGCCAAAACTCAACATATAAAATTCTTTATCCAGGCATATGATGGCACTTGAACTGAATGAGTTTTAGATACACAGGTGACTGAAAATGAAAACAAAAGTTTGGAAAGTAGTTTTTGAGCTACACTGTCAGAGTTACTGTTCACATGGGTACTTTAAGGACATGTCTGTTTTATTAATCTAGGAATTGCTCTGTTCTCTAGTTTTGAGGCCACTGGTATTGCCATATTATTGAAACACCATGCTGTTGAATTAAGAGAAACTATTAAGAAGTACTTGAGTGGTGTGCAGTTTTGGATGCCACAATATAAGGAGGATATAAAACTACTAGAAAATGTCCAAAGTAGGGCAATGAAGGTGGTGAAGGGCTTTGAGAAGAACCCATATGAAGAGCAGCTGAGGTCACTCAGTTTGGTCAGTCTGGAGAAGGGGAGACTGAGGAAAGACCTCATTGCAGTCTACATACATCTAGGTGAGTGTGCAAAAACTTCAAACCACATTAATTGTTTGGCAGGATGAGAGTCACTAGAGAAAACTGTTGTAAACAATTGAAACAGTTGAGATTTTCTGGCTCACCACACACTTTATCAAATGAACTTCCTAAATGGGAAATGCAGAAATCTTGCCAAATAGTTAGGTCTGTTCTGGTGTGTTAAGATCATAAGCCAATTTTGATGTTCCCGTGTAACCAGAGGAGAGGCAAGTTCCTGCCGAGGACAATTCATGGTATTAACTTATGCTCCACATGAGTTCAGGGATACTCTCTGCTTCTCCACTGACAGTGGAGGAACACTGGGAATATCACCCCTAGAATGAAATAAGGTATATAACCTTAGATGGGGCTAGGGTCCCTGCAGTTCACAGTTTAACCTGAAATTATTCAGTTTAGAAAAACCCTTAAAAATGCTGACAAAAACTTGATAAAAGAGACCAAATCCTGCCCCATTCATGAGAAGTACTTTAGGTTGTAATTTATGTTGGAAATCTCTTTGACAGTCTGCACTGGACAGTTACACTTTTTTTTACTTTACAATACAAAGGAAGCTTAAACACAGGAAGTCTCATTGTCCCTCTGGTATTAGATTTATGATAGAAGACTGTGCAGACAAGTTAGATTTCCTGTGCAATAACTCCCAGATCTCCAATCAGGGAGACAGCTCACAAAAATAATAGCTTGTCATTTTTCTCAATTACAAATGAAACTAAGATACTACGTCCTGTGTGTAACATAACTATAAGGAAACTACAGTCAATATAATTTGTAAATAATGGTTTACACGTGACAGAAATGTTTATGTCTAAGTAATTTAAACCTGCGTGTGGCAGGTTATAAAACATCAGCTTTCCAAACTATAATCTTGAAGTCAAAACACATAATTTGTATACATTGTTAGAATCAGCTCACGATTGCAAAGGTCACTGCTCCATGCAGTCATTTCTGTATATTGTTCCAGTGGAAAATATAATTGCTATTAATAAATATTTGTATATTTTAGCTTTCTGTGTAAGATGAAGCAACTGGAAACCTCTCACCAGCACATGACCAGTCAGTTATTTATAGATTCTCAGCAGACCAAAGAGCTGCTTATTAAATAATTGCCGTAGCTCTACTGCTATCAGCAGGGTGTTGTAAATGTTCTGAGATAACTTTTAATAATCTAGGTCAGGTATTAATTACTGAATTCCCAGCCTGCCTAGTTTAGACTGCTTCCAGTCCTTGCACCCTGAATATAAAAAAAAAAAATCAGTACAATACTTTACTAGCTTTTGTACAATTTTGCACTAACTTGATGCTGGTACATCGAATAAAAAAATCTGATGAAATCATTTGTATAATTGACAAAAGCAATATAGAGAGTCAGCATATCCAAATAAGGAGATAACTCAGTGAGATGAGAAGTCATTTTAATTGATGGAAACACATGAGAAGAACCCTAAGTAAAAACAAGGTCATCCTGTGCCTAGATAGATTTCCAGGAAAACAGTTACTTAACTTCTGAAAGGGATTTAATTTAAAATAAATGTGCTGAAAGCTGCATAAATATTTGTGCCACCCAGGAGAGTGTGATTGTGATAGTAGTTCATGCCCTGATGCATAGTCAATGCTTTCATACCCTCCTTTGAACTTTAGCATAAACTCTATAGTGTCCTGGGGGCCTGCCCTTACCAAGCAGAAACTCCTGTTTTCTTAGAAAACAGCAAATGATAAGGCACTGTGGATGGTAAATGATTTTTACCTGTGATTGACAGTAAGTAGCCAACTAACAGTCAGTTGTAGACCCACTTGAATTACCTAACTCAAATATTTATTCTGCACCTTGATGTTCTCAGAGTTGCTTCTTCCCTACTGCAACTAGATTTTTAATCTGAAAAATGGTAGTCATAATTAGCACTGCAAATAATTCATGTGCATTCATTTTAAGGATGAGAAGATACAACTGTGAATGAAGAGCAGGGATTCTGGCAATATGGAAATCATTCTCAAGTGTGTCTGGGTGGATAATCCATCTTTCATAGGGCCATTAAAAATCTGGGAGAAAGATAGTGGGAGTTTATTGGGATCAACTCATGATAAAAACTTTTTTTGTTCTAGCTAAAATGGAAAACTGAAGGATTTCATTACAGATCAAAGGTTTCATTTGACCTGAAGCAGATATTTTTGGCTAGCAGGTATTTATTAAAATAAACAGAATTAACAGCACATCTGTGGAAGACTAGTAAATTCTGTATTGTCAGTTTAGCCTCTGAAACACTTTTTGTATTAAACAGTCAGGCAAACTTCTTCAGATTTTCTGAATAGTTCCAGAGCAAACAAGAAGCATTTTAAAAGTGAAATTGCTGCATTATTAAAAGGTAAGAAGACTCCTCAGCTCAACTTAACTCCTATGCCAAGTAGTTTTGTGGTATCAATGTGCCATGCTCTATGTGTTCCTTTTTCTTCCTTCTTTTGAGGAATAATGGAGACCATAGGGATTTTTTTAAAACCTCTTCTACTCATCTTTTGGCATCTTTTTCCTCTTTTCTTTTGCATTCTCACAAATTGAAGTTAGAAGCTCTTTGCTGTTGTAGAGGATGCTGAACTCTTCAAGGTCAGAATGGTAAAATAGAACACTTTTTCTAGGTCTTACATACTCACAATTGGATTCCTTCTTTGCATATAAGGCTAAGCCTTATATGGGTGTATATATATAGGTATCAATTTAATTTAAAAATATTCATCTAAAGTTTTGGTTGGATTTAGGGATTGTACAAGATTATCTCGAGATGTTCCTCCCAAGCATAACCGTTTTATGATTCCGTATCAGTTACAAATCCACAAGCAGTTAAGTACTAGTAATTGCTTTAAAATTATAAAAATTAAATTTCTCTGCAACTTTATATCACAGAGATACAATTGACTATTTGGAAAACTGTTCTGTTATACTTTTGTTTTTTTAATCTCAGACATTCCTATTACTCTCTGGTGAAATACAGTGCTGTGACCTTTCCCAGAGATTAAGGATCATATTAGAAATCTTAAATGCCAGTAATGAGTGCCTATGTTCACAGTGATTAAATGGGAGTGGATAGACCCACAGGGTCTAAAATACAGTGGGAAACATTATGTGCCATATCTGGCATATGGATTTAATGGAAGTCTAGTTTTTCTTTAAAGACTTGTGGCTGTGTGCCTGACACACTACAAATTAGAAGTTCCTTTAGTTGCAGAACCATTCATTTACTGTTCATTTTAATCAATTCAGCCAGGATCTAAATAAACTGAGCTTAATGCGTGTAACTTGTTAGATGTAAAGCAATGTGTTAATATGGGTAAACGATGTTAAAAATTTGAATTAGCTGCAACTTAAAGTCTTTGTAAAGCTTTTTGTGATGTATTACATTTTGACCTTTTCTAATTATATGCTTTTGTGGCACATCTGTGAAGTGCTAGGCAACCTTAGACACTATAGCTTCAATTCAGATTATGGAAATCCAGCTCTCTGCATTGACTTCAGTGAGATGTTAGATATCTTGTAGTTTAAATTGATTGTATTCCTTGCCTCCAGGTATTTATAAATAGACTGGATGTTTTTCCACAAACTGTAACTAAAATATCACTGAGACATTTTCTTCTGTTTCTAGTAGCGTATCTTGATGTTTGCACACTTCACATAATAATCTCAAATCAACTGTTTCAGAATGAAAATGAGGTGGTATGATGGGTTAACTGTGGTTAAGGGCCAAATTCCCAACAAGATGCTCACTCTCTCCCTCTTCTCAGCAGGACAGGGGGAGAAAATAGCATAGGGAAGCTCATGTATATTGGTTAAAACAGGGAGATTGCTTACCAATTATTGTCATTGGCATTGTCATCTTGGGGAAAATTAATTTAATTTATTACCAGTTAATATAGTGAGAAATAAAGAAAAAAATTAAAATACTTTTCCTTCATCTCTTCCTAGGCTCAAGTTTAGTCCTTCACTTCTGATTCCTCTAACACTACCTGATATATCACTACCATGAGACAAAGTTGCAGGGTGTGGTCAGTATGTAACAGTTCCTTCCACTCTGCTGCTCCTCCCTCACGCTTTTCTCCTCCTCTGGCATGTCCTTCAGGGAAAATTCTCTCTAGTTTTGGCTCTCCATGGGCTGCAGTTCCTATCAAGAAAACATGTTCAGCATGGGTTTTTCATGGGCTGCAGGGATATTTGTTGTGCCATGAAGCACCTCCTCCTTTTCTGACCTAGCTGTTCTCTGATTTTTCTCATTATTTTTTTTCCCTTCTTCTTTGTTCATTCCATATTTTTCCCCTTTTCTTGCATGTGTTTCCACAGAAGCATCACCAGCTTGGTTGATTGGCTGTGGTGGGTCCACTGCAGAGCTAGCTGGACCGTGAAGTGCCTTGCTCATGGGAGCCCCTGACCCCTTTCCAGAGGGGTCATTCCTGCAATCCACCTGCTACCAAAATCTCACCACTTACACCCAATAACCTAAAATGCACTGTATTACAGAAAACACTGAAGAATAAAACATAGTCAATAGGTGGAAAATCACTAGGATAATTTTTCATGTGCATAAGGATTGAATTAGGCCTTTAGAACATGACCTTCTCCAAAAATGCAGCCGATGTCTTATGCCCACCATGCATAGCAGTGAAATGATTTCTTATGACCATATTTTGTTAAATTTTTAGTTAAAAATATGTAATAGATTTTGCACCTACAGTGTTAATGGTTTTGTGTGTTGCTCTTGATTCTATTACTTCCTCCCAAATACCTGGCATGAGTTATTTGAATGTGACAGGTGTTACGGGATATCACTGTCATCTGCCTAAAAATAAGTATTTTTGTGGGTTTTGGCACAATAATACTAAAGTAACTGATATTACATTTGGTGCCCTTTATCCTGAAGTATATTTAAAGGAAACTATAAACAGGAAATAATTTGAGATTTCTGCAGAAGGATCTGAAAAGTGTGACTAACAGGCTTATTCAGGCTGCAGTCCATATAAACTAAAAGTTTTATGAGGATCACTTACTGGTGTCTCGAATGCTAAAGGAATCTGTGGATCTTAAATTTTTATTACTAACTAAATGCAAGATTTACAAAAAACCTTTTACCATGTACAATTTCAGTAGTTCTTGGAAGATGTACTAAGACCAACCCTGCTCACATCTGAATATTTCAAAATACGACTTCTACGTGTTGCAAACAACAGGCCCTGATGCATCTTTCTGAGCACTATTATTTGTACAGAAGGCTTGTGCACCTGAAGTTAAACTTCACTATGAAAAAGCATTTGAAAAAAACACAATTCCTAACTTAGGCTAAAATATTTTAGAACCATGCTGAGAATGCACTGGGATGCCATGCACGTTGCACAGGACTGTGAAATTTTACAATCTTCCTAAATATGCATACATTTTCTCCTATTAATGACTTGTTTAATGGTGTACAGGAAGGTGCACAGAGTTTTATGCTCAAAATTTATTGCCAGGGCGGAAAGGTGATGTAGACATGAGACAGGCTGATGTGTGAGTACAGAGGTTGTGTGTTACATATGCCACATAGGGGCTGCATGCTTTTTTTGTTTCCCAAGCACACTTACATTTTAAAAATAAAACCTGATGGCCTGTATGGATTTGGGCAAGCTTAATATGTAGCAATATGTTCCCTGCTGTTTTACACTCCATTCTTTCTTTTCCCTAATATAAGAAGTTTAAATATTTTGATGTGGTCCTTAGCTACCTGCTTTCTGCTTGGCATTCAGAAAATGAGTAATAAAAGATATTGACTATGAATTCTTAGTAGACTTAAGTGGATACAGCAGTGGATTCACTGTGAAAAGTAGTGAAAAGAGACTTGTTTCAAGTGTTAAGTAATGGTAATTCTTGCTCAGTGACCTTGGACATCCATTCATTCCCCAGAGATTGTTAGGACTATCTTTAGCTCTTCAGAAGTGAGATATCAACACCTTAGTTGGCACTTGATGCAGCAGGAAAAGACAGATTCCCTGTTAGCAGAAATTTTCAGAAATCAATTAAGTTCATGGAGCTACAGCAGCTTCTATCAGCAGGAGATCAGTTCTGAAACAGCTATGAGAAAGTGAGAGCAGCTGCAGTTAGTCTGAGGAAAGGTCTGTGCATCTCCAGCTGTGACCAATACCACATGCATATGGATTAGTGTAAGAATGCAAGCACACATCAATGCTGTCCTGCCCACCAACCCAATATACTGCAATTTGCACTCATTTCCTGAGCTAGAGAATGTCTCTGTTACAGGAGAGGCAAGAGAGTGAAACGTTGAATGAATTAGAAAATAGGCACTTTCAAATAAAAGGTGATTTACTTATATAATTAAACCGTAATTGGTAGTTAATGCAAGAGATTATGAAACAGTAACAAATGAGCCAATACAGCTAGGGCGAGGGTGGGAGGAGAGAGATGAAGAAGCAGAGTTCATACATTAATGAAGGACATCATGGCAGTGGAGGACTGAAAGATAGTGTTGGATCTAATATCTGTCCATTCCAAATGTCAAACAATTGTAGATCTAAGAAATTTTTCAACAGTGGTGAGGCTAATTTTTCATATGACCAGGAGCAGTAGAGACTTAAACACACTGCTGAGTCAAAACAGTGACTTGCAACCTGTAGAGAGATGCTATGGCAAAAAACCCCACTCCCTGATTGTGTGTGATTAACCTGATACATGAGCATTATTTAAATATAGATTAGCATTTTTAAAGGAGTTTATAATGTGTTCTTGCTGTGTCTGGAAACTTGTATAACTTTGTGCAGGTCAAAGTCTTCGTTTAAGACACATTTTAAACAGCACTAAGTTGCAGTCAACATTTTTAGTATTTTTTTTCCCTAATGCTATTGTGAAGTGATAGCTTTTATATTCATATTTTATCTTAGAACTTTAAAGTTAATCGTTGCTTCATGCTACCATTTGCATTAAATCTAAGACAGCATGAAACTCTGCTTAATGTTAAAGAGTTTGAAATGGAAGCAGAAAATTTATGTTGTTAGTCAAAACTTAGTTTATTAGGACCTAGCAGCCTGGCTTACGTTAGAAATGGGGAGAGAATATACATTGCCAGCAGAAACAAGGAAGGAAGGAACGCATTCAGTTAAAGGAAATTTATGTAGGTATATAAATCACATTAATCACTCTCTGAAGACCTTGCATTTATCTATTATATGTGAACTACTAGCAAGGGTTGATTCTTTCTGAGTTTTATAATTTTTTGTTTCACCAAGAATTCGAAGGACATTCAGAAGAAGTTAAAAGTTGGTATTCTGGATAAAATATAAAAAAATAAGTTGAGGTTTTGCAACCTCTCTGTTGAAATTCAGAATAACTTTTGAAAAGCTATTGAAACCAAGTGAGTAATAATGAATAATAAAAAAATCCTAGATTCTATTAGATTGAAGATTCATATGCTGCTAATAATGTTTAAAGATCCTAGAGCATGTGATGAAATTCTGAGATTTTACTGTTTAACGTTGTAAAATTGCAATTATTTTTCAAACAATTACTTCCAACACCAAAATTCAGCATGATTTTCTCATTTTTATTCTAGGTTTTGATGCATGTAGATAATATCATTCTCCATTCTCCAAGGATAAAAATGAGGAAACATGAATAAATCAGTTGCTAGAAACCAAACTTATGTTGAGAGAAATAGATAACCAGCTTAAACTGATTTTTCATGGTTTTTGTAAATAATATTTCATAATTTGGGTATTTTAGCTGTTTCACTTTAAATATGTTTAGCCTGACATTAGAGTAGGGAGTGCTTTCTTATTTAGAAAACTGACATATGAGAATTTTTACTGCAATCAAGTGGGATATTTCCTGAGAGATTCTGAAGCACCTGGAATGAGGGTTTGTGTATCTTCTCCATTTAGGCTACCTCAAATACAGTGGGTGTGGGTTTGTAAGAAATGTTTGATAAGTTTTAGTTATGAATATAGCATGGTTTGTTAATTGTAAAATTAGAATAGTGTTACCCTAAAGAGGCCTCTTGTCTTGGAAGGTACCTTATCAGAGCTGATAAGGTTTCTAAGACAACCTGAGTCTCTGCTTAGAGACTCTTTCTTATTGGTTCTTTTCCCTGTCTTGTTTCTGTTGTATGTATGATCTTTTCTTCTGTCCATCACAGAATTCTTATCTTCAAGGTCTGAGGGTCTCAGCTACCGGTTGGCAGAGTACCTCGAGACCACTCCCAAATCTATCTTGGATTTGTTGGTGTTTAAGTAAGCTAGTTGGCATTTATTATAGAAATTGTTTTATTGGTTTGTAAACTTTGTACCCACCCCTTGAACTGTCCTGAACAAAAACCCCCTGCAGCTTAGGTTCAGGGTCTCTCCGAGGGCACCGAGCAGAGGCTGGGGAACCCCCTGACCCCCCCAAATAAAACCTCTGTATCCAAAGTGCCTCGAGAGTCCACTCTTTCTAAACCACAGCCATGACAATGTGAGTTGAGCTGCCTGCAGAGCCAAGATCCCACAAACAGGTACTGTTGAAGCGTATCACAACTGCCGGGCAGCCCAGCTGAACGCCAAGCTGGGCCAAAGAGAGATACGCGAAGCAACAAGTGGGCTTGCTATATGCATAAAAACATGTACATTTGCCTGCACACACATAAACAAAGACTCCTTCTTCCCTTAAGTTGAAACTGTTGGTCTGTCAAGTCTTGTTCAGTGTTCTACATCTCAACTTTTCTCACTACAAAAGACACTGTCACAATTCCAACATTTTATAAAGGCCCTTTTGCCTTCATAAAAGGATATTGGTGTGTCCAGGGCTCTATTGCCAACTGGAGATAGCCCAAAAGAGAGTAAGACACTCTCTTTTGAGAGTAAGGAAAGAAAAACATGGAGAACTGAGTTTATTTAATGACAAATGGATATAAAGAAAATTAGAGGGACTGAAGCAGATGTTTTAAGATATCTAAAAGGCAGCAGCTCTGTGGAGGGAATGTATGGTTCTGGGTTAATGGTTGGACTCGACCTTTTAGGTTGAGTCAAGAAAAAGACTGCAGTCCATCACTAAACTTTTGGCTTTCAATTAGTGATCTGTTGAAACATCAGTGTCCCCTTCCTTTAACTTGGTTGCTCTTTGATGGTCTCTGTGTAGATTTTTTTTCTTGTAACTATGCCAATGACCTTTTCTGCATCCTAATGATTTTTCAGTCCTGAAAATAAGACCTGAATTTGATTCAGGGAATTGTCTGAAAGATGATGGATCTATCCTTCCTTCTTTCATACTCAGAAAGAGTGAAGTTTGAAATAAAGCTTTTTAAGAAAGGGCACTGCCAGTCGTCAAAGATGAGTAGGATCCACTCCTGTAATAGCAACCAGATATAATGTAGACAGTGCCCATGTACTGTAAGGTAAGGAATTTCTTTTTAAAAAGTCTCCATTGCATTGAAAAGTGTCAGTATTTGTAGGGAAAGCAACAAAAAAAGGGAGATCTCTTTTAGCTAATAAAGTCAAGTATATCTTCTGGAAAGGTACAGAATATACAGTTAGATGAGTTAGGTACAGAATATACAGTTAGATGAGTTAGGTGAATAACATGGACATGAAGAAGATAATTTTTCAGTAGAAATAGGGGTTTTTTCACATTATTTTATTTTAGTACTGTGTGTGGATACACTGTGTTCATCATGTGCATTCATTATGATCACATTGGATATAATTTTATAGCTTGACTTAATGTGTTTATTCCCCAAGCTTGTGAGTGTTGTATTACTTTTTAGGTGCCTCTTATTTTTCAGAACATTAAAATGAAGTGTGTATAGGACAATACTATCACATGGTTTTCATGCTCAATTTGTTGTGCACTATATAGCCAAAAGTAAAGGAATTTCTGACATTTCAGAAAGTGAATTTGTGGAGGGAATAGAAGGCTTTCTTTGAAATATGTGACTTTCACCTATATCCTAACACTGTCTGTAAAAAAAGAATTGCAAAATATTTATATGATTAAGTGTCTGAAGTCGACAGGCCTGAGAACATTTAATCTCAGTAGAACTTTCCCTACCTGTGTGAATTCAAATTCATGTTATATTAATCACACGCTCTATGTTAACATACCTCATGGAACTGCAATGATTTTTGATGATGAATTCTTCAAATGGGATCTCTGTATGACAGTCATAGAGCTTATGCCGGTGTAAGATTGATGTTGATTCTTTCAGCACACATAACCCTTGGGCAGTAGACTTGCCCTCTTTTTTTAACAGTTATTAATTCATCCAAAGCAAATTTTCTCCGTCATTCTGCCTTTAAAGCAGATGCAACTCATGACTATAAGGGTCCTTTTTTTTTCTTCCCATAAAAGATACGGTATATAAAATAATAATTGGTAGAAAACATACGGCTTCAAGTCTGTAAACGGAAGACACTGTAATTTTAGGAAGAAATAAGAAGTGGAAACCTATACAGTCTGCTGTAGAATAATGTATTTCTTTCTAATCAGGATAGAGAGCACTTTTTTTAGTATTTTTCCATTGAGGGGAAAAAACTATAAAGTCATGTTAAAAATAGAACATGATTGCAGCAACCACAAAGTTCATACACCTGCATTATCCTCTCAATGGTTAAAGGATTTTTTTTGTCACCTCCCATTAAGACAAACTGAAGCTGAAAGAATAAATTCTCCTACGGAAGACTTATAAAATTATGCCATTTCTGCTTTCTCAGTCTTGGACATCAGTTCACATCTTCTGTCTTTCCTTTGCTCTCCAATCTCATTAGCTTGATTGCTCACCCTTCCTTCAGCCTTCTAAGAAGAAATGTAGGGGTTTTTTTCATAGAAAATCATCTAAGAAAGTTAAAGACTTTGAACTTGAAGAGAAAAAAAAATTACCTGGAATGATTTTCAGAAAGGACCTTTTTTTTAAGATTATTTGAAACAAGCTTGGTTTTTTCTTTTTCCCTTTAAAACAGCAGCACAGTTTTGTAGTTTTCAGAGATGAGTTCACATCAAGTTTTATTTTCATATCAAGTTTTATTACAGTGTGCATATGATACATTGTGTGTGCATGTGCCTGCCCACGAGTAGTGTTCCTATATACCAGCACATTGCCTCAAGTAATAATCATCTGTGGATTACCATGATGGTGATAACAAGTGCAGAATTGCTTTCACGGGTACAATAAAGAATGGCATGATAGATTTTTATCTACACTGTTTTTTAAAAAAAATCTGTCTTAAAGCATATTTGTTAATTAAGTGCTGTCTGTACTGTTCTGAAATATCTTTGTTCCTTGAGTAAAACAGTATTAAAATTCAGGGTTTGTGTGATACATACATACATTTAGTTACTGCTAACTAGCATTCATTTCAATTAACATCAAACACAAATTTCTTTCTCTAAAAGAAAGCATAGGTATTTTTAAAACTGTGTTAGTTTGTCATTAGTAGTGTTAGCAGAAGAAAGGCTGCAAAACTATCAAGCCAGGAAAGTGGCCATGAATTTAATCATGAGAAAGCATTGGCTCCAGAGGCAAAGTAATTCAAAATATGGTATTTACTGACTGAAAATAGACAAAAATCACAGAGTTCTGATTCACTGTTTTGTTTTCCCCTTTATTTGAAAAATGAAAGCAAAATGCAAGGACTTGTTGGGTTTTTTTTCTATGATTAGTGTTGGTGAATTGTACACAGAGACAAGTTTATACATATCTATATCTTTTTTTAATACTCAAATGTTTATTCCTACTGCTTTCGTTTTGATATGTGAACCTTAGAGGTCTCCATGATATGCAGCAAAATACAAAATAAGAATATATTATTGTTGCATTTATTATATCAAATGACAAGTCACCGCTGAAGAGCAGATATTTGGCTTTGCAAACCCTTGCATTTTTCTTAGAAAAGAAAGAATGTTCTTTCAAAATATTGATTTCTTTACATTTTATTTCATTCAAAATCTCCCACTTAGAAACACTGGCAGTTATTAAAAGCAGTATATCCTTCCTGTCAGAATAATTTTGCCCAACAGATACTCCAGTTACAAAACTCCTTCGTGCTTGAAACATTATGATATATTTCAGTTTCCTAAAGGATCCCAAAGTGCTTCTTATGTCATACTTTGCCTTGAATTACTAGTGCAGCTGTCGTTGTCGTTGTGGTACAGCATTGTCAATAGCAATGTTGCAAGCCAGTTAAGTAGAAGAAGATAGGAAAATAACTGGCTAGAAGTAAAAGGGTTCTTTTTCCATTGTCTTTTGTGAAAAACTTTAGAAATAACATTCCTGGGCTGTTTTGCTTGGTGCTTTACAAACATAGAAACAAAAAGCCTGAAATCAAGAATACTTACAGTCTAACTTGTGAATTGTACTAACAACCATTGGTTGTACAACTTGATGGCACTTGGAGATGTGTTTTAGTGGTGAACAAGGTGGGCTGGGTTAATGGTTTGACTCAATTATCTTCAAGTTCTTTTTCAACCTGAATGATTCTTTGATTCTAACAAAGAACAAAGAATTTAACTATTCCTTGCCGTTTAAGCTTTTTCAGTAGAAAGTAAACACTTTAGGCGTCATCCATGGATTTTCATTTAAAGATCATCACACAGTGAGATGTCCTCAGCAATATCATATGCAAGTATTGAATAGCCCTAAATGCTGTTGCAAAGCTGAAGAAAATATTTATAAGAAGAACAGCTTTTAATTTGGACCCTGAACAGTTCCTCTTGTTTTATAGTCCTGCATTTTTGTGTTTAATAATCGTTGCATGCTGGGATTTTGTTGCCATAGAAATATGAGCTTTTCGTTTTGAAAAATTATGCAAATTTTTTTTCTTGTTAAAATATTCATGAAGGAGTACAGTCAGAGAAGGGGGGGAAGGGTCGGTTCTTGTGTTTTAGTGGAACTGGACTTTGACGTGAATGTTCTAATTAGTCATTCATTCTAATATTACAGGAAGGCATTTATTGATATGACTACTGTAATTATGGTTTGCCCCTTTGGAACCGAAGACCATGGAACTGGGAGACTAACATTTAATCAGTAAAATTAAGAATTACTTGCAATTATGAGATTGTTGACAGCTGCAAGACCAGCAGTAAACAGTTTTTATTTAGAAACTTCTGATGAGGATATGTTACTTAGAAACATGTCTCAGAGTTGATGAAAATAGTGAATTTGATTACAAATAGTGAATTTGATTACAATATCAATAGTAATCTGAAACATCCTCCAGTTGAAAAAAAAGTGGCATTTTTACCCAGACTTACACCATTTCACCACTCTGGCCTGCTAAATTGATGCTTATAGTGATCACTGCAGCAGTTGCAGCAGCTGTTGAGTTTGTATTAACTGGTTTGTTTGGTTTTTCTTCTTTTCCTTCAGTTTAACTGTATTCAGTCAGGGAAAAATGTCTGCAACTGTGATGACATACAAGAATAATTTCTTTAAACATCCTTCTATGATGCGTGCTTACATATATATATGCTGCATATTATGCTGCAGGCTCACATATATATATGCTGCATACTATGCTGCAGGCTCACAGCTTCTGGTATACTTTTGCCAGATTGGTAGGCTTCCAAAGACTGAGATTTACCTGCCACCACAGTAATAGACGTGGGCACTAATTGTACATTAATTAGATTATCACATCAACTACTGGAAGAATATACCTCTGTTTTATGTTTTTTGAATCTTAATCTAATTACGGCAGCTTGGGGAACAGTGGTTGGGAAGGCACAGTCAAGTTCGTATGGAAAGCAAAGAAAAAGTGAGTAACCGTATTAAGGTTATGTGCTTTGGTTACTATGGTTAAGTAATTGTAAAAAAGTAATCACATATTTTAAATTTTGTAACAGTTTATCATTAGAACAGTCGATTTTAGACTTCAGGAATGGTTGACCAGAGAGTTCTGTTTCTCTTCTTGAGTCAGAGGAAATGACAGCTGGGAATTATGGTAGAGATTTGAGAATTTGTGGAGTAAATGTCAACATTCATAAATACATTTCATGAGACAGCATGTAATCTTACTGTGCAAATTTTTCAATCAGTCACTGATTACATTAATTTTTTCAGTGCTAAGTTCAGAAGGAGCAACTACTCAACGTAAGTAGGACTGGCAGCAGAGGGCTCACTGGAGAGCTGATGTTATTCAGTTCCCATCTTCCTTAGGAGCTGAGATTTATTCCATTTTTCATTTTAGAGTTCCATGATATAATTGGATGTTTCAACATTATATATTAAACACAATGAGTAGTTGTATTTTATTTAGACATCTAAATAATACAGTCTAGTTCATCCAAGGAGGAAGAGAACTAGGGTTATGAAATAATAACTTTAATACAATATCTCAGTAACAGTGAGACTGGGCTCAGTTTATGGATATACTTTTGAAAAATACAAGAAGCTTCCTACTGATTTTTAAAAAAAAAAAAATTCTCGTTTAAATGCTTCTTAGCAGATATATTGAATTAAAGGACTTGTGCAATATTTTAATTGGTCTAAATTGTTTGTGACAAACTATTTTAAATATGAAGAGCCTGGAAATAGGCATCAAACTGTCATGTTCAGGATGGCAGACATTAGCAACCACTATGTCAAAATTATGCCTTGAACTTCTGGAGCAAGAAGGAAAAGGCATCAGGACCAAAAATCAAAGTTTTAAGTTGTCTGGTTACACTTGATCTTCTGATATTCTTGCAAAAGCAAGGGATACTTTTAAGGGATGATTAAGGAGATACTCACTAGATTTTAATGTCTTCCCCTCTTGGTGTTCTTTCTTCCCTCATGTTTTTATTGTATTTGAATCTGAATACATGGTATATCTCTGATAGGTGGCAGGGTGTTCTTTCTATGGCCAAGTGATCAGATGCTGTGACTTTGTTTAGTTAAGACTAATAAGTGTTCTGGAAGGGCCCCACTTGCCCAGGTATTGAACCTAAAATAAGGAAGAGATGTGGTCAAGGTACACAAGAAATACAATTTTGCAGAGTTTTCATTGCTCCTTATGAGTAGTGCTTACTCTTTGGACAGGTTTTATTTGTCTCCTAAGCAAAAACCATTCACTTAGGGAAAAAACATAAACCCACAGATTTGATGATTCTTTCCATTGCTGGGAAAATTTTAAGTATTAAGATTTCTTATGAATATGTTGTTCCATTGTCCAAAGAAACAACTTACAATATTTGTGAATAAAACTCCCTTGAATAAGAATTTGAATAAAACTCCTTTTTCTTTTATTCAACTCTGCCTTAATGTAGGATTCATGAGGAAATACTAAAAACTAAAGAGCCTGTATCATAACATTCTGAATAAGATTCCAGGAAAGAATGACTTGGAAATCTTGACTGTCAGAGTGGTCTGTTTGAAGAAACTGAAGATGACAGTGAATAGTTTGAAATTATCAATTTTCCCTTTGAATGATTCAATATTGTAGACAAATTCTCATGGAGAGCAATTGAAGCAACCACTGATAAGTCCCTCACTTGGTCTACTTCTCTGGAAGCAGTAGTCTGAAAAAGTGTAAATAGGTAGAATGTAGCATCAAATTATACAGAACAATTTTAAGTGTACTAAAGCAGGGAAACCAGGATTGTGAACTAGCTGGCATAGAGTTGGTGGAACTCTAGATGGCGGAGAGCCTGGGGAAAGAGTCCATTCTTTCAGGGGAAAAGTTTAACTTCCCTATAAAGAAAACTCTGACTTTTTTTCAAAGCTAGGCAGAACTATACTGTCATTCAAATAAAACATGATTATTCTGCTCCCTGCTTTATCTGAAATATTGCTCTAATGCCTCAGAAGAGCTTTTATATCCTATCTAAATTCAATCTGTCTAAGAGAGGAGAGTCTATTTAATCTCTAATTGGATCTGGAGTAGAACTAACACATGCAATCTTTACTGAGAGCTATTACTAAATGAAGAAAGGTTTGATGTCTTCTTGGTGATGGTTCTATCAGAATCCTTTTCTAGTCCATGCCTTCCCTCACACTACAACTAGGTCGAAGACTGGATCAGCAAAATCCAATTAAATATCATAAATTTACAGCTGGTACTTTTTCATAAAGAAGATAATAATCCAGATGAGAGCTGAACTACTAGTGAAATATTTCCTTCACCACAAGTAAATTAAGTGAGAAAAAGCAGCCCTTGGTCCATTTCCTTCTACACTGAGTGGGCTGCTAGAAGAACACGTGCACTTAGCCATCAGTTAAGGTGGTACATTGTTCAGTGGCTTGTCAAACCATATTACAACTGCTTAGGTGCTGATGAATTATGGACTAACTTTGTCACCACAAATAAACTGGGAAAAATCTTATTTTATTTAAAGGATTTCCTTCACATGGCTAGTACTGATATTCTGGTGGCAGATATCTCTACATTTGCTGAAATCCATGTCATAGAATAAATGTGTACCTAGAGAGTTTGTGAAGGTGAAAGAGTCCAAATCTACTTCAACCTTTTATTGCAGCTCTATATCATGGAAATTCAAGAAGGCTAGCATGGAATGTTAAACTGTGTATGTTATGATTCCATTACCTTGAAAACATAATATCTAGTGGTAGATAGTGCCATAGGAATATGACAGAGCCACTGGAAGACTGGGTGAATATCTGTGCAATTTCTCATAATCATGAGAATCATCTCATAACAAGGAAGCAAATAGCATTCACAGATGTATCAGGAAACAGTGGGGTATTTGTTTTGTGGATGTATTCCAGAATAAGGAAACATTATTATCTCATAGAACCTTAAGTTACTATTAGCAACTTGCTATGAGACTCCTTGGTTTTTTATTCAGCTGTACATGAGTGAACATTCTCCACAGAAATGTTCTGCCCATTCATGTTTGTAACCTTTTAACTTTTTTTCCCATTTTTAATTTTTTCCTGGTGGGGTTTGTTCATTTGGTATAGTTCTAATGTATGAACATGTATATAGTTATATAATAGCAAGCAGAATTCATGTTTTTCCAAATCCTTTTACCTTTCTCTAGATGTATTGTAGCTATAATGGTCTAATAAAAATATTAACACTCTTTATAATGTTTGTCTCTCTAATACAATATGCCAGTGACTATATTTCTGCCACAACCACAAACACTGAAGACGGAAAAGATAGTTCAACTTGTTGATATTTGTTGATGCTTAAGGATGGGTTTACTGGTGAACTTGGCAGTGTTGGATTAATGGTTGGACTTGAGGATCTTAGAGTTCTTTTCCAACATAAATGAGTCTTATGATTCTATGATGCTTTTTATTTCACTGACTTTGAAAGTCTGGTGTTGTATGAGTACTGATCTATATCTTGTTTAATGCAATAATTTTGGTTTTGAAGGTGTTGTGTTCTTTTGGATTAGGCCTGACATCCAAGCCCTCATTAGTTAAATCCATTGTTCTATAGATTTTATACCAAACATCTGAGTAAGGGGTATTTGTTATATTGCAATAATACACTTAGTGCATAATTATTTATTCATTTGCTAAATTTTATGTCTTCCAAGTTGCCTTTTAAATGTAAATACAAAGTGGAATGATTTGAAGGTTGTCCTTTGGTGGGGTCACCGACCAGCCACTTTTGTTTGACTATACAGAAGACTTCTTTCAGTTGCCTACATGTAACCACATAGTGCCATATCAGATGCCCTAGTTCATATTTAGGCACTTTAATCACAAACTGAGTCTCTTCTTAACTGACAGAAGAGCATTTTACTGCTTAATGAGATAAGGGACTGTAATCAGCACCCTGTTTAATGGAGATAGCTCCTAATCTTCTGAAGTTACATTTGGCAGATGCTTAGAAGAAATGAGTCCAGTGCAGTGGACTAAGTGGTAAACCTTTACAGGCAGAGTTACAAGAGGCATTGGAGAGGCAGAGTGTGAACCTTCATGCAGTAACTCAAGAGCAAGATGGAATATAAATCTGTATAAGGAGATATTCTCCAAGGACATTAGCAGAAGAGATCCTGACAGCTTGCCTTGGGAAAGCATTGGCAGCACATTCACTAAGTGCAGGAAGAGAAAGACTTATAAAGTTTGATTTCCATATGAAGAGATGCAAGCATTTCTCATCTCTAGCCTTGCTAATATTTGTAGAAATGTTGTTTGTTTTCAGTGCTGTAAGTCTTTGTGGTTTACTATCACTTATCTTTGCTTAAAAGTAATTTTAGTGGCACAAGCATATAACATCAAAACATGCTTTACACAGTGTAATACTGGATGTTTCCGCCTACCCTCCAGCTCTTTTGCTGTTGAGCAGGGGCATTTGTTCACAGGAAAGGAACCATCTTTTCTGCTTCCGTTTTGGTTGACCCTCTATTAGGGTGCTGTAAAATAGTCGTCTGCTCTCTGGTTTTACCCTTAAAAGCGTGAAACATAAGAGTAGAGCACAGTTAACAGTGAACAATTGCAAAAAGCCCCAAAAACTTATCTGACAGAAACTTCTCGGATTAGAACCAAGATAGCTGTGATTTCTTTCTCCTATGCTTGTTATTTCTTGGGGAGTCTGCCACTTTTCTTGAACACATAGATTCTGCCTCCAAAGCTGGGAAGAAATATTTGATGTATTAATCTAAAACAAGGTGGGAGAGACAACAGAAATTCTGTGGAACTTCCTTGACTTTTTTAGACAGCTATTCTTGTCTCAACAATACATGCCTTTGTCACCAGCAAGGCAAACTTTTATGCCCTGTTCTCTTTAGTGTTGATGGTCTCAGATGACAGTCCTTGAAGCAGAACTCTGAATCTTTGGGTGATACAGAGAAAAACATGAAAGTAGAGGGATCTCATGAGTGCCCAATTTCTGTATTGCAGTTATATTTAAAATTCAGTGAAAAGTACTTTTTGCACAAGATGACATGCAGCACATCGATTGACCTCTGAATTCCTTTGCTTGTGAATGAACTTTTACTTTAAATATGCAGAGGAAGGAAATTACCATTGCAAACAATGACAAAAGGAAGTAGTACTTTCTGGTTTATGTAAGTTTGAGGTTTTTTCTGATCTGTATTGGTATTATACAGCATAAAAGGTAAATACATATTCTGAACTGTGAGGTATTGTCTACAATAAGAGCCTTTTGGGGACCTTGTCTTCAGTGTGTGATCCTGTACGTGATATGCAAATCTTGCCAGTTGCAGCAGTGAAACTCAGACTGCTGTGGCTAGCAGAGACCTCAAGAGATTTCTTAGTCATATTCCAACTCTTGGGCATCATACCCAGAGTGTCTGACATGTTGAACTGCTGCTAATTAATGAACTACTTCAATAGCATTTTCAAGTAATTTGATACTGTTTTGACCATCCTTAGAATCAGCTGTCTGCATAGTCAGGCTGAATCTTCTTCATGCCTTCCCTGCAGTTGCCACAGGTAAACAAAAATGGCCACTGCATTTTTCCAGACTTCTACATTTTGGAAAATTATTTTTGTATTTCCTCTGACTGTTCTTTTTTTTGGACTAGCCAATCCACCCCTTTCCTCTTGTGTCTTCTGTTGGTTATATATCAGAAGTCCCTAATCTATTCTAGCTGCCTTTCCTTTAGGATATTTTTTTTTTTTTTTTTGCTTTGTGACCTATCAGTTCCCATGTCGGATTTTTATATACTAAGGTAAAGGTTGTGTAGGTGGGAAAAAGTAAAACCTGTCTTAGTACATAATTTTTATAGGTTGCCTGAAACTGCCTAATCTTTGTTTTCCCATTATTTTCACTTTCTTGTATCTTTGTCATTAGTCTGAACTTGAAATAGAAATGATAAAATTCTGCAGAAGTTACTCTTCTACAATGTTTGTCTACAGCTGAAAGCAATTCTGGGTACTTCTTGCAGCATTTCAGATAGCTGAATTTTCTATATTCCTCTTGCTGTTGCAAACCAGTGTTCAGACTTGACCACAGGCAAAACAAAAATGCTGTAACAGCTGTATCCAAGGAAAAAAATGTCTTTTCATGTTGTTATGGTCAAGGCTTTTAAGTAGTTGTATTGATCCCAGCAGGTTTGGACACTGTAGATAAACATGTGATGCCACTGTTTGCCAGTGACTGAACTAGGAGGAGCTGCAGACTCCATGAAGGGTAGAGAGACCTTACAGAGAGACTGGACAGGCTAGAGAGCTAGGCCATCACCAGCAAAATCTAACAAAAGCAAGTGCTGGATTCTGTCCCTGGGATTGGATACTCCTACTTATACACACAAATTGTGAGGTGAAGAGGCTGGAGAGCACCACTGTGGAAAGAGATCAGGGGGTTTGGGTTGATGGGAAGTTGAATTCGAGTCAGCAGTGCTCTGGCAGCCAGGACGGCCAAGTGTGTCCTAGGGGGCATCAGGCACAGCATGGCCAGCTGGGAAAGGGAGGGGATTGTCCTACTCTGCTCTGCACTGAGCGACCTCACCTCAAGCAGTGTGTGTACTTTTGGGCACCTCAAGGACATCAGACTAGTAAAATATGTCAGGAGGAGAGTGACCAAGTTAGTATGAGTGCCTTCCAGCTTGAATGCATAGAATCTATGATTCTGTGATCCTATAATTCTATGGTCCAAGATCCAGGTTATGAATTGGAGGGAATTTTCAAGCTTTAACCTAACAATTAGCTGTACAGCCTCAGATGTGGGGTTTTTATATACCTTTATCACTAATTCAAAATCAGTTTATTTCTAGGCCTTAAATGCTGGAGCATTTTTCACCCCTTGAATTAGATTCATCATAAAATAGTGAAGATTTTGCCTTTCGCTGCTTTCTGTTACGGTGTGCAAAAGCATCCAGTATGATGAAAAAAATATGTCTTTGAGAATAACCAGATTATTCTCTTTGTAAAAGACTCACAAATTTGCTCTGTGGCAAAATTGGAAGGGAAGATTTTAATGTGACTTTAATATTCTCAGAGAGGAGGCTTACATTGCAATGAAGTACAAGGCAGACACGTTTAAAACCAAAATGTAGCTCTTGCCAGATTTGATTTACTTATGCTGCTTCCAGTCAATTAACAGAACACACTATTTCTGTGCTGAACTCTGTCATTCAAGTCTGCAGCTTTTGATTTGCAGCATGCTACATTCCATTTTTAATGGAATAGCTTGTGTCAATGCCATGATTCTGGGGGCTAAAAGAGCATGGAAAAAAATATATTGCCATGACACAAGAGCCTGGTCATTGACTTCTCACACTATAGGCTGGGTCAAACTGAGAAAAAGGGCTGAAACATTCTTTTAAAGCAAATTTATTTGACTCCATCATGAAAAAATCTTACTTTATTTTAGGTTACAGTTCATTCTAAGAAAAACATCACAGCCCTTTTTTTTTTTCCCCTATTTTGATAGTTTACTCCGTCAATGAAAATGAAGTTACTGAATTTTCTGTAGGTTGCTAAGAATAAATGAGGACCATATAACTGAACAAATACACAGAAAGTCTAATGCAAGT
This sequence comes from Phylloscopus whistleri, assembly GCA_017589585.1. NCBI lineage: Eukaryota > Metazoa > Chordata > Aves > Passeriformes > Phylloscopidae > Phylloscopus > Phylloscopus whistleri. The sequence goes on along the minus strand of JADMLD010000683.1, from coordinate 2,790,742 downwards.
ATCTAGTGGAAATTTGCACAGATTTCATATCTCTTTCTGATTTCTCTTTAGTCTGTGGGTTTAAGGAATTCACAGCCTTCAACAGCTGTAATCCTCAGGGATCCACATGTGGTTTAGCAACCCTAGAAATCTACTGATGCTCAAGAAAACTGTCCCCAAGTGGTTAAGGCCCATTTTATTTTATTTAATTAGATATTTTTTCTGTCTTTTTATTCCCCAGGTAGCAGCTGCTGGAGGACATCTGAAATTTACAGTCTCCTATGATGTCACAGAAGAAGAGGAAGAAACAGCTAAATTGCTAGTTCAATCTGATGTTATCATAGAGGTAAAGTATTTTCCGCCAAAGAAGGAAATAAAGAAAAAGGAAAGAAATAAAGAAAAGGAAAGAAAGGAAAGAAAAGAAGAGAGAAAGAGAAAACGGCCTGCTTTTTCAGATGTTCGGTGTGAAGTCTTATGGTTGAGGACACAAAACAGAAGGGTGCACATACTTTCAGCTAATTTCTAGTGTGAGAAAATGGATACACTTCAGAAAACTAAGAGCTTCAATATCTCAAGGAGTCTCTGGTATTGTTGAAGTAGCTTAGAAAACTATAATGCTTCCTGTTCATCAATGAAGAAAAAAAATAGTTGGTCATTGGCGGTTACACTTTGACATTCTGTCAGCTGATCAGTTTTTTTGCACCTCAGCATTATATGAATTTGCTTTTGCCTATGTAGAGCCATGCACCAGGACACTAGGTTTTATCAGAATAACCCAAACTTTCTTTTCCACTGCTTTTCAATTCTATCAGGCAAGCCCATTTCAGGTTTATGAAAAGTGAATATTATTCCTGATATTTGTTATTCTTGTAAAATATATTATTCAATAAATCATGTACCCCAATGGGCTTTTTTTCATTACTTTCTTCATGTTTAAATCTCTCTCTTTCATGGCTCACTCTAGGGAGGTGACTTGAAAATCAGCACTCCAAAAGGGATAATTCACCTGCAGCCTTCTGAAGAGCACACTGAAGAAATTGTGCTGAAACCAGAATCTTTCTCAGTGCATGGCACCGATGTTCCAGTCAGCAGGAGGGAGTTCATGACTATTCTTGCAAATGTGAAGAGGATCCTCATAAGAGCCACATACAGCAATGGGATGAATGCCATCTACAGGTGAATGTGAGGAACGGGTCCCTTTGCTTCGGCAGCTCTCAAAAGAGTTGTTTTCTCTCTTCAGAGAAAAAGGCTGATGTAATTTAAAACACTCTAATTTATTATCATAAAATCCATAGCATTCATTTACACTTTCAAACTTTTGTTAATATATTTTTCATTTTGGGTAAACAGGAGGAGGAAGGCAACAGAAAGAAGCAGCCTTTTAAGAAAATGAAATTACATGGACTATTAAGGCATGAATGACAGTTCTATAAATATGTTTATTTTGTGAACACAGTAATTCCCATGTATATGGTAAATCATGGAGAGCGGTAATAACATCTTAAAGTAGGAAATGATATATTGCTTATATATTGTTTTTCCCATTCAATGACTATACAGGGCCACATTAACAGTGGACCAGAGAATAATATCCTGAGTATCCAAGCTGGAAAAGTGCCTCAAGGGGAATTTTCTATGTTTTTAATCAGTACCACACACAGAACTGGCTAATCCCAAAGCCTTTCCCTTGATTTATGTCAGGATACTGCATGGACTGCTCAAATTCACTGATTTGATGTGAACTCTTCTGAGTCCTCTGATAAAATTAAAGACATATGAGATGATACAGTTCTATTTCAGTTCTGCAGTGTGTTTGAAACTGTAAAGCTCATCTTGCATTTCAAATTTTCCCGAGTGCATGAACAAATACTCCAGATGGGCTAAAAGAAAACGTCTCTCCTGGTACTGTGTGATTAACATTAATAGTTAGGTGGCATAAGTAATATTTTTAAAATGTGTAATGGAATTGATTGCATAGTAGCTTTTTACTCACAAGGTATGAAACCTGAAATGCTCTCTAATCTACACATCGCTTGATTCAGTGGCATAAGCCAATTTGGAATGGAGAGAGCTGATAGCACATTTAGTGATTATTTGCTGAGAGCACAGACACAGTTTTTGCTGCTGTGGAATTTCTTAAGCAATCTAACCATCATTTGAATACTTAGGTAATTAAAATATATCCTAAATTGAAAGGCAGGTTGTGTCAACAGCATACAGTTTTCTGATTTGAGCTTTAGCAGTGTAAATTTTTTCCCTGCAAAAGAATTCATATCGCTTCGGTCTCTGTCTTTTCCTCTGGTTAATTAGTATGTATTACATTCTGTAAGTAAGTTTGTGAATCATAACTAGCTTGAGTTTGGGCCAAACTGCTTCCTAATTCGCTCATTCAGTCATCAACCTTATTCTTTTCCATCTCCTTGCATCCAGTTTGAAAGCCTTTCATGGTCCCTCAGCTTCCCAGCCTGGTTTTTGAGGAGAGCCAAAACACCATGCCAGAGCTCACCTCTTATGCACTATGAGCAGACCATGAGAAGCTGTTAATTCACAGCTTACAGCTGAGACTAGTGGAAGCTCAGTGAGTGATGATCCTCTGCTCTCTTCTCAAATAAAAAAACCCCAAAGCATTACTCCAAATTTTCCAAACTAAAGGAGTGCAGGAGCAATTTTGCAATAAACAATAGGGGCTTTTATGCTATTTTTAAAGCAGATATGTAAGGTTGACTTTCTTTGGGCCAGAGGTCTTACTGAGTAGTATGGGAAATGCAAACTTTTAAAGGAGCTATGTAGGATCAACTTGCCTTGTGCAAAAAGTGTTACTAAGTATTATGGGAAATGCAAACATCAGTTATCAGAGGTTTACATGTATTTGTGTACTGACATTTGTACTAGTAGGAGAAGGGGGGCTCTCCTACAAAGAGCACTTTGGCTGGGCAGTTGTGAAGAAAGTGCAGTGCTGGACATGTAATGGCTCCATCCTGCCTGTACTGTGGAACAGTGTGGATGGGATGGATGAGATCCCCTCTGGGCAACAGTGCAGAGCTCAGGTTAGCACACACACGTACGGCTGGCACAATCTATAGAATGTGCCTTGTAAGTAAAATATGGCAGAACTGTCTGGCAGATTTGGAAGACTATACATCACTGCCTGCATCCCAGGTTACTGCTTTAGCCATTTGGTCATGTGTGGTGCCTCACTGTTTCACAGTCTTGTTTGTATTTAGCCTTTGGGAACAGTTTAATGGTGTGTTATAGACAACTTTCTGAAAACATTTTTTTTTAAATATTCTTTGAGAAGAGCTCTACAACATACATATAATTTAGGCTTTACATGTTGGTAGCCATTAGCTTCTAGGTGTAGTGACATTACAGTTGTGAATATTGGTCCCTTAAAGACAATGAGTTAAAAGGGGGTTAGGGGAAGGAACTGAAGTGATTTTGAAGAGTATCTTTTTTGCTAGAAATGGTCTTATATTGCTGATACATTTCTAGCTGTCCCTCTGATGTCTCTTATCAGAGAAGAATGCAGTGGTTGCTGTATTACTGTGTAATAAAGTAAACAATTTTATTGAGTGCTCTCAAGGTGCTCATTGCAGTTTAGCGTGACAGAAGAGAGGATGTGAAATTTCAATCTTAATTTTAAAAATTCAGTTTTTCATCTTTGATTTAAGTGTAGGAATGACAGTTTCACCTGTTAGGGTGGGATTTGTGGACTGAAGTCTCCTCAGAACAGTTCATGCTTCCAGGAACCTGTTGTAGCAGCAACAGCATCTACTGTCATCCAGCCCAGCTTATGATCAGCTGTGTAGGGATATTGCCTATTTTCAGGATGTGCCTCATTACTGACTGGTTTATATTCTCTTTGATTTTCACTCATGCTAAATCATACTAGGTGCAAAGCTGTGCTTATAACTCTTAAGATCATGAAAAACAGCCCTTTTCTCCACATTCTGCCCATTTAGTTCTTCAGGCAAAATGTAGACCCAATGAAGAAGATATTCTTTGTGATATCTAGGGCTGATTAAGGACTCCAAAGGAGTTGATGGTCTCCAAAGGAAGACATTTTTGAAAAGAAATAGTGTAGAGCTAAGCCTTAATATATAATTAGATATGAACTAAAAGTTTTTTATTGTCTTTAAACAGGTATGTGCTGTGGACAGATGGATATTCCTCTGAGAGGGTTAAGAGGGTCTGGCAGAGAGACAGAAATATTGCAGGGTTATTAGATCCATCGTGAATGACAATTTCTGCCTCAAAGCACCAGCAGAATTATGCAACATACTAATTAGAGATTGCTATATTAGGCAACCTATTCATTTAAGTACTGAAAGTTTTCAAGATGGATAATGTCACTACATGTTTAAGGATGCTGTTAACAGGGGTGCTGTTATAATCTGTGCTTAAAAAGAGACCAGAATGGAGGTATAAAGTAACTTTTTCTCAGTCATGTAGAAAGAGACTTAAAAATTCAATGGAGCTGTCTCCAGTTGGCAAGAGCTTTAATTTACGGATTCTATTTTTACCCTTGTTTAGCTTAACCTACTAGAAACATTAGTTAATTTGTTATGCTTTCAAGTATACACTAAACAATATTAATGCAGTAATGCTGGGTTTGATTTAAGCCCAGTGTACATTTTTTAGGTAATTTTAAGCTTGCAGTATTGTTATTGCTCTATGGCATAATTAGGAAGCTTTCTTATATGAGTGGGCAATTAGATGATCAAGGAGGATAAAAACTGAGAATACAGAAATGCATCAATCAATCTGAAAATGAACCCAGCTTCCAAGTTTAAAACCTAATCCTCCTCTAACTTGAGAGATCTTCCAAATGGTTGCAGTTAAGTACATCTGTGGTCTAAGCAACGGGCCAAGAAAAGATAACTGTTTTGTTTGATCTAATACTGTTAGCTTGTTCTTCAAAGGAAGTTTAGTAGCACTGTTTATTCAATTTCAATATTCAGAGTGGTCACTGATGGTAAGTGTTGCAAACATGCAGATAGGCACTAGAGATTGGAGTGCTAAAGAGAATTGTTTGCAACCACATAGAGAGGAGTCAGTACTAGACACAAGGAGAAAGAGAGAAGAGGCCAAGAGTTTTTTTTCCAGATGCAGAATTGGCTCCAAGACAAATGAGCAACGATTGGGTCACTACTTCATGTGCCTTATGTAGCCGATGTGATTCAGATGCCTGGCACAGCAGACAGTAAACTATGCTGATACTGCCTGAAACGTCCCCTTCCCTTTTAATCTTGTTTGTTTTTAGAAGTCAACAGTTGCCTGCTGACAGTAACAGTCAGCTTAAATATTTGGTCTTGATGTCTAATCGCAAATTGTTCATGCGTCTCCAGGATCCAGTGCCCCATTACTGCCAGCATTATGTATTTTAATGAATGCAGAATGGCATCGAGGAATCAAAATTGCAACATCAAAATGGGAGAAAAGAAAATCACTGCAGCTTTCTGCACTGAGTAACTGTTAATGTTAAAAACTGTTAAACACATTAAAATCCCATTTAGCAAATAGCAGAATGTAATGAAAATTGGAACAATTCAGTGAATACAAATGTGGGATAATACTGGGTGGATTGTTTCTGTGTGCTAGTGCTTCTCTTTGTTCCAAGATCAATGCTTAGAGGAAACTATCTGTAGTTCAAAGGAGAAATAAAATTTGACCTTTTATTTAAAAATTGTTTCTTCATTAACAGATTTTTTCCTTAAATTTCAGATTTTTTTACCGGCAAAGTAATCACTATTTGATATCTAATATCCTAGACTACCATAAAGAAAATTCAAATGAATGATTGCAAAATAAATGTACAGCAATGGAGCGAAGAGGGTATACTGAAAAGCGAGAGAGAATATACTGAAGATCTGGATAGGAATAAGCATCCTTCTCTTAAAACAGTATCAAGAACCTTTTACGGAGGTTCTAGTATCACCAAATCAGACTGAAGTTTCTAACTGCATTATACACAATGGTAGTCCCTCCAAAGTCCAGTCATATTCCTAGTGGTGGTAAAATTTCTATTTTTCTGAAGCTTCTATCTTAATTTCAGACATCTCCTTTTTTTTTCCCCATTACCTTTCATATTTAACTTGTTTGGAGTAGTCATAAAATCGAGTGGGAAATACTTTGTCTTAAGCTTTCTTCCAACCGCCGTAGTAACAACAAAATATTTTTCTTGGATGTTTTCTTTTCCAAGGTCATCCAAATAATTTTCAGGACTTTTTGCAGGCAGAAGATAAATGCCCTATTAGGAAGGGGAAGAAAACTTTTTAATAAAATGTATGATGTATGTCATGAATGAAAGGTATTTTCTGCTGAAGACAATTTCAAAACAAGCTCTTCAAGTAGCTGTAGTTATCAGTCTGTTAAGTTTACTGGGTGAAAATAGAAGTAATTTAGCCTCTGTAATATGTTAATGTTCCTTTGAATTCTCATAAGAATTAAACTCCCAAATCCCAGTTTCTCTCCACAGAAAGATACACTTGAGGTAAATTACGTCTGTTTCTGGTAATAGCTGTAAGACTATCAAAAGGCTTCTGTTGTTTCTCTCATCATACATCCATGCTTTTGAAATAAAAATTGTGGTCAGTGTTCACCTAAACAACAGCTGTTTAGTACTTTTTACTCTGGCGTTTGAGAGACCAGGGTATATGGCAGAAGATTTCCTTTTTCTTTCATGTACATACATTTTTTCTTTCGTATACATAATACTTAGATCCTCAATCCTTCTGGACAAGGCTGGCATCTTTTCCAGAGGTCAAATCCCCAGAGTAAAAATACCCTGTATTCAAAACTTAGTAATGTAATATTTTAGAAAGCTGGACTAGTGGTTCATAAATTTTGAAGACCTTGCTTAGTGTCAGACTTGCTCTAAATGCAGCTGCAATGTAAGTTGGCACATGTGGCTTGCAGGCCAGAAATAGCCTTCTATCTCCTGGTACTGTAAGACTTTTTAAATCTATTTTTATCTGTGGGTATCTGACCATAGTCTCCCTCACATGATGAACAAAAATAGTAACAAGCCTACAGACATATAGTTTAGGAAGAAATAGATGAATATGAAAACCTCATTATTTTTAAGCAGGAAAACAGAAACAAGCCACTGCATGTCACTATAAAGTATTTGTTGCATTCAGCTGCACATATCCATCTAATTCGCTGTTTTGCCATTTTATTTCTGTTATGTCCAGACTAAGAAGTGTTATTATGGAAGCTGCTGACCACACTTCAAGGGGGAGAAGGGTAGCATCTGCAGTGGAGTTGTGTGAGTGTCCTCCAGGCTATGATGGTACCTCCTGTGAGGTGAGTATCATGATGCAGTCTAGTTCAATGTTGCTAACACTGTGATAGTTGGTAGCAGACCTGTGTTGGTAGAAAATAGTAAGAGAGCTGTCCCTTCTTGTTAGGAATTTGCCATGATTTCTAACTTATGAAGAGACATTTTGGTTCATAAAAAGGAAGCGGAAGCAATATTTGTACTCTTTAGCCAATTGATAATACAAACGGATGAATACAAATTGAAGGAAAATGGCAGTTATCAGACCTGTGCACAACAAAGATGGATCAATTTGTTTGAGATAACGGGGTTATTTCATCTGTTTTCCCAAGGCTTTGCCATTTGCCTTGGACTTGTTGAGAATTGCACATGTTCTTCTAAGGATTATGTCACTTTATTTTGCTCCTGTAACAGATAATAATGCAGACACATGCTCAGAAAAATACCCACTTCCCTAACAAATCCATTAGTTCACACAGAATGTGTTCATACAAGTATACATATGATTAACTACCTCACGTGGGCATCGCTTGGGGTAAATAGAAGCCAAAAAACATTCTTCAAAAGCTTTGCCTTTAAGGAAATAGTTTCAAACACCAAGATGCTCTGCTTCACAAAACTACAAACAGTATGCCACTTACACAGGCACTCTAGGCATTTGCTTGTCAACTCTCTTTTTCTTTAAAAATTTTCATGCTTATATGTGATATTTAGGGTTTAGAGTCTAGTTTCATGCCAAATGTGGTGGTTTGTTGCTGAGGCTAGACAAACTAATGTAGAAAGAAGGCCTGAAGGAATTCAAGGATATTCCTATCACTTCCAAAATGGTACAGATGGAAAAATAACTGGAAGAGGATAGTTTTTACCTCAGCTGAGAAATAATTTTTAAAGCCTAGCCATTGTCTGTCTGTTCAATTATTTTAAGAAAAATGCTAGATACAGTATCACTGTGTTTCACACTTTTTTTTCACTTGTCCATTTATTCTCCTAGTGCAGATTTAAGCGTGATGTCCAAGAGAGTAATTGGAAAAGCCCTGATTGCAGATATATCAGTAGCTACTTTTGTTATAGAAGCAGAAGGGCTTGGGTAGAATTCCTGTCTTGGTGTTGCTGAAATTGTTTGTCCAACATTATGTCCTTCAGTGTTAAACCTTCTCTTCAATCATAAACAGTCCCTGACATTTGATAGATACTTAAGATTGTACTCCACAAGAGAAAGCACATATATATAGATCCAAATTTAAAGTTTCTATGCATGTTAGTGGGCACAGAAATAAAAAAGGTGAAATTTAAGATTTCCAGACAGGAAAGTATGGAAAGAGAAGTTGAAAATGTCTTTTTTTTTTTCCCCAGTTACCATTTTTGTTTCTTCTTCTGTATACTCTCAGCCTTGTTCAACATTTTACTTCAGCCGGTTTCAACAAAGCAGAGTGTCATTTTTATTGATGTTGTGCAGTTTTTCAGTTCCATTTTCTCTTTATTATTGAATTTAATGTATGTGTCTCCTGCATAATGATGATGTGGTACCTGGCATAGATGCTGCCACACTAAAAACAACTATTATTTTCTTATTTTCATGCTATGAATGTTTTGACATGATGAGTCTTCCAAAGACAACCAACCCCATTTAAATAATGCTCTCTTAAGATTTTCCATTATATAAATTTGGAATTTATTTTTTACAAGACTCTGGCCAAATAAAATTAATATATTTTTGCATGTGTAGGAATACAGAATTTCATGAGCACAGGTGAAGCAGATAAAATTCTAAATTTCTAATCCAATTGGACCCCTTTTTGATAGTTACTTTGCTTCACTCATGAATTTTCTTGCCTTTGTCAACAACTTCACTTCTAATTGCTCTTCTCCCTCAGATTTATTCCCATTCTCTGTACTCTTTTACTTCTGCACCAGAAGGAGTTGTGTTTAATTTTCATCACTGTGATGGTCAAGAACTTTCCTGACTGTTGAATGTTACATAATTTCTTTTCTTAAGATCTCAATCTATAGTATTTTAGTTCTATTCTGAGCCCTGCTATTGATATTTCATGGTTAAGTTGTTAAACTTAGTGACTTTTGGAGCCTTGTCTTGAGCAATATCATGTATATATGTGCACAAGATATTATTTTCAGTCACCAAAAGAGGGAAAAGATTATAGATTTATGCAGAAACCACTTGCATCTCATGCCACAGAAAGGAAAGTACAGCAATTTCTTGCAACCTGTTTTTAGGTTTTGGATTTTAAACTCTAGGGTTTTTATTTGTGCTTATGGGGTTGTTTTAGGAATGTGTAACCGAGAATGTAAAGAAGGAAAAATAAGGATAATATCTCAGGTTTTGAATTTTTTTTTTAATAATTTATTTTTATAAAGAAGACTCTGTTTCTTACCTTTTTGGAGAGTGTATGTGAAGGGGAAAGCATTTTCTTTATTAAATTATATTTTAGTATTCTGTCAGCACAAAAATTTCTCTTTTTATTATCCAGATGCTTTTGAAGGTCATAAATCTGTCATGCCTTTTTTTATCCTATGCAAAATTATTGGATCACGTGAGCAGTCTTAATGTAGAAGGATAATTTGCAAAAAGTATAAAACCATTTGTGAGATATATAGTAAGGAAGACTGCTGCTTGACATCTTATTATGAGCAAATGGAGTAGCTGAATTCTCGCTGATGAATCACAGTTGTATGGTGTCACCTTTCTTACAAAATCACTTGCCATGCATTTAATGTTGATTTGAATTTTACGTTTAAAAGAAATTAAAAATCAGAGCAGTTTCTTAAAGGGAAGTTACTATCCTTTAAGGAGCATGATTTGTAAATAAAATGATAGCCTTGTTTTCAGCCTCTGCCTTAGCTCAGTGTAGCCTTCTGCTGGAGTCCTAACAAGAGTAAATGGTATTTTAATTGCTCTTTGTGCCTGAACTTTTCAGAGAACATTTTTGTTGTTTTGAGGTTTTTTTCCTCCTTATCTCTCCTTCAGTATTTCACCTTCTGGCTGTTTTTCAGTCTGTACCTCTTGCTTTCATGCTGTCATATTTCAGTTCTTCATTTCTCTGCTTTATTTTACCATTTCAGAAGAATGATCAAGTTAAAGCTTCCTCTAATCTCACACCTGCTGCTAAGGCTAAGGTCAGTGCAAAGCCACAGCACCAGAAAGAAGAATTTTCTAGAGAAATGTTGGTATTTTTATTCATTTGGCAAGTATGTTTGTTGTGTGTGCAAGCATCCAATCCAGCAAAAATTTAAAAACCCCATTCCTTCCTCTGTTCAAACAAGAGTTTAACTTTTTCTCTAACTTTCCTTGCAGTCATGCTGGCCTCGACACAGGCGCGTGAATGGCACAATCTTTGGTGGAGTCTGCGCTCCGTGCACATGCTTTGGTCATGCAGATGCGTGTGATGACATCACGGGAGCATGCCTGGTGAGTGTCTTGTGGGAAACAATGGCCATGGCCAGCATCAATCCAATATACCTGTGCAATTGAATTAGTGACCTCTGAGACCTGGAATAATCAAGAAGAAAAAAGCCAGCTAGTAACAGAAGAGATCTTTATGTTGAGGTTAAGGATCCCCTCATACCAAGATATGCTGTCTTTAACAGTTAAGAAAAGGAAAGATTTTATTTTTCACATAGGATCTCTGTTTTAAAATACAATTGTTTTAAGGTATGGCATGCAGAAAGCAGCAAATGTATGAATGCTTTTTCATGCAAGATTTATCTTCCCCTCCCATTTGTCTCCTGCAGTATGTTCAATTTACAGTATGTAGCAGGTAACTTTGTAAATTCTGTTATAGTTTGGTGAGAAGATATTGTTAATGTCCTCCTTCTTCTAAATTTGTAGTAAATCTTGAAGGAACATTTAATGAATTGTACTTCAGAAAAATAATAAAACAATATGATTTCAACTAAATCAGATTTTTTCATCTTGTAGACTACAGAGATTTTATGTAGTTACCTATTAATTCAGCAATTAAATCTGTGATATTATCCACAGTAAGCCTACCAGCACACCACTGTTTCCTGCCTGCTCAGTAGCATTTTGGAATGGGTGAATTATGCTGAATATACTTTTCTGATTGACTCAAGGGCATTTTTAGTTTTATATTGTCTGACATGGCATGAAGCTTGAAACAACATGTCTAATTTCATTAGTCTTGCAGAAGCATTATTTAAGCCAGTGTCAGTTTAGTGGGATATACTCTCATTTCCCTGCAGAATTTCAAGCAGACTCTGTAATGTGCATGTTTCTAAATGTTCCCTTTTATTTCCTTAAAAAAAACCTGCTGGGAAAATGCCAGAATGAAAATTCAGGCTTTTTCCAATATAATTTGGCACTTAGAATTATTACTGTTCTTCCTGTTTTGCTCATAGAAGATGTTTAATTGCATTGCAATGCAAAACAAGATATCCTTAATGTGTGGATCAGTGGATTTTTCAAATTGCTTTTTCATGAATAGAAGCTTAAAATTATTTGCAATTTAATTATACTGTAAGCCTCAAAGAAGTACCTAGAATGAAAAACGTGTTTGACGTGACAGTCATGTTTTGAATCTTTCGCTTAATGCTTGGTGAAAATGTTTATCACTAGGGTGATATGGATTTGTGTTTCTTGACAAAATTTTTTTGCATTAATGATGGTATTCTCTAGCTTTTATGTTTATAATATCCATGTGGGATAAAATCAATTAACGAGAGAGAAAAAGAAGGAAGAATCTTGTTTAAGGTATGCCATAACTCTTGACTATTTTGCTTAGGTGTACATAGCCAGATGTAAGCTCTGAGGTTGTTGGCTTCTGTGTCTTCAAGTTTTAGCCCCTGCACAGCTTCCATTTTTATTTTTTGTCTGTAGCACCAGGATGAAAGAGAAGGCCACGTAGGCTGCCTACTGCTTTTTGTGCTTTTTGGCTGATGTGAACTGTTGACTCAGGCAGTGGAGCTCCCCCTTCTGATGTTTCAAGGGTGCTGGTGTAAGATAACACAGCACTGACAAGGAAGTGGAAAATAACCAACTGAAGATGCACTTTCATCTATACACGTTATCAAGCACTCTGTATTTTATGTGTTCTGTAGCTTATACTAGATCAGGCTATAGAGAAGAGGCGCACAGGGAGCTTAAAATCAGTTCTGGATTTTCTTACAACTTTGAAAGCACTGTAAGTCAGATCGGTTAGTATCCATGCAGGCTATTAAATGCTGCTATTCAATTTGGATCATAAGCCTTTTGAAGTGAAAGAGAGAGAAGTCTGAATGCTGAAGAAGAGAAATGTTTCACATCAAAGGCATTCTTTCTATTGAGGTTTACACAGCCTTTTGGCCTCCTTATTATTATTCATGGTGTTTTTTCAGTAATACAACAGACAATTTAGGCACCTAATTTACTGATATGATACTTCTTTTTGCTCTTCCTTAGCTTTGAAATGTAGTTGAAAAGAAGCTGAAATGTGTTTTTGACTCATGATAAAAGCTCAAATCATCTGCTTCGACACAGGCCTGTATAAAAAGCTCATTTTAACGTATATCTTGCAGTAACCTGCAAAGCCCTTTGATCCCCACAGCAGCCGCAGAGAGCTGCACGATACCTCGTTCTCGTTACCATTGTGGTATACATAACTGCTTTGGTACATAGGGCAATTTGGAGCACTCAGAAATATTCTTTTGTACTATTACACACACACACTTACAGTAGCTTTAGGAGGTTGGTTAAACCTAAACTTTGTGAAAAACAAGCACATTACAAGGTGTTTCATTCATTGCAGGATACTATGTTCCTGTTAGTAAACCCAGAGAAATTAGATCTTTCTCCCCAAAGATATGCTCAAATTGCCCTAAGTGGGCAGTCTGCAGTGGCATCCTTTTCATACTGTATTCCTCTGTGCATAAACAGCATATACCGTGTCAGATGAGGCCAGTGTCAGTGCTGGTGGACGTGTTCTTTAGACAGTGTTCATCACCAGAGAGACAAAATGTCTCTACCCATCTTCATAAATGCCGTAAGAAAGTGATATGTCCTAGCTAAATGCAGTACAGGCTCTCACTCAAGTGAAGATATGTAAAGCCTCTGCAACAGCCTGATTACATTTGTATTGTTACACCAGGAAAGGGAATTGTCCGTGTCATCTTGGCGTTATGGTAGTTCGAAAATGCTAGAAGAGCTTATTCATGCCTCCAAAGTCAGAATACCATTGTCTGGTCTAGACAGCTTGGGAATATACTAAAATAGGCACCCAGGCTTACTTTCTTTAGCTGGCTTTAACAGCTTCCCTGGTTGTCTCTGTGACAGGTATCCTGAGGAAGGGCAGCAGCATGCCAAATGTGCTGTCTTGGACTCTCTCATAATCCCTGTATAAGGTTTTATTTTCATCACTAGCGTTCTATTCTAAATGTTTCTTTCTATTTTCGTATACACTCAGCTGCATATGCAGGAGTGGTTTTCACTGTGAATTTAGGGTTCCCTGATATTGGGCATAAAGAAGCTCGTTTGGTTTCTTCCATAAAAGGAAAGCTGGCTCGGTAGGAAATGGTGGACATCACTCTCCAGGACATCAGCAAGGGAGCAAGGTCTGAGTCATACAAAAACTTTTGGACAAAAATAAATCCCACAGTTTTAATTGCACAGAGGTTGTCTAACTGAAGTTTAAAGATGTTCGGTGGTAAAAGAGGTACAGAAAATTAATGCATTCAAAATAGCGTGAGATACAATTGAAATCATTGTATTGAAATTATTTTGGAATTGAAAGCATACATATTGGGACATAAAATTGTTCCTGGCCACCAAGTCTATGGATCTGTGAAAAAAACCATGGATTTTACCAGACCACTAGATCAATGTGTTGGAACAACCTCTATTTCCATGGCAATAAAGAGAAAGCAGGTATAATGTACTGAGCAGGTTAGAGAAGTTGATCATGATCTATTTTATTCCCAGTCTCATTACATTAAAAAAAAAAAAACAAAAAACCAGTACAGTTTTCCTATGAACATGAAATTAAGACATCGGAAGCTTAAGCATGCTTTAAGGAAATAATCCGAGTATAATTAGACATTGCTCAAACCAGATGATGTTCAAAACCATTGCTGTACATTTGGCAAGTTTCAAACTGAGATTCAGCCAATTGATATCAAGAAAGCACAAATCTTTCATGAGTGTTGATAATATTTTTAGAAGGACGTGTCTACTTCAGTACTTAAAGTACTGATCTGTAAATGTGGCAGATTAGCAAGAAGTTTAATGCATCACTGAAGAGAACAGGCAGATCAGGTCACATCTACATACTACAGAATCCTTGTTCTTTGTCCTGTAAGGTCCAAACTGGTTCAGGGAGAAAAGTCTAGGATACACAAGATCATTATTTCTCAGATAAACTAACATACACAGTATGGTATGCTCAGATTTTGGTCCTATATATATGGGGTTCTCTTTTTTTGTTTGTTTTTAAAATTAAATATTGATTCATTGCTTTTGAACATGCTGGAGACCATGAGTACTAGTCACTTTTTAAGCACTGCCTCCTAAGGGCACGGGAGCAGGGAATTCCAAAATGTCAAAAGTCAAACAGGCAGAAGGCCAGCTTGGTGGAGCAGGGATCTTCTTTTGGAGATAAGGCAAAAAAGGAGGGTGCATGTGGTGGAAGCAAGGTCAGGTGATGTGGGAAGAATACAGAAATGTTGCTTGCCGCTGTAGGGGGAAAAGTGGTGCGGTCAAAGCTCAACCAGAGTTGAAGCTAGATGGAAATATGGGGGGCAATAGTAAGAGGTTTTTTAAATAAGTTAATAGCAAGAAATAACATCAACCCACTGCAGGATGAGTATGATCCCCTCACAAACAGGGATCTAGGCAAGGCAGAGATGTTTAATTCTTTCTTTGCCTTTGTCTCCAACATTGATGATGGGCTGAAGGAGTCCCAGTGCCTTGAGCTGAAGGACCATGGCTGTGAGCATGATAAACCCTCAGCATACCCTGAACTAGTGTGGCATCTACTGGATCCGTATAAGTCTATGGGACATGATGGGATTCATCCAAGAATACTCTGAGAGTGGAGCTGATGTCATCCTGAGGCCTCGCTCAATGATTTTTGAAAAGCCTTGGAAATGTGGAAAGACCCTAGTTGAGAGGAAGCTGGCTAACATTTGAATTTTCAACAAGGTTGAGAAGGATGGCATGGAAACTGTAGGCCTATCAATCTCATTTCAGTGTATGGTAAAATTATGGAGAAGATTTTTCTGTGAGGTATTGAAAAACCCCTGAAGGATGGTGCAGTCATCAGTCACAGCCAGAATGGCTTCATGAGGGGAGCATCTGGCTTATCAAATTTAATTTTCTTTTATGGCAAGGTAACCCACCTAGGTGATCAAGGGCAGCCAGTTGATGTAATCTTTCTGGACTTCAGTAAAGCTTTCAGTACTGTCTCTCACAGAATCCTTCTGGACAAAATGTCCAGCACACAGCTGGATAAACATGTCATGAGATGGGTGAGCAACTGGCTCATGGGTTGGGCACAGAGGGTTGTAGTGAATGGGGTGACATCAGACTGGCAATGTGTCACTAGTGGGGTAACACATGGCTCCATCCTTGGCCCTGTGCTCTTCAACATCTTCATAAATGACCTGGATGCAGAACTCAAAAGGGTACCATGTAAGTTTGCCAATGTTACTGAATTGGGTAAAGCTGTTGACTTCCCTGAGGACAGAGAGGACCTGCAGAGAGACCAGACAAATTAGTGAGATGGGCAATCACCAACCAAATGAAGCTTGACAAAGAAAAGTGCCAGATTCTGCACCTGGGATGGGTCAACCCTGGAAGTATGTAGAGACTGGGGATTGAGAGGCTGGAAAACTGCCATGGAAAGGAACCTGGGGTTCTGGTCTATTGCAAGTTGAACATGAGTCAGCAGTGCCCTGGTAGACAGAAGGGCCAACCTTGTCCTGGGGAACATCAAGCACAGCATTGCCAGCCAGGCAAGGGAGGGGATTGTCCCATTCTGCTCTGCACTGGGGCAGCCTCACCTTGAATATTGTGTGCAGTTTGGGGTGCCACAACATAAAAAAGATATTAAGCTATTAGAGAGTGTCCAAAGGAGGACTACAAAGATGGTGAAGGGCCTTGAGGTGAAGCCATATGATGAGTGGCTGAAGTCAATCTTTTCAGCCTGGAGGAGACTGAGGGGAGACCTCATGGCAGGTACAACTTCCTCGTCAGGGGAAGAGGAGGTGCAGGCACTGATCTCTTCTCTGTGGTGGTCAGTGCCAGGACTCGAATGAATGGCTTGGAGTTGCGTCAGGAGAGGTTTAGGTTGGATATTAGAAAAAGGTTCTTCACCGAGAGGGTGGTTGGGCACTGGAACAGGCTCCCCAGGGAAGTCGTCACAGCACCCTTGGCAGAGCTCAAGAGGTGTGTGGGCAATGCTCTCAGGCACATGGTGTGACTCCTGGAGAGTCCTGCACAGGGACAGGAGTTAGACTTGATGATCCTACCAGCTGTGAATATTCTATCATTCTGTGATTGTGAGGAATTAAACACAGGGGTCTGGATTGAGTAGGATTAGATACAGTACATGAAAATGACTGATGTTCAAGTGCTCGAAAATACTTCGTCAAAGTGAAGGCGGTCAGATCTCTGTAACAAGAAATGTTTTCCTACAAAATAGAGGGTTTCAGGTGTTTTACTTTAAAAAAGCAGACGCTGCAAATACCACTCAGCAAGAGATGTGCAGCTTTAAAGTAGTACATTAGCTTCTCTCACTTTAATAACATCCTTGACATATAAACTGTTCATATTCTTCAAAAATGTTAAGATATGTCTCAGGATATTTAAAGCTAAACTTATAACAAAAGAAGAATCCATTATTTTTCAGAAAAAGTACAAATAATTTGACATGATGTCTTAAAAAAGTTGAATTGCAGAGAATTTTTCTTTTGAAACACTTAAATTATTTTTGTCACATCTTCTTTTAAAAGCATATTGTTCCTGGTTACTTTTTTGGTATGGATGGTAGATTCTTTTTGAATGTCAACGCTTGAAATACCAATCAAATGGATTAGTTAACTTACGGAAGTTGATTTTAACCCAGTGGCTGTTCTAAAGCTGTAATTTTGATTGATTACGTGTTTCAATAATTTGGTATTAGTGCACAATCCACAAATTATGTTAAAATATAGTATTCTGATTGAGGCTTTCATTTCAAATATATGCTGATTGTATGCACTAGCAATAAGAATACACCCTTTAAAACAACAAACAGTATTTCTGGAGACAAATACTTTTGGCGCCAATGTACTCATGACTAAAAAAGGTATTGTGTTTTTTGAGCTGCCCAGGTGCAGAGGACAGTGCTAAAAAGCTTTATGCAAATCATTACTATTCTAGAAAGCTGTGAAGAAGGAATCAGTGTTCCTTAGAATATTATCTGTTTTCTTATTGAGGATAAATTATGTTTTCCAGACAGTAAGGCTGTTAAATAGCAGTCAGTACCATATGCGTGACTTACTAAAATGATAAAACAATTCTAAAGCATTCTTAAAAAAAAAATTAAATTAAATCTTAGGTTTGAAAGTGCCAACACATAAAAAAAAATACCAAACAAAAACAAACCTCCAGAGTTCTTAAGCTGTAGCATGGATGAAACATTCTAGATTTGATCTGGCCCATAGTCTAAAACACAGCAGAACACACCCCATTAACAAAAATCTATCTCATGGCTTTCATTTTGGCCTTTTGAAGTTGACATACACTTTTTAAATCCTTTTTTCAGTCCATACCAAGCACATCAATATGGCATTTAACAGCCAAAAACACTCCTACTGCTTTCTCTGTTTCTGCATTGTGAAAGGGCTATACTTGAGCATCTTGTGAGAAATAGCAGTGAAAGGAATAGTATGGTGTGCTAATAATGTGGGACAAAGAAAGGAAACAGATTAAACCAGAAAAGTAATTTTCTGAATCTATTATTGATTCTTTGAAATTACGTAGAATTTCTAAATCCTATATGGTGAGAGGGAAGAAGAATAGAAAGTGTAATTACTCTTTAAAACTTGGTTCTTACAAGTCACCATGAGAAAGCTCCCTCTCACAGGACCAATTTCCATTCTGCTAAAAGATTGTTTAATTTGAGCTCAGACAAAAGCTATATACAAAAATGCAAATGTAGTACTGCCATTTTTATACCGCATGTTTCATATGCTCAGCTTAATTTCTCTCCTATTACGCAGTCACATAGATGGACACAAACTGTTGGATAACACCCGATACTTTTCCTTCCTCCTACTCACGAAATAGAGGCTGGATTTATTCTGGCAAATAAAAATTAATTCAGGTTTTGCTACTGTTTACAAATACTGCTAGCCATATGCCTTGTAAAATGAACTAATGCACATGCATGTCAAAAGTAACAACTCGTTTTTATAAATTATACCTTCTGGGCTGTATTTTGGAATCAATATCTGAAAACAGTTTGTAACAAAACATGGCCTGTTGCAAGACAGCAGTACTATCCTGTCTTATGCTGCTTTGAAATTTGGTTTTCTTTAAGCAAGCTAAAACAATAATACTGCTGTTGTGTGGTGTAAATTTAAAGGTTTTCTGTTAAATATTCTTTTTGTTTTACGTGGAAAAAAGTTATCCACAAGAACATATGAAGCACTGATTGTGACAGCTAACCTGTAGAATTGTTTCTCAACAAGCAGCAGAAAATAAGGATAAATATTGCAGACCTTTTTCCATATGCAAGTTATCTAATTGTCAGTTTGTACTTTACATCCTCTGTTTAGGACTGCAAACACAACACAGGTGGTTCATATTGTGATAGATGCCTGCCTGGCTTCTATGGTGATGCAACTAAAGGGACACCTGAAGACTGTCAGTTGTGTGCTTGCCCCCTAAATATACCTTCTAACAAGTAAGTTGTATATTTACTGCGTATTGCACTTTTCCCCTTAGTAAATTGCATAATTTCTTAATTTATATTTTTATATGTATGCTTCAGATACCTTTTTACTTCCAAGCAAATAATATATTCTGCAGTATAAACTTTTATTTTTACGATTGTACAGAGTGCTTAACTAGGCAGATGAAGACAAAAGCTGGATGAGACTAAGTAGAAACAACAACACAGAATTTGAATGACTTCTTTTCAAATTAATAACTAGCATTTGCTCTTCTGTCCTCCTTAAGGGTAGTTGTTTCTAGTTTTAAAACTAAATTTGCAGATTTGACATGTGGGTTTTTTCTGCTTTTACTTTTCCCTTTCCTCCAGCCTACATTATGTGATTAGTTTGGAATTTGAATTCATCCTTAGATCTTGTAAGTGAAAATATTTTGTCAGCATATCTCAGAAAAAATACTGTAAATTTCTTTTATTAAATAAAAATACAAGTGAAAAATTATTCAAAATTCTGATCTAAGAACCAAAGTTTCCTTCATTACTAAAGCTTGTCTGTGCTACTCCACCACTTAATTTAATAGACCAAGTGGCTTGAACATTTTTTCACCAGTTTTGTCACAGACAGTACCTAGAAAATAATAGTACCAAGAGCATTTTACATGGCATACCTGAATAAAGCTGTTCTGAATCTTGTCTGTGGCATTGCATCCTATTAAAATTGCACTGATCAGAGCAGGAATAGTCTAAGCACTTATGAGCGGAAATTCCAGGGGATTGTAGAGTGGGAGCCTGCCTTCCTGTTAACACAGCTCTTGAGTTGGTTTTATTAGATATATATATATGGGTTTATTATATCTGCTGCTCAGGCATGGTTCCTCTGACATTCTCGTTACTTGGTATTTCCTTGCCTCAGTAATCAATTATCTTTCTCTTGTTTGAGAACACTGTGCTGACAAAGAAGGAAAAACACTATCACATTTCTGTCTTGCACAGACACGCAACAAACCAAGTCAAATAGATTGAATTTAGTTATGATTGGCAAAATGCCTGGAGACCTCCATTACACAGCCATCAGTTCTGGGTGCTTTACTTTCATGTTTTGAAGTTAACAGTCCCCTTTTTGATATTTAGTTTTCTTGAAAAACATAATAGGTACAGAACAAACACACAATATAAATGTTCCTTGAACTGTGAAACTGTGTGAGTCCTGAAGTCGACAATGTTTAGCTTTGTAGAACTCATTGTAAGGTTCAAGCTCTCATGATGTTACAGTCTAGACCAATTATTAAATTTTTTCATGAGGAAAAAGAAGGTTTTAAAGATTTAATGTGCTACCTGAAAGCTGTTAAAATACTTCTTTGTTTTGTTACTTAGCTAACTGTGTTGGTTTAGGATAAATTAGGGGGAGAATCTCTAAAAGGGAGTCCCCTAAAACAAACCTCCACCACCCCTTCCCCCCCACAGCCCTGGGTTGGGAAGGAAATTCTTTGGAGGAGAAAAAGTGGAAAAAACCGGTTTTATTGACAAATGAAAAACTCTCCCCACCCCGAGTGAAAGGAAAAGCTCAGGTTACTCAGGAGGAGGACGCAAAGCTTCTTTAACGGGCTCCGGGTCTTCTCAGACGTCTCGGGTCAGATCAGGTCCAGAGCCGGTCCAGTCTTGGGGTGGGGGGGGGGGGGGGGCGGGGGAAAGAAGGGAAAAAAGAGGGGGAAAGAAAAAAAAACGGAAACAGTGGAAAGCAGGCAGCAGAAGCAGCAGCAGCAGCAGCAGCAGCAGCAGCAGCAGCAGCAGCAGAAGCAGCAGCAGCAGCAGCAAAAGCCCCGCGAGCCAAGTGGCCGCTGCTAGACATAACAAATGCAGTCCACGATATGGCATATAGGGCACTGTCAACCCAGAACACTGACAATGAGTTTGTTATGCTAGGGATAATATTTGCAAACAATTCAGATACCTTCATGTGAATCAAAAACTTTTACCACGTTCGTGTCACTGTGCAGATGTAGTATATATCATGTTCTTTCTGAGTAACTGACCAAATGACTAACTGTATGCACAAATTATTATAGACTTTAATTCCTGAAGTACTTAATTCCTAACGTGACAGGACATTTGTAGGTTTCTAAGCTTAATACTAAGTTCCCACTGCATAGAGAATATTGTCCATGTAATGAGCCCATCGGATATATTTCTATTTAGAAATAAGTTTTATATTTTATAGCAGAATCTCATTTATTTCTGATGTTTATAGTGGTTCCCTTCACTGTTCTCTCACAGCACCTGACTCTTTCTTAGCAATGCCACATAAAGTGGAGAACTGTTCTAACAGTTGTAGAAACGATGTGATGATTGTGTTGTTCTGTTGTTGACTTCAGTGGATTTAGCTGCTGCCAATTCCCTTTCCTGTTTCCTAATGGCAGGAGTTTCCATATGCAGTCACTGAAGCCAATCATGTGCCTTCTGAAGCACAACAGTCATAAATGGCTTGCCATATGTCAGAAAAGATCTCTTGGCCAGATCAGGAAATTAAAATTAAGTTGTCTAAGCTTGTTTTCTGCATCATGGGTTGTATTTTCTTCTTTTTCATATATCTTCATATATGTGCTTATGTGATGCAGATGAAATCAATACCCATGTTATACACGGTCTATCCAATGGACATATGACTCCGTTGTCCTATGTCTTCTTGTGAAGATACCATTCTTAGAAACTGTTCTAACATTTTCAGTCCTCAAGCAGTTACAAAGGAATTTTTTTTCTTACTTTTTCTAACAAATATAGATGTTTGGGATAATTACTGCTCTTCTCTTAATGTAGCCATAAATTTAATATGGGTAGCAAAGACTGACAGGAATGCTTTGTCACTGGAAATGGGAGATAGAAGATCTCTCACTCAGCCTGGGAAGATCAGGAGTAAATTCATAGCCACTTGAACTTAAGAATTAAGGTTGGTCTCAGAATTTTAATTTTTTCTTGGAGAATTAGATAAAATCACAAACATATTGTCAGGGGATGTTTTCTATAACACACAAGGAAGCTTTTAGGATACCCCATCTCCCAACACAGACTTATCACATACATCCCCATATTGTGTATTCATATTTGTCCTATGTCCTGACTCGTATTAGTGTTGCTACCATATGGGAAAACCGTAAAAGCAGTGATAAATCAAGAGAGGGACTACAATTTTTTGAAGCTTGTTTTGACAAATCAATACTCACAGTTCATTAGTGTTTAGCACTAGTGAGTAATGAGATTCTCAATAATCAGGAAGATAAACTCTTCTCAGCCTGCTATCATATATTTCCTTTGCAGCACGCAGATGGGAATTTCTCAATATATTAATGTTTAGTGTTGAAATGTGGTCCAACTATTAAGTCACAGAGAGAATCAAGGAGGCAAGGTCCGAGCATAACCCTTAAAACATAGAAATTCTACTGTTCATCACTATTGCTTAGTAATAATAATTACATTATCATTATTATTATCATTGTTAACATCCTTACAATAATTATCATTATTATATTTAAAATTTATGCAGTTAAATTCAGAGCCTGTGGTGGAACTTTGGTACAGTCAATTTTATACAATGCTATAATGAGCTGTGATAGCATCTCTACAAAGTGTCCCGTGAAGCTCTTGTAAAGAGTGAGGTTGGGACTGACAAGCAGGAACTTATTTGAAGTAAGTCAGGTGCTGCTGATTATATTCGATGATAATGCGTGCTTTCATTGCTATAAAGTAATAGAATGAACAATTATTGTTTCTTCATCTAACTCTTCATCCATTTGTGAATCTATTATTAAGGAAATGACATTGCAAAATAACACAAACGTAATCCTTATAGGAAAGGGAAAAATCCCAGCAACTGTCTATGTTTATTGGACCTGACCATGCAACATTTTTCTTACTGATCTCTTATACTTGTGGGATAACACAGAATAAAGAAAATAAAAAATAACTGAGGACAGATCACAGGGTGGATGACTCCTGAGAAATGGGGTCTAGACACCAGCAGCTAATCACATTAAATTATGCTAATTAAGCTTTTCTGTACTCCCTGGGCCTATTAATTTCCAGAAACTGTCATGGTATATCCTGCTTTAATATATCCAAGGTTGGATTATGTCTATTTGTAATTATTGTAGCATGCACTGTTACCTTGAATATACCTTTCTTCTGCTGTCTTTGTTGGAACAATTCTGTTGCTTCTCAAATTCTCTTTTCCTGGGTTATAAAAGATAATTTAGTATCTTTTTTTCACATAGGTGCTTTGTTTTCCTCCTTTGGTGACCCCGCTATGCACCTATTCCCATTCTTTTATTTCTTTTTTTTCCTTTTTCTATTCTTCTATTTAGTTGACCAGAATTGATTACCATTACTTAGATGAGCTTTATACATGCTCATATGTCTCTGTCACTAATATTCATTACAGAGTTACAGAAGAACAGATTGCCTCTTCTTCTGTGTACTATCTTTTAGTGTGTGGAGGTTTCTTCAGAAAAGAGTGTTAAGGGAGAAAGATTATGGAAAGCAAAATGTTAGCAGTGAAGGAACACAGTTCAGAGTTAAACAGAGGCATTGGGATGCAGAGCTTGCAAATGGCTACAGTATCCTTATTTATAAAAAAATAGGGAAAAAAAAAAAAAACCAAACCGAACCAGCCAAAATAATTAGAGAATAACAAAGAGGTAAAGCTTTCTAGTCTGGAAGCTATTCTTAAACTTCAACATGCCTGTGTGGCCTGTTGCTTGAGGTCATTGGCACTCGATTAACTCAAATACGCTCTCTGGGAAGCTGTACCAGATATTTCCCATTTTGCCCCTCCCCTTTCTTGTTCACTGGGTTCTTTTCACAGCTGACTATACACAAAGTTAACTGAGCTTTTAATCGGTTGTCCTTCAGAAAGATTTATATAGGGGCCACGTTATGGCACAGATTGTTTTGCCAGGCCCTCAGGGGCACAAACAAACAGCTGTACATTCCTGCCTTTTTAATGGTATCCAGACCACTCACTGGCAGGCTCAAGTCCCGTAATAACAGGCTATTGGGATGCTGCCATCCGCTGCTCTATATTCAGTGTCGCAGAAATAGCAGAGTCATTCCAAATTCAATTTGCTGGAGTCGAACTTAAGCCCCATGTCCTAGACCAGAATCACTTTTCCTGGGCACTGTATTGCAAATTAACAATCTCTGAAGTGGGAAGAGAGCTATGCTGATAACCATGTTTTCTTTATGTTTCTTCCTTGTCCCTCTTCTTTCTCAATATCAACAACACAGCTTTAGCCCAACGTGTCATTTTGACCGACATCGTGGATTAATGTGTGATGAATGCCCAGCTGGCTATATGGGACCACGCTGTGAAAGGTAAGCAGGCACCATGCTTTTAGTCATACGAGACCTGAAACAAAAGTATTGATCACATGGAACTGTTCTACCTTTTATTACTTCCCCTTGTCATCCCCATTCCTATTCTGAAGCTCATTGAAAAAATTCCTGTGCATTTTCCTCTGATATTGGATCCATGAATGTGTATTTTTCTTATGCTCGTTTTATTGTTTCATTGTAAAATGTAAGGTTTCCAAGAAGCATTTGCTGATAAGTAAGAGTCTTTGTTAAAACAGTTTCTTCTAGCTTTTTTGTCACTCTTCTGAGATTTTTATAAACCTTTTGTCTCTTTTGTCGTTTGAATGTTTATGGCATGGTGATTCAAATATTCAGTAAATTACTGATGCTTCACTTATAGAAGTTAATATGCAGTGAAAATACAGCTCTTCTAATAAGTTATTTGTAGATTAAATTATTTTTAAAAGAATATTTTACATTTTTGTTGCTTCTCATTTTCTTTGCAGTCTTTATTTAGCAAGTAGAACAAACTGGGCTTTAATGACAAAAAAGATAGTTTTTCTTTGTCAAATACATATGTATTGAATACATGCATACATATGTTCAATATGTATTTCTTCCTACACTTATTGCTAGCTTTACAAAGACATTATGCTGAAAGTATTATGTGGAGAATTTAAATGAAACAAAGAGCTAGTGTGAATGCTAGTGATAAGCTCCCAGAAACCCACTTCCACAGGAGGTGAGACCACATAGGCAAGGGATATCACCACTGTGTCTGCATGCCTTTGGTCCCTTGGGATTTCACATGGATTGAACAGATTGCAAGAGCAGTTAGTGTGCCAAGAGACCTCTGCTAGCTGTTTGGAGGTCATGATGAATCAGTATTGGCTTTGTCTCCATGATCTCAGTCCCCTGTGACCCTGCCAATGACACCTTTTTAAGAGGGGCTTGGGGAGCCAGATAACTGTGTGACACCTGGCTAGACAGTTAAGGGGCATGGAAACATGGCCCTTGTGTTTCTTAGTAGGCTCTTGCCATTTGGCACTTCATGAGCTGCTTGAGGGATGTTTCAAGGCAAGCCCTAAAAAAAGGTGAAGCTTCTGAATGAAGACTTAAAATATTCAGGCTGGGATGAGAAGAAGTAGGAATAAACCAAGAGTAAGAGACAACCAAAAAAGCAGAAACCTGACCATACGCTGTGAATCTCCCTATAGTCCCCTCTTTCCAATTTACAACTACTTCCTTTTAAATCTCCTGTTGTGCTATATCTGTCCTGAAGTGAGAGTGCAGGCTGTCACCTGTTTCCACCCATCATCACCGAGTCTGCTCCTGCTGCTGCTATTTCTGCCTGTCTTTTCCTGTCTGTCTGGGAAGTCATCACCTTCTTTCAGCTAGTGGGCTGCGAAGTTAATGACGGCAGGAATAAATCACATCAAGAGCACTTTGGTGGCAGTTTGTCAATGCAGGGTCATTGACAGCTTCCATTAGCAACAAGTGGTGCTTCTGAGGGGAGCACAGGCTGTAGATGCAGCAGGACAGAATCTGATTAAATGGCTAAATTGGATATTAGCCTGATCTCCTCAGGAAATAAGGCTACGATGATCTTTTTGTGCATGTCTCTGCCTGGGAAGTCATGTGCACCTTGTAGGTCAATTTCAACCAAATTTGGCAGAAGGTAGGAGGGCTCAAAGATGATAATTGTTCCCAAAGGTTTTATGAAAAGAAGTGGCTGAATAGAGGTTAATAAATCAGGATATGTCATAGCTAAGGGGGGAAATACTGTGTGAACTCACACCTGATTAAACAGCTAGAGAGAGAACAAGAGAGATTGCTAAATGTTCTGCCCATAAGAAAACTTTCACAGGGCAAGGAAAAAGTGCTGCTGTAGGCTGAGGGGTTACTCCCTGCTGAGTAGCAACACCCTGCAGCAAATAATCAGCCCTTAGCCTTGTAACCATGAGATATAAATCCACTGGAAATTAGGCCATTAATTCCAAAGCTCACAGAACTATTTGCTTTTAATTGTAACAAGTTGTTTTAAAATGTCTGTAGCTGTCAATAATAATGATCAGGAGAAAGCATGTTGCATTTTGCTATTAGCAGTGGTTGTATAATTGCTGAGAGAATTTACATGTAATTCTCTTTCATTTTAGCAACTACAAAGTGACAAGTGATCTGAGCCACGTGATTCATTAGCTGAACAATGCTAAATTATCATGACATACTAAGTATCATGAAGTGTGTGCAGCACTGTACTTATTTGGCCTAAAAATACATCCTCTGTCCCCTAGGGAGATGCATATATCTGTCTGATTTGTAAAATGTCAAAAAAAAATTGCTACTTCTCTCACTGGAACTCTCAGGAAAATGGTGCCATAATTGCTCAATATTCTGGGGGGCCCAGCACATAACACCATCAAAATAATTGCAGATATAGACTGTGTTGGGAGTTATCATATATCTATAATTGTAGAGAGAGCTCAGCTTTCCCATGTAATGTTTTTCCCTAAAAAATTAGACATAAGTTTCTTTTCCTTTGCTCACTGCTCACTTTTCCAAAGGCATATGAGGTAGGATAGACATTCTCTTAACTTCATAGAAAAGATGTATGAGAATGACAAAAGGTTGTCTTTTTAGCTCAGCACATCCACAGGATGATGATACCTATTTGCCAAATGCAGCCTTGCTAGGGAAAAGAAGCAAAATAGGTGAGTCTAGCTTTTCCTGCAGGACTCTATGATTTATGTATTTATGGATCCAGTGATGTTTTCCTCCTAGAAGGAGGGTCAGTATCCCTCATGTGTGAGGAGAAGGGTGAGCTGACCCATGTCCTTTCTTGCCCCCACCTCCCCCATTCTTGAAATCTAGCACAGAGTGCCACCAGCCACAGCCTCTCATGAGTACTGTAGCTTCAAACTGCTGCTCCTTGTAGCAAATATAATTCTTCCACTAGTGCCAGAGCAGCGAGTCTGTGTTGCAGTACTGATGGGAAAAGGGTCAAACATTTCAGGAGATTAGGCCCAACAAATGTGTTACGCTGGATTGTTTGCAGCTTGCAAAGGTAGGCATTCTGACATTAGAAAATGCAAGATTTATAGTTGGTCACACAAGAATAACATCTGTGCTGTGCACCTGAGTTAAGGTATCTCACTGCATGCTCACAAGCCGTTTCTCCACAGGGCTTTTGCCTGATTTTGTGCACAGGTTGAATGCACATAAATTTCAAAGGCTCTGTAAGAAATAGTATTTCCAGACTTTAAAGTGTTTGGATTTGCAGGCTTAATTAACTCTGTCTCAAGGGCTTTTTTCCCAGTAAATATAAAGAAATGTTTAATATAGAAAAGCTGCTTTTCTGTGCATATATGTATGTATACAAAGCACCATATAGACTGCTATGAGGAATATTAACTCCATACTGACCAGGCCCAGTACACATTCATGCACATATTTTTAAGTAGTAGCCCTGTATTTGGCAACAATTATGCTAAATAAAATCAGTGGCACTCACAGACACACATGCATTTGAGAATAGTAAAGAAAAATATGGACAAAATCTATTTTCACTACTTTTACTCCTATTTTTGTTTATTTTTTTAATCTCAGAGGTGTTATGTTATAGTTAGAAGTCATTTATTTTTACATGTATTTTGTGCAATGCATGAAAGCAATTTTCCATGGCACATGCTTACTGGTGGTTTTTAATTTAAACCTTCCCAAATATATAATGCTTTGAACCTGAGAAAAGAAGCTGGAGTAGGAATGTCCAGAAGGGAATAAAGATGGAACTAAGGAAAGTGGACTTTTGAAATCTTCCCCTGCAACTTCAGAAGAAATGGTATAAAAGGAGGAAAAATTTACATAGATACATGTACACAGTTCTCTTTTAAGCTTTCACTGGTTTACCCCTACTTTCAGGATTATCTTCAGTTGGATTTGAGATTATATATGTGCATAAGTAAAATATGGCTATGTGATGGCAGTGGGTTTTTTTCTAATTTTAATTATCAAAGTGTAAACCAATGAGAATACAAAGAGTTATCAAGGTTTCCTGCTGTTAATAGAAGGAAATTATTAGCAGTGCATTTCACACAAATCATTAGAGTATTCTTTCCATGAACTGCTTGATAAATTTCTGTGAATGCTGTCAAATACAGAACTAACCCCTAAATAAGAGGGAAAGAAGAAAACAAACATGCATTAAGTGAAGTCAAATAGATTAGTAGGACCAAAAGATACAGATTTATGACAAACACTAGTAAAAGTATGAGTAATCTGGTTTAGGTAAACTAAGATAACTGCATAAATTATCCAGATACTCTCTGGTTTTGATAAAATGTGGCTAGTAATTGTAACATGTTAAGATACATTCTTGGCCTTTGTAACTGAGATGATGTCACTGGAAAAAAAGCTAATTTATTTTGTCAAAGTTAAGCCAAAAATTAGTCTTTTGTCATTGCTGAGATATGCTCTATCAAGGAAAAAATCTCTCTTCCTTTTCAGGAAATACAATAAATTGCTACGTTTATGACAGGTTCTGAAAATAAAATACCTGAATTATTCTAATGACAAGATTTTGATGTCTTGTTGCTATGAGGAGGTGATTCTGAGAGATGACTGTGCTAGGTTGTGAAAATTTTACTCATGGTCCTGGGTGCTTACATGCACCCAAACCACTGGACTGTTTATGCATAGTATTTTCCTGTGGTCTGCATTGTGGGTATTTTGATAGAATGGGAAAAAAGCCTGTTCTGTGTAAAGTTACAAAAAGCTGCTCAGTAAGTTCCCACTATTTTTTCCTTCCTGCTCTCAGTTATCCAGTTTTTATAATCTTTGTGATCTTTACTGATGATATTGAATAATATTTAGTACATGTTTAGACAGCTTTGCATAGGACCCAATTAAAAGCTTTATGAGATATTTTGGAAGCAAGGAAAAGGATGAATTTGACATACACAAGAGTGACAGCATAGTGGAGCTCTGCATTCCTGCATTAGGATGAAACACAAAATCTTTCCTCCACCGTGCTATCCAGTACTACTACAAAGAGGATATCTGTATACATTAAAGCTGCATTCAAACTGAGTTCATAATAGTAGGAAAAAATATTTTGTGCAATGTTCTTTATGTACTTTCTGTTTTCCTTATACTAATTGGAGTTCGTCTGAGATGCGCATGAATAAATTCATTAGCCAGAACTGTGCAATTTTTCTTTTCTTTTTCTCTGCTATCTACAAGTTGCTCTTACTATGAAGTGTGAGCAAATGTAACAGAAAGGGAAAGAAGACCAGAATATAAATAGGAAATAGGCTGTGAGGTGAGTTGAAATTTGCTTTAAATATAGACTCATGTTAGGTCAGATTCACTAACCTGCTCTGCGTGATACTCACAGAAAATTGCACATGGGCAAGGTGGAAAAGGATGTGATATTTTCAAACAATTCTCTTAAAATATGAAAGGTATAGTACACAACAACATTGTTCCTGTGCTAATGACCAATCTTTTTGTTATCTGCCTATACACAGAGATTAGAAATCCATTAATTAAGTAAATCTGACCATGCAGTAGATCAGGAGAAGTCTAAGTCAGGGGCAGATCTTGTTAGGTTAACAAATTCATGTCTGTATTACGTTCTAAAAGTGTTTTTCTAAACTAAAAAAGTTTTTAAGGTAGAGGGGAAAAACCATCATCAGGCTTGCTGGTGATTGAGTACAGAACATCTATACATAATGTGCTGAAATACAAAGCATATTTGACATAGAGTCATAGAATAGTTTGGTTTGGGAGGGACCTTTCAAGGTCACCTAGTCCAATCCCCCTTCCTCTCGAGTGCCACTAAGATTTCTTGCAATGCTTTGTCTCACCTTCAGTGCCAGTGACAAGATTTTTCTCCCACTGAAGTCTAATTACTAGCAGAACTGGCAGGATTTCAGCTGCTACTGTGTCTACAGTGTTGTTAAAAAGGAAAAGGAGAGAGAAAGAAAAAAGATGCTTAAGACACACTTGAGAGAAGATCAAATCATTTTTGGTGATTAGGGAGGCAACAGAATTAAATATTTCTAATGAGAGGATTATTTAAGCATCCTAACTGATGATGTCTTTTACCATAGGTGTGCAGAAGGCTATTTTGGACAACCTCTAATACCAGGGGGATCGTGCCAGCCATGCCAGTGTAATGACAACCTTGACTTCTCCGTTCCTGGCAGCTGTGACAGCTTGTCTGGTGCTTGTCTGATATGTAAGCCAGGTACAACAGGCCAATATTGTGAGAGGTGT
Source organism: Phylloscopus whistleri (assembly GCA_017589585.1). NCBI lineage: Eukaryota > Metazoa > Chordata > Aves > Passeriformes > Phylloscopidae > Phylloscopus > Phylloscopus whistleri. Next base: position 2,759,983 of record JADMLD010000683.1, on the reverse strand, counting down.
GCTGATGGATATTTTGGTGATGCTCTTCATGCAAGGAACTGTCAACGTAAGTCACGAACTTTTACAGCTCCTGACAGTATTGATCCATCCTATAACTTTGTTCCTGAGAGGGAGACTGTGCCTCTGTATGTGTGAGCAAGAAAATGATACAGCTCTAATAATGATACTGTGTATCTGCATCTGGAAAGGGAGGCTTGAAAATAAACAGAAAGAACTTATTAAAAAAATGTCTAGTTGAAGCAGGCATGGGAATAAAACAATGCAGTGAAAAAGGTTATAGTAAATGTCAGATCTACAAAAATATAAATACAAATAAATGGAAACTATTCACTGGAAAATTTTACACGCAACTCAGAAAAATCCTGTTCTCTTGTAAGATTGAAAGGAGGGAGTGATGTTTCAGTTTCAGAGTCCAGCTCTGGCAGCATTTGTAACCTGTTTCCCACTTATATAACCTCAGTAAGAGTTGGAAGGTGCTGCTGCTTGCAGGTCAAGATTCTCCCACCTGCCAATGAGACCCTAAAATCTCCAGGCAATTTTTCTAAAATGCTCTGGAGGAGGATACCTGGCACTGCAGCAAGCTACCAATTCTCAGCTGAGCGGTGGCATATTATTCAACTACCAGCACCAGCACATCCTTCCCCATAGAGATTGCAAAAATTATTCAGTGGAAATGAAAGATTTGGTAGGAACAGGAGCTTTTCTTTCTGTAGGAGGCAGTGGCTCTCTCTGAGCCATTGCTGGCACAGTTCAGAATGCAGAACAAGTGCTTTTAACTTGAAAACATACTTCATGTACTCTTCCTTCACATTCTGAGAAGTGGAATAAAACGTTACAAACTGTCCTGAACGAGTCCAGCATTTTGTTTCACAAGGATTTATTCCTTTTTGGTCCATTATAATAAACACAAGAGTAACCCCACTGAGTACAAAGGTGTTATAGCAGGATAAAATTATGCAAGGAAAGACCTGGGGCACCGTCATACTGCTCTGTGTGTAGGAACATGGAGACCATGTCTGCAGTATGTGTTGTGAGCAGAGAAGTCTGAGGTACTGGTACCCATTTCCAGGGCTTGTCCTATTAGCAACTTGCAGTGTAAAAGTGAAAATCCTAGGTTATGTTGGACCTCCAGGGAGTCTGTGGGAGCTAGCAAGATGCAGAACATCACCAAGTTTCTCAGCTAAGGGCAATAAAGACTGATGTACTTGTGTACATCATAGATAACCCCAAAGACATACCTGTATAAATGCTTTCTGTACCTGCTTTACACAATGCCAGAAAAAAACTGGATAATCCTATATATTCTTTCCATAAGTTAGCAGGTCATGATGAATGATGTCATATAAGTTACAAAGTTAAGTGTGTAAAGTGATTTAAGAGGAAGTGTATTTCAAAAATTACAGCTTCCAGTACCTTGTCACCATTCTTGAGTCATAAATAGGACTGATGCTTTGACCATTTCCACAGTAGTGACAGGTCCTTGAGAAGGAGATTTTATAATGGAGAGTTTGGAAAACATAAAATTAAAAAAAAAATTAAAAGAAATACATGTTTAATGTTGACTTACAAGCTTTGCTTTTGTTGTTAGTATCATTGACAAGGAGAGCCCCCTAATGTATTCATATCCTTGTGCTTGCAGTTACCTTGTATTCATCTACTCTCTGCCTTTCATGTGGGTTTTCTTCTTTGCATATGATTTTTTATTTCCTTTGCAGTCTTCCATGATGTTTGCCCTGCAGCAACAATATCAGAGGGACTGTGCCTTTACTTTGTTGTTTTCAATTTTGTTCCTTATTAAAAAGCCAAATCCAAGAGTATTGCAAAGCATGAATTTGCTTTCAAATTATTGTTTGAAATGGTTCTTGCTTTTTCTCAGTACAGTGCTGTTGTATGCATTAACCATTTCAAATGACAGCAAAGCTTTGCATCATCGTAGCTTTTTGGTGTATCTATACAAAGCCATAAATCTAAGAACAACAAGCAAATGTCCTAAGCTTATTTGATTTGATTCTAGTAGGTTGTTTTTTGGAGTGAAACAGCACAGTGTGCTGAAGCAAATACCTGGAGGTTGAGCTGATGGTAATAGAGCTCAGTGTCACAAGATGAATTAAAGCAAATAATCGAGTCTGCCTATGTTCCACTGTATAGGTACTACTGTTGTAGGAGAATAAATGTGTTGCTTGATCATAAATACAAGCTCATGAATATTTATAGAAACCTAGAGAGAATGAAGGGTCCTGACCAGTGTCATTCAGGAAGAAAGTAAGACAAATTTCTCCAACAAGATGGATTGTATTATAACAACCATTTGGAAGTTCGGACAAGAGCTAATTTTCCAAGTAAGGGTGAATGACTCTCACCTAGGCTGTAGGTGAGATAAATGGCAATTTATCAGATTATCAGTTTATTAGATGAATAGCCCTGACTGTATATTTCTTCTCTATGTACGTATTGCCAGAGCCAAGAAAAACAATCCAAGTCCAGATATTCCAAATTCTCCCTTACCACTACATGCACTCAGTCATCTGTGACTGAGTTAAGACACCATGGAGTGCTGCTTGCTGTAATATAAATAGGACAAACTCATCTGTTTATAAAATCAGTGTAAGTTTTCTTTTTGATTCTTGTGTTGTCATATGCCTGATAAGCAAAACAATTCAAGTCAGACTGAGCTTGGGTTTTGTGGTCTGTATAAAAAGGTTGGTGAAACACTTTTAATTTGCATTGAGGATTGTAGTTTGTTGAATCTGAGATTTTTAATTCAATCTGACCAATTTAATTAAATATATACTCAAAACATATATGTATGTGATACTTATCACCATGTACCATTTGGAGTGTCAGCAGTTTTAAAATATGAATATCAGGGTGAAGAGGGCTGTATAGAGGACAAAAGAGGTAAATTATACATTTGTTTAGTACTGAAAGCTGAAAGCAAAAGATGAGCAATTTTAATTACATCAGAAGTGTCTTTTAATTTTTACTTTTTAAAAATACAGAAGGAGATTAAAATCTCTAATGGTGTTACATGACTGGTATGAATAGCAGAACCAGCATATTTTTGTTAATTATTCCAGAATTTTTGCAAATGTTTGTGAAACAATGCCATGAACAGAATGGCAAGTCATAAAGTTGCTTTCATTAAAAGAAGGAACTTTTGCAGAATACCTCAAAAGCAGGGAGAAAAGCACCCCCCCACCACAAATCCTTTCAATTTATAATTGGAAATTGTAAATTAGCAAGTCCAATGAAGTAATGAGGAAGGTCCTGTTGTAATAATGTATATATAGGAAAAATATAACTGCCTTGTCTCACATAACACCTTCTGACAAGCAAGTATGCAACTGCCATGTGTTCACTGCTGGGACTCTTAAGTGTTTCTTAAAATGAAGGTGTCAGGTTGAGAAAAAAAAAAAAAGGCAACACATGCAGATAGGGCACTGCAGGAAGGCAAAATGTGGACTGGAGCCCAAGTTCAGAGAGTAGATTGATTACTGGTGTAGAGGTGCGGATTCATTCCCCTATGAGGAGGGAAAAAGAGGATGTGCAGGAACAAGCTCATGCTGATGGAATCATGCATGGTTATGGTCCCTGTGATAACAATCTCATCCTTGTTCTCTACTGTGAGTGCTAAGGGTTTTTTTTTCTGAATCTCTGCATGCCAAAAGGATTGAAGAACACAAAGGTTCTTGTGGTTGAAGAACATAAAGGGTGATAGACATCTTCCCCAAAATTTGTCTTCTCCTAAAGCATAAGAATTTAAGAGCCAGAAGCATTGCTGTTTTCCTTAAGAAACAGCATTTTCACTGCCTTTTCAAATCTTCAGGAGAGCATTAAGATGAGTTAGGTTGGTCAGTTGGGTTACTTTTCCTCTGGGAACTGTGATGCTGATGCCCACTCAGTCTCTGGGCATGTACTTAGTAATCTGCCCTCCCCATCCTGCTTTGATCTGAGAGGAGCAGCTAAAACAAGCTGTTAATGAACTTGAGGCAAAATTTCTGACTGCAATGATTTGGAGAAAAATTTCACATTAGTATGGGCAGCTTAATATGTCAGTGTATGGGTGTGACGCCTGCCTGCTTAACCCAGGCTGAGCGTTCCTGAGGGTGGCAAAAGCTGCACTGTGAACATTTGGCTATTAGATTTAGCTTCAGGGAACACACTGACATCTCCTTCTTCCTCTGCAGCCTGTCACTGTCACATGAATGGCTCCTTCTCGGAGATCTGTGACTCTCGCACGGGCCAGTGCAAGTGTAAAGCCAACGTCATCGGGCGCCGCTGTGACATCTGCAAAGTGAGTGACCAGAAATGGGCTTCCCCTTCAGCTTTCTTCACTGTTTGCCACAACTAAATACCATTTGGTTCTGGACAGGCTTTTCTCTGTTGCTTATTTTTCACTTAAAGAACATGTATAGATTGTTCTTATATTGAGAAAGGTAAAATGTTTGCTTTTAAAATGTTTTCTACTCATTTTCTAGAATAGAACACAAGATGTAGCATTTACATGCAATTACTGTATTTACTTATGCAATTAATTGCATTTACATGCAATTAATGCATAAGTACATTTGTATACATGGCGTATACACTTTATATTTTGAATGTTTGATAAAAAAATTAGTTAAAAATATTGCAGCTTTGGGAGATAATCTCTCTATGAAGAAAGCTGCAAAATGTCTGATAGCATTTGATGTTTATTTTTTTTAAAAGCAGACTGCTAGTTTAGTTCTGCTGGAATGTTCTGTCTTTATGTTGTGTTTTTTTTTTTTTCTTAGGGTTTCTTCTTCTGTTGTCCAAACAATGTATTATTTTTTGGTGAAAGTTTTTTTGCCTTGACATTGTTTTCCTGTCTCATAAATCACTGCAGAGAAATATTGTTTCATAAACTTTCACCGAGCTGTCTTCAGGCAGCTAAGGAATATACTGTAGCTGGCTGCACTTTTCTCTAGTTCAACATAAGGACTCATGAGTTAGGCCTATGTCCTCCAAACACCTTCACCTATGTGTAATTTAAAGCACATAAATAATTCTGCAGAAATCAAAAGGATCATTCTCACTATTTAAAGTGATGTAATTTCTGAAGTGGTTTGTTCACACTCCATTTTCAACAGTACTTAAATAGTCTGTTCAAAGAAAAATTGCTGGTATCAGTGGACTTTGCAGATTGCATAAGGTACTCAGCAAATATTTCATTAATACAATACTGGTGGTTAATTGGAATTAATCTTCGTTTACTTCAGTGTTTACTCCTGTCTTTATTTCTGTACTCTTTTATGTGGTGTAGCTTCCTTATCTTCACTTTCTAACAGTGTTTACTTTTCATTCTTAAAGCCTAACTACTTCTGGGCCCCAGAAAAGCTGTTCTGTATACCCTGTGGCTGCAGTGCTTTAGGATCTGTGTCACTGCAGTGTGATAAGTTGGGAAGATGTATCTGCAAATCAGGATTCATGGGCAGACACTGTGAAATCAGCAGACAGGTGCCTAAATTGCAAGAAAATGTGGGAAGCAGTCAGCAGATTCGAGTACCCCCCCGGAGGTGGGGCTCCAGCAGTGCCAGTGGGTGCCCACGAGGTGCTTACCGGCCTGCAGCTCTGGTAATGAGAAACTCTGCTTTGCATGGGCTGAAGTCTCCTGTTTGCTTGTGTTTGGAGCTCACACAGATTGCTTGGGTTTTTAATTTTTAATACCCGTGTTACAATATAAGAAATTCTCAAGAAACAGACAGGCTCAAAAGACAAGCAGCATTTTAGGATGCTTCCTCAATCCTAAGGGCTTCATCGTGCAAGTAGTGACATCAGCAAGAAATCAAGTGCCAGACTAAGTCCCAAAACAGCACCATAAACAGCAGTATGGACAAAATGCATGGGAGATGTACATAAATCAATGGAATCGGTGGGATTTTCTCAGACTTTGCAGCATAAGACTTCCTTTTCTAACAATTCAAGAATCAATATCTTGAGGTTGCAAGAAGGATCAGCCCCAGAGGCAAAGAATTAAGATCTAATTTTAAAATATTGAACATAACTGGTGTTAAAAGTTCTCATTAGTGAATATGGCTAGTTATCAGAGCCATTTTTTAACTCAGTACAGTGCCAGTTATGTGAATGTCATGCCCAAAATGATAGGTGTATTCATTCCTTATCACACACCAACAAAGCAACTTATTTCCTAAAATTAAGTAAGTATGATACAGCTGCTTCTAACAGAGCAGTGTTTTAGGAATGTTGTTGTTCTCCCTGAAACTCAAAACCTCCATACTTATCACACCCCTCTTTGAAAAATACCTGGTAGTTTTTTTCATCCTCAGCTAAATTCTGGGACCCATGCTGTATTTGTTCATATAGATTTCCTTGGAGAAATGAGGGTTTTTTCAATTAAACATGTATTAGGTTACTGTGTTGCCTTCACAGTACACTGATAGAGACATGATATAATGACATATTCAGAAAATTCAGTGTATTTTCTAATTGTAATCTAGGGTCTTGTCTCTTATCTCTTGTTCAGTAAATGTGATTCTTAGAATTTCTGTGTGTAAGCAAACTTAGCTGAGAACTTTAACTTGGGGTTAAAGTTTGCATGACTGACCAAAATGTCTTTGTGTGCAGCCCTCCTCACAGAATGCAACCCAGCATGGTGGTGATCTTTTCCAACTTAGTGTGGTGTGGAGTGCTGATATCAGACTTTTTCTGACTGTTACCAATATAAACAGAATTTATTAGATGCTAGCAAACTTTATATTGAGGACTGAGATGCATGCTGTGCATGTTACTTCACTGCATTAGTCTGAATGTCTGTCCTGAGATTGTGCTTATTCACATTTCTATGTTTCTTCCTGTGTAAAAGAAATCTTCAGAGATAGTCAAGTATTTTATTGAACCTTGAGTTTAAAAAAGTTTGACTATCTCTTTCTGTCTGATACACCATGTTTTGTCAGGCAGAAGTATGAAATTTGCAGAACATTTTAATATAGAGTTTGGAAATGAAAATCAGTGTAATTCTTTATTACATGTATAATCAAGCATTTGCTTAGGTTCATATGATTTTCAGGCCAAATTCTGACCATAGATGTGGTCCTGTATTCTGACACCTATCAGCAGATCCTCTGTGTGAGTAGGGAACTTCTGTATTAACCTCAGAGGTCAGATTTCAGGACTTTTCCATGGAAAGCTTCTGAAGTTTCAGAGAATTCACCAATACAAGAAGTTAGTTAGGGGTTCTACTGTGGAACAAATCCATAAATAGTAGTCATAGAACCATTAAGGTTGAGAAGGACCCCCAAGTTTATTGAGTCCAACCTTTGACTGATCACCACTTTGTCAACCAGACCATGGTACTAAGTGCCATGTCCAGTCATTTCTTGAATGACTTCACCACTGCCCTGGGCAGCCTGCTCCAGTCACTGACCACCTTTTCAAGAAATTGTTCCTTTTGTCCAACCTGAGCATCCCCTGGCACCTGAGGCTATGTCCTCTTGTCCTGTTGCTGGTTCCCTGGGAGCAGAGGGCAAATCTCACCTTGGCTACAGCCTCCTTTCAAGGAGTTGTAGAGAGAAAAATTTTCCCCTGAGCCTCCTCTTCTCTAGGCTAAACAGCCCCAGCTCCCTCAGCCACTCCTCACAGGACTTGTGCTCCAGACCCTTCACCAGCTCTATTGCCCTTCTCTGGATATGCTCCAGCCTCTCAATATCTTTTTTTCTTGTAAGTGGTCCAGAATGGGACACAGCACCAGTGCTTAGTACAGAGGAACAATCACTGCCATGGTCAAAGCCAGTGCAGCTCCATTGATTTATACTGATTTATAGTAGGTAAAAATCTAACACCTCATGCCTGGATCACAAAGTAGCACATTATAAAGTAAATATTTTTCACTTTGTTCCATTTATATTCATTAGCAGTGATCTTTTTAATATCTCATTTTTAACGTTCTGCTTTTCTATCGAACTTGCTGATAGATTTTATTATTAATGTTGTAATATCAATTTCAAGTGAAGTTATTAATATGATTTAGATTTCAGTACTTACTGAAAATCATCATGCCTGGAAAACAGGTAGAGAAGTACTCCCATTTTAAAGCACTCTAGCTCAAGACTGCGTTTGTCATTTGAATATCAAGTATGGTTTGTTCCAAGGAACCTCTGTTGGTTGGTGCAGTGACACTCATGAGGCCTTTTGGTTGAAAGCTTTGTGCAGAACTCCATATCACAGTATACAAATACTGTGTGTCTTCCCTTCATTACTTTTTGCACTCCACTAGTGAAGTTAAGGAGGAAATTTCTTACTATAGTTGATAACATCTACTCTGGTTCTGTAGAAACATTATATTGATCACTGCGAAAAAGAAAGAAAAGAAAGAAAATAGAAGAGAAACAGAGGCCTAATCCAAAGACAGAGTTTTTTATCTTAAAAAAAATCCTCCTTATTTTTCTGTATTGAACACAAATACACTATCTCTTTGTTCTTCGACAGTTATTCCTACATATATCATTCTAACAAATTGCCCTTAAGTTACTGTATACAGATATTGCCTTTGCTTAGAGGAGATAAAATCTAGTTCAAAGGCTTTCCAGTTGAATCGATCTGCATTCATAGCTAAGAATTTGAATTCACTCAACAAACTCTGCCTGACATAGCCTTAAAACCAAAGACGGGGCATGTATCTTGTGCTTTTATACCTTCCATTCCAAGTGAGAATTGTACTTGGGGAAACAGCCTCATAAGAAATATGTTACATTTCAGAACATTAATTATAGCATCAGGTAACATTCTGAAATCTTTATTCTTTCTCAGCAGTGCAGGGCATTAAGTGTCCTTGCTCCAGGGTTTTACCACTACAATTTAACCTGTTCAAAGCAGTATTTCAGTGATGAAGAGGAAAGAGCAACCCTGATCTCCCTACACTCTCAGCTTTTCCTCTTTTCTCCTGGTAATCACTCCATGTACTAACTGGCTCTTCCTCACTCTGTGGCAGCCTGGAACATTCGGCTTACAGTCTTTCAGAGGATGTGTTCCCTGCAACTGCAACTCTTTTGGTTCCAAGTCCTTTGATTGCGATGGAGATGGACAGTGCTATTGCCAGCCTGGAGTGACAGGAAAGAAGTGTGACCGCTGTGCACATGGGTTTTACAACTTTGAAGAAGGAGGCTGTACTCGTATGTAAATGTTTTGCGCCCAAGCGCAGATTGGTTTGTTTGTTTGTTTATTCCTAAGATTCTTGTTTGGCTAATTTTGGATTGCCTAACAAATTTTCCTGTTGGGGGGTTCGTAGACAGCCTTGTACATCATTCACTTGACAAGGGTGGTGACTGGCAAGAATGAAAGACCAAAGCAATCTCGGCTATTTTATGGGCAGTTTATGGATAACCTACTACATTTAGAAGGAACCGGAATGTCATTTACTCTATGTAGTGTCTGCCAAAAAAATTCCATGAAGTTACTATAGTTTAGTTAAGAGTATCATAGAACTTGGATTAAAATTTCTGCTAAATAACATCTACGTGTAGGGACGTAAAAGAAAAATAAGAGAAACACAAATGCCTTTTACTTCTAGTTTTATCCCAAACCTTTTCATTGTTCTTATATGGTTGATCTTCTTTCATTACCACAATCCTTTCCTGTATAGTAATATTTAGTTGCCTACTTGTACTTTTTGTATACAAGAAGATCTTTTGGTTAAATTATCTGCTATTATCCCTTGTGTAAACACATGAAAAGTCTCCTTTTCTAGATGCTGAAATTCTAGCATTAGACATAAATATATCCAGCCACCTCTTTACCTTTATTTTTGTCCTTTTGGAAATTAGGTCAAAGATTGAAATGAATGCTTCTTATCTTTGAAGTAGTGCAGACTGTTATATCAAAAAGAACCCAATCAATAGGTTTTTTCACAGGGAAATATCCATCTTTCCTGATAGAACTGTGTTTTTCATGTTTCAGAGACTTATTTAGGTGTGATAACAGGACGTGTAGATAGTTGTCTAGTGTGACTGACTGCTGGGGTGCCAGAATGATGTTACTATTCTTCAGGTATAAAGCATATTCTTTCTAGAAGCAGAAATCACAACATCTGGTAATCTGTTCTTCCTCCTTTCCTATCCAAAATGGCAGACAAGGAGCAAACTTAGCTCTATGCCTTTTCTTACTGCTTTTTTTTTTTTTTTTTTTTTTTTTTTTTTTTTTTTTTTTTTAAATGGAAGGAGCATCAAGGCCTCAAGACCCACATTTGTGCAAGAAAATTCAATTTTACTGTAGTGTGGATGAACCTTGAAACAGGCTGGATTATAGATTATGTTTGAAAATGTTGCTCTATGATGTTGTCTCCCATGAGAATGAAGAGTTCAAAAACACTTACAGATTTGAAAAGTTCAGATACATTGGCACCTTGGAAAAGGGAGAGATTGGTTCCTGGGCTCACTGATGAGAGAGCTTGAAATAAAATGCAAATGATAACTGCAGTCCTAAAACCTTTAGCAATTAAATGGAGGGAAAAAAATTCTATTGTTTATGATTAGCATCTTATTCTAATATTCCACAGATTAAAAGCACATCACTTTTGTTGTGAAACACAACGAAACATTGATAACTACAGCTGAGGAAGGAAAATGAGAAAGCTATTAATGAAGTTGCACATTAAAATTTTAATTGCTCTCTTGGTAAATTTTGAACTGACAGAGTTTAAAAAACAGTGATGAAATGTTAAAATACTATAGATCCAAATAATATTTTAAATATAGATATATCAGCCTGTGGTCATCAAATGTTTAAAGCAACAGAAGCAGCTATAGATGTTGAGAAAATTCAGAATTTTGAAATTTCCAAAGTTAATAGAACAGTTGGAGAGGAATTCTGTTTTCAATGTGCTGTTTTTTCCACTTATTTTTAGTAGGCTTCTAAAGTATTCCTTCAAATGACAAAAAATAAGAATTAAATTATGAATCACAAAGAAAATCAGAAATTTAATAGAAGTATATCAAATCATGCTGGAAGGAAAAGTACAGAAAAATTAATTCCATTGTGACAGTTAAGTATCAAGTAACATATAGGACCTCTTTTATCTAGCATTTATCCAAAAGGAAAATAATTTGATTTTTTCTTGAGCAATATAAATTCATAAAGCCTAAAAGAACCCTGAAAGCATTGTCAGGGTTGACATTCTAGCAGCAAAGATACAAAACCTATTTCACTACTGCTTGCAACAATTGAGTTGTATTTTTTCTCTCTTTTGAAAAATAATTATAAGAGTAAAAATAGGAAAGCCATTTGAGTATCTCCTTCCCCTTCATGCCTTTTTAGCCAATTTTGTGTAAGACCTGGAAGCCCATAGATGAGCTGTCATATCTGAAAGCCTCAGTCTCCCAATGAGATGTATTCTGAAACTTCAAGCTACAGTGTGTGAAAATATTTTAAATAGCATGCAACACTATGTGTTCCTGGCATGATGGAGGCGAAACTTGCTATCTTCTTTGCATCAATTACCTTATCTTGAAGGCATTGGTGGGGATAAATAAAGGCCATTTCTTATTTGAACTATAGATAGGAGTTCTATCTTTGCACATCCCTTGTCTTCTAGTTAAATCTGAATTGAAGTATTTCACAGTAAAGGCAAGGAACATAAATGAAGCCCTCAGTAACAAGGTTACGTTGCCCTTTAAACACCCCGAGAAGCAGGTTATCACGGAGACAGTCTGTTTATGATGCTTTTTCTCTGACCTCACGGGTTATGTGGATGGTGGGTGTGAAAACAACCACACACCAGTTCTGCTTTTTCAATCACTTGTGTGTCTTGTACCCCAATAACCACTTATCACTTACGTACCTTGAATCTGTATTTGCCACCAAAGAGTTGTTCCCTTAATAGTCCTTTAAGAGAAAAGACCACTTCTGGAAGCACTTCCAAACCTGAAGTATTTTTAATTTAGTATAGTCTGCAAAGAATACCAATTTCTCATGGAGAGGAAACATCAGTTTGTTGATGTCTTCCCAAGGCAGAAGATATGTAAGCTGAAAAAGAAGGAAGAGAAAGGAGAAAAATAAACACCTTTTTTGCCCTTTAAGGAAAGTCTCTTCAGAGCAGCAGAAATTTCAGAAGGTATTTCTCAAATTGGTGTAAGAGGTTAAATAGACTGCAAGTTCCCTGCATAGATGGCTCAGAGGCCTTCAGGTGACTTCTTAGAGGAGACAGCATGGGCCCAGAAATTGTATAGCAGCACTCCTGCAGTTATGTCACAAGAGTGCACCATCTCAGAAGTCTCTGCAGTTGGTGCCTTTATTTTACCCATTCTGTTCTCATTGCAGCTACTTCAGCCACAGTTAACCTGTGTTTCACTGCTACTGGTTTTGGTTTCTCGAGGTTTTCCCTGCCTTTTCTGCCCCATCATGTCCATAGATAACTGAGTGTTCACTGTACAGTGAAAGGAAGATCCTAACCCCCTTAGAGTCTGCTCTCCAGGTGTCACGTAAAGGGATAACTTTTCTTCTGCTTTATTTTTTTCTGTCTCCTGTGAAGCCTGTGACTGTTCACGTTTTGGCAATAACTGCGATCCCGTCAGTGGACGCTGTATCTGCCCTCCCAATACTGTTGGAGAGATGTGTGACAAATGTGCGCCAAATCACTGGGGCCATAACATTGTCAGTGGCTGCAAGGTGAGTGGATTTCTATTTTCTCTATGTGCTCTACCTCTTTCACAGTAATTTATAGCTAGAACACAGTTTTTGGCTTGTAAATCATGGTTTTGTCTCCATATTGCGAGTTTTGGTGTGAGACTGTGGTGTAAATGTTGGCAACCTGATACTGTTACTGCACTAGAGGTCTTCCATCTCAGGTATGCAGCCTGTGGCACAAAACACCCTGTTGATTCTGCTGTCCCACTGAGTCAGTGTCCTGCTTGAGCCTGATTTTATTTTGTTATAGATGTGTTTAACGTGACTGAGGAGATTACCACACTATTGAACAATGTATGTAGATGTATATTTACAGGTAATCAGCAGTGCCTTTGGGGAACAAATTTACTTTTGCCTTAATGGTGACGCAACTGGGAATTTGTACTCAAAGTTTGCTTGAGAAAGGCTTTAATTTGTGCATAAAAGACAGCGAGGAGTAAAGAAAAGAAATGTCCACCTTAGTTGTAAATTGCACTTTATTCCCATGTTCTTAAGGGGGAAATAAACCTTATCATTAGCCTTTAAATCCTTCTTATTCCAATATTTGACACAGAGTTAAAATATCTGAACAGAAGGGAGAAGAAATAGGAAAACAATGATAGAATGTTGACGAGGCCATGAAAGTTGTTGTTAATGACCTTGAGTTGAGGGGCACAGTATAAGGTTGAGAACTGGTGACAGTGGACATGATGCAAAGTACAAATGCCTTCTTCCTCCCTGCTGTGCTCATTGATGATAAGGGATTCAATAGTACTGCTACAGTTACTCCAGAAAACTGTACCTTTTTGGAACATAGTCATACACCATTCATACTTGTTCTTAAAAGGCTGTTAGTCGTGTAGCTAAGCAATTGACAAGAATGATTTCTTTTTTGTATGTATGAAAAACTCCCGTGAAACCTCTGCGGTGCTGCTGTGATATAGACTCTTGGCTTCTGAAACCAGCCTAATGAGTTGAAGACCTCCGTTTGAGCTCTGGAGTATAGTCTCTGATTGTCTTTTATGTGAGCACATTAGTATGACAGTTCCATGGCACCATCTAAATTAATGATGATCTATCAGCCCACATCTCTTTCAGTGTGTTGCCGCTAATTTCTGCAAAGTGAGATGTGAATCTCCTGCTTTGCAGACTTTGTAGAAGATTTCTGAGGCTGCTGTAAGTCTGGGATAGAGAGCATTGTAGAAAACTGCATAAACCAAACACAGCATCTGATTGTAATTTAGGTTTTGATATTGCACACTAAGCTATTTCAGAGAATGGTGAATAATTTGCTTTCTCAGCTTTGTGTTCAAATGTATCTTGTAGAATAAAGTTCTTTCTGTCAGAAAGTTTTATTTTTTAAAAATAAAAGGTTAGATGGTCATCTTGCAGACTAATATTTAACCAGTGGTTGAATAGTTTTTATGGCATTCAGTAAAGATTCCATCTGTGTATTTCCCGTGTATATTCACCTTCTTTGTAAATGGTGTTTTCAGATCAGAGGCAAGTGCTCTAAGTAGTCATATAATAAAACAGTTTTGCATAGAAACTGAATCCACATTTTCTTCCTCTCTTTTTCTGCTTTGTGTCTGTAATTTTAGCAAGTCTATCCATGTCAGTTACTGTGGTAACCTGTACTGCAGGCTCTGAGTTTTTTTCTGTAAGCTGAACTTCTCCATATGATATTCTGGTCACACCAATGATTACAACCAATGTCCTGTATTAACTGTGCAGTGCTACCACAGTGATAGCACTGAGGGATTCTTCTGTTCTTTAGAAGTCTGCAGTTTTCCCTGCTACTTTTGTATTTAATATCTAAACACCCTGGAAAATCACCTATTTCTATCCTCACTTTCCTGTGCAAGTCTTATTCTGTGAGCAAGTTTACTTCCAAATATATCACATGACTAAATCTCTAGCCCTTGCTGTGTAAATTACTGTCATCTAGGAGTCTTGTTTGTACAAAGAGAATAGTTACCTGTCTGATGGATGAGTAATAGACATTGAACTAGATTCCTCTGGAACCACTGAACCGTTTGCTCCTGAGCAATTCCAGTTTTAGGAAAGTGTTCTGAACATGCCTGCAGAGAATATACATACAAAATACTTCTTAAAGAGTGCTTATAGTTTCTGAGTTAATTTTGTCCACAAAGTATTCCAATGTCCTTGACTCTTTTGCGTTTGTCAATGCCTAACTTATCAGTGATAAGGAATATTTATTGAAAAAATCCCACCAGTGTTCTAAATGTATTTAGTGTAAATGCTTGACCCATGTTGAATAAAAATAAATTACTGGCCCTTTAATTTAAATATGTTATTTTTAGACAATGGAAATCCACTACTGTATTTTATTTATAGATACTTAAAAGAGGTGAATTGCTTTTTGATTGGGTTTTGGTTTTGGTTGGGTTTTTTGCTGTGGTTGTGGTTGTTTTTGTCAGAAGCACAATTGCAATTGTCTTGTTTCTCTCCTTTTCAGCCCTGTGAGTGCAGCCTCATTGGAGCCCTAAGTTCTCAGTGTGACTTGAATACAGGCTGTTGCTTCTGCCGCCCTGAATTCTCTGGAGACAAATGCACTGAGTGCAGGTTGGGCTACTGGAATTATCCACATTGTGTCGCTTGCCAGTGCTTCCTGGCTGGGACAGATCCACAGAGCTGTGATACAGAGGGGAAGTGCTCATGCATTGATCATTCTGGCCAATGCAGCTGCAAGGTAGGACAGTGAAGGTTGTAAACTCGTTTATAACCGCTGAGAAGTTTATTTCATTGGCACTTGTCCTTGCTTGTTCAAACAATATATGCTTAACAATCTCCTTGGTTTCTATAGTGCATTTGCAAACTGATGTGGGAGGAGTCCAACATAAAGAAAGACTTAAGTGTTTATCAGTTGCTTTTTCACATACTGACACTTGCCAGGAAAGCATCCTCTTAGGAGGGTCCTTAGCATCCTCTTTTTTCCCCAATTTTTATTTCTTTCTGTTCTTACAGAGCTGTTGCCAGTTCATCCCCATAATACTATTCTTGTTCAGATTCTGGGCACAATAAAAACAAATGCATCAGTAATCACAGTAAGCCACAGTGCTAATTTCAAGTACATTCACTTAGAGGGAGTCAACATTCATCATTTCATGAGTAGAATTCACTGCAATAGTATTTGTTCTGAGCAGACTGCATCCAATTCAGGATCACTAAAGCAAAGACTTTTGGCATCATCATCTGCAACATTCTTATTTGGAATTGTGCTTGGAAGAGCAGCACACTTAGTTGTTTGAGAGTTGGCTGTATTGCTGAGCTTACAGGGCAGTAATTGGTGGTTTGATATGCAGTTGGTAGCCAGCAAGCAGAGTATCCCAGAGCCAATACCTTCATCAGCGACACAGATGACAGAATTCATGATCAGCACATTTGAAAATACTGCTGACTTGGAGGAGGCCGAGGTTGACATGCTGAACAGGAGAAATACTGTCTAGAGGGTTCTTAAAAAGCCTGATGACTGGGAAAATAGAAAGGTCATTAATTGGAATGGAATGACCTCAAGAATCAGAACAGTTTGGGAGGAAGAAGCCTGAGTGGCAATCCTGCTGGAAAACGCAATATAAGCCAACCGTATACTCTCATGGTAAATCAGGCAAACTGCCCACTAATCTGGATGCAGTGAGCACAGTGGCCAATGCAGCTGCAAGGCAGGACATCACAAAGAGCACGGCGAGCAGGGGAAAGGCTTTATCTACTCAGTGGTCTACTCTTACTGTAGTCATGCTGGTAAGACTGCAGTTGGAAATAGTGTCCAGTTTTAGAACTTGATTCAAAAGTGTTGGGAAATTGGAGAGGATACGGAGAAGAGTCTCACAGCAGATGATCTGTGGGGATGTACTGAGGGAGCTGGACTCTCTCTTAGTCTGAAAAAAGAGGCTAAAAGGAAATGCAATTGCAACCTGTTAGCCACTTCAAAGAGTTGTTGATGGAATCAAGTCCTTTCTGATGGTGACAGAAGATGTAACAAGGGACAACAGCTGCAAATGGGAGCTTCAGAATTTGGGGTTGAACATTAAAAAAAATAACAGTTATGCAGCAGTGGCACACATTATCCAGAAATATGTGAAATCTCCATTCTAGGAGATTTTCAAGAACAAGCTAGAAAGAGGCATGGGTAACATGACAGTTGTCATATGATACCTGTAATACCAACAGTATTGGTGATAGTTATACTTCTAGGGGGAGGTTTTTAAAAGTGACCTCTAGAGATTCTTTCCATGATTTAGATTAATTCTTCTTCTTAAGGTCTGTATTGACACAAAGAGATATGGAAGGATGGATTTAATTAATTATAATAATTAATAATGATTTTGCTAAATGGGCAACAGTCACTTAATTCTAAGTTTCAAGACTCAGAACTGTAGAACAAATTAGGTTGGAGGTGACATATGGAGGTCATCTAGTCCAGCACCTTGTCAGAAAGATGTTGCGAGGCAGCACTTCCAAGGATGGGGAGAGATTTCACCACCTCTTTGTGGAAACTGCTTGACCACCCTCCCATTTTTCTGGTGTATTGGAACAGGAAGCATCACGTTCTGTTTCATAAGTACTGAGTCATTTGATGATGACACTGTAAGAAAACAGAAGTGAATTGGTCACTCAGGGACTGTCTGAATAAAACTCAGTGCTATTTGCCCTGTGCCAGCTTCTGAAACGCAGAAATGGACGTATCTCAGTTCTTTCAGCCTCTCTTGATACGTGATAAGCAGAAGCCCCTCTAACCATCTTGGTGCCCCATTTCTGGATTAAGTCCAGCATATCACAGAATCACAGAATTGGTCAGGTTGGAAGCTATCAGTGGAGGTCATCTAGTCCAACTCCTCTGCTCAAGTAGGGTCCCCTCAAGCAAATGACTCAGGGTTGTGTCCAGACTGCTATCTCCAGAAAAGGAGATTCCACAGCTTCTCTGGGTCGTCGTTTTTCTTGTAGCTCTTGTAAGCACTAAGTAAAGAAAGAGTGGGATTCATGGCATTTTAAAACAGAAGTGTTTCTTTGTTGATTCTTTTAAGGCTAATAATATAGTTGCTTCTATGTTTCTCTGAGTGAATATAAACAGTATCTATCTAGCTGATGATAATGATAAGGAAATGCAATTGACATGAAACAAAATTCAAAGCAAGTGAAAATCACCGTTTATGAGAGAAAATGGACAAATAATACTGAATAAAGTAAGCATTTTTCCCCCCAGAATTTTAATCTAAGGTTAAATTTAAATCTAGGTTTGGTTAATCTTTTTGTGCAACTTTTTTTGAAAGAATTCTACATTGTAGAAACTAGATTTTTATAAAATGGTAATCATTTCCATTTAAACCTGCTACAGCTGAAGAAATTAGCTCTCAAATGCTCAGGAGCCTCATTGTCAGCCCTGACAAAAAGCAGCAAAATCTAAGCTAAATGCAGTGTACTCACATTTGTTGATAGAACATGTGGAAATTAGGGTTAAAACTGGTAAATCCTGAGGGACACTGTTGGTTTCTTGTATAAGTTTTGGAAAGTTTAATTTTTTTTAGATTGGTTTCTTCACACTAGTCTCAAGAGAACAATAAAAGGTTTGTGGGGAGAAAAAGTCAACCAGTGCTTTCATATCTTTTTTTTTTTTTCTTTTTAATACCTTAGTCTCAGTATGAAAATGGCTTTAAAAGACTCTGCATAAATTATTGTGTATCTGCCCTATCTGGAATAGCTTTTTATTTGGACTAATTGAAAAATGAAAATAAAAGCACTGACATTACAACAGTGAAACATTTCAGCCTTGTTAATACTGTTCAATGATGTGGAAAACAATCATGAAGAGAGGAAAGCTTTTCTCTACAGAATTTCCATTAAAATACATTTCTCAGCGAGAACATTTAGTGCTGTACCTTAAATATCTGAACATGTCAATGTTAATTCCTATTAAACAGAAGGCTTGATTAGCATGGGCAATTTCAGAACAACCTATTTTTCTTATCTTATCAATCAGTTATTGAGCATGTCATGCCCAAAGTGCCATTTAATTTTTCTGTGCTTACAACTTTCAGCATGAAGCCAGCATCTATTGCTCAGAGCTACTCAGTGGATACAAATGCAAATGCCTTAATTACATTAATTACATATGTTTGCATACACACGTGATAAGAAGCTGGAGAGTTCCTTGAATATTTCCTAACGCTTATTATTATTTCTTGCTGCACCCTGTTATTATCATTACAGTAGGATTTTCTTTTTCTATTGCTACCTTGAAATAAAACTTGGTTGTTTTATTTTTTTTTCTCTTCCTTTTAAAAATACTCCCTCTCTTCCAGGTTAATGTGGAAGGTGTCCACTGTGACAGGTGCAAGGCTGGTACATTTGGTCTCTCTGCCAGAAACCCACTTGGCTGCAGCAGTTGCTATTGCTTTGGCCTGACTAGAGAGTGCAGCGAGGCAAGGGGGCTGATCCGCGTGTGGGTGAGTAGGAAACTGCTGAGCCATGTAATGCGATAATGTTGTTTCCTGCTGGCATCTTTTAGTCAGGCACTGAGAGGCAGCTAGAAAATGGCCAAACATTTAAGCAATCACTTTCCTCTTTATGCTTTGAGGAGTGGTGAGAGCAATATGTTCCATTAGACAATCGGGGTCAAGACATTAAAAGGAAATAAGTAGATAAGAAAATGAGTGATAGGATAGCTGACATCCAGCCAAAGTAAAGCTATTAAACCCCAAGAAAGGGCAAGCTAGTCATGTGGGGAAATTATGTGGTCTAATGCATTGCAACATAATCCCTGGTACGTGACACACAGTTTACCCAGGTGTATTCAGGGGTCACAGATGGTTATTGTCCAGCATAGATTTCCCACAGTTCAGTTAATCTGTTTATTTTTCTTGTTGGTTTTGTTGTTTTGGTGGGGTTTTCTTTTATTTTTGAAAAAGACCTTATTGAAGCTATATTTAAATTCAAGCACAGAAAGGCATAATTCATCAGAGCAAACAAAGAGCTCTACACCTGTTTGTGGAAGAGGGCCTTGAGATCCATGCAGGACTGATAAATAAGGCAGACTGGATGTCTCCATTTATCTGTACAAAAAGCACAAAACACACATTGAGACTGCTGCCATGCCAGCTCCTCAGTTGCACTCTGGAGGAAAGATTTCTAATGGCAAATGATTAGTCCTGTCCCCATGTATGGTCACTCATATCTCTGCTCAAAAGAATGCCAACCATAGAAGGAATGTCTGCCTAATGCAAATCAGCCAAAGCCCCAGACTAGTCATGTACAAGTATCAGTTGGATAAGGATACTTTAGGCTGAAATCAAGTTAATCTCTCTTGCTTGATATAATATGGATGGCACTTATTCTCCCCTTCACTATTCAATCCCGTAGCACCTCTTTCCCTTCCCAGTGGATGAAGTGATTCGTTATGATCTGACCCAGTTTTTCTCATTATTTCAGTTTTGCCCATCATATGCTGCTAGACTGGAGATGAAAGGCTGTAGAAGGCTGACAAGTTATAAAATTTAATCAAGTTCCATAACAGCAGCAGTTCTGGATAATTGTGCCTTCACCTTTGTGGCAGCACAAAGCAGAAAAAATTTAAACCTCCTGATTATTTTGTTTCTCTTGATTAATTTCCTTTTGTATTTATGCTCATATCTAAAGAAGTGTATGTTCATGTTACAGCTAATATTTGGTACCCTCATCTATTTCAGAATTGATACAGAACTGTAAAATAAATGAGACTGTTTTGCCAGCTGCTAGTGGCTATTTTGGATACTCTCAGGTGCTTCAAATGACATTAGACTTGTTTAAACAAACAAATTCTGTTTTATATGACAATAAGGCACAGCTGATGAATGATATGAAATTCAAATATGTTGGCCCTTTTCTTAGTATCTAAACAGTAAAATACAGTTATGATACAAAACCAGTAAATCCCACTTAGGGTTGGCAATGTTAGGAGTGCTTCCATGTCTGATCAGTCCGTAGATGCTGCTGTAAAAGGAAATACCAGGATACTGAAAGTACAGTCCAGGGTTTGATTAATTCCTCATTACCTGACTCCTATCTCATGACCAGTTTGTTGATGGTATGACTGTTACCTGCATTTCTTTTCTTTGTCTTCCTCGCTCTCTGGGAGAAAGCAATATTGATACCAGCCCTTTGCCTCTGTTCATACATTCCCTGAGATACTTCCATTGGCACAGAACTACTATGAATCTTACTGTAGTTTTTGATCAAAATAATGGTTTCACTATAATGCTAAGGAGACTTTGTCAACCAGTCTAAGAAAATTACAAGCATATAAGTGTCATTCTTGTAGTTTTTTTAGTAAAGCTGAATTTAGAGTTACAGAAAGCTTCACTGAATCCTCACTCTCTGCAAATTGCCTGGAGAACATTTAGCCTGAATATTACATAGAAGTATCAAGGGATTGGGCACTGTGTTTTACGGCTCTGGTGATGTATAACTGGTGGTGAGAACTCTGCTTCTTTGTAAGGTAACATTTCTCACAGTCTGAACAAAAGAGGCCTGAAACTAAAATAGCACTATGAAAATCACTTCAATAAAATTCATGGAATCACTTGCTGATTAAAGTATTTTAACCAGTGCTGCTACATTCTTTGTTAACATGAGGACAAGGTGCAAAAGGCTCAAGGGGAAAGTCATTATTATCACTGTTCATACCTGAAGGAGTAGCAAGACTGCTTTGTGACAAATTGCTCGTGATGTGAAATGAAATTACCTAGAAGTAATTTTTTAAAGAGCTAGAATTTAAAGACTAACGCTTCATGGGGAAAAATAGAGTTAATTTTCTTCTCTATTTTTTCAAATATGCATAGGTGACCTTGAAGCCAGAGCAAATGATTCTACCACTGGTGGATGAAAAGCTTCAACGTAGCACTCTTTCAGGGATTGCATTCCAGCCTCCTGAAATAGTAGCAAATATAGAACAGGTGATGCAGGATCTTCGGTCAGAACCTGTTTACTGGAGACTTCCAGAGCAGTTTGAGGGACGAAAGGTAAACCTAAAACTCCACTAAATACTGACATGGATTTCTTTTTTTCTTTTAATCTTATTTTATTATTTTACAGTGCCTTTTTTTTCCCTCCCAATAAGCATGTCTTCACACGCTGGAAGGTACTTCAAAAGAAAGTAAATGCTATTCCATTATTAAAAATTATTTGCTCTGTTACTATGGAAATTCATAAAGTAACATGAACAATATTTTATATGTTAATCTCTGTAAATATCTATGTTCTATTTTTCCACGGGATAAAATTTCTCATAAAAATGTTATTTGAAAAGTTAAGCTGCACAAATTTAACATAGCACTCTTGCAATTTTTTATTTCTCTCATTTTTAAGCAAAAAATACCTGATATTTGTAGATTACATGGGAGAAAATGATTGAAAGAACTGTCCTTTTAGATGTTGTTATGCACCTCTGTGATAATTTATTTTGCACTTTTGATATTTCTTGGTTTGGTGGAACACCAAGGCACATATAAAGAAATAGATAACTCACTGGTTTTATTATAATACAATAACAAATTGTTGATGAGTGTTTTGATCCTTGTCCCCAGATAGTTCCCCAAGTACATATTGCTATTTTCTACCACACATGCATTCATCAGGCTGCACATAGGTGCAGAGCACATCTAGCTCCTTCCCAGGAATTTATTTTTAGCTAACTGAAAATGAGATTTCTTTTTGTGCTTTGCTAGCTGACCGCTTATGGAGGGAAACTGAAATATGCCATCTACTTTGAAGCACGAGAAGAGACAGGCTTTACTACTTACTCCCCACAAGTCATCATAAGAGGTGGGCCTCCCACAAACACAAGAATTATTGTCCGGCATATGGCTGCCCCTCTGATAGGCCAGCTGACAAGACATGAGATAGAGATGACAGAGGTAACAGTTCCATCTGCTTTTTTAGCCCAAAACTTAAGCACATGGTTCTTTTGAATGTTGTTAATAATCTATGCTTTGTGTTTCTGTCTTTCAGCATGAATGGGAATATTATGGTGATGACCAAAGAGGCAGAAACCCTGCACCCTGGGAATATTATCATGGTAACCCAGGTCTCAACAGGACCATGTCTCAGGCAGATTTCACCTGGAGGCATTATGGAGATGACTCAAGACCAAGTAGAACTGTATCCCGGGAAGACTTCATGAATGTGTTGTATGATGTTCATTACATTCTTATCAAGGCAACTCATGGCAATATCATGAGGCAGAGCAGGTAACTTTTTCATGCAGTGATCTGAAATAGTGCAGTAGTCAGATAACCTCAATGACCTCCCAGCTAGCCCCAATAGAATTTGTATTTGTGACACCAGCTGTAAGCAATTGCTGAGATGAAGGGGCAGAAGGAGTTCCCATTTGGCATAGCAGAAGGTACAGAAGAGGGACATTTTATGCCCTAGAAGATTTAAATCACACAGGAAAGTGGAATCTATATTTTCAGGATCCTAGAAGAGAAAACCCATGTAGGCACACACATTCTGAAACAAACCTAGTGTATTCTTTGAATAAAGATCTACTTTATGAAAACATGATGCTGTAATTAAATATAAATGTTAGTCCATGAAGGAATTTTCTCCTGCAAGTGGGAAGTTAAGTATATTAGGGTCAGATTCAACATCTTCTATTCAATCTATTAATGAATCAGTTATGCAAGAAAATTAAGATAACACTACATTTGAAGCGGACATCAGGCAGCAACATGACAAGAACGGTACAAAAATCTCTGCAATCTAAAGGTCAGCTGTAAAATTTACGCTGAAGGTAGCAGTCAATTGAACAAACAAGGAACAACTGCTTAGTTATCTATTCTTCAAAGAAGAGTTGCTTGTTTACAACATATCACCAGGTGAACTTGATTCAGTAACAATATTCTTGTTGAGAAATGCTAATTCTCCATCTGCATGTATAAATAGATGTGGCCTGCAAAGTGAAAAAAACCAACTTCTTTTATTTCCACCCAACACTAGTAAAGCCTAACCGTGAAGTTGTGGTTAATGGAATTCAAGAAAATAGTTATTAAAATGCTCAGAGGATATCAGTGACCATCACTGCAGGTTAGAAAATATGACGTGAGAGAAAATATAAAGAACTAGATATGTTTAGAAACTAGAAATTGCTTTAAGATTCTTAAAATGTTGCCACAGGAAAAAAAAGGAAAGAATGAGTTCTCTGTTGCCATGGTGGGTAAGTCAAAAAGAAAAATGAACTTAAACTTCAGCAGGAAAGATTCACATTAGATATGAAAGATAAACTGCAGGGGGTAGAGAAGTTCTAGAATAGCTTACACAGACTATTGCATAAAGTTTTTAATAATTAATACACAATATCCTTTGCAATCAAAATTTATTGGCAAGAAGATGGGAATAATCAGAGATAAACTCCAAAGGTCTCCAGAAGTCCTTTTTATGAAGCTAAAATTATTTCTAGTTTTCCAGGTTGCAAATAAGTCTTTAAGAGCCTTGCCTTTGGAGTTTGAAGATGAGTATTAGGGGCAGATTCCATGCAACTTCACAGCACTGCCTGACAGAAAACAGTCATTGTTGCTACTATTGTTTCTCTTTAAAGTATACAATTTACAGAAAAGTATTCATGTAGCTTGCACTGGCTACATTTCAAATATTAGTAACAGATGCCATAAGTCTTTAACATTGGTTTAATTTTTGGCATAGTCCATTTAGGATATTGTATTACAAGCAAGGGGATTCCCAGGAAAAGAGTTATGAAGGTAACCTCAATGCAATGTGGAAAATTTGAGAAGCATATTCATGTTTCATGTATGTTTCTCCCTTCCCTCTAAGTAGTACAGATCTCAGTTCAGCTGTGGAAGCAAAAACTGAGTACTATCTCAGCTGGAGCATCAAAAGGAAAGTTATGACAGCAAAGCTGATTTTGGTCTGAGGTGTGTGTGACTCCTGTGACTGTGCCAGGCCTGCACTGCACCACCATTTTATCAAGGCTACCCAACAATGAGGCAGTCAGAACAGGGGAGGACTTTTCAGTTCCAAGGCAGGTTTGCGAGGTGTCACTTAAAGAACCAGAATATATTTTTACAGCATGGCATTTCAGAATGTGACATTTTATGACAGCAGAGCTTAGCAAACAGTTCATCTGGTCTTTCTGGTAACTCTCCATCTGAAGTCATAACCTTGCATATAATTCTGTATTTGATTTTGGAAGAGGTTATGTTACAATGGATTTTTATGATCTGTCTAGTTTCAAAGTTAACATTTATCACATGGCATCTGAGACTTTAGATAGAATATAGCAGGAATACATTATTTTTTTTTTCAAGTTAGCACCTTGGATGATTTCAATTGAAGTTTTGCGTAAGACTAAAATATAAATCCCCAAAAATGTTTTTAAAGGTTAGTGGAATATTACCTTGCACAAGAATTGAAGGTTTTTATTAAAAATAAGCTGACACCCTCTAAAGAACAATATTTGTACTCAAATTTAAACATATGTTTGAATTAAGTGACTTACAATAAAACATTTGTTTAAATAGAGTGTGTTGTGCTTTCCAAATAAAGGCCTTGTTCCAAATTAGTAAAGCTTCTCTTTCTACTTGACTGTGCATAGTAGAAAAAGATATATAAAGCTAAAGAATCTGTGGATGGGAGGAGAAAACTATATATATGAAGTCTTTTTACTTTTTTTTTTAGGTTTAAATAGTGCTTTAATTTCAATTGCAAAGTTTAAAAGCTGCAGGTAAATTATAAACTACAGGAAAAACACTTTAAAATAAAGTCAAAGTAGCAGCAGCAATTGAGAACATAAAAATAGCTTCCTTCTAGTGTTAGTACTCTATTAGCTAAACAGTTTAGTAGCAATGCTAATGTTGTTTCTGCTTCCAAGCTGCAGCATTATTAGTGATTTAGAGGTTTCTGCTCAGAATCCCAAACCAAACATTTTTCTCCTGTATTGTTCATTTTGTTGCCCTCATTTTCACATTCAACACTCTAAATGGAAACATTGCTTTTATTAGATTTTGTTTTGCAACAGGGCTGTAATAATAAATTTCTTGAATTGAAGTATGCTTTCAATTTCACTGCAAATTATTTCAATATTCCCAACAGTGATCAGGTAGCAGTTGTTTGACTGCTGCCTAATAGACAGTTTCCAAAAATCAGCCAAGCCTGACCTTCCTTAAGTAACATTTTCAGACAAACAATAGGTAGCTTTGTGGCCCTAGAGTGTATTGTTATCTAAATACAGCTTTATGACAGTAAACATTTTTTCAACTGCGCCCTCACTTTTGAGGATGATGGAGAGACAGATTTCATTTTCTTTTCCCATTAAATGTAGAGATTTTAATGTAGCTTTACATTGGCTTGTCAGATCTGAATGGCTTTGCTCTCTATTTTCAGTCTTCTGTTTTGACCTGGCTTTGTTTGCTTGGGTTTGGGTTGGTGTTTTTTTTGGTTTTTTTGGTTTTTTTTGTTCAGTTTCCTTGTTCAAATGAACCCCTTTCTTCAGGTAATAAGAAGAGAGCACAGGGTTTAAGTTACTAGATTGCTTTGGGGATTTTTATATTGACCCCAGGTTATCAAGACATGTGGGTCTGGTCATGTAAGCTCAGTCACAAAACTCTCATCTTGTTCAGTGGTGGGCATTTGCTTTTCCTCCATTCATCCTGGCATTGCTACCTCTATGCCAATGAGCAAAACAGCATCATTCAGTCCCTCAGGAACCAAGGTCTGGGAGAAGTTGAACAGACTGTGAGCATGAGGAGGAGGTGACCAGCTCTGTGAGCTCCTCTCCATTAGCCCTGTGCTCAGACACTTAATGAATAGACTCTACCCACATTATTGACATTTATTCAGCCAGTTAGTCAGACAATTGCAGCCACTACAGACAATCTTTGACATTTTATCTTAGGTTAGCATTATATTTGAAGCTTTAAAATTTACACTATTCTCCACATTTTGTTTCTCTGAGGCAATAGCTGTTCCAAATCATAGCATTCATTTAAGCAAACTAACGAATCCTCAAAATAAAGAAGTAAGCTTAAAATACAGCATTCTGATACATTAGGATTAAGTGTATTTCATTAGATTTTGTATTTGTTGTCTTTGTCCATGATGTACTCAACTCTATTTAGCAGGTCAGTATTCATGTTGGAAAGACAAGGAGTGGTTGGGAGGCAAGGATATTATTATTATTAATACAATTAAACAAATGTTTGGAAAGTTAAAATTTTAGAAATATATCCCTTTCTGATACAGTTGCTTCTGTAGTAGTATTTCATGCTTGCTTTACTTTTTTCATTTATGTGTCTAGATAATCTTAAAGAAATAAAAAAGAAATTATAACTGACTACTGATCTTAAAATTTCTGCTTAAAAGGCAAATGTCCAATGTCTTTGAAGTCTGTTCTAGAGCTTGCTAGGTTGCTTTAGTTGCTGAGGATAGATTTTTTAAATAGTTACCTCATTAAAAGCTCATTAAGAGGACAATTTTACTGCCATACCCCTGAGAGTCATCAATTTCTTAATGAATCCCTCCAAATGAAGAATCAGATATGAATTTTTGTATGTTAACTTCTGTTAGTTTGGCTGAAAAGAGATTAAATCAAGCTGGAGATTTAGTTAGTTATACTATTGCCTAAAACTAGAAAATGAGACCAGAGGTGATGTTAACTTTGTCGTTTCTTGGGAGATGCAAAACCAGTTTGTTTGTCTGCTGTAGATCAAGAATCCTACAAATAGCCAAATGCCAGCTGACTGTGAACTAACTGGGTTTGAGTTAGTGCTTGTCTAATCTCATTAGAGGTGTTTGTTCCTTTTTTCCAGGATTTCTGAGATCTCATTGGAAGTTGCTGAAGTTGGCCCTGTGTCTGGGATGGCTCCTCAGGCTCACTTGATAGAGAAATGTGACTGCCCCTTGGGTTATTCTGGTCTGTCCTGTGAGGTAGAGTACTAACCTAACTCCCAGGAAAAGTCTTTGTACCTTCTCTGGTCCATTCATTGACAATAGTAACTCTCCCTTAATTTAATTACTTATTTTCTCTCACAGGTATTTCTCTCATAGGGAATTTCAGCTCTTCTTTTTTTATTGCTGTGGGCAAATATGCTACTAAAACCATGGCAATGACTCAAATATTTAGAATACAGGAAAGTGAGCTTTACTGGGACAGCATTGCTGAGGCTGAGTTGCTTGACTGATGCTAACAGATCAAGCCTTTTTGAACAGATAAGGGTATAATACTCTTGTGATAGTAAAATACTAACTCACTGAACAGTGGGAGAAAAGTGTTGGTCAACTAAGTAACCTGGGTGCTCCTTATACATGCACTATATTTATTTTTTTACTTACAATTTCATGCTGAAGATTGCATGTTTCAAAAGTGTTCTTGAGAATCAGCTGACTTTTATATGCTTTTGTAAAATGGATTACATGATAGGTATCAGAGAAATTGTTTAAGATATAATACATTGACTGCAAAATAGAAATTAATATTTCCGACTGCCAGTGCTCTTGATGATGAGAATGCCAACCTTTCTGCGTGCAGAATACCATGTTTTCATTTTTAATCAGCACCAACAATTCTAAATTCCCTGGCTGCAATTGTTAGGTGGAGGTAGCAGAGAACAACACATCGAGTATTCTGCAAATGCCTCAAACATCCTAAGAGGAATCTTGTAAGGGTTTCCCCCAAAGTAGCAATGGGAGAAAAATTGAAATAAATGAAGAGAAAGAGACCTTGTTATCTGTGAGAACTCTGATGATCCCTTTGGATGTTATACATGATTGTGTTATGCAGCAAATAAGTCAACAGAAACAATAATTCCATAGGAAAGGTGTGCAAGAAAGTGAATGAAGTAATTTTCTTTGCATACTATTTCAGTAAGAGAATACACCTGAAATTGTGTAAATAGATGAGCAATTAATGTACTCCAATATTTGCTTAGTGGTACAGTTTTGTTTTTTTTTAATTACTGTAGCAAATTGAATTTTTGAAGAAAAATGTATGATAATGTAATTAGAACTTTTTTTTTTAATTCACACCCACCGGGGGCTCAATAAATGTCTCAGTTGCAGCCTTAATTGTGTGATCTTCACATACTCATAACTTAGTTTATTTTCTGTGTGCTCAGTGAAGGTTATGGTGTGTTCTGTGAAGGTTTATTTAATTTTAGCAGAAAAAAAAATCTGAAACCCTGTCATTTTTAAGCAGGTGTTAACAGGGTGTATGTGTCTGTGCCATGCTTTATCCATATAATGCATTGTGAAGACTATATGCACAGCAGCTTTTACTAGAAGTGACATTTATATCCCCTCACCCCCTTTTTTTCCCCTTTTTTTCCCCACATCTATTTGTAGGCTGCAGAAGCAGTGGTAAGAATTTTCCTAATGGCTGCTTCTGAAAAACTTCCAAACTAGCAATTTAAAATATAGTCTGTTTTATCATTTGTCTGTGTTTTATTTCATCTCAGAAATGCTTCCATCAAAATAGGTGATAAGACTGTCAATGGCATATCAGAACCACCCCCCCCAGATATTAGTTTTCTTTGAGGATGTACCATGTATTTATAATCTGATTCTGAAGTCATTCAGAACTTGTAAAGCTGTGTTTTGTACCTTGTTTGGATAGTATACTTGTGGGGATAGTGATGGAGGGGAAAAAAAAACAATATTTTAGTAAGAAACAGAATTATTTTCATTTGAGATTATTTATCTAAGTTAGAATTCTTCACAAACCATGAAAAAGAAGATAGAATGTTTCTATGCTTCAGGGAACTTAATGTGGTCTAAGTCAAAATAGAAGGGGAAAAGCAGAAATGTGTTAAGATTAATTTCTTTGTGATTCTAAAGAAAATAATTGTGTTTGTACTTTTTCCATAACTTAGACTCTAGGAGGTTTTGGCAATGATTATAAAACTGTCAGAGTGGTGGTATATGAATAAATCTAGCATGTCAGCTAGTGCTTCACTGAAGAATCCTACTTTTTGGTCACAAAAATTACTTACTCCAGTGTCTATTCTGTTTTATTTTGCAAACATTTTATTGCTGTGTGAAAAGTATACCACTCTTATTCTTTCCAAAAGGTAGAAATTGTGGTCATCAGCAGGAAATCACATCAGCCAGCCTTCACAGGCTCCTGGCACCACTAGGTGGTGGGATTTATACATGGGACCAGTGACTTCTCCGTAGGCACTTACCCCTAATGGTCTCAGCTGTCAAAATGTTCCTGTTTGTGTTTATATGCTGCCAGAGCTGTGTGCTTTCTGAGAGCTGTGTAAGGGCTTCCACAGGACCGTGTAATAGGCCTGAAATAAAGATCAAGTGTTTGATTTTGCATGTGTCAGCTTTGCTAGCAGTTTTTGCATTATTCTTGGAATTTTATTGCCAAGCTGCAGTAGAGGAGACTTAGTGATGGATAAACTTGGTTTGGGTCTGATAGTCCCAAGACATGGAAAACCTTTAACATTTTGAATTCTGTACTTTTATGGTCTTTAAATTATATAGCTATAAATAATGCAGCCATGCAGCCATTTTCTTGTTTATTATTCGGCTTTTGCTTGTTATCCATCAGGTAGTCTGGAGGCAGATACTAGCTTGTCGAATCTGAAAAACATAGCAGGGATGAAGGAAACAGAATCATCCTGCTTGCTCTCCACAGTCCACGCAAAAAAAAAAACAAAACAAAACAAAATTATTTCTAAAACAAACTGTTTTCTTAAGTAATGAAAGGAATGATGCCTGACGCACAGTGAGAACAGAAGGGTGTTCTGCATCTGAATGAAAGATCTCTCAAGCTGTAGTATAAAAACCTGATGCCGGTGGAGTGCTCCAGGGATCTTTCAGCTGTGTTTCCAATTAGGGCTGGCTCTTGTTATATGTAAAGTACTGTATATTGTTTGTAACACAGCTGGAAGTCTGTCAGATTCTTTTCACAACTTGTGAAAACCAGTGATTGGAAAGATGAGCTTGCAATGCCTCCCATACACAGTCCACTCTGTAATGATCTGTTTTCTTCTGTGTCTTTTTTTACCACAGTCATGCTCTCCAGGATTTTATAGGCTTCCATCTCCACCTGTGGGAGGGACACCTGCTCAGTCCTTAGGCACCTGTGTTGTTTGTCAGTGTCATGGACACAGCACTATGTGTGACTCTGAAACATCAATTTGTCAGGTATTGCACTTCTAAACTTTTTTTAAGATTAACCAAGTTAATCTTAATGTAAAATTCCTAAGTTGTGCTACTAATCTAAAAAAACAGAAGACAATATTTTAATACAATTTTGCCTAAATAGCTTAGGTGTCAAAGTTCAAGGAGTTCAAAAGCAAAATTTTGAAGTTTTCTGTTCTGATTCTCTAGAGTTCAAATTATGCAGTGTGTTTTCATTAATTAATAATTATTAATAATAATTGCCGAATTACTATTTGTGTAAAAAGAAAAACTAGACACCTGCAAAGCAAAGAAACAATCTACCATGTGTCATACAGTAAACATAATTCTGCTCTTACGGGCAGTAATACACGACCTGGTACAGTAGGACTGAATTTTCATTATTGCTCCTTCTTCAATGGCTGGAACAAAGGAGGGAAGAAAGGGTGAATGGGATAAGAAATTCTGTAGGATACATCTGGATAGCTACAGACCTGTGTTCTTTCTCCTTTTAAGCCCATGTATTACTCAGCAGGCATTTAATAGAAGCTTAAAGCAAGCATTCCCACTGAGAATCATATCAGGGAAATTATATATTGAAGTAAGTTTGAATCCCTAAGGCTGGGAGCAGAATGTTGTCTGCTTTTTTGTAATTGTCAAATACATTCTGTCATTCTGTCTTCTTCCTCGGCAGGATTGTCAGCACAATACTGCTGGTCACCACTGTGAGAGGTGTGCACCAGGATTTTATGGCATTGTCCAAGGCTCTCCTGATGACTGTCAGCCTTGTGCTTGTCCCCTATCCATTTCTAGTAACAAGTAAGTCAGCAAACTCATGGCACAGAATTGCCTTTCCAGCAAGCCAGAGCTTCATTCTGGGCTCCCTGTGTCCCTTTTCAGATGGCTGGCTACAAGAATTGCCTCATGGAAGCTATACTAAAAATTTCTTATCTACTTTTACTAATTGATCTTCCTTTAAAAGTCAGAAATTGCTCCCTTGCTAATTTGTGATGAATAAATTAGTAAGTGCTAGAAAATGCAATACTCAAGATAATGAGTGTGTGTTATAAAGGTATTCTCATAAATGGAGCTAGAGCAGAACCCAAGTACAATGTGGCCACAAGGGAGCTGCAAAAAGTCTTATATATTATGTTGGTATAAATGTGTTACAGTGCCTTTCTTGCTCCACTATGGAATTTTTTGATTCCTTATTTAATGTTACATGAGTTTTAGGCAATTTGTGAAAGATAAAATAATTTAAAAGCATTATATTTATTGCAGCATAAATTTTATTGGTTGCTGTATGCTAATGAGCCTTTCCACAATGCTTCTGCATGTGTTCCCAACAGATGATACGTTAGCACTTGAGATTTGTTTGCTGTTTTGCCGAGAAGCTCTTAATGATATTTGGCATCATACTGTAGTAGTGCTCTGAACAGGTTTGTGTTTCATGATTGTGCTTTTGAAAACCTGGAAGTGTTCCGTAAAACCATTTTTCTGTGCTTTGTCTGGCCTTTTGGATGTTTTAGTGAGGATTTCAGTCAGTATAGCTGAAAATTTAGGGGGTTTCTTTTTCTTCTTCCTTCGTTTTATCATTTTGGATTTGTCTTGGGTTTATTTTGAAGGAGAAAAGTCCTTTCTCAAACATTATTATATAAAGACATCATGATCTTTCATCCACAGCAAGAGTTTTTAGGAATACTTCCAAATCTCAGGTACCTAAAGAAATATCTCAGAAAGTTATAAAGCATTCTTAACTACAAGTTTTTCTGAGGTTTGCCCATTTCATGAGTATTTTCTGTTACAATTTGATTATGTGTTCTATTATTATCAGAAAAGGACATTCAAGTTGCAAAGAACAAGATCAACCAAGCTTCTCAGTTTTGCAAATCAGCAATATTGTACAAAACTTTTTATGTTACTCTCTGACAGTATGAAGGGCTGCAAATATTCCATTCCATTCTATTTTATTTTATTTTTTTTGTGGGGCTTAGGAACCTTTGTTTGCCCAGAAATATATGTATCAGATCAGAAAATGAGCAGGGCTCTTTACCTGGTGTTTATGGCACCATGTACAAGAATTTAGACGTGTTCTCCACACCGTGCTCCTGAGATCATTTCAGTATCTTATCTAAAACCTAACATAAACTCAGGAAGTGGGTGTTGCTGAAGTGCTCTACAGGTGAGAAATGTGTGGATTGTGGTATGTGTAACACAGAATCATAGAATAGTTTGGGTTGGAAGAGACCTAAAAACCATCTAACCCTCCTGCCATAGGCAAGGGCACCTTCCACTAGCTCCATCCAACCTGGCTATGAAGACTTCAAGGGATTGGGGCATCTGCCACTTCATTGGGCAGCCTGTTCCAGTGTCTCACCACCCTCTGACTAAAGAATTTCCTCCTAACATCTAATCTACTTTTCCCCTCTAACAGTCTAAAACCATTCCCTGTTGTCTTATCTCCATCTTTTTTTAAGAGCTCCCTTTAGGTGTCCTAGGTGCACGCTCAAATTGCTGAGCTGCCTGAGAGAGAGCAAGCAAAGTGCTCATACCTTATTTAGTCACACAGCCTGCATGGCTGTGGATGCTGTCACAGCCTTTTGTGTCATGCTCACATGAAAGTGATCATGAGACTCTCCTGTCTCAAAAGATAAGAGAATAACACCTAGTCCGAATTTAATTTAATAAAAATGCTTAATCATGAGATAGTCACCCTATTTCTTAGTGCTGTTGAGAAAGGAGTCAGATCTGAGCATGTTGAGGAACAGAACTGCTTGTGTTTTATAGAGCTTAACTCATATGTCTCTAGACATCATGGAAGGGGTTTCTATTTCTGTTAGATGCAGCCATCAACAACTTTGGTAGCTGTAAATATAGAGACTGACAACTGTACATCTCACTCCTGTTAAACCTAAAGGAAAATACCATTGGATGTTTCAAATGTGTTCATAAGTCTGTCTGTGCATGTCCATTTTCCAGTGCTGATAGAGGATGCCTGAATAATTGGTTTAGACTAAATGCCTGACGTTTAGGTGAATCGAGTGGCATAGATTCATTCCATAAAGCCACAGTATTAGGTGGAAAATGAGTGTATTAGACCTTAGATTTATATCTTGTGCAGATCAGTTAAAGCTCTTCAAGATGCTATTAAGGAAAAAGTCTACCTGCAGCTATTTTATGGTAGTCAAGTAATCATAATCTACATGAAATACAGATAGCTAATGAGCTATCTCATTAGCTTGCTATGTCATGACTGATGCGATAGTACTTGTGAATGGTATAGTGCAATTATTTTTATTTATGAAATTGTATAAAACTCCACTAAAGCTTTAAATATTGTGTTTATACTGCTGTACAATCAGCAGTCAGCTTCAAACATGATGAGCTGGGGAAA
This sequence comes from Phylloscopus whistleri, assembly GCA_017589585.1. NCBI lineage: Eukaryota > Metazoa > Chordata > Aves > Passeriformes > Phylloscopidae > Phylloscopus > Phylloscopus whistleri. The sequence goes on along the minus strand of JADMLD010000683.1, from coordinate 2,725,818 downwards.
AAAAAATAACAGAGAGAATGAATTGTTCCTAGTATGGATCTATTTTTATGGAGTTGAAAATGTGTTGGATAATGAGTTTGTGAGTAATAGATCAATTTGTTTACATTTTTTGCAAAGGCGTAATTTTATATACTTGTTCAAGCTCTATTGATTTAGTGCCTTATAAGCAAGTTGGATGAGGATGCTGACTGTACTGTACCAAGAAGGAGCCCTGGGCTCACCACTAGCCACCTCTGTGCTTTTCTAGTTCTTCTTCCACAAAGAGCTGAAAGACTTTTATGGTTTTGCATCATCTTAATATTTAGTTCTGTGTTCTTTTGCCCTACCCGCCCTTTGTGTTTGTTTTAACTGCCTATGCAGAGGCTTAATACTCTAATATTTCAACTAAATGCTACTTTGCCCAGTGCCCACAGGTAGACACTAAAGTCAGTAGTAAAGGGACTTAGAAAAGATAGTGTTCAGTGATTAAAATAAGACCTCTCCCTGATCATGAAGGAGATAGTTTTTAGGGGATTTTTTTCTCTGTAGACTGGGCTTTTCTCATACATCCTTGAGAAGATCATCTGATGCTGCCTTTTTGGAAGATTCCACACAGCTATGACTTTGGTTCCTTTTCCCTCTTTATATCTTACCTTCAAGTAAACTCTTCCCAGCTTATTTAATTCAAAATAAATCAGACTGGAAAGGCTGAATGTTCATTAGCTCAGTTTCTAAATCTTTCATTTCACATCCTTCCCAGTGCTTCCTTTGCTTGCTCACTGTGAGCGACAGCACCGTTCAATCACACAAGCCTTCAGCGTGGGCATTGCTCACTCCATCCCCTTGGATAGAGCCCTTTGAGCCTTTGTCCAAACTGGGCAAGTGTCACAGCAAGGCATTGGCAGAAATTGTAATAGAAAGGAGAGACCTTCCACAGGATTTTATAAACAGATAAGAAAATGCTGCCATTTACATTAGGAGTGGAACTTCTTGGGCCCTTCTGCACTGCTGACCAAAGTGAAATGATGCAAGAGAGTAGAAAGAAATTCTCCATTTACTTTTGTTTTAGTTTTAGCCCTACTTGCGTTGCTGAAGGACCAAGTGACTACCGGTGTACTGCCTGCCCACCTGGATACGAAGGCCAGTATTGCCAAAGGTAGGACAAACGGAAAAAGCAGAAAGAGGGAAAATGAAATGAGGAAAAGGCATGAAGGAGATAAACGTTTTTCAATATTACAAACATGTATTTACTGCTGTTTAAATACATGCCTTTGGATAATTTATTTCTCCTTTATATGCTGTTAAAACTCAGCCAACATAGGCAATTTTTACATACGCCACTGTAAATTGATAATCAATGTTATTTACATCACAGATATTGTCCTAGTCTTTTTCATGTGTGAGGGGTTTTTTCCTCCAGGGCTCAGAAGTTAAAAAAAATTATCTAAAATTAGATGCCATGCTAATAGTGGATCTTGATGTTACTCATACCCTTTGTTTTAGTGACTCTTGTGCCCTCATGGGCATTGACTGTGAAAGACAGTCACATATAAACATTTTAATGCCAAATTGTGAGTTAATAACCTAAACAGCCTCTGTTGCCCCATCCGTCAAAACACTGAGGGATTAAGATGATCAAAATTGGCAAATGTCTATCAGGAGATTTCATGTCTGACACAAAACAAAAGTGGCTAGGTTCTGTGGGCCAAACAATGATAGTGGAGGAGTTTTTGTGTTGTGGTTTAATAGAAATTTAACTGAAAATTAAATTAACTTAAATCTGTGTCCTGATTAGAAGTCACTCTGTTGGTCAGTTTGCAATATTACTCTCTTCGTCATGAGGCAACGAAGATTTTTTTAATGGTACATGGATGTTTGTATAAATTAGGTTTAAAATACTGCCAAGTATTTTTTGTGCACTGCGTCTCAGTTGGACAAACCTTGTTTTGTATTTGCAATGTCTAGATGTTCTTCTGGCTACACAGGAAACCCACAAATTCCGGGAGGGTCCTGCCAGGCATGTGAGTGTGATCTGTACGGTTCCGTGCCTATCCCCTGTGACCCTGTCACTGGGCAGTGCACGTGCAAGCCTGGATTCACGGGGTGGAAGTGTGCTGGCTGTGAGCATCGGCATGCGCGCCATGGCACGAAATGCATTTGTACGTATACTAATGGAACCTTGGATAACTTTTGATTGCATTTGTCATACTTCAGAAACTCAAACCTGCTTGTGTGACAGTGAGTTGTGTGGGTTTCTTTGAAAATAATTACTACTTTGGCATCTGTTTTTTTTTTTCACACGATGTTAAGAAAACTCTCAATAATTTCTAGTATTACCACTGAAAATTGACAAAAAAACCCTTAAATTTCTTGTTGGCTTTTTGGAGTCTATAATTTTGCTAAAGGCTGTCACTACTGGTGTGACATTATTTTCTCTTGGTGAATTTTTTGTGTTGTCCTAAATGTGTAACCAGCAATTACAATGTTCTATGCCATGAGACACACACAAAATTTTTACTAAGGTTTACTTGATCATGTTAGTTCAACAATCACCCATTGGAATTTAAAAGATATAAGGAATGACAGTGCACTATATCCAGCAAAGAGATTCTTTTGTTAAAAATAGAGAATAGCCTAAACCACCAATTTATATTTTGCAGTACTGGTATCTTTGTCTTATCCTCAATTTTGATACATACCAAGTAATTATCTTGTATTATTTTTTTTTTAATTGTATTGGACAGTGCTTGTTTTGAGACCACAATCTCGTATCATGTAATGTTTTATCCTTATGTCTTGTAAAAAAACTATGTAGCAAAATTTTTCTGGAATTTTGTCAGCCCTGACTGAAGTAAGGCATTTTCCTCTTCCCCATCTCCCCCAGGATGTGGAGGGACTAACCTTATTGTGATTTTATTTTTTTCCCTTCACTGCCAAGACTGTTAAATTTAAAGTAGAATGCTGGTAGAGTTCCAGTAAGTCCATAGTATGTAATATTTATTAATCTGTGTATACTTGAAAATATTGGCAAGGCACAGTGAGCTGGTTTAAATGTTTTATCTTTAATTGGAGCTTTTTCTTGGAGAGTGGGCTGTCTGTGTGAGGGACATGTAACATCAAGAAATGTAGGTACCATCTACTGGTTTGTTGGGTTTTTTTTGCTTCTCCACATAATTCATTTCTTTTGTACCTCAATACCCAGAGGTCTGCACCTCTCTAGTATTAAAATGAAATGGTAACAACAAATTTCAAACATTTTAAAAGCAAATTGATAAAATAAACAAAAAAAGTGCTTAAAATGTCTGAATGCAACATATAATTCAAGAATGGAATGCATGGCTTCTTGGATTGCTTAAAGAGGAAGGTATTAGGCACAGAGGGCCAGGAACTACACAATGCAGAACATTTTTTCATTCAAACTAATGGTTGTGATCAGTTCTCAGACAGTCACCAGGACTTAGCAGAACTAAGCTTCTAAGTAAGTCCATTGAAATAAGTGCATTTGCATCAGTCGTGAATCCCAGGTAGAGATTCTAGATTACTGAGAATATAGATACAATTGCTTCTGTTTCTTTAGTATTAGCAACATGGCAATGATTCATTGATTAAAAGCATAGTTTACTTAAGAAAAATAAATTTCTAGTGTCCTGCAGTATGATGTAGTTTAGGACTTAGAATTCTGAACTCAGTATCTTAAGCTATATTTTGAACATCAAAATGATTGCAACTGGAGTAAGTAGTCCCTTTGCTGAAATAACTATGGTTTGAGTTCCATTTTGTGGTCTATGTGTCAAGGAGAATTGTAATTGCAAGTTAAGTCCATAAGTGTTACAGCTACAAAATTTTACAATAAGGACTGTGTTTTACAGAGTGGCATCTACATGAAAATTACTTCGTTTTTCAATATCCTGAATAGCTCTTACGTTTTTGCCAGTATTATCCTATTTTTCCAATCACGGGCATGACTTAGTATGGTTTTTTATTAGTCTTTTACCTTATCAGTATTCTAAAAAGTCTTTTGGGTATCCAGGATGACAGAGTTTCATTGTACAAAACAGCCTAAGTGCAAGTTATCATTTATAATGGTTTTCCAATTTGTTAATCAGGTTATTTCATTGTGTGGATAATGAGGTTAAAAATCCTATCTGTGAATGGAAAAAGCTCTTTGCAGGAAAATGAAATTTTCCACCTTTTGCTTTGAAAGATGTTATTTGCTATAATCTGTGATTTAACTGCAACATATTTGAATGTGAGTATTGAAATACACCTACACTATCTTTAGTGACGTTTTTACTTTAAATAAGTAATCAGTTTTCACCATAAAAACCGTTCTTCACATGTGCACATGGACACTTCATTTGACCACTAGAAGTGAGGAATCAAATGAGATTTCTTTACTCATAAAGATAAGAACCACCTATAGAAACAGATGGGATGTACTTTAAATCTCCCTATCACAGGAACTAGTTTTTTACTGTTGATACCATATCAATAATAACCATATCATAAATTGCAAAAGCTGCAGTTTAGTATTTCGGTAGATATTTTATATGCCTGTTAGCTCTTACTGTATGATCTTCCTTTTGTTTAAAAGTTCCTTGACACCAACCTGCCTTTGATCAATAACCTGTAGTAGCCTGTGGTGGACACAGGTCTGTGGCAAAGGGAGTGTGGCAAGCCTAGATTTTGTGGCAATTTGCCCATGATAAGCAGTGTCTGGTATGTCACGGGCCTCAGAGTGCAGCTGTTGGTAAGAATTCATTGCTGCAGCCCCCTAATGTGCTTAAATAGTCCTTGACCTGTCAAAGACCCATTTGAAACACCTTTAGGGCAACCTTGAAATTCTCCTTCCTTGCTCTCAGAATACTGAGCTGTTCCAGTTTGAGTTTAATGCAGCTGAGAATTTGGTTGGTACAATGGTACAATGGTACATTGGTACAATGTATTTTTGCTTTCATATCAACCAGTGCAAAACACTCGGTAAATTCCCTTCTGACCAACATCAGTTGTAACAAAACCTTAAAAGTAAAAGTAAAAACAATGGTACTCTTAATGTACAGAAAATTAACTAGTGTCAAGAGCAGAATCCAGTTTGCATTCAACAGTTAAAATGAGCTGAATGCATGTACTTACTTTTGCTCATTTGTGGTACCATTTCAACTACTGGCAATTGCATTGTACCTGTCAGAAGTGTGAAGAACCCCTAGTTGGGTGGTTAAGTGATCTAATTTAAAGAAAATACGTTCAAATACAGTCACCCATGTTTAAAAAATATTTGTAAGTAGTATAAGACATAATGTGATTAAGCTGTCCTGTTAGTATTTTATAATTAATGTTTAAGAAAATGAAATTTTATTTTGGATATTTAAAAAAAATAACCATTTAAATAATGAATTTTTTTGCAAATTCTATAAAAGGTCACCACACAGTATGACCTGAAAAACCAAATAACGCATATTTAAATAAGATTAGAAAGATATTTTACCCAAAATATTGTAATGTATTCTTCTTTAAATATAACGTTTAGATTTTAACATAACCTATATCATAAATATTCTAAGGATTTTTTGAGTGAAGATTTTTAGTGAAAAGGTGGGGGGGAAAAAGCAAAGAAGCATGCATGTTCTCTAAAGTGATATATTTCTGATAAAGCTGAAAATCTGTTTTACTGGGTTCTTACTGGTTTTTTTTTCATTATGTGTTATTTTTTAGTTGCTTAGTGCACGTCACTGTTCAGTGCTGTGTTATAACAGTTGTATTTTAGAGAGCTACAGGTAAAACAGAATATGTATGTATTTTGAAAGCCGCTGCTTAAAGGGGAAGATTTCACTTATTGATAAATAACAATGGTAAGATAATTATAGGTGCATGGCACAGACAGAATTCCATTCCCATTATATTCTTAGAACAGAACAATTTTGTTTTCTCTAGGATGCCATCAGGACATGAAAAATTATATCTGAAAAGTAGATTTTTTTTAATAAGTAATAAAAAAGTGTGGTCTACTGCATATCATAAAGTTTCTAATGGCTAGAAACTGGATTATTTCCCCAGCTAAAGTAGCTATCCAGGTAGTCCTATACAGATATTCGTAATACTCTGCTGATGAATATTTACTTACAATTTTTTGGACTCCAACAATTAACTTTGTAGGTTCACTTTCCCCTTTCTTTTGAAAAAGTCAGTACCCAAAGAATAAATCATAATGGTTGGAAACTGATTTTAATAATGCTGCCAGCATCCTTGTATACTGTCAAGTATGACAAAAGTTCTCCCAAATCTTCTCTCAGATTTTGAATCAAGCCTGTAGCAATCATGCATTTTCTTAGAAATAGTAATCCTCTTGTGTGTTTTTTGTTATACCTTGTGACATTTCAACTTCACTTCAGTTGTAGAGTTTGTAGTAAAAATGAAGAAGCCTAGATGGCAATGTTCTTGAAACAGTGACTGCTCACTGCTGTGCCATATTTATGGGACAAAACAATCCTGGTGAGAACTTCAAGGCGTTATTGTTGTGCAGCTCTGTGTTATTATATGGCAAGTCAGAACTCCCCTTCTGAATGCTTTCAGGCTATCTGTCATAACTACAATGGAGGCTTCAAAAAAAATGGTCTTCAATGTTTTGAGCTGTGTTGCAACACAAATTACATAACCTTTCCTTGGATGTCTGCTCCTGTCACAAATGTTCCTTGGGGTCAAGCAAAAGCCTAAATGTAAAGCAGTTGATGTGACTGAACAGAAAGCAATCATGACACAGGGAGATCAAGCAGATACTGTTAGGAATTTTTCCTTAATTCAATCTTGTGGGGCAAAAAAAAGAAAAAGATCCTGAGTCTTGCTGCAGTCAACAAACTTCCATCTTTATGTATTTAAATATTCAATATTGGTAGAAGGAGAAATCTATATAAAGAGATTCCTTTAATACCAAGTCTTGGGCATTTAAGTATTTGCACTCAAGACTGATGCTTGCAATGAGAAGGATTTTTTTTTTTTCCCAGCTGCCAATCTCTGCTTCAACACAGTCCTACACCAAAAAGAACAAGGGAGCCCCCAGCCACTGGTCCTGGCAGAATCAAGGTTTTCCCTTTTAAACAGTGAGCAGCTCCCTGATCCCAGCCATTCCAAATTGAGAACTAGGCAGAGATTCTGTCTTTGTCGGAGGTAGATCTTGTAGAATATATGAAACAAAGCCTCTCCCAGCTCTTGCACAGTGCTTAATTCAGCAGGAGCTGAGAGCCTTTACAGTGTGAGCTGAAAAGAAAGATCCCGTGTTTAACACTATATCTATGAAGCCTTGGACTAGCTTCTTCAGTGTTCTTAGTTTTGCTGTGTGTCTGTGTGTCTCAGCTGTAAGAAATAAATTTACATCTGTGCTGGACAACTGCTTCTCTGGCTGCATGGGCGCAATTAGGACATCCCTGCTTGGCCTAGAAGCTGATAAGCTTGCATTTGTTCTCCATTTTTGTGATACATGAGCTCCTGTTGAGTTTAGACCCACACTCGTGTCTTTCACCCAACTCAAGCAGTCTTTAAGCTCAACTACTGCTGGTATGTATCAGAACCAGCAGATGAGGATTTCTAGATAATAAAAATCAGAAATAACCTGAGTAGGTCTTAGACCCTGATCTGGGTGTGAACTTTCCCATATTTTGGAGACATATTGATTATGTAAGCTACCTGAAAGCAGCAGCAGTGGCAAGGAAGCTAAAGCTTTCAGCTCTCTACTGGAGTTCTGTTTTGGAAGGCACAGGAAGGCTGTTTTATTATTTGGTGCAAGACTAGTGCCAAAGTGGGAGAAATGAGGTAATAGCCAGCAGATTAATGAGCTAACAGTAGTTCAACACTTTATTTGAAACGACAGGAAGCTGATACTGAAGAGTCACTGACCATCACGGGATACTACCTCCCATCAGAGGTACATGGTCTCTACATGGTTGCCCTTAGACCAAAAATTTCCTAGTCATAACACAGCCTTCTGAATCTTCATAGAAATGAATGTATTAAAGCAAAATTGTGTCAGATAATTACTCAATTGGAGGAACACCTTTTGGTTCAGATGTGTTTCTTTTATTGTACATTGTTTCTTCATAAGTCGGAATAAATGGTTAGATGTCTGTAAACCTAAAAGAATTTCTTTTGGCATGCATACTTTGGACATTCTTCTCACAAGAGGTAAGTCAAAATCCTTAGAGACTTAGTGTGCATGGAAAGGTGTGGTGAAAATGGAAAGTGCAGTAATTTGCATTAATTGCTTGTTGAACTATTGTAATATTGATTGCATGTTTTGCATCTGACATGCTTGCACTGCTATAATGATCTGAATTTAGTGCTGCGTTTGTTAATATTAGACATAAATTTATCCTGACAGCTTTATAGATAGACACAGGACTATCTAGTCTTCCAAAATATAATCATGCTCTTGAAATATTTCCCATAGCTGCAGCACAGTACAGACTGCATACTGGAGTAGCTTAGGCCTGTCTCATCTCCTCAGCTGTGGTCTCACTCGATGCAGTTCCTCTTTTCAACCTGATTATTGTGCAAGAGGTGTTAATTTATACTGAACGCTCACTTATCGATTGTGCACTCATTGAGAATTCTTCATCTCTTCATGGGCTGCTCATTTTTTTCTGATTGGTGTGAATTGAGTTTGTCTTTAACACATAATAAATTTTTAGCAATTTGTTACCAACCACTAGGAAAAGTTTGAAGGTGAATAGATTTCACTTGTTTCATAAGTGAAATAATATATGGAAAAAATAAAAACAACAACACAGCAAAAAACCTGAACTATAAAGGCCAACTCTTTTCAGGTTCAAGATCACTTATCTTCATCCTGCAAAATGATTATCAGGTCTCCTTACCTTCTTGATCAGCTACAGAACAGGTGTTTGTTATATAAAACATTATTTGCTGTAAAACTTGATTTTTCTTCAATTCTCTCAGGCTTCTAAAGGCGAGCACACAGATGGCAAGAACAGGGATGATAATAAGTTGGGGGGGAGGTTAAATTTCATGTAGGAGCATAAATCAGAATGTATCATGCCCACAGTAGTTCCAGTGCAGTTCAGTTTATGTAACAAAATACTGTGAAATAGGAGGAAGAAGTCTGCAAATGGAGACAATGAAAATGCAAAAGGAAATCTTAAACTAGCAGTAGTATCTAGCTTTCTGCACCCACTTCTTACTACACTAATCCAGCATCTACCTTGTCTCCTTTTCAATCACCACTTGAGTTTCATGGTGTATTGAAATAGTTTACTTTTTTTTTCTCTGTATTTGACTCTGCTCTTTGTCTTTGCTATATTGAACAGTCAACAGCATAAGAAACATATTTAGGTAACTGTAAAAACTTTAATGAACAGAAAAGGTTTAATCTACATGAAGAATAGATTTCAGGAAAAAATAGGTAATTCTCTTTTGAAAATTACTTCTCATTTCTACAAAACATGCACTTTGCCTAGTGGGGGTTTTTTAGCTATTAAACTGCCTAACTTTGCTGAAATAATTACACACTTGTAAAACTTTAGATACAACTCTTCATGTCTCTTAACATCACCAGTGAATTCATTGTTTCACAGTTTGCTTCATCTCCTGAGATGTTTGAGTTTGCCAGTTCTTTATGCAGAGAAACAGAAAGGTATTCCCACAACTCTGTTCTAAAGGATGAAAAATTCTCCTGTCTGCTGAATAAATGATACAAGATGAGAATTTCTTGTGATAGTTAATCGAAAGCAAGGGGGTGGGGGGGAATGCAAACTTATTTTAATATATTCAGCACACAACAATATTTTTCATCCTGAAGGATATTTACAAGAAAAGAAGCATTCATTAAAAGCTTATAAGCTGGTTAGTGAAAAGAGGTAGGGAAAAGCATTTTTTAAAAAGAAAACTCTCAATATTTTTAGCTGGATGCTTTCAGCTGTCTGCATCACAGGTTTAATATGCTTGGCCGTGCTGTTCTATGGAGATTTTTTAGGTTTTTTTCTTGCATTCAAATCCATAAGCACACTATGTTTCTTACAGAGCTCTTTGTATTTTCCGGATTGCCCATCTGCTTTTCTCAAACTTCATCCAAATTTCCCGTATAATTTAATATTTTATATTGGCTAGTCCACAGACAGCTAGTCCACATTAATTGTTTCCTCTTTTTGTGAGGTAGGCCTATCAATTTTGATCTTTGTGTTTTATATTCAACTGTCCATTACTAAATCCTAAGCTATATCTTCCCTATTCCCTAGCTGTTGTTTCCGTTTTTTCTCACACTACGCATTTAGGGTAATATGTATGAAATTACTGTTACCTCCCACAGAATTGCATGTGTGCCATACAATATCTAAATCAAATGTCTTAAATGTTTAGCAGGAAGAAATGAGCTTTGTTGTTCTTCCCCCAGCTTGTGATGATGAATGCACAGGCCTCCTTCTCAATGACCTGGATCGGCTAAACCAGATGATCCTGAGTGTTAACCTTAGTGGTCCATTGCCTGCTCCATATAAAATGTTGCATGGTTTTGAGAACATGACACAGGAATTAAAGGTATGGTTGGCAGTGTTCACATATATCAATAACAGAGCTTCAGTACAACTGTACTTCATTCTGTTCACCCATACAGCTGTGAGCAGGTTCAGGGAAGAAGGAAAATTCAAGATTTAATTATTTCAGGCTTGCTTTGGTTGATAAATAAGTATTACAATTTTTTATTTTTTTTACTTTCTTTAATAGATAAATTTGCAACAGTAATTTCTGAACATGTGTGCAAGGAGTTACGTCAGGCATAGAAAAGTGATGTTGCATACAAATAAAATAGTTTTCATGATGATGGTCTATAAGGTGGTTATGTATTTTAAATACTGTATGTTTCTTACCACACTTACAAGTTATGTAAAGTTGCCAAGACTTCTGAAAAAAGCCTGTTGGATGAATGTGACATGAGTCAATGACAAAAGGGATTGTATATTGTAACAGAAAGGAAATGTTTGATGCTTCTTCTCTTCAATATTTGGAAACACTGACATCCATTACATACAGATTTTTCACTCTCCTATCTCTTTCCCAACAGCATTTGCTTTCACCTCAGAGAGCACCAGAGAGATTTCTTCAGCTAGCACGAGAAAACCTGGATACCTTGGTGACAGAAATTGATGAACTACTGACAAGAGTATGTCTGTGATCACATTGAGGGTCTATGGGTTTGGTTGAGGCTGCATGATGACAGAAATCTTCTGAATATGCATTAAACATGAATGAATAGATGAATTATAAGTTGCTTCTCGGTGTCTAAAATGGCAGCAAGTCCTCTAAAAATCTCTTTTTGTGGGCCAATATATTGACACATATTTTCTGCAAAATATCCTAATAAGGTAAGAAAGTTTTTTCACGTCCACCCAAGAATGATCTCATCAGGAAAAGAAGACACTAAAGAAGTGTGGGAGTTTAGTTAAATATATGTCTTCTAGATTTAATTTATGAGCATCGTTAACATCTTCTGGATTTCAATAGATGTGTTACGTACTCCTTTTGTTACAATTTTTTTATTTCAATGTAGACCTCGTTTTGGTCAGTAAAGACAGTGTCTAAGAAAATAATCTAAATTGTGCCACCTAGTGGAGAAAAAATAGGGAATGAACCAGCCTCAGTATAAATAAAGCTGTCCTAAGTACATTGACGTGAAGAACTACCAAAAGTCATGCTTGTGAGTTGAAAGAACCAAATAAGGAAGATGTGAAGTACTGTACTGATCGATATAAACCTCAGAGAATCACATAAACTCCACGCAGTTTTAGCATCATGTCTCCAAATTGCACATGGCTTAAGGAGCTAAAATTCTCAAATAAACTGGGGGGTTTTTTTGTGGTTTTTATTCAGTTTTGAAATGGGTAGTGGGTAAGAAAGCATCTGAAGTGTGTTTGCATATGTAGGCACCCACACGTGCATGCATACACCAGTGTCTATCTGTACATACTGACATTGTGAAAAAAGCTTGCTTTTCCACTTCTCTTCGATCTTTTATTTTTCTGCAAGAAGCAACTGCAGTATTTTAAGTCTAGCTGGAATTTTAACCCATGTCAGCTATACAAGCAGGGAAGGTTATATTTCTTTTATTAATATTTCTCAATTTTAAGCTAAGAAACTTTTTTTCCTCTTGTAAAATTGCTCTTTTTAATATCCTTTTCCAATTTCCCCCCTAGAGATGACCTAAAACAATGCAGATTCTGACCTTCTGTAGACAATTCTTGGAAGGCAAAATGTACCAAAAGTGTGATCTTAGGGGAGTTATTGTGGTGACCACACTAACACCACTCCTTTTTGCAGTGTAATGACTAAGTAGCTTTATGATTTCCATTTATCCTTAGAGAGTTGTTTGGAGTAGTTTGGGGTTGTTGTTTTTTGGGGTTTTTTTAATTGAAGGACTGGCAACTGGTGGCAGGTCCTATCTTTCTCCTTCTGTATTTGTAAATAAGAATAGTGTTCCAAAAAGAAGCATGAGTCCTGATGTAGTGTGTTCAAGGCTCATTTCCAAGTGAAGATACAGCTGATAACTACATAATGGCTGGCACTTGGAGTACCTAGTACCACTATAGATACCAAAGTTTTTCCCTGTATCTAATTTGCAGGCTCACTGTATTTTCAAAGTGAAACCAGTACTGATGAAGAAAAAAAGCTGGTGAGGATTGGTGAGGAATCTATTTCCATGAAAAATTCTAATAATTTTAAGATAAAATATGGAAGACAATAGTATTTAGTCACTATAAAACTTTTGGGGATTTTTCTTCTCTGTGGTCTCTTTTCAACCAATAATCTTTTACTTCAGTGCAGCACTCCTTTCCCTTCTTTTACATTATCCTGTGCTTCATTTACTTTGCCAAATAGGAGCTCCTCATGTCTTTCTTGCACTGATTATGCTCACATGTTTGCATGCACGTTCCCACACCTACCACCAGGGGAAGGCCTTACATCTTCAGTTTCTTTCAGTTCACTGCATTTCATCGAAACCTCCACTTCACTTCTAATTAGGTACCTTCAGAGCATTCAAGAAAGACAGGGATCAGAGTCACTCGTCTTGATTGAAATGCTTTTGTCTTTGTAAAGTTTTACCTTTCTCCCAAAGTACTGAATTTCTCTGAATTGAAAATTTCTGGAAGTAGTAGCAGAGGCAACTTCGTCTGCAATAGCTGGAAACATTTGGAAGCCAAGAACTTCCATCTGTACAGTGATATCTGTGTTTACACCTCCTTCTGTGGTCTGCAGCTCACTAGCTGGGGAAATTCCTGTAGGACACCCTCCAGATGCTATCTAGAGGAGTTCTTTAAGGCTTGATTAAGTCCTCAGACTAAATAAACATAGAAACAAAACCAAAACAAAAAAAATATTGTGCATAGTTGCTAATACTTGCTCGAAATTTCAATTGCTAAGTGGCTGCTCCAGACTGGAACAAAGCCTTTCATGGAGCCTCCATCACTAAGCTCCATCCTAAGCTGTGGACATCACCAAAGCATGTTCATTGATCTCAAATACTTTCTTTACTGACTACTGTGGTAGGGTTCTCCTTTATGCCAAAAAGTTTTATTTGTGTCCAAATAACTTCTTGAAGACTCCAAACCCTTACTCTGGGTCCAGTCTCCCAGACCCTTATTGCTCCCATGGCAAGAGTTTTTGGGCCTATTTAAACTCTCAGATGCTAAAATCTGACCTTGTAGAAATGGTGAGCTGTAGTAAATTGGATATGTAGAAAATAACTAGGACCTTATTAACAAATGAAAACATTTAATTAGCCATGGAATGGCCAGCTGCAGTATGAAGTATGTTCGCCATTTGATATGTTTTACAGAATTAAAGCCAGACCACATAATGAAGCAAAAGCCTATTTTTCAGCAAAGGAAATTCTGTCAAAATACAGAAGGCCTTCAGTGGACGTGAATGGGATTTAAATACTAAAGAGAGCTGTCACTGAAACGAAATGAAAATTGTTCAGTGATAGATTAATTTTCACAAAAATGCGGTAGTGCTATTCAGTCATAAATGGAGAGGTTAAAGTGGCCAACTTGAATTAGCATGAATGTGGAAAAAGTAATCAAAACTAGGAAAGGAATATGTAAGTTATAAACATCATTTGTAGCATATGACTAGAAATATTATAGGGTATAATAAAACTGAATGTGAATATTCCAAACAAATAAAACTCAAAGAATAAAAGGCTGCTTGTGGAGGGTTTGACAATAAATAATAAGTTATTCTCAATTACATGAAGAATTAAATGACATCAGAAGTGCCAAGCATGGTTAGAGCAGTGGTCCATCAAGACCATTTGGAATTTTTGCCTTTTTTCTATCTCAATTGCCTCTTACAGCTCACTGTAACAATATTTTAGTTCTGTATCCAGGCAGGTAAAAAGGGTTTGTAAATCTCAGAGGAAGTAACCAATAGTATGACTAAAGCTTTGTAAGTGTGAAAAGACATGTTCTTCTACTGATAGAGGGATTGAATAGAACAAACTCCCCCCAGTCTGTATGGGTTCTTAATTCTTCCTTTATATTTCTGTTTACCTGAACCATTTTAATATAACTTACTTTTAGTATAAATTACTTTCAATGTAACTACTCTGAAGTAGCCCAAAATTGTAAGTGGAGTGATAATGCGAGGGATTTCATTTCAGAAACCTAGATGTAAAGTACCTTGAGGGCTTCCATCTAGAAGCTAATCAGGCAAAAATAAATGTGTTTAAGTGCTACTATTTCTCTGACTATTACTGAAAAGTGTGGGAGTTTTTATAAGGGAGAAACAATTTGTGCAGTTCAAGTCAGGGAAAACCTAAGCTCATTTTGAATTATTGACCTTCTAACCATTTCACAGAGACTGGGAAATTCATAATGCCCTATTTCAAGATTTTTTTGGCAATGTAATTCCTAAAGAAAAAAGCTAAGGTTTTATTGGTTTTGTTTGTTGGGGGGGGTTTTGGGTTTTGGTTTTTTGGTTTTTTTGGGTTTGTTTTGGTTTTGTTTTGGTTTGGTTTTGGTTTGGTTGGTTTTTGTTTTTTTTTTTTGCTTTGCAGTACAGCTCAACAAGCTTTGTCTTGAAATGCTTAGCTTCTTTTTAATAAAAAAGGGTCTGTTTTGTAAATAGGGGCCTCAAGAGCTAAGTAGAATGTCCTAAGATGATCCCTTTCCTCAACATGTTATTCAGGTCTGCAGCAGATGTCTCTTTTTGCTACTGCTGTGATTCAGTACAATTATAAAGCATTTAGTAACAGAAAGCTGAAATTTTACTGAGCACCCCAATATGTTACAAACTAACAACTTCAAGCATGAGAGCTGAATAAAACTACTCTTTTTTTTTTTCTTTTTTTTTCTTTTTTTTCTTTCTTGATCAAATTAATGTATTGATTTAAAGTTCTTCTTGCCTGTTGGAATGAACTGTCTCTTTGAGAACACCTCCAGGGAAGAAGCAAAGAGGTCATGATACCTTGCTGCACTTTGTCAGTCGAAAAGTACACAATTGTGAAACTATGGAAAGTATTCCCTGAAGAATCTATTAAAAGGTTCCAAACAGCATTTCTTTAAACAAAGATATTATTATTACTATTCAGTGGATAATTTCATCCTGTCTCCATTGATGTGCTGCTGCACACAAGTAGGGTTTCTAAGAACTTAAAATAAAGCCTTCCAATTTCCATTTAAAAGAAAAGGTAATAAAATTTAATTGTATACTTGAACAGAGCATTTCATTTTCCATGCATCTGATCAATAATTCATTGATTGCCTCTGGCCTGAGGAAAGTTTTGTACATGGATTCAGCCAGTAGGAATATAACATAGTGCAGCCTTGTCCTGTTCATTAATTATATTTTCCCTGAATTTGTATCACCAGGCTACCAAGGTGACAGCAGATGGTGAGCAGACCAGGCAGGATGCCGAGCGGACTAATGACAGAGCGAAATCTCTTGGACAGTTTGTCAAAGGCATTCTCCAAGCTGCTGAAGGTATTGGAAAAAATTAAAATCCTTGAGTTGTTTCTTAAGAAAACTGGAGGATGGTAAGGGAAGAGGGTCTGAGAGACAGTGAGAAGATTTTACTTGCTGAGAAATGTCGTGTGCTTAAAATGTTGAGTGAAGAAAAGGCAGTAAACTGTCTTCAATTTTTTCTTCAAACCTGTGTATACAGTTTATATAAACAGTGGATTGGTAATTATGAACAAAGACTAGAAGAAAGCTGAACATGTTCCTTCAGGATTTTTGCAATTATCTGAAGAGCTATTATGATGAAATAAATAAACAGGGCTTAGCTTTTGTTTATTTTGAAATCAGTTAAAAATATGTATTGGTAAAAAAGTTTGATGTAATTTTAACACTTGGTAATTAACATTTCATCTTAATTCACCAACTTTACTTCTAAAATGCATTTACTTCTTGCTGTTAATGAACATCTGCTGCTTGGAATTTGCAAGTGACTCCTAACCCTACCTAAGCATGGAGCCAAAGGCAATGCTCTGTGTTCCCCAGACTGACTCACTGCACTTACACTGCAGGAAATACTTATGAGAAAAGTAGATTCTTGATGACCATAAGAAGCAAGACCTTTTTTTTTTTTTTAATAAAGCTATTAAATAACGGCTAAAAATATTAAAATAATTGGCAAATACAGACAGGTTTTTTTACTTGAAAAAGACTTTTCAGTTCTTTCCTCATCCAAATGTTCACTGCAGTATTGGTTTTAGTAGCTATGCTTCTGAAGGCCTATTTCATTGAAAGGGAATTCCACTTTTGTCCAATAAAATACATTTTATATTGCCTGTATGTTCTTTGGAAGTGAACTGAACAGCAATTTAGGATATCCTTAGGACTTCTAAATTTGTCAAGAAAAAATTGTGACAAAAGCAACAAGAAAAAGCGAGCAATTTTTTGAGAATTTTTTTAAACAAAAGACCATGTTCCTCATATTTCAGGATGAATTGGGGATGATGAGCAAAACAAAGTCTTTGACTCTACAAAGCTTATGCCCAGTGTTTGTAACCCAAATAAAAATTTCCTCAAGCAGGTTTAGCAGTAGGAAATACAGTTAGAAAACATTGAGGGGGTGAAATAAATATATGCAGCATCTTAGAAGTAGACAAAAACTTTAAAATCAATGTGTTTGCCTAGTGGCCAAGTTAACATTTTAAGAATGCATGAAATACAAGAGCACAGGATTGAAAGATACCTTGTGGGTTAAGGCATCCGCTCCCCTACTATCAAAAACTTTCTAAAGCTCCTCTTCAAAGTAATTTCTACAAATGCACACAATCTGGAGAGGAGGCAGTTTCAGTACTCTTCATAACTACAATAGTTCACATTTCTAGCAAAAAATATTCTTTTAGTTTATCATTGTGTTCCCTTGCAAACCTTGTTCTTAGTTCAAATAGATGTTTTTTCCTCTCCCTAGTATTTCTCCTTCTTCCCCCACAACCAGCTATATTTGCAGAGAGGAATCATATTCCACTTTGGCCCCTTTTTTTCTAGACTGAATCACACGAAAGAGTGATCTCCCAAATCTCCTACTCACCTTCATATAAGTTCCCTTCCTCTGCTGAAAATTATATCCATGTTTCCGAACTACAGGTAAAAAGCCTGAAATGAGGTTTCTTAGTGTCTTGCTCTTCAGGAGAGCAAAACTTGCCTATGTCAGCACTCCTAATGATTTACCAATAGCTTTGTTTTACAGCTGGGTGCCACTGGTGATTCAGAACACAGCTAGGTTCTTCTCATTCATGCCTTTTACCTAACTGACAAAACTCCTCCTTGAAAGTGAGAAGTTTGTAGTGATTGGTTCTAATGACCATACTTTGACTTAAACACTTCTACTGAGCTGATTGTTGGCATTCTGAGCTTCTGAGTAGCTGTAACTAATTTTCCTTCTTAGCTGTGGAATTTCCCTGCTTTGCAGTTCCAAGCCCTTGTCTATGTCAGTGCACCCAAATCTTTTACCACCACTGGACTCTGATATTTGCATTCTACCAAGACACAAAACAAAACATGGTTAGGAGAAGAGAAGGATAAAACTGGGTATAAATTTTTCTGACCCTAAGAAAAGCTTAGCTAACATACTCATTTTCTCTTTTAAGGTAAATATTCAGGGAGGTTACTTTTTTTTTAATAGAATGTTTAAAAAATTAATATATTCCTGGTCTGAGGTATCTTAGTAATGATACATAATATAGTACATACAGAAATCATCTGTGATCCATTTGAGCAAAGTATAGTCTTTTTCCAGACCTCACTACCCCACACAAAACCACTCATTATTAGAGATACAAATCTCAGTTCTCACCAGCTAATCAAAGACATCATTAGATTAGAATTTTCTTCATAATTTGCTCTAAACCTTTGCAATGTGTAGATGAAATAGTAATTTATTGAGGTTTGAAAGACTGATTTTAAATTCTTTAATTAAATATTTAATTTTAAATGCTCATAAGTACCCCTGTGACCAGGAATGGTGCCATTTCAGAGAAATGAGTTACTTGGGAGCTCTGTACCTATGGAAGGGCAGCAGTACTTTTTAAAATTGAAGATTTAACTGATTGCCATAAATGACCTAGTTGCTTCTGAAAGTGGGTATTCTAATATGTTGTGTGCTATGGCAGAAATATTTTAGTCCATCCTTGAATATGATGCCGTGTGTGCTGCTTTATCTGTTCAGAATAATTTGGCTATTCCAAACACATTTACAGTGTACAATTTATTCCAACCTTCATATTTTTCTTTTCCATTTCTGAGTATCTTCTAAACACGTGACTGGGTTTAGACATCTGTGGGTGTCTTTCACTGCTCTTCTGCTTCATTTTCTAAAATTTCACAATTGTTTATTCTTCCTAGCACTGTTAAGTCTGAATGCTAAAAATGAGGTTCTCCAAAAGTAATTTAAGCATAATTTTCATTGCTTGTACTGCCTGCTCCTTAATTCTACAAGCAATATTGCAAACTATCTTCTGCTTGTTTTGAAGGTTCAGTGCAAATTCTTTCTTTCAGGGAGAGGAGGAGGGGAGTAATGTATTTCTTATACTGGATATAAATACTTCTTTAATTATTGTGTTGAAAAGTTAACTATAATAAAAGGTTTGATAAAACATATATTAATTTCTCATTTTTTACTGATCATTGGATTAACCATCCTTTATATTTCACAGCAGAAATAACCAGTGTAAATTGTATTACACTTGCTGATAGAGTTGACAGGTTCTCTGTTGTTTTTAATTACTAGCTGCTTACATAAATACATTTTGGTCCCCTGCAGCTGCAAATGAAGATGCTATAAAACTGAATGAGACACTCAGAACTCAAGACAAGACTTTGGAGAAGAGTCTTCCAGAACTGCAGAGTGAGGCTGAAGGAATGGTCATAGAGATGAGAAATAGAGACCTCAGTATGCAAGAAAAAATAGCTCAAGATGAGTTAAAGTGAGTAGAGAGACCCCCGTCTTCATCTTCCTACTGACAATGTCTGACTCTAGTAAATGTGATTGCCATGTTTCCAATCAAGTTTTCTATCTGAGGCTTACAGAAATGTGAAAGAAAGCAAAGTTCGGTACTTAATATCTGTTGATATAGCATTTGCATTTTTGGAAATGCTTACATATGTGGAAAGCAATCCCTAGGAAATCACTTCCCTGCTCCACAGGTACCAGCAACATTTCTAATTGAATTCTAATTTTTCTCAGTTTGTTTTTACTTTCTGCTTCAGACCTGATGAATGGCTTTTGTACTCAAAATTTAATCTGGAATCTTGAGGTTTCTTTCTGGAAAACTAGCTGGTCTAATAAAAATAATAACCATCTGAAAATTTGTTCAATAATGTAGACATTAAACTGTATTTTGCCATGTTTAGAATAGTGTAGGTCAGAATAAACCATCTCTGTGGCATAGTTCAGAAGCCTGATGTTCGTTTATTTAATTATCTGTAAATAAATGTATATATATATATATTGGCAACTGTTTATAAAGCATTATGCCAAATGCTGAAAACTTACCTGATTCAGAAAAATACTTGGCTTGAAATTCTGGCAGTTTGTTACATCTGTGTGAGTAAGATCAGGCATATTTCTAGAGCTAGGCTTTGCTTAGCTCTTCACCAGTGCAAACAACTAGCAGGGAATCCAGCTGAGCAGCGACATGGTCCATTGAAGTTGTGATGGATCAGAAAACTGTCTGGGATAGAGTTATGCAGGCCTGAAAGTGTCAATTATCAAGTATGTGCATACTGTAACAAGATGTAAATGGAATACAAAATTAGCTGAGGATTCCAAGCAGTTTAAAACCAGATTTGCACTGCCTATCTTAGACTTATAAACCAGATCATTTTCTGGAAATCCTGCTAGTTCAGTGTTTCTTCCCATAACTCTGATAGCTTTGCTTTCTGTTCTCTTGAGAAAGAATATATTGCAAACTTGTTTGTGAGCAATGTTTTATTGCTTTTTCATCTGATTCCACTGAGCTCTGAGTAAAGCCTTCTCTACTCACACACAGAAATAAACCAGGAAAAAGTAGGTATGAGAAAAATTTAGCCAAACCTTTGAAAGTGCTGCCTGCAAATTTAGGACTGGCCTTTCAGACTAGGTGTTATTAGTCCTCAAATGCTACAGCCAACATGAAACTGTCAGACTACGACAAAATAATTTCCTACTCTAGCCCAGTAGCTAGAGTAGAAAATGCACTAGGGTTTTTTTGAGGAAAAGAACTTCTCTCCTTCTTCCGCTCCTCCTGAAATGTACAAAGCGAGTGTTTAAATTTCTTGATATAGGAATACATTTTTACTAAGAAATATATGAATATATGAATTAATTTCAATTAAAGTTTTCAGTCTATCTTAAGGATAGGGTTACCTCCTTATATAGGCAGTCACTGAGATCCAAGAAATTTTGGCAGTCAACTCAACAGAAGGAAAATTAGTTCCTGTGCATTACAGGCTGGGGAGAAAGGAAAGGATGTTGTTTTCTGAAACTCTCTCTTGAAGAAAAATGTTTTACAACTGTTTAAATAATGTCGTATGGTCAAGGAAGAAGAATGAAGAAAAATTAATCATTCTTAGAACTCTGGAGGTACCTGTGCATGTGTGTGGATCACTGGCACATGTATGTGTTCTCTACAGACCCATTTGAAATATTTACTTTTGAATAAATTTAGGCTCTTGCAACCTCATGATCACTTTGAAGTCATCAATTGCACTTACTCTTTGGTGAGAAGTTTTTTATCAGTGACTGTATTCTGGTTTCAGAATTTTGTCCAAGAACAGAATAAGATTCAGTGGATTCTTTCCTATGTTTAGTGAATTCTCAAAATTTAAATGAAGAAGATAAATGAAGTAAAGTCTTCTTGCTTTCATAGATGGCAAAGCTTCTCTTACATATGCATTTTTCCCTTATTCTCTTTCACATTTTTCAAATCCAGGCTCTCACTGCCTTAATGTACTAAATGGCATATTAGTCAATAATTTCTCTCTGAAAAGAGCATATAGAGAAATACACTAGTTGCTGTTCTGAACTGCCATGATTTTCATATTTATGAAGTAAATCTTTCACTATTTTATAACATTCCTTCGAGTTTTCTCAGATGCTGCTGAGTTGCTTCAAGGGATGCTGTGAGCCAGAATTCTTTCTTTCTGTTTAGTATGCTGAGTGGCTTTACTTTTGTATGACTCTTTCTTCCACAAATTTGTCTTATGGCTTCTGAATTTCTGAATTTCTATCATCCACTTTCCTGGGAGAATGAATTGCATAACTCACCTGTACAGTGTTGGAAGATATGCCTCCTGTGTTTTGGCATTGCTTCCTGGTAATTCCATTTTTGTTTTTTGAGAGACATTGGACTGTTAATCACCTTATCCATGCTATTCATGATATTAAAATCTTTATTTCTTCTCCTGATTGGGCAATTCTAACATATTTAGAGTCTCATATGCAGTTGATGGGTTTTAATCATTTTGTCATCAGTATCTAATCTTGTTTGTTCTCTTGCACTCATTTTGAGCATCCAGACCACCCAGCATTCCATGTGTTAGGCCAGATCTGTGATTGTTTCTTCTAAAACTTCAAGCATTTTGTATAGTTTTATTCTTTTTCTAGGATGGTATCCAGTGAAAGTAGCACAGCTTAAGTGTACAAGAGAGTGTTTCAAGAAATGTGGTGCAGTCCAGTCACACAGAAATTCTAAAGCAAGGGATTACATGGAACAGATTGCCTCATACTTCATTAGAAAGAGCAGAGGGAAAATGCACAACAGATCAATATGAAAGTGCTATCTTTAGAGCTCCAAGGAAGAGTTTTGAGGTAGACTACTGGATGGATAACTAGTTTGAACTGTGCGATGAGGCAAGGGAATAAAAGGGAAATCCATCTGTTTTGTACTGTTCCTCCAGTACTAGAGAGTCATAAGGGTGTCAGAATTTGCCAGAAGTGTAAGACAGGAGCTTCTTATAGAAGAATAATGGAGGAGGTATGACAGAAATCCTGAATTCCTTTCTACACTTCTGTGACAGGGTGTCAATATTGGGATTTAGTTTTTGATTAAATATTTTGTCCTCAGAAGTTGTGAATCCAAAATGTGAATAATTTTTTTCATCAAAACCAGAGGCAGAATTGATGGGGAAAGAAACTCCAATCCATCAGAAAATCCCAAAGCTAAGATAACAATTTGACTTCCCTTGACTCCACTTCAGACCTTTCATCTAAATTATGTCCAGTGTCAGCATATCTTTTCCTCCTTTTCTATATCTTTTTGGTGTGCATTTATTTACATATTTATTGCAGGCCAAATTGCAGTGTTTTTTTTCAGAAAATGCAGTTCTTGTTTTCCACACTTTGGCATAATGAAGCAGGAAGAAAAACTTAATCTCTTCTAGGTGGAAGCATGATAAATTTCTTCCCTAGTTATCATCTATCCTACATAATTCTGTTTACTTAGGATTTTTCTTATCTCTAGAGCATCGTTTTGGAAGAGTCTGCAGTGCCTCTGTTTTTTTTTTCCTGCCTTTGGCATATCATTGGATTAACACAGTGGTGTTGCCTTGTGTGAAACTGATTCAAGGCAGTCAGATGACAGTACTCCAGTCTCTTAAAATTGGGGTCAGCAAAATCCATTGAAAATATTCCAGAATGTATTTTAGATAAGCAAAATTTTTTTGACTACTAGAAGTCATAAATCCAAGGACTGGGGTTTGTTTTTTTTAATTTCACCAGAAAACCTTTATGATTTTTTGAGTGTCTAGTCTAAAGCAGTTGTCTGCTTCAAGACAGCTTGAAAGTGGGCATATCTACAAATCCTTCTCAGTTCAAGGTAGGAAACTAGTTTGTGTCACATGTCACATCAATGTGAGTGAAGAAAATCTTTCAGACAAGTTGAAATGTTTCAGAAAACCTTACTTTGCTAGTCAGATCTCAAGAATGGAAATCCACCAAAAAAAGTTTATATATATAGATATATAGATATATAGATATATAGACATATAGATATATAGATATATAGATATATAGATATATAGACATATAGTCTTCAACGGAGAATATTTGAATACATTCTGCTGCATAAATAGGACCTTAGTAGAATTTAAAAACCTCTTTTAAGAAAGGAGTTAAAAACAGCTGTCTGTTAATTAAAACCTTACTAAGCATGTGCCATCTTGAAAATTACTTTGAGGCTTAATTTCATTTAATTTTGTCTGAGTCTTAGTTTTTCTTTTTCATTTGCATATTATTGAGACTATTCAGATTCTTTTGTGTGGGGAATATGAACTCAGTATCTTCATGGGTGGCAATGTATTTCAGGAATGCACAAGATCTTTTGGACAACGTGAAGAAATTATTTGGTGAGCCCAGTGAGAAAAATGAGGATCTCAAAAATGAGGTCCGGGACAAGCTAGCAAACTACCACAGCAAAGTGGATGATGCTCAAGATCTGCTAAGAGAAGCTGAAGGGAAAATTTGGGAGGCCGATCGTTTATCTGCAGTCAACCAAAAAAATATGACCATGCTGGAGGTGAGTGCTGACAAGTTTTATCCTTGATTACTTGGATTCTGATTAAAGATTGAACCTTTGCATGATTAAATATTGAAATAAAAATATAAGCAAAACAAAAGTATGATTAAAATATAACTATATCTGATGTAATTTCAAGGGAACATGTTCCTCAGAATGAGGTAGTGCACTGGCTTTTAAAAGTAGAATTACTTCCCTGCTTTATTGAAATAATACCATCTGTTGTGTGGAAGGTACATTGGATTTATTATTCTGTGGAAAATTAAATTCGTCCCAGTATAAACAGTCATGTAAAATTCAAATCATGTGCTCAATATTTAAGTAGGAGTTCTGTTAAATAGGAGTTCTTTGCTGCCGTATATTTGCTTCTAGAAAACTTAGACTTTCTTCTCCCTCTCCAGCCCCTGGGAAGAAGACTGAAGGGGGGGTATGTGGATATTGTAGAGTAATAAATCAAACTCTAACCTCAGTAGTTAGTAGCTGTTATAAATGATCTCACTCATAGAAGACGGGTCTGCTTGTGATTTAATTTAAATTGCAGAGACTTAAAGAGCATATTATACTGTACATTAACAAGCATTTAACCAAGACATAAAGAGCAGAGTCAACCTAATGAAGATAAATGTTTCAACTCTGTATCTCAGTGAGCTTTCACCTCAAGTACAATATGAGGTTATGGTTCTGAGACCTCCGTTCTCAGCAGAGATTTCTGCACTTGATTGAATTAAGAAAAAGCAGTGATCTGATGAATTTAGGTGATCTCTGTTCTGTACATTTTCTTCCCAAAAGTGGATGGATAAACGTCGGAGGAATTACCTGCTATTTCAGTTTTTAAAATACTCTCTGCATCACTGTAGCACAGTGCCTTTCCAGCAGTCCTGCCCAAATGGCTGCCATGGCCTCCTATCAAACTAATCTGTGATACTCAATGGATCTCACACAGGAAATTGCCAATTCTTTAGTCAGAAGTCCATCCTTACCACGCAATATACAGTAGTTTTACTAGCTGGAAAAACAGGAATCCATAGTTACTCCAAACCTTTTATTTTGCATTCAGCAGTTAGTGTAGTACCAGTGGATGGAGGTAGGAAAGCAGCAGAATATTTTTATAAATTTTTCCTTCATAGTCAGAGGTGATTTACAAAATGAGGAACTTACACATCTGGGTAATGATTAAGATTTATAACTTTCTGATTCATTTTGCAGCAGTACTTCAGCCAATTGCCTGTTAGAGAGCAACAAAAACCCTGCCATGTGGAAGGACAATACACAGCTGGGGTTAGGAGGACAAAGGAAAGATACCTCACATGCTTTATTGTTGCCACTGTCTCAGCTCTGAGAGCTCAGAGTTGCGGAAGGGGCATTGTGGCATGGTGACAAAATGCATTCTTATACAGGGATGCTGGCATTTGAACAGTTCTAGTAAACAACTCCTCTTTTTCTTTGTGTGAACTCATCCTATAGAAAAGGAAGCAAGCTGTAGAAGATGGCAGACAAGATGTTGAAAAGACCCTTCAGGAAGGGAATGATGTCCTTAATGAAGCCAATAAACTTGCAAATGACATCAGCATAGCTGTAGAGGTGGGTATTTGATCACCCTTACCTGAGAATTAGTACAACAAAACATCATTATGGAAGCAAAATAGATAATTAACATATAATTTTTCATTGTTTTTATCAGTATTGAAATACTTTAGTTGAGATAATTCTCTTTTTCCTTCGCTGTATGGCAGAAAAGCTAGTCTGGTGTATAAAAATTAATAACCTGGAGTTTAAGTGATTTGTTTGATTACATGTGAGCTATCTCATAATGTTTTAGGGACTCTGCCATTTATAAATATGGTATTCTGATTGTGGTGCTGTCTTTATCTTGAGAATTACAGCTGCAACAGACCCATTCACAGTCTCACTGCAACCCTGAAATCTAGATATAGATTTATCTGCACAAAAAGTCTGTGTAGGAAGGAAACTTCAGAAATAATTTGTTGCCTGTGGCCACAATTTTAAGTCTAGACAGATCAGGGAGAGAAGTGAACTTTAATTTTGCATAATATTTTTGAAAATTCTGCCTTAAAGGTTTTAACAACAGTTTGAGATCACTGTGCTAGCTAAAAAAAAAAAAAAAAAAAAAAAAAGAAAAAGAAAAAGGTATCTTGAAGTGTCATTGGTTCTGAAGATATTTCCAGCATGCATTGCAGCTTGCCATGATAAATGGAAAAATGCTCTTTGGAGAAATGGAGAAGGAGACACAGGGAGACAGCTTTTTGGAACAAGAATGGCAAGTCTTCAAAAAGCATAGTTCTTACTGAGAAGCTTTAATGTGCAAAAAGACATTGTAGCCACTCAAAGGGTCCTGAAACATGAAACTTCTGCCACTTATTAGTTATTACTGTGGAGCACAGCAACAACTTAATATAGCTTTGCATGCATCTGCATTTAGGAAACAAATCCAAATTAGAGTTTATAAGCTTTAAAACTGTGCAATTCTTTAATTGTAAAAGAAAAGGTTCTACTAAGCTCAAGAGAGACAAGTAGCTCTTGGAATATTGTTTATCTCCTCTCTGCTTTCCAGTCCAGCCATTCCTGTTAGTCTTTCTATACTAGTTCCCTCAAGTTTTACTTCATGGGTAAGTTGAGATAATAGCCCACAAGACATAATAGCCAGCACCCCTATATATAGATAAGGCTACGAATGCTCGCATTCAGAAATTTAAAGGTTTTTCTTTTGTCATTTTCAGTATGTAGAAGGTGTTGCAGATAAGATACAGCCAATGTCTGATCAGCTGAAAGATAAAATAGATGACTTATCACAAGAAATCCGTGACAGGATGCTTCCAGAAAAGGTGTTGCAAGCTGAGAACCATGCGGGCCAGCTGAATGAATCATCTGCAGTGCTGGATGGGTAAGGCAGACATTCACTGGTAATCCTAAAATCATGGAGCAGGTTTGCAAAATTGCTTCACAGAACTTGAAGGGTATTCTTCTTCTTTGACATCTGTCACTGGGGGTGTACAAATAACCAGTGATGTGTACAAGTATACAGCTATTGAGTAAGTCAATTTATGTATCTCTTGTAAACCATTTCCTACATCTTGTGGTTTTTATAGGCTGCATGGACAGCAAACAGTGCCCTCAGATGTACAGATAACACAGTTTAACTTATCATATACTTACTGCTATGTTGTGAAAAAAGTAGAAATTCTTCTTAAAGACCTCACTACACGTTTTCATGTGCATTTGTTAAAAACAAGTAGCAGTTTCCTTTTTAAGATGACTGTTTTAGTAGGAGACTATTATTGTGATGCTAAATTGTTTACTGTCAGAAGTCCCCCTTAGTGATGGACAGTAATTCCTCTACCAGCTTCAAAACACTCTCCCAAAAAAGTAGGTGTCCTGGACCAAAATGTTTAAATCCAAGAACAGAAACTTCAATTTCTGTTTACCTCCATCACATTCCTAATATGAGAATTGTAATGCACTTCATTTATATGACCACTCAGCTCTTTCAGAAGAATGATACCATGTAACTCATACAAAACAAGGGTTTGTTGGGGTTTTTTGGAATTTTGGGGGGAAAATAAAGGGGTGTCTTTTGTTTTATTGCATTCTATGCACGTAAGAAAGCAAGCCATAAATAGTAAATGTAATTTGCAATAGTAATACTCAGAAATAGACCATGGATATTCTGCCTGTTGGACCTGTCCCCAGCATAGCTTCAGAGTTTCATTATTTTATAAAAGTACTGCATGAAAAAAAGAAAAGATAATATTTTTAGACATCAACAGTATGCTACTTTTTTGCTGCTTGCATCTTTTAGATCTACCTGAAGACTTGAATAGCCCAAAGACTTGTGAGCAGATGCTTAACACAGTTTTTTTCTTACCGGCATCTGTAATTTTGAGGAAAAGACAGGAAATTAGCTCTGATACTTGCAAAATTACTGGCTTCATTTACAGTATAGTTACACTACACTAGATACCCAGTGTAATACATGTTTTGAGGTGTGCATAAGTGATGATAGCTGTGGTTTCCTGGGTAAAAATGAATTTGAAAATGAGTGAATTACTGTCGGTAGAAACATATGACTTTAGTGTCACACCCAACCACGTATTAAATATCTGAATACATGGAGGGTTGTCATGAGGGAACTAAGAAGGAGAGAAAATGTAGACAAAAAACAAGATTGTGCCTCCTAATCAAATGCTGACAAGACATGCTTTGAGATAGAGCTTTTTAACTATTCAAAAGAGACCTTTTTATGAGTGTTTGTATGTGCTTCTGTCTCAATGTAGGTGACAGCTTGGCCTTAAGGAGCTTAGGGTAGTGTTTAAAATGTTGTAACAGTACCATGTATGCCTATGTCTGATCCAGATATCAACCTCTGTTTCCCAAAAAAGACAATAAACTCCCCAGAATCAAGGACATTAAAAATTATGTCTAAAAGCAGATAGTTCAAAGTTTAAATTTCTGATGTGATCAGATACATAACTTCAAAGGACAAAGAAATACCGTGGTGCCCTGTAATCAGGATCAAGCTGTTTACTTCATGCACTGACAGTAAATAGTTATACTTTACAGGCACATACACTCTCTATCAGTTAGAGGAATTAAAAAGTGTATCTTCACAACTGCCACTTAAGTGTCTTCCAGATAATATTAAATTTGGTGTAATTACTGTTTCTTCTTACAGGAGAAATAGAGGGAGAGCCCTGTCTCTCCAGTCGCCCTCTAAGGATTCAAATAATTTATTGATTGACAATGAGGATGCTCTCTTGAGTGTTAGAACATGGAACCATTCACGAACTTAACCTAGAAAACATAGTTATTTCTGCTGTGTGCAAGGAAGCACTAGTATAGGCTCCTCCCTTATGGCTGATTGCCTGCTTGTGAGTAAATGCCATTGGTATTTGGCAAATTCAGTTTAGGTTTTTCCTAACCAGAAAGGATTTGAACCGTATTTCTAAGCAGTTCTTGAGCTACTTGCTAGGTAGCTCTTTTGGGCTCCAAGTTTGTCTAACAGAGCATCACAGAAACTTAGAGTAGCCTGGTGAGCTCCAGCTGTAGTTGAGGAAAGAGAGATGCTTTTCCAAGAGTGATGCAGAGGCAGCTCAGTCATGCAGTTTCTGCAGTAACCTAAAGGGAATTTCTCTCCCTCTATTAACTACATGTTGAGTCCAGGGACTATACTGTCTGTCCACTTTGTCTTTTCTGTGGCATTTTGTAGAAATCAGTAAGTAACTGATGTGAGGATGAGAGCCCAGCTGTCACAGTTTTCCAGAGAACAGATAAATTACCAGGATGAATTTTCCTTTCTTCCACATATACTGTCTCAATAACTATTTTATACAAGCTGTAACAGGTCCAACAGGAGTAATCCCTGTCTCTCTTATATTGCCATACACCTGCATGGCTAGAGAGTTTCCCAGAGAGGCAAAAATCTGAAATGGATCCAAGTTCAGATCCATTCTTGTCTAGTTCAGGTGGGGATCTTTGCCCATTTACTCTTTATTCAGTAAAATCAACACAGGCATTGGTCATGACTACTGAGATAGTTGTCTTCAAGCTCATTCTGTAAGTGCAGCAATTCTTTGTAGAAAATGTTTGAAAATATACCGAGAAAGTGGAAGAAAAGTTATTTCCCCTGCTGACTAGAAATTCCCCTAGGAAGGAGATTAGCTAAACTCTGTCCCTGCACCAGCAAATACTAACTGTATTTAATCTATTTATAGCTATCAGAATGGAGTATTTAATGTAAATTGAACATAGCATTCAATATGAAGCATTACTGCTTATGTTTTTCATTTTGGCCAGTAAAATTAGCATTTAGGATTTGGTTTAGACTGTGAGATCTCCTTCAAAACTGGCAATTCTGTGTTTGGCAGCCAGACCAAGAAATTAATTTTTCAGAGATTCTACTTTAAAACATGTCTATGATGATCCTTCATGTTCATTCAATGCAAGTTTCCTCAAGCTGCCTGGCTCAGCACATGACCTAAAAACCCACATGATGAATACGTTACTTGTATTAGAGCATTAAGCACAGTGCTATCTTTTCTCAGTGTCTGATCTATTTTTATCCCACAAAACCTCCTCTTTTAGAGAACGTTTTTCTTTATGTCTTTCTGTGCAGTTAAAATGTGAAGATGTTAAGCTGTGTCCATTAAACACATGATGTAAGATCTCCTGAAATCTCAAATGTAGCTCTCTAAACACCTTAGAAACAGCCTTAGAAATGCAGGCTGTTGGGTTTGAAAATGTAGGATACTCTGTTCTGTTGAGCTCTGACAGCTGGTTTAATGGTGTGTTTATTTTCCCCATCCCAACAGAATCCTTATTGAGGCCAAAAACCTCTCTTTCAATGCCACACGTGCTTTCAATGCTTATACTAACATCAAGGATAACACAGATGAAGCTGAAAGAGTTGCCAAGGAAGCCAAGGCTCTTGCAAATGAAGCTATGCAAGCGGTAAGGAAAATGAGTAAATTGAGAAGAAAGTTTGGATTTTTTGTGGAACATGTTACACTGATCTCAGATCCATGTTTTGCCATCTTAAAACTTTATGTGAGGACCTTTGCCATCAAACATTCTTGTTTGATGCTTGCTTCTTGTCAGAGCTACCTTCAGATAATCCCTAATTGTTCCTAGCTCCTGATCCTTACTTTTCTTCCCCATTTTATTTCCTATCCTTCCTCCTCCTGTCGTCCACCTTTTGGTCTCTGTGTATGGTTCAAGCCAACAGTTTTGAGTCAGGTGTGTAGGCCATTTGATATTCAATAGTGCTAGCATAGATGTGGGTAATACATTCATTAAATATAAAGAACTCATACCTTAATTAACTTTTCCAACCTAGTTCCCTGAAAATGCTTGGAGGCACTTATCTGCACATCAGATGAACTGCATGCACCTAGCCAGAATTCCAGAAATGGAGAATTGTAGGAGGGGAGTGGAATTTTTTATTCACTTTGTGAACTCTACCAGTCTTTGCAGAGAAATCTTATTCTCACTATGAGGTAGCACATGCCAATTTCCAGAGAAAATGAAGAGAACTTTTAAAAATAGGATTGTAAGGTAAAGTCAGCCCTCCAGCCTGAGTCACAATGAGGATCTTGGCTCCTTGATGCATATACTGGGAGCAGAAAACATTCTGAGCATAGCCACAATTATCTTTTATGTCAAATGTCAAAGGACTTAATGGCTAATTGTGGGAGCCAGTCAGAGACCAACAGACATGCACTTCACATGCATACAGAAACATGAGACAGTAACAGTATGATATGAGATTGCCAGAACTGATATTTGATATGGAAACATGTAGATGAGCAGAAACAACTTGTACTTAAGCACTTGTACTTGGATAAAGGTAGCTTGCGGACAGCTACTTCAGTCAAATGGATTATGAGAATAGCAAAATCAATCACATGCTGTAAAAGTCTGTATTTATCAGAGGGATAAAGTGAACTAGCCATTGCACAAAAATTCTAATATTTGTAGGCTGTTTAAATTTCCAGTGTTTTTGCAAATAACACTAACTACTGTATTTCTCTCTTGACGATTAAAAAAAAAATCACCTCACACATTAATATGTGCTAGTTCTCTGTAAATAGTTTTGTTTCCCCAGAATGCCTAATTACACCACAGAAGTAAATAAGGGCCTGGCCGTTTTTGATTTTTCTTTCTCATTAAGATTTGATATGTGCCGTCTTTTTCTGCTTTGATGGCTTGGAATGAGTGAGACAGGCAGCTGTTTCAGGGATTGAAAAAGGAAAAATAAGGACACATAGAGCAATAAAGAATCAAAGCTAGCAATTACAGGGTGGCAACAAAAGTGTATATATCACTAGATGATTATAACATAGAGAGAAAGGGGATTGATAATTTAAGGGATGGAGGTCAAGATGGACAAAATGATGTAAATAGAAGCAAGTGAGTAGCAAGGAAAGAGATGAAAATATTAAGGTGATGTTTTCAACATCTCCTTTACATATATTCATTAGAGGAAGCTTGTTTTTTTATGATCAGTACATTTGAAATGGGGATCTAGTTGATGAGGAAGAAAATTGAGGCAGCTGATGCCTTTTAAATGTAATTGACTTGATATAGAGGTCATCAGTGGTTTACCATCAAATTTCTGGAGAGCAATAGATGTAGCTGTTATTTTTTAAATTATCATTTGAGGGTTTGGGGCCACATTTTAAAAATATATCAGTTGTGAACTACAGTCATCGCTTCTTTATTCTATTTCCTTATTATTTAAAGACTATTTATTGAATGTTTGCTTCTCCTAGGTGAAAAGTTTAACTGGTAACCAGGTAAATCAGGGCCCCACTTTCTGGAGGTCCCAAGAAGCTTTTAGCTGAGCTTCAGCACAAGACCAGGAACGTACCCTCAGTCATGGCTGTCTGGTTCAAAAAGTCTCCTAGAAGGCAGCATTGGTGAATTTGCTTCTAGAAGCAGGCATAAGCCCCTAGAAACTCTGTTGCCTGCTTTCTGAGAAGTAGCTCTGGGGACCCAGTGTAAAAGATGGAGATCATGTCTTTCCCCTCCTTTTGAAAGATGCAGCCATGTTCTTCTGTATGAGAGCTGTTGTGGATGCCTGTCTTCTGTAAAAGACTCCGAGTTCCAGCTGCAAGCAGATAATGGAGAAAAGTGCTGTAGCTCACTATGCACCCCTGACCCTCGCCTTCCCATTCACCAGGAATAAAATTGGGGCAGGGGGATGAGGGTTTCCCAACTGCAGCAAGCTGTTATACGAACAGTAGGGACAGGTTTTGGGTTTAGGTTCTATCCTGCACATCACTGGATCAAATTATTTACAAGAACCTTAGTGATATCTCAAGAGGCTTTTGGATTTTGGTTTGTAATGGGAAAATGACTTCATTTTCAAATTAATCTAATGTTGCTAAAAGCATGAATGAAAAGATGTTCAAAATCCATCGTGATTACAGGAAGCCTGATAAATGATTGGAAAAAAATGTATTAAAAATATGACAGAAAAATTCCTCCTGAGCTTTTTATGATGGATTTGCTCTCCCCTTTGAAAGCAAAATAAATTAATCAGAAATGAGAAATCTTTAGCATTCAGGCAGTTTCAGCATTCCATTACTTAGGCAGTAACTGATAGGAGTCAGGTTAACATATTCTGCTTGTATCTTATAGATCAGAATCATGGTTTTACACTATGTATTAAAAAAGCGGATTATTCTCAGGCTTTTTAGAGAGGACTCTCAGACTGGGAACTGTAGGAAGCACAGAGGACACACTGAGTGTTTAGGGTCCTGCTTTCTTCTTTGATTTTGAGGTTCTTTGTAGGGGATGCTGCAGGAGTTCTGTTGGATGTCTAGATTTCCATACATAAAGCTGCCTAGACATCCTTGTGAGGATGCCCTGAGGTGCAAATTATTTTTGGTATCCATCTTCAGGACTGGTAGAAATGAGAGCAACCCTATCTCTTGCATAGGAGAAAACTTTGCAATATAAGTGTATGTGAAAATAATTTAAGAACTAAGAATAAGGCAGAACTATTTTTAACTTATTTGAATTAGCACTGAGGCCTATAAAACCTTGTCCCTGTGTAAGTTCATGTGATCCTCAACACTGCCCCAGTGCATTTATGCCTCTAAACCATGATTGAGACAGCACTGTTTGGCTACATAACATGGTCCCACTTCTGCCAGAAGATGAAGCAGAAGTTCAAACTGCACAGGGTTTGCATGGGAGGGTAGGGGCCATGAAGAAAGGCACAGGAGGAGGGAGGTACTACCTGCAGATTATGGACATCTTGGAAGAGATAGAATTAGAACAAATTAAATTCCAGAGACCCTGCAATTTTCAAATTTATTTTGAATCACAATCTTTTTTTTCCCTTTTTTTGTTTTTCTTTTTTTTTATTTTCTTTTTTTTTTTTTACAGTATTTGTCCTAATTTAGAAAATAATGTGAAAGTCTGTTGGCTGTAAATCCTACTAAATTATAAAGTGGTTCACTGTGACCCAGGCTGGCCACAAGCATACAAACTCACCTTACACACAGTCATAAAATATTTGAGTTTTAATTATTGACTGTTTCATAACTTGACATATCATGAACCACAAGAAAAACTAGTAAAACAAACACATCTTCTATCATGTCTGAATTAATCCTCATTTTCAAAATTGTTTCATAAGTACAAGTTTATTTCTCTCTGAAAGGGCTTTTCTAGAATTAACTTTATGCTGAAATCTGTTTCTGACAAATTGTCAGCACATGCCCAATTACTGTCCCTGATTTGATGAACTTCTTGGTTTTGCATGGCAAATCTGGGCTTCCAACTTCATTTTATTGACTATAAACTGCTTCAACAGCCAGTCAACCATGCCTGGTCATATAATAATAGTAATAATAATAATAACAACAACAATACTTATTTTTGAAATCTGTGGTCACAGAGTGATCATGCCCTGGGTTCTGTTTCTAGGGGGAAAGAAATTTAAAAGTATTATCTGATTTGACAGGAGTGTCTGTCACGAAATCTGGCCAAACGTTCTTCCTTCAGGAGCAGTCTTTTGCTTCACTGGGTGGTTTTTTTTGATTTTTTCCTGGTTTTTAAAAATATTTTTCTGTTACCAGTGCTGCTTGTTATTATGTGGTAGAGAAAATCGATAAGAAACTAATTGTTTTCATCTTTTGAATGTATATGTTTTTGTTGTTGAAAGGAATGTGTTCATAGCTTAATATTTCAGGTGAGCTTAGAAAATGGCAGTGGTGTATGCTTTAGTTCTTAAAATCACACAAAAGCTTACGTTTGCATGCCATCTAAATACAAGGAATCTTTAATAGCTATATCCCTGTGACATGGCAACATATATACCATGAGATATTCCATAACAAAAAGCTTGGTTATGAATTTTGAAAGTATCCAAAGCATTCTCTAAGATTTTTAAAAGAAAAAGAAACAGCAAGTTCACTGGTTTTTACAGTGTGTTTGAAAAACATCAGAGCTTCAGCAATATGTGAAATGTCACTTCTGGGCTTGCTCATTATAAAAATAACGAATAGCAATAATAATTGTGTCATTTAATTGACACACAGTTAATTTTTGAGTATATGTATCTGCCCTGGAAAATGAAAAGTAGCTGCTTCTTAATTACATACCAGTTACAAGGCTGTGACCCATGACTAATATAGAATGTTATCTGGCTGTCAGGAGTATTCTCAAAGAAATGTATTCTGTATGATGTGTGACCTGGGTTCAGTCTTACAAACTGAACAGTAAGTGGTTCAGAACCTGGAGCATTTCCTACTGAGTGAAAACACTAATCTAATTTAGAAAAATCATTCCATCTATTGATCACTGCACTGAAGGTAGAGATGGATGTTTTTCAGGAGAAAGATCTTTAAGTAGCACGGTATGATGAAGGATGGATACTTGGTAATAAAATTCTTTCAGATTAACTACAGTTTGCCCTTCTTTTAAAACTCTATTTCTTATTTCTTTACTCACTTAGCAATTACAAATCTTTAATTTAACCACAAATGAATCTCAGTTGTCATTATTAGAGTTATCAGATCCTGTCTGGCCTCTAAAGTTTCTGTAACTGCAGTTAGGGAAATACTGTATTGCATGGTGTTCTATCCATAGCTGGAAGGCTAAATACATATTTAAATTTACATATGTTTTGTTTGTTGGTTTTGGAAAGTTTTGCTCTTAGAGTCAAATCTGTTTCTTTAATACTGTAAGCATTGTCTCTGATATTCAAAAGGGGATCTGGCATTCCATTAAAAAAAATCAGAATTTTTTTTTTCTTTTCTTTTCTTTTTTTGGTTCTCTTGGACTAATATTATGGCAATGAGATGTAATTCGGAGCCCACTGATGTGCACGTAACATTTAGGTGACTTTCACTTAGATCGTGATCACAGGTCTTTTATGGCCTCAGACCTTCATGTATGTTTGACACTTTGTTTGTTTGTTTATCTACAGACATCTGGTCCTCAAGGATCACTGAAGGACGGCGCCAAGAGCGCTCTTCAGAAAAGCTTCAGGGTCCTTAATGAAGCCAAGATGCTAGAAAGTGGTGTTAAAGGTATGTGCAGTATATGGCATTCAGAGCCATTAAATGGAGGAAAAAAATGTTGTGAGACTGCTATGCTTCAGGTATGAATAAGCCAATTAGGAGAAAAAGTAGAATTCATTACCTGATTTTAAATTGGACAGTGTATCAATGAAGAAGATTCTCCTGTTTTGTGTACAGGCATTATACAGGAATTCCTGTCCCCTCTGTCCATTTCTTGGACAAGCAGGCTGAGGAGGAGGGAACTTAGGTCTTCTCTTGGTAACTACAATAAAAGCAAGAGTAAGGGCAAGAAAATTCGCACACAGTAAATATCCAAGGCTGAGTTTTAAAATTTTCGCAGAGATGACACATGAATCTTCCCCATCCTGCTAGCTTAGTTAAACTTATTTCTTACTAGAATCAAGACAGATTTTCATAATAGAGCCCTGTCTTCCATGTTTTTGCATACAAAATTCTCTTTGGCCTCCTGGGAGATACATTAAGAAGAGCACACAGCATAAAGGAGGTGATCCATACAGCTTAGTCATCTTTTGGCTATTACTACATTTGAATTTAGTTTTGGCAGCTCTAGGATTTCCAACTGCAGAACTAGTTAACAAGTAAACATAATGTTTAATAAGGTCATAAAGCATAATGTTTCATAAGCTCATTAATTGCATTTCATTGTCATGCACTGTTTGAAAGTGAAAAACATCATTATTTTCTTGTAGCTGGAGTGAGGGAAAGTGTGTCTCGGTTACTAGTAAATCTTGAATATATAGGGTCTTCATTTTTGCAACATTGCTTCCAGATTCAGTACAGATTTAGGGCTGGAGGAACATATTTCAGGAAATATGTTATAGAAAATCACAAGACTATGGGAAGAGGCCAGTGTGCAATTTCAGTAGCATGGCTGAAGTGGAAAAAATAGATGCTTTCTGGAATGCAGACTGCTGTAGCTTGCCATGGCTGGTGTATAAGAAACACTAAAAGGGCTGCGCCACCTCTCCCCTGCCACAGCACTCCAGTGAGCAGACTCAGCACCTCAGAGTGGAGTCCATAGCTCTCTGTGCCCCTCAGGCAGGTGGAGTGGAGTAAAGCACAGTGCCCTGTTTTCAAAGACAAATTAAAATGGGATCTCTATGAGGACGGACGTGAATTCTGTGTGTCCACACGACTGTTCAATTTAACCCTGAGACAAGATATGTTACAACCATTACTGCAGAGAATTTTGAAAATGGTTATTTTCCCATTGTACCAGTGAAAATTTAAGTTGATAACAGTTTCATAATTCAGAAGAAAATGTCCAAACAGCCTAAAGATTCATAAAGCAAACTTAATGCAAGGAGGCAGCAATGCTTAAAATGCATATATTAGATCTTAGGTTTTGCTCCAAAGTGTAATGAGATGGAGCATTCTTTAATGCTCTCCGATACATTTTAAAGTGCTGCATAAAGACAAACATTCTGAAGTTGAACAGTATGCCTTTTTACATCTAATAAAACATGTCCATGCTCCACAGCTAGACCCATGGAGGTCAGTTAACATCGTGCCCAGAATGCAGATGTGTAAGAAGAAAATGCAGTGACAGACTTCTATTCCCTGCTCTGCTTTTGCACCAAAGTGGTGATATTATTAGTATTGTGAATAACATAGAACATATGTTATTATCATTATGAACATAATACCTTCTGGATGTCTTGATTTTCCCACGAGAGAAATTGAGAGTTCAGTGTCAAACTAATAGAAAGATATTTTCTTAGAATCCATACAAAGCCACCCTTTCAGAGTCGACTTCAGTCGACTGGAAGTGCAGGATGGCTAATGGCCACTCTATAAAGGTCTGGTAGACAGAACTAATCACTAGCTTAAAATTTCTCTGTCTGCACTACAGGAAGTACATTAGTTAAAGTAATGAAGACCTATAAGCCACTCAACTAATATACACTCCAAAAATGCAGCCTGGGCCGTGATAGAGATGGGAGTGTTTTCTTCCTACATTATGACATTCCCCTGATTTGTGGCCAATTACCTGAGTTATAAAATGGCTGTTAATCATGAAAATGTTTTATATTACCACCAAAGACTGCTGAAACAGTCCTTACAAAGCAAAGCTTCTGACAGAAGCTATTAAAATGGAGATTTAGTCATTTCTCTCTCTCTGGGGTTAGGAGTTAGAAAGAATAACCTTGGTGAGAGAAGCAAAATCTGTACATATTACTGTGGTTAAGAAGGAGTTTTGAAATTTGGGCTACCAGTGAGTAAATGCTGCTGATCAATGAAAAGTGAAAATAAGATGCATAAACTCCTCTTCAGCTGGAGATTGCTGTCAGGTGGCTACTGAAATTCTGCTAATGTAATTTCTTTGCTTAAGAATTGACAGCTTGAGGGGGATGTGTCTTGTCGGACAACACATGAATATTTTTAGCTAAAACATTTTCCAGCTGATAGATCCCTTGCTTGTGTATTCTCCTCTGTGTTGTCTTTCTGCTGACCTGGCATATTGCCTTCGCCAGATTATGGCAGTCAGTGCTGAAGGTACTCTTTTTAAAAAGTTAAACTTAATTAGCTGCATTTCTCCAGTTACATCTCTTTCTCCTGTTTGTTCCTAATGCCAGTTTCTAAGTCTTTCTTGGTTTAGGAAAAAAAAAAAAAATCAGCTTGTGACTCATGTTCCTCTTTATGGGATGAGACTGTGCTATTCCAATGCTATTTGGATGAAGTAACGTGAAGATAACAGAAAGGGATGTGTGTAACAGTCAGCTCATTTCTGCAGTCTCCAGTCAATAAGAACAGATGCATTTGTTGCTCTGTGGTACATTTCCAACTTTAGTCTGGTTTTGGGATATATGCATTTGGTAGCATAGCCTTAATGATGTTTTCTTGGACAGTTTCATGTGGAAAAGCTGCCATTTATCCATACTGTCAGAAGATGCCTGTTTCTGCTATGTTCCTCTATACATATGTGCCACCATGATGGTGGCACATCACCAGCAGTAAACAAGTGTCACCTGCCTATGTGATCTGCAGAGACTTGTAAAACCGTGTGTCTCTCATGAATCACTCTGTATAAACAGTAAGTAACTAAATTCCTGAGTTCCTCTTAAGGTATATGCACACAGCGTTGTTTGTTTTCATTTGACTCGACTTCATTCATGCAGAGATATAAGGGATGATGCTTTATCCTGTAATGCTCTGTTTAATAAAAACAGAAATTGAAAATCTTTATTCATGTTAACCAAGCCAGCAAATGCAAAGGCTGATACATGCAGTCCTTCAGGTTCCTGCTTACTCTTTAGGGTTTAGTTTCAGCAGTGCATAGCTAGTTTTGCTGACTTGAACAACAAACAGTGCATTTATTGGCATCTTGTGCCGTCTCTGTGCAGAGCTAATCAAGTGAAAACAAGATTGACATAAATTTCTCATGATACTGCTCAACCTACACTTTAATGAGACAGTGCCTGGCATCTTTCAGTGCAGACCTACTAACATCTTCCAAGTCAGATAGGCTCTGTTGTTTGCAAAAACTTAGACTGTAACTGCCTGTATTTTCACTAACTTCAGCACTTAACTGGAGGATCTTGGGCCTTCAAATCATTGCCACAGCTTTTTTTCATAAATGCTAATAATTAAAGGATGTGGAAAAGCTGACATGAAGTCAGTTTAGTTTGTGATCCATGCAATAGATTAGTCCAGTGCTTAGTGAAGATGCCATCTGGATTACAAGAGAAGAAGTTACTTCAAAATAAAACTCAATATCTCTGCGTAAAATGAACAA
Source organism: Phylloscopus whistleri (assembly GCA_017589585.1). Classification (NCBI taxonomy): domain Eukaryota; kingdom Metazoa; phylum Chordata; class Aves; order Passeriformes; family Phylloscopidae; genus Phylloscopus; species Phylloscopus whistleri. The sequence goes on along the minus strand of JADMLD010000683.1, from coordinate 2,686,033 downwards.
TTTCCTTGAAAAGCTGATACAGTACAGAGTGTCTATCTCCTCACTTCTCATTGTGTAAGAGCCTCCCTAGGAACACTTCTTTATGGCTTTATTATTTTAACTAAAAAAACCCCACCCACAGTAAAACTGTATTAAACAGGTATCTCAATATTCAATTTCAGAATTTTTAGGAAAACTTAAATTCCATAAAAACCAGTTTGCTGCTATGGTTACAAAGCTTAGAAGTCTGGGAAGATGATTCTTCAGAAATATAACTGTGGAATAATTAACATGCTGGATAAGCAGAGTAGAGAGGAGAAAAAGAGACAATTTAAAAGTATGTTACAAAGTTAGTACACAGTACACCACCACCACCACCATAAATGAGTCAAACTTCTCAGAAATATTGACACACTTTATAAACACTAACATTCCACTAGAAACACCAAGAAATTACCAGGCAGACCATCATTTGAGGATTAAATGGTGGAAATTAAAGCATTTTTTTGGTATTTTTACTTAACTCAGACAAATAACTCAGATAAAATCTCAGGGCACACAAGACCAGAATCTCGCGAGTTCATCCTGGTTTAACAATATCATGTTACCTGTAGCCTCCTTCAGCAGTGGGGACAAAACCTGCCATTTAAAAATGAAGGGAAAGAGTGATCATATAATCTCGGGTTTGGCTGGGCACCCGAGATTAGGATGGTTTTGTGCCATTTGCCCTCTGAAAAGCCCCAAGCCGAATGCAGGAACAACATGGAGTCTTCAGATGTTCTTTTTCAAGGATTTTCTCTTGTTTATTATATCTTATCTTGTCCCTTTTTCCCTGTGCCCGGCCAAGGTTTGTCCAGTACGGGCAACAGGCGACGACTCTGTGCTCTGACGAAGGCTCGTCCTCTCTTATACAGATAGTTACGTACAGATTATTTACAATTGCAAGCCAATATCTACATTCTATACTAAACAGGTTACTTCTACACTAACCCAATCCCTCTAAAGCTTTGTGCCACTGTCACAGCAGAAGATGGAGACGAAGAAGGAGAAGACCCCAGGGCACCGCCCAGAATCCTGCATCTTGTCCCCATTCACCCTATTCTAGAAACCCAAATGTGGAAACTGTACTACTTTTATTACACTTTGTGGCTTGTAATTCCTCTCTCAATGTTGTAAGTCTTTCCCATGGACTAAAGTCAAAGTACTTGCCTTCCTGGGCTCTATGCCAGGGTCTCCAACCCCCCTGTACAGATCCCAGACCTCCCTGTACAGGTTTTAATCCCTCCTGTACAGGTTTCTGACAGTCCAGGGTACCAAAAAAGGAATGCCCTGGACTCCAACAATATAATATATGCAATTCTTCCAAACTTTATTCTAGTGTTAACTGTGCCTCTCACAGTTCACACAAATGTCCTGTTCTTCTGCGGAACATTTTGCAGGAGTCCGGGCACTCCTGCAGTCCTGTGTATTGCTCTAATTTAAATAAAGCAAACAGGTTTCTTCCTCAGTGACATTTCAAAAGGTCTAACAACAAAAGTATAGTTCTCATTTAAATTCCATGTGCTGTTTCAGCCTTGCTATAGCCTTGGAAAATTTAATTAATAATTTCTTGTAGGCAATATAAATTTTGTTTGATTTTTCTCTTTACAAATTGATTCTTGCACATCTAATTTTAAGAAACCATGCTTTTTTAGAATTTGTGGAATGTGAACCACATAGGTGTTTATTTTCAATAACCTGTCACAAACCTGAAGGTCACAGTCATAGCTTGTCATCCTGAACTCTTTTTCTACAAATTATTCTTCTCTTCTGGCTATCAAGCTCAGTGATATTAAATTAGTTTCCCAGTAGGATATGCCTTTAAGGTAAGAAATTACCAGCTGTCTGTTCCAAAGTGCTTCGTATTGATACAGAGAAATAGTGAAAAAATGCCCACTACAATAGTAGTTTAAGCACTAACTACATTTTTTGTGTCAAACTTTACTTCTGAATTTTGGGATAATGTCTATTTCAACAGCCATACAGCTTAGCTGGCATCTCAGTTTTGAGATTGGTGCATTGCTCTGCTGGATTGCTAAGACCCTGCATAATTTCTATTCAAGTAAAAAATGCCGAAAAATAGGAACTTACTCGTAAATTAGGACATTAGTTTCACTGTGATGTACTGAATATGACACACCTGTGCTTTTAATTTGTACTGGTCTTTGATTTGAACCAACTCCTAACTATGAAAGTTTTTTACTAGGTGGGTGTTTTCCCAAAGAATTTAGAATGATTATTTCATAATAACCTGTCGTTAGTGTATTTATCTCATATTGATGATTAGTGATCTTGTATTTTCCTTGGATGTTATGTCAACATCTTTGAGAAAATCCAAGAGAACCAGGCTCTGGCCACTAATTGCAACAGCAAGCTGGCCTAATGGGTCTTGTTTCTTTCACACTACATTCAATTCTTTCAGCTCAGGCAACCACCCTAAGAAGAAAGGCAGTAGCTTAATCTAGGAATCAAAACTGTGGCTAACATCACAGTTGTTGAATCTATCAGTGATCATTGTGCGAATTCGCCTAAATCATAACATCATAAGTTCTTTCCTCTGTACACCTTTGGAAAACCCATGATGAATATATGCAACAATACAAGGAACTCAAGAACTTAGATACTGTGGAAGTAGGGAACCTAAAGAAACTGGAGAAGATGATCAGTGAACCCCACAAGTACTGCTGGGCTTCCTTATTTACACAATTTGATATCTTAATGAAAAAATGGCTTGCTTGTTATTATGTATTTTAAACTATGTGCAAAGAAAGGATCGTGAAAATAAAGAGTTAAAGTGTCTGTATCATATGCATTTTTTATAGAAGAGGGTGATAATCTGGACAGCACACGGAACAGGCTGAAAGATGCTGATGAGAAGAATTCCATTCTCTTGAGAGGTTTGAATGAAACCTTAGGAAAGTTGTCAGCCATTCCTAATGGTAAGTTGGAAAAGAGTTGCAACATTTGACTCAGTCCTGCTCTTGTTTCTTTTTCCATCATCTAACGTTTGTCTCAACAAATCTTTGCCTGTGTCCACACTGGGTCTCCTTTGACCACTGGCTGTTATAAGACAAAAATGAGCAATGTGAGAGAGAAAACTGAACTGAAAAGATTTTTATAGTATCAGTTAAAATTTTAGGATGGTAAAAGGGACCATGCTTCTGCAGTTTGCAGAAGGTTTCTGAAAGAAAATAATTAAACAAAATAGTCTTTTGTTTATATGTGAAAAGTCTTTTTGAAGCTAATCTTTAATGGAACACTACAATTTCACCAGTGTAATTTAACCCAAGAAGAATAAGTCTTACTGACTGTATAGAAAAAGCAGGGTGAAATTTGCTGAGTTTTGTGTTACCTTACTACCCCACTCTCGACATTTCCAGCCAATGTTTGGTGTTGTACATCTTTTTTAGCCTGTAAAATGCATAGAACTGGAACAGGTTTTCCTCAATGGATTCTAGAGTGCTGTGCTCTTGTGACCGCCCCCTGAAGGCGAGGGTGACTGAGCTTCTTGTTAATAGATCCCTTGGGGTGGATTGGAGTGAAATTACACTGATTGACCAGTGTAGATAGATAGATGTATAAGTACATGTATGTATATATATATACATAAATATGGCAGGTTAATTTTAGAACAATTTGGTTGAAGTAGAAAGGATGTATGTAGCCATTTTGGTTATTAACTGTAGAAATCTGACAATAAGGAAGAAGAAAAGAAACGGAAAAGAAAGGGAAAAGACAAAAAGGGGAAGGAAAAGGAAAGGGGAAAGATAGTTAGTGGAGGGGAAAGATACCACTACACATGGATCCATCAACAAGACTTAATTGTTGCAATTTATATGTCCCTTGGTCGAAATGATGATGACAGTCTTGATCCATCCAGGGTGAGGAAAGCCCCCTCAAGATGAAGTTCTGTGAGTTAAGGTACCCTCAGGTTCAGGTGGGAACTCCCAGGTACCTGCCCTGGAGGGTAGTTTTACAATGTTTGATGCAACACTGTGGGTCATGTGCTGTCCTCTGGTGGAAGGCCCCAGAAATGAGTCTGGGGTTTTGGGCAGTTTTTGGCCCTTCTAAGACATGACTACTCCCGCCAGCGTAGTTGGGCCAGTGAGATCTCAGAAGAGATGAACACCTTCATGTCTGTATGTGTCTCAATACATGCCCCCAGGGAGGAGAGTTTCACACCCCAGTCAGCTGTGTAAGGGAGGATATTGATGTGATAAAAAGCATTATCCCAGCTCCACATGATTTGCTTATTATTGGCCTTTTTCCTAATCTGGCTCAAAAAAGATCTCCTAAACAAAGGTCACTTTGTTTTGGTCATCCTCTGGTGATGGGTGAGACACCTGGGCTGTTCTTATGCAAATCAGAGGTTTCACCACCACACACTCAAAACTCTGCTCCTCCCCTTAGTTTAGGAGTTTTCTCCTTAGTTTAGGAGTTTTCTGACCTCAGCATAGCAACCTCAGCATAGCTTTTGCCAATGGACCATTGCTTGAGTCATTAACCTTCAGCATTTCAGTGCCTCACATATGCACATCTGTCAAGGTATATAGACTTTTTTTTTTTATGTAATACTCATTAAAATCCCAAAGTCCTGGGATCTTAGCTACTTTGCATTGTGATAGCAAGGGGCAGGGAGCTACAACACACTTTCAATATAGTGGAAGATAAAATGAACGTTTTAAAAAATTATGTTTTAAATCAAGCTATTTTGCTATGAATTTTTCTCCAAGGAGCACTTTATAAACTGAAGTTTCATCTTAAGAAAAGTCTCTGAAGAAAATCTGTATTCTGTCTGATTTCTGATGGTCTGGAAGGTTCAGACTGCTAATAAACCCTTAACATGAAAAACAATTTACTATTTATCTTGTACATTTTTGTAGCTTTAAGATTCCAGCTAAATTAAAAGTTTTGGTTTAGATTTAATAATCCTTGAAATCAGCACTCAGAAAATAAGTGGTTTAATATTTCATGCTCATCATGTACCATTTCTTGAGTTTTGGTCAAGATACTGACGTGTGTATTTGTCTTGAGCACAGAAAGATGTCTCAGTCAACCAAAATGGACTTCTAAGGCCTGTTAACCTTAGGACACAGAATACTAAATATGGAACAAGTAAAAGTAATATGAATTAGCAATCATTAGCAATGTAATAAACTCTTGGCAGATTAGAATTACATGTTGCTTACTCTTGGCACAAGGACACTCATAAAAACAAGCAGATGGGTATTAAGAAAGAAATTCAGAGCAAATAAATGGCATAAGAAAATGGAGTAAATTAGTTGCCCAACAGAAAAATGATAAAATGAAGAAGGGAGAGAAAATGACCTTGTCATATATCTTGTTCAAGGATTTGAGAAAGCAGAGAGCAGCTTAAACTAATAATTCTTATGTCCCTGCTATACAAATACTCAGATAAAAGCAGAAAGATTCAGAATGAGATACACAGTTCACGTGTGGGACAAGGACCCACATGTGCAGGGATGGCATAATTTCAGGTGTGGCTGAAAATAAATATGGGACTAATAGAGGGAAGTAACACAGTAACTCCAACTTTCACTCAGCCAGAATGGCACATGACCTCTAATAACAACCCAAAAGGAACTACTTAGATATGATGAAAAAAGGCAGTCAGGGTACTCTTTTCTTTCTCTTGTCAGGACTGACAATGATAATGGTTTATTAAAGATTCCATCTTATTTCTGAGATGCTGTTTTATTTTGGGGGGTTTTCAGAGTCAAAACTTCAGAAATAAAGGTGGAGTCTTTTAGAACATAAATATATATCTTTACTCAAAAAAGTTACTTCTGCACTCTGAGCAACCATTTCATTATCATTTTCTACCTACAGATACAGCTATAAAGGTACAGGCAGCCAAAGACAAAGCAAGACAAGCCAATGATACTGCAAATGACGTCCTGGCCCAGATTAAAGACCTCAATCGTAATCTTCTGGGCTTGAGAAAAAACTACAGTAAACTTACAGATGATGTGGCCAAAACAAATGCAGTGGTGAAGGATCCAGTCAAGAACAGTAAGATCTTTTCTGGGTTGTTTGGTGGTGGTTTTTCTTTAGTTTGTGGTTTTCATTTCATATCTCAAAGTGAAACAGAGACACTCCAGAATTTCACTTACATAGCATGACTACAGTATGCTGGGATCAAAGAACTCTCTATCACTTCTTTTTCCTGGGCTTCTTATATGTGAGAAGGGACCAAAGGTCCCTTTGAATCCTAACAATTCTGTGAAAAGAATTTTAAATCTTAAAGACTAGTGCTAGTAGTTGCAAGAAAATCTTATGTCAGCAGGATGAACATGTTATGGATAGATTTGTTCCTCAGATTACTTTTTAAAGTATTTAGGAGGTGACTAATCAAAGATCCTGACTGGCAATTCACTGCCTGAATCAAGAAAAATACCCCACACTAAATCTGTCTTCAGTCAATCAGATAATCAGTCCTGGGAGAAATGCATGACTTCTTTCATATTTTTGGTAGAAAGAATACTGAAGATACTTTAAAAAAGGAAGAAGATTCTGGGAATTGGATTTTGTCTGCTTTTTTTCTTTTTTTTTTTTTTTTCTCCATGAATTCTGTTATTAAATGTGACAATTACTTTAACATTTTCACTTTGGTTAGGATGGATAAAAATTAATTCTATATTATAATACATTTTATAGTGGATTTCCAGACCATCTCTCATGTAGGAGTATACAGCCACAAAACTGGAGTGTCTTTAGAAAATGACTGAAGAACTAAATTCTCAGCTATTCTAGGCTCCCCAGATCGTTGTCATCAACTTGATGAGGGTGGGCACCTAAAAACATATAGTTTAGGAGGCTGTCCTTCTCATTCTGTGGACAAATATCCTCTGCCAATTGTTGCTGTACAATGTTGCTGTACAAGTGAAAGAAGTTAATCCCAATGGCTGTTTGTCACTGCCTGCCTATTGCAAGTTCCCCATCACTCATCAGCTGAGATACATGTGTGAGCCCCAGTATAATTCCCATTGGGTGCATACAAGTTTAGAAAATATGAAAAGTAGTTATTGATTGGAAGACTGTGATTAGATTACAGCACGTTGTCGAACCAGCAGATCTGTAAGGTCTCTTGCAGGGTAGTAGGAAACAACTGGGAAGCAGTCTTAAAGCAGTGCTTTCTTGGCAATGCTGAATCTAGACTAGGCCACCTAGTCCCAGTTCAAGTATTCTAAGCCTGTGTGTACATTAGCACTTTAGTTTAGATTAGGAGAGATAATTTGAAATTTCATTTCTTGATTGTCCCCAGTCACCATTATTTTGTTTGCATTGAAGCGTGGGCTTAACACTTGCAAACTGTTTCATGTCAGATAAAGCTGAATTGTGAGATGTTCTCCAGAAGTACAATTCAGTCATTCTCCAAATGTTAATGGATACTCAGGTTACAGAATGAGATTAAAGTAATGTAAGGTGAAGAACCATTCCAGATGTGTGAAGTGGACAGGCTGGCATTCATGATTAAATGCAAAAGCGGACGTAGTCTATGTCAAAATTCAGGTGCTGAATTCTCATTTTGATAGAGATTAACTATTTAAAAGGTAAAAAGTTATTTATAGACTCACCCTGTCCCTTACTCTATGTTTCTGTTTAGATCTTCAAAACATTCTCTTATGTTATCTTCTGTCTCTTATGTTATCCTCTGTTTTTTCTCTTTTCTTTGTCTCCATATCTTGCCTGCAGAAATCTGTACGTATGGTTTTTTTACTTGCAGCTTATAGTGTGCATTTTCCAGTAAACAATGACTCACTGCTTACCACCAAAGCCTCTGCATGGTCCTCTGTGTTTCACATTCATTGAAATAGCTAAAGAGTTACTTTTTGAAAACTTTGAGATAAAGTGACTTTGGTGGCTAGTTTAACTTACATGAAACCTTAAGAAGCATCTTGAAGGTTTTGGTATGAGTGCTTGGGTCAAAAAATTAGATACGCAGTTTTTCATGCTTTTTCTAAGCATTATTTTTATTGCTATTATTATTACTATTATTTTCATGTAATATGCATATTTCTGATAAATGCATGTTTGTCCCTTTTAGTGTCATCCACAAAAACCCACACCCTCATGCAAACCAAGGGTTGCAATCCTGAGATCTGATGATGAGTTGTCAAAGAGAGGGTATTATTCACTAGTTGTATGTTGAGGGGCAAAAAAGGAATTTGAGCCTTAAAGAGAAAGGCAAAAATATTGTGGTAAAATTATTTCGTTCACCTGGAAAAAAAAAAAAGAAGATAATTTGCAATTTACTATCACTGTTTTTAAATCTGCTTTCAGTACACATACAGAATTTTAAGCTTGTGACCAGAATAAAACCTTTTTGTATTTGTGCCCATTATAGTTAGTTCAAGAATTCATTTCAAGATAATTTTAACCCAGTAATTTTAGAAATTACTTATGGAAATAAGTAATAAACCAGTTTTCATTAATCCAGCATTTTTCTTCAAAATTTGGGGATTTTTCTAAGGAAGAAAGCAAATATTTCATTCATAAATGTATTTTGCTACAGGAAATATTTTCCATAACTATCATCCTGACCTGAAGCACAGTTACATCTTCAAAATCCTGCTTTAACACCACTGTTTGCTGCTATTGCGACTTTAACTGGATTCTAAACATTCTGAAATTGCCTTATTCTGTTCAGGCAGCTTCCTGGCCTGTGTGTACCTTATAGTCACATATACAATCTCCTGAGCATTGTGTATGCAGAATTTTCTCAGATTGTATTATTGCAATGTATAATTAGTCTCTGACACTATTCTCTAAAGCTCTGCCGTGTTCTTTCTTATGAAGTTGCTGATGCAGATTCCAGTATTAAAAACCTAGAAAAGGAAGCAGATCGCCTGCTAGATAAAATCAAGCCAATCAAAGAACTCCAGGATAACTTAGGGAAAAACATTTCTCAGATAAAAGAGCTGATAAACCAAGCTCGGAAGCAAGCCAATTCGGTAAGTCCCATTTCTCCAAAAAAATTGACCCTTTGAGTATTGATGGGATTTTATTTTCTACTTACTATTTCTTTTCTACAGTGTGAATCCTTCCTAATTCTAAACATGTGTAAAGAGAGCAAATAATGGAGTATAATTTTTCAGAAAAAAAGAGAATATTCTGATGATTTTCATTCTGTGTCTTGTTCCTTCATTTAAAGCATGCATGTGTTAAATGAATAACATCTGTAGGAATGGATCTCGAGAGGTTATTTTTAAGAAGTATTGTAGGTGATAGTGCAGGAGAAGAGTCACAATATCATTGATTTGTTGTGAAAACAAAAATGTATTTTTCTGCTTCAGCACTGATATTAAGCCCCTAATTTCATTTCAAAGAATTTACATTGCTCAAGAATGACACCATCTCAGACTCACTGAAATTGTTGAGTATATCTGCTTTATCCATATTTTTGATTTTTCTTGATCCAGTAGCAGCACTTAAGACTTGAACTTAAGAATATATTTCTAGTCCATTTAGTGAGTCTGGAATCCATCTCCCTGATTCAGTAATATTGTCAACTCTAGGATCATCTGGTTAATACTGAGATTATTCAGCTTGTGATTTAAACAGCAAAGGAAAAATAATCTTGTAGATGGTACTTGAGAAATCTTCCTCAAAAATGCTTGAAAAATAGTTCAAAAAAAAATAATCAACATAATAATAGGATACTGGGAAAGAAGTGATAGGATAAATAGTAGGATACTGGTGGAAGAAGTTTTTCACCATATATGTGATGGAATCTGCAAGAACAGAAAGACAGGCTACAGTAATGATATGTTTTGTTACATTCATCTGTAACCCATCTCTGAGGGCTTTGAAGTACTTAACTGCTCAGCATTTCTGAGATAAGGAAATTATGAGTTTAGTCCTATAATGGATCTCCTTTTTAGCAGAGTTTGCCATAAGCATAAGGTGGTACCATTATGTACATTTCCTCTAATGCATAAAGATGTCTAGCTGGGATTCAAACACTATTGTACTGTCATTATGTCTGTGCTGGCATTATGAAAGCAAATAGTGAAGTGGTTTTATCTGTGCTCAGAGCCTGAGGAAACCAATACAGGGATCCAAATGCATGTGTCACTCAGGTGTGGAAATAAAAGTTGTGAATGCCAACTTCATTAGGGACTATGTAAAAGCAGTGATAGACATAACTGTTGGTTTAAAAATAATTGTGAAAATGTGTCTTAAATTGGCATAATCAAAGATATTATGAGGGAAAAGTAGATAATTATGACTACCCAACAGCAATATGCTGTAATTCCTTTAGGAATGCTGCTTATTTTCTTAGCTGAATATTCTACTTATAGACTATCTGTACTGCTAGAATGCCACTATTACTTGCATTAGGCCAGTATATATCCATTTTATATATATATCTAAAGTTATTTATTTATTTTATATATTATTATTATTATATATTTTTATATATATAGCTATTTTTAATCTAGACAGTTCATCTTTTAAATGTGGATTCCAAAAGGATATTTTATTTCCTTTTATTAAACAATTCCAGAAAGAAAATTCAGTTCTTTACCTTCTTCGCCTATCCAAGCAACTCCCTGGTACATGTAACAGAAAAATGTGAAGGAAGGAATGGTATAATAGTCTTAAAATTATTTGGAAGCATCTATGGTTAATTCTGGAATAATAAGCATTGAACTGAATTCTTTGCTATGCTTTTTTTGAAGATCAAAGTGTCCGTGTCCTCTGGAGGCAATTGTATTCGCACATACAGACCGGAGATAAAGAAGGGAACATACAACACCGTCGTTGTCAATGTGAAGACTGTAGTTGCTGACAATCTGCTTTTTTACCTTGGAAGTGCCAAGTTTGTGAGTGTTTCCCCTGCCTTTCATGTCAGAGTTGCTCGGTCAAATCAGACGACTGACAAATAAAGAAGATGAGAAAGGCTTCCTTTCACCCAGAGGCTTCAAAGTAATAATAGAGGGTCTAAAATAATCTAGACACTTACTGTCTTTGGTATTAATATAGAGATTCTTAAAATATGACCAGCAAAATTTTACATATATCTTTATTTTAACTAGATATGAAATAGCAGGCTTGTACATGAACTACATTAGAGCTTTAAAACTCACAGTGCAACCAGAGTAATTTTGGAGTTGGTGGTGGGTTTTCCCTAGGGAATGAAGTAGCTAATCATATTGCATCTGTCAAAGCTCCTATTTATTGTAATTTCAAGTCAAGACTACAATTTCAAGCATAATAATGGTGAATGATTCAGTTTCCCATGAGACTTATAGCAGACAGGCTTCTAGAATAACCAATAATAATTCAGTAAATGGGAAAAGTATTCTATTTTCCAACATTTCCAACATGTATTTTATTTACCTAATACAAAATGAAAAAGCCAGATGGCATCATGTATCTCAACATCTTTCTGCCATCCAATGGATGTTTCAGAGTGTTCCTCTGAGTTAAATCCTTCTATTGATGGCTGTAATATTAACATGCTGTAAGTCTAACAGTCATTTGCTGCATATCACTGAGAGAAATAATTTGCTGTCTTTAGCTTAAGATTCCTTGTTTGAACCAATAAAAACAGGAAAAGGAGAGCGTCATTTTAGAGCAATGTGAGAACTAATGTTAATTCTCTACTGTCTATGTGTGGGTTTCTGATGCCTCATTAGATCTTTTGAAATGTGAAAAGTTCTGGAAAACTTCCTTCATTAAAGTATGAGATCACTTCTGTTTTCATATTTTGCACGTAGACTGACTTCCTGGCCATAGAGATGCGCAAAGGCAAGGTGAGCTTCCTGTGGGATGTGGGATCTGGAGTTGGACGGGTAGAATATCCAGATCTGACCATTGATGATGGGTTTTGGTACCGGATAGAAGCCTCTAGGTGAGTAACTATTTCACTTCCAAGATTTTAGAAAAAATGGCTGCTATGAGAAATCCTAGTCTGGTTTGACAAGAGGTTTTGGACCTGCATATGTTAGTACCAAAAGTGCATACACTACAGTTACTATGGAAATGTCAATTGTTCTCTGTCAAGAATTTATTTTAATCATGTATTTCCCCTCTAGCATCAACAATCTATGACTCCTTATATTTATTCCTTTTTGTTTATCTATCACACTATTGATTGTCTTCTTCAACCAGCGTATTTTTAAAATCAGTTAAAGGTTTTGGCACTCGAATAACTACTATTCTTTTCTCCTTGAATTTTAAAGAGGAGCAGCTTTTCTGAATTTCTGGTCTCGATACAGTACTGCAAGTGAATGGTCTGTCACACAGCAGTATCTTGATTCTTACTCAGAATGCCATTCCCATAGGCAAAATGTCCCATCAAACTGGAAATATTTATGAAAGATGCAGTTCATGAAAATTGAAGGAGGAGATATTCTGAAAAGTTAAAATATATTCTGTAATTTATAGTCAGCTATTTAATGCCTTTGAACTTTAGAAACACAGATACATAAATATTGAAATCCCAAATTTGTTAACTGAAGCTTGTATTTTCCATTCAAATAGCAAACACGTGGCATATGGTGTAGCATAAGGATTGCATAACTCTACAGCCTTTATCTTGAATAGATCTTAGTCATTTAGATAACATCAGCTGTATCATAATTTGATAGAAAGCTGAGTAATTTCTCCTGCATCATTACAGTTAATTTCACATAGTATTGAACATAGAATGGATAATATAGTTAGAAAATGAGAGAATGAAGGAGAAAGAAAACAAAGCACTCTAATTCTGGTAACATGCACAGCTCCCAGAGGAGGAAATGGCATTCAGTTTAAATAATTTAATGAAATCACAGAAATCAGCCATTCAGAGCAGAGAATTAAATAAAATTGTAGCACGGTCTCCAGAAGCTGGCTTAATGAAACCTTATTGCTAGGAAAATACAAACTGGGGTACAATACAAAGTGTTGAAATCTTCACCAGTTCATGTTATGCATACCAAAGCAGCTTCATGACACAGTAATGCCAGACTTTCATTTACAAGAAAGCTGCTTCAGCAGAATATGTAGCCAGAACATGGTATAAAATTCACACATCCTACAAAAGCCCATTACCTATTAGCTGGTTGTTCTGGATATATAGGATGTGCATACCATTAGTTTCGAACAAAGTGCTGGATCAGCAATTTAGAATGATTACAGCTGCACAAATCAGAAGTACAGAGCAGTGTTTAGGAGAATTGCATTGCATAGGCATTAGGTGGATTTGTGGGATTAAGATGAAAAGCTTGGGACTGATTTTGCATTCGTAAGGCAGACTTCACAAATCACATACCCTGTGGAAGAGTCTTCAACTCTGAACATTTTAGTACATTTGGTAGTTCTACTCTCTCTTCCTAACCTCTTGGAGAGTTTTACACGTTTTGGTCCCTCACTCATTTTCTCCAATTTTCTGCTCAGTTCCAGTCACAGACTTTTTCAGCCTGACAGAACGGCCTGAGCAGCTGGAACAGGGCATCTGCTTAGCATGAGGACATAAGATGAAATTCTGGCCTTATCGAATTTTGCCATTGTTTTCAGTGGTGACAAGGATTGACAATAATAGTGATATGGTGTTAAATCCATCATAGGTTGATAGCCATTCTTAAAAATCCCAAAGGGCCTTAAAAAGAAGAGATGTTATGGCACAGAGGTTTGAAAATTCTCAAGCTGACTTTAGCATTCTAAATGAAATCTAATTATGAAAATTCTTACTCTTGAAAAATGATCAGAGATGGTTGGTTTATGCATGGACCAAAATTTCCAGTTAATTAGACTAAATTGATAATTACTGCATCACTTTTCCAGGGACACTTTTAATTTTCATCACCTTTTTTATTTAAAGCATACTGATTCTTTGCATTTTATTGTATATTCAGATGTTATAATTCAAGGAAATACCTTGAATTTTTTAATGAAAGTGAAGTAAATTTTTTTTATTCCTATAGGATTTTCTAAAGGAATTCCCAATATGTTGATGGTACAGGAGTTTAGCAAATGTCACTTACAAGTTACTTACCTGCTTACAGAAGCAAATCTGATTGGCATCAAGAACTGCAATCAATCCAAGTGCCAATTAACAAAGGAAAATCTGGCATAACAGTATGTGACAAAATGATTTAAAGCAGGTTTGCAAGTAATGTCAATTTTGTGAGACAGTCAGATGGATGAGAGAATATCTTTGAGACTCACTAGATCAGTGTTACTTGACTTCGACTTCAACAGGCCTCAATTAGGAGCAGGACCTGATTAGTTGTGATTTTAATCAACTGTGATTTTAATCAACTGTGATTTAAGTATTATCATTGTTTTGATTGTTAGTGACAGAGTTTAAGCTGTGCCCTTCTTTTGAGGACAAAGGATGCATGAATCACAAGTTCACTACAGACACATCCAGTTTCGTTCAGCAAGAATTCAGTCCTAAAGTACTGTAGCAAATATAAGTCATGCTTTTCAGTGAAGATTTTCTGTGCTTTCAAGGGGTCAAGGAGCAGAGTGTACTACGTGGTAGTTTACAGTTTAATGCTGATGACTTGCTAAAGTCGTCTCATTTATATAATACCTCTCCTTAGGAGCAAACACTGCACATCATTACACAAATTTTTCATAGAACTGTAGAATATGCTGAGTTGGAGGCATCCATCAGGATCATCAAGCCCAACTCCTGCCACTGTCCAGGACATCCAGAAGAGACACACCATGTACCCGACAGCATTGTCCAAACACTTCTTGAATTCAGGCAGTCTTGGTGTTGTGACCACTTCCATGGCCTGTTCCAGGACTCAGCCACCCTCTGGATGGAAAGCTCTTTTCCAATATCGTACCTAAACCTCCCCCAACTCATCTTCATGCTGTTCTTTCAAGTCCAGTCACTGATTGCAGAATCAGAGATCAGTACCTGCCCCTCCATTTCCCCTCAGGAGGATGTTGAAGTCAGCAATGAGGTCTCTCCTCAGCGTCCTCCAGGCTGAACCAACCAAGTGGCCTCAGCCACTACTCATAAGTGACTCACTACTCATACTCCCCTCCAGACTCTTCACCATTCTTTGAACATGGCCTTGCTTTGGACTTCTCTAATACTTTTATGTCTTTTTCTATACTGGGACACTCAAAACTCCCCCCAGCACTCGAGGTGAGGCTGCCCCAGAGCAGAGCAGGGCAATCCTTTCCCTTGCCTGTCTTGCCTGGCTGTGCCTGATGCCCTCCAGGACAGGGTTGGCCCTCCTGGCTGCCAGGGCACTGCTGACTCGTGTTCAACTTGCCATTGACCAGGACCCCCAGGTCCCTTTTCATGGGGCTGCTCTCCAGCCTCTCGTTCCCCAGTCTATACATAAAATCCCATCCCAGGTGCAGAATCCAGTACTTGCCCTTGTTAAATTTCATATGGTTGGTGATTGCCCATCTCTCTAGTTTGTCACGATCTTTCTGCAGGGCCTCTCTGCCCTCACGGAAGTTGGCAGCTTTTCCCAGTTTAGTGTCCTTTCAGTGTCATTTTGCATATCAGCCATATAGTGCTGATACATCCACTGTAATCCTCTAGTTTTACAGAACTGATTATCACTAGAACAATATCTTCCAACCTGATAACTTGTCATGCACAGGGTAGCAATGTCTTTTTGCTGTCAAGTTAGCCAAATCTTTATTCAAGCTCCATTGTCCTCTCTAAATAAGAGAGAATAATTTATAGAAGAGACTCCATTGTGAGCATTTCAGTCTGTTTGAAGATGAAAGACATCCATACTATTTGTGAATTATTAGACACCCTAAAAAGTGTCAGTCTGCTCAGTGACTTTTGCATTATTGCACTTGAGTGTTTTTAAACTAATCCTGATTTAAGCACAATATAGACTGGAAGTGCCAATAACTTTCTTTCAGAAAGCATAACATTTCAGTAGTTTAAAAAAAGTTTCTAGCAACTTTTAGTTTTTCAAGAGTTATTACTTTTATCCCTTAAAGGGCTTCACATCAGTAAACCTTCTGTTATAAACCAGTTGCACCTTTAGACCCACACAAGTCCATGGGGATGGAATTCGCCCAATACTACTGAGGGAGCCACTTTCAATCATATACCAGCAGTCCCAGGTGGCTGCAAACTGCTAAATGTGAGACCTGTCTATAAGAAGTTTCAGAAGGAGGATTCAGGAATCATATCTCTCCACAGTGTGTTCCTTCTGTTGTAAAAATATGTCAGCAAACTCCTTCCATGCCAGTTACTACATTACATGTAATCAAAGGAGTAGAAAACAAACTGATGCAGAAACTGTTAATAAATGGCAAAGTCCATTGGTGTGTTGCCATCAATATTTGATGTGATTCATAAAGGACAATGAAGTGATATTCTTGAACATAATGGGGTTTGTACCTGTTTGAAAAACAGCCTGACAACTCCACTGCAGGAAATGCAAATTCTGTTTCTCACAGTGAAGGAAACTGAAGTGTTTCATCACCTCATTTCAGTTCAAATATTATCTAATAAATGTTCTTTGCCTTAGTCAATGCAAGGTCCATGTCATGTGTATAGTGAATTTTGTTCAAAAAGGACATTCAGGTGAGAAAAAGATCTGGTTCTGTGATCACGTCTTTAGCTTATGCAGGCATAAGTGTCTGTTCATTTGTATCAAAATGAAGCATAATCAGGCCAGTCATGTGTGCTTCTGTTAAAAGACACCATTTAAAATAGAGTTTTCTATGTTTAGTGTAACTAATGGCTTTGTATGCTTAAGTTATTTTTTTTAAATCTCTAGGTCTGGGAAAAATGGCACAATATCGGTGCGAGCTCTGGATGGTCCTAAAGCCAGCATTGTGCCAGCCTCATTCAGTGCTGTCTCCCCACCTGGATATACCATTCTGGATGTGGATGTTAATGCTGTGCTGTTTGTTGGTGGTTTAACAGAAAAAATTAAGGTAATGCCTTTTCTGGTGTTACTGTGTTAGCTGGTCGTCTGTGTGGACAAATTTTGTTATTGCCTCAAATAGAAATAGGACGTTTTAATATGCTGCTGTCATTGTAGTAGGTGCTTCAATTGCAAGTAGTATACTTGCACTTTTGAAAGGTTATTGGGATTTATCTAGACCAAGGTGCACAGATATGAGATTGCACTGCCCACGATGTTACCTGCTGATCAGAAGCCCTGTAGCTGTCTGTATTGATGCAGTATTTAGCCCAAACCACTAATTCCTCCTGGATGGATGGAGGGATGCTTTACTTTGGACACAGTGCTGCCCTGACAGGCTTTCAGTTCCTGAGTGACAGGAGCTCATTTCTGTTTCCGTACATTTCTGGTCTCCTAGCAATGTATATAAGAGAATATTTTCCCTTGCATTTGGGGTTTTTTCTTTGTCTTGCATCCACAGTATCATTTCCTCCTTTGCAGACTGCTTTTGATGTTTCTGCTTTATTTTCTTCATTTTTGTTCCAGTTCCCCTCCCTGCTTCCCTACAGATATCTGCATCGTACCCCTGATCAATTTTCTTTTCTGTCTGTTCATTTTTTCTGATGACATCTTCTACCTTACTAAAACTTCATGGGATGAATAGAAGATGTATGCCAAATAGAATAGATGGAAATCTTTTTAAAAAATTGTTCTCCAATAAAAGCCAATTAGCTCTTATTTTCCAATGGCATTCTTTACAAAACAGTTTAAATTAACTATTCTGTTCCTGATCAACATTTTAGCATTTGAAAAGAAGCTAAAATTTAGACTTTCCCAAATAGTGAACTCACTTTTTTTACTCTCAAATTTGTGTATGTCCTCAAGTGTTGAAATAACACAACATGCAGAAAAATGGAAGCTCAAAACTCAATGTCAAAACAGCTGTTTTCAACCTCAGTAAGGGTTGTTCAAATATATTGTGAAGAACTCTGTATTTTTTCATTTTAGTCAGGAAAATCTGCCTGAATTCTTTTTTTTTTTTTTTTTCCAATAAAGAAAATAAAGCCAAGGGCAGCAGTAGGAAGGGAGTCTATTTTAAGTTTGGTGTGGCTGATATGTTTGCAGTGTAGAATTTTAAACAGTCAGATTTGTTTTGTCTCTGAATTAAAATCTAACTTCAGTTTTTTGGGCATTTCTGTCATCATGTGGTCCATTTGTAAGGCTCATAAAATTAAGACCTTAACCAAGACTTTTCTAAAACAGTGAAGCTCTTTGGACATTTAATCAAGGTTACTGGTATATCTTAGGCCGCTGACTCAGAAATTTGCTTTTTCCTGTTATTGGGGTTTGGAATGCTTTAGATTAGTCCTACAGTTTTGTCTACATCCCTCTTTGCATGCATTTCTGCAGTGTATTCAAAAAGAAAGTTCATTTTCAGTTTTTAAAAACATCTTTCATCTGACTTGTAGAAGACTATGATACTTAGATGTCATGAATTTCTTAGAAGTGACATTAAGTTCATACTTGTTGCTAATTAAAATCTATCCAATTACCCTGGGAAATATCAGTAGCACATTAAGTCTTTTGAGTCATACTCTTCCTTGAGTATTTTCAAATTGCACTTCTCCATGTTCTCTTGCAAGATCTTAATATTTGTAATTGCTGTAAAAACAGCAGGTGCTTGTCTATCTCAAATAGCTAAGTGTATAGATTTTTAATCAGTTCATATTGATGAACTGAAATTCAAATGAATCAGGGTATTTTTAGAAGGATAATTTTTAGCAGAGTACTCTGTGTACTGTCTACTGTTGCTACCTTCATCATGGTACCATGTTATGTCCTAATCTGCATGACCCTAGCTTTATGAGTTCTGATGTGACGTGTGTTTTAATTGCTTTGCCCTCTGCACTTTTTTCTGCCTCCAAAATTCAGCATGAACTTTACAGGTGTAACCATTGAGTTCTCAGTATGTCTTTTAGTTTGGAAACGCTCAGTTTCCAGCGTTTCAAGCATTACAAGAGAAACACTTTGCTTATTGTATTGTGGGCAAGATTGCTCATAGTCCATTCTTGAAAGTCTGAAATGAAAACCCAACTAGGCCCTGAACACATGAGAGCAGCCAGCTCTCTGAACAGCCAGGAGAACTGATGGTGGAAGCCAAAGCAGCTCCTTGTTGTTTAGGAGTTGTTCTCCCTAGGCCTTCCCAAGAGTCTCAAATCTAAGTGGTCTTTCCTGTTTGGACTGATACAAAGTTCAGTTCACACTTTCACTGATCAGTTGTTCTGTAGGAGTGCTTCTCAGATTAAATACTGTTGATATTTAAAATATTACAAAACATTTTATGGGGTTTTTTTTACAATTTTATATGGAATTTTATATGGTATTTTTCTTATTTTTGTACTGGTTTTATGTTTTCAGATGCAGTAGATCACTTTAAATTCAGTTCTAAGGAGGTTTGTGTTCTCTGTTGCAGAAGTCAGATGCTGTAAGAGTCACCACCTTCACTGGCTGCATGGGCGAAACCTTTCTAGACAGCAAACCCATAGGACTCTGGAATTTCAGGGATATTGAAGGTGACTGCAAAGGGTGTGCCGTCAGGTAGGTAAAGCACTGACTGTTTCTCGTGCTTCTTTAGGGAACCTATGTGCAGTGGCATTACATTGGGTGGTAAGTAGCAGGAATTTCCACAACAGCCATCAAATTCCAATGTGTATGCAACAGAAGTTAGGTTGCAATTGCACAGAGAAGGGAAGCAGCCAGTCTGGTTTGTAAGTGTGGTCAGTGAGTTACCAGAACCGAGCTGGTGGCACAGGGCTGTGACAGAAAGGCTCCTGACAACCAGTAACCAGAAACAGTCAAAGCATGAGAGAGCAGGAGAACCACAGTGAGCTGAGTCTGGTTCATGGACAGCTGTAGTGTGGGTGCCTGCATTTCTCACGTGGCGTGGAGCAGAGTCCAGTGCCTCAAGGTGGCTTTCACAGCCACCCAGGGCAGTGAGCAGAGACCTCACAAAAGAAAGGCATTTGCATTCTCAAAGTAGAATGGGAAATCCTGTCCCTGTCAGTGGGTGTTTTGGAAAGACACCGAACCAAGTTCAGGAAGACTCCCAGGAGCTGTGCCCACATTTCCCTCGCCCTGCACTTTTTAAGTTCACATGGCAAAAGAAAATGTTTGGAATTGTTCTTTTCAGCCCACAGGTGGCAGACGGTGAAGGGACGGTGCAGTTTGATGGTGACAGCTATGCCATGGTGAGCCGCCCAATCCGCTGGAACCCCAATATTTCCACAGTCATGTTCAAGTTCAGGACCTTCTCATCAAATGCTCTGCTGATGTATCTCGCTACTGATGACTTGGTAAGAACAGCCAGCTAAACTCTCCGCTCCTTGCAGGTTTCATGCCATCTTTGCAGTCACTGAATTCATCAGATCATGAATTAGTAATTTAAGGTACCACTATCCTGGCGTGATGTTGACTAATATGATGCTTCAGTGCTGGCCAACTGAAGACAGTGTTATAGTCTAATGTCTAAACTACCTAATGTTTAAGGGAAATGAATGGGGATCATTATATTACTCTGGGGAGAATTCCAGCTTTTCTGAAATTATTACTTAATTTTCCTTTATCCCAGATGTTTATGTGTGTGAACGTTTTCAGTTGTGTTTGTCTATTCATAATTTAAAATATCACAGTGGGAATATGGCAGGGGGAATATGGGAAGAGACGAGTCTTATGTAGAAGTCCTGCTCATATAAAGAAAATGTTTATGTTTTATTGAGTGGATTTAAAGGGGGATTGGTGCAACAAATAAGATGTAATAGTGATCATGTTTCCCAAATATCTACAAATGGTGTCTCTTACAGCTAAAATATAGAATAGAAACATTAGTTTGAAATTTGTTTAAGGTTTTTATTCACACACAGTATCAAATGTGTGTGGATAAAAGGGAGAAATTATTTATAAGGCACCTCTCCAGATCTGAATAACTCATCTTTGGCATCTCTGATCCAGAATGATTTGCATGACTGACAGGGAACAGTCTTTCCCTTATCCTTTTCATATGGGGCAGAAATCATGTACAGTAGTTTTCACTGATGTCTTGAAGAATTACTGAGCACTTGCAAAAACTGTGTTTGTGTAAATCAGTCTCATTTCAGATTCCTGTAGTTTGGAAATAATTATCAAAATAGCTGGAATTATCAAGGAGGAGGGTGCTCCTTCTGACTGACTATAGCAAAAGCTAGAATTTTATTATGATAATGAAATATTTATGTAGCTTTTCTAATCAACTTTTATAATTGAATATTGAAAGTATAATTAATGTCATTATTTTAGATTATTTTATATAATTATTGTTGACTTACATATTTTTATATTAAAAAAAATTAATTGAAATCTCAAAAACACAAGCAACTGGTGTATCTTGTATCTTATGATACTGTCCCACTGCATAAAAACTTGAAGGATGCTCTTTCTAATGATGTATGGATAGACATGCCTAAGCATCTAGAATACTGAGTTTGTTCAGTTTCACTCTGAGAAGATGTGGAACTGGCCATGACCAAAATTGTAATAAAAATTTCTCTGGTACATTTACATACTGGGTCATAGTTCCACCATTACTTACCTAATGGCTTTCATGCTGTTCGGTTCTCTGGCTACTTCTTTTGCTCTTTGTATCCTGCCAGCTCTTTTTCTGGAGATAGTGCAGCATATATCATTGCTCCAGTCAGCCATCTCCAGTCGCTGCTTGGATACTGGAGTCAGTGGTTAGTGAAAATAAGAATGTTCATAGCTCTCCTTGTCTCCATCTCTCTGTTACTCTGTTGCTTCCATAGATTACTCTCTGGAAATCCAGTGAAACATTAGCATCTTTATTTTTGTTTTCTGCCTTGCAAGTTTAAATCTAGCTGAAGTATGCAATAAATACACTAAGTATAGTACAAACATACACTCGAAGCTGAGTATTAGTTTCAGGTAATTATAATGTCCATTTTTATCTTCAATCTAAAATAAAAATACAGCTATCCCATCAAAACTCCAACTAAGACGCCAGCAAAATTTCAACTAAATTAGCAATCCAAAAGAGAATATAAGGGGAGGAAAGAGCTTGGCATCAGACAATTGTACATGAGAGTCCTGGGTCGTAAATGCATAAGTTGTGGCATTTTTTAAAGCTTGAAAAATGTTGTCTGTAGTCACCCAGGATTAAAAAGTGTTTATTTCATGTCTTATGCCTCTTATCAAAATGGACAAGAATCCCAATGGTGTATCTAACCCTTTTCATTAACAGAAGGATTTCATGAGTGTAGAGCTCAGTGGTGGGCGTATAAAAGTCAGCTACGATCTGGGTTCAGGTACAGCTTCGGTTATCAGCAACCAAAATCATAATGATGGGAAATGGAAATCTTTCACCCTGTCAAGAATTCAAAAGCAAGGTAAGTTCCTGTGGTGTCAGCACCATGACTTCTCCAGTTATCTGTGCAGTACACCTAACCATCTAATTACCAGGAAGATGCTGTGGGAATTACAAGTTCTGGTGATTTAGCAGCTTCTTTTGTTTAGATTATAGGTGTGTTGAGTTCTGTGTCAGTGATTGCACTGTCAAACAGTTCTTTATGAACAGGTAGCCTATTTTTCAGGTATCAGGTTTTTTATACAGTCATAAATAGCATTCTAAAATTCTTCTGACTGGGGAAAAAAGAAGTCTTTTCATCAGTTCCCTGATGTTGTTCCAAATCATGAAACATATGTGATTTTTGTTAGGACAGCAATAGCTTTTATGCTGTACAGTCCTCTTATGCTCAGCATATACCAAAGTGCTTTAAAAACGCAGTGACTGTACTGACAGTACAGTATCTAACTAGACAAACACCACTACTTTATCTTCCCTAATGATGTGCATTGTGCCATGAATTGAATCTGCATGGAAACAACTGGGAACATCTCCAGAAGTTCTGCTAATTCTTTAAAGTGTTGCTGGCACAAAATGTGAAGTGGTGGAATTTGATAAGATCACAAAGGCTACTGATTATCATGCTGGCAAAACCCTTTTTTTGTTTTGTAGTCTGCTTATAGGGCTGGTAGAATCTTAGCTGAGCCAAATTAGTTCTATTTCTGGCAACTGTGACATACTCTGTGCTTTTGCAGTTTGAATTTTTACTGTATTCTGAATCTTCAGGGTCACCATTCAAACACATTCCTCTGCCTCTGCCTCCTGCAGTGCCAGGTCTCTACCTGGCCTTCACACCTCACACACCTCCTTGTCATTTGGCTGAAGTAGATTTGGGAGTTGAGACAGTGGCCAATATAATTTAGTGATCTCACTTGCAGATTTCCTGCACTTCTAGAGGAGGAATGTCTTATTGCTAGCCAATTATCATAGTTCATACTTAACCCAGGAGGTATTAATATAAAGTACAATGTCATGTGATTGTAACTTGTCAATAGCATTCAAACATCATGTGTTTGTCATAAAGAAGATACAGGCATAGAAATGAAAAGAAAATTAATCTGGTTTTGGTAAGATGTAGCAGAAAGTCTGTCTATTCTGTTCTCAAGGAAGGAAGGAAAGAAATCCTTTCTTTTCATCCCTGTATATTTTGGGGCCTGCTCAGCATTTTTTACTGTGTCTTACTTCTTTTACTGAACTTTATATTCTGTATTAATCCATACATTAAAAATATACATGGAATAAGCACCTAAATAGGATGGTCGTATGTAGCCCATCACTGATTCCAGACTGAGATTGGACATGACAGTGACTGCTTTGGGTATGAAAGTGTTTTAGAGTGACTGATCATCAATCTCTAAGGCACATAATGAGAGTGCTTAACAAACTTTTACACTAAAAAATACTGTTCAAGAGACAGTCTTTGGACTGAGATCATAAACTAAATGATCTCTTGTCATGACTATGTCCTGAAGTGTTAGCTCCAAATAACAGTGACACAAAGAAGGCACCAAATTGAAACAGGTTTAGAGAATATACAAAAATAAAGTGTACAGAATTGCTACAGCTTTCCAGGTTGTTATGGAAACAGAGGAAAGTGCAGCTTTCTTCCCCTGCCCATAATTGATAATGTGGAAATCCAGTATCTTAATTGCAAAATACAGCCCTCCATGCTTCTTCCTTTTTCTGCTAACCCTCCAAATATTTTTCTCTTGTTTTCTTATATTAAGACATCATTTTTCATGGCAGATATTTTGTAACTAATCTCAAATGTCTTTTAGCCAACATATCAATTGTAGACATAGACACCAATGAAGAAGAGACCATAGCAACAACTTCTACAGGCAGCCACTTTGGGCTCAACTTAAAAGGGCACGAGAAAATATATTTTGGGGGATTGCCAACTCTGAGAAATCTAAGGTAACGTGGCTTAAACCAATTTCTTTAGTCTTGGTAAGGGGACGTAAATACAATGTAATCTTATTCTCTGCATTTATTTCTCACGTTCATTTGCAGTAAGTGAATGGTGAATTCCCAATGTACCCTGGGAATGCCACAGCAGAATAGTGCTTTATTTACATGTGTTTTATATTTCACACAGCTCACCTTACACAGATACAATGGAAATGACACTTGCAGTGCAGTACATCTCTCTGATTCTGTACAAGAACCATGATGTAGCTGACTTTTTAAGTATTTATTTATTTGACACATAGAATTTATGACTGGTGATTCAGAGAATTGGCTCAATACCTTCACAAAATTAAGGACAGGTGTTTACTTTGTGCATGAGTAGAGAAACTGACCTACAGACTATTCCACGTGGGATTACTGCTTAATGGGTATCCATGTTTTTTGCATAACCAGTGTCAGTATACTTTAAATATGTATTAACATATTTTGCTTAGATATAATTTTAAATAATTTTAAAATATTTTAAATTTTAATTTATTCCTCATGTCCTTAGATAAAATTCCTCCTGTATTCAGGACTTAAAGTATATGATACAACACTCTTCATATATTTAATATAGCAGAATGAAGTATTTTCCCTTCAGATGTCTGATCCTGAATTTCCTACACAAATATAAAATTCACAGTAATTATTTGGTAAATATTGCATAGTAATATTCATAAACATTAACTCAGGGTAAATAAACTGAAGAAATGGGATAGCAGATACATGAATTTAGTGACTTTCTTTCACGGCTTTAAATAGACAAAAAAGCTTACTTAAAATTTAAATGAATATTCAGCAGTTTTGCAGTGACAAGAACAAGAGAATTCTGTGCTACAATGAACAGATGAGCAACACAGAAACAGGCCCATTAATCTATGTCAGCTTTAACTACATGGCATAATGAGAGCCTTGAAGTGGTCTTGTGCACAAGGAGTTGTTGTGTTTAATCCACAGACTCTTCTGCCACTAAAAGAATGGACATATTTGTTAATTTATTGGGATAATCATTGACCTCTGATGTCAAATCACCCAGTAATAAAAAGATCTAAGATCTATTTTACTCGTGAAATAAAACACCATATTATGTAATTGTGAAATCACACCAGTGCATAACAAAACGTCTAGAGCAATTATCTTCCACTTCCTTTGTGGTTGCCCAGAAAATCAGTGTACCACAGCTACTCTGACCTGTGGTAACCGCTCTGCCTACAGCTATGATTTGTCAGTGCCTGAGGCAAGATTAATGTTATGGTAAATTAGAATCAAAAGTAGTGAAAGGGGGATTAAAGCTGAGCTGCTGCAAACAATAGACACTGAGGTATCCATGACTTTGTAATTATCAGATCGTGTCAGTTCTGCCAAATTGTTTTACATGGTTTGCTTTTGCTCTTGGCCAGGTACAGTATCGAGTTATAAAAACCCTCTGATATGTTACATTTTAAGGAAGCTGTTTGTGGAGTAAACCTGTTAATTGTCATAGCCTGATAGCGTACATAGAATCTCACCTTTTATTATATGTTGTTTGTAAATTATGTCCACCTGCTTCACTGTGAAATGTCTGAACCTTGCTAATAAGTATCGTGGAACAACAATACAAGAAGTACCATTTGCTGCAATTAATGCCACATTGTTGTTTTCTTTTTTTTTTTTCTCTTTTTTTTTTTTTTTTATGTCTTTCTTTCTCACCCCAGTATGAAAGCAAGGTAAAACCAATATTTGCATGACTTGCATGTGTCTAGTTAAAGTGCAGCTTGAAAGCACGGGTGGCACCGCAGCAGCAGCAGCATGGGCAGCGTTTAGAGCAGCTGCTACACCAAGGCTCTTAGTTCAGCGAGCTGCTCCTGCCGCAGCCAGCAAAGCTGCTCCCGGGGGCTCATCACCGGCACGTTCCACGCTGCTCACACACCTACACAAGCAACTTCTGTTCTCCTCAGGCAGCTGCTGACTTCAGGCGTGTGCTGCTTGTGGCACTGCCGTGCCTCGGAAGCGAGGCGCCAGCCGGCCGTGCTGCTGACTTTGGCTCCGGCCGTCGGGCTGGAGGAGCAGGGTAGTCCCGTGTGAGGTGGGGAGCGCCGTGCTCAGAGCCTGTGATGTAGTTACTGAGGAGACCATCAAAGAGAGGTGGAGATTTTTTTGTGAAATTTGCCACTTCTCATGTTAAGAGCAGGAGTATGAGGGGAAGAGAGAGGAGGTCAGCTATTTCTGACTACATTTTCAATTTGCAGCTATCTGTAGCCATTGCTTTTGCTTTGGTATGCTCAGATATGAACTGATCTTCACTCTGTTTTGCAGCCTAATTCTGGCTTGAATTGGAAAAATACAACTTCACCCCCACACTCCTGACCTGATCCTCTGAAAGATTATTTCCTCTCAAGCTCCAGAAATTGCTGTTTGTTTTCCCTCAAAACTGGCCTATCTTGGCAAAAAAAAAGAATACCCAAAAACAAGCCAAGAATTATGCAAGATCTTAGTGAACTTGGACCTTGTTTGGTGTATTTTGGAAAGGAAAAAAGAAGTCTTAAGAAAATATCAAGGAAGTGTTCAGTGTTTGCAAAGAGGCTGAGCCAGGCAACCCACGGTGCTCTCTTCCAACCTTAGCCATTGTGTGATTCTGTGATATGGGTTGGGAATTATAACAGCAACTGTTTGTAACAGGACAGGATGAGGACAGTCTGTCACTGGACAGGGCAGGAAAGGGTAGTAACAAGGATGGTTTCTGGATGGCAAAGTTTATGGGCACCAGTGACAGTTATAAACTGGTCTTCTGTTGGGAAGATAAATCCATAAAGGAACTGGAGAAGAGCTAGGAAATAAAAATGAAAGGTGAACATAGCTACTTGACTGTAAATAAAGCAGCATATGGATCATTTTAGTAAACCAGATGCTTGCTTTAACTTATGCAGAGAGTACTAATTTGCCAGAGAATACATCATGCTTGCTCAGTTGGCTATAATGCAAAGAATGGCTTTCAGTGCCAAAACGTGCAGCTGAATAGTATCTGTGCAAAATGGTTTTATTTTGTAATTAATGTTCTTTAAAATTTTTTCTTCTCTTCTAGGGAACTGAAGTGTTTGTTGCTTCCCCCCTTCCCCACCCCACCCCAGTTTTAACTCCTTATTTATTTCCCAAATTAATTTTTCTCCCTTTGAGCTGTTTATACTCTTCAGATTATTCAGATATTCTAGTAAACACTCACGGGTAATATTTTTTAGTGAATTAAATAGTGCTTTTTTTTTTTTTCCTTTTTGGATTTACTCTCCATGGTATCAATGGCGGCTTTTTTTTCTGAGGTGACTTTATAAGGCTTTTCTTCTGGCACGCCTGGTTCAGATATTACCAGCAGTTATGGTCTCACCCTCGTGTACCCAGGCCTGGGAAATCATACTTTTGCAATCAAACATGATCGTTTTGGTGTTACTTTCAAGGGGTTTCTCATTTCCTCTCATCAGCCAGCTGATGAGTCAATATATGGAATATATGAGTCAATATATGAGTCAACATGGAACTTGAATTCCATTACAATATTTCCCTGTCTTGGATGGATAGCTACATTCGGTAACAAGCCCAAGTGCTTTGTTTTGTTTAACTGCCTGGAAAAGTCAGAAGTATTGCCGTGTCCTAAAAAAATATGGAGCAGTTTTCATACGAAAGATTCTGGAAATATAAAATAAATGTCAGTCTACCTAATTGAATTCTTGAATTGTGTTGGCAAAAACTTTATTCAAATATTTGAATGCTGCTAAAGTTCTTTCATTGGATCTAGCATGCAAAAAGAGGAACAAAAAATGTCTCCCAGTTAAGGTTTCTACTTACTGTTATGATTTCCTAGCTTGCACCTTTCTGCTTTGCCTAAGAAACAACAACTGCCTTATTTCATAGCTCACTGCATTTTAACACATTTAAAGGTGATAGCTCTCCTTTACCAAAGGAAAAACACAAAAAATAAAGCAACCAAACAAAAACCCTTAAAGAAAAGAAAGAATTGAGTAGGGGACTGTTGTCAATTGGAGATGAGACTAACCTCTTGTTACACCTCTGAGTGATGCAAGGCAGAGTGCAATGTGTGCTGATAGATTGTAGAAGGCAACATGTATTTGAGTGTATGTGTGTAGTTAAAATAAAAATAAAAATCAAGCATCTGTGCATCTGAAAGTGTATGTATGTGTCTGGCTGACTGTTCTCCCTGAACTCTATTTTTGAAAACACATTGTACTTCTAAATGTTTTTTAGGCCTGAAGTGAACTTAGAGAAATACACAGGTTGCCTCAAAGATATTGAAATTTCAAGGACACCTTATAACATATTGAGCAGTCCTGACTTTGTTGGTCTAACCAAAGGATGCACACTAGAGGTTAGTCTGATTTCTATGTATTTTGGCCTTAATGTTTATAAATGTTTTCTGGTTTCTGATTTTATGGCATAGTAGATTAATTGTATATGGTATATTCCTTAGGAATCTAACCTTAAAATCCAAACAGTTACATTTAAGAGAAAGAAAGATGAATAAGTCTGATCAGCAAGTAGACCAGTTTTTCAGATCCTGACTTCTTGGAGAGTATCCTTGGCCAGTTGTGATATCCCTATCCCTAAAGGGTAGGATTTTCTGAACTGCTTAGCAGTGACTTAACTTTGTTTCAGCTGACTAAAATGGTAATTAGTGACATTAATGAGAATAGGCACTGACAACGCTGAAAAAACTAAAAAAAAAACTGATGCATATAAAACCCAAGGATTTAATTTTTTAAAAATTGTTATTCATTGTAAAGTCATTCACTACATAAAACCTCAGGTATGAATTCTTACTGAGGTAAGAATGAGTGGTAGCTTATGAATTCTTACATGAGCTACCACTGAGCTGGAAGGCACATTTCTTATTGATCACTAAGAATGTGCAAAATTGGTGTTGTTGTTTTAGCTTTAAATGCAACTATTTTCAGTTGTAGCTGCTTGCACTTAACAGCCTTTCAGTGCATATAAAATTCAAGGAATTTGATCTGAAATTTGGGAGAAAATTTAGTAATTTTCTGTGGAAAAGTCTTTTTATATTAAAAAAAATACTTCCGCTGACATTTGTGTCCCAATAACTAGTTTGTATTTCTTTCCTGGAAATCTCTGCTATTTAAGATAGTTTTGCAAGCAGATGGAAGATAAGCATCAGATACCATATATACCATATATCTGATATTCCATAACAGATACCATTACAGTAAGTCCAAATGAGTTGTTGTTAATCCGATGCTCTCCAAATATTTTTTTGCTAAAAAACATTAAAACTTGACTTTGAACAATAACTGGAACTTGGCCAGGCCAAAAAAAAAAAGACAAAGACCCTATTTTACTGTGTTTATCCATTGTACCTTTGGCCTTCTTCAGAGCAAAAAATACACAACAGTAGGACTCTCTGGGGTGATATTAGACTAGATTTGTTATGTGATCCATGTTTTCAAGTTTGCAGTAAAGCTAAATTGTAAACAGAAGATTGTTCAAATGCTTTTAAATCTTACAGATTTGGCTTCAGCAAAAATTTGATAGAGAGGTTCAGGTTTGTGTTCATTTATAGTTTATTCTTTCTGGAACAGGAAAGAAGGATAGTTGTATTCATTTTCTTCTGTTGCTATGAATCTTAGAAAGTACTTTGCCTATCACATTATTTTGTAACACTTGGGGTTTCAGAGTATGAAATCTTATTGGATTAACCTCTTTGTTGGGGAAATAAATAAAATATTCTAATTGTACAAAACAAGACGTAGGAAAATTAAAAAGAAGGGAAGCAAAAAGAAAGGATAAAGACTGGATATGTGTTCAATCATTTAAATGTCCTCAGATTTCAGAGAAGGGTGAGCACCACCAGCAATGATTTTATCTGGCATAATTTTTTATCTCTAGACCTGAAAACAGTTCTACTGTACTGAAAAAATGGTGAACTACTTGAGAAAAAGTCACTGTTTCTATAGATTGGTTTTCCACATCTGGAAGAATACATGAGTTGGCAGCAATGCCAGAAAATCCTTGGGAGTATGCACTGATTTATTATTCGATGACATATTCTACTCTTTAAATTGTGTTAATGGCTACCAATGTCTGAAGAGTTGGGCCATGTGAAACAAGTGCTTAGTTTATGGCTCTGAGTAACCAAAAAAGCAGTGGTGCTTAGTGAAGTAATGAAGATTAATGAAAAGTATTTTCTCAGCACATCTGACAAATAATAGAATCTAGTTATGTTCATATTGGGTTTTATTACCTATTGTATATATTTAAAAGCAAACTCCAACTGTTTTAACTCAATGGAAAACACATATATAAAATAAACTTGAGCAGTTATTTTTAATCAAAGAGGATATATCGACATAAAACTGGAACTTTCCCTTCCTGTAAGACAAGATTCCACAAATACAATAATGATGCCAGATGTAAAACAGATAATCTGATGTTTGTAGAACACTTTGAGGAGTAAATTGCTAAACATTTATTATTACTTTCCATATTTTCTCACTAGTTATATTTACATTGTTTATTATTTTAGTTCAGAAATCTTCCTGTGCATTCATAATCTTGCGTTTAATTCTACTAATGCACTTTCCTGTCCACTCCTTCCTACAGAACATACATACAGTCAGCTTCTCCAAGCCAGGTTTTGTGGAACTGCAGCCAGTCTCCTTTGACGTGGGCACAGAAATCAATCTCTCCTTCAGCACCAGGAATGAGTCTGGGATCATCTTGTTTGGCACAAGTGGCACAATTGTTCCCCCCAGGAGAAAGCGCAGGCACTCTGCCAGGAAAGCTGCTCCTCCGAAGAGAAAGCGCAGGCAGACAGGACAGGTAAGAGGAACCTGGCAAAAGATTAACCCCCCCCCCCACAATTCTACTGAACTGCCATGGTTTGTTTCAAGACACTGTCAGATGTTAAGTTAAAATTGAGTTATTTGGAATAAATTATTTCTAGTGTTATCCTTTATCTGATGAAGAATCTAATAGAAGCTCAGAATTGGGGGATTTTGTCTTGGATAAATTGTTTCTCTTACAAATTTACAGTAGTGTATCTATCCATTGCTTGTTGCTAAGCAGCAGATTTGGTTTTCTATTATATTCCATGTTGGGTTTTTTTAACCAAGCCCAAATACTAGAAAATACTGTTCTTCACTCATTTTGAGGACTACTTATCCACTGTTAGTGCTTGGAAACTCACTCAATCCTGTTCATAGAGACATAAATGAGGATCGTTCCAATTTCCCTGAGACCAAAGGAAAAAAAAAGCTGGTGAACACAGTGAAGATAAGCCCCTTGTTTGGCATCACTGATGTGGAATTTAAGGCTTGAGTGCCCTGGCCTCTCCTCCTGTCTCATAAAATACAAATTTTCTGCATTAGTCCACAGTGTCTGAGTGACTGGTTAAAGTGCAATTGCTAGAAATTGCTAGAAATTATTCAAGTGTCGATTAAATCTTGATTAAAATCCTGACAGACAGACGGACACTACAACAGCAATAAATAGAATGTGTTGATGCATCCTTTGTTCAGGACCTCTGGGAAATGATAGCTCATTATTCTCTTTTCTGCCTATTTTGGAAGAGAGCTCTTGGTGACCTGGAGTAACACACTGCAGGGGCAGCACATTGTAATGGCTCACCTGGATGACATTAACTAAAGGGTAGGAGCTCCTTCATCATTTCCCAGATGTTCAGGTCACAGAAGTGAACATGGCCACTTATACTGGTGCTGGAGTAACTACTGGCATGATTTGCCAGCCCTCCAAACACAGAGCTCAAGCTGAGATCAATGCATTTCAGGGCTTGATGAGTTTAAGAGCAGGTCTTGTAACAACAAAAAGCAGAAGAATTGTAGGCTAGAAGGCTCCATCCTTCCCTGAAAACAGAGAGAGAGTAAAGTCTTCTGTTGACATTTCCCAGCATGACCTCGTTTTACCCCTTCCTCACTATAAAAATACCAGAGTCTGAGTATAGCAGCAGCAGCAGCACTGAAACAGCAGTGTTGTCTTGTCTATGGTGAGCACATTAATAACCACTGTAAGACAATCAAACATACACACTAGTGTGAAATTAAGTGAAATCATTTCTTTCCAAATGTAACTTTTGTTATCTTTTCACTCCAACCTTGCAGGCCTACTACGCCGTGTTCCTGAACAGAGGCCGGCTGGAAGTGCACATCTCCACCGGCATCCGGGATCCCCACAGAATCACCATCAGGCCAGAGGCTGGCGAGTTCCACGACGGCAGAGCACATTCCATCCGGATAGAACGAGCTAGAGGGTAACAAATACCTACAAGTGCTACAGACCACACAGCACAGCTAGTTCCACAAAGCTTCAGCAATCCATGTAGATGCTTCTTCTGAGAAAAAAAAAGTTTAGTTTCATTCCATTATTATCCAAAAATCCTTAGAAGTAAGTTTCTGATAGTCATTATTGTTCCGAAGAGCTGGGTTTACATGCTTTTGTAGGCTACCAGCCTGTTTCACCAGAGACTTGTGTTTGCCTGAACTGGCATCTTTAACCTTCTGATTCTTTGCAAATATATTTTATAAAAGAATCAATGGGTGAGAAATACTGCTGTGGTGCAATAAATCTCCTTTTCAGGACATATAGAAAAATACCTTTTTCAAAGGGTACAAACCGAGACAGCACAGTAGCCTGTAGCCTTTTTGAGATGCCGTGTGCTGGACACAGTGGTGCCCAGCTAAATAGGGTAAAACAGTGAAAACACAGTCCCACTTTTCTTATTGGAAAAGCCATCACAGACCTTCTCAGACCATGTTGTTTTACACTGAATTTCACTTGAATTCCTTTTCCCTTTCTCAGATATTTTATAATTTTTCTTATTACACTTCACCATTCAGAAAGTGACTAGAAACAGCACTACAGTAGTGTGTAGGACTCAGTCAGCCAAATAATATTTATGGACTGGAATAGCCCTTGTTCCAAGCAGGGTTTATTATGGACACTTGAACGTACAAATGTGTACATCCTTGTGCAGACATCTGTTGGATTAGTGCACTATGCACAATGTTCTGTGTTGTTAAAAGAAATCAGAAAGAAGATGTGACATCCAGCATGTTACAAAAAGCACTTAGCTACTTCACCCTCTTACCTCCACAACACTGCAGCCTTCTTGACCCACCATTCCTGTCTAGTACCCAGGTGCCCTTCTGTCCTCTCTGTAATTTGCTTTCCTTTCCATATAATTTTCTGACTGAATTTCTCTTGTATTGTTGAAAAAACCTCTCATAAATAATGCCTCCAGTCAATAAGTCTCCTCTACTTTGGTGACTAGGTCAAAGTCAAACTGTAAATGCTTTGGAAGAAAAGTTATTTTGGAAATGGATGACTCCGTTTTGTGATACATTTCGTGTCACTGTGACAGAACACAAATATGCAGATGATAATAAAAAGCTCTAAACAACAAAGTAAATTCTTTTATGCAGTCCTGTAGCAAGTACAGTAGCTTGACCTTGTGAGGGTACATGTGAGAATACATCAAGGCAAAATTGCCGTACAATGCCATCCAGTGATGGTGCTTGTTCAGCTGAGACCTCTGTGTTTTCAAAGTAGCTTTGTTACAAAACAAATTGCCTGAACTCTGAAGTTTCTGTAACCTGAAAAGACATAAGTTAAGATTAACCCTTCCTCTGCTCATCATGAGCTCAAGCTTTATTTTTTTAAATGTGAGGAACACCCTGTGAAAACTCTGCAGAGAGATAATTGTCAATATAATTATGAAAAATTATATTATTGAAAACTGTTTGCATCATTGCATGCTTCTTCTTGGACCCAAAATGCTTATGATGATTAGCCATGGCTAAGATGCAGCTGCAGAAAGGATAACTTGAGTCTTGACAATCTAAATTCCTTGTACTTCCTCTGAAGGCAGAGAAGGGAAATGTCCACTCTGGGGCACTTCATGGGACCTAAGTTAGTCTTTTGCTCCAAACTGCCTCCAGAGAAATCTCTCTCCTTTTGTTTCCACTGCTGAAGGGACTGGGAGACACCATAGGGATTGTTCTGAAAAAGTATTTTAATAACTGCTTTCTCTAAGCCTTTGAAAAATTAATCACATTTCTTACTCTGCAGCTTTCCAAACCAAATTAATTCATCCAAAACTATGAGGAGACTGGACATTTTGCACATAGTACAGCATTTACATAATTCAGGTGCTTATGTCACTGTCCAGTTCTGTATAGGATGTGTGTAAATAACAAAGCCAAGCATTTTGTGTTTGAAAGCAGGTCTCTTTTCAACAAGCATTTTCAATATTCAGTTGCTCATATTTGTAATTATAGTTAAGAAAGAATATCAGAGTTCAATATAATTTTGCATTTGACAAAAGGGAATTTATTTGCCAGAAACTGATTAGTCAGCCAGTGGTGCTGCAGAGGCTCCTACCTTCCTCTCTTCAGCCTTAACAGTAACCATGGGACTGTTTTTGCTTGTGCCATGTGAAATACCCATTGGAATGAATTATAGCATCTGTATTGGTACATGGTGAACAATCAGCAATTTTCCTACTCTGCCACCTACCCCAGAAGAAGCTATGAGATCTTTAAAAAGTGAACCATATGTCTGCCAGTATTTCTGTAGTCAAACCAGTCTGGCTGTGCTCCAGCAAGAAGATAATAAGGAAAGAGGGAGTCCAAACAAAATGTGACCCCATGCTGTTCCCATCCTTCTGAGTTCTAGGTGATTCTATCCACCACCACAGTACAGCCAGCTCAGCCCTTATTGTGTCAGTATCACCACACCACAAACCACTTCTTCCTGTGCAGCCACAGTCTGACATTATCACCCCCCCACAGCACAGTTTTGCCAGGTTTTGTCAAACAACTAAGGAAGCACAGCAGCAGCTGAAACCCCTCTAGTGGTTAATATGCATTTAATGTGAGCTGCCAATTCCATTATTTGAGTTGCTCGTTGTTACAGCTGGTGTAGGAGTAAATGGGGCTTGTAAAGGGGTGATTTCAATACAAGCAATAACCAGCGTAAAATATGTATTTCTTTGCTTTCAAATCTTTTCCACAGGTTGTTCAGTGTTCAAGTTGATGAAGACCAAGTCCAGACTCAGAGGTTGCCATCAGACCAGCCCATCTCTGTTAAGAAACTCTTTGTAGGGGGTACTTCTTCTCAGTTTCAGACTGCACCTCTCAGAAACATACCACCATTTGAGGGCTGTATATGGAATCTTGTCATTAATGCCACGTAAGTCTCAATGATGCCAACAAATGTCCAGTTAACGAGATCTGGTTAAACTGCCTTGGTTGCCAGAAGAAGGCTCATTGTTGCAACAAATCATACTAGCAGCAAATCCTAGAATATGGTCTCTTTTCTTTATATGCCATTCCCTTTACAGTATATGCTCCATAGGCTATGCAATTAATGAGCTGCTTTATAGACAAGCCAACATTGTCTGTTTATCCATGAAATCAGAGAAACTCAACAATAACACTGCAGTAAGATGTGCACCAGTGATAGGTATTTATGGTGTACTATAACACTTTATTTTAGGTAAGGGTGACTTCCAAGAGAAGTCAAAATTCTGAGAACCACCATGGGAATCAATTTGCTTTGTGGAAAGTGCAGTAATCTGGAAGGAACATTTGAGTAAAAGGAAAGGCAATGGTGAATAAAATAAAACCTCTAAGAAAGCTTCCATCTAAATCTTTCTTTCACATATCTGAAGTGCCTAAATTAGAATTTTATCACTCCACATCAGAGTAAATGACTTCTCTGCAATACCATTGAAACTATGTAGGCCTGCAAAGTTTGCCAGAGAAGATGCCTGTCTCTCTGCACTGACCATAGGAGGAAAAGCCAATAGTCACTATCACCTCTCATTTAAGTGTCTTGCTTTTATACCTGTACCTCCCTGTACAGGGTGGGATGAGTCCTGGCTTTTGTGTCCTGTGAAGTGAAATTACACTGCAGCATATAGTTGTTCTGTATAAATTGGTGGTAAAAAGGCAGAAAAACTAATAAAAAACATCACTCTTTTTGTGTGTTCTCAGCCCCATGGACTTTGCTCAACCTGTGTCCTTTGAAAATGCAGATATTGGCCGATGTCCCACACTAGAACCAGAACTTAGGCCACCTGAGGATGAAGACAAACCAACTCATGCAACGGTTCTGGTCCAACCTGAACCAGACACTAATGGGGAGAAAGAAGGGCCAAGAACCCCTTCTGCTTCTCCTCCTCCAACACCATCTCTATCGTCAGCACTTGTAAGTATAAATCACTTCAGTCAGGTAGAGTTTGAAAAGTTTCTTTTTCCAGGCAAAATTGGAAGGCTATTCATCAAAAATAATGAAGCACTTCGCCACAAAAATAGTAACAATTCAGCATGATACTGTAAATGGAACACCTTGTTGCAGGTCACTAAAACCTGTGGATAATGGAAAACTAGCTGATATCATTTGCTTGGATTATCACAACAGTAAAATTTAAAGAATGATATAGCTTTAGAAATATCTTTGGCTTGCATGCTTAGCCGTAAACACTTACATTTCAGGATGTAAACCAAGCGATATTTGCTTGGGGTTGGAAGGGAAATTTTCCCATGGGAAATCCATTTCATTATGATATTTCTTGTGCTATTCTCTGATGCACATGATAACAGTCATATCAGTGACAGGATGAAGAAAAACATAAACCAGGAGGGCTATTTGATATGGCGATTCCTCCACTGCTATTTTACAACTTTAGTCAGGAGAATTACAAAATGAAACCCCAGTCATTGCTAAATTGAGCTCAACTGTTGTTACCAGAAACAAACAGCTAGAGAGTGCCAAGCAGTCTTACACAACAAAATTTAAGGAAGAAACTCCTTCTCTCACAAGTGTAGTAGTTTTTATAAGTTGATGCAACATTTTACTGTTCACAAAACATATGTTTACACATCTGAGTAATAAAATGAATAATATATACACTGGAAGATATTTTTGGGGGAAAATTATTTGGATTTTGTTAGACCTTTTGGATTTTGTTAGACCTGAATACAATCAACAGGTTTATGCAGGCTATAGTTTAGTATGAGTGTGGTTTCAAAATGGTGTGAAAAGACTGCACATTCCCCGATTAGGAACCTATTTGCATTATTGGGATTTATACTTCAATAATAAGATGAT
This sequence comes from Phylloscopus whistleri, assembly GCA_017589585.1. Taxonomy (NCBI): domain Eukaryota; kingdom Metazoa; phylum Chordata; class Aves; order Passeriformes; family Phylloscopidae; genus Phylloscopus; species Phylloscopus whistleri. The sequence goes on along the minus strand of JADMLD010000683.1, from coordinate 2,648,617 downwards.
TTTGAGGAGTTAAGAACCAAAATGTTGTTTGAGATACATGACCACCTTTGTTGGCCAGGTATACATGGCACATCTTTATCTAGAAGGACTTCTCAGGTATTACTGAATTCTCTATGCACGGAAATATGCCCTGGGTTCAAGGCAGGCAAGCTCTATCTCCTGTATTACTGTGCTCTGAGCCCCCCGTTCCAAACACGGGCCTCTCAATGCTCGAGGGCAGCCGTCGTGATTCGTTTCCACAAGGTGGAGTAGTTGTAGCACCCGGGCTCCAAGGCAGCGTTTCTTTTTGGAGTTCAAAGCAAATTTGCAGTACAGTAAGGCGACTGTAGAAAGATAAGGAACCAGGCAACAAGGTAAAAAGAATTATCCAGTTTAGTGCTCACTGTTGTGAAGGAACGCAGTCGTAGTATCCCTTGATCATGCCCTAAAAACAAAACAAAGAAACAAACCACAGAAGAGCGTGAAAGAGCAAGTGCACACTTCCTAAGATTATAAACACTAGTTTTTAAAATAGCAAAATTGAGAGGAATAGATCTACTCATTAATATCAGAAACTAGTCCCATTCCAACTAGGTGAGTTTTGTATATCATGTATCTAGAGCAGATAATTTAAAAGAGGAATTCAAAATAAAAAACTAAATAAAGCCCCATTACTCCACTTCTCTCTTGGAAATAGTGAAACTGTTTTAGTACGCTGAAGGCTTGGAACTATTTTAAATAAGGCAAGCTTTTGGATAGCTATTACATTCATATTAGTGAGTTCTTCAAAGTATTTTTGAGGGGACTGTTGCAAAAAAAGTAACTAGAGTCTGGTAATGAGGTAACACTTATATGAAGTAGCACTCATATGACAGCAAATTATACAGAATCTCAGTGTAGAAGGACTGCATATGGAAAACGTACAGCAGAAAAAAGTATTTTTACACAGGAGGCTTAAATAAAGTATATGCTCTATTTAAGCACTTTTAGGACCTTTTTTATCTACATGCATCCATCTGCATATGAAAGGGGAGGGCAGTTGAATCCCAAATGAGACATGAACCCACCCTGTACTAAGCACGACATCCATAAGTGGGAGAGTTGGGAAATACACTAGCCACCAGTCTGCTGCTGTTTGCTGTGAATGCCAGAATGTTCCTCAGCACTGGGTAACTGCTGCTCCTGCCTCTCGTTATTCCCTGCTTCTCAGGGCTCGCTTGCCGCTGACACGAAGAGCGCCAGCCTCACTTCTGCCTTTGACTCCATGACGGTACCGCCCACTTTTGATCCCTGCATTTCTGCATCGTGTTATTAACAGTGTCCAGTGAACTGTGGGGACTGCCTCAGTGCTTTTTCTACTAATTGCTTTCTTTGTAATTACTAATACAGCGAATGAGAATATGGAGAATGTGTGACAGTCCACTAGTGGCCTTTCCTGTTCTTCATTTCCACTGCCATACACAACGAGCTTCTTGACCTACTGGTCAAGTCCCTGACATCTTACAAGACTGAAGTGCAGCTGAAGAGTTTAGTCTCTCATGTAATATGGGAGATTGTTAAGCAGCCAGGACACATTAAGGGCATTACTCAAAAAGCAAAGCTGAGATATTTTAATACGGGCTGGTGACCCATGCTTAGTGCACAGTCTTGTGAAAGCTGTAAAGCTGGCTGTGCTTAGATAAAGCAAAAGCAGGCACAAGCTTGTGAATGAGATATGGATGCTTTTTAAACATGCCCTACTGATTTTTTTTTCCTTTTGCTCACTTTTCCACATCAGCTTAATGAATGCTTACTATTATAACTAGTTGTTTTTAGTAAATAATGCTATGATTCCAACCACCATGGTGAGTTGGACTCTCTCCCATACTCCTTGCCCTTTCTTACAGTCACCCTGCTGGAATGAAGAAAAACTGCAGTGTTTCCTGATGCTGGGGAGCAGCTTCTGTCAGGGTCAGACCCTTTACTAACATATACCAGCCTAGCATTAAATTTACTGTCAGAATATATCCTTTTACCGTGCAAAATGTAAAAGTGTGCCAGAGAAAGCTGTATGTGAATGTGTATGTATTTTCCAATTCTTTCCAGTACCAGTTGTTATTCCCTATCTTCAAATTTCATCAAGCTCAAATATAATTGAAGGCATTATATGCATAGTATTGTCATTAACTTAGTTCTTAGACTTCTAGATAAGCCTATAAAGCTTAAAATAATTCAAAATTTTACCCTTCATTGTGGGAATTTGATTTTTTTTTTCTTTTTTGGTGATCACTGGAAGCGTGGTAGCATAGATTCATAACCTTGTTTGGTCCTGGTGAATTTTCTCTGTTTTTTCCCTCCATTGCATATTGATGTATCAATTGTTCTTGTCATAATGCATGGTGTTCTACTGTCATATTCAAACCAGAGCATTTATTATGCAAAACTGTATTTTAGAGGTGTTCTATACTGTTATGAAGACCTTTGTGATGTGTGAAAGCAAAAAATATTACTCAAAAACAGTGAGAGGGGGAGATAAATTTCCTCTTTGCAGTTGAAATCTCAGGGTTTAAGTCACTCATGACATTTTAAAAATGTTTCAGAGAAGGAACTCCGTCAGCAAGGCACTGCACCTTGTGCTTTGCAGGTCCCTGCTGAGTCAGGGCTCAAATAAGAGACTGTCACCAATCCAAAATGATAGCAGCCACACTGCTTAAAAACAGAGCTTGCAGCTATCAGAGTCTGTTTCTTTCCCAGCAGTATTGTCTGATATTGTTGAGTTAGATCCTTTGAGTAGTTTCCTAACAATACTCTCAGTGGGAGGCCAAAGCCAGACATGAGTAGGAGCCGGTAATTACCGTGGTCTTGCCTTGCCCCAGGCACCCCTATACAAGAGCTTTAGGACCAGAGATTAAAAGACCTGGTGAAATTAAAACGAGAAAATTATAGTGGACAGAAGATATTTTACCTTGCATTGTTGCACCAGTTCAAGATTAATAGAAGCGGAACTACAGGGAGGGGTTTGTTTCTTTACAACCTGGGTAATGTCTCTGCATTAGGCAGCTGGGGGATTTCTGCAGCTGTAACATCTATCCATCAGTTATTCGGATTCCCTGATTGTTTGTGGGGGCCTTTCAACTGCACCGGGGGAAACAACAGCATATTAAGCAAAGAATACAGTTGTAAAACCATATAAGGAAGTAAAATGAAGGACTCGTTGACAGCTGCAGGATCTGAAACTACTTTTAACTCATTATTTTTAAGGTGACTGGATTTCAAGTTGACAACAAAGCATCCTTTTAAAACTTAAATCTTGTTTCATTTCTGTAAGAGGGCATCCTACTGTGTAAAACTCAGTTCTATGTGAGCTAAGAGTACTCTGAACTGCCTGGAAATCATTTAAGTCTCTTGTAAATGTCCACTGGTGAAAGCATGAAAGCAGCAATGTTCATATATTACTTTTATTTGCTTTTACAGCCTCTTAATGAGCTCTGCTTTTACACCAAGTTCCTGTCATACTGGTTTATAACTTTAGCTGGTGTGATGAGACATCAGCCCGCTGGAAAATTGCAGGGCCAGTCTCTACACTAGGTAGAATATTCTCAGTCCTGAGCAGTTGGGATAATCCCAGCATTTGCACAGCTGAGACAGATACAAAAAATGAACTTTGTATGGTTGCTGTATATTTTGCAGGATTCCTGTGCTGCTGACACAGAACCAGCCATTTTAGAAGGTGGCAAGCAGTTTGGTCTTTCAAGGAACAGCCACATTGCAGTTGCATTTGATGACACCAAAGTGAAAAACAGGTATGCTGTTTGTTTCAGCAATCAGTTTTGATGGAATAGTGTCAAAATAAAGTGCCCCTCCTAATTCTGTCAAAAGTATCTCCCAAAACTATGGACATTATCTGAAAAGATCACATGCCATGACTAATTAATTTCATTAAGCAAACCTAAAAAAGCATTAAAACATGAAATCTAGGGAATGAAATACCCACTTAAGTAGCTCTCACAAAAACAATTTACCTCTTTGTAAGGGTTTGGGTACACTGATTTGTGTACAGACTGATTGCTAAAAACCAGAGTAATGGAACCAGGTTGTGCAACTGACTTCAAAGATGGCTTTTTCAGAGGAAAGGATTTTTGTTCAGTAACTTGATAATTTCTTTTAATAAGCAAAACTTCTTTTCCCTTTCCTCCAGTAGTTAAGATCAATCTTGCACAGTAAACAGGAAAAATGACATTGGCACACCAAAGTATAGCACTATATACGAACAGCTGTTGACATGCAAAGGAATTCCATGAACTGTTTGTAAAAATACAGCTTTTTTTCAGTGGATTTGTGAAGCTAGAAACTTGTTAGTTGTTTATTTTTGCTCTGTAGGCACATGGTCATTAACAAATGTGCCATGTCACACCGCTAAGCAATTTTGCTGCTTATAGTTTCCAAATCCATTAGCCTCACACTTATTTATCCCTATAAAGATGTTGTACCACATATGCTAATTTTCAAAAACTAGGAATGATCCTAGGCTGATCATTTTCATGCAAAGATTTTTCATTTATATTATAAGCTGCTTTCAGGTACTGACTTTGCAGCTCAGGTTGAGCAAGGTTAGTGATGTGTTGCCAGTATAACTTTAGCATTAGAAAATCTAAATAATTTCTTCACAGGTTCTTTGCTGTAGGGGAGGTTCTCAACATTACTGTTCTGTCCAAGGGGTCATTAGGTCTGCTCAGACACAGACTCATTTTCTCTTGGGAGAGATCAGAATAAGAATTTTATATCCTCATTGTAAACTCTTCTGTCTGCATCTTTAAAAGTTTTCCAACCTGTCTTCAGGCAATACAACTCATTAGAAATTCAACATTTGCCAGCTGTCACTACAGCTCTCTCCTCTTTGTGAGCATTATGAGTGTGGATGATGGATAACACTGCTGGAATTTTACAGGTGCTGGGATTTTCTAGCTGCTACAGCTGCAGCTGCGAATTATATCTTGAAATTCTGTGCCAAGATTGTAGTTTTGTATCTCCACAGCAAAGGAACTAATGAATGCTCTCGTATCAGGGATCAGATATGTGTGAAATGTAACTTGCATATAACCAAATTATTTTTCTTGAATTCTACTGGACAAGTAACATTGGCCCCTAGCTGTATAAATTTTTTTTAGAAGAAGCACAAAGATAAAGCAGATGAATTTGTCTAGTGCCTGACTCCAAATATCTTTTCCTTTTTTACTGTTTCCTGTTTGTTTGATTTCTAGGCTTACAATTGAATTTGAAGTCCGAACAACAGCTGATTCTGGCTTGCTGTTTTATATGGCCCGCATCAACCACGCTGATTTTGCTACAGTTCAGATAAAGAATGGTCTGCCTTACTTCAGTTATGATCTGGGAAGTGGAAACACCAGCACAGTGATTTCCCACAAAGTAAATGATGGCCAGTGGCACCAGGTATAATGGTCTCTAATTCTATATTATTCTTTGTAATGGTAAGACTGAGCTTTGTTTTGCCTTGAGGTATTTGCAAAATCTAGTCCACACAAACCAAACTTTACAACTATAATTTTCTGGGGAAAAACAAAATAATCTAGCAAAATTTGTGTCAGATGCACCAATACACAGAAATTTATCCTTCAGGAAACACATATTTCTGAACATATTTAAAATATGTGCCATGTACAGTAAGGAACTACAGAAAATGTTCCTTCCTGGTTAATAGGGCTCATGTGAGTATCAGCTCATGATGATGGAATACATCATTAAAACCAGTTGTTTCTACATTAATAATGTCATTGTTAAGCCAGAGTGCTGAGAACAAAGGAAAAAAAGAAGTAGCATGTAAGTAAACTTTCCCTGGATTATTAATTCAGTAGGGAATAAATATGATATTCATGGATGTATTTGGCAGCACCTTCTGTGACTTTATGAGAGGAAGCATTATATGCAATGCCTGTGGCATTTGGATGCTGAGAGAAGGAATGATATCAGAACCATGAAATTTACTGTTTACTGGGCCAAGGACAACAGACACACAGTATATTCATTAGGTGACATGCTGGAAGGCACCATTAAAGACAGAGAAGCAAAGTATACATATAACTGTGGGTTGAATCTATATGCTATAAGTTACATTGAATTTTGTACAGATATTTAGAAATTCAGCATCCACATCTCATCCCCAAATGAGGAAAAAAAAATCTACTTGCATTTTCTCTTACACTTTAATGGCCTCATTTCCACTCTGTTCTCCAGGAATTTTATTTTCATGAGATTTTTAGTCATGAACTTTTTGATGATAGCAACTGCTCTACACCAAGGTATTTCATAAAGGGAAAAAATGAAGTTGTAGTATTCATTTATCTCTTTCATATAATGCCTGGGAGCACTGGCAGCAGACCAAGGCCCCATTCTGCTACTCCCTCTGTACATACAGAAGAGATGCTTTTGCTTCTTTAGCCATTTTCTCTTTATTCTAAGAGAACTAAGTGAAGCATGTATTCCTTAATGGAAGATTGTGCTCTTTGGGCATACAGCTTGACACTCCACAAGAGAGGACTCCTTTTTGTAGATCCTGTTTCTGTAGCAGGGAATGGAGACAAAGTCATAGTTCCCAAAAAGTAAAAAACAAAAAATTTGAGAAGGAGGACGAAGGAAGGCAAACACTATTAGGAAAAGGCCACAGTCTTTGTTTCTGATAAAGCAGGGGCTTCTCCTTAAAATAATCCTTTTAGTGACAACCTTTCCTCCATTTGGAATTATTTAGGTAAAAAACACTTCCATCAGTCCTACAGAAGCCCCTTGGTGCTGCTGCTATCCTGCTATCTGTTTAGGTCCTCTCTAAGGACATCTGTTCCCAGTTCCTGTCTCACTCACCTAATCTTCCTTCTGCCCAAGGTGTAGTTATCCATCTCAAATTTACAGTTGCCTGTAAACATCAAGTTCAGTCCCTCACCTTCAGGGCATCCTTATCAGTGTTCAGTCATTCCCACTGCATGACAGATACGCTGCCACACTGGAGCAGAAGCAGCCATGTTAAATAAAAGCCAAAAAATGCTGTTTGTCTCTCTGCTATTCTGGTGAGCCAACTACTTATGCTGTTTAGAAATCTGCTAACATGCATGATGCATTTTGCATTTATTCCTTTTTATGCAGAGCCATTATTATACTGAGTTGTAGAGATTTCAATGTGAACTTCTAGAAAGGCATTGGCCTAGAATTCCCTCAGCTCTTCAGTAACTGCAGTACCTCCATGTGATTCACAGTCCATTTGTCTGAACAGAAGCTATAATACCAACAGAACATAGTTGGTATTATATTTACTGTAGCATGAACTATGATCTGAGGCATGTCCAAGCTAGTGGAATCATAAACTCAGTATTTTCTGCAAACATGTGCTGCTATAAAGATTTGCAACCAGTGCCATAACATTCAGCATTCATTTTGAAGTACTTATCTATTCTCAGTACTTAAAATTGCTGTCGGATTCCAGGAAAAAAAAATACTGTTCCGTGCCTTTTACAACATAAAAGTGAAGCATTTTAAAGGAATCTCAAGTCTTTTCAGTAATTTTAGTAGATAATTGTCATTATGCCTCCTGACCCAGATGCAAGTAAAACACAGTCAGGATGTTGGCACAAAACCTTTGTTCCATAAATACTATCCATAGCTGCTGCCATGGTACTTCTGTAACCACTCCTACTACTTTATTGTGTATTGTTATATATTTTGGACTGCAAGACTAGTTACAATCTGAAAATGCTTGGTTGTCAGAAAGCTGTCTGTAATTGTATCACGTTTTTGTGTCTTTCTAGATAAAAGTAAACCGAGTGAAGCAAGAAGGAAACCTCATAGTAGATGGTGTTTCTAACAGGACTGTGAGCCCCAAGAAGGCCGATATACTGGATGTGGTAGGAATGCTGTATGTGGGAGGATTGCCCATTAACTACACAACCAGAAGAATTGGTCCAGTAAGCAAATTTGTTTAAGTTATCTTACATACTTAAAGTATGTCTTGATTGATGCAAATGTCTTCCCACTTTTTTTTTTTTTAATTGCTTTTCCCTCAACTGCTCAAGAATATGGATAAAATGTACCTTAGTGGAGGTGAACAACATTCTGTCAGTGGAAAGATCTGACTCAGAATCCAGCTAATGAAAAAAAAACAAAAAAACAAAAAAACCAAAACAAAGCAATCAAACAAACAAACAAACAAACAAACAAAAACCCAGCTTGAAATAGCAGTTATTTACTGTTTTGGAAAAGCAGAAGGCTCCATACACTTGTATCCATTTGAATCACTGCACAGCTAGCATATAGGTTTCTGAGTACCACTTGCCCTTTCTCTTGGCTGTAATTAATCTAGCAGCAAATGCTAATGAACAGTGAAAGGATCAACGAGCAGCAGAAGCCAAAATTGCCCTGGACAAAGTACCCAGTAGTACTGCTGCTTACTGTAATAATCAATTTTGTGTTGCTATTACTAAAAGAAAGAGTGTGTTTTGAAGGAAGGCCATGAAAATTCTGTTGTCCTCTTTCTGTTTCCAAATTAAATGTGCATATATCAATTTATCACTGTTTTGGCTCAAGTGCCCAGCTTCCTTGCTAACATGGAAGATGACAGAGAGCCCAGAGAAATGAATATCATTTCTAAATTTTATAGAGTTAACTAGGAACACTGTATTCTGTCACCCAGACCATTTACTGCATCTATCTGCACAACTCCGTGCCAGTCATCTCACTGATGCCCTTCCAACCTTCCAAGATACACCAGTATCAGAATGGGAAAAAAACCTCTCCCGTGCTCTCTTTTGCTCTCTGTGAAGATGGTTCTTTCAAAGCAGAAGCCAGAACCTGAGTGAATTTAATTATAGTGAACACAACAAATTGGGCAGCGCAATTCAGACACACAAAAAATGGAATGTCAGTAGGAGCTACATCTGGGTTCATCCTGGGTAGATACAGAGAATCCATAAAGATCAGGCAAAGCACAAATCTGGTAAGAAAACCAGACAGACTCCCAAAGAAGCTGCACATGAGTAAATACCATTATACCAAGACGTCTATGGAATGGAAAATACCAGTCTGTGGAGAGGCAAGAGTTCCCTTCTTTGAGTGGATAAAATAAATACAGAAAAAGAATTCCTAGATCCTGTTTATGTCCATGTATTTCCTCATGGGTAGGGAAGGAAGAGGATGAATAACCACTCTACATCTGAGGGTGGTATTCCATAATGAAAACTGACCTGTAAGGTCATGTTTCTTAGTAAATAATTGATTGTGCAGAAAGCCCAAACTGAGGCAAATCTAAATCATTAGTATTTACCAAACCACATCTGAGGCACTGAAAACCAAAAGCAATACTTAACTACCCACAACATATAATTCCTAGTAGTAGCAATTTATGCTCTTTGAAATATATCTGCAATTTACAAATACCAATCCAAGGAGAAAGATAACACTAAGTCCTAACCTATTGCTATTTGTCAGAGGCAATGGAGGGAAGCCATGCAGATAAATGGATCAGTCTGGCAATAATGGTCATGTCAGGTCCTGACAGTCTTATGTTCTTTGGGATTTAAATGTCATGTAAAAACCAATGCTTGCCTTCCAGTCATGCTCAGTAAAATACACCACAATGTATGAGACAGTATTGAGTTGTAGCTTCATGTAGAGGCTCTGAAGCAAATCAAGTTGAAAGGAGGTGTTACCTTGGTCTGGGCTTTCTTCTGTACACACATTAGCCTTTTTAGACACTAATCTATTATGTAACCATAGATGGGTTGGCTTCCTTTTCAATGTAGAAGACTGGTACCCACTTGTTTAGCTTCAGCAGATGTCACATTTTGAGCACTCAAAACTCTGCTTTCAGCAGAAGAGGTCCTATTACCAGTTCCCATGCTGAAGTATAACCAGATTTGCTTTTCCACACGGAGGAGAAAATTGTAAAGTTAGAGAACATTGTTGAATCATCTACAAATCTTGCATTTCTATGATTTATTCTTGCAGTGAAGGATTGTTTTGTTTTCTGGCATTTCTCTTTTTTGATAACAATATTTGTTGATCTGGAGATGACTTAGAAGTTGCAAGAAGGATTACTTACAAAAAATCTGACAGAAAGCATTGTTCACCTCAGAACTGAATTTATTCACTGGTATGGCTCAAGTTCTCATGAAAATATTGTACAGGTGTATTTAGCTGTAATAAGTTATGTAATTTCACAGTACACACAGCTTTGATTTACAACAAAATAAATTCTTGGAAATTCTTTCCAGTTACAGGTCAGAATATTGTTAGAGGAGGTAGTGTGCAGAGTCAAGACTACTCACTGCAAGTGTGCCTTTGTCCTTTTTGTATTTGTATGTATTTCTAGGCTGAATTTTATACACTGATGTTTATTTTCCTCCTTTCAACTGCACTGCTTACAAATATGTCTTCTTCTTCTTCCTCCAAGTACATGATGTATCATTTTCCTCTGTCTCACTGGTATCAAGGATAGATTTTCCTAGCTCTTTAAGTCAAAGATCAAAGCCTCTGTCTGAATCTGTGAACCAGAATGCAGTTTCTGCAGGCTTTGGAGAGAAAAAAGGGGGGCAAGTTCTGGAGGAGATGCCAGTGGCTTTCAGAGGTCCCACTGGGATGCTCTCACACCCAGAGCAGCCCCTGCCCCAGGCAGATTTGTGGGTACTCAAGCCACCATTCTAAGTGTGCCCAGACCTCTGGCTGGGGGTGACAGTGTGCCCAGTGCAGAAGCCAAACTGGAGCAGCAGTTTGCTTCCCTGCACAGGAGCCTCCATAGACATGAGCACATTCCCTGCCTCCACCTGCCTCTCTGGCCAGCTGAGTGGCCCTGATCATTGCAGTCATCAGGCTACATGCAGTCAGCAACCTTCACACAGGGGCTTTGTTCATTTCAGTAGTGATGTTACCTGCATTACTTCTGTCTTACCATGCAACATTAGGCCTACATTAGGATTAAAGGAAGGGAAAAAAGACAAACCACCTAGTAAAATTACCAGCAGCCCAGAGGACTATAGCCACTCTTTTCATCTACTTGCAAACCCCTTAACCTAGTAAATTAAAAAGGGAAAGTATAGGCCATTAAATTCCTGCATTGCTGATGTAATTTGCTATGTTTCATTATGTGGTGTATTATTTTATGTCCCCTCCAGTAAGCCAAATAGATGTGACTCAGATCACATCCCTGGAAAGTAATGTAATTCATCCTCAGTATGATTAAGAGTAGATTCCAATTGCAATCAGATATTAAGGATTAGCCATGTAAAATTCAAGTTTTATTCAGCTCCATAAATCCAGCAGAGAAGCAGAGAAAATGCACTCATTGATTGCATACTTTAAGGCTTGCTTCTCATAGTTTTACATTTTGTTTGAAATATTGACTGCAGGTCCTCCATAGCATTGATGGCTGCATCAGGAATTTTAAAATGACAGAATCACCTGTTGACCTAGATAATCCAACTTCCAGCTTCAATGTTGGCAAATGCTTTGTCACTGCACAGAAAGGAACGTACTTCGATGGAACGGGCTTTGCCAAAACAGGTAATGAACAACAGTTCTGGTGATAGATAGTCAAAGAGCAGAGAAAGAGGAGATTCTGCTTTCAAAAACTCCCAGTGTTATCTGTGCTATCTAACTCCTGTTGGCTGGAGGCAAAGTGAGACCAGTACTTGAAACTCTTGCTGATCATTTTTAGTTATCTTGCCTGAGGAGAAACTATATGACTTCCTAGCAAGGTCTTGCACTAAACACAATTGCCATAAAAGTTATTTACATGGTTTCACATGAAATGGAGTGCATTACCAATGCCGAGTTACTTACTTGGCCTGACTCTCAGTGCAAGTTGTGTGATGATTATTAGGAATAATGTATTAGATGCTTATCTTCATTTTATTGTGCTTCCCCTTTTCTCTCCAAGTTGGTGCATACAGAGTGGGAACAGATCTGCTCGTGGAATTTGAATTCCGTACAACACGAATGAACGGTGTTCTCCTAGGAGTCAGCAGCCAGAAAATGGATGGGCTTGGCATCGAATTAGTAGGTGGAAAAGTGAGTAGCAAAGCAGTTTTGTTTCTTCATAAACTGGTTTTAGACAGCACAGGTAGTTTAAATGCAAGGTTACTACCCCAATCTCCAGATGTCTCAAACAATATCAGGGCTCTCGAAGGAGAGCAATGCTTGCCTCTTTCCATACATCTAGAGGATTTTACACTTTTAAAAGATAGTTCAAAAGATTCTGTAGTACTTGAGTCTCCTAAACCTGCAATCAGGTCTTAGATTAGTGACCATATAAGAAGTTTTGAGGAAAGGCTTTGTCATTAATAATACTAGTTTCTCTTGGATATCTCTTGATTTGCAGTCTGGAAAACCAGTAATTAGTCTGTCAATATAAAGATTTTGGAACGGTGTAAAACACCCTAAAACTAAGATCAAAAAAATGGGAAAATGACAACCTAGACAGCAATTTTGCATATTTCCACTTGTGTTTGGCTCAGCTATAGAACCCAGATCCCAGGGGGACGGCAATTCACAGAGTCTTTGATGTGTACAGTCAAACCATGTTGACTTCAAACAAAACAAACAGAGAAACAACTGAACCGTTTTGAAAACTTGCTGATGTCCATGCCGTGCTTTCCAGGTGATGTTTCACGTTGACAATGGTGCAGGCCGATTCTCCGCTGTCTATGAGCCTGATGCCGCAGGCAGTTTGTGTGATGGACAGTGGCACAAGGTTCTTGCAAACAAGATCAAACACCGCTTGGAGCTGACTGTGGATGGCAGACAAGTGGAGACTGACAGCCCAAACAGGGCCTCGACCTCAGCAGACACAAACGACCCTCTCTTTGTCGGAGGCTATCCTGGTGAGCATGCAACACACAAATTATGCTTAACTTAGGCTCCAATAGCACTGCCTTGGTAATGGCTTGAATGTAAGAGGGACTAGTGTGCTAAAGATGATTGATAAGACAGGCAGAGTTTGTATCAGTTGGCGTTGGATGCTCATTTCTGCATTCAGCTGCGTTTCAGAACAAGAAGTTCTGCAACAAGAGACTCTCGCAGATACCCCTGCCCCATTTCAAATGTAGGCACTGTCACAGGGGATCAGACAGATTTTCTGCCTTCTGCTGCTCACACACACACAGCCTCTCTTAAAACTTTCTGTTTAGTAATGGTTATGTTGCAGTAGTAAAAGCATTTGGCATAATTAAATTTAACTTAGGAACAGCAAATTTTGGCCAAAGAATGTATATATGCCTTTGAGGGGGGAGGGCAGTGAGTGTGTAAATCAGCCTGTAAAACCTGAGGAACTGAGGAATAAGAACAACAGCTTGCACAAAGAGTTAAGAACATACCATCTCTTTCTAATTAATGCCTTTGCTTGTGGTCTGCTGGGTTTTAAAGGAAAAAGAAACCATAATCTACATTTGCTAATCAGTATTCTGGAAGCCCTCAAGAGAAGTTGTTTTAGGCAGAGGTAATTGAACAGTACTAAGAATTGGGCTGAGCTCTGTAGCTGGCTTCATCTTCCACTAAGCTGATAATGAATGCTAGTATTCATCTCTTCATAGACAGTCAATATATTTTCTAACAGCAGTTCACTTTCTGAAAATATAGGTAATATGTTCGCAAAGTACCAATTTTGTTGCATTTGTAATAAATATTCCCTCTGGCTTACAAATCAAAACAAAAAAGCGAAGTATGTTTGCAGTATGTGTCTGCTCTAGTGCATACTAGAGGTCAATGGCAAGACACCTCTGAATCAGATAATTCCTAAATTATTTTCTGGAAGTTGTTTTTTCCCTCATTCTAATGTGTGATACATCTAAAAAGCCTTCTTTCTCAAGCTCTGGAACATTTAAAAAATTGTCCTTGGTACTGACATATGAGAGTTGAACTTTAGTCACAATGACTATCAATAAAGACCAACAACTTTGTGCCAGAAGGAAAGCCGCTTTGTGGCAGCCTTTTTATAACAAAAAAAGATTCCAGCAAAGGAGCCAGCACTGAAGAAATGCTGCAGATGGAGTTACTATCTCATTCTGGAGTGCATGTCAAGAGGAGAGACGCAAATCGCAGTAACTCTGCAATCTGTACAAAACAAACCTACACTTACCTCATGCTGAAGGGATATTCATGAGTTCAGCCACATGGCAAGTTATGAAATTATTTAATAAACCTACTGCATGTGTAAACACTTCACTCTTCTTTTGCTGCCTAGCCTAGCTCATCCAGGATTTGTTTTAAAATTCCCAATATCTAGACAGCTGCATCATAAATCTGAAGCACAGTACCATGGGATTTTATAAAATTAGTAAGTATTTGTATTTTCCAGTCTTCTTGAAGCTGCATAAATAGAGCAGAACAATTGTAAACCAGCTGATGGAGAATTTTCTGTGTAGAGAAAATTTTCACCACCAGGGCGTGGACAAGAATAGAGATTCCTGGGTACCCATAAAAGCTGGCATTCATCTACTGGTATCACTCTTCCCCGTGCAAGGAGAGACAGATGGATTCAGCCATCTTATCCTCTGTGAAACAGAATAATGCTGTGGACAGACAGTCTCTACAAGTGTAAAATTACTTCTGCAACTCACTTGGAAGAACACTGAGAAACAAGCTGAGCCATGAATTTCAAGCAGTTGAGAGAAATATTTCCAGCTTCCAAGTCAAACTACCCTCACTTCTATCTCTTCCTTCATTAGTGGAAGAACTGGCTTTACAATCAGCAAGGAAAAAAAAGAATACTTGAAACCTATCAAAACCAGCCTGTAAATGACATCTGAAATCCATCCTGAGAAACTGGCTTCTTTGTGATGTTAGGACTGAGAATTGCATCCATTTTGGCCTATTTTTTCCCCTCTTATTCTGTGGATAAACAGCTTGAGAAGTTGAGTATCTGCAGAGTGTGTATTGTACACCATTTGTAGGCAGCAAGCTGCATACATGGGTTACAATGGCAGTTTATCTGTGTTTGGATTCTGCCACTTTCATAGTAGAATAGAAAAAGAAAAGAAGTCTGGATTGTTATCTAAGATAAGCGTTCATTACATTTGCTCATAATGTTTGTAATTTTTTAGTAATGAATGTGTGCAGCAAATAAAACATTCATATATTGCTGGGGGCATCTGTTGCTGTGCAGGACTCTCAAAGAACAAAACTAAGTATCAACTCAAACTAACGTAATTCCTTTCTAATTTTTTTCCTTCCTTCAGATGGTGTGACCCAGTTTGGGCTGACGACTAATATCCGTTTTAAAGGATGTATTCGATTTCTGAAGCTCACCAAGGGTACTTCAAAACCTCAAGAGATTAACTTTGGCAAAGCTTTGGAGCTGAAGGGTGTCCAACCACTGTCGTGCCCTGCAGACTGAATTGGTCACTCAGCCAGTATGGGTCAGTTTATATAAGCACCTCAGATTAAAAAAAAAAATCTATATCTTCATTGCATTCATAATAAAATGTCTTTGTGCAAGTATTTGAGTAGTGTCTGTGGTATGTTATAATGGCTATTTCAATGTACCTCCCAGGAATGCATGGATTAATCCCTTCCCCCCAGCCCCTTCATTAAGGGAGTAACACAGTAATTTTTATCTGTCTCTTTCCTTATAGCTTGAAATGGCAAAGTTTCATCATTCTTGTGATGAGTGAGACCAAATATTATGCAGGTTGTTCCTTTTCTGTGAAACACAAAATCACAAAATATCTCAAGTTGGAAGTGAACCATAAGGATTATCGAGTCCAACTCCTTGAAACGCTCACTAAATGCTTTTGGTGAGGTAGATCTCTAAACTTGTATTCCTTTAGAATTCTTAACACAATGCATTTGTGGGCATGCACAACTTTATCCTTCTTTAGCATATTAACTTGCTTCAAAAAATTATGCTTTTGTCCCACCCAAGAGCTTTTACAAAACTTTTCTGATCATAATATTTCCCATGAAGTTTCACTGAGAAGTTATATGTGGTCTCTATGCTGCTATCATGCTATAGCTGCAGAACCAAGTGCAGGAAGGAAAATGATGGTCTTTAGTTAATTTATTTGGGATTATTGATGAAAATATGTTGCAACTAAAATCCCTGCTATATCCCTTGGACAGCATTGAATTTTAACAGAGGCTACATTGTTTGGTGTTGGGATATTGAGTCTCTAATGGAGGGAGCA
Source organism: Phylloscopus whistleri (assembly GCA_017589585.1). Taxonomy (NCBI): domain Eukaryota; kingdom Metazoa; phylum Chordata; class Aves; order Passeriformes; family Phylloscopidae; genus Phylloscopus; species Phylloscopus whistleri. The sequence goes on along the minus strand of JADMLD010000683.1, from coordinate 2,632,484 downwards.
GAACTGGGTTCTATTACCTTGGAATAGTTTTAAACGATCCTTAATAAATAAAGTTTAACTCTGCTACTCTCTCCCACATGATACTGAAGTTACACATAGCAAAAAATCACAAACCATTTTTCTAAAGGAGGACGAAATCTTGACACTTGGAGCAGAATAGAGGTGAAGCAAGAACATTCCAGAGATTATTAGTGCAACACCTACTACTGATCTCTCCTGTTATCTATTAATGAAATTCTTACCATAAAAGCAGTTTACAAAGTTCAACTCTGCTGCTTCTGCCTGATGTTGTCAGTTTGGAAGGAATACTGAATGCAGAAGCCACCCTAAATCTTCCTTAAATAAAATTTATAGTGCTATATGGATAGCAGTTTAAATATAGATGGAGAAAGTTACTTCCTAGATTCTCACAAAAATGCCAGATCCTAGTGATTTTCCTTATGCTTTGTATGTTTCAGAGGACTATGAAACCATCACTGAAGTGTGGGTTGTGTTTTCTGTGGATTGTTTCAAGTTGTTAAACTGTAGTTTTGCAAAGGTTGTGGTCAGACATGCAGAACAGCTGCTCTAGGAACGTAAAAAAACCCCTACCTACGCAAAAGAATAAAGAACAGCAGAAAAACCCCTGGCAGTAAGGCAGCACAACCATGCAATTAAATGAAAAATATTTTTTAAATTATTTTGTTCTGCCCACAAAGAATCTTGAATACACATTTCCAGAAATTCTGACGTTACTAAAAGAAAGGCAGCTGCAAAACTTGTGCTTGCCAGTGAGCACTCCTGCAGGAGTGCTTTGTATTTTTCAAAAGGCCTTTTTGGCATACAATGTTTCTTTAAACTGTCATGGGAGAAAAAAAAAATAAAACCTTTTCACTGGGAAAGTGCATTAAAGAGATGGCAATAAATATGTATACTGGCACTCTAACAGTTTGGGGAGTCTACATCAATCAGATACACCTGAAGAAAAACCATCTAACTCCTGTGAAGTCTTGAAGTAATTGCCTTCAGCAAGCATTCTAGTTTTAGTTGCAACTGGGCTTTAATGTTAAGAAACAGTTAATGGCTGCTCAGTATTACCCATGTTCAAAGTTCTGAGAATTAGTAAAGCATGCATTTGTCTCTGAAAAAGCCTAATTATTGGACATGTACTGTCTCCAACTTCTACATGGTTGTGCTTTTAACAAGCACACTGTAAAATATTCATGTGCTTCTGTCTTATTCTTTATGCCTCATGTATTTACCTATTCTCGTGCCTATAATGTTTCAGGATAGTTTGAGCGGCTCAAGAAAAGCAGGCTGTAACACTTCCAATACAGTTGAGTATTTCCAAAAGTCTTAAAATATGTAAACAAAGGAAGCCCCAAGACAATGTTATTGTTATCAATGTCTCACAACACACAACAGCTGATTGTTGGCCCACTACACTACCTAGGGACATTTCCTAGCCTCTGGATTCTATTCAACATGTTGAATTATTTTTTAACCCAAACTTGCTTGCAAAAATTTTGGAGTTGTTTTGGGGGATTTTTTGAGGGCAGACTTGAAGACACAAGGGAAATTTGAACAACTGAGCCTAGAGCTCTGTGAGTTAAACCATGCCCAGCCTTGGAAGCAGGAAATTGCCACTGCTCTGCTCAGTGCTGCATCAGCAATGGTCTTTCACATAAATATGTCTTTGCCTTCAAGACAATTACTGGAGTTTCTATATAAAAGAAGTGGAATGGGAAAAAAAAGAAAAAGAGAGGCCTTTATGTTCTTAGCTCTGTTGAGTTATTTCTCTCTTGCGTGACTTTCCAGGAATGTGTGGGACACAGCAAAAACAATGAAACAATGCACATTATTACATTTCTTGAACTTTCAAGTGGAAAAAAATCAACCATCTGCTGTCCTCTGCTAAAGGAAATACACGCAGTAGGCTGAAACAAGAGCTACTTCAGCAAATGGACAAGCTAAAAGGAAACAGAAAAACCTGACTAATTTGTTTTCATAGATCAGTGAGTGGATGAACCAAGTACTGTTAGTAAAGTTTTCTGCCTTTGAAGATTCAGCAGAGCATCTGGGAATGATCCCAACTCCCTATTACTCCCTTTTACCATACAAGAGATTAATAAATTGTCAGATTCCAGATAAAGACTAAAACTGCCTGAAACCAGCAGGTTGTGAGCTTCAGAGCCATATGCAGCTGCTGGAGATTATGCCACTGCTGACTGTGCTGGAAGCAATGCAATACCTTTCCAATTCACAACTGCAAACCTAATACACTTTTACAAGGCACAAGTATTTAAAACCTTATTTTAGGATATTTTGCATACAGGTGTTTTTACTGCCATTTTTCCCCCTCACACTTTAAGTACTCTGCTGCTGAACTTCAAAACAAAAAAACTCATATCCAGGTGTTTTTAAATTGTTTTAAAATTGATCTTGTTGAGTGTTGTCACTTTTAGACATTTATGATGAACTGTTACTCTGAACGAGACAAATCCCTCATCATTTAGGCCAACTACTATGTTGAAAAAGGTTGTGTTTTCAGTTTTAAATACAAGTAAACTCAAACTCTTTGCAAAGAATAATTTCCCTTTTCATTCTATTAAATCACACTCTCAGCTCGTTATAGAAGCTTGTAAAGAGAATATGTTTCTGGCTTAGTATTTTTATTTAGAATGCACAACAAAAACTTAAAATGCTAAAACACCCGAAGTATTTCTCCCATCTCTCTTTTATCATAGAAACCACCAGGAGTGTCAGTTCTAGGCCTTGCCTCGTTCAACTTCTGGGCAGTCTGAGATACCTGCTGAAGGGTTTCTCAGTATGTGCAAGTAAAATTTTTCCTTGACTTGTTTCAGACCGACAAGAAAAGCGTACTCCCTGCCTTTCATAAGAACACATTTATCAAAGGACCACCAAAAGTTCCCAATCCCCACATACACACCAGTTTTTAAACTTCTAAGAAGGCCTTGCAGTTTTCCACTAAGATTTTATGAATGCAAATAAAACTCTCCTGAAAATATCCTCAATGGATTTTTAACCTTTTTTTTTCTTTTTATCAGCTACATTTTCTAATGACAAAACTCTACCAGTTCTTCAGTCATCCATCAAGCCTTAGAGCATACACATGGGCTGAACTTCTGCTGCAAATATATATGAAAGATTATCAGTTTCACCATTTTATGCTTCATACCTAGACATAAAACCATACAGACCTTTCTTCAAAATAATTTCTTAAATACACTACTAATGTGTCATGTCATGAAATTGAAACAAGACCCCAAATTATTCAGGTTATATATTTCTATGGTATTATTCTTCATACTCAAGAGTACAAACAATTTCTTCATGAATTCCCAATATCTGTTTCAACTCAAATAAAAACCCTTTCCTGTTCAAATTTAGTGGGCAACATAGCACAAAATGACAGCACTTCAGAAACTAAAATATCTAATTTAAGCAAAGAAAGAAAACCCTAGGGAAAAATCTCCAGCAGTGAGTGCTCTCATACATGTTTAATGCTCCCACAGGACCAACATCATTCTTTAGCCCAAATCTAACACCCATCTCCTAGTTTTCACTTGACTATGGACTTGACTCTTCACCTATTTGGAGAGAACAGCACAAAACTCTCCCAATGCTAGAGTCCCCTCCTTTAACCCCATCTTTTTTAAAATGTACATTTGAATACAAAATTAAACTGATACTTCCTGCCTGCCCAGCATTTATCTATCACTCAGTAATGGAGATAATAATGAAAGTAGGTGTCTAGAATTTCAAAGAATATTTTTTATGATATACAGTATTACGAAAAATTCTGCAAGGCTGAATAATCTGCTGTGACATCTCCCCTTTCAAACATAATTTATTTTGACAACTTTGGTTCTTCTAGTTGGCATGAGCAAGGAAGGCTGACTGGCAGTTGAGGCCCTAGAGTAGCTACATTTCCTGTGGTTTTCTTCATTATGATTCTGTACTGCAATGCAACGTGAATTTGATTTAAACAGCCAAAGGCCTCACTCTTTCACTGAGTTCCATGTCAACAGAACAGCTCTCTGGGAGATGAAAAACTGCCCATCTCTCTGAATTGAGGGAATGAAGCACTTAGAGTGACATGGAGGCCTAGACCCCAGAGGCAGAGGGTTAGGTGGAATAAACCAGAGCCCTTTTCTCCACAACTTTGGATTATACGAAGTTAGAGTCATCTTAGGCACTGAAGTGTCTAGAGGTGCAGACTGCCCTAGACAGCTGAGAATGATACCTCTAGAGTTTGCATCAGTTTAGGCCACTTGAAGATCCAGGAAAGATGCAAATATTACAAGTATTCAAATTACAAATATTCTAGTATTTCTTATTCAGGACCTATTCAAGCAACAGCTCTATTTTATTCCTTATTTAAAGGTTCTGGGTTTATGCTGTATTTGCTTAAGGGAAAGTCATTGCTCCTCTTATTTTTTTCTTGGTTTGTTCTTTGTCTGCCTGTGGACAATTATTAATTGAGAGTGGAGTAAACCTTCAACTGTAAAAATATTGCTGTTTAGAAACAAATGATGCCATGTCAAACTATTACTGAGACACCCATCAGACTGAATTTCTACTTCAAATGACCAGAGGAAACTACAGGCTGTCCTTCACTGTGTCTGCAAATGCCACCTCCAGAGCTTTTCTGGCCCATACTGTCCCAGAATCCAAATTATAAGCCTGATCCATCGACTGAACAGCAGGGCAGCATGGGCTGACTGCACCAGCTACGAATAAGCAGCAAACCTTGTTCACTGCAGAAGCTGCAGACAGGCCTGCTGCCACCCTGGTGCTTTGTTTCACTTAATGTCACTGCTAAAACCTTTCCTCCCAATTAGACTTAGTAGCTCTGCTGCAATCCACTACAGCACCCAGCATTAGGGTTACTCTTGATGGAATACAGTAGAACCCCAGTTTAGGGAAAAACTTCCACGTGCAGGTAGTATCAGACATTACTAGCTACATTCCTTTTCCATGAAAAAAGAGAAACACCAAACACCTGGAGTTACTATACCTGAGCTGCAAGCACAACCTCTTACATCTTTCTCACAGAGCTGTAGCATTAAGAAAGTGAAAAATAAACCTTGTACATGTATTCCCTTAAGCCCATTTCTTTCTGTTAATGGCTGCATTATTGCTACTATTCAGTCCATTTTGACAATCTGAGCAAATCTCCCCACAATGTAATAGAAGGTTTAACAACAGAGGTGAATTTAGCTTGAATAGCTGATGAGATTGGTTGAGAGTTCACTGATACTGAGACAAGTAGGAAAATCTAATAACTTCTTGACTGCTCTTGAAAAACACTGCCTTGTGCAAAGTGTCAAGGTCAAAGGCCCAGGGTATTGTTAATACTCTACTATATCTCCTCCAGGCCATGGACAGCTGGGCAGAAGAGTGAAATCCCCAGACAAAATCTACTTGCACCAGTGGGTTGCCCTAAATTATAAAACCCAGCTTTCACCTGATGCTGCATACAGCTGGTGCACATTGAATAAAAAGGTTGCAACATGCAAAACGCTGAAATCACATCTCCATATAAGAGTAGCATTCATGCAGCCAGAGGGACAGCAGTGAAATAAGCAGGTCAGGAATGTCATCACACCAGAGCAGAGCAAAAGGTTGCTACAGATAGGAGTAATTCATCTGCAAATCTGCACCAGGACCAGATACAAAATAGCTCACTGTGGTTTTTGACTGGTGTTTCTCGTGTAAATTAATGTTAAAAAAAAATAATAAAATTCTGCTCATTGTGTCTGTATACTTTTGACTGTTTACTCTCCTGAAGATTACAACTATTCAACAAGCAGTTAATGGTTATACTCTAAGTAGGCTTTCAACAGTTTCTAAATTACTGTGGGCCAGAAAATTCAAAGTTGCTTCCTATGCTATTAAGTTGCTTATTGACCATCCTACAAAGGGAAAACAGGGATGGAAAAAAAACCCTTTATCCACACATTACACTTGAAAATACAAAGTAAAGACAGCAGCATTGCTTTCTAGTTTAGTTAAAGAAGGGTTAAGCAGTCATCACACATCAAAATCTTTTTTAAAAGATTCAAAAGCCTTACCTGACAAGTAAGGTTCAAAGAGATACAGTAACCTCAATGTTCATCCACACTGAAGCTCTAAGGCCAAGTTTGTGAGGTGCTAATGCATTCAGTGCAAGACTGGCAAGCTTGGCCACAAAGCACAAGCACACCGTTGTATACATTGTCCATAAGGTATGTTATTTTAAGCCTCCAAGCAGTCTTATAAACTGAACTGCAGCAGGAGTGTGCTTTCAAACACCAGCTGGCCGTGGCATGTTGGGTTGTGAAGTCTCTAAAATGTGATTCCATAAAAGACATTGGATGTTGCTGCTGCTTAGAAACTGTTAAAAGTACTAGAACAGATGGAGAATTAAGTTTACCATTTAGCTGCCTAGTTTGTGGAAGGTCTTCTGTTCCCTGTTTTTGAAACTAAAAATTTTTATTGTTTAGTTGGCCTTTCTCTTTTCCATGGCGTTTTTAATAAACCATTTATCTTTGTAATATTCTGCTTTTTGGTATATAAAAATTGACAGTTTTGTCTGATAGTATTTTGCACTGATAGTCAGGATAATCAGTGACCTTAAGAATATTGACAGGTTTCTTTCTTTGCAGATATAGTATATTTTCAAAACTTAAAAAATTCTTAATTACAAATCAAAAACTGTTCGTCTATCTGATTTTCCTACTATTTATTATGTGGCTGATTTGAAGCAATTAAGGAAGCAAAATAATTCTTTTCCTGTACCATGGGGGATACTGTTGAAAGATGTGTGGATGGTCCTAGTTCTAGGGTAAACAATCTCACAGCAAAGAAACCCTAAACCATCAAAAGCCTCCACCTCACAGTAGAAAGAGCTTGAAGAGGGTGCCTAGTTCACTCTCTCAAATTTGCAGAGCAGCGGCCTAGGCAGTAATTCCCCATTTTTACTTGTGCACAAGGTTTCTCCTGTGATAATGTCTTTCCCAAAGAGGCATCGATGCCCCATGCCTGTACTTGGTAAGTGTTCCAGTGAGTGGGAGACCAAGGAGCAGAGGAAGAAGAGCTGGATATGCAAGGATTCTTCTCTTGTCTTTTTTTTTTAATTTAGTAATTCCAACTTTGGAGAGATTTCTCTCTCCTGAGCCAGTTCAAGACAGCAGACATAACAAGCACTTGAGCTCTGTAGCTGGCTAAATGCAAGCACACTTAAGAAAAGGGCAATTTTACAGTCCTGCTTCATTTATCAAACCTGACGTGTACTGCACATTATGATTTCCATGTAATGGTTTGACTGTAAATTTACCCTCAGCAAGATCCTTTTATACGCGTTCAAACTAATTTACCTCTTGCTGATCGAGTCCTAAGTTGTAATTTGCTTAAATGCAGAGCCTAAATTGACTAAATCAAATGCATTTGCGCAAACTCAATAAGCAGAACCATTACCCACTGAAACAAGCAAGTCTCCTAAGAGCATCAAATGCTTCCTTACAGTGGAAGAGTTGGCTCAGGAGCCAACCACCACTCCAGCTAATAACCATGTTTCTCCCTCTATTTCATTAGCCAGTCTGAGGGCTCTAATGTTTTTTCCCCTCTAAATGGAAGGGCAAGAGGCATTCATAGCTTTATCAAGTACTGCAACCAAAGCAACTAAAGCTCATTTTCCAGTGTAATGAAAAGGCTCCAGTGAATAAAGACACATTTGAATACCCCTGTTAATGCGTACGTTAGTCAGGCCAAAAGTCTCAGCCTCAAAGATCTCAACCACCCAGCATATGGGATCCATTTGCAGAAAAGGTCATAAAATCGTTGTGTCACCACACGTTTTATATAGCAGTGCAAATACAGTTGAGTCAAACTGACCTGCCTCTGACTTGGTACTTAGAAAGCAATATTGGTTTGCAATTGCAAAATTTAAAAAATTAACACACTGGCATCAGGCAAGAGGGCAGTCAGCCTCTTTATGAAGAGTGCCCAAACCAGGATCCACTGAAAAGGAATTGAAAGCTCTGATCTACTGCACCAGTGCCTACCTCCAGTATGTCACAATTTTAAATTTATTCAGTGGCTTTGCAATTTAAATATAATGGTGGTGAACATAATAGAAGCCAGCATCTAGTACTTTACATCATCTTGAGAAAATCTCTGTTGGATTAAAAGTATTTAAAGCTTTGTGGGTATTGGGAATGAGAACTGAGTGGCAGAAGCACACTTCACATACCAATGGCTGTTCTGATGTGGAAACTAGCTAGACTGAGTATTCTCACCAGAACTTACTGCCATGATCACACCCTCAAGCTATGATGCAAAGGAAGTTAAACATCCAAGTTCATTCTAAGCTAAAATTCAAACTTTGTGTATCTTGTTGTCATGAGGAAGAAAAGTCTTACAAAAATTAGTAAGACAATGAAAATAAATATATAGCCAGAACTGAAAGTCTTAAACATGCCAACTAATTTTGGTAACAACTGCCAAATTTTTAATACAAAATAGTAACAAATCACAGTATTTATGAAGTACTTGTCTCTAAGATGATTTAGGAATATTAGTTCCTCTTTTTTCTATGAATAACCAAATGTCATAATTTGGGCTTACTACAAAGACCTACGGCAAGCCCATAAAACCAGGAAATTCGGTTACCCAATGCAATAACAACACCATTCTATTTTACATGTTTGTCCTTTGAAACTTCTGCCTTTAGTTTCCTGCCCGCTAATTTCCACAAAAAAAGCAAAAAGAAAGACTCTTTAGTGGTTTCCAAGATAACATGTCATAGAATTATGTACAGATCTAGCAAAGACAGATTTTCCTCAAACACGCTTGAGTAGCTCTGGTGCATATAGATGGGCTCTGAACAGCAACAGCAATAATAAAGAGTGTCCTGTGACAGAAATTATTCACCACTGCTTGGGTTATCAACTCTCCCTAGTGCAGCTGACAAGAACATGAAGGTTCTAGCAATTACCCGTGGTCTGTAACTACTATTATTTTTAAAAATATTTCTGTTAAGGATTAATGGATATCCTTCCTTGGTAGTAGAAAAAATTGCCAAAAGGCAATTATAAAGATTTCTTATAATTTCTTCTTTCTTCTTATAAAGATCTGTGTATGTGGCCAATCTTTTGTATGACAGGTCCTCGCCCAACAACTGATACAAAAAAAGGAGGAAAGTGACGCTGCAAAGGCAGGCGGGTGAGGGAAGAGGAGGCAAGGGCAGCTTTGAGTAACAGCAGAGAAAACTGTATGAAAGTATCTCTTCAAACAGCAGCCACTGAGGGAATTTTCTGCTGGGCTGAAACTGTAGATATCTAAACGCTAACATTAGGAAGTTTGAACACATTTCCTTGTTTATTTTCTTCGTTAAGTTTGCAGTTAATAATTGATATGTCTGCCCTGCATAAACAAGGCACATAAATCCCAATCAGGCTACTCAGCAAGATTCTTCCTTGGTAAATGAGGGAGAAGAGAATTTCTAAATAATGTGAAGTTCCTGGGACTAGGTCCTGGTATCTCTAGTCACTTAAGGCTTCTTAGAAAATTGTACTACTTTTCCATACTGAGCTTTCCTCTTGTTTTTCGTTGTCTTTATATGGAAATCATAGTCCAGTAAATAGTACACTAGAATGTATCTATTGGAATATTGGATCCAGGATTAATCACATCTTTCTCAGACCCACATCTCAAAGACTCTAAATTCTGGATATATGCCATTTACAATTAAGACAGCTTAGGCACTGGGGGAATTTCATGCATTAAGTTGCTGTATCCTGAGGAAATAAGTGATGTAAAGAACCAGCAAAGCCATAAAGAAAGCCACAGCAGTGTTACTGCTTTAATTCCAGTGCAGCCAGACGTTTATCAAAATCCATCAGCTGTTTTTCCATCCTTTATGAAAAACCCGGTACCACTCTCAGAAGTCCCCTGTCCAAAACCAACTCACCTGAAGCACAAAGGGTGCTATAGATCTAGAAAACAAAAATGAGCTGTAGTGTTCTAATCACTTCCTTTTCTCCTCAAGAGTGTATGCCACCAGCATTACCTTGCCTATTAGAGGCTAAAGTGCTGTGTGATCTATGACTACATCATGAGGCTGGAAATTGCTAAAGGAGCACATAAAGGAGCATCTATCAGACAAGACACTCAAGTACATCTTCAAAAATCACCATCTCATCAGAGAGATGATATAGCTGCAGATTTCAGGAGGCTGAAACCAGGGAGGGTGTGTGGGAGTGAGGGGAAAAGTGAGTGAGGGGGATATGTGTGTGTGTATAATGTTTCTTCCTTCTGGACTGCTGCCAACACTGAAATTACCATGCTGTCATCAGCTGCACAGGCTCTTCAAGCACACAGACATCACATAAAAATGTAACCTCATATGACACAAAAATTAAATATAACCTCACATATTCCTTTCCAGTTGTGGGAAGACAGCTCCCAACCAAGTGACTCCAAAGAAGGCTTACATACCCTGCAAACCCTCTTACACTTGTACAGTCCACAGTGATGTCGGCTTAAAAAACAATATTAATTAAATCCAATTCAGCCCCTCTTTTTCCCCATGTGCCTTCCCTCAAAACCAGACATCTGTGTCTACAGCAACAAACAAGAACAAACTTATTTAGCCATGGTGAATGTTCTTCATTTTTCACAGCAGTTACACATACACACACTGTCAGTGTCTCTTGCTGATCTGCCTATGGTTAGTGCCGTTTCAAAGTAATAAACAGAATAAATATTCATCACTCACTCCCTTGCCTTGAAGCCCATTTAGTGTGACTGGAGAGGCAAGGGCACAGAGGAGTCAGCCATTGTAGCAGCACAGCTACAATCATTCTCTTCACAGCTAATGAGCAACGGCATTAAGGAACTGGTGTTCTTTTCTAGTTGGCTTCTTTCACTGTAAAGGAGACAGCATTTTTTCACATTGTCTCCAGACCCAATTTGAAGGAGCTGATGAAGAACTAGTGTCCCTCCAAGGCAATGATGCAATTAGAGGAAACACTGTGGAATCAAATAAAGAGGCAAATATATTGGAACTAATTCACAGTGAGCAAGACTCCAGTCAGTAGCAGCCATTGTATTACTGCCTTTCTAAATTGTCCTCTTGCAGTTCACTATCAGACACTCTATTCAATCCCCTATTTTGTTCTAAGAGCTTGTTTAAAGTAATGCCAGCTGACTAAAGCACAATTATTGTACGTACAGCACATGTTGAGCTTGTCACAGTGCTTCTTTCTCTGGGAGCATCAGAGGCAGGATTAGGATGGAACTGTACAGCCAGGCACTGCACAGCTCGGGTCTTACCCACCTGCAAGAAGCACAGTCTGGTTTCTCCCTCCCCTGCCAAGGGAGATTGCTAGATCAATCTCTCCTTCTAAGTTATTAATAAAAAACCAAACACTGTTTAGCCCCTTCAGAAGGAGAAGGTAATTTATCTTGTGTCTGATACACAGAATGCAAGCCTTGTCTATCTGCCTCTCTGAACTTGCTCAGACTTGGAGCAAGGGAGTAGGCAAAACGCTGGCACTTCTCCAAGTGCACTGCAACAAAGCCAAAGCCACAACAAGATGGAACTGAAACTTCATTTCCTCCATTCCACAGATGCTCAGGACCAGGCTTTTCTTCTCATTTGTAACTGGGTGGTATCAGTGCAAGGGGAAGAAGAGCAACAGGCCCTTCTACTGACTTTCCCCCTGGAGAGCCTTTACTGATGCCACCACTGGCATACTTCTGTCCTTTCCCAAAGCCTGGGACTCCAGGTAAATCTCCTGGGTTGATCATGTGGAAAAGTAATCCTGGTTGGTTAGAAGTGGGGGGAGATAAAAGTGATACGGGAATGGTTCAGTGTTCTGGGTACCTTAAACTTCTTTATTCCAGCATATTATGGAGAAGATTCATCTTTCAGCATCAAAATGATTGACATTTCTGTTTCCACCTTCTCTGTCAGCAAAGAAACACAATTCAGCACATCTACAGTGGTTTCATTCAGGGACCCAAGACTGCATAAGCCTTTTCATAAACAACTACTGACTGTGACTGCCTCTAGATCCTCAGCTTGGGACACAGCAAGATGTGTCAATTAAAATCAGTCAATTAAATTTGTCAATTAAAAAACTGAAAAAACACACTCATCTGGGCCCTGCTCTGCTGAAAACCCAAGTCTTTCTGAGGTGCCCTGCTTTGGGGACCAAGTCCCCAACTTTCACTACCACTCACACTTTGCAAATTCAGCCAGATCAAAAGATGGATTTGCTTGCCATATAACCCCACAGCAAGGTCCCTTGCTTCATTTTTCCGACATAAATTTCTATGCATGTCAGTTTGCATTAATATAATCATATTAGCTATATTTCTCCAGTATTTCTGCAAACATACTGACTGCCAAAATATACTCACAAGCCCAGTGGAAGGCGTACTTAGAACCAAGAAAAGAATAGTGGAAAATAAGAAACTATTTTCTGGACTATAAATGTGCAGGATTGAAAGTTTTGAACAATTCATTAGTGCTCACACAGAGTTATTTTAGGTAAAAGAGAATTAACTTGTTTTCTAACGAGAAAGAAAGTTCTTCTGCTTGACAAGGTAGTAATGAGTAGTGGCTTTTTTATTGCTGCTGCTGCTGCTAAAAGCAATATAAATGCATTTTAAAAAACCAAGTAAGATCCATCTCTTTCACCAGCAGAAAACAAACTAGCAAGTAGTCTTCAAGCAGTTTCTTTTCAATGCTTCTTTTATACATTTTAATAGTTTTTGTCTAAAAGTGACTATGAGCAAGTAAAAATTTTTAATACATTGCAAACTTCATTTGAATGGTGGAAAGAAGACAAAAGTTTCTTGCCATCTTACCAAGACAGCACATAAAGATACTGTGGAGAGTTGCATTACAAGCATATGAAAAATCAGAGCGGTCAGACACTACTGAAATAAAACTCACTCCAGTATACTTTATATTTCTAACTACAGAAACAACTATGTGACAAGATAAGAAGGACAGGAACACTTTTGTGGAGTAAAAAAAGATTAAATGCTCCAGATGTACAAACATTTTGATTATACTCTTCTCCTTACCCAATTTTTGGAAACTGCCAGATGCTACTAGAAATCTTTTTATACCTGTACACTGCATATGTCATTGCTAGAATAGAATTAACATATAGAGCAGCAAATAGGGTTATCTGTCTCTCTTCAGTGTTGTACCACAAACATACCAGATTGTCAGCTGGAAGTAAGAATTACGACAAAGTTCTCTACAGATCCACACCCACAGAGACTAAATCAAGAAGAAAGAGAAAACAATTTGAATGCTGTAAAGCCTCTTCAACATCTTTGATTTATAGTATACTTCTAAATTTAAGTAATTCCACTTAATACCACATCAGAAATACCTTTTACTGACTCTCCTTCTTTAAGATGTTCTATGGTTGATTTTCAGTCTGGTGTTCAGTGGTATCAGGTGAGAATCTCCATATTAACAAAAAAAAAATGGAACTACACAGTCTCTCTGTTCCCTGCTGCAAGTCAGGGCATCTCAGATGTAGATTTAAAGGCTAGCACAGCTTTCATCTCTTTAAAGCAATGGCAAATCCTTGCATGAATGGGTTCCAAATACTTGAATAGAATTTTTTTTCTTACTTTCCTAAGCAAACCGTTTTTTCCTAAGGATCTGAAAGGGCCATGAAGGGTGCAGAGTTGGCAGACATTGGCAAATACTGTATTCATGAGAGAAATGTTAAAAGCTTGAATAAATGTAACTCTCTAACTCTTTTGTATTCATTTTTAAGCAAGCTGATGTCTCTGAATCTTTGCAGAAAGAGGTTTTTGCAGAAAAGGTCTCCATCTGCATCTCAACACTTTCATGATGAAAAATATGTAATTCAACCCACCCAATTGCTGCAAGACCATGTGTCATGGGTAGAAAGGATGTTATTGATGGCATCGTCTATATTATTGCTGCTTGATCCAGCCTAATGATGAAGATCTGGGAGTGTTACTAATATGCAACATAGTTCTGTAGTGTGTGCATTTCATAAATCTCTCTTCTTTCATGCATACTGCTGCTACTGTCTGCAGAAGTAAGAACTGACTGATTATGTTGTTACAAGACACTTTTATTATTGGAGGGCTTGAATGATTTTCCCTTCTGAGATATTCAGCTAAACAGCACTGCTCCACCATTGGTGGAGTGGAGGATGGGGAGCAGAATGTTTTCCCCTAAGCTGCAAGTCCTACAACACCCTGGGTGGTAGATGCTGACTCCATTTCTACCACAGTTGTGAGAGTTTGGCAGTTCATGTGTCTCCACCAGCCCTCTGCTACTCCTCCAAGACCAAAAGCTCAAGAGCCCTACGAAGGCTGTACCTAGGTCATGTTACTCCAGAAGGTCTGATCTTTCCCCTGTCACCACTGCCAATACAGTTTATAATTTCTATCAGCTCCTTGGCCTGTGAGACATCAGCAGCTCATTAGGACACAGGAATTGTCACTTTCAGTCAGGCTCCATCTACAGGCAGACACAGAAGGCAGCTGCTGACATATCCATGTTAGGTTTAAGGACACTGCACAAAGCTGACAAGAATTCGTGGGTCCCCATGGATGACCCGACTCAGTCATGCCTCTGGCAACTGCAGAATGCCCCATATCAATTGAGCAAGGAGAAGGAGCTCTCTTCTGAAACTTCAACACAGCACATTTTCAGTGCAATACAAAAAGGAAGTATTCTCCATATGAAAACTATAAAAGTAAATTAATAAAGAGTTTGACATTTTTTCATGAAAACTTTATAGGAAGTGATGCCAAATAATTTGCTAAATACAAGGACAGAAAAAGAAAATGTGCTATTTACTATATGTTGTTTGCAACAAAGAATAATTAATTGATTGGTTGCCAACCAGTCTCTCACTGCTGGGATGTCAGTGTTTAACGAGTGGGGACAACCCACACACTCAGAACCAAGTTTTCAGTGTGACACATCCAGTATTAAGAAGATAGCTAGCAATAAACTAAATTTTTAGAAAATCTGACTCATAAAAATTACAACTAGCCCCTCTCTTCCTTAATAAACTTCAGTGAGTCCCCAGAGACAATTAGGTTGAATAATTCTGCTTACTTAATGTTTTCTGTTCTTCTGATATAAGATTAGTCAACCTTTTTCTGGTTTGTGTTTTTCGGTTTGGTTTTTTTTTCTTTTTTTTTTTTTTTTTTTCACAGGCAGCTGGCTGCACTCTGAGGACATTCTGAAGGGGAGTAGGAACAACCTATTCCTGGGATAAGGGACACAAGGATTTGCTCTATTAGGGCAAATTTGCTGAGGTCTCTACTTTATAAAGAGTATTTTAAATAGATTTAATATTTATCTTCAAACTTTGTATCAAGTTGCCCTCAGTCTCCTTGTAATAAATACTGTATATAATTTGTCTTTATTGTAAATATGTTTATGGAATAATGTAATAAATCCACACCATGCTTTTGAATCAAACCCCCCCCCTCTCCCCCGCACCTGTCTCAGAAGCCACATACCTCAAGTCGTGCCTGGAAGCCACAGTCTAAGATGGTACCATCACTGCAGCACCCAAGGAAAGGAAATTAACAAGAGAAAGAGGGTGCACCTGGACCGAGATGGACTTTGAGCTCCCATGGGCCGAGCAACGACCCACAGCTTAACTACTGGCATGCATCTCATCCATTCTACCTAGACGATGAATCCCAATACCTGGTTCCAGTAAATCTACTTAGGGACAGAAATCATTTCAGCTGGCAGCCGAAAATCAAGAAGACATGACTATGTATTCTATGAGGAGCAGCAAAACCAGACTGAGATCACGGACTGTGCAGCGAAACTCTGTATAAAAGTGGGACACTCAGAGCACAGGGTGTGAACAGAGGGTGATACAGCGCGATAGAGGCCGTGTCTTGTGTTCACCCAGTGGTGATCCCGGGCTCGACACTGACCTTGATTGGGGCATTTCTCGATTGTTCCGCTCCATTTTTCAATAAAAAATATTTTTATTGATAATTTGGCTGATTCCATTTATAACATTCTGGAATTGCTGCACATCTCCCAATTAAACTAGATTTCTACACTAAAACAAAGGGTAAACCTAGGGTCCGTATTGAAGACCTGGCCATTACCATAACTTCTGAGATTAGGATCTGTATCCAACACTAAAAACCTTCTTCCTTGTTCTAACCCGCCCTTGCCAGAGGGTAGACAGGAGGTGCATTGATAGGGGACCAATTAAACTAAACGGAGCCAAAAGCAGATAAAAGCTGCACTGAAACCAGTGAGCCAAGGCATTCCTGACACCGTAAATACTTAAAAGTGCTACCGAAGGTCAGAGGAGAAATAAATTAATAGCTCAAGAACAGATCATTTGTGCCTATGCTTTTTCATCCAGAAATGAATGGCATCTGTGGGAAGTGCGACTCAGAGGGAAAAGGATTTAAGAAAGACTGGGTAATTACAGCAGTTGTTTAACATTTCTAAGCAGCTCTTTGGATGATCATTTAGGAGAATGAAGAGACAAAGCTTAAAGGCAAAGGACTGCTGATGATGTGCAGTCTCTGAGTACACTGAATATCTGTAGCAGCTTAACTGAGGAATTACAATAGCTGCCCTTCCTCCTTTCACATCGTGTGGCTGCCTTCGGGTCACTGGGATGCTGAAACAGCGCGGAGGGATTGGAGTGCAACAAAAGGGGTGGAAAGAGAGAAAACAGAATCAGGTGGGAAAGAAAATACACTGTTTCTAAATGGGAGGGAAACAAAGAAATACTACATGAGGTTTCAAACAGTTCAAGAGAGTGTTGCAATCCATCTAGACAGGGGTTTTTTTAAGTAGTAATTAGTATTTAAATTGTGAAGAAGCAGAGGACCAGTGTCAGAGCAAAACCTTGACAGGACAGCCAACAGCCCAAGGAGACTCAGCTTCTCAAATGCTGCCCTGAGGTACCCCATCAAAACACACACACCCTGGAGGGGCACAGTCCTGACCTTCCTGGGCACACCACTGACCTTCCACAGACCCTCGCTCTTCTTAAAACTCGGTCAGAAAACAGGCACTTACTTCACTCATGAACATTTGGATCTTAAGCAAGAGCCCTCGGGGCAAGCTCTCGGTAGGGGAAGGGATGGTGGGAAGCTTTTCTGCAGTTTCAAATGTGACCTGGGGCCCTGAATGTGAACTGGAATGAGAGGAGGCAGTGCTTCAAAACACACTGGCTCTTCCAATACAGCCTTTAAGCCAGAAAATCCTCTCCTTCCAGAGTCACCGTAACTGCACAGCTGGGGGGAGGGAAATAAAACCAAAAAAATGTACTTTGCTAACTATGACAAATGGTTATAAAATGCTATCTAGAGAGCACAGATGCTCCTGCCTTGGTTTACCAAAGCACACTGTGGCATTAAACTGTCAGGTTGCAACGGTGTCAGAGCCCCAGACGCTTTCTCTTTACCTGAATTCCACGAGAGAACTGATGTGCTTTTGTGAAGTGGGAGCTACTCCATCAAGGAGCCCAACAGAGACTGGCAGCAAAGCTAAAAATCAAAACAGTTAACAGGCAAAGAAAAGCAGAGATGCCCACATGTGGCAATCATATCCTTTGAGTAGCACAGTACAGGGAAGGTATTAGAAGAGAACAGAAGGGTCTTAAAGCTGCACTGATACTGCTGAAGCAAAATTTACATATATATATATTTAGTAGCAGCAGAGGAATTTGCATTCAAAGACAGACTCAACAGGAATCTGGACATTCTTTAACTCCCTTCACTGTGTGCTATGTACTGCAGAGGTGCAAAGAAACAGGCCAAATTTGCTGATGCTACAAACAGTATCCAAAATGCCAATCACGGCATCAGCCTCAAAACAAGTACCCTGTATACTGCAAAAGAGAGAAAAGCAGCTGAGGCACAGCTCAGAGGCCTGAGGAAAGAGTGGTTCCTCAAGGGCACCAGGACTCTGTTGAGGCTGTGTTAGGCATGAAGCTTCGCTCCAGAGCAAGCACTGTCAGCACCAGCGACTTCCCTGGCTCAACTTGCCCAAGACCAAAAAATTTAGATAAGCAGAAGCAGCCTGCGTGTCACAGCAGCTTTATCCACGTGCTAGAAACTGAGAATCCAACTGAAGTGCTCAGAGAGTTCTTCAGCTGAACACAAACAGCAATACATGAAGTCACCATGATTGCACCCCCTCCCATCACGAGTAAGCCACAGTCACTATACAGTGAAGGAGAGGAAGAAACCAAATACATCTGCTGGATATCACACAAAGCAAAATGACAATGGAAGTCGATCCAGAGGTAAAAGGTTTCCCATGCAGACATCTGCATGACTGTTACTCATAACTTTCTGCCCTGTGGCCAAGAGAGACATGTGTGAAAAATGCATATTGGGTGTTTTGGCTCTACGCAGATATTTACTATATGTAATATGCTAGTTAGAAAAGTTATGCAATATTAACATTTAAAACAAATGGTGGATGTGGTTTTTAACATTAAGTTTTGGTAAAAGTTTGTGTGTAAGGTTTTTTTCTTAGCTCAAGGGAGAGGCCTATTCCAAGTGAATGTTTTACAGGAGATAAAGAAACCCCCCTCTCCCTCTTCAGACAAAAGAATGCATCTCTCAGAACGCAGACGCTCCCAATCAACAAAAGCACGATCCCATGTCGCCAAAAGGCTTAAGCCAAAGACTCTTGAAAAACAAGTTTGTTGATAAAGCATGCATAATTATGAAGTTTCAGTACTCAAAAAGGACCAGTTTTCGAGTAGAGATTGCCTTTCTCTGTCCTGACATGGAGTCAGGAGGAGAGAGGACATTGCTTACCTATTTTCTTTGCTCCTTATTTGTCCTGTCTCTAAAACTTTTTAAACTTTTATTTGTATTAATTTTCTTTTTGTAACCAATTTTATTCTTTATTAAATTTTCATAAATTTCTAAAAATGAGTGATTGGCATTTATCACACATGCACAGAGAGAAAAAAGACAGTGTTTTTGACCAGACTGAGAGGTACACAGGGATAGAGATGCACTCTGTAAAGATGACTAGAAGTCTTAACATACACACACACACACGGATTTGATGAAGGACATTACTATGACAGGTATATTGAACACCTGGAAGTAGGGACCAATAGGCTGCAGAAGAGTAATGGATAAAAATTCCATGCACAAGGGAGTGAGACATGCATGCACTGAGAAACAACAGTTTCCATAATAAAACCCACAGAATTCTTTGGACTCAAGTTCTAGGCAGAGAGAGAAGTTGATTGTGGTACATGGGACCAGCCATGAGCAGAACAGCAAGAGTCATGTCCTGAAAGAGGCCTGGAGGTCAGAGGCTGCAAGCTGAGCAAGCAGGGTGCCAACTATTCCTAAGCTTATGCATTGTATAAGACATGAAGCTACACTTTGAAACACATAAATAATTGCCTTGCAGAGCAATTACTCAGAAAATGCACAAGAGGCAAAGCAATTCCTGACTTGGTTCTGAGGAACGTGCAAGATCTGGTTCCAAATGCTGCAGAGATCATTCTGCTATTCCCCAGATATGTCAAACTGCAGGAGCAGCAACCTTCCCACATACCACACAACTGCATTTTCTTTAAGTGAGATTAAATATAAAGAAAACCAGCTATTAAAAAAAACACAAACCAAAAACAAAACAAAAAAAACCCCTTCAAATATATAAGTCAACAGTTAAAGTGTTTGCAAGAGGTAAAAACACTATAATAAAGGCTAAATGAATTAATACATTAAACCCTTTTGTTATTCCATGATTCTAACAAAATTCCTTGACAATTTAAAGACATGTCCATCTAGGAAATACATCTAAAAAAATTTAAAAAATCAAACCAAACCCACACAGTCACTGTTGTAAGTGTAAGACTATAGCAAGCACACAGCAGCCCAAGAAAGGCCTTTGAGGAACAACTTGTTAAACTGGCATAAACAAAGTTACTCTTTTCTCAGCAGTAGAAGGTCTGTCAAATTCATAGGACCAATAATTAATGTGTAAATGGAGTGACTGAAGAAAAGACTACAACAGGAAAATGTGATTAATTTTCTGCATCTATCTTTCACACTGTTGTATCATCTACAACAATGTGCACTCCCAGCCCAGAAAGCAAATTGTGTCCTGGGCTGCATCCAAAGCAGCATGTGCAGCAGGGCAAGGGAGGAGATTCTGCCCCTCTGCTCTGCTCTGGTGAGACCCCACCTGGAACACTGCATCCATCTCTGGGGTCCTCAGCAGAAGGACAAGGACCTGTTGGAGTGAGTCCAGAGGAGTGACACAAATGATAAGAGGGCTGGAGCACCTCTCTGATGAAGACAGGCTGAGAGAGTTGGGGTTTTTCCACTTGAAGAAGAGGGGACTCCAGGGAGACCTATTGAGACCTTCCAATACCTAAGGGGGCTTACAAAAAGGAGGTAGAGGAAATTTTCATATGCAGTGATACTGATAAGACAAAGGGTAAAGGTTTTAAATGGAAAGCAGTCAGGTTTAGATTAGCTGTTAGGAAGAAATTGGGTGGTGATTGGTGGTGAGGGTGGTGATCCACTGGAACAGGTTGACCAGAGAAGTTAGAGATGTCCCATTCCTGGAATGTTCAAGACCAGGTTGGATGGGGATCAGAGCAACTGGGTCTAATGAGTGACATCCCTGCCCTTGACAAGTGGTTCGAACTAGATGATTTTTAAGGTCCCTTCTGACCCAAGCCATTCTGTGATTATATATTACCTCTTAAGGATTTACAGGAGTGACTCTAGAGGAGTTATCTCACACTGAATTTCAGTAAAACACTGTAACACAAATTCAGAAAAATAACACTTGCTAATTACCAGCACCAGATGGTCTTTACTCACAAATTAAACAGAGCTCAAGTATGACACAGCTGAACTGTTAAATGTAGTAACCCCTTACAGAAGATAACACAATTCTTTTATAAAGTCATGACTCACTAACCTATTGGAGAGTTGTGAGGGATTTTGTAAGCATGTGCATAAGGAAGATACAAAAAATAAAAATAAACATCAAATAGCTTAATTAAGTAGTAGTGGAAAAGAAAAAAAAAGAAAGAATATACAAAGGTGTTCATGCGGATAAACAAGTTTAAAAGACAAGAAAGAAAAGGAAAGAATGCAGTCTCATTGCAGGCAGGTCACCAGTGAAGCACTTTGAGCCCACGCTGTTCAACATACACCTGATCTCAAGTGATCTCAAAGAGATGATAAGGTAGGTTACTGACACTGAATTATTAAAGGCTTTAAAGAAACAAACTGCAGAGAGCTTCAGACAGACCTCATGATACTGGTGACCTCATGACTGGTGAAAAAACAGCAGATGAAATTCAGTGTTAAGTACATAGCAACTGAGAAAATGAGAAAAAGTCTCACACTCTATTCACAGTCACTGAATCTGAACTACCACTGGACATGAAAGATCACTGCATTAATAACTATGAAAATGTTGACTCAGTGATTAAAACTGAAGAAAAACAAAACAAAAAACAAACAAACAAAGCCAACCAAACAAAGCAAACAAACCCCAAACAAACAAACAAAACTGCCACCAAAAATAAACAAGTATCAGAAGTCATCAAGGTACAAAGGAAAGCAAAATTACTGTCAGACCTCCTGGTAAAACGGTGAGTGCAAGGTATGTTTCTGATTTCCCTTTACCTGAGAAGGCAGAACAGAGTAAGGAAAGGTTTAAGAAGGGCAACAAAAATGACCAAAGTTCAGCAAAGGCTTTCAAACATAGAACAATAAAAAGAGCTGTTACTCTTTGACCAGAGACGAGGACAATCAAGAAGATCTGTGAAACCATAAGGAGCATGGCAAAGGTAAACATGTACAGTTGTTCCTTGAGCAAAAAAATCCCTGCCAAAGGGACAGTTCAGTTACACCATGAAACCTACTCCCATAGTGAATGCTATGAGTTTATAGGGGACCAAAAGCAATTAAGAAAATTAGTGGAAGTAAATCTCATTAAACCTCATTACCTGAGTAAACCTCAGGCACATGGTGCGATTCCTGGAGCTGTCCTGTGGAGTGCTAGGAGATGGACTTTGATGATCCTACTGGATCCCTTCCCAGTCAGGATTTTCTGTGATTCTGTGATGGCTATGGCACACAGTGAAGGGACAAGCTAACCGAGAAAGTGTACTAGGGAATTATGATCATCTTCTTGTTTTATGCTTCAGTCCCTCCTCAAGAATTCACTGTTGACTACCATCATAGAGACTCAGGTAACAGAACTAATCAGACCTTCAAACTGGCCAAAGGCAGCCTTTCTTACAGCCCACAAGTTTTGCTGAAAAACTAAAACTTGGATTCAGAGAGGAGAGGGTGAGATGGCAAGCCAAAGCGCATGCCTACACACAACTTGAAACTTCAACAAAGCTTTCCAAGTCCAATGACATCATGCTGAAGCAGCCAGCACTGATCACTCTGCCAATTCTGCTAATGGCATGGATGAGGTCATTTCTCTCCAAAACAGGCAGTCACTTCACATTCCCTCAACAACGCTGGAGAAGCACTGGGTCATCGTTCAACACACTTCAGCAGCACACGCTCCTACACACAGAGCAAGACTCCTTGTGCTCAGGAATGCCTTTTGGAGCTTCCCTTGAAAACATCAGCTCCTCTTGAAAACATACTTGTTTCGAACAGCTATGCCTTCTGGGGTTAATGGATGAATATTATTTCTGGCCTTTTCCTCTGTATATAACATAAGTGAAGCAAGCTGGCACAGATGGAAACACCCTAAGGGTGGACTTTTTTTACTAGCTTGAATGCTAAAGGGCTTTATAAAAGGGTAGGAGAGCCAAAATTACCTAAAAGTAAGACTACAGACAAGTTAAGAATACCTACTCTAAACAGGATTGCTCACACCGTGCAAGGAATCTTCAGGAAGTTATTTTGTAAGCTTACGGACATCTCACCAGTACACAGACTTGTAAGACAGTGCCTAATATATGGACCTGGGATCCCAGTCCTGTCATCATCATCATCATATCTAATTATGCAGTTTAGTAAGTACAGTTTATGCACTAATTATTTTTTCCTAGAACCAAGTGTTTTTAGAATATACTGTGCCACAGCCACAGGTGCATTGGCAGAAAAAAAATAGTTTGTTCCTAGCATTACCAATGGTTCATCATTGGTTGAGCAAGTATTTCTGTGCTTGCTAAATTCCTCTTTATAATGATCCAAGAGGATTGGTTATAAGCAACCTAGAAATTCTTTGGAAAAAATTCAGAGCAGAGTATTGCAATCCTGTGTATTCTATTCATAAACCCCGAACACCCACATTGTGGTTGTACAGAAAAAAAAACCTATTTATGCTGGGCTTTCACAATAATTTTCATCACTCCCAATAACACCAGCATTCAAAGAGGAAAAAATAGCCAATTTAAAAAGAACAAAAAGAGAAAAAAACTCGCTCAGTCTCCTTGCCTTTAAGTGCCGGCAACACCACCTACAGGAGATTATCTCATTCCAGAGTGGGGAATGTGGGTATTTTCTTCTAATTCTTCCTAGAAGACCTTTGGTGAAACAGAAATGGAATGGAATGACAGACACATTTGTCTGCATGGAATGACAGACATACTTGGTCTACAAACTTGGCTGACACATTTTCTCAGCTTGCAGGGAACTGGAATAAATAAAAATCCTCTTCTGAAGGACTGAACATTTCATGTTCACACGCTGGCCTATCACTATGTTAACAATACTTTAACAATAACACTTTTATTAAGTAAAATCCCCACATATCAACAGAGTAATTCTCTCACATTTCCTTCTACCATCTTGCCAAGGCAAAAATTTAAGGAAAATCCGGATAACCTCTCAGCAAAGATCTATAAAAAATGAGAACACATCATCTTGGTGGAAAAATTTGAACCATTTAAAAGGTATCTGCATAGTACGTTTTCTGATCTGCTTTTTAAAAAAAAAAACATAACTGAACCCCTAACTATGCCTGAATTGCCTGTTCTCTCTTTGCTAAACACCATGATTTTTTTTTTTTCAGTTCACGATGGCACACTAAAAGCACCAGCAGGCATTTTTGCCAGTACTCCAAGGTTGCACAATAAGGTTTCAGCGTTACTATAAACCAAAAAATGCTGCTTATTTAAAGATCAACAGTATTCCAAATGGATATCACCTGGCTGCATCCTAAGATTTTGCTGTCACGGAAGCGAAGTGCTGCACTGAATGAGGCCAGTGCACAGCAGGCAGAAAGGAATACTGCAATGGACACCTCTCTGCTCTGTCCTTCACAGCCATGCAAAGCCCCACGACAGCCTCAGCACTGCTTCACCTACTCAGGCTCCTGCTGGAAGAAACTCTCTTTGTACAGGCTGAAGGAGAGTTATGAATAAAGACAGCTTCTGGCAAACTGTAGCAGAGGAGGAGCATACAGAACAAGGGCTCAGAAGGTCATTTGCCTTAAAACTGACAGAGCACAACATGGGAACATATTAGAATATAATCAAGACAACTAAATCAGGTAATACACACTATAAATTTTAACTAAGCCAAAAATCAGAAGATTTAAAGAATAAAAACCAAAAAGTTTTTCTGAGACTAGGGGAAAAATGAATAAGCAAGAAACCAGTTTCCATTTGCTAATCCAACACAGCTCAGGGTTTGGGACCTCAGATGTTTCCAAGAAATTATGTGTTCCTTCATTTATTTTTGGGTCATTTGGAGTGTGCTGTACATCTGCATCTTGATAACCAGCAAGGGATATCCAGTCATACACTCAAGCCTGTGATTTTCTGCTGTGCAAAGCTTTGTCTACTCTCAGTTTCACTGTGTCCAGAGAACTGGACATCAAAGTCGTCCCTGCCTGATGCACCGTCTCAGATACGTGAGTTATGTACGGCATCACCAGCCATCAGACATGAGAAAAATGCATTAAACTAAATACATGATGTGGTGCAGCTGCCAGGATGGATGGCATGAACGCAGAGAGGCACACAAAGTGACCATTTCTCCAAACGAAACCTCCGAACGCCCTGACACCGAAATCCCACCGGCTGGCTGCGACCTCCAGGCACAGCTTTCCTCCCCAGAAGCATGTGTACGGTCTCTCTCAGGCTTCTGTTCCGGTGCCTAAATAAAAGTGGCGCTCAGGCTGCCACCTCGGCGCGGAGCGGAGCGGGGCGAGCGCGGCCCCGCACCGCCACCTGCCGCCGCCCCGCCCGGGGCACCAAACACCGAGAAAGCGCCGGGACACCGAGCCACAGCCGCCCGCGGCAGCCCCCAGGGATTTCTGTCCCCGAGGGCACGGAGTAGAGAAGCGAGTGCTGTAGGAATGACCCTCCGCTTGTCCCCCGGCAGGCGGTGAATGGCAGCGGACGGCAAACGCACATCGCCGCGTGTGGTCACCGCTCGGAAGGCACAGGGACTCCCACGGGACAAAAGCACAGAACTGCTGCCCTGCAGGACCTGATCTAGCCACACAGCATGTGAGCAGACTGCTCGCGGGAACCAAGACAATTTGTTTTCAAGAGTAGCCGCAGTACAGAGGCACGATGGTAACACAGAGGGCAAAGCTCATTTGATAGGTGAAATACAGACTGTGGCTCTCAATGCAAATGAGCATTAGTTACTGGTTTTACAGTGCCACGGGGGGAAGGAAGGATCCTTTCAGTAATCCCAAAATGGACTATCAAGGAGTAATAATATCTGCGGGGCTTTTGAATCACCACCACTTCCTATGATTCATGAATGGCAAGTTGTATTCCCACGATGGTTTAAAACCTGCAAGGAAGGCTATCTTTCGATACTGCCCAGTTTCTCATTTGACTATTCCCCAGGGTGAAGGTAATTCCCAACAGCCCTACCAGCAGAGAGAGGAGAGGTATTTCTACCCACCTCCTCATCTGCATCAATGAGGCTTCAGCTCATTGTGCCTTCAGCTGTGGCTAAAAAGGAGCTCAGTTCATGGAGAGGGTATGGGCATGAGTTGTACTAACCAGGTGCTGTGGAGAGGCTGCACCCCAAAATCCAGCCCAGGAGAACAATTGCAGCTTAAGCAACAATCACCCACATCTCGTCAACAAAGAAGAATCAGAGAGGAGGCAGCAACACAAGCAAAGTGCTTTCTCAGGCCTCCAAAGGCCTGATGCCAAATCCCACTGGCTGGCTGTGAGCCCCAAGCACAGCCTTCCTCCATGGCCAGAGCATGTGTATGGTTTCTCTCACACTTCTGTTCTGGTGCCTAAGTAAAAGTGGAGCTTATGCTGTCATCTACCCATTGAACAAAGACTCCTACTACCCAGTTTTATGAAGCTTGTAGAAGCTTAATTATTTTTTGACACACGCCTTCCCTCCCACTGCATTTGCCAAAAATTACTAAAGTCTGCCAACAGACTCAAAAGTAATTAGGGGAAGACACACACAAGGTAGCAAGATTACCCCAGATAAATTTCCTTTGGAAATCAGGCTAAAAATTACAGCATTGTATTTATTAAAAGAATCCCCTGAAGCCATACTTGTGATTGCTATACTGCTGTTACTGGCACTATAGCAGGTTTTTAAAGCAATTGTGGGATGATCGTACTTGGTTTCTACAAATCAGATTAATTTCACCCCTTCTAGCCAGAAGCCAGCCATTTATGAACACTTTTCCCATCTGTTAAATGGCCATGATAGGTACTTACCTACCTCAGATGTGGTCTGTGTGCAAACACAAACAGAAGTATAAATATCTTTAAAGCATTGCTCTACATAAAAAATAAAATATTATAAATATTGCTGTAAGATTAGCACATACACATTTTATACTTTTTGAATGGCTGCAACATTTTAAAGATAGAAGCACAGCAGAGAACTAATCCTAAGATGCATTTAAGTGTAATACCAAGGAAGTAATTTCTTTAGCAATCTTTCCTCAAGTTAGCTTGCTGCTGCAATTTAACAATACTTATGAAGAGAGTGTTTTATTTGAGTTACATTGCTTTTAGGAATGTCTGACAAAGAAATAATGGGCTGGGAAAAGTTTCAAGCAGGCCTTTCCCTTCTTTGTTGGTGCTCACTGCCAAAGAGTGCATCTCCTTATCCTTGAATTCATCTCAGTCTTGCCACTGTTTAGTGAAAGGCCTGAAAGAAATTCAGCCAATATTTCCAACATATCCATTCATCTTCCTGCTCCCTACTGTTTTCTTGAAATCTCAGTGGAATGCTCAGAGATGCTGCTTGTTGACTTGCAACATGAGATAACCCCGTCTTGCTGCTGCTCACACAGGGGGCAGTTGGTTGGGATGACACCTTTCCTCCTGGCACCCATGGATATCCAGGGATGGTGCATGTCCTTCACACAAGGTGGGGAAGAACAGGAGGCTATGGAAAATGAGTGCAAACTCTGCAGTCTTCGAAGAACAGGTAGTGCAAGAAAGGTGCCTACACCTCATACAAGCATTGGGGACCTTTCCCCTCCTTCATCAGAGGGTTTTTGAGCACAAAACCATCCTTGCATGCTCCACAACATCCAGGCAGTGGTAAGACGGACCATCACCTGCTTCCCCGTTCCCTCCTCTCCCCAGTCCCTGCTGCTCTGCCTGCACAGGGTTGCACTCAGCATTAATCTGCCAGCTGGGTGAAAAAACTCCTGCATATGCCTTTCTCAAGTCATCAAACAATGGTGGCCTGTGAAATCACCCTCAGTAAGCAACTAATGCAGCATTGTCTTTTTAATTATAAAAGATGCTTATCAGCTTACCTGAATTCGTTTTGGACTTCCCACTTGTGCCCTAATTTAATTACTTAATTATCAGGAATTAAGAGCCAGTATTTTCAATGAGCACTGAGAAGTCTCCTGTTCCTCTGCACGTACCCAGTAATTGTTACACTACAGATTTAGCAAAGGTGTATTGCAATTGCAGCAAAGTTCAAAACCTCTAGCCAGTTATTTCTTTTTCCAGCAGGCACTCATTTTGCAGGACTTTAACTTATCAATGTCTCTTGTCACACATAATGCTACAAGCTCTCTACAGTGATGTGAAGGGTGAAGTCACAAAATAATCATCGCTTAGTGTCATTCAGGTATGTTTTATGCACAAATATAAGAATTTGAATGAGAAAAGTAGTCAGAAAAAACCATTTAATTACAAAAGAACTTTTTTAAATTAAAAAAACCCAAAACAACAGAGCAATGGCACTAAACCAAAACCAAAGTTATTTAAGAGATCATAACCACAGGTTGGTTGCAATATTATACTGAAACTGTTAGGAACAGCTGTTCCTATCATCTGCACTTTGCTCCTGATTAAAATAACACCTAGAGTTCTAGTAACAAGTAATTTTTTACAGAACTATAATGCATTAAGAAAACACACATTATTTTCGTATTACATGTCAAAAAAACCCCTTATATTTATTACATTAGGTTCATAAACGTTTACATAAGCATTGTACTGTTTTGCTACTCTATTCCTTACATTTGAAGAACAGGGAGTTTGTTCTACAGACAAAAGTAATTTGTCTTAGAGGATTTGCCCATAGTGACACAATGCTATACCACATGGGAATACCCAACTAGATTGAGCATCGAGGGCAGTACAGTCACATTAGAACAATTTCCTCTTTTACTCATCCTGCTTTTCAGAACCAACCAGTGCAGTGCTTCCTCTTCATATGAAGACAACCTTTGACTTTAAGAAACAATAAATACACATGGCCCCAAAATTGTTCATATGCTGTGGATAATGAATCAGCAGATGTCTAATTTTTCTATGACCTTTCAGAGTTCTATTTCACTGCTGGTATATAAAAGGGAGAGCTCCAGTGGTTACTTTGTCAACCCAGGGCCCATGTCCAAAGCTCAGCAGAAAGGTCCTTTATTCCTTTAATCAGCTTTGATCATGTAAAAAATATGTATGTCAGTCCATGATTGTATGTAGAATATTCCCTGTGAGGTCAATATAAATCTCTGTGTGCATTAAAAGAAAGTATTTCATTCCAAGGATACAATTTCACAGTAGTTATTTCAGGTAGTCAGCACACAGGTGTAAGCACTTCAGCACAGCTGAGCTGGTTTACAAATAAATTGTGAAGTGGTACACAAACTAGTGAGCCCAAAGTGCTGCTGTGAGACTGGGGCTCAGGAGCTCCAGGCCACAGCTCTCGTGTTGCAACAAGCCTCCTCAGTCTATAATTCATTATCAGTGAATTCATAGGGAGCTAGCTTTCAGTCCTTTCCTGAAAAGGGATGGATTTGCAATAGTTCTCTGTTGCACCACTAATTTTTAAGTGGTTTAGACAGCATTTATCAGCATCAGGGAAACCAAAACTTGATTTCTAGCCTTGTCCAGGATAGACCAGATATATATAGCTGATGGGAGGTAATACCCACAGTAGACCCTTACCCAGTTTTTAAGTGAAAGGTTTAGGGGTTTGCTACCTATGAAATTTAGACTACAGTTTCCTTCCACAGTTATTTTACTTTTCCTGAAAGTTTTTATTATGCTAGTAATAGAAAAGTTTTGGCAGTTCACAAAACTCAGTCTATCAGATGTCCAAAAAAACCTGAAATCAGTGTGTGTAACATGGCTGCATATCACTGCTGAAAAACTTAAAAGGTTTCTCTAGTGCATGACAATATGCCAGAAAGGACAATGCCAAGAGTAGTGAGCTTTAAAAAGACTCACCTTGTCAGGTGATCTTTTCTTTGTTTTTTCTTTCCTTTTTTTTTTTTTTCTAATAATCTCAAGAGCACAATCGACTGGAGTAAAAATAAAACTACTTAAAAGATCTAGCAAGAAAGCTGCATAGAAAGCATTTTCACAGTTGTTTTTAAATAGTTTTCATCAAACTTTAAATTAGGACTTCCAAAGACATTGCATTGCAGTTTTTTTTTCCTGTGAAATTCACACTTATTTGGGGAATTCATACAACTGAGTTAGGTATTTTTAATACTGTACCATTCAGAAGTGCTGATCAGGATTTGGTTCTCTACTGTACTAGCATTGAAAAGACCTATATGAACACAAAATGATACACAAAGAGATTGTAGATCTCTAATATTAAGAGTTTAAACACCTGTTTGAAAAATAAATTCTTAAACAAGACCTACCAGATGGGAGGTAGCTTAGTGCCATTAAATATTTAAGGTACTTATATATAAAATATATAAGGTACTTATGCTTGTTTCACACATGAGTGGGAAAACTGTGCTCTCTCCAAAATTTTGCTGCAAGCAAAACGGAAAGTTTACTGTAATTGTTGGGTCACCATCACTTTTTTTTTTTTTTAAACTGGATAAAGTTCCATTAATATACATAATGGTTGAATGTTGAAAGGACACACTATGCCTTTGACACATTCAGCCATACAACGTAAGTCCACAGGTTGGAGGTTTTGCCATTAGCTGTGATCTTAGCTCTGCTTGGCTTTTATAACCCACTCAGCATTTGGGTTGAGCTGGTATAGGTCCTTCATGTAGGTATCATCATCAAGGCAGCGTTCTCCTAGAAACAGAGAAGACACGTGGTTACACCAGTACCAAAAGAGAAAGGAAACAACTTCCAAAGTTCCTGTTACTGTACTCCATGTACATTTTCAAAGTCTCTCTGCAGGGTTTAACAAAGGACAATGCACATAAAAGTTGGAGGTGCTCTTATCCTTCTTGAGGAGGAAGGGGACAAGAGGAAGAAGGAAGAGAAGGGGTTGTTCTATCTCTGTGATGCATTCTAGGTCAGATTCTTCACACAGACTACGCAGATGGGAACTCTCCTCTGCAAGTAAAAATGGAGCAATATCCTGATCCTCTCATGATTATATCCAAAAACTGCATTCACATTTGCATAGAAGCCCATTAAAGTTTCAGGTTATTTTGCCCTTTTTTCTAAGTTTGTGCAAGGTTTTTCCTTGCTAGGAAGATGTTACTCCCTATCCTCCCACTCTTAAGTCAGCTGTTCTGCATAGCAATTGTAATAGTTGCTGTCCTGGAATGGGAAAGTAGTACACTGCTCTTGGTGCACAACAGGCAATTAATTTATGTCTAGTAGCTATGATGAAAATAGCATATGCTGATCCATCAAGATTTGCACATTCTGCCCATTTCCCTACAGGCAAAGCACTATCTCATGCATTTGCAGTTCTACATCACAGCTTCTCTTCTACTCTACTATGCAATTGGTTGGGGTGGATGGCTCGTGCCAGACAGACATTTCCAGTACTTGCACTGTGGACACAGGAGGCAAACACAGCTGGAATGCTGCAGCTGAGTTTGTCAGCCAGCTCTCTGGACGCCCTGCACAGAGCAGGCAAGAAGGCCAAGACTCCCTGCTCAACAGTCTCCATCTGCTCTCTCTAGGATTTTAATCTCAACCTCTGTGACCAGTACTGCCCATGTTGCTGAACTAGGTCTTCTCCTCTGCACAGTGCAGCATGTTCAGGCAGTGAGAGCATGGGGACGGTATTTTGCCATGTCCCTATACAGCCAGCCCCAGGAACAAAGCAGTGGCAGAAGTCCCATTCAGTGCCCTGAAGCCGTACAGTGTATTGATTGCTAAGGAAATGTCTGCAGACTTCAGCAGCTGCATCTGCTAGGGGAAAAGTTCACAGTACTGTGCTTGTTACAATTATGAGCATAAGTGTAAGGCTATGAGTGCATCATGAGCCCCTTGAGTCTTCTTGTTTTGGGCTCCCTCCACATAAGTCAGGCACATTGGGGAGAGAGACAGGTGGCAAAGGTCAGGACAGCTGGTTCACTTAAACCTGTAGGGCAGATAAAGGCAGGGAGTTTATCTTACCTCAACTGAGAGTATTAATAAGGACTAGTAAGGACCGATTTAAGTTGAAATTCTCTGGAAGTAAACCATTCAGACAGAGAAAACATCTAAGCTTTCTAACGTATGTCACAACAAAACAAAACAAATCTGCACTTCCTCTAAGAGAAATACAATTTCTGTGGTATGTTTAAAGTAACAGTAAGTTGTTCCAGTTTCATTGGAATTTCATTACAAAACCTTTTTTCCTGCAATGACCATACCTCTGTAGAATAAACAAGATATTCTTCTCCTTTACAAAAGTCTTACATCTGGGATTGCAACCTGCTTTAACGGGCAAAGGAAATGTATGTAGATACTGGATTTGCAAGAGAACATATAATACATTTATCTGGCACCCAACTATCTTGGTAACTTATTCATCACTTAGTAAAAAACACAAAAACAAACCTGTTGCAGGAAACATAGGTAAGTGCTATTTTTAATTAAGTCTTTTGGTTTAGACAAACATGCAAAAAATTAACTTATAAAGTGATTAGAATAAAAGAAAAATTCTACTACTGCTTTCTAGTTCTCCTTTTCCTGAGCATATGAAAAATACTGTGATTAGAAACTGATTTCTAATGCAAAAATACTCCTGCACTTGTCGAAGAGAACTTTAGAACCGTGTTTAAAATTATCCTTGGCATTAACTTTGCTGATCTGCTATTTACTTGAATCAAAAGGGTCTGGAATAAGCAGAGCAGGAGAGACTAACTGTTGGAAAATTTTATCACATGGTCATCTTTCTGTCTGAGCATTTTCTTCTTCCCAAAAGAACCTGCAAATAACATCCAAATGCAGAACATGAAGGACTGTATGTTCACTTATTATGCTTCAATACAAAGAGACGAATAAGATGAACTTCAAGCACCTTTGTATCCAATCTTTCTGTGCTTATTCACTGTACATACATATCAGGAACATCTGTTACAGCTGCCAACTTCCTCTGGGACAGATAATAAGACTCTACTAATACAATGATCACACCAACATCTCTGCTACCTTCTCCACAAGATTAACTGTCTGCCTTAGTGCCAGGGAGAACGAGGGACATGAATAAAAATGCAACCACAGTGAAGCCCATGGACAACGGGCCAAGGAATCCTATTCTAGTGAAAGAAGTTCTTCAGAAGCCATTCTTACCAATATTTCCTCCTATTTCATAAAGAAAGACCTCTTCTTTCTTGAGTGTTTGGACATTTGTGCTGTGGGGAACAGAACACAGTGAATGATGATATTACAAATGTGTTTGTGGATCAGCCATCTAGACATGTCTGGAAGAAGTTATGCTAATTAAGATCAGCACTGCATCCATCACAAATCCTTTGTGTGTACACTTACTGACACCATCAGTGAACAAGAATACCCTTGCATGCTAGTGCAAATGAACAGTCCTGCGAGTGAGCAATAGACTAGGAAAGGTAAAATAACATAAATATGAAGAAACTTCAGGTTTTAGGAAAGAATTTCATTGTTATTAGCAACAGCTTGATATTTACCCTCTGATTTTTCTCTTACTGCTGCTGCAAAAATAAGTATTTCCCTCAAATATGCCATATTTCAGAAAAAGCCTTATGGTTGGGTGGGAGAAACCACATTCTTGCTGGATTTAATTGTACTGCAACTAAAAGAAGTAAAAGACAGTAGAAAAATAAAGTCCCTGTATTACAAAGGGATTCTATTATTCTCACTGCTTAATTGTAATAATATATGCTAAAGTCCAGCCAGAAAATAACTCTCTGACAATGGTGTAAAACTCTAAAAACAGCATTTAGGGAAAAGCTTCTTAATCCCAGCTAGAGTACAACAATTTTGCTTTAGCTGAATAGTTAGATATGAAGAACACAGGTTAATTTTAATTTTTTTCAAAAGATTGATTAAAATTTCTCCCTTTCTAAACAGGTTTGAATGACTAAAACGTAGCTTTTGTTTTAAATCATTTCATGTACATGACATTTGCACACCATTATACCTATTATGCTGTTATATACAAATGCATTATTTTAAAAAAAATTTCTTTCTTCTTTCCTGATTCCTCTGTTTTCTTGGAGTTCCCTTCTGACTTGCCCCCAGAAAATTACAAAACTATTCCTGACCCATCAGATTAAATAGCAATTATTTTGTTACTAACAGCACTCATGTATTCCTGAAGGCTTCCTGAGCTTTAATGACATTTAAAAGCATTAATTCCTCAAGTGTGTATTTTGATGGCTAAATTCAGCCAAAAAGTTCACGAACTGACCTGGACTCTGAGTATTTTAAAACTTTTTTCTCGATATAATAAATGAAGAGACACTTCTCCCGACGTGATAACAAAACAAAGATGTGTTTATACCTTTTCTGGCTGAGAAACCTGGCTACTACATCACCGGCTTTCAGTTCTTCTGTCAGCTGTATTGCCATGGAAACTTTGGAAAGATGAGGCGCTTGCACCCGTATCACTCCCTGAGGAACATCAGTCTGCAAAGCAATAAGAGTGTTGGAACAAAGCTGCTAGCAGCTGGCTTTGATGAGCTTCTCAAAATACAGTATGGAATAAGTAAGTACAGTGCTCTGCACTTCACTATCCACTACACTTCACTACAAACATACGATAACTACGCAGCAGTTCAGTAAATTACATCCGACCTTCAAAGCTCTCTTTAACAACAGGGAGAACTTCAGAACAAAGGAACAGTAGTGTTTAATTATTTTCAAAGATGTTAAGAATAACAATAACAATTATGTTATATTAAGAACACACTTTGGTATGATAAGAAGCATGTGACACTGGTATAGAAAATTCTTGCTGCAGGCATGAAAACCAGGCAACGCCCCCGCACCGACCCTCTGCTAAAACTTCTGGAAGAAACCTGTCCAGTTCCATTTAATCTGAACTTCCTGCCATAAAAGAAAAAGAAAACACAAAGTACTCATGGATCAGTCTACTTTAAAGGATTCTTCTTTTCTTTTTGTAAATTTCATTTTTTAAAAACAGATATTCACTACTGCAGGTTTTTCTCCCTATTTCTTATTGTCCAGAATATATTCAGTTAGCCAACCTGCCCTATATAATAATCTGAGTATAAAATGGATTTGTATTTTATTTCAACCCACAAGTTCTTGATGATGAATATTAATCATACTAGCTACAAAGAAGGAGGACAAAGGACAGCTTTTCTGTTCAGCTTGCAGGTACGTGACATTTGAAGTTACAAAAGGTATAATTTATTTGTGAATAAGATCCTAATTTCTGTTCCTGGAAATTTTTCTATTCCTATTACATTATCATTTACCCAAACATACTAATTTTGATAGGAAAATAAAGTAAGAGTCTCTGTACTCAAGGTTGATTATGACAGTTCACTCTCTCCTTTCCCACCCCACGTCCCTCCATTTACCCAATTTCAAGGATGAACATTTTTTCTTCCATAATCAATGAATAAATCTGGGCACCTGTGAATCTAGAGTAGCTTCTCTGAAACCATCAGAGTTAAATGAGTATAGAACAAGTACAAATGTGAGCAGAATCAGAAGAACAGCTTCCTGGGAAAGCTGAAGGCTCGTTACTATACAAATGATGAGTTACGGTAAGCAATTTTAACCAAACAATCCTTTTGTGTCCAGGCTTATTACTCATCGATTTAAAAATATTAG
The DNA here is from genome assembly GCA_017589585.1 of Phylloscopus whistleri. NCBI lineage: Eukaryota > Metazoa > Chordata > Aves > Passeriformes > Phylloscopidae > Phylloscopus > Phylloscopus whistleri. Next base: position 2,597,055 of record JADMLD010000683.1, on the reverse strand, counting down.
ACATCATAACTATTTCTGTCTAAGGCAGTAAGAATCATCATATTGAGAACTTGCTACATAGTAATTGTGGAATAAAGGATTCGTAAAATTGCAAGAGATCTCTATGAGACTTCCCTAGATTTATCTCTAAATTTGACAAATCTGTTCTTTAAGGCTTCCACCTATGGAAACAATGTCTGTAGCCATCTGCTAGGTAGTAAATCCTGCTGAAAAATTTTTTGCCTCCTTCCAAACTTCTGGGATCCTAGCAAAAAGAAATTAAATTTTTAAGGATGAAATGGTTATTTATAGATGTCCCTAACTGGTCTTCCATCAAATTCAAATTGGTAAATTTAAACTAGCTTTCACTTTTGTGTATAGTTCTTTATTATTTTGTCTCAGTTAATTTTAGTGGAGTTTCTCCAACTTTCAGCTGGATAACTTTTTTTTTTGCTACACAGCAGGCATATGATAAATTATTTAAAAAGCAGTCTGCTTTGAGTATATAAGAGAAAGAACAAGAAATGTCCACAGAGCTGCAACATTATGGTCACAGATCAAACAGAATAATTACTTTGTTTATTCACAGAGAATCATTATTAGCTCAGCTAATTAATGCATTTTGCCACTTTCACCACCTGCATTTCCAGGAGAAATCGTGCTCAGCTGCACAATATGTTCATGCTTCCAACCTATAGAGAGAACAGAACTTGAGCAACCCCTAGCCCATAGACTGTGCAAGTTGGTGGGAAAGAAAATGTGGCTTAAAACCTCTAAGAGCTGAATGACAGGAGGACCTATTCTCTGCACAGCACAGTTCAAAATACCCAAGTGAGGGGCTCCATATCACAACATATTAAGCTATGAACCTATGAGAGGATTGACAACACTGAAGAGTTGGGTCACCTATGCTACTCAGTTTGCAAGTTTCCTCCCGTGCCTCACAGGCCCTCTCAGGTCAGATTTAAAACACTGCAACCCCCGGCTGAATTAGGTACTTGCATTATTAAAAAAACTGAAGACGGTTCTTCAGTTTCCATCTTCTTTCCACCCTTACTTGATGGAAAATACATTGGCCTACAACATTTAGTCTGCAGCAGGCACAGCAGTCATCTGTGAGGTACTAATCTTCTTCAAACCCCTCCTTTTCAGGGGGACTTGGAATCTATATATCACAGAGCAGCTGCCTGGCTATAGGATCTGGGGTGGGTCTCTCCCAGTTTTTCCTAATCCATTTTTCATGATCCACTTAAATATTTTTCACCCTAGGCACAGAGAGAAATGTGGCTATGCAATATTTTCACTAATGAAGGAATATTATACATACTTATTAAAGGTGCAAAGTATACCAAGCAGGTATGGGGCACGAACATTATGAAGAACAAAATTGATTTTCAAAAGGTTCTTGCTACATGGAAGGCAAAGTCTGAAAGAAATGCAAAGCAGTTGCTCTCTTTGGGCTGCAAAATATTGCACCTAGTTTGGGACAAAAAAACTAGAAAACTACACACAGAGAAATGATTTAGCAGGTAGCAATTGTTTTTAGTAAATAATCTGGCACTGCAGTGAGTGACATATTCAGCAGGAATAGCAGAAAGGTTACTCTGTGTAAATTCAAGCAGATCATACAGAAGGGCCGTGGGATACAACGGTTTTTATAACCTGCAGCAGCTCAGCCCAGTGCATTCCGTTGTGCTGCTCATGTGATAACTCCTTGTTTTGGAACAACTGCACCCTACCGAGGAATACAACGACAGATGGCATAAATGTGGCTAAAGGCAGTAGGTGAATTTCCAGCCCTGAGGGCATCTTTCTTTGCCACTCTAGAGCATTACTCAGCCCAATACCAACATAAAGACTTAATCCCCACACTGACTTGAGGCCATGGGTATGCACAGGTATCCCAAAAGGCAATTAACCCTCACAATATTAACCATTCTCAACACTGTACACAGATCTCACCTCCAGTTTGCAGTAAATGCTTTTTAACCTCTGTCTCAGAAGGGGAAATGGGATTGATAGAGAGGCCTCATCAGAGCTAAGACAAAATTTTATCCAAACGACATGCAGATGCTGAGTTATTTCTGGAGAGTATGGAATTGACTCAGGTTCTGTCCATCTACGTTTAATCATGCAGGGTACCACAGCAAGTGTTAAAAAATAGAAATTTATCCTCAGCTTTTATTCAGCAGTGCACAAGGTAATTAGGTATTGAGAGTTTCAAGGTTTCACTGGAGTGGGAAATTCACCAAAGTCTGGGTGCCTCACCTGCCACCAGATAGTGAAATAGAGTTCAAGAACTGCACAGGAAAAGTCACCTCATTTTTAAATTAAAGCGGTATAAATTGAATACTGGGGAGAAAGAAAACCCAAACCAGTAATTTTTCCCGAAAGATACTTTTTTTACTTGAAAAATGTATAGAATTGTCATTCACAATGAAGCTTTATCAATTTGTGAATATGATTTTAAGAGTAATATGTTCTCAAGCACCCAAAATTACTGAATGCTTGCAATAAGCATGAAGGATTTGTAAAAAATTGTACCACTTTGACGAAAATCTCCACAGAATTCTAGAGCTTAAAGAAAATTATTGAATAGTAACTTTACATTTATTTGAGTAAGAATATTACATGAGGCTTCAGTTCTATCTCCCCAGTGGATTAGAGAGGCATAATTTACTCTAAAAGACCTCAGTCCTAACCCCCCAGTGGATTAAGAAGACATATCTTTACAATGAATTATAAAAAAAAATAATCTAATATCTGAACTTGAAACAGCATTTACTTTTTTCAGTGTAATTCCTGTTATTTCAGTGTTGAACACAGGATGGCAGCATTAAGTGTCATCACATCAACTCGAGAAAACTGAATTCAAGGAATTCTTTTCTTATTAGATCAAGAAAAACAAATTCCAGTGTTTAATTAGCTTTATTTTAAAATCATATGTAAGTCATTCTGTGTAAAGGTTCCCTCATATAGACAGATACGAAAGTAAAGCAAAGTGATGCCTGGGGAATTAATTAATTTTGGACATTAAGATACATGGCAAATACTGCATACAAAATGAGGTAGGAGCACTGAAATATAAGACTCCAGTAGATTCTGGATATATAGCATATTCATTTGCCACATTCTATTTGCTTTGGCTTAAAAGCTTAAAAAATGCATTTCTAAGAATATGACAACCCTTTTTTTGGTATCAGTCTGACATATACACACTTGGTAAGAAAAACAGAATGCTCAGAGCACTGCATTTCTACCAGCGACCACAAGATGACTCTACCTCACCAGAATCTTCACTGTGACTCCAAACCACGAGGGGGAACTTTCATACCAGCCAAATACAAGGTTCTCACACCACCCAAATCTATACGTTTTCATCACGAATCAGAATTGCTATTACCTGTTTGTGTATTTAAACTAACTTTGGAATAATGTATTTCAAATGCTTTATAATTAAGGTACTACATTGTATAGGCTAAAAAGTTTTAAAAAATCGTAATTCTAAAAATTATCAACAATTTCAACGTGCACAAAATGTACTTTTAAAGTTTTGATGTCAGTGGGAATAGCTCAACTAAAATCTTTCTGAACTACAGGGAAAAATTAACACTATAATTGCCACAGGATTTTTGTATTTTAAAGAATGTGTGAAGAGTGTTATGCTGAAACTTATGCCTTGACATCACTGATGGGTATGGCAGAAGCCAATTACCTAAAGGAGAGATACTGAACTGTGGGTTATATACACTGGGGTAAGCTGGCAGTGGCCACTTGGACAATAGCTGCATAAGAAGCAGTTCATCAGTTTTCCACGTTTGTTTCATCCTTTGGGGTTTCCTGGGTTGGGCAGGTTGTGCATGTTCTAGCTAAAGACTGGGACAAAGAGTTCAGTAATTTTGGAACTCCTGCAGATGGAAGAAGAATTAAATACCAGATTGGTTTCCAAACAGTTTTAAATATTGAATAGGGAAATCTAGATACTTAGTTTTTAAGTAAACACATGGTCTGCTGTGACTTCCACTGGGCAACGCATCTAAGCGTGGGTTCAGTACTACTGAGTCTTGTCATAACACTTGCTCTCTCTACAGATACAGACCTAATGTATATTTATTTCAGGTGCCCAGATTGAAACAACCTGTGGCATATCATTTTTCAGAACAGAAAAATTCTGAAAAATGTGTGAAAACAAACAGAAAAACAGTACAATCTTCTAAATGTGTCATGCCAGTAACTCACAAACTGTGAAATCCGCACTAACATGCTATCTATTGAAATTCTCAGTTAAAAAACGTATATATGCCCTCGGCTATATCCACTTTCTCACTAAAAATTATGATCCTATTAATAAGACATTTCAGATGTATGCTTCCTTACATCATTAGGAGTCTTCTCCTGTTTCTCATGCTTGTCCCGGTCATATGCCATCTTTTTCAGAAGTTTCTTCACAGCTTTGTCCTTCTTCTCCTTTTTCTGGCTTTCAGTTTGTTTTCTCACTTGGTTAACAATAAACTTTGGAATCTAGATAAATAAAGAGTTAAGCATGAATAACTACATAGTTTTCTTACCAAAACTTTGTAAATGGGCAGATTTTTAGGTAGAACTCAAAAATATTGCTTCCTTCCAGTAATAACTAAAGATTCAAATAATATAAAACTGTGAAACAATTTTAAAACCACTCCATTTGTGATAAAATATTCCATTCAGTGACTTCTCATGGGAAGAGAGGTGCAATCATACAGAGTTTTTACTTCTGTCATCCAAAAACATTCACTTGACACTTAGTGTGCAAAATCACGATAAATCCTTTTCCTCACATGCAGCAAAGGTCAAAACTGTTTCAAATTACTGATGGACAACACACCTCTATCTTGTCCAGTTTCTCTAAGGCTAGAGCTTTGCTTAAGACCATGACACAACCTCATGCTTTATCAAAACATGTTTCATATAATATTAAGTTTGGCCCAAAAGAGCAATGGAGTTCAAATACTGTGTTTCCTGATAATATCTCCAAGCCAAAAGGAATTGCCCACAGCAATGCATACTGATAGACCAAATACACATATCCCCCAAGGATTTATTTTTGAGTTCACCTGTAGTACGTACAGTATTAAAACTATGACCACCAGAGCTTAACATCAGAGGTAATATTTTTTGTTTTGCTCCTATAGGAGTTACCTATGAGCAGGAACCCAGCTGGATCCATCTGATCCTTTTCTAAATCATGGACATAACTTCACATGACTTCTCTATTCAGATACCCTGTTGTGAAATTTATCACCCTCTGCCCCCCCTTAAAAACACACTTACTGTCCAGAGAAGTTTCTGGTACTGAATCATCAAGCGCATGACGTTTGCTGTCCCAGCTGCCATAGCAAACTCGCTTTGCTCAATAGTCTTTGAGCCAAACCCATGAAACGTGAAAAGGTTTGGGGCCATCACCATCGCAACATTCTTCAACGTCATCTTATTTTTGTCTCGGTGATCAATTACCCTTTGGAGGAATTCAAGCAGTACCTGAAATAAGAGCAGAACTTTCAGCTCAACTCTGCACGTGAAAAGTGAAGTATGTGCCGAGTTGAAAATGAATGTATGAGTGAAGCATGATGTTGCATACTTTTTTGAAAAAGCTCTTAACTCCTAATAAAACCACATTAAAAGCAATCAATAATAGAAGTGTGAACATATTTATTCATAGAACAGAAATGCAACAGAAATTTCCTTGAAGTCATCAAGTAAAACATTCTTGTTGTTTTCGAGGGTAACATTTTCAAAGGCATTCATGTGAATTGGAGGCCCTGCACAGTAAGATTTGTTTCAAAACCTTTGTTGTGTAGGTGCATAAGCAGCATCCCACAGATACTTGTGAAGACATTACTGTTGGCATTTGTTAAATTGGAAATGAACACAAGAGTGCCAGCTGTCATGGTTAAGAAAACATGGAGCAGCTAATTCTGTAAGGTAAGCAATGTATGAGTAAAACACTGCACTGTGAATGACAGGTAGCCAGTTAGAAACTGGCAATTTTCAATTAATTCGGTTCCAAATATTTGTAGGTCAACTCAGGAGCCTTCTTGACTGCCTCCACACAACAAACAAACTCAAAAAGAAAGTCTTGTTTGAACAAGACCTAGTAGGATTTTTTGCCTGTAATAGATGCATCCTACACAAATCCTGCATCCATTCTTGATTGTAACAGCTTTAACAGTAAGCATATTCTGAAGAAAAAAAAATTAATGGTTTTGCTACAAAAGGACAAGTACAAATTAGAAGAATCCATGTAACATGCTACAAATAGCAACAGGAGTGTAAATTTCTGGTTTATTGAGAGTAGAAAAAAACAGCACAGAGAAAAGGGAGGAATAGAAATGAAGAGCTAAACCCATTTCATAAAAGGAAACTCAGATTCATTGTATTCTAACACTGTTTATTTTTTGTACTGGAAATAATGACTGATGCAAAAAGAAAAAAAGGGAGCAAAACTTCTAAGAGAAAAGGTTGCATACTGGGAGATTACTATTGCAATCCTGGAAAAATGTCAAGTCACATTCTTAAAAGTCATTTGGGAGGAATTAGGGCCTTAAGTTTTTGGGTTTTTTTCTCCCAAAGTTATGTGAAATATGAGGGAATAAAAAGAATCACTAGTTTCAGCCTTAACTTTGAACTGAAAAAAAAAAAATATTAAAAAGACAACAGCATTCACTACAGTGGATTCACAGAAACAGACAGTATTAATGCAGGAAGATAGTATTAACAATTCTAACCTTCAGTGTGTCTCTGTTCGCTTCAGGTAGAAGTATAACCAAAAGATTCAAAGCTTGCAGTTGCTGTTTCCTCGTTGGGAGATCTGCCAATAAAACATACAGACCTTAATATTTTGAAATTGTTATTTATACTCTTCAAAAAGCATGATTTCTAAGCTGAAACTTCTTGCAAAATGCTGAATGCATACACATGGCTAATTATCATAGTATGACAAAGTCCTGGCAGATCCTGGTTTTCTGATACTCATTTCCAAATGTTCTTTTAGGATTCAGTTGGTGTGTGACTCAGCAGTCTTTTGGCAATGTTTTCTAGATGCCTTGTGATTCCTTCTTTATTTTGCAATGCTACAAGAAGGAATAGCTAATGGTTCTTCCCTTTCTGAGCCTGTGCCCCAACATATCAAAGGATATATTCAACACTGCTTTCACAGCTTCTCTGGTTGCCTTCACAGTTGCACGATCTCCCAAGCCACCCACACAGAATGAATACCACGTGTAACTGAGTAGAGGCAGGTCTCCAGCAACATAACCAACAGCAGCTGCCATGGCAAACCAGCGGGGATAAAACCAAGAGCAGAGGAGCTTGACACGTATCTACAGCGGAGAGTGCTGAACCAAATGAGGCAAGCTATAATTAAAGAAAAGCAACGTTGCTTCTGCCTTTTACCAATTGCTCAGTGGTGCATCATTCACCCTGAGTGCTGCACAATGAATGCATCCCTCCAGTCCTCCATCTCCTCCTAGAAGAACTCTTACATTCTGGCAGTGCAGAAAGCCCCAGCTCTCTCACATTTGTCACTTGTGGTAAACTTCCTTCTGTCATGCTTTAGAGGACATGCTCTGGCAAGTCTTCTCAGCAGATTGCTAACAAATCAGGCCATACACAAAACAATTGAAGAGGGAAGTACCTGCACAACATAATTTTATCACACTATTTCAAAATTCAACAGGGCTGTTCTCATGCATCCAGCTGGGATTCCAACTGAATTGCTATTTCAAATACATTTCATCTAAATCAACTAAGGAAACATCACCAAACAAAAATAAAAATTCATTGATGAAATGAATGAAAAAGCCCACCTTGCTGACTATTTTCTACCATAGTAAAAATGAACGATCTGAATAAATGAGTGGCAAATTGTATAGTCATTTAAAACATCAAGTAGAGAGAGCAATGTATCTACCTGCTTTAGAAAGACACACATTAAAAGCAAGGCTTAAATTCAAAACACCACGTCACAATGTTTAAAAAGAAATGAGAATCAATCTTTTCCTAGGAAAGTAAGCAAAAATACAACTGCAAAACAATTGAAATTCATTACTTAAGTGAAGAGTTTCTGTCTGCTCACCTAAGTAACAACTGAGTTTTAGTTGCTTACATTACTTAAATTAGCAAATTAAATTGTTCAAATTATGTTCTTTAAATATTTAATTCTAACCACACTACTTAGTCACAGTATCATGAAAAACACTGACTACTGTCACAAAGATGGTTCTTTTTCTCTACCACCTAATCTTATTGCATGTAGCCAACAAGACAAACAATTTAAACAATGGGAGTCTATGAAGTGCTATGCCTGTTTTGAAGCAAGTCCTTTGGTTCAATATAGAAAGTAGTTTGAATCCTGGCCCCTGAGTATTTCTGGGTAAGTAAAACCACATAAGCCTTCAGATAGCTCAGGAGCACGAGCAGAAACCCTCCTGGCTCCAATCACTATCCAGTAAATGGAACAACCTTGTGGAGCTCTTTGCTGCCAGCACCATCTGAAAGTGTTCTGGCCAGTTTTAACTTGACACTCAGTATTGCAAAATCAACAACACTATGCAGCAGGCCAAAGCCCCCTAATTCCAACCAACCTGACAGCACTGAAAGGCAGCTCAGACCTGGTGGACTTGACATAGCCCACCCTCTTTAAGAATATTTGTCAATCTGCCTGTACACATGAATTCTCTGACCCTAGTTCAGTTGGTTGGAGCACGGTGCTAATAATGCCAAGGTTGATGGCTTGATCCCCATATGGACCATTCAAAAAGTTGGACTTGATAATCCTTGTGGATTCCTTCCAACCCAGAATATTCTGTGGTTCTATGAAAGCCCCTCTTAGAAATAAACCACTACTCTGCCTGCAGACGAGGGAAATAGAACTTGCGGTCCTGTGTTGATTGGAGAGTTAATGCATGTGGGTTCTCACTCTGGATTCATTATCACCAAGCCACTCTCTTCCAGTTACAGCTCATGTGTTTGCTGTCTTGGTAACCAGTTGGCAAAGAGGACATTTGCTGATCTCACGGGACCACAGACAATCAGCAGTTCTGATTATTCTGCTCTAACTTCTCCTCTTATAAATGGACCCTAACCAGTATAAATTGTCATTTGCTGTACTTCCTGAAGAACTGCTTATCTTTGTTGTTGTTTTCTTCTGAAGCAAACACTATTTATAAACTGATTCTGTCATATACATTTTCTGTATAACCCTTGTACACCTCATAACTACTATCAGAAACATTAGGAAGTGAAAATGTGCTTTCATTGTATGTGCAAGCTATTAAAATAGCTGTTACATAAAAGATGTTATTTGCACAGTAACAAAATTATGCCCATCTTTTCTCAGGAGAACTCATTTTGTTTTTATTCAATTTGTTTCTCAGCAAAGAAGCACTTCTCTGCACGAGTATCAATTCTTTCAGCAGAGATAGAAAGGACACTACTCACTCTGCACATCTTGGAAAGCTTTGAGATACTGTACAGTGAGGAGTGGCTGAGGCAGTTCACGGATGAAGAGTTTTAAAAGACTTGCTGCATCATGTTGCTTTACGTTTTCCCAGTTGAAAGTCCCTTCATAAAATTTTGCTTCCAGTTCTTGGCAAAGACCCTGAAATGCAATGGATACAAAGAGCACCAGTAATATTTGGCTGCTGGAAGTCACACGTTATACACAGCAATACTTTCCACACTTTGACAGGGGGGAAAGGATATCTGAAATATCACTTAGCTCCAGTTGCTGCTGGTCTTTTGCTACAAAACAGATAATTGTGGGATCAGAAGTACTGCAAGCAAACACACATTAATAGGCAGCAGTCAAATCATATGGAAAAAAATCCCATGGGCCGGAGTCAGGGCCATATGGAATAAATATACAATTAGATATCATACTCAAGTACATAAGGGTCATGACTTCCCCTCAACCCAAATATTAAGACTTTTCAGATATACAGAGCAATTCTGAAACTGCTACCCAAGGGTGTTGCTGTAATGCATACACAGCCATTTTCATAAACAAATATGGCAACTATGCGTGTTGACACACAGATTCTTATCAAAGTATAAACTAAGGTGAGGCAGGTTCTCTTTTTAAAACAGAGGGAATGATTTGTGTAACTGAATAGCTGAATGTCTTGCCATCTACATGGAATTCCATGTTGCTGGGCACATACAACTTTGCCTGGCACAGGAGTCAAACATGCCGTGTGGAAGGGGACTGTTCCGCAAAATCGTGAGGTTATGCAGCAGAGTAAAGAGCTCTGAAAGTCTCACTGGAAGGTCATAACTCTAGGGTTGGGAAAGGATGGGATACTGTTGGCAGCAGACATTACCATAGCCCTGCCCTGCTGCCATGGCAGTGCTACTACTGGGCTTTCACAGATGCACAAATGGGAACACGCTACAAAGATCAAGTCCTTCTTAGTCTATTGCTAAGTATCAGTCCCAATCTCACACCCACTTCATTTATTTCCTAGTCTGGCAGAGTGAGAAGTAACCTCAGTATAGGGCCAGGGACCCCAGGGCACCTCTCACAGGTCCCTCCCTTCTTCTAGCTCAGTTATTCTGCACAGAAAAGGAGGACAGAGACACTGGCTTGTTTTGTAAAATATGTGCTGTGGAAATTACGGGCATAACTATTTATCTGGACAAGAAGAGCACGTTGAACAGAGGATATTAGATACATTTTTAAGACATCCTTCTCATTAAATTTAACTTTGTCCAAATGGAAAATAGATCTTTTAAAAAAGAAAATGTGGACACTCAGTTTGATATCAAAGTTGGATATTCTCAACTGTCCTCCAGAGAGATCTTCTGTCTCCTCTGACTGTATTGGAGGTTCAAATGAGCAACGGTCATAATTCAGATGCCTAAAGTCAAGTGGGTATGATTTCCTGACCATCAAAAATAGCAAGCTTCAGAAAAAGGGATGAAAATTCTTCCCCTGAGACTCATCACCTTCTCCATCCACATTCAGACCAAATCACTGCAGTAAATGCAGGATGAAACATATAGATACAATTATTTTATATGAGAAGCAAAGGCAGAATTTTCAACTATGTGTCCTAGTGCTCCAATGCCTACATGTAAAAGTAAATGCATTTGACTATAGGGTATATCCAATGATGCATTTTTAATAATAACTCTAAAGTCTATAGAATATGATAGAAAAGTATTTTTCTTTGTCTTTCTATAAAACTATATAATGAGGAAAAATACTTCTTTTTTCTGTTTAAGAAAATTAAGAATATCATACTTCAGTCCTTTAGTATGAAAAAGTCTTTGCTTTTTAAAAAGAAATCTATTAGAATAAGTAAAAGAACTTAACATATTTGCTACCAAAACAATTGCTTAATTTAAAGAAGTAGTTCCTGCAAATAGAGAGGTTAAAAATAAATGAAAGCCGAATAGTGAATGATCCACTGTCTGGAAAATTGTATTAAGCTAATAAAATCAAAGAACAAACAAATAAACAAAATCACTAAGAAATCATTCCAGTTTGCAGAACTGATGTGAAGTAGAAAATAAAGAATGGAGGAAAACTGAAAAAAAAAATAGTATCTTAGTTACTGGAAAATAAACAAACCCAATTTCCATAATATTCCCTTCTTTTAGTTGTTTCTAATCAACCAGCAGCTGGACCAAGCTCTACACAACAGAGGCTGGCAGACGTCTTTGGACAGCTGAATCCACTCAAATGGTCCTTTCTGTTTAGAATTTAAGGCCAGTTCAGACCGTCTTTTTAACACATTGAGTCTTGGCATGAGTCACACTGTGTATTTAGCTCCTTGCATTAAGGCAAATACTGGGGAAGAGCCTGCATGTAACTGGCACTCACCCTGCAAAGTGTCCGTGTGCACAGACGTGCCTAACAAGGCTGTGCTCAGTGAGCCCAGCAGTTATATTGCTGTTCATAAAAATAAATGTGAGAGGTTCTTCAGTGCGTGCTGCCTGCCTTGCCCTGTAACACAGGTTAAGTCTAGCTATTAAAAAAGGCTCACAATGCCAGGGAAAAGCTTCCTCCTGGGGTAGAAAGACCGTGTATGAACTGTTCAGATGATTAAACTGGTTCAGGGAAAAAGCAAAAGGCTGGGAAGCTCATGCCAAGAATTAATGAGATTTTGGCACAACTGAATTAGAAACGTAGCTTTGGCTCTCCTTCGAACTTGAACTCCAAAACTACAAAACTTTCCCCAAAACTACACTGACTGAAAGCGTAATTTCTCTGGCTAATATTATTCAGTTTTCTTTGTGAAGAGATTTTGCTTTCTGTTTTTGAAGATTTTCATAACAACGGGATGCTAAAATATATGACAAAATATATATGACAAAATAAATTCAGCAACCACACATGCATTTTGGGGGATATTAATAACCTGTGCAATGTTTTACCTTTACTCTTGTTGCAACTCCTGGTATTCTAAGAAGTCCCTCTGTTTCCAGAGTTGTCTCTTCTATCTGGGCAATCAGCTGTCAAACACAAACCAAATTGGCATGAATAAAGATGCCAGTTAAAAATTACTGGCAGACAGTTCTGATATATTGAAGCCTTTATGTTTGTACCTCTCTCCATGCACATGCATTTGTGCACACAGATCTGCAACTAGCAGAGGTTCAAACAGTTTGAAAATGGATTACAGTTGCTGTAGAAGAAAACTTTAATGTGGTTCTTACCCTTTTTTTATGAATACTATTAAAGAAGAGTTTGTTTACTTTATTAAAAAAGAAAACTCTTATTTTTTTACCTCCTTCAAGCCTCCTCTGAACACTGAAGAATTCCATTCAGAAATTACTGTGGTTTCAAAATTATATCCCAATTAATACCCTTGTTAAAATGCCTCCAAATCAAAATAATTAAGGTAACATTCTCATGAATACTCTAGGACTTTACAAGAGGAGAATCAAGAACTTCTGGGCCTTGAAGAAGCCTCTGATTTACAAATTCTGACATTCTCCTAACAGACTCAAAAGTTTGCAACCCTTCACACGGATAAATTTGCAGAAATTCCATAAAAGTACTTGAAACCCATATAATATTTTTCTCTAAATAATATGCCTAGAAATATTCACTGAAGGATGGATTTAACAGTATTTAAAACAAATCTGTAAACGTCAAAAACTGATGACATAATTTTTGCACAAATAGTTCCCACGATGTTTAACTAGGGCAGTGCCTTTGTTAAATGCCTTCCTGCACCAGTGCTTGAGTAAGAAAAATTATGCAACAGAGTTGTGCTTTTTCCAGTTAGAGAAATTAAAGGGAGTTTACCTACCACTGCATTTATGTAACAGATAAATGCCATAAAGAAGATTAGACAGAAAACCTGACAAAGTTAGAAAACCGCGCTAGAAGTGTCACCCTAGTGCATTTGCCATGATTTAAAAAAAAAGTGCCAACTGGCCCCATCCAACTCACCCTGCACCTGGCTGACACCAGATCAGTGTCACTGACATCTGCTGGGCACAAAGAGTCTGTGGGCAGTGTGTGATCTGCCATCACCACCACTTCTGGGGAAGGCAAGGTCTCATGGCACAACTCGTGGCCATAACTCCTTCATGAACACTCACCCACAAGTGCCCCCTTGGCACACAGCAAGAGGTGGCTGGTGGCCACCACCAACCTCCTGCCTGTGGGAAATCCCCTCTTCATCTCTATCAAGGCTGCTTTGCATGGCTTTATTTGCAGGCCAGAGACTGGAATTACTGTCAGCAGAAACTTCTGATGATGACACGTGGATTGGTATCACTGTCAGAATTTCCAGCTGGAAACCCCCTGACTAAATTATGTCATTATTTGTAATTTAAATTCCTCAGTGAAATAAAAAACTAGGTTTTATTTTATTTATTTTTATTAATTTATTTATTAATATATTTATTAATTTATTTCTTTTTAATTAAGCAGCCTTCCTGTTACCTTGCTTTGTTTCATTTCAGTGATAAACAAGATACATTCAAAAAGCAGAATGAACAAAATTCTCTCTTACACTTTATATAAATCCCCCATTCTTGGAAAGCACCTGCTGCAGAGAACAACCAGAAGAAATGAGAAACTTTTTACTTTCATATTCTCATTTGAAGTACAACTGTATTCCAAATGATGTCTGCACCTTGCAAAACAAACCACATCTATAAGATATTAATGTTTATGTAGAATTTTCGATGTTGCTAGATAGCAGAGTGATCAATCACTGTTTGCAATTTGATTTCTCAGTTTATAGATAGCATCTTTTCCAGAAACGTGTTTTTATGATCCTGAGGAAGTAATTTCTGGCATGAATGACACAGCAGCAGTTTTCAGACCGTGATGCAAACCTACTTTGAGACTTCTGTTTCTCAAAAAGTAACAAGCACATCTACAATCAGACTGTCATGGTGACGATGGAGCACTGAGTTTCTGCCAGTGTTAGGATAGATCCAGAGACAGTGGTTTCTTTTCTTCTCATGAAATGAGATGTGCTATGTGTGGGCAGTAAATCCATCTTCTTTCCAATTTTCTCCCCCATTACCATGACACAATATGGGCCAAAGCATACCCCTTTGAACTAAAGCAACAAGTCTTCTGGAAAAGCACCTGCCTTGTGAGTTTATTTCTTGTTTAATTCAAAATATGTCTGATACAATGCAAAATACCACACTTACTGAATTAGTTAATAAAGTTGCAAATAAAAGTTACACTAACTTGGCTGGATTAGAGCAATATACTGAAAACTACAGGAAGAAAATATTGCCACAGGAACCAAATAAATCCAGGACAAAATGTTATGTTCTTGTCATTTTGCTTGTATGTAAAAAAGTTAACTTCTTCATGCCTATTTACCTTCTGAAAAATGAGTGGGATCTTGGTTCCTGGGACCCTCTTCTGATCCTGTTCCAGTAAAAGTGACAGTGGGACACCAAACAAGCCAGAGTCTGAACAATAAAGCAAAAGAAACTGAGATATTATCCACATCTCTTCCAGTACACGTGATACTGGCATAAACTCAAATTTCTGAAGCTGTAAGTCTATTCAATGTGTTCAGAGCTATTGACCTTTTGTTTAAAGTTTTTTAATGTCTTTGTCAATCAAGTTATTACACAAAACATTTTGGCTAAAAGGACTCATCATCTCTTCCTCAGGAGTCTTCTGTTTTAACTTCAAATTGCCATCCACATGTTCTGCAGCACAATAAAGCAAACTGCATAAATGAAAGCAAACTGCGTAGTTCTGGTTTGCAGAATGAATGTGATGATGACCCTGCAATGCAGATCTTCACCATTCAATGCAAGTTATTATAGTTGAGATGGAAATAGCATGAGTAAAATATCCAGAACTTGGTCACTAAAATGAGACAAATACAATTATCACCCAGAGTTGCTCTGAACACTTCTCTCCACGAGGGTTTGGAAATAACAGTTTTTCAACTCCCGTGCTTTTGAATTATACAGCACCAGCAGAATAGTAAGATAACCAACTCACTAAAGGTTTGTTTTTAAAAAAAAGCAAAAGTACAGTTAATTCTTTGTTAGAAAATAACTGTTACAATAGGGCTAAGGCAATTCAATTATTTTTTTAAAGGGAATTCAGTCGCAGTTAATTTAGCCTGATGAAAAACTAACCTTAGTCTTCATGTAAATGGGACTTTCATGTGTTATGGCCCAGTTGAATAAAAGTGAATAACCATTTAAAGAGAGCTATGCTAATGTGACTAACCCAAAGTTTGCTGACACAGAACTTCTCTGTCAGAAGTACTGGTAATTGCTGTATGTGCTAGTTTTCTGGAGCAGCATATAAGAATACATGTAGTTGAAAACTGTTGCTTGGTATGATGCCATGCTAATATTGAACAGAGAACAGATGCAATTACTAAAACAAACTGTCAGCTCTTGAGAAAATATGATCTATATCAAAGAAAGATCAATTTCATTGCCAAACCAGAAGTTCTGGTATCTCTGTCAGCATAAAAAGTCTACCTATAAAATACAAGGGACTCATACAAACAGGCAATATCCATACCCCATAGCTTTATTATCTTGAAGTTCTTGTCAATAATAAGTTTCCATTGAAATGCAGTTGAAAAAACAAACTCCAGGAGGTCAATAAAAAGGCAATGCTGGGCACAGCACAGCATTCCCCAGAAGAATGATGTTTTCACCATCTTTACATACTCAAGCACAAAGGAGAAAGTGAATAGATCCAGCACTGTATGAATCAATTGGCCAAACAACACTTAAGGGGTGAAGAGGTAAAGGTCAGACAGAGCAACAAGGCACTGAAGGCAATACACTGCAAAAGCAGATTACCTTGGCAGAAAAGGTGATGTCATTGTCCATTTCCTACACATTGCCATGAGTCTAGCCTATCCTTTTTACCTTTTAAAAAAGTTTTTAATCAATTCAACATTTTATTAATGTCTGCCATTCAGATAATAATACTGAGAGTGAAATTCAGTTAAATTTTTTTAAGAAGAAGCAGTTATAACTAAGACCCAAAATACAAGACAAGAAATTGCTTTGTTTATTAGTGACAGCACAAGTATTTCTGCAAGAAGAAAATGCATTTAAGCAATCAAGGTCTTGTTGATGCATCTGTGTATGCCTTTTCCATTAAAAAAACTGTTTACTACTAATGTAAAGTGAAGAACATATTCTGAAGAATCTATTATACTTTGCTGTGGATCTCTCCATGCTCTCTGTTGCTTTCAATTATTTAAAGTGAGCTATTGCACTGTCACATTCACTGAACCTTGACAACAGAGTTTTGGCCAAAGCAGGCTTGTGATTAATTGGTAACACATCTCAAGCTCTTGTAAAGCATTTAGAAGAAGCCAAAAATACAAAAACCAAACAAAGCACTGAAAACCTCTAGCATCAAGAAACTGGTTTCCATGCTTTCTATGCTCCCAAGAAAAGCACTGTGATTACACATATGCTCTGATGGCTTGCAGAGGAAAGTGACACGTGGCAGCTGTCTCTGCCTCCTATGCAACAGTTTAAATCTTCCATTTTATATGATGCCATTCAGCGTAACAACTGCATTATAGCTTAAGCAAATGCTGGATGGACAAGGCCTATATGACACAGAATGTTTGGGCAAGACAGAATAGGAAACAGGTGACAAAGGCTCACAGCATCTCCCACCAATGGCAACAAAAGCACAAAAGTCAGGTGGACTCACCTGAATGACAGAATTGTAAAGGCAGAAAAAGATCAACGAGTCCAATTTTGAAAGTAGACCAATACTTACCTTCAGGAAACCAGGAAAAGAATACCCACAAAGAGCACATGCTCATGCTCTTTGGGAATAAATCAGCACATACAAACTTCTGTGAAGCAATTCTTGCTACACAGCGTGCTACTAAGATTGCCACCCCACACTCCTGAGATATCTGCTCAGTGACTGTCTTGAGTTTTAATTTTAGACAAAGAGCTGGAGACATTATGTCAGTGAACTTGTTTAAAGCTTACCTTGAGTTAAGGTGTAAAATTAAATGTTGCTCAGGACCTATGTTACTGCTTATTTATCATATATAAATTTTCTGCTAGAAGATCATAAAGAAATGGGTGCATTTGTTTCATTGGATTAAACAGATGCAATTGGTTCAGAATACAAAACACCAACCTACCTTTGGTTTTGATTTTTACAGCTTTTTGCTGCTTGAATTCTGTCCCAAGTATGTCATAGAGAGCAGTTAATTCAATCAGTGCTAAAGAATAGACTTTCTTCATGTCCTGAGGGGCTAGGTCACCAATCTTTGTGGTACCTGTTTTGTCCTTCGGCAGTCTGAAATTCTAAAAGCAGAGATTTGCAGCAGGGTGAATAATCCAAGTCATGACAAACTACTTAGCTCAAAGGCTGTGATTCCTTCAGGGTACAACCTTTCATCATGAAGCTTGCTGTTACTGACTAAATCAAGGGAGAATCCCACAAATAGCTTAAAAAGCAGATGATCTTAAAATGATAGGAAGTGACTTCTGGAGGTCATCTAATTCAATTGCTGCTCAAAACAAGGCTAAATTCAAAGTCTGATTGGATTGCTTGTGGTTGCTGTTCAAATGAATTTTGAAAATTCCCAATAACCTCTATGGGAACCTGTTTCAGTGTGGAATGCTGTCATGGGGACGTTCTTTACTATGCAAAACAAAATTTCACCATTTACTTCTGCCCAGTAACTCCTGTCCTTTTACTTGGCACTGCCAAGAAGAGTCTGGATTTGTCCTGCTTGCAACCACATACTCCCCCTCCCTCCACCTTCTGCATCCTTTTCCAGTTTGTAGTGGTGGAAATGGCTGTCCGTGAACAATTCTATGCACATACAACTGGGATAGAAATCCTTCTGAACTTGTGCACACAAAATAAAACATTTGGCTGCCATATAAATAATAATAAAGGAGTTCTCTTCTTAGGGAAGGCAGATACTGAATCATGGCTCCTTCCTGCTGCACTAGATACTCAGAGGCTGCAGTCAGAGATCAATATAAGGAATTTAGTTGAAAGGGTGAGGGAGTTTCCAACTCCTTGAACTTTCTAACTCCATCTCTCACCAGCAGGCTTCTAAGTATGCATGACTCAGAGCAGGAAGCTTGACAAGACTTTCTTCCACTTGGAAAGACATATTCATGAATTATTTTCTTACCCTGTACAAACCCAGCAAGAGCAGAGATGAATTGCTGGTTATGGTACATGACTACAAGGGCACATACCACAACATAAACATCATTTACAAAAGGTAGATACATAGCCAGTTCCCCACATTGAGCTTTCACTGACTTGCACAAACATGTCTGCTTAAAAATAGCTGCCAATGATTAAGGTGCAACCAATATACTGTAGATTTAAATAGCTAACTCCCTTTTCCTATAATTTTGCAGCTCCCTTTGTAACTGAAGAAGAAATCCCATAGCCATGTCTTTCAGCAATCCTTCACAAGCCTGGCCAGAAGTAGAGCTAATGTATGTATTATGCATTTATACATACATACATACATACATACATACATACATACATACATACATATATACACACAGAAATGAGAGCATAGCTTTTACCTCATTATAGGCTGCATTAGAGAAACATGGCTCAAACACTTTAGAATCCATCTCTAAATATCCATTAGTGTCTGGTTTATAATGTTTAAACTAGGATACATGGGGTAATTATGATTTGAAGAACTGCACATGTCCTTATCTAAATTAAGTGTTTGAAGAACTGGGAAACATTATTTCAGAAACTGTGTTTACTCAGACATGTTTGCATACAGTGTTAGAAAAAAAACCCAAAACAACAAGATAATTTTCACATCAGTCATTAGTTTACAGGTTATATGCAACTGCATGTTCATGAACTGTTAGGCAGGAAGAGATCCTCAGAGAGATTTCTGAGGATCAACAACAAAATACCTTGGAGGATTTTCTTCTGATTTTATATGGATTCATTCAGAAAGAGCCTTTTTTTTATTAAGAGTTGGAAAGAAAAACTGTGTTCAAATTAATCTTTAATTTCCTGCCATTTGACTTCAGACCTCTAACTTCTACAGACAATTCTGTTCTTCAATCTCATCCCTCACCTTACTCGCATCAGACAACTGCATAAGGTTTCTAAAGGCATCCACCAACCCTTTTTATATTACAGCAGAGCTTTTTATTAGAGGTAAAGCATCTCACCTCAGATAACAGAAAAAGCGTCTGTAAACAAATGAAGCAAGGATAGAGTGGTACAACTACCACTAAGCCACTATTCCAGCTTTATATCAGAAATTCATTTTGCTTACGTATGGAGTGCCTTTTTCCAAACACACAAGTATGCAAACAGGCACCACTGTAGTTATTTTCATGTTATTGAGCATACTATTCCCAAAAATTAGTTACCTTAGGAACCTCTATCTCTACAAAGCTAAATCTGACAACGTTCTTCTAAATCCAATTTACTCAGTCTCAGATAAATATCACCCAAACAGTACCTCTCGCTAAAAAGAAAGAGGAATCAATAAGAAACACCTACCGGGAGAAGAGTGTCACCCCCTCCACCTTTGTACATTTTGCCTGCTGAGCTGTCTTTGAGATTAGCTGCCTGTTCTGAAAATGATATCTCCAAATTGATGTCAGTGTCTGAAGATGGCATGTCTTCAAGGCGGCTCTTCTGCTCCTCTGTTCCAAGACTGAACTTTGGACCTGAAAACACCATTAAAAAAAAAAGCTAAAAATCAACAGCAGCACAGCTGAGCACCACTCAAAGCATGAGAGTAAGTTTTAAACCAAGTAGAAATTAATGCTGTGCAAGCAAAGAACTTTCTGATTGCAAAGTCACTGCTCCTGTATTTTTTATGTCAGTTGAAAATTTAGCTATTGACAAGAGTTCAATTTTTGTAGGTTTTCTTCAGTAATTTTGCCAAGGCATGGGGTTTTCTCTCCTACTTATCTATTATGAAAAGATAGAGTGATCCACCTCAAACAAACAGCAGACTCCCAGAATCTTGCAAAGCCAAAGAGCTTTGGCATCAGAAGTTTCTTGCCATCAAACACTTTCCAGCCTCAAAGATTGTAACATCCTGAAAACAAATCAGCAAATTTTTCTGCTGTTAAAATTTCAAAAGCAATAGAGAATGTGTCCTCTATGATCCAAAGCACTAACATCGGGGAATAACAGGGAGTACACAGATCATATCTTTGTTCCATCATTCCTGTTCTCACCTCAGTTTGATTCCTCAAAACAGTTTGGGCATGTTTCCATGCTACAGGGAAGGACTAAGTACACAACAATGGCCTTACTTCTCTTTCTTTGTTCCTTAAAGGAATCAAATACTAGACAAATTTAGAACATTTTTTGCTAAAGGAATAAAGAATCAAAAAAGGGAGAAGCAGTTCTGCTTTTAAAAAAAGAAGTTTCCCAATTTCACAGTAAATCAACCACTGCTTTTGGTCTGAAGTTAAAATATATTGTGAAAGAAGCAAGAAGAAAATTATACAGTAAAAACACTATTTAATACTAAGAATAGAAGTCTAAGAAAGCTTTCAGTCTTTCCATCATCCTTCTCATGGTATCTATCCGAAAGGATACATCAAGGAATAGGTTCTTTTTACAAGACATCACAGAATCACAGAAGGTTTCCAGTCTCTCCTTAAACACCTCCAGGGGCTCCACAACCTCCCGGCAGTCAACTCCAATATCTAATCAGCTTTTCTGTGAAGAACTTCTCCCTAATGTCCAACCTAAACCTCTACAGATCCTCTTGTCCTGTTGCTGCCCATGAGAAAAGACCAACTCCCACCTGGCTACAGCCTCCTGTCAGGCAATTGCAGAGAGAGAAGGTTCCCCTGAGCTTCCGTTTCTCCAGGCTAAACACCCTCAGCTCCCTCAGCCTCTCCTCATAAGACTTGTTCTCCAGACCCTTCATCAGCTTCACTGCCCTTCTCTGGCTGTGCTCCAGCCCCTCAATGTTCTTCCTGAATTGAGGGGTTCAGAACTGGACACAGAACTTGATGTGTAGCCTCTCCAGTGCTGAATACGGAGGAAGAATGATTCTGCCACTGGTTCCTATTCACACGAGATGCACCCTGTTCAAAGCTAATATGGCATAAGTGTAAGAAAACTGGATGGAAATGGACATGAGTTGTGAAGGAGAACCACGACCAATGCATATGTTTTGGTCTAAGAATGTTGTGTAACATAACAAACTAATTTTTTTACCCAGCTGTGGGAAATTTTTGTATGGCCTAGAGTAACTAGCCAAAGCCAAGGCAGAAAAAAGTTCCCAGAAAACAGCAAAAGGTGATTCTGAAGCAGGGGAAAGCCTGCAGATTAAGAGGACTCAGGGAAGTGCTGCTCTACACTGATAGTATCAGTGGTCTGTAAAAGAACTGAGCTGCAAGCACACCATCCAAACAACACATGAAGCAGGAAGTTTAAAAAAAATTTCAGCACCTAGACAATTTTTCTAAATTATGTCTGCATCTTATTGAAAAACACAAAACTATTCTCTGACATTCTCTGAGGAAGTCCTGAAAATAACCTCAGTCAGCCAGGGCCAGACTCAGGGGACCTGACAGGCAAATGACTGAAGCCACCACAGCCACTTTCTGATAAGGCACAATGCTTTATGCACTGCTCCCATGTCAAAGTGGTTACCTAAGCTGAGACACTTTCAGGGAGAGATGGTGGATTTGAGTTAATACTTTGACTCTACTTACAACCAAGCAATGCTGGGAGAAGCAGAATAGAATACTTTCATATTCTGCCAGTTGTGTGTGTTACTCATCACTTGTTTTTTCCAGAGTGGCTTCTGCTCACTTTCCACAGACCCCAAAACACCTAGGGCACACGCTAAAGATTAAGCTGATCTTGAAACTAGAGCTGCTCATTTTGATAAAGAGATATCCGAGTCCTCAGTAAGCAAACATATCCAAGGTCAAATTCATCCCTGACTCTGATCCTTGGCATCCCTGAGTGTATATCCCTATATATCGTGTAAACTGTTTAATGCATCTGAACTGAATGAAAGCAGCTTCCCACCCCCACAAAACTTTTGTCATGCTAATGTGGCCTATACCTGACCTACATACTTCCTACCAGCCTAGGAGGGATCTGATGTTAACAAACAAAAAAGCAGTAGCTCCTATTTCAGTCCTCTGGTCATACGAAGGTGTCACGTAAAGCAGATGTCTCAGTAATACTCTGCACATTTTAAAGATCTGGAAGTGCTGCTGCTGTGGGGAGTCTCTTCTTGGCTGTATAGCCTTGCTCCCATTGTTGTACATTCCTGCACTAGGAAGCAGCTGTAAGAGGAAGTAGCCTTGGTGTTCTGCCAACCTGCCAACCACATGCAATATTTAATGAGAGAAATTGCAAGCGTGATACAGAAAAATGTAAATATTGTCTATGAGGATGTGGAAACCATATTTTACATGAGTTCTGTACCCTTTCCTCAGTTCACAAAGCTATTTAAAGGTTACATAAAATGATGTGAATTCTTCAGGAATAAAACAACGAAACATTTTAAGTGTCAACTGTGCTATATCCCAGTTTTGCTAGAGAATCTTCAGTATACACCAATGGAGCTAAGCTGACAGATCTTAACTTATGGTTGGAAAGGTAGAATGATTTTTTCTTTGACTGACAAAACATTTCTCAAAACTGCTAGTTCATAGATGTTATAAATAGAAAAAAAAAAAAAAACCCCTTTTAATCATTTCACTGACAGCATTACTTTGGCTATAGGATCCTCATTTATCATGTAAAATGAAAAGCAAAACCAAACCCTTTAATTAAAAAACATCAGATTTCAGATTTTTTCCCTACCAAGAATCAGACATTACTGCTCTTTACCCTCATTTTACATAGGGTACACACAATTAGTTCATCCATTCTCTAGATTGTTATGCCTTAAAGCTAAAGAGGTTTTACCCATTATTCCTCCCCTGTAGCTAATCCTAAATTCAGAGACACAACTGCAGTCACAGTAAACTGACTTTTGCTACTCCTCTATTTAAGATAATAAGTATTTAGCTATTCATATGTTTTATTATTTCCTTTTTATTTCTTGAGAGGTCTCAACCAACACAGTTATTTACTCCTTTTCACACAATTCCAAAGAAAATTACCTCTTTTCTTTTGTATCTATTGAAGATAACGCTAGCTTTGCAGGCCTTTAGTGAGAGTTATAGATTGTTAAAATGATAATGTCTTTTGAGAGCTTAACAAATGATTCTGAATTTTCTTTTTGTTTCCTGTAGATACAGTCCATACCTACATGAAGCAAAGGCACTTATTATTCTGTGACTTTGCATATATTATTTAGTCAAGAAACAAGGTGTGTTGGACTGGTAAGAAATGAGAATGGGTTCACATAGCCCAGATGTGCTCTAAGGGCAAGCCACTAACAACTTCAGTCTGGCAGAAGCACTTGGGAATGCAGCATTTAAATATCCCATTAGGAACAGTCATCACCTTTGGAGTATGGCCAAGAAGAGTTTTTTACCATAACCATTTTAAGATGTCTCAATTTAGGCTTTTTTTTTTCATAATGTCTGAGATTATGTTCATATTTTTTCAGGTAAAACTGGGAACACTTCTGTGACAAAGAAGGTTTCCATTTTAAAATAATGTCCTTGGATTTGGATTTCATAAATATTTAGTACCTCTGAAATATCAGGCACTGCTTACTTTTTGCCTTAAATTCATTCACTGTTTGTATAACACTTATTGCTCATCATTCTGGCGGAAAGATCAAGCACTGAACGAGGTGCGTGCTTTTAACACCACCAAACTTCCGTGGTTTGACTGCAGACTGAACTGATTTTTCCTTCCTGCTCCAATCTTGGGAGCAGAGCTCACTGTAGCACGTTGACTAGAGCACGAGTGTATCAGGATGTAAGCAGGCTGCATTTGCCATCCACATCACAATCTGTGCTGAGGAGAGCTAGCATATGGGATTTGCCTTTCAGAACTTCCCATTTCTGAAGGGTTCATCAGGGCCACAGGGAAAAAAAGAACCAGATGTGATAAAAACTCTGTAATAATTGCTTGGTAATTTTCCAGCTCTGAATCCTACAGTGAAGTTTATTGACACGAGCACCAGGCATCTCTTCCTTCCCTTGTGCTGAACCAGCAGTCTGGCAGTCCTCCCAATTTTTTTACTTTATTATTGGAGTGAGGTTTGCTGAGAGGGCAGGAGGGAAATACACGCTGCTGGAAACACACAGATTCAGGGCAGGTTTATATTCATGTCTCCTGCTTCAAGTGCCATGCACATTCTGTATTGTCCATTGCTGCCTTCCAAGTCTACTTCAAAAGTAACAATTTTTCCAAAATGCTACTGGTCAGTATTCTAGAACTGATGCAGAACCTTATGTGGTGGCTTAATTACAGCTAACTAACTTGCAATAGGTAACTTGATCTGCCTGCGTCATGTGGGTATAGGGTTCTGTGTAACATCTATGTGCTATCCAGTCCTCCACAGGAAGCAAAAACCCCAACACATAAACAGAGCAGAATAACAGGGCAGCATCTTAAAACTTAAATAGCTGCCAGTAAATAACCTGATCTCTCCAGGGGTGGGTAGGGTGGTATACCAGACACAGTGCAACCCTTACTTTGAAGAAACCTAACATGATGCAGGAGAGCCACCCTTTTACTACTGGACCAGAACAGCAGAAAGCTCTGTCAAAGTCTTTCATCGGAATTCATGCTCTCAAAACAGAAACTATGGAGTCAGCTAAGGACTTTTGTGATGTACTGTCCTGACAGTGAGAGGAAAGGGTGTTCCATGGGTACTGCACCTCCCTTCTGTGATCATATGCCACTGAACACAATCTAGGTACATAGAACACTATTTCATTTCCATTTTCCTTGAAAAGGTAGACAACCTTTTTTCTTTCACTGTTTTCCCTTTAATTTGAGCTACAGGTATATAGCCAGTTCTCACGGTTTTTTTGATGCTTGAGTCCAGCCAGTTCTCATTTTTTTGCTTATAGTCCATTTGGATTTACTCTTTTGCATGCACTGATGAGACCTTCACTTCCTGTACTGTACAGCAGAGACAGACCAGAAGTGATAAATTAAGGACCAGAAACAACCTGGGCATAAGCTACAAGAGAAGACTTCTCCCAAATAGCTTGATTATAAGTTGATCCCTGATAATAAACAGGGTTTCTGAAGTGGCTTGAAGGACATGACCTACAGGCACACTTAAAATTTTACACACCAACAATGCAGTCCAGAACAGGTCTCTCACTATAATTTAATTTTATTTTGCTGAAAAGTTACTTAAAATATGGACACATGTACTATCCTGTGTAGTTGAACACTTACAAACCAAAAGAAAAACCAATAAAATAGAGTAATTTCACATTACCTTTTGTTCCATCATGTGTTTCATTTTTGTTTTCACTTGTTCTCACAGTTGAAGGTTCACTTCCATCACAGACCTAAGAAAGGAACAATATGCATGCCTATAAAAACCTAGTGCATGGTTGTAGAAACTCCTTTGAGTCCGTGCAGGATTAAAACACACACTCTTGCAATTCAGGGGTGTGCAAAAGCACATCTCTGTGTTTCAGCAGAAAACCCCTTGCCAAAGTCTAAGGGGATCTGAAACCGAGGTAATTAAAAAAGAAGTAATTAAGTCAATTCCTCTTCTTCCTAGAAGGCTATGTGGATGAATGACTTTATTTTCCAGAGTGGCAAAGAATAAGAAAATGTAGTCTGACCTGAAGCTGTAGTTTGCACTGGAAAGGATATGGAAAGGGAATCTGGAGGAGATATTTTGACTGACTCCAACCAAATTCCTTTCTCTTGAAAAAACTTACATGGTTGCCTCCCCTAAAGAGCAATCCCATCCCTTTTGGAGGGTAGCCTGACGTTAATATCTGTGCTTACAGCTCAGATTTCCAACAGCAAATCCAGGACATTTTGAAGATATGAGGAACAGGAAAGGATATGAACCATCCTCTCTTTTCTGTAATGCTGCCCTTACCTCGTCTTGAGAAGGGACATTTTGTGAACTGGATGACACCAACTATAGGCAAAATATTTCAGAAAATCTATGCCCATAGAGATGGGTATACAAAGAATACAAATACATTTTTACCCACATATCCTTTTCACTTTTTGGCAACTCAAATTAACAGTGAATGTTTACCACACTGTATTACTAATTGCATATTACTCAAGCAATTTATAGTTCCATACTTACTGAGAAGACAAACGCCAGTTTTAAAGATTTATCCTACTGGCACAATCTGTGTTTTCACTTCTTTTTTATTTTCAACCAGGTATCTTGGGAGGAGGAGGAAGTTAGCACAACTGCCCAGAAAATTATCTCTGTTTCACAAAGCCGCATGAGCAGACTAGGAAGATGTTAAGGTACCAAAAGTCTAGCTTCTCTTTGGGAATATGGCAGGAAATTTAAGAGAAACATTAACACAATTGTTGTGTTGATACAAAACATCAACACTATTGTTTTACCTTTCCTCCTTGCTTTCCTCCAGATGAAGGCAGGCTACAGGATTTTCAGAGGCTATTATTAAACTAGAATGACTTCATGCAGCTGCAGGTGGCTTCAGTCCTCTTTTGTTATATAAAAAGCTTTCTAATGATGAGTGAGTAACAAAGCAATGAGACAAGTTACCTAGGGAGGTAGTGGAAGCTGCTTCCCGACTGGCTTTCAGTG
This sequence comes from Phylloscopus whistleri, assembly GCA_017589585.1. NCBI lineage: Eukaryota > Metazoa > Chordata > Aves > Passeriformes > Phylloscopidae > Phylloscopus > Phylloscopus whistleri. The sequence goes on along the minus strand of JADMLD010000683.1, from coordinate 2,569,909 downwards.
ACAGATTTGGTGAATAACCACAAGCAATGATTTCTGAATCATTATCTTGCATTAGAGAAAGGAATGAAGGACAAGTTTGAGAACCTACACACAAATTACTTTATTTTTGTCAAGGAGACAAGTTTAGATGGATTTTTTCCCCCAGTATTTCTGTATTTAATAAATAACCATTTGTTTTAGACATTTTAAATCCCTGAAATAATTTGTCTTCTCTCAAAAATCTATCAAACACTGTGACACAGGATTTTCAAACATTACAGTATGTAGCTAACATACAGGAACATGAATATTTCTTGTGCTTTACTGAAGTAAAAGAAAAAAAGAGAAATTATACTGCTTTAAGCTATGTGATGTTTTACCTAAATTGCTCCGCTATTATATCTTGTAATTTTTAGGTAGAGTCAATTACAAATCAGACCCCAGAGAGCTTTTATGGAGGTAATATCTCTTCTGCAACCACAGGCAAAGCAGAACAGTGAAAGGGAAGTTGTGACTCCAGAATATACCACTTCCCCCACTATACTTCAACTGAGTTTAAGGGAATTGCTGAAGGAGAGGAAGCTGTTGAGGGAAGGAGGAAATTAAATCCCCTCAGAAATCACTGTGCTTTCCATCACCACAACCACTGAACTAAAAAGCACTGTCAGCAGTGAGAACAAGGGACAGAGTGGAGGTCAGGTAAACCAGTCATGCCATAAGGTCTCATTCTTATGGTGAAGATCTCAGTGCTCTGAGAGAGCAGAGAGGACACATACCCCTCTCCAAGGAAAAGGAATTCTAATCATAGTCTCCATTTCCCTCCTTCCCCTTTCCTGTATATGGGAAAGGAATTCTCTTCAGTATCCCATGATGGGAAACTGAAACCCTTCAGGGCCTGTCAGAACAACTTCCCATACACAGTTTAACACAAATATAGGCCCTGGGAGTTAGTATGGGGTTTACACCCCCAGCTGATAGGCAAAAGACCTAGCCTAAACCAAGGAGGTTAGGCTAATGTCCCATTTTCCCCCTTTTTAAATAAACAAGCAAACAAAATAAACAAAAGCACCAGTAAGTAAGAGGTAACCACTCAAAGGTAAAAGTAGGCTTGTGGTAGCTCTTTGATCATTGCTGTGATGAGTTTCACATCTGTGTGAAAAATAATTCTGATTAAAATGGGCGGTTATTTTATTCAACACCTTTAAGAAAGATGAAGCCAATATACATACTTCTTTATAAATACTAAAATTGCTTAAATGCAATGTGTAATGTGGACAAACACCATCCCTGAACATTTAGTGAAAATTTCCCTTGGAAATCAATGAAATTAGACAAAAATCTTCTGGAAGTACCCCTTTCAGATGCCACCTTGCTCTCCCCACATCTGTATGTGTCCCTCTTCCCTCTTCCCGAATCAAACAGAACAACCAACAGGAACTCACTTTTCCCTTGGAGTCATTTTGTAGCCTGAAGATATCTCTGACATCAGGAATCTGGTGCTGTTTGTTTTTTTTCCTCATGGTTTGTGTGACAGTCTCTACTCGCTTTTCCACCGCAGCTTTCTGGGTTCGGGTCAGTGTGGATAAAAACACCATGCTTTCCAGGGAGTCGCCAGAGCTCTCTCCAAACAGGTTTGACAAACCTGCCTCCTTCAGCCATTCTTCTTCCAGTTCTCCCTCTGAACAATTTGAAGGGAAAAAGGCATAAACATTGGCTTTTGAGTCCTGCCAAGCACATTGGATTTTAATGACATGACACCATTAATATAACTCACAGAAAAGGGGATACAATTAAGAATTACTTACACTGTCATGACTTGGAAAAAAGCTATTGTTTCTAAAGAGCCTCAAAAGGTTTAATATATGATATAAAAGCTTTTAAAGTAGTTAATCCAATACAGATTGCTATGTGGCAATCTTTATAATAATCTACAGCACTTCCATTAAAATCATACCATTTTATAAATGTACCTAAATAAAAATGTGTATGGGGAGCCTGAAAGCCAGATTATTGCTGCTTCACTGATTTTTAGTTCAATACTCAATCTTTTTAGCCCTCTTACTGACATGGTTCTGCTCATTTTTCTTGATACATTAATCCTACAGCCTTCCACTAGCTCAATTTAATGAAGGACAAACCAGCCTACACGATTCACCTTAATGCTATTTTGTCATCAGTTCTTATGACATGGTCTCCAGCCTGCTGACAGCCCACAGAACAATTTTTGCTTTAGTCTTAGAGCTGATAAGGTATCCTTTATTGACAGATCACTGCACATGAAAGAGGAGAAAGTTATTAAATATTGTCACCGATGGCAAAAACTTCTGCTCCTGAAATCTGTATCTCCCTAATGATATTTTCTATAAAACACGAAGTTCTGTCTGTAGCAGGTGAGGTTGTGCTGAATGCCAACAATTCTCTCAAATGTTCAAGCAATATTTCCATTTATCCAATATCTAAAAATATTCCAAAGCTGGCATGTCAGCTTCACTATTGGTTGCATTTTACCACTGTGCCCAGAGCACATCCAAGTGGGCACCTTAATATTAACAGCATCCAGAAAACAGACACTAAAATTTCAGTATGAATTTTGCTATGGCTGTGTAGCCCCATCCTGAGCCTCTGACAAAACTCTCAGGTTTTGTTATTGGGGCTGGAAAGAAGGGCTACACCCACGCTCCAGAGCAGCTGTGAGCAAGCTCTCTCCCCTGCCTTGCCTTTGCCTGGTTGAGTTTCAGGCAGGTCCCCATCAGCCACCCCAAGTGCTCAGGAGTACTCGTGTCCAAGAGAGGTGCTGCACATTAGCCAAGGTGTGGGGCACAGCAACATCTGCTCAAGCTGATAACTCAACTGTGCTGATACTCGGGCTTCGTGCCAGAGTCAGCTGCAGTAACCAGGGGGAGGAAGGCTGCATATAAACCCAATGGAAATGGTGGGGCTGGGAGTGCAGAGCCTAAAGGAACAGCCACATCAATGAGCTGAAGTAAGAGAAGAGGTTCATGTACTGCAGAATGATGGGCTCTGCAGCTCTGGAGAAAGCCCCATGGCTCTGTCAGAGAGCCCCATAGCTCCTTGGTCACAAGGGTTGGGAGCCTCGCTGCTTTCTCCAGGGGTCGCTGCTCTTCAGAGCACTGACTTTCAAAGTGCTTAGGGAGGCAGAAGTGCAAAGCCCTTTGAAAGTTCATGGAGCACATTCTTCTCATTCATGTGGAGGCCACACCAAAATGCAAAATTCACCATTTTAATTTACTGAGACTGTGGGTCTCATAAGAACTGGGAGAGAGGCAGCTACTGCATTGTTAAAAAATAATTTTTAAGAGAAAACTGGAATTAAGGACATTACTCCTCTTTTATCTGAGAGGACGTAAAAACAAAAAAAAGAAAAAACTGCCCAGCCTCTAAGACCATGCCCAAGGAGTGGCCCATAATTTATGCTTCTGAGAAACAAAAATAGTACAACCGAACAATCACAATAGTTACAAGCATAGAAAGTTACTCACTAAACTTAAACCGGTTAATCATTGGCTTGTCTTCTAAAGCGTGAGGTTTCTATCCACAATAGCTACAATAACAAACAACATACACAAAGAGTGAAAGGGTAAGTTAGTTCAACATTAAACTGCAAATAGTTCAGTTGCTGTGATTTGCAGGTGGGCAAGTACAGGCACCTTTCTGATATTCTGCGAATACCATTCAAAGGAAAACCAGCCTTTTCCTTGTCTCTGATAAAACTCTCTTTCAGGGCACTGCCTGTTTCTGGTGATATGCATCAGAGGCAACAGAATTTTCAAAGCAGATGTTCAGGAAAGTGACTTCCTTTTTTGATCTGTATTAGGTGGGTGCCATCTCTTGAAATAAGACTTGAAGAAAAATCCCTAAATCAGCAAACTGATGAACATTGACAGAATGGATTTTATTACCATCTGGCTCTTTCACTACAAGTGCTACTCGTTCCTCGTGGTTATTTCCTCTGGTTTCATGGATGTTTTCCAGTTCTTTCCAGTAGTCATCCATAGACAGTTCATCCAAGGAGTCCTGGGATCCTGAGCGGTCAAACGATGCTCCATCGGGGATCTTCTTGGAATGGTCATGGTTCATTGTATACTGCCCAGACCGACGGCTACAAGCGTAAATCAAAAAGAAATCTTTGGTTAACATCTTAAGATACAGGATGTATTAATATGTGTGAAGGCAGCATGCCAAAAGCATCAAAGCAAACTGCTGTCAACAAGCAAATCAAGATATTAAAAATTACTTTTAGTATCTGGAATATATTTTCAATTTAGTATTTCTGCTCTATGTATCTTCCAATCTGGAACAGCACGGGAGTCAGTCTTAAAAAGGAAAAAATGAATCCGAGTTCTACTAATCCTCTTTATACATACCTTTAATTCAACTTTCAAAAATTAGGTCCACAAAATTCATGGGACGTGTCTTCCTAGAACCACCACTTAAAGAATTTCTCAGAAGTGCCTTTCTGCCTGAGTAAATTTTTACAGCTTGACAGTACAATTACTGTTTCCCTTTGCTATTCTGCTTTTATATTTTATTAATATTTACTCTGGTATCTATGACCTTAATTACAGCTGGGAAAGGACAATGTAGAATTATGGCAGTTACAGTTTGTGAAGTAAACTGGCAAGTCTGAATGTTTAATAAAGACCATAGGAACTATTTGTTTCTATCTTGCTGCCTCTTTGACTGAAAGCTTACCATTTTTATAGTTTGACATTACTGGTTTTTGGTTCACCCTACCAAATGTATATTGCTAAGGCTTCCAAAAAGGATCTTTCATCTTAAGTATAGCTACCGCTACAAAAAAGAAACCAACAAGCTGAAACCTCTAGGTCTCCTTTTGACCTCATTAAGTCACTGGCAAAAATGACCACTGACCTAGTAAAGAATTCAGCTTAAAAAGGACATAGGTTGCAATGATGTCATTGAAGTTACAGGTCACCCTTACAGTCAAACATACCAAATCAAAAGCCAAAAAATGATTCAGATTATCAGTTGATTACATGAGTAGTATCTGATTCAGCTTCAGTGTTATCCCTGCTTTTTGTAGAGGTAAGACCGGATACAATGATTTTCAGTAATCTTTTTCTAAACTACTGCTTGTAACAGTGTATTGAAATTCTTCCTTGTATTAAAAAATAGCAACTTCTTTGTATTTCAAGAAGATCTTCAGAGTCTTATGTATCTGAATTTGTCTCCATATTCTAAAAACGAAGACATAGTTTGGGGTTAAGTAATAAATACCACTCATTCCTAGAGAAAAAAACATATCAAAGACCAAGCATTGTGGATTTATCACAATGTAAACACAGTAAATTAAATCCTACCTCCCTATCTAGCTGACTTGGCAAGTTTATATGGTATTAAAATGAAAGTCTCTTGTCCTTACATTTTATCTCAGGACAACTGACGCTTGTTAGCTGCCCCTAGGTAAAAAAGCCATGCCTTTCTCTCTGAAGATAAGCTTCTTGTGTATCCAAGTCAAAAATCCTTTCACACCAGACATGCTTGATTCTCTGATATGAAATACTAACCATATGGACTTTGCCTTTAAAAGTAAAGAGCCTTATGGAATGAGACTGAGTTTCTACCCACCCATCCAAGTGCAAGTTAATAAATGACAATTAATCACCAAGCTAATATGCACCTCGACACCATTGCTTAACCTGCCCTTACTTGAAAGCTCAGAAAAAAAGAATTAAAAAAAAATAAAATTTAGGACTGTTCAGCTTTTGCATCAATGGCAATAACACCATCATGCTCATAGTACATGTTACCCAATAAATACAATTTCTCCATGTAGCTACCTCAGTTCTTAAACTACTCCTGACAGGCGTGTCCCATGTGTGACTAGTGCTGCTTGTGAATTCAGCAGTTATCATTGCAGAAAGATGTTCATGCAGTCACAGAAGTGTCCCCAGCAGGCAGCTAGGGGTGTTGAGTGTGGTCACAGGCCAGACTTCCCAGCCCTTGACCAGCCTTCCGTCCTCCTTCAGCTGAAGGTGCTCAGAGCAGGCTGGGTCTCTCTCACAAATACACTCTGGTCACTTGAACTGCTGCCTGAAGCAGGTCAAACTTCAGCTTATCGTCCCCCAGTTTAAGCCTGTGGAGCTGCTCAGCGGTTCTTGGGTGGCCTTTTACCTTTGGAACAATCTGCTCTCACTGATCCATCTCAGCTGAAATTTAACCACCACCACACACTATGAAAAAAATAAAACTAACAGACTGAATACATTAGGAGCACGCACTTTGAGGACCTCTGGTAGGCTGAGGTGGGATAGGCTCCAACATGCTGTGGCTCTGTGCCACACCGACAGGGCAGAGCTACTCCAATCCTTCTATAAAAGCCAGGCTTGTCACCTTCTCCAGACTAAGTTCTGTCTCTAAGAAGAGAAGCCTGTGCCCTGAAATGCAGAGCTGACACTCAGCACAGAGCACTCAAGGCCATTTTCAGGGTCCTATGAGCATTTGGTGTACATCACAAACACTCCATTAACTCTCAGAGACAGCGCCCTGCCCTTCAGTCTCCGGTCACAGAGCTGCTCTGCTCCACCAAATGTAAGTGGCTTTTCTTGCAAGGTTCCTCCTGGCCTGACCTTTCCACCCCTCATTAGCAAACCAATACAGCAACTCCTAATTTTGAGCAGGCAGTACTGCCATGCCTTGTTGTGAAAGCCCTCTGGAACAGTTCAACATCAATGACTGGAGGATTCTGGTGAGAAATATTCATACAAAAACCTCACCACTCTGCTGTGAATCTCTGAATCTCTCCTTCAATACCTGTGTTGCTTTAGGCCCATTCTCAGCTGCCAGCCTCAATCCTAGCCCCAGCAATGCTTGAGCTCCTCATGAGCCAAGTGCCACACCACTCCCTCTCCACTCACTGAGTCCTTGTCTTCTCTGATCAGACTCAGTCAGCTCCCTATCCCCAGTTTCTGTTCGGATTGCAAACCCTTTCAGAGCTATCTGCATTTGTTCATAGCCACAATTCACATTTCTCTGGGCTAGGACAGAGAGGCTCAGGCTCGGAGAGAACAACTGCTAAAGCTCCAGCTGACAGAGCAGATCAGATCTTTTTTTCACTTCACTTGGTTTAAGGTTTCTTGCCTTGCACACTCCACCAGAGAAAGATATCGGTGAAGCAGTATTTGGTGCATAATCTGCACAGCAATGGATCCAGGCATCTTCATTTCTGTCTCTCCTATGAACCTTCCCCTGGGTACAAAAAGGCACAAACAGGACCCTTTGAAGATAATGAGGACGGTCTTCATACCATAGGCTTGGTGTAGATGAGAAGAGTAATTTTAAAATTTCATAGCATATGGAAAAATAGGCTGCCAATTAAGACTTTTATTTTTAGGTATCTGTTGACAAGAGCAAGAACGTGGGTGTTCTACTGTGACCTTCCACAAAATTCAATCCTTCTCCAAACTTATCCTTAGTAAGCACTTGTTGTATATTGCACAATAGAAACGCATAGGTGGAAACATTAAGGCCAAGAATGAGAGAGAAGGGGAAAAGTAACCAGTCTTGGTAATAATATTATAAGGAATCTGAGAGATCTTTTAAAAAATAATTAATGCCACATTTATAGACTCATTAAAACTATTTTAGAAGTATTTCAAACATCCCACGTTACAAACTCTGAAATTTTGTAAAGAACTGCTTTCCAAAAAACTATCAGTAGGAAATAAATATGTCTCAAAAACAAACAAACAAACAAACCCCTATTACTGCAATTGCAGAAAATAGGTTACTTCTCCAGTACATTGTTGTTTTCAAGTGTCCAGTTTATATACTTAAAATTTGAAAAAAGCAGCTGCTTTTCATAAGGATCTTAAAGGAGATCTCCTTTTTTTCCCTAGAAAATGTAAGGTACTGCTAACACACACAGTCACTTGAAGCAATTTTCAAGTATTTCAGATTACTAAATAGCAAGCTTACTCACCAGCAGTTTCTTCATCCCCAGAAAACTCGTATTTTCATTAAGGTCCTCACTAACAATGCACTCAAACTCCATTTAAATCTTATTAACATCTATTTCTACTTACTTGTAAATAGTTTACTCTTCAAATAGCTTTACAGGGAGAAGTGCAATACTCTCATTTCCAGATGGCACAGTCAATTCTGACCTCTGATACTCAGACACTGACCTTTGCAGCTGATGAGATTTTTGCCTGTTTATCTCAGTACAAAACAGAGCCCCGAGGTATAAAACTCATTCTTCAGTATAGTTATTGCCACATTTAATCTTCTTGTCCCACCTACCAGAGGTACTTTCTTTTATTGGAAACAAGGATGCAAGACTAAGCACTCCAGGTCTTCCAGAAGCAAGCCATTAAAATCCATTTTTATAATGAACACCATTCATTATATTTACAAGGGGAAAAAAAACGAAACAGACTTGGGTTACTTTGCTAAGTATGGATGTGCTTTATGTTGTGGCAAGTACTTAAAGGAGAAGAACTGTGTGCAAATTGATGCCTATATAACTTAGATCAAAGTTACAAGGTGCTTGAGTTATAAGATATCAATATAACATAATATACCTCTATAATCTGATATCAATATAACCTAAATCGTGACTTTTTTATGCATCTATATAACCTGAATCATAGTTTTTATACCTATATAATCTGATATAAATAACTTTTTATACAATGTAACGGCTAGTACATGGTTAACTTAATGCTGAATAGACAAAAAAAGAAGAAAAAACTCACCAGGTGGATAGCTCTAGAGATAGGTAAGTATAGCACTAATGAAAAATTGGCAAGTGCAAAGCCAATTAGCCACAAAATAAAGAATCTAAGCAGTTAAGACCAGACAGGCCAAGGAACACCATAACTCTGCATGCTCCAAAGTCTAAGTTGAAAAGTTCAGCTGTGAAGAAGACCTTGGAAGCCTTCATCAGAGACCCCCAACAACCCCTAAACTGGGGAGGCAAAAGCGCAGTGCAAAAGAACTATCTAATAACCATGAAATCATACTATGTAAATGAGTTCTGGCGTGTATGTGGTGATGTTGCAGTGACATAGTGACCCTAAGCAATACTTACTTGTAGAAATAGACCACAGCACTTGACAAGAAATCCCCCTCACCACCAGCGCTGCAATAAACAAATACCTGCTCTATAGACATCGGTCTATGGGGGTTTATTTCCAGCCCATCTTTTGGGCATCAAAATGTTTTCTTCACAGCCTTTCCTTTCGTGACCAACTGTGTCCTTTCTCAGCCTTTAAGAAAATATGACTCTTTATATTAATCATTGATTTATGCCATAATAAAAATGTGGTTTTATTCCCCAGTTCTGTCACCCTGATTTTGATTTCATCAAGAGTCATTTTGTAACAGTGCAGCTGTCTTTATTCCTTATCTTCTTCCCTGTGAAAACTGTATCTCCCATATGTTCCACTACCTTCTCAGCAGTTCATAAACTCAACATCAGCTCACTGATGTTTGTCATGTGTAAACTACAACACCTAGAGATGAATCAGTTTGTAAGGTTTCCATTGGCATTTCAGATAAATTCACTTTGCAGAAAGCTGATTTTTCTCACTTTAGAATGAAAGACTGTGTTGTGTTCTAAAACAGTGAGTGATGAGAAAAAAATATAATCTTTGTCATTTTTGTAGTGCTAACCACTAATTTTGTATCTGAATATAACCTTTCAACATCACAAAAACATAATTGCACAGGCACCAAAACTGTATGGTATTCTTATATACTACACATACGCGTATGCATGTGTACATATACTGAAAGGCAGAAATACTAAATGCAAGGATAGTCATGGTCATAAAAACTAGGAAATACAAATGTACTGTTGAACCAAACATAGAAGATTAACACTGCTAAAAGAGATGTGCAGTTCCTCTAAAAGGATTATTGCAGGAATGCTCACTGACTCTAGGAAAGGACAAAGTCCAGCTACTAAATACTGTACAAATATGAAGCAAAAGGACACCAGTTTCTAGAATCTGTTATTTTCTTCTTGGAAAGAAATACAACAATGGTTGAAAAACAAGTGAAAGGGAGGTGAGGAAAACACCTTTTTAGCCTACAATTTATTGAATTAATGAATTTCTCTCCAGGGTCCTTTCTTCTACCTGCTTTTGCCAAATTTTGGAATTCACAATTCAGGCCTGGATCTTTCCTGCATAAAAATTTTCATACTTAAAAAGTATCAGGAGGGCAATAAGGGAAAAGGCCATCAACTTAATTGCTGGGTCTAATCTTAATTTGGATTCAGCTCTTCAGGGTTAAAGAAATATAGTCCTTTTCCACAGGTACCAAACAATATTTATGAGTTTTAAACACTGTCTTTAATTCAATGTTCTACAAGACTAAGAGTTTCCCAAACATTTGTTTTTATCAGCTGATTTCCAATAGCAGTAAAAGTAAAGAAAATTGCTTTATTGAGTGTGCTGGGATTTGGGTAGTTAATTTTCTTCATGATGGCTAGGATGGGGTTGTGTTTTGAATTTGTGCTGAACACAGGGTTGATAATATGCAGGGGTTTGTCATTGCTATTTTGTTGTTTTTGTGTTATGGTCTTTTCTGCTTCTCACACTGCCATGCTAGCAGGGATGTCAGAAAGAGACACAGCTGGGACAGCTAACCCAGACTAACCAAAGGGATATGCCAGACCATATCACATCATGCTCAATATATAAAGTGGGGGGAGAAAAGGAGGAAGGAGGGGATATTTGGGGTGGAGTTTGTCTTCCCAAGTAACAATTGCAGGCGATGGGGCCCTGCTCTCCTGGAGATGGCTGCCCATGGGAAGCAAGGAATTAATGCCTTGCACTTTTGCTTGTTAGCATGGCTTTTGCTTTCCCCATTAAACTGTCTCTATCTCAAACCCATGAGTTTTCTAGCTTTTACCCTTCTGATTCTCTCCCCCAGTCCTGTTGGTGAGGGAGTGACTGAGAGGTGATTGATTGCTGGCTGGGCTTAAACCACAACATCAAGCGATGTAATTATTTGTCAAACTGAACTATTACATATCCTTAAGCTGTACACTGAAAATACAATGTTTGGCCTTAAAAGTGTCTTTAAATCCTAGCCATTAACCATTGCTGCTGGAATTCTTGTACAGGCAATGTCTTGAGCACTGCTGCCCTTCAGACACATTTTCTGGAACTGCAATAAACTAGCACTTCACTTAGAGTTACACAAAACAACATATCTGACTATAGCTATATTACAGCAGCAACTTCTGAAATGTCCATGCAAAGAGAGTCATAAAAGCTATTTAGCAGTATTTCTGCAGCCATACATTGAGCAGATAACGAGGCTCAATGATTCTGGACATCACACCAACACATGTGTAGATGTTTTAACCTGCTAAACAAGACACACAAAGAGGGGGAGAAAAAAAGGGGTGTGTATTTGGCTCAGAGAGGTGAAGCCTGCTGTTCAAACTCATGGTGTAAACCAGTGACAGAAACAAGAATAATTCTCAGATCTCTGGAGTCTTTCACCACTGGACCACTGAGTGTTAAAGATTGAGATCTGACCCCATGGCATACAGCAGGACAGATAAAAGGAAGCTTTGCTGTTGTGGGTTTGTGATCGACTCCAGCACTGTGGCTATAAATAAAGCAGCACTCTCAAAGGACAATTATCTGGCTGACATAGGAATTACAAAGTACAGTAACCTGTGTAAGTAATTTTAAGTTTTGTTAGTACAAAAGCTAGCTAGATTGAAGCAACCAAAAAAAAAATGCCTATGAGTACTAGTACTGGTTCATTCTGAAAACTACTGAGCAATCACATGCATGAGACATTGTGCTCTTAAACATAAATACAGGATTTCTTGAGTCCTGTCTAATCTAAACAACTAAGCAGACAAGGAGAGGTAAATAGTGTGATCTCCTGTCCCACTTCTCATCCTGAATGCTGAGCTACAAGAAGTGCAGGAATAAGTCAAGCTCCTAAACCCAAAGCTCTCCCCATCCCTTCCCTCCTTTCAAGAACCCAAGCAGCACCACAAGACGCAAAAACTTCTTAAGTGAATTAATCAAGAAAGCTCTAATCCAATGGCTACAGCAGTCATATGGCTTCAGCTCCCCATTTTTGGCTGGATCACTGGCCTGGGAAGTGATTGCCAGACTTTCCTACAGCCATGGTGCCTACCAGAAGGGCATTTCAATGCTATGTTTGACACACTTCTGGCACACCACCCCTTCACACAGTATCCAGCATTTTGCAGTGGAGTTTTGAGCATTTTTCAGAGTTTTCCTCTGTTAAAAAAAAAAATCAAATTGGAATTGATGTGGCCATCAAAGTAGGTTGCCCTAAACTAACTGAATTTTACATAAACCCATAGAGTAGTGACACTACCTAAATGAAGATAAATTGTTTTTTGAAAATTAAAATGTCATCTTTTTACAAGACTTAACATATTAAAAAGAGGGGGTTTTTTTAATTTAATTGACAGTTAAATCTCCCATCGAACAAAAGCCAGTATCACAACCTTTCATAAGTAACAGGTAACACTTAAGCAAGACCAAGTCTGGACATTTGGTGTCCAGAACAATGCAAAAATATTTCTTACCACCCTTAAAGTATTTAATAGCTTTTACAAGGCATTAGAGAAACCAGTCTGGGCTTGTATGGCTGCTTTTCATTCTATCTCCTAAATCTTGTCACCTGTTGTAACAGCTGCATCCTTTCTTTTCTCCTTTTGTGACATTCACTCTTTCCGTGACTGACTGCAAACTCTTCTGCAATTCAGTCTTTTCAAGAGAATCATACAGAACATGGAAAAATAACAGTAAGGAAGCAACGTAATTTAAAGTATTTTTCATTAAGTGAGACTTAGCATTCCTTCTCTCCCATATTAAATAGTTTCATTTTGGCTACTCTGTAACCTTATGGAACATTTTGAATGTCAAATGCAATCAAACTTTCCCAAAATCCCCCTTAAGCTCTAAAGAAAAGCCAGTGAAGTAGGAACTGAGGCAAAGCTCTGTTTTCTTCCCAAAGAGTACAAAGTGATTGCAGAGAAGGTAAAAAACAGTACTCACTTTCTAAATGAGCATAAAAAAGGCTAAGCAAAGAGAATCAGGTCTCTCAGGATTTTTTGTAATACCATCAGCTGCTGTTAATACCTGCTCAAAACTGCTCTGGAGATTAACAACAACAACAAAAAAAAGCAACAAAGAAAACTGAAACCCAACAAAACCAAAAATCCAGAAAACCCCATCAACTGGCATTTTAAACCCCTCCATGAATAATAAATACAAAACAGGCCAAAGTTAAGGTTGCCAGACTCAAAGTTTAAAAAGCTATATATATACACTGTATTGCTTCCAGCCACATCTTCATTACTATTTAGATTTTTTTTACCTTCATGCACATAACCTTACTACTTTCCCAACCTCAGCCTGTCGCTGAAGAAAACAGAAAGAAATTGTGGCAATGGCACAGGCTATTACACTTAACATTCTAATCCACTGCACCAGAAATGGCAGATTCCAGATACAACGCCAAAACTTAATCTGCCTGAACTACATGCAGCACTTCTAAGAAGATTAAAATATTTCACGACGTTTCCTTTGACAGAACTTCATATTCCTACAAAGCCATTTGGACTGTTTTCCATTTCTGATAGCATAAATTATAATTATGGTAAGTGAATGTACATACTCTGTCTAAAATTAATAATAAATTCACCTTGATTACTGTGTGCAGTTTTGGTCACAGCAATGTAAGAACGATATTAAACTATTAGAGACGATCCAAAGGAGGGCAACAAAGATAGTGAAGGGGCTTGAGGGGAAGATGTATGAGGAGCAGCTGAGGACACTTGGTCTGTTCAGCCTGGAGGAGAGGAGACTGAAGGGAGACCTCACTGCTGTCTACAACTTCCTCATGAGGGGAAGAGGAGGAGCAGATCCTGATCTCTTCTCTGTAGCGCCCAGTGACAGGGCCCAAGGGAATGTCCTGAAGTTGTGTCAGGGGAGGTTTAGGTTGGATACCAGGAAAAGGTTCTTCACCCAGAGGGTGTCTGGGCACTGAAACAGGCTCCCCAGGGAAGTGGTCACAGCATCAAGCCTGGCAGAGTTCAAGAAGCATCTGGACAATGCTCCCAGTCTCAGGGTGTGACTCTTGGTGTGTCCTGTGCAGGGCCAGGAGTTGGACTCGATGATGCTTGTGGGACCCTTCCAATTCAGCGTATCCTGTGATTCTGATACAGATCATTGGCACCCCATGTACGATGTATGATGTGAAATTATTTATTAACAAAAGAGGTTATATATAACTATAACATGTACACTTTTGAACAGTTGCCAAAGGAGTTGTTTGCTATGCCATCTCAGGTTGTTTCAGGAAAAACACGACCTTGTTCCACTCCACACAAAGCGAGAAAGAATTCAGGACTGACGAGTACAGCCATAAAGCCTCTCCTCACAAAATGACTGCACCAGCTCTGTTTCCTTGGTTTTGGAGGTACTGCTGCATTCCAGCATCCAAGCTGTTCAACTCAATGCATGCTTTTACCTTTATTCTACAACCATAATATGCAGAAGCCTACTTGTTTCTTCTAGAAAAAGGTGATTCTCGAGGACTCAGATTTTGAGATTATTTAAAACCCAAAAACATCACAACTTAATATATCAGACTTGCAATGAAATGATCACAACCTAGCTAAACTGAGAAGTATGAGAAGAAATTGGTTTTGATTTTACTTCTGTACTGATAAAATGAAGTCGACTGCATTGTCTCAGGTCCTGACATTCTGACCCTCTTCATTCTCATTTGAATTAAGACTCTTAGAGGCTTAGGATTCACATTCCTATTTTTTTGCACACACATATCAATTTCTGTTCCAAATCATACATTTCAGAAAATCAGCTATTCCTGGGAGAGTAAAATCCACCAGAAGGGAAAACAAGGGGGCAATGAAATGTGGGTGACTGTACAGGTAAAATCACAAAAGTGGTACCACATTAGGAAGGAGCTGGTTTGCAAGTCATGCACATCCTTAGAAAAGTTGGGACAGCTCACCCTGTCCCAAGTCTCACTGAATGAAAACAGAAGTCAATTTCCAAACCCAACAAACACTCACTTTATTTCCCTTATATTCAACCCTAACTGTGTTTAAAGCTATAGTTAAAAAAAAAAGAAAAATTGCCTACAGGTAAGAAAATAAGAAAAGGAAGGGCCTCACTTGAATCTCCTTTGTCACATTTTTGGCTCTGTCCCATGGTCAAATGACCTACCTTTCTCATTCCTTCCAAATGACTTCTATATCACTTGGCTTCATATGGGCACAGATGTTTTCCTTTGCAATTTTGATTCTTTTCATTCTCTATAATTCATATAAATGACAAAAATGTACACAAAGTATGTTCCCTGTAACCACCCTCGTGCTGCTTATTGGGAAAATATCAAGCATATAACACACATTTTAAAAGTACACATTTTTCTGTAATCTTCCAAGAGAACCACTGGAACTAATCTTATCCCAAAGAACAGAATAAAGCCTGTGTGAGATCACTTCAGGCTCCACAAATATCAAAGAGAATAAACCAGGAAGTGAAACAGATACAGTATTTGTAATTCCATTATTGAGAGGCAGAGAGGAAAGATTTAAATAATTTATTTTTCTTTTCACACTGGAAAAAATAAGCATGGCAACAAAGCCTGATTTAAGATATCCTGGCAAATACAAAGACCATTTAGTGAAGTACAGTTACAGCCATGAAATTATACTGGAGTTACTTTTGTGCCTTTAAAAGCAATTAGTTCTCTAAAATCATTAGCACTTACCATTTTAAAGGACCTCTTAGTTCAGCCTATAACCCTGTTAACTTGCAAGTATAAGGCTTACAGCACAATTCAGTAATTTTGTTTATGCTTGAAGGAAATTGGCACACATTCATGGGCAATTTATTACAATATAATCCTTACATTCAGAATAAATTGTAAATGAATTTTTATGAGCATTCCCAAACAAGGAAATTCATGCAGAAACCTAAAGATGCTTTGTAAGGAAACCACTGTCATTGTCCAAACAAACCACCAACAAAGACCCAGTAAGACAAAGCAAATAAAACTGGTCTCAGAGTAGCTGGACAAGAGAGGGAGAGGAGGAAGCAGGAAGGGCTGAGGAGAGCAGCATGTGCAAGATGGGCCAGCACTAAAGGATTACGAGGGATATAGGTCTGTTCAGAAGCAAAACATCAGAGAGATGCTTAAAGGCAAGGGGATAGGAGAGAGGGAGGTCTCAAGGATGCTGCAAGGAATGGACCATCTGGGTTTAGTTCAGGCTCAGCATAAGAAAAGTGGCATTTGCAACCCGCTTCAAAATTGGTGGCTGGGATTTCACCTAGTGCCAGAGGAGCTAACACACAACGCTGCACATGAGGCAAACCTGCTCTGAGAAATTCCTTTAGTAGTAGGCAGGCAGGGCGTGCCACAGCAGGAGCAAAGGGCAATGTAGATGTGCCCTGATCCAGCTGTTTCCTCCACAGGACAAAGAGGGCAGCGAAAAAGCTCATTCCCACCTCAGCAAAAGAAGAGGCTGAAAAGTGCACCCAGTTGTAATCCTAACTTTTTATCTTTCAGGGCAAGTGCTAAAGCTGTCAGTCTTTGCAATGCCTCCTTCCCTATCAAATTCCTTCTTCTAAGCAAATATTGCTGGGAAATACCTATTCCTGGGGTGCAACAGCTGAACTGTCTGCAGTTAGAGTACTGCAGACCCACGCCAACCTCTGCTCTGTTACCTATGCTAACTTCCAAAGGCTTCTCATCCTATGACCAAGAAAGGAACTCACTGAACAAAATAAAATTACAATAATATACTCCTTCCCTCCTCATTTTTCTTGGGTAGTTCTTAAATGTCAGTAGGAAACCAAGCAAGCAGGAAGCAGCTCAGGATTACAGATTTTCTTTTTCCCTCTCACCCTTTGTTGCCACATCTGTTTTCTGAACATCAGCAGAAAAGGCATAAAAATGTGTATTTTTTTCAACCAAGGGCCCTGAAAAACTTTGCTGGTACTTGTATGCATAGGTATGTCCCTTCACCTACAAATTCAAAATACAGATATAGAGCTACCAATCTGAATATACAGACGTGCTCATGTGCAAGTTTGGAAGTAGCCTACCACAGGAATCACTACTGTGATACCTGTCCACAAGCTATGCGCACCAGGGCTTGAATACAAAACCAAAACTTCAACAGACAGGATTTGAGAGAGCTTTTGTTTTGTTCCAGGAGAGGGAGGGGAAAAAAAGATAACAAACCACACAACAGAGGGAAAACAGACATGAAAAGAACACTGGAAACTGAGAAAAAATAAATGAAACATGCAAATTAAATATCAATCATTTAACAGAAACAGCCATTCAAAATGAAAAACAAGCCCTAAAAAAACCATTGCGTATGTATTTTATTATTATTTGATCACAGTTTCACACACGTAGTCCTTGTTTCTCATTTCCACTACCAGCATTCCATTTTTTTGTTCTTTATTCATAAATGTGATTTTTTGGTGTAAGCAGTCTCCATTCCGGATGGGTACCTAGGTAGTGAGTGTATGAAAACTTAATATGGTCAGGGGAGACTGCTGTCATATTTTAAGGCAGCAAGAGGTATTGTACAAGTCTGGTCAGAAAGGAAAATATGACAGTCACTTGCTCTGCAGCTGAAAAGAAAAAGTGCTACTACTAAAATGAGAAAAAAAGAAAGAAAAAACCAAAAGAGCTCTTACCAACTTTAGTTTAAATTACACTCATCAAAGAGGATGCAGATGGGGTCTGCAAGAATTCTAGAATTTCTATATTAAATACAGGTACTTAAAAAAATCTGGTTTTAGACTTGCAAATGACTAGCTAGTTGATGTCTCTAAATACAAGTTATTTAGGAAAATCATTTGTTTTCCTCCCTTTATTAACCAACATCCCTTTATTTACCAACATCTTAAAAACATGAAAGATATTGGTTTCTAAATTAACATGTAGTGTCCTACATGTTTTTTCAGCTGATAACATTCTCCGTAATTGTACTAAAAAGATAACAGTCTATTTTGATCAGTTATATGAAACAACATTAATATGGCTGTTCAACATTATTGCATCACTAATATTAGCTGTAACTCTTACTCTGCATTCCCAAACAAAATACTTCAGTGGAGGGCTAACTGCCAGCAAAAAATGCAAGTAAAAATGACATTGTACTCTTAACTTTCCCATAAATCCAGAGGTTCTATCCCCACCTTTAACTTCAGACATATTCCTTTGCATAAACAAGGCAAAAATAGCACCTATTTGTAATACTAAGTAGTTACAATTACAGATCCCAGTAATAATCAAGGAAAATGAAATACAATACTTCACATGGAACACATTAAACCTGAAGTAAGGTACAATCCATATGCAGATACTTCTATAAATACCAATTCATATTTTCTTCTGCCATGTGTACACACACTGTGTACAGAAAAACAAGAGCAAGGTTAAAGCACTCGTGAGTATTGCCATCCGTGATTTTTAGTTACAGGACCAAGCTCCTCATGCTAGACAGCTGTACTTCTCATTATGGGACACATCTACAAATGAATACCATATGTTCTTGTACGATATAATATGTACACAGGGAAATAAAAAACATTTGCTGCATGCAATATTAAGTTATATATGAAAACTCCATTTCAATTAAATTGAAAACATCATTTTAGGACAGTGACCTAAGCCTGCAATCTGAGGGGAAAGGGCAGGGAGTGGGTGGGTGGGAGGAGGAAGGGAAGGCATCTTGAATGGTGTACAGAGCAGAGAAATTTCCAGGCAGCAAAGGGAACCAGGTGGGAGGCAAACCAGAGCAGAAGAAGCAGAAGAAGGTTCCCCACGAGTCCTTCACTCCCCCATTCCCAGCTGTACTGCCTGACCACTCTGTTCTGTCCTCAGCCTCATGACACCTCACCACACTGGGCAGCATCCTGCTGGCTTTCCAGCACTGAAATGAGCACCCATACACCCTAAAAACTAGGAAACCAGTATATAGCAGCAGCAAAGGGAGGTGATGAGGCAACTGAACATCTCTGGGCCAGAGCTGGGTGACAAATAGCCTCTGAGCTCAGGCAGGGTGACACAGTTAAGTCCCTTCCTACCAGAGGTATTAAAGTAAACTTTTTAATACTGTCTGCACTGAAAATGCACACTCGCAATCTTAGAAGTTTATGTGGATACAAGAAATACTTGATCATATAAGTAGCCAATTCTATCTCAGAGGATAAAGAATAATTCCTTTGCCAAAATAAAGCACCTGGACAAAGTCATTTGTAAAGAACTACAAAAGTGCTGACAGACTGACACAGAAATGGAATCACACACTTGTCAGCATGAAAAGGGTTTAAAACCTACAATGAAAGTCAACAGAGCAATAGCAATTGATGTAGAAACTCTGTAACAGGAAATTTACAACACATTTTAACATAAAGATGAAAAGGAGACTTTCAAAGAAGGACAAATGCTCATATACACAAATTTATACTATTTTCTCAATTCTCAGTTCTCTAAATGCAAAACTGGTGTGTGCACTTTATTGCTTCTGCCACCCTTGTTGAGTGTTTGCACCAGACATGCTCTAATCTCCTTCGTCTCTGAAAGTCAGAAGGTCCAGTGAGCATTTAGGGATATTTTCATCGACCTTTAGGCAACTGATTTGATTTTCCCTTTTTTGTTGTCTCATGGCACCTCACTTGGAAGTAAACCAGTTAGAATTATTTGTACAATGCCCTCTCAGAATAAATATGACCTTTACTACCAGTATATACACTACTGTTTTAAACAATGAGGTAATGAAGCTGCCTCTTCACCAAGAGTGCCAAAACAGTGCTTTGGCTCCAGTTCCTTCTTTGCTCACACAAGCTTCACTCCTGGGCAACCTCAGAGTACCCCAGGGGGTGTCCCCAAGCACGACACCTCCAGGCCACCTCACCTCAGGTAAGGCCAACACTGCTCGGAGCAGCCTAAATCCACACCCTGAAACAACCACGTGCCAGACCCTGGGATCTCCCCATCCTTACCGGCAGGCTCCACCAAGTCAGCACAAGCAGTAAGGCAGCCAGCCTGTTGTACATCCAGTCCAATTCAGAGCAAGGGCAAAGGTGTCTCTTTACAAGGAGAGATTAAATGAGAAATTGCTACTGGGACTCTCAGAAGATCATGTGATAACATAGAACAGAGCCAACTAAATGTACAACTGAATCATGCCACCAGCCCAGTGCAAAAGTTAACTCTCTGAGGCCACAGCACAGAATAATTCTTTGTTCAGAAATAGTGATGGGTCTAAATCCATGGAAACAGCATCAGCATCACCTCAGCACTGCACCTCCAGCCAACAGCTAGGTTTTCTTCAACCAGCAGACATCTAAAGTAATACAGTAATCTTTTGAGCAGCTAAGCTACTTCCCAAAAAATATTACTCATTAATCTTGACACAGCAGAAGACTTGAATTCCCAGAACTGTACATAGGACTTGGGATGGACCTTGTAATTAGCTTTTCCTTAATCCCATTTAATCCCAGAGGTAATTAGCATCCTAATGCATCCTACTGTGAGGCATCCTTTAAGGGAACCAGAGTATACAGGGTCACATCTGTCCACTAGCCTGCCATATCTGGATATGCCAGGCACCTTGCCCTTCTTCCAAACTATCAAGCCAGAGAACCAGAGGCCAGCAGACCCAGGTGTACCTGGCTGGAGGAACATGCAAGACGTGTTCCTCAGATCTCTTTAACAATTTCCTCACTGTTATGAAGAGCTCACTTAGGCAGATAACAAGCAGGCAAACTCCCACCTGCACAGTAGCAGCAGGTTGGTGACAAACATGCAAAGCAGACGCTCTGAGAAAGCAAAACCTGTGGCATGAGGGATCCTCCATAATGTAAAAACACAAAGCAATATCCTCCTCTGCTCTTAGGGTCACAAGCTTCCTCCATAAGAAACCAAATGGATAAGAATCTCCTGTTAGCAGCCTGGCACAGCTGAACGTCCTGTAACAACTCACTGTAGCCCCACTCCCACATTCTTCTCTGATGGCAACCAGCTAGAAGCAAACTGGGTGACACACGAATTCACAAAGCTTGAAAAGCTTTTGGTGATGGTGGACTGACTTCCTGAGGTACAATTGCCAAGCTATTGTTTGACCCTGGAGGACTGCTATCAGTGATGGATACATTGTACTGAGGGATCAGGAAAAAGACCTGGGGAAACTCATTCTCTACACCTACAGAGTTAGTAAGGTAAGCTACAGGGCAGCTCACATATCACTAAACTAAAGTCTTTTTCTTGAAGATGACAAGGCACGTTGAGAGTTATTTTAAGTAATTTCCTTGTTTAAAGTACTAGCAATGGTTTCTTCTGAGAACAGCAGCTTGAAACAGGACAAAGGTTCATCTCTGGCTAGCTAACAACAAAGCACACAACCAAAGCAATAGTCAACAATAAAAATCAAAGCTGTAATATACTACAATTCCCTCACTAGTTACTGTGCAAAGTATTCATTCTACTTGCAAGAGTATCTTATGCTTTTAGGATATGTTTACCTGAAGAGTTTTAATTTTCCACTTTAGGTAAAAAAAAATCTAACTTCATGCTAGTATTTTGACTCAGATCAATTTCATTGGTCTTCAGAAGAATCTTGCTATAACTTAAACTACAGGCAAGTGACTAAAAGTTCTTAACACCAGACAGAAAATCATTCTATAATGATGCAAAGACTATAGCGGCATAAATGCATCTTTCAATTAAAAAATAAGTAATGCATTTTAATAAAAAAAAAAGGATAAGTACAAAACATGTTTAGCAATTCCAGAGTCCTTCAAAAGTAAGGTGATGTCAAATGAAATAGAGAATACCTTCTTGTGTCAACAGTGTGGTGGTATAATGGAATAAAACCACAGCGGAAAACACAAGTGATGCACAATACAGTTGATCACCACCCACTGACCAATGCCCAGCCCATGCCTGAGCAGTGATCAGCCCCTCCTGGCAGCTCCTCCCAGTTTATATACTGAACATGACACTCTGTGGTATGGAATATCCCTTTGTCTAGTTCAGGTCAGCTGTCCCAGTCTTTGCTCTCTCCTGGCTTCCTACTCACCTGCTTGCTGGCAGAGCACAGGAAACTGAAAAAGCCCTTGACTTACAGTAAGCAGTACTGAGCAACAACTAAAACATCAGTGTGTTATTGACATTATTCTTGTACTGATTCTAAAACAGCACTGTGCCAGCCACTAAGAGGAAAATTAGCTCTCTCCCAGCTGAAACCAAGACAGAAGATGTAACCTTGATTCTTCTATTTAATAAGAACAGTATCTCTTCCTAGTGATTTGCACAAGATAATCTACCTGGAGAAATATTTCTTAACTATTGAAGCTCCTTTGGATCAAAATTGAATTACATTTTTATGCTTTTATATTTTTTTATACTTATACATTTTTATATTTATGTGACAAAACGTGGAGAGTGAGAAAGAAATAGGGGCTCAAAAAAACTCAGGAGACTAACATAACATAGCATGATACAAAAGGCACCAACCTTGTCCAGAACCAGATGTTGTGCACCTGTGTCCACACCCTGCCACACACAGGGGCGGAAAAATGGAATCAGAAAGCTAAAGACCAAGGTAGGATGAAGGGAAGGTTTGTCAGCCTAGGCTCAAACTCATATGAATACAGCTACACAGCTGTCTGATGGGGTGGTGCTGGTGCTGGGCTACAGTCTGAGCACAGCGCAGCGGAGATGTGCCACCACTCAGCACAGCCCAGTAATCTGTTTTCCAAGGGGAAACCCAGCATCCATACAGGAAAAATGTATTTAGCAAAACTCCTGTTGCTAAAAGACAGCCAAGAACCTGGCTCTAGGCTCCTACAAACTTTTACACACAAGCTGAGATTACAGTACTCAGTCTGAAAGGTTTGAAAAAACTGTCATTTGAGGCTGCTTATGCTGGGTGCTTTGTCACCCCATTTCTTCTCGTTCCATCCTGTCCCATGCCCCACTTCTCGCTGGCACAGCCCTGTGCTGACCAACAGTCTGGCTCCAGATGCATTTTTTCACCTTAGCTAACTCTCACCCACTAACTAACCTGATCTCACTTAGCAACTTCTGCAAAATCACACAACGAAAACTCAATTTATGACTAATGTGAATGTCAGAGATTAAGTTTACACATATATTTGAAATAAAGAGAAATTTTAACAAGCTGAGGTCTGTGTTTACTGAGATCTATATCAAATAGTTCTGCAAACAGACATGAGCAAAAATATGCAAGTTAATGTTTTCCTTATACTCCCTAACACAGGATGACAAACCTTTCTGAAATGATCTCTTCAAGAACTCCAGCAAGACCAAAAAAACCTAAATACTGTGACAAATCATACGAATTTTAATACCATACATCTTCATAAGCAGTTTTCTGATTTTGAGTCCAAAGTGCCAAATACCAGTTTTCACAGCATGAAGATCATAGTCTCCCATAAACTTTCATAAGCAGCTCCTACTTACTAGAAGAAAAAAAGATTGTGTTTGTTTGCTCTTGCATGTACCATCCACAGCAAGGAGTTCAAACAAATACAGTCCCTTTCTTAGCTTTCACCTCAAAGGAGAACAAGCACCACAGCACAAATTCCTTTTTCAGAAAAGGCAAGACAGGCACTGGACATATGCTTGGACATTTTCATTAGTACATAATATTATTAATTTATATTTGTGAAATGTCCTGGATATTTAATATCTTAGTCTTTTTTACTCTTAAACCAGAAAATATTACTGAAATTGAAAGTTCTAGGAAATCATGCAAGCTATTCTGATTATACTTCTCATTCCCAATACTGTTTTCATGCACTACCTTGGGCACTAAGAAACCAAAGCAATCTCTCCAGTGCAAAGTTCAGAGCAAAGAAAGATGTGTTTAAACAAAGCACAGATCAGCAAGCTTTTAAGAGCTTATCAGTGGATAACCAACCATAATTTAGAAATTGCACTTTTATTTACCTCATTAAAGTCTGTGGGAATCCAAGCTGGGCTTTTGTTTCTTTTGGTGAGACAGGCTGCACGGTGACACGTGCAGAGGATGAGGGCAAGGCAGGTTATCAGCAGCTCTGCACGAGGAGTGCAGGTGTTCCCTGCAGAGCAACACACCTGGATTCCAAGGATCTGTT
This sequence comes from Phylloscopus whistleri, assembly GCA_017589585.1. NCBI lineage: Eukaryota > Metazoa > Chordata > Aves > Passeriformes > Phylloscopidae > Phylloscopus > Phylloscopus whistleri. Next base: position 2,545,736 of record JADMLD010000683.1, on the reverse strand, counting down.
CTCACATCACAGCCTGCCTTTTGCAGGAAGAGGCCGTGCACTGAATCACTGAACAGCATGATTCAGGACTAAATGAGCTGGAGATGAAGCTTACACCAGCTTTAGAGTGGCTGTTAAAGGACAAGTTGTACCTGAACTGACTAAAAACCTGCCAGTACAAAGTTAAGCCATCAAATATCTTTTCAACAAAACTGAACCAATGGAGCTAAATTACTTCAGATGAGCCTCTCACAGGATGGGGCCACAGCCACTACTAGGACTCATAAAAAGTCTAGTAGTGAGTTAACTTGTGAAATCACAGCCCCACAGCGACCACATTAAACTGGCACACATGAGGCTACTGCCAGAGACTTTTGTCAAACCCCCCTTTCCTTCACTCCCCTTGTGCCACCACCACTGATGCAGTAACTTGCTGAGTTAAATTAAGGAACTAATCTGCCCAAAAACAACACTTGCAAAAAATATTGCTTTCAGGTGAATTTTTTGTTAATCCATCTCAAGCTACTTCAGTCAACTCAGAAATGCTAATGTCAGGGTAATAAAAATATTGAGAAGGTGTAAGTGACAGAGAGGTGGAAAGAAACTCTACTTTCAGTGGGTTCCCCACTCTTTTCAGCACCCATTTATCTCAGCCTACTATGACCATGACCTGCACCCACCATCACTGTACATCAAACCTTCTGCTGGTTCAGAACAAGCCTTAGGAGACACTCTGAGAGGAAAGAAAAAGTTTCATCAAATATTATCTCTTTTCAACAGAACATGAAGACATTCCTCAAGTCTACCTGAAATACAGGTTTCTCAGGGGAAGGTAACACAGGCAAGCTACCCCAATGAGTTTAGCAGGACATTAAAGGCCACCCTCTGGATAAAGTTATAATAATGCTGACAACCACTCCCACACTGATAACACCACAATCAGCATTCCCTTATCTAGCTGTGGCAAAAACAAGCAGGCTGAGAAGTTTCAGAAGCCATACTGTGGATCTGTAGGACCTCTCATCCTCTTAGCAACTGCTGAGAAAGGCCATCTTCCACTGGCCTGTGGTAACCATAGCTCTGGTGTCCTGTTGTGACTGGCCACTGAGCCACAGCTGTGTGTGTGTGACAGCAGTGACAGAGCTTCCTCTCTGTTCAGTAGCCAAAGCTTCTTGTTCCAAGCCTCTTGCTTCGTATCTAGAATCACAGACTCATAACTACAAGCTCTAACCACAACTATTACATGAATTTTTGGGCTAGCTCAAGCCTACAATAACTTTTTTGCTTTATTTGTGCAGCTAAAATTTAACCTTGCACTTTTTTAATCTGGAGCAAAGCTCCCTGTTATCTCTGAATACAGTATACTCCTGGACCTTGCTGTTGTATTTTATTAAAGGCAAAGAATTTCTGATAGAGGTGATACTTCATCAGTGCCCTTGAGTCCCACCATTGTTCTAACAATTACATAAAAATCTGCTAGAAACCATCAACTGATTAAAAATACTAAAAATTGAGCAATGTACCTTACTAAGCACATATTGCTAAACATTAACCAAAGAATTCTTACACTTCATCCTAATTATTCTCCTGTTTTTCAGGGATATGAATTCAAACATTTGACTTCCCAAAGCCAGAGTAAAAGCTGTCAGGGTGGTTTAGGGTCTGCTGGACAGGAAGGAAAAAAAGGAGTTGGAGGAGTGATAAACTGAAGATTAGGACTGACGCTAAATCAAGCATAATGTGCTAACTGTTCTGATGCAGCTGGGCACTGAGTATGCATGACAAAGTATCTATTTATTAGTTAAAGACAATGCTATTCTTACTTTGTTGCTTTCTCATGCTGTACTTTCAACCACTATTCTAGGTATGTTAAAAACATTCAGATTTGCTCCTCCTCAAATATTTCACTGCAAATACTTCATCCCAAATCATTTTAAGTTCCCCAAGTATAATGGGGGCCCTGTGGAGGAAATATTTTAACACATTTTTATTGTCATCTCCTGGCCTAAGAAGCTTCCCTAGGAAAGAAGGCTTGTAGAAAGACGACAGATAAAACGTCTGAAATTATCAAGAAAGAATTTCTTGTCTAACAGGATTGGGATGCCGTATCAGGAAGGTCAAGGAACAGTCAAAGAACACGAGAGAATATTGAGCAGCTTACCCTCACATGAAAATATGACCAGGTAGATAACTATATCTGGGCATGCTTTTATTCTGCTGTAATACAAGAGAGCTAGCCCAAAACAATAACTAAAGAATAAGTTAGTTCATAGCTTTGACTTTTTTGGGGAGTGCAGAGGTGCTCATCCCATACGCTGCTCACGACATCATCAGAAATACAAGTCAGAAAATGATGGCTAAAATTGTACTTAAGGAATTAATCAAGTCTGTCTATTTTTTACACATCAAATACTAAGAAACAATAATCCCCCTTTTTTTTTGTTTTTGCCTATTTATTTGGCTGTAAGTATTTAAATTCCCTGCCTGAACACTATTATTTTGAAACCACAACTCCAAGACAGAGGCGGGTTCATTGCAAAACCAGCAGCCCTCACAAAATAGCCTGTTGGCACATTGCAAGTACTCAAAGCTTAGGAGCAGGGTATTTTTCTTCCCCTGGCAAAGCAGATTTACTGAGGAGTCTGGAATGACAGCCAGTGAGTCATGCATAGCCAAATCTACAACACCACTCACAGCGGGGACCTCGCTGTATCACTTACTGTAATTAGGGCCTCCCTTCAGCTGGAGCGTTTCAGAGACAAAAAAAATGAAGGTGCACTTTAGTAACACCAGTGAAAAAAAAGCACCAACAATAGAGAAGGGTGCTGGCACTGCAAACGTTACCCAAACATGTACGAGTAACCTTTTAAAGCCTTACAGGTCTCAGCTCCTGCTTCACTAGTAACAGTTACAAAACAAGAGTAAAATATTGGCAATAATATTAGTTTATAACTTTTTTAATCTAGCGCCAATATCAGCAGACTCAAAATGCCGTTAGTTTTACTCAAAAACAAATTCAACAATTCTGCTCATCAAAGAGAAAGAAATTAGAGAAACATTTAACTGTTCCACTATGCCACACTTAAAACACTGGAGTTCATATTTACACAGCTCTTCTGGCACTTTGCTGACCAGTTCCATTCCAGTTGTGCATAAAGTCTACAAATTTATAACATCACATCTAGTAATATATTGCATTATGCTCAGTATCATCCAGATTTGTACACACTCAAGCAAAAAAGAAAAAGCCCATCATTAAAATATACAAAGGACTTTAAGTTTCCCATTCCTAATAGTTAGACAACCATGACATCTCATACTCTGTATGTTATTAAAATAAAAAAGAAAGCCTATATACAGGCCCTGATTTTCTCTTTTATGATATGTCTCTCTATTGATCAAGCAGAGTTACTCTTGTTTGTATCTATTTAAGGGTCTGTCTGACACAAAATAGAACTCAATAGATTGTTTGCCCTGATAGTGAAGGACATTAAATCAAATTTACACCCACAATATAAAATAATCCAAGTCACCTACTGAACTGAGCTTGTTGAAATAATGTTGTTTTATCATCCTGACAGATGCTGAATGGATGTCTAAGTGCAAAAAACAGTGACTATGTCTGCACAATGAGGACAATACTGAAAGAGCTTCAGCAGATCTAGGGCTCAAAAATGACATGCAAACTGAAGGGAATTCCACCAAGAGTCTTAGAAAAACAAGATTACATGACTGCAGTATACACAATTGGCTAAAGTGGTAATCAGCAGCAAGGACATGATTTTACCTGTATTGCTGACACTCACAAGACTGACACTGAAGCACTGCATGTAATTCACGCTGGGGGGTGAAGGAGAAGCAAAGTAGGAGGGCAAATGTAAAGATGGATGCTAAATTGCTGAAGAAAAGTGTCACAAAAAGGATTTTCAGACTGAAGAAACAAAGGCTCAAAGAGAATCATTCACTCCGCCCCCCAAGATAAAATCGAGTGGAAAGCTGACCATAGGTAACAGGCACTAGGAGGGCTTTTTAATGGGTTGGCAAGACATAGCAAGAACCAAAGGCAGGAGCAAGATAAATTCAAAGTAGAAATAAGGTGCCAGCTGGAAGATGGGGAACCCCATGAAGCAGGAATCCAGAATCAAGGAAGCAGGAAATGTTGGGATACCACATCTTGCTGTCAGTAGATCAAGTTACTGGGATTAATACATCAGTAACCAAGCAACACATTAAGGGTCTGCCATATACTCCATATTTATACATGCATGAAGTACAAAAGACACAAATGCAATTCTAAATGAAGCAACTTCGTGCCTTGCTGCCTGTCAGCTCTACCTGAAGATGTTGGTAATCACTGGACAATGAACTTAGTTCAAACTAGCAGGCAAACCCAAGGCAGGAAAGATTTTTCTAATGCATTCAGATGAAGACTGTGCTCATGCAAAACCTGTAGCAGATAAAAAGACTGCAATGGTTTTATAAAGTCAGCTGTAGTGGGATAGACCTTTGCTCTGCAGATAGCTCTTGCTGCTTTTATAGAAGCAAAGCAACACATGGAAGGTACTGTGCTGAGCCATCCACGTGCTGACATCATGAAAGGTTACAGGGGTTAGGAACAATTGCTGTGATGATGGCAGCGGGGACCTGGAATCCCTTCTGTACAAGCAGATTGCAAATGTAATTGCAAAATGCTCCACCAACTTAAGGCAGCTGTGAGTAATCAGCTTGTGAGTTTGCTGCTTGTACACTGAGCATTATATGTACCCCTCACAGTACTGGATTTCACTGGTTTTCAGTTCCAAGAGTGAGTCACTGGTAGGAAAATAATGGGAAAGAAATAAGAACTTTTCTCTCTGAAATAAAGGAGATGGAAAATTTGACCTTGAAAAAAAAGGCATGATTTCACGCTTACTACTAGATTTCTTCTTGGCTTAAGAAGAAGAATACAAACTATTAAGACTTCAGATTAAACAGAACAAACATTTGAACAAAGAACGAGGCAGATTATTCCAGTAAGGAAAGAATAAACTCCACTTGTATGTGTGATCTGTAAATGTCTATTATGGTCAATGCTCAAAAACATCGTATCTTGTGGGCAGTTCACAGCAGAAGTCTTTATTATTTCTCCACTCTCAAAGTACATCTGTAATTCTGGTTTCTTACTAACAGATCAAACAGCAATTGAGTGATTTAGACCACAGCTGTCTGTAGAAAACACCACCAAATATTTTATGTCCCTCACTTGTCCCCTAAGTGAATGCATGCTACCACTACTAAGTCTGTAAAGCCCATTTTTACAAAGACATATAAAATTAGTTACTTTTGTTTATGCAGACTTATACAGTAACCCACAAAAAGGGGCACTTCTCTACAACAAAACCCTGAAACTGCCTGGTTTCACTGCCACACGGACCCAAGCTCCAGCTGGTATCTCCCAGAGTCAGTAACAAAGCAGGACAGTGAAGCCCAATGGCTGCAGGCCCTGAATAGCAGGTGTCACTCGAAAGAGGAGACCTGAGGTGGCAGCAATCCTGTCTCTCACAACACTCTTTTTCAGAACTGGCCCAGGGTTTAGTTCCATCTCCGGGAAACTCAACTCATGGTTCTCATTTTGCAAGAGCAAAATCAGCAAACCAAATGCAAGATTTAAAAAAGGCAATGAAGGGAGAATGCATAGAACTGCAGTGCCTCTGAGGAGGAAGAGCCATGCCCTAGGCTCTGTGAAACTTTGGAGTCTTTCTTAAATTATCAGCAATACAGAGATTTACAGGCTCTTTGGGAGTATACAAAGGTAAACAGGCACTGGCTTGCAAAGCTTCAAAACTGAAACTGGTCTTCCAGTGTAAGTTAATGCAGTGCACTGAAGTGGCAGCAGAAATGCACATGCTGGTGAGCAAGCACAGTGACTCACTGGAAACAGATACAGGGAGGCTCTCACATGACAAGCTGGTGCAGCACAGGAGACAACATGGAACAGCAGCATCCCAAATAGGAGAGAGGTATGGAGAGGAAAGCAACTCTACCTCCAGTGGCCAACAAACTCAGAATCATTTACCTATGACTCAGTTTGCAGTTTAGGCCTGGCTCTCGAAAATGCCATGCAAGTTTATTTGCCTCATGCACTGGGTGTGTTGGTGCAGTTCAGTTTCTCCTGCATGCACACAGCATGCATTCACTTGTTATAAATCTATTCCTCATGCACCGATTACTCCAGGCTTGGTCTCAACCTTATAATCACATTCAAAAAACATTTTTACATGCATAGGTTTGCATACACACTCACACATTCACTCACTCTTCAGGACAGAAATAATCCTGTAGAAGACTCTGGATGGCATTTGATTGCGTGAGGGTAAGCCCACACAGCCATATGAGGAGAATGTTGTTATCTTAAACACCTACATGTGGCTGGCAAATATGACACAGGACCTGTGGTGCTTTCTGCCAAAGCAGATGGGGTAAAATTCCTGAGGAACCTAAATGGCACTGGAAACCTATGCCTACAGGTTCGGATTTCACCTCTATGAGGGTGACATACGCACTGAAACAGTTTTGGACTGAAACCTATCTGATTTACTCTTTCTTGGTTTCCCTAGCCCATACAATAACAAATGGTTCCATAGAAAGACAGAAATCATTTAAAGTTTTGTGCATGGATATCATGAAGAAAAGGAGGTGACACCAAATTGCAAGTAGCATGACAGTCAATAGGGCATTACTGAATCTAACAGGTTAAAACTTGAAAATAAGTGAATTAAGGCAATATGGAAAAGAGAGCTGTTATTAAAATTGAATTTGATACTGTGTATCCTGCCTTTTTGATTTCTCCAATAAAGTTTTTAAGATAAATATTTAGGTAGACCACAGAAATCACCCACAACCAATATCTACACCACATAAAGATAATCCTTTAACTGCTACTTTAAAGCAAAATGCAAAATAAACTTCTCTATGGCAAAGACAGCAGCTCTGATGCTATTTTATGCATCACTACTGTTAAGGCAATAATCTTAAATTTACAAACTTGGAAGTAATACACTGAGGCTGTTGTAGATTTTAGCCTACTGAACCAATGGTAAGGTAAGCCTTTCCAAAAAAGTAAGTATTTTACAGACTTGTTGTGCCTTTAAAAGGCCAAAAAAACCCAGGATAGACAAGTAGCTCAACAATCTATTAGATCAGTAAAATTTTAAGTCTCATGACGCAAGAGTTGTCATATGCCTGAAGGAAAAAAAAAATGGGTAGGAAGTATAGCTCTTTCTTTCCTATGATGTCACTTTGTTTGGAGTACAGCCAACATATTGCTTTTTTCAGGAGGTACCAGTGTCACAGTTGCCTCCAAAGAAAAAGCAATTTCTAACATGGACTGTTTTGAATGCCTATGAAAAAAATAATTCAACATCGTTTGTCTGTTAATCTTCCCAAAAGGGCTGCTTCATTACAGCTGGTACCGTATTACATTGGCTTCCTAATATTCTGATCCCTGTTAAAATTTACATAGTTTTCAAATTAGTAGCGAGATGCTAACCTAGATATTGAAAGTCGTTCTGATTTTGTTATTTTATTAAAAGGCAAAACCAAGATCAATTTCACATCAGCAAAAAAAAAAAAAAATCTGGACTGCAGAACTGGTCCACTTGCACACACCAAAGAGCCTAATGGAAGAACTTATTTCCATAAAATATGTCAGAATTATATGGGTTTGGGCATTATTAGCATCGTGCAGCTCTGTACATCTTGGGAATGTTAACAAAGAAGTAAAGTAGTTAGAACAATAGGGGGGAGGGGATGGGAGAGAAATCTCACAGAAATGTTACATTTCAGGAAAGTTTTGTTTGTTTGTTTCTAAAAAGACCAAAAGAGAACCAAAAGCGGCTGCTCCCCTCCCTCTCTGTTCCCATGAAAATACTCCCAATCTCTCTTCAGAAGTGGGAACACACTGGGGATGCACAGCAGGAGGGAGTGGGTCAACCAGGACCATGGAGTTGAGATGCTGGTTAATAAAAACAGGAGAAACAGACCTAAGGTTCAAATTTAGAGTGGGACAACAGAAAGGCAGAGAGTAATCCTTTAGGATTTTAGTTTAATGAGCTAAGTGGCAAATGTGCATAGCCTGGAAAGCTGTACTACCACTGTGGTGGAATTCAAGCAAAGTAACTGAGGGAATCCTCTGTTCTGCACAGCTGAAACGTGCACATTTGTTTGCTGTAATTACGGAAATGAGACCACTTTCCCCATTTATTTCCTCTTCTCTTCATCTCAAACCAGAAAAATTTGTGAAGGATTGCTATTACTTGCTTGGCAATGTCCCAGTTTACACAAGCTGTCCACAGAAGCAGCTGCAGAGGAGCTGGAATCTCATGAAATTGCTGCTCCTAATGGTGTGGCATTAGCACAGGCGACAGGTTTCTTAAGACACAGAGAGGGACTGTGCTCATGTGTCCTGAGCCTCCAGGGGCTAAGAGTCTGCTGCTTAGAGCCATGTATCCAGACAGCTACATGTAAAAAAAGAGAATCAATCATTACAGTCTACAGATATACAGGTCTTTACTCAGAAGTTATCCCAAGGAGCAGGGAAAGCATTTTTTAGCTTATTCCTCCACCTCCACGGAGAGTTTGAGGGGAGTTATGAGAGGCAAAGAAACACCACAAACAATAAAGACGAGTTTTTGTATTTTGCGATTTCTTGAAAAAATATTTTGTATTCCATTGGAAATGGCCAGGTCTGCAGAGCCCTTATAGATGTAGCTAAGATGACATTAGGACTTCAAGTGAGGCTGATAAATAACATTAGTCATGGAGAAGGAAGTACCTCAATAAAAAGAGAACTTTGTGGTTCTAACATGGGGTAGGAGGTATTTCTCAGTTCAGTCCTTGCTTTTGTTGTGGACTCTTGGTGTGATAGGTCACAGCCCATCTGTTATCTTTTGTCCAGGGTGACCCACTGTACTGCCTTCCATCTTCTAATCAGATTATAATCTCTTTGATCACACACCCTCTTCCTATGCACACATGGAAACAAGTATGCCAGTTTCAATACCTCCCCAGTTTCAGCTGGCTTCTCAGCATTATTAAAAGCCCCATCTTTATAAATGGGACCTTTGTTGACAATTTCAGCAAGGAAGAGGCAAGACTGAATGAGCCATAAAGACAAAAGCCACTCCTTCACACAGCAGTCCCTCTGGTCATTGCTATAGAAAAGCCAGCAGTGACTTCTGCCTATATCAAATGTGCTGTGAGGCACTAGGAGGCCCTCATGTATGTGAAACCGGCTTCTTGCCCGTTATCAGTTTCAATGACAAATGCTTTAAAAAGTTTGTCTCGTTACACCTTCCTCCCGTTATCACTTTAAAAAAAAAAAAAAAAAAAAGCGCAAGTTACAAAGACACAAAGTAGTACAAGATTATAGGAAGCCCAAGATTATAGGAAAATCAGCGCACAGCATCCCACCGGCAGCGTGATCCCAAGAACACTGAGGTCCAGCGCCCCCGAGGCCACGGGACAGCACCCACCGCTGCGACCCACAAACCCTCCCCGCTCCAGCCTAAAACCGCACCGGCCAGAACAGCTCGGCTTTAACACCGACAACGCACCCGGGCGGCCCCGGGACTGTTCTTGCATACAAACGCCTTGACAACAGCCGGCGGCTGTTTGCACTCGGCTCCCGGCAGACCAGCAAAACTCCTGGGGTTTCCTCGACGCGCGGAGCGTATTACAGAAAGGGGTGGAAAAAAAACCCCAAACCAACCACCCAACCAAGGAAAAACCGTTTGGGAGCTGTGGGACAGCGCAAACCCTGTAGCCCCGGGGCCGGAGAAAACACCTTCACCCGCGCAACAGGTTCCCGCCGAGCCGGCTGCGCTCCTCCTCCGCGGCGCGGCAGCCGGAGCCGCCCCCGCCGAGCGCACCTGCCGCGGGCAGCGCCCTCCTTCCCTCCTTCCCTCCTTCCCTCCCTGCCGCCGGCACCTCCACTCACCCGCCGGGGGCGTCGCCGGCCCCGCCGCTGGGGTGGTAGGCGGTGAGGACCACGCCGCGGGAGCCGGACCGCCAGCTCATGGCGCTCGCCGCCTCATCCCTTCTGGAGACACCGAGGCGGAGCGGGGCGGCCCGGCTACGGCCCGGCGCGGCCCAGCCTCCTGCCGGCAGCGCAGCGGGGCAGGGCCGGGTGACGGCAGCGCTTCCTGCGGCCCGGCGGGGCCGTGCCCCTCCTCCCGGCTCGGCCGCCCCGCGGGCGAGGGCGGCGGGAGCGAGCGGCCGGCGGAGCCGTGCCCGCGGTACAGCTCTGTGCGCTGCCTCCCGCCGCGGGGTGTGGGACAGCGGAGTCCGGGCAGGCTGCAGTTTGTGAGAAGGTGTCGCTGAGAAATCCGTCAACTCAAGAAAAGTCGCTGCCCTCTCGGCCCCAGTCAGCTGCCACGGGTAAACCGCTGCGCCCCGAGGCTGCTTGTGGCAACTGCGGCACGGCAATAAGAAAAAGAAAGAATACGTTCAGCGCTTGCTTTGTACATTATCCATTTCATTGAGTCGCAACAGTATTCCGCGATTGCTGTAACTTTTCATACGCACCAAAAAAAAAGTTTATTTTTTTAAATGACAAGCTCTCATAACAAAAATCACAACAAGGGATAATGCCAAGCAAGGACACTGCTGAGTGAGCTGTCTCAGAGCTGCTGGGCCTTACACAAGCCGCCATTAGCTCCAAGGTCACACTCTATCAACCACTGGCAGCCGGAGGAGCGCAGCATTGGGCTGGCCTTTTCGGTGGGCAAACCCTCCTCTGTGCCTGGGCACAGAGATGGGACTCACTGCCTTGGTATTAGCTTTGAATTCTTAGGCAAGACCTGTAACACAACACCCAAGCCTGTTTGCTTTTGGTTTGTTTTTTTTGTTTCCCATGGCAACATGTAAATGCACATACGCTATTTATGTTTGTAATTTGTTCACATATGCATGTGATTTGTCTGAATTATTATCAGTTTGTTCTGTAAGTGAACAGATCAGCTTCAGTTGAGATGAGTGTAATTTGCACTGTGTTTACTTTTTTTCCTTTTAAAACAAACAAATCATGCAACTTCTTTGCTTGTAGTTAAAATCTGCCAAGTTCGGTGCTGGGCTCAGTGAGGTGTTCTGAAGCACGTGGGTATCGAGTTCTGAACCTTTACTCTTTTAGTACCTAAATTGGAGTGCTGCATGCAAGGTTGTGGATGGACCACACAGCTTTCTGTGCAGCTGTTCTGCAGTGCAGAGCTGCCATGCAGGAGCAGCACAGAAACTTGTCCTGTGGCCACTATAAAGTCAGTCCCAGCAGAGAAGCAAACATGCAGAAGTTCTGGTCATGTTTGAGCAAGATTAGTTTGTCCTCTAAAGTCCTTGATACTTACAGCTGTGACTTTGGAGGTATCAGAGTCAGAATAACTGATTTTTTCCATTGCTGATGGACTTCTACAGAGTGCTAAACAGGAAGTCACGATTTCTTTAAAAAGGGTAAAGTCGCCATTAAAATTTGAGAAGAGTCCCAACATTACAAGCACAGGAAAACTTGGATGTTGTTCAATAGGCCAACCATCAGAGATGCCTTTTCATTTCTCACACACCTGAGGGTCACATGCTGCCTTAGTTTTAAATTCATATAAACTATTGAAAGGGCAGTGGGTTTTGATAAAGCCTGCCTCTTCCATTCCATGGTTTCTTGGATGTTTTATCTATAGGCAGCTAGCCAAGATGTTTTGATTAAAATATTTTTTGTATTGTTATTTTTTAATCAAAATTTTCCCATGAAATTTAGAAAACCCAATTTATTAAAAAGGCATTAGTACCAACAGATACACTATGCATATAAATTAGAAAAAGGAACAGGTCAGTTTTTAACTATGTGATTCTTTAATTTTTAATATTTACAATGCCTAGGAAACAGGCTGCCTCACTTCCACAAATGTTCTCCTTCTGCAAAGGAGATGGGATAAAAGAGAAGGCATAGCTTCAGTGCAGCTTCAGCAATAGCTTAGTATTCTGGTTACAAGTTTAACTGGTAGTATGCACCAAAAGCACTGAGACAAATTGTCTGCATGTAGCTACACACTCACAAAAACAAGGACATGAAACCACTGCAAAACTTAGGACTGTGACAAGATTTCCCTGTGCTCCCTCTGCAAAGATATCATACACTCTCTACATCTCAGGCTATGTCCCAAAGGCAAAAATTAGCCTAACTTCTCACGCAAGCATGCAAACAAGACACTTCTTTTTTCACAGCTCACAGTTGGAAATACATCAGCATGAGGTGAGAAAACATCCTATTAACGTATGTTAGCACTCCTATCTGCTGGTGCATTTGGCTCTTTCTTTAAATGCACATGTGGTTAATTGTTAAACAGCGTATGCAGAATGCAAAATTATTTTCTGAAGGGCACTTTTTTTTCCTTTTTAAACTAAGCCAGAAAAACTAAACGTAAATACCAGGGTCCTTAGAACCTGGCCTTGTCTAAAGCTTCAACTAACTGGTCGCATGCCAAATACCCCACTTAGTTATAAAACTTCCTTTTAAAAAACAACTAAAATAAAACAGAAATAAAAGTAAAACATCTAGAGCATTCCATATCTAATGAGTGCTTTCCAAAGCCCTTTGCCCAAACTAAATATATATTAGGTGCTATAAGAACAAAAATGTAAACTGTTTTTTCTTTGATAAGCATCTTAAAACACATCATAATTAAGGCACACCACAGCAAGCTGCAGCCTCGCTGTAAACAGAAGAATGCAGAAACATTGTAGTAGTAGTCAGATGTAGTCAATGTGCCATCGGACCTAGGGGCTGCTCAAAAGACAATTTTGCTGCAAATGGAGAAGGGGAAGAACCTGCCTTATGGGGGGGACGGGGGAGGGGAGATTAAGGCAAAACCCTGAATGAGTTTGTACCAGTCAACTGGAGAGTAACAGGTAAGAAAGCTTTAGAAAGCTTTTATAAGCATGTAACAAGGAAAGGGAGAAAAGGAGCTAGAAAGAAAAAAAGGCCTATTAAAATGAGACTAGGGATTAAATTAGTGATAAAACCACAAGAGATCTTATTTTCCTTCTTACATCTGTCTTTATTATGATGCACTTCAAACATAGAAATGGATTTAGAAGCTAACTCTAGGCACACTTTTTTCCTCTACTTGATAGGATCAAACCCAGTCCTGTTATGACAGCGTAACACCAGCAAGGTTTTCTTTGATTAAATGAGTCCTAATTTGCACTAGACACAGATAGATAATTTTGACCTACAGGTGCATTAGTGCTGTAAACTGACAGAAATAGTCACTGGTATATCTTATGCCTAACTCTGACCAAATAGTTATTAATTCCTGAGTTTGCAGTTATTTTTATTCTTAATAAGCTCCAAGCATACCTACTTGGGAAGTAAAGTTGTTCACAGAGAAGAGGAAGCTTTGGGGAGACCTCATTGAGGCCCTTTCAGTACCTTAAAGAGGCCTTTAAAAATAGGGAGAGGGACTTTTCACATAGGCAGATAGAGACAGGACAAGGGACAATGGTTTTAAAGAGAAAGCAGCCAAGTTTAGATTAGATGTTAAGAAGAAAAACATTACTCAGAGGGTGATGAAGCACTCTCTGGTTGCCCAGAGAGCTTGTAGATGCCCCATCTCTGGAAGTGTTCAAGGCCAGGTTGGATGGGGCCCTGAGGGACTTGATCTAGTGAGTGGCATCCCTGTTGATGGTAGGAGGTTTGGAATTACATTGTCTTTAAGGTCACTTCCTACTGTTCTATAATTCTATAAGCAACTAGGTAAGAATGCACCATTGGAGGCTTATAGGTTTATGTGCTAAAAGGAGGATATCATTGAGAAAGGAGATTACAAATCAGTCTATCTTGCTACAGAATCCAAAACTTCTTCAAAGAGTTTGAATATTTAGATTAAGATGTCATGCACTGCCTTTACACTCAATATAGTCAGTCACCAAAGCCAAGCTGACCATGCAGGGTTCTCATGCTCGGTGCTCTCTTTATAAAACAACTGCTAAAAAGAGAAATACTCAGCAGTGCCATCCTTCATCACTGCTTTACAGGGTTTGAATATGCATGTGTTCAACATGTGCTTTTGACTCTTCACAGCAGAGTGATTTATTTTCATTTTTTATTTTTTCCCAAATAAAAAAAAAATCACACCGTTTTTCATATTTTGTATAAATATATGATTACTCTTTTAAAATATGTGCTAGGTGATTTTTCACACTCCAGTTCCTAATGATACATTAATTATCAGCAGGTAAAAATGCAACCCACTGAGAAGAATTGGCTAGAGGAAATAGTAACAGGTCAGCTGACAAATTTAAATTCACAGGCTGACTTCAATGGCAGTAGATGGATTTGTTCCTGCTGAGGTCTAGAAATCCCCCTGTCCAAGAGCATTTTGACAACCACTGCCTTGCTAAGGTAAAAGTACAACTGGACTTTCAAAGCGTATTTTTAATGCAGGAGAGTTTCAACCTTTCCCTTCTATTATCTATTCCAGCATTTGTTCACATGGGTGTTAAACTGAGCAGAAAATGTCTCACCAGCTCACTCACCTAATTCACATTGAAATAAAATGGCAGCGCTTCCATTGTCCAAATTATATTTCCAGGGCTCCAGCCAGCAGCCAGAAAATACATGAAATGGAATGTTGTTTGTGTATTGTAAGGTGAAATCTAACCCTTATTAAGCTTTGCATTTTATGTACTGCTGCGCTCCCCTACCTAAAGAGCAACATACATGAAGAGTGTTCTGCAGCTGTTAATAATCAATGCTAGGAGTAGTACAAAAATGTAGATTACAGGTACTTAACTCATGATGTCTAGAGCTATGCAACTAATTTTACATTCCATTGGAATTCTGTGAAAGAAATGATCTTTTAGAGGGTAAAATCCTCTGTTAGACCTCCACTTTAGCACATAAAGACGAATCCTGTGCCAGAATTGTCCATTTATTTCCACTGACTAGACAGGCGGACTACATGAGTTGGTCACATGCAGATGTTCACATCTGTCTGGTAAACTTCACCTTTAATGCTTTTATGTTGCCCTTCAAAATATGGAAGATGCAATATTCAGTTACAATGTGCACCATATGGCATACACAATGTGGATACACATAATAATGGCATACACATACACAGTATTTCAAAATGTACAGTACTGATATGTAGGAAGTGTTTCAGATGATCTTACACATCCCCGAATGGCAAAGGTGGGGATGGAGTCACAATGTACACAGAAAGAAGTGACGCCTTCCTAGATTTTTGAGTCTTCCCCTTCTTCCTCACTGCCCTCTGCACACACATTTAAAGAGCTGATTCATTTCCCATAACAAAAACAAAAGAAGACTGCAAGAAAAGGGAGTAACAGTTCTTAGATTGTTCACTTTTCTTGCGAGTTGCTCTAAAATGTATCTGGTGCACTCTGGTGGCTGCCTCGGTAATTTTTAATTCCATGACTTCACAAAAGGTGAAACAGTAAGTACCAGTGCTGCTTTTGAGATTATCCATATGAAGACTAATGAGCACGTGAATTTATTCTATTTTATCCTGTTTGGTTTTTCTCGAATGCTTTCTCTGGAGAAATTCAGATCTTGTCCATTGCTGCCCATCTGCTTCCCTTATGTAAATCACAGTGCAGGGATTGAGCAGCTGAGGTTCTCATCTCATTATGTTTTTGCTCATGGTCAGACAGCTGCTGAATTTTACCCAGAGAGGTATATCTGTTTCTGTAGAAGTAATTTATCTACATCTATTTGTAGTGTGACCTTGCACAAACCCTCATTCAATTCTTGCTTCCCTTTCCTTGCAACACGGGACCTACATAACACGGCTAATAATATCTAGCTGTTTGTGAGGATTATTCACCTCAGTATGTTCGATTACATTGAAAGGTACCAAAAAATGCAGAAAATTATTTCTCATTACATCACTAGATTTACTTTCATTTGGTCCATGATTTAATAGGGATAAAATGGCATGGATTTCTGCATCCACAAGCATAGAGAACAGGTGATAAATCTATCACTTTATAGCACCTCCACTTGAGGTATAGGACTTTCAGGGAAAACTGAATACCACAAATGATGTTTCATGCCACTTTGGGAAAGGGGAAGTCTGCCTGAGTGTTGGAGACTAACGGATTTTCATTCGTAACTCTGAATGATCCCTTTTTCTTGAACTGCCTCTGATACAACTTTGATTTTATAAACCATTACTTCACACATGCCACTAATTATGAAAAGGTAGTTGTATTTTCAGAATATAATCACCTTGCCCCTTCTTAATTCCCCAAAATATTACCTAAATATGGTGCACACTGAATGGATTCACTGCAGAGGTGGATGGACTCTTACTAGCATATGAAAATGAAATAAAGATAGATAAAATAAAAAGTCTGGAGAATGGTATCTCATTTTTCTGTTCAATCATTTTTTACATTTATACAAGGCAGCTGTATAACCCTTAAAAAAGTTTTTTTTCTGGGTTAAACACACTTGGTTTTCTTTCAGAGGGAGATCTTCCATCCTCCTGACTCCTTGTTGACTCTTTCTGCATCTGTTTCAATTTGAACTGATCTTTCTTGAGCATGAGAACCCTGAACTCTGTAGAGCAACTGGGACTTTGTACATCACAGATACTTTCTTGACTGTATCACAGGCACAGTATTGTGGAAAACATCAGCTTTTCACATGACTGCTTCTCACATTGGTGAGACTGATCTGAACATCATGCATTGTCTGTACATTTGGAGCAGACCTGCTGACCAGACTGCACATCAAAGCACACAGAGGAAGCTCCTTCTGAAATGTCTTCTCAGGGATATGTACTATGCTTCTGAATGGAAGGGGGCATTTACTCTGTTGTTGAGAGGCTGCCGTCATGAAGACCAGAAATCCTGGGTTTATCTCTTCTCTTGGACATTGCAACCAACACCAAACCCACTGAAGAGGCAGGAGTGGAGAAGACTCCGGCAGCTAACAATCCCTCCCCCTTCTTCTTTAGGTCAGGAAATAGGCCCCTCTATGCAGTATTGGGATGTAACAATTGATGAACTAGTCAGCTGCAGTTTCATCAAGAAAGATGGAGAGGGTGCTAGCAAGTGCAGAGAACATACTTGGAAATAAATGTATGATTTGTTGCTTTACAGACAGGCTGTATCTGTCACTTGGGTTCAGGATCTGTGTCCCTTGCCACCATCCCCACCCTCCATCTTAGATCAGGCTTCAGTAGGGTCTGGGATAGTTTTTTCAGTCTGCATCTGGCTAGAAAGTTGAAACCATGCTCTCTCCCACACGTGTTAACTAAGTCACTCGCACATTGACTGGGAGCTCTTCTCTTCCTTACCCTTCTAATTTTGCTGTTGCCTGCAGATTTGATCACAGCTGAAGTTGTAGCACATAAACATCTGGTGAAATAAAACAGAACAGCCACAAAGGAAGAGAGTTTAGTCAGTCAGAAAAGCTCATGAAAATTGTGACACAATCCTAAGCTGAGCAAGCCAGAGCTATCCAGAAATGTCATTATGCACCGAGGAGAAATGCTTCAGAACAAAAAAAGGAACAATTGCATGAGTCATGGGCTATGAGAAAGAAAACCACTTGTCTTTAAGGGTTGAAGAATACCACTAAAACTTCAAGCTAACACAATGCAAAATATTCTTAGTTCTTTCTTACTGACAAAAATATTCATTTTGCATCATCTTCTTTCATCCCAAACAAATATTAGAAAAGTGTTTCTTTCTCTCACATTCTACACTGTAATCAAATTCAGCCACTCAAGATGTCAGTCTTATTTTTGTATTTTGAATGGAAACAATCTTCTGAATTCAATATGGTTTTAAAAATGGTTCACATCAACTCAGAACAGCATTTTCCAGAAATTTAAAATCCAAAAGAAGGCCACCATACTTTAACCACTTGTGAGGTCCTGACTGCAGTTTAAGATATACCATCTTAATGGGACAATATCTTTTAAAACCATGTTTGCAAGTATCAAAGACAAATCAGAAAGAAGGAATGGCCCCACATTCTTGCTTGTCTTGCCTATTTCATGAGCTTACCAGGCTCATTTCACACAACCAATTGTGTTTTTCGACATCTCGTGTGTAAAATAGCTCTGACATTTGTGACAGTCACAAGTGATTAGATTTAATAAATTTGCACTAATTTGCTCATCTTTGATTGTAAAAAATTGTAACAGGTTTGTAGAGCAAGGTTCAGACAGAGCTGCAGAATTACAAGGCAAGAATATACTACCACTGCTGTGTATTTTGGAAGGAATTGCTGGAGTTACAGAAGGCTAAACTTGAACATTTGCCTACATCAAGATATTATAGTGTAGTTTCTGCAGGAAAAACATAACATTTGCAGTTCACTTGGAAGACATTCACCCCTAAAAACTGTATTTATGTTATAGTGGTTAGATTTACTTTCATTTACTGCAGTATCTTACTATTTAATAACTCACGCTATGTACAATACTGTTCACCATATGTCCAGAAATGAAAAAAAAGAGGGAAGCTGAAGTAACTTTTAAATGAGGATGCATATGTGGAAAGCAATGCAAATTTACATATATGTAAACATAAATATTATGGGGATATCTGTGACCAAGTCTCCTGAAATTTCAATCTATCAACGATAATTATAGGTTCACTGGGAGACATTAATATGGTCACAAGCAAAATCAGAACCACAAGCAAAAAATCAGTAGTGAATGACATAAAACCATCTGGGGAAGTGGGGGTAGTTTGCAGAGTAGAATGCACACATGTATCCTGCAAGAGGGAAGAGTACCCAGGGAATGTTTCCAAGCCATATGGCTGCAATAGGGAAGTGGGGTCAGAGTGAGGGGTAACAATGTACAGCTGCATTGGTGTTTGGTCTTTGATGAGAAAGACCATCTGCAGCTCTTGGCTGCCCCTGTCTATGTCTTGGCACTTGAAAATCAATGAGAGCAGTGCTACTAACTTGCATCAGTGGAAGAATGCATTTCTCTAAGAGACAGAAAGCAATTCCCAGAATCAAGGAACACTATCCCTCATACACTATCTCCCCCTTTCCCCAGGGAGCCTGTTTAGTGCTCAACCATCCTCTGGGTGAAAAACCTCTTTTACCTAACCTAAACCTCCCCTGACACAGCTTCAGGCTGTTCCCTCTGCTCCTGTCACTGATTACCACAGAGAAGAGATCAGTGTCTTCCCCTCCTCTTCCCCTCATGAAGATGTTGCAGACCACAATGAGGTCTTCCCTCAGCCTCCTCCAGGCTGAACAGACCAAGTGACCTTAGCCCTCCTCATACAGCTTCCCCTCAGGACCCTTCACTATCCTTGTGGTTCTCCTTTAGATGCTCTTGAATAGCTTAATATCTTTTTTTTTTAATATTGTGGTGCCCAAAACTGCACACAGTGTTCAAGGTGAGACCTCACCAGTGCAGAGCAGAGTGGGACAATTGCCTCCTTTGAGCAGAGTACTTTTACTAAATATAAAAACAAATTGGCAGAAGGCACTATAATCTAGTCAGTAATATTTCCATCTCACAATTTAGATGACTCCATCTATCTCTTATCATGGGACAATTTATTTAAAATACGAAAGAATCATCAGCATCTCTTTTCTGTCCTTTCTTGACCATTAAAGACAGCGCTGTACTACTTTATATACTGTGAATGAGAGACAGGCAGAGGTAAAGAGATGAGGATTGCATTTTGTGTTAATGAAAAGTAACATTTTTGAAGGGGCACATAATTTCCGGCCAGACTTAACATCTCTTTATTAGCCATTATGCATTTTAACCATCCCAGTATAGTAAATCAGCTACATAAAGTTCTGGTTTCATCGCTTTTTCCAAGCACATTTTCTACCATCTTTAAAACTGAAATACAAGAAATGAGCACTTTCAGTAATTCGAGTATTTCACAAATTCTCACTGAGAAGAGCTTGTATGTGAGCATGAATGACAATGAAATTTGGTAGAAAATATTACAGAGAAGATACCTCTAATACCATGAGTTCTTATATTCTTGAGGGGATTTAGAACCTAATTATTTTACTTGTGTTTTAAAACATCTTAAAGAAGTACAAGGGGATAATAATCTGTAGGATTTTTTTATCACCTGCTGGCTGATGTACAAAAGCTTCAACTATACACAAGTACCTCCACTCCAGAAATCTTTACAATTTTCTCAGAATTATAAGTGTCATTGATAAATATCATAAAATCACATTTCTGTTAGCTTAGCTGGTTAGGAACAATCAGGTAGTACTCATATGAAAATCCTATTGTTCATGTTTTGCTTTTTCTCAAGCTGCAAGGTGAAGGACAAACCAGAAGCATGGCAAAACCAGCACACAGAACACAAACAAGAAAACTTCAACTATTATACAAATGATTTTTTCTCCCTCATTGCCCATATATGCAGATATACAATAATCAGCACTCCAAATTTTCTAACTGCCTAATAGGCATTACCAGATTGTTTGAGATTCTCTTCTTAAGACAACAGATGATAAGGATTGATGAATAGACAAAAGGCAAATTGATAAATTAGAAGGTAAGTGCTTACATTGTAGAACAAGAAGTTATTGTTCCATAGCTGAGATCATCAGTGTTTGTGAAGAAAGTAGCCTTACCTCATCAAAGGCTAAAAAAGATTTGGGAAATGGGTTTATAAATGACAGGGCAGTAGAATACTGCAGCTTTCCTGCTGCCAGAGCACGTGAAGCAAAATGATGACCCCACCAGAATCAGAGACTAAGCCCCTTTTGATTTTCCTGGACTAATATTTCAGCCCCTAGTTCCTGTCCTGTGAGCTGAGCATCTGCTGCAACACTTGGGCTCCTTTACACTCATCTCTGAAGGTGATGCAGGAGAGATGGGCACCAGGGTAGCTCCTGCCAAGACTTCAGTCTCCTGGCCCAGTGCTGCTGGAGCTGGATGGTCCACCAGCCTGGCTTTGGGCTTGTAAATTCTCTGCTGAGGAACAAATAAATAGATCCATGAGAAATGTTTGTTGTCTGGGTTTTGGATTCACAAGAGATTTTCAATTTTAAGTATTTAAATTGCTTTTCCCTTGTAGTTCATTTGTTTGTTGTATTTTTTTCCACTGGGGGTAATTATAGAACAACCAATATTTCCTCATTCTGCTTTCTTTTTTGCATTTTTTGCTTAGATCACTTTCTGATTTATTTAAACATCGTTCTTAGTACCAGAGAGGTCTTTTAAGAAATAGCACTATGGTAAAAAATTAGAGCACTCTTTCTTTCAGGTAAAAAAAACAGATCAGATAGGAGAATGCAACAGCAGTGTGAAATTCCATAAGAGTTTGTGTACAATTATTCACTGCACAGCTCCCACTAAGATGATGGTATTACCAGATATCAGATCCCTCTCCCTTTCATGTTCAGAAAGATATTTACAGCTCAGGCTGGGCACTTGTCAACAGCACCCAAGTTTTGAGCACATCCCAAAGGAATTAGGAGAATTTTGAAATGGAAGCTTTTTCACTACACCCTTCTACACTTTAATTTTGCCAGTTGGAGTCTTCCAGAATGGGTACAGAGAAAACATACTAGTGTAGATTAATTTTACCAATATAAGAGTACTTGTATTTAATACCTATGTTTAATATCTGTTTAGGTATTTAGTTAGCTGTAGTAGTGTAAAGTGCTTTTCTACTGCAGCCACAGTAGGGCTTTTCCTAGTATAACTGTTGTTCCTAAAAATCCACATATCTCACTGAAATAGGCAGGTTTTCAAGAGCACAAAACCCCAAAAAGCACTTCCAAAAATTAGAAAAATTAATCTTCAGCCACTGAGCCTTCAGACGTCTCTTCGTTTTAGTTTTACCAAAGCAACAGTGCAAACACCACATGTCTCTATGATGGTTTTGGGGATCCTGGCCATGAATAAACAGTTAAGGGGAAAAAAGCTGCCTGCCTGCCAAAATATTTTTTTTTTCTTAGCCTGTTTTTTTTTTTTTCCCTCCAGTTGCTTTGGATCATCACTAAAAATTAAGACAAAATTGCTATAAAATATTATTGCTACTCTAAGAATAGATGCTCATAGGAGCAGTTTTCAAACTGAAGATTTTACTTTTTCCTAGCCCCAGTTTCAGAGTTATCTATTTGTAGAAGCATCACGTTATTATCTATCCAAAGTGCATTTCATTACAGTAATTACGGGAAGGTATTTTTACAAGGAATCAGCCCAATGTGTGCTGCAACATTACGGAGAAATATATATTACAATATATAACCATAATAGTTTAAAATGCCTTAAGCACTGCCTAATGTGCTATTCACATGGGTAAAACTGGAATGTTGTTTTTTCCCCCTGAAGCAGGTACATAATTTTTTAGCTGCCAACAAGCTGTGAAATAGTTACAACTTTAGGATGTTGCCATGTTTCAAGTACCCTGCTTTAATCAGTAGAATTCCCTACTTTTAACTATTCAATTCAGACTATTGTAGCTATTTTAGTCAACCTAATTTCCTATTCTCTTGGCTGCAGATAAGTACTTTAATGAAAAGCATGGCCAAAATTTTAAAATAAAGCTTCATCACAGTTGCTTTGCAAGGACCCACTACATGTACAGGATTTTGTATTATTCACATTTAGGGTTTGAAATTACAGAAGTGTTGGAATAGATGATTAAGTGCCATTCTTGGATTATAGACATATTGCAAAGTACAGAAGAATACTGGGAATATATTTACAAATCTCCCAAGAGCATTTACTGTACTATGCTTGGTGTATGTCAGAAAGACTTTTAAGTCATGAAAGTACACAGCAGACTCTTTCGGCATAACATATTCTTACTGAAGCAAACAATGTGCATTAATAATAAAATAAGTATTGGCCTAAATTGTACAGTCAGATTAAGTTTTCTGTTAAGATGCTGATTGTCCCAAACATCCAAACATAAGATAATAGAAGCTGTGTTTATGTTTAAACAATATTCAGATTTAAACGATATTAAATACCATTTCTAATTCAGGACTTAGTTGAATATGCCTTGCTCATGGGAATAATCCTAGTGATTTGACTGCAGGCTACTGTAATTATAGAATCAATATTTAATAGCCACCAAACACTCAGAGAAAGCAGAAAAGGTGGTCTACAGGTAAAGACCAGGAACTAAATTGCTGAGATACAAACCCCAAAGGAGAAAAAGACAGTTGTATCAATGGATTGTTCACTGTCTCTTCCAGCAGCAGCACTAGGGGAATTAACAGTAACTACAAGGAAGAAACTGATTCAGAACAAACTGAGGGGGGTGGCATTTCACATAATGTGTGATTACACAGCGTTATTGCTTGCCACAGGATGCTGGTGAAGCTAAAAGCTTACACAAGTTCTCGGCAAGACCGGACATGTTTGCAGAAAATACATCCATGGATTATTGCTAAATACACAGAAAGAACATCTGGCTCAGGAACTGCCTGGCAGCATATGGCTGCAAGCTGGTGAAAGCATTGGGAATATTGCCCCCTCTTTAAAACCCTTCTATGGGTGTCTTTCAAACAAGTAGGATACCGGGGAGATGGACTTTCTGTCCAAACCTGTTGAGCTATTTTTATGTTCAAATAGGCTGTAATTTTAAATAATCCTTGATCCTTGCAAAAATGAAAGTAATGGAAATGTATGTGAATAGAAATTATTATTCAGTATAGAGGACACTAGAAAAAAGTATCTCTATTAAACTACATTATTTAATTTTTTTAAGTAACACATCCTATTTAATTTATGATTGAATTTATTGAACTTTCTGAGGATACAATTTCCTGATCAGATTTAAAACCACAACCTTTCAAAGAAATCTGGATCACATTTAACATGCAGTTGTCACAAGTAATTCTCAGGAACTCATTCCCAACCATGGATCTTGTGGTGTACAGGTTGGCTTGCTCCAGCTTTGCAGAAATGAAGCAATTCTTCAACTCTAACCCCTGTAGCTGAAACATTTTAAACACAGAGTAACACTGACAGTGTACTTATCTGCAGAACACAGGCCCCTTTCTAAATTGCAAGCCATGTTCCCTGCTCATAGTGGATGTTCAGTGTTATCTTAATTCAGTGAATTATGTATTCACAAAATAAACATGCATTTAAATTTTAACAGTGCACTTTAGTCAGCGAAACTGTTGTGTTTATGCCCTGATTGAAAATGCAAATATCAGTAATGTCAGTGGACAAACAGAAAGATATCTGCACCACTCTGAATTTCTGAGTGATATTTCAAGTAATGAATAAAAACTGTCAAATACATTTTCCTACAGCAAAAAGTAAAAATATGTATAACAACTCTGGATTAGAAGACTTCCTAGAAAAAAGATCTGTGCTCACTGTAAAATGCCAGTACATAGTCAGTATCAGGTCCTATGTCCTTAGAAAAATTACATTCACAGGAATCTCCAGAGCTCATAATCCAGCTCATACTGCTGCCCAAAGACTGTGCTGTTGATTATTTGGTTTTGATGTTATGTTTGAGGCAGTAGGACTGAAACCTAAGAACGAATTTTAAATACATTTTATTTACTTCAGATTAAACCAATACAGATGGAACAAATAAAACAAATCCCCTTGAGAATACTCCCAAGAACTCATCTGTTTGAAGATGGTATTAAATACAGTTTACACAGCAGATCTAATACTAGCAGAGAATTCCATATTTTGTTTCCTTCCATTTCATTCCTAAAGAGTTGATCACTATTCATGCATTCTGCAGAGTCATGAAAATATCTGCAATATTTAATTTTATCTATTAAGGCCTAGAGTGTTTTATTTTGCTCCAACTATTTGTATTTGCATGCAAAGTCTCATTACTGGAAGCAGCTAACACGAAGGAGAACTGCAGAATCCAGTGATTTGCTAAGTTAACAATCTCAGCATGGCTCTTGGCTAGAACAAGAGGAGGTTCAAAGATCCTCTGAATTACAAATTAATAGTTGCACCGATTCCAAGAGCATGATTCCAGAAATGAGTGAGAAGTTCAGTCTCTGTGCAGCCAGTTCATGGGGTAGGTGTGCCAGCCTGAGGAACCATTGATATTAAGGAATTTTGTTTCTCAGAGTGCTTATCTGATAGGAAGAGTAGACAGAAGAGTAGGATCACTTTTCTTTCTATCCTGCTATTCACAATATTTTGTGTTTTGCAAAATAGACAGCTGTTTTGCTTTCACTTCCCTTAACAGCTACTGGGCTAAAAATGGTGCATTTTAGGAGATTTTGGACATAAGTACATTTTCCCCAGAAGCTGAGATTTCTGCTGCTGGAAATTCTGAGATGACTTTGAGTATTTCTGCCACCAATAATTAGAATTGTTTGCTATAATTGTCTGGATCAAAGCAAAATAGTTCCTAATCTGAATATGAACTCACATAATCATTTCCCCTTTTCCTGTGTATTAGAGAGATTTGTACCCTTGGGGTGATCTACAGGACACATACACACAGTGTTGGGTAATGGGTGCAAACCAGCTGCCTTCTGTAGCTTCCATTGTTCTTGTAAATATTGACGTCTGTGTTTTCTATACAAAGGATTTTACCTGAAATTATAATAAAGTTTATAATCTTGAAAGGTACAGAATTATTTGCCTGATTTTTAATGCAACTTTTTTTTCCTCCTCTTTATCCATGTCTGAATTCCATTATATCCCCAAGCTAAACTCAGCAAACACACATAAAGGACAGGATCTTCAGCTAAATTCTCCAGCTTCACAACCAACAGTGGTCACTATTCTGTGCGTCACCAACTCAAAAGGAGATTTTTGTGTTAAAAAGAAAAAAAATACAAATTCTCAGTCTTCTGCTTTCAAGGAATACTTTGTCATTTTGCAAGCCTTTGTCCAATACCAAATGTATTCAATATATGTGGGCATACCAGTAGCTATCAGTCAAACCAGCACCCATAATGGGAATGTGATCCAGCAGATCCAGATTCTCACAGACAAGTTTTGGAACTCAAAGATTCACCTAAGTACCCCCATAATTTGAAGCTCAGGGAATAGGTGAGGCAAATGTATTTTTGTGTCTTGAAAGTAGCAGCTGTCTGGAAATGCAGAGATGTCAGCCTGATACCCAGTTCCAAGGCAGAATCCTCCGGCTCCAGTAGCTTCAAAAGATTCTACCAACTCCATGCTTGGCCTTCTGCCAAGAGTGGTGATTACAAAGTGTCATGACATGCAGTGCTAACTCATTTTTCTTGTGTGCCCCAAATGCCTGGGTTTTTTCCTCATGACAAGTTTTGGATCCTGCTGCTCCTAACTACAGAACTGAAAATAAAATGCTGGTGCAGGTCAGTGTCTGTCGTCTCTTTGGGTACTTACTAAAGCAGAGGACAAAAATAAACAAGACTATACTATATGTAACACATGGATACATTAAAGAGGGTTTTATTATGAAACACTGTTCATATTTACTAAAACATAAAATGGAACGACTGAGCTTGTAATGGTGCAAGTAACAATCTACCATCATTTTTTTTTTTTTTCTGTCAGATTAAAAAGGAAACAGCTGTTGTCAGATGGCAGCATGATGCCAATAGTCGAACAGGAAGGATTACAGCATTCAAGTCATCTTAATCCTAGTGCACAAGCATTAATAGAGGCTTTTCTTCCACCACAAATGGCTAATGTAGCTAAGCTCTGACACTGGTCTGAACTTCTCACTTACCTAGGGAAACTAAATGCTGTTGTTAGCAGTGTAGTAGATGAAGTAATATTTCCTTTAATAAAAATGTCATGAAGGATTTACAAATCTGGTGTAAACCATTAAATTGGCAACACCATGAAGCCCAGAACATTAAAATGGTGTCTCTACGTTAGCTCTAAAGACACCTTGAAAGAAAACATAACATCCTGTACCACACTTAAATCTATTGTTAACAGCTCATAATGATTTCCTACTTATCAAATTGATCTGGACCTTATACTCTGCTGTGTGAGAGAGTTCAAGGGAAATTGCTAAGGGCACGGAGTGCAGGGGGAGCCAGTAAATACCAGACACTGCATGGAAAATGCTTTTCTTTAGGAGCAGAAACAGAGTTCTGAAAGACGAAGACATTTCAAATTAATATTTACTTAAACACCTCTGTTCTGTCCTCATTCCATGTCTGTCAGTCCCATAACACTGAAGGCCTTTGCCTAGAAATGATCCCATTTCTAGCGAGTCCATGTACACGAGCATGCATTCATAATTCTTATTTTTAAATGAATCTTAAAAACATCTAGTTACCTCATATCAATACTACATATTTTAATGCTCTTTTATCATTATCATCTACATTTTGATGAGTTTTACTGCTCTTATTAATATTACAACAGCAGTAGTTTTAAATTTTTTTTTTATTATTATTTACCTTACTGGGTAAATCACTTTACCTCACTTATCAGAAAGCTGAGAGCCAGTGTGGCACTGTGGGGAAGAAAAGCTAAGGACAAATTTACTGCTGCAGGTAGTTCAAAGGATTATCACACAGCCCAATCCTTCAATTTTATTAGAAATTGATCCCTTAAATGAATTAACTACCCAAGGAGGTTTTTATCCAAATTAAGTTTCCTTCTTAAGTTTGTTTAGAGGCAGATGGTAGTCTTTAAAGATTATTGAAGATATAAACCATTCTATCTTATATTTGTAATTATAAATCAATAGCATGTCCCTAATTCATAGAGAATATGTGCTTTTCTGTGGTTATGAAATCTCTTGTTTCATTATGCTCAGGTCTAATAGCATTTACTGTCATAATAACAAAATGTAGCATTTATGGGAGATGTTAATCTGTTGCTAGTGCTGGCCACCAAATGCAGGGCCATATGTTTCTCAGCTGGGAAGAACAGAGAAGATTAAAATTCTTTTCACAGAATTAAAATTTCCTAGAGGAAAAATACATGATAGATCAGTTCTCCTCTTGCACCTACCCTCTGCTGTAGTGTCCTCAAA
Organism: Phylloscopus whistleri; assembly: GCA_017589585.1. Lineage (NCBI taxonomy): Eukaryota > Metazoa > Chordata > Aves > Passeriformes > Phylloscopidae > Phylloscopus > Phylloscopus whistleri. The sequence goes on along the minus strand of JADMLD010000683.1, from coordinate 2,517,809 downwards.
CCTGGGGTTTGGAAAAAAACTTTACAAATTGGATAGCATTATAGAATGGACTACTGGAGTTGGTTTGCCACTGTAGGGAAGGGGAGGGATTCTCCCATTTTTGCTAGAGGAAATGTCAATTCTGAAGAAAGGAAATGAAAGTAAAGATACCTGTAAACAAGGGAATGTAGGTTTGGCTCACATCACTTTGTGTAAATCCCTAGCCCATTTGATTTTGTCTCAGAAAGTATGATAAAGTTCACAATGTCAATGCCCCTGCCACGAGTATGAGTAGATGGATGTCACCTACAGATATTCAAATTTTGAGAGCAGAATCAAATACAGTAAGAAAAAATATCTTTATCCAGACTTGATGCAAGGAAGAAATAAACAGAATTTTAGCTCCATAAATCATATTTGTCTTAACTTTAAGCTTATTTTTCAGCAGACATGAAGCATTAGCATTTCTGTTCTTAAAAATATTAAATTTTTTGAATGCCTATGACTACTTCATTTCTGCTGGACATCTTTGTGTTGAGTTTTTCTCTAAATGTTATTTTTGACCCTTTTATTGCTTTTTTCTTGTATTCTGCTTTTCAGTCTAGGTGGGCATTTTGAATGCCATTGGCATGAATTTCTTTGCTGTCACTATTTGTTACTATACTCCCTAGGAAGAATATTTTTTGCAAATGCAACTATATACTGTTTTTTCTCAAAGTCACCAAGTTCTTGCCATGACATTGTTTGACTTACGTATCAGTAAGTCCACAAAATGTCTTGATTTCTAATTCCTCCACCAGACAACTATTAAAATTTCTGCAGCTCAGTGGGACACCTAGTGCCTAGGAGCTCTTGCTGGGATGCTGGCTTCTAGTAAGTAAAATGTGCTTGTCTATATTATTTTCTTGAGTTGACTTTCTATTTATTTTCACCGCTCCTGCTTTAAATCTCTGACATCTCAAATCTTACTTTATACAGCACTGTTTCTTACTTTGATCTTTGAGGTACAGAAAGAAAAATTATTGAAGAGATGCAACCCTTCCCTCCAAGCTGATGGACTCTGACGGCGACACTGGCTTCTTTTTTTCTAATCCAGAGATTATGAAGGAAGTTTTGAAAGTACAATGGAGGAATGAGGCTGATGTATGCCACACATACTGTTGTACTCCCTAAGAGAATGAAGAAAACCAGCTCACAGTTATTGCAGCCATCTCCTTTCCAGTGCTGGAAAAGCCACCCCATGGGCTACCCAGCCAAGACCACGCCTGGTTTGACAGGTAGTGTCAGAGAGAGGAGATGCTGTCTGGGAAATATCTGCCCACCATCCTCCTCCTTGGTGGCAAAGGTCACTTTCCACCTCCAAACAGTACAAGGGTCTCTTGGTGAGAAGCTGACATAGTGAGTGTTCAGGGCATGTTTCTTGGGCTCTGATAATCCTCCTGCCTTTGTATGGTTTCCAGGAGGTATCCCATGGAGCAGATTGGTGAGAAATTAAATGATAACAAAACATCAACGATGGCTTTTAGTCAAAGATCTCATTAACTTCAACTGAAGGAAAACTGCTGGGTTTTACTGTTAATTCACTCTGAGAATTTTTTGTCATTTATCATAGATTGGTCAGAAGTGGCTTAAGCCATTTCAAAGCAGTGATGAACAAATATCCTTTTCTTGAGCCAAAAGTGCTGATGGAAGAGGGTGACTTCTTTGCAGAGCTGGAAATACAATCATTTAGTAATCCTTTTTAGTCAAAATGAGCTAAATTGTCAACCTTAAATAGCATGTAGTTACTAACAGCATTTTGCTGAGTGCATGCTTTTCTTTGCCTGTCAGTTTTAAATAAAAATAAGAGTTCAGGCTTAAACACAGATGATTCCCAAGCCTAAAGACCTTGAGTTCTCTGTTCCACAGCCTCACCACAGGTTTCTCAGGTGTTCAGTATCTTCTGAAGGAAAAAGGTTGGGAGTTCCATAAAGATCACTGACAAGTGTGCAGCCTCTTCCGTTGAGAAAATAAATGGATTTATCTAAACACTGTATAAGGTATGAGCAAAAAGTCTACAAGAAAGGAGGGGGAGGGAGGAGCAGCAGGGGGTGGCAAGAAAACTCTGTCTCAAAAGTCAAAAATGTAGGGATAAAGTAAAAATTGCCAAAAGTCAAGCAGGCTCCTGACAGTTGACAGGTCTTGACACTTAACAATATAAATTAAATTATGTATAGTATTCCTTGACAGTACAGAGAAAAGGAGGAATTAAATGGCAATGAAGTTGCTGCACAGTAAGAATGAAGCTGAGCTCAAAGATAATGTTGGCATGGCCAACCCAAAACTTCCCAACTCAATACTCTGTCAGGATAATGACAACAAAAGCCAGACTAGTCCTGAAAATCTGTGGATAACACCACATTGTGTTCAAGTGAGAAGCAAAGTTTTTAAGATTTGGTAAAATTAAGGCAGGCAGAACAGATAATCATCTGTCCCAGAAATAATTTTCCTAAGAATTCAATAAGTAAGTGATTACAATAATCTTTCAGCTCAAGTGATGCCATATTACCAGAGAATGTCAACATAACATAACAAATATAATTCAGAAAGAGAAAAACTGAAAAACTGGCAACTTTACACCTGTTACTCTGAACTTGACAGAGTGCAAGTCTTTTTTAAGAGCTTCAAAGGAACCATATTTTGAGACACAGCGGTAAATGGAAAACTGGGATAAAATATAAGGCATTCTTTACCTTTACCAAGGTAAATACAGATTTTAATAATAAAATAACTTACATTAAGGAGCAGGGGCTGCAGGAGACCTATCTTAAATGGCCTTCAGTATTGCATTTGATACTGGAACACATAAGGACTATAACTACATACAGAGCTAAACAAACAGTGGGAACAGTGCAAGCTTGTAAATGAGGGAAAGGCTTATTTGAAAAGACACAGCAATACATTACACTGAAAAACAAACCAATGAATTGGGGGAGTCTTCCTATTAAAATTTCTCTGGGTTCCCTCCTACTAATGATCTTATTATTTGATATTTTCATTTGTAGCTTTGGCACAGAAAGAATAATGTGAAATTCACTGATATTATAAAATTAAGGATATCAATTTAAAGAAAGTCCAGGATATTATACACAAAAAATGGATTAATGAAAGGACTGAAAAAATAAAAAATCATACACAAGTGCTGCATGAATTTAATAGACTTAACTAGATTTTATGCTATAAGCCTTGGGACTCATCAGTTTGAAATGACAGATACTAATTGGTCATAAGGCAACCATCAAACACAGTGTTGTACAGCAGTAAAAAGTTATAGGCAGTTCTGTATACATCTAACTATATCAGGCTAGATAGCAGAATTTTAGTATCACAGGCATTGATCACACATTAAGTAAAATTATAGTGTCACTTCCAATCACTCATAATCGAGAAAGATGTGGCCAAATGTGGACAATCATGAAAAAAAGCAGAGCCTGCTCAGCATGAGCAGCTAAGAAGCAGGAGTAAAATTCATGTTCATGAGTACTCATCAACATATATATCTTGGTTGGGAAAATCAATTTCATTTCACAGGCAATGTCAATACAAAAGAAATATGTAGAAACTTTCCACTGGCAACTGTAGGTAGAAAATTAGAAATTAATTTCTAAATTTCAAGAGGAGCATGGTTCCAGCAGACCATCAAGAAGGACACACAGCCTAATCTTTAAAAAATCTTGGTATGTTTATGAAGTGGATGAAAGACAGTAGATTTTTTATAAGCCACAAGGTAGCACCCAGAGAGATAGAAAGTTCTTTTCAACCTGGCATCCTTATGTCATGTGTTCCAACACCAGGGTATAAGGAACAATAGAGAGCGGCTACATTAGATTAAAAAAAAAAAAAAAAAGACATTAAAGCTTTTTTACATTAAGTTTCTAAAAGAAAATTAATTCAAGAACTTCAGAAGTCAACAGCATCACTTCAGGTCTGTATGTCCCAATATGAAAATGGTTTTAATGTATACTTTTACAAATCAAACATTCACAAATATACCTTTGGCTTGAGGGGAAAGGAGGGGCTGGTAAAAATAAAGGACCAGCCAATGGTCTATGCAGACCATTTGTAGGCTACTGCAAGAGCATAAGGAGCCATAAAATAATGCCTGTGCTCTATAACCTCACCTGCAGCACTCAGCAGAACCCTGTGTCCTTTACCTTGACCATAAGAGATGGCCACATTAGTACCAAGCCCAGAAATCATCAAATAGTTTCCTGGGATGCTCTAAGAGAAACATGAAACTTCTGAAAAAAAATTCACAGGGAAACTCTTTGCCCTAGTATGGTAGCCAGGGATGCTGAACCAAGAGGTGCAGACTGTGTGTTTTTGTAACAGCAGCTTCAACCCCTGCTGGACCTCTAAGCATGAAGTAGCTGTGTTCCTTCCTCTCTTTCTTCATCCTCTCAGAAGAGAGGATAAGGAAAGATGCTCCTTACTCAAGATAACCATGCACCACCACATGCTGAGGTGTGGGAGTAGCATCAGTACAGTGTCTTGTCCAAACTTCTTGAACCAAAATTCCATTAAGAAAAACGTGCCAGGCCAGTTAGGAACATTGCTCAGCCAGGATTTAGTCCGTCAGGCACATCATAAACCATGCAGACCCAAACCACGCATTTTTACAAAGCAGATTGTTAAGTTCACACACATTCCAAAGCTGCACAACCTAAGTGAGATCTTTTGGTGAGTGTAAAGGTGTTGGAATCAGAGGGATGAAGTAAGATGTAACTGACAGTGTCAGTAGAAGCTTTTTATTCGCTGGACAACATTTTAAAGATACAAAAATTTCATATAAAAAAGCAGGGATCTCATGACAGCTCCAAAATAATCTTATTAGTTGCTGCTTCAACTAAAAATCTTATTGTATTTCATGTGACCACTTTCAGAAACAGGTTGTGAAAACTAATAATTAATTGATAAAATGAATTGGACTTCCAAAATAGCATTTCAAGCCTGGGACAGCGCTTTTCCACATGTGTAGCTTTAGAATTTGCACTTTCTTAAATGAACTACACCAGCCATGCTTCAGTTTGAATTTCTGCAATACAATTTACTGTGGAAATCTCCTCGGTAGCATCAAATGTTCATTTTCCTCATGAATGTCTTACATGCATAAGTCTACATCTTTGTCTTCAGTTTGCTTGTGTTGCCTGGTGTTGTCATTGTGAACTGCTCTATCTGCTGCCATCTCCTTTGTTTGTTGTTCTCAAGAGTCACTGCTCTTTTTTTTTCTTTTTTTTTCTTTTTTTTTGTGCAGTGTTTTTCTCTCACTTGGTGCACAATCTTTACTTATACAGAGATAATTACATTAAGTATATTTATATGAAAGCATCTCGCCTTGCTGAGAACTTAATTTAGTATTTTTACAATTAGTTTCTTGGCTGATCCATTCTCATTCAGGGAGCCTGCTTTTTGTCTGACTGTAACTAATCAGAAGATTATGACTCAGCACAATGGGGCTTAAATGATACAGAACCATGCTATATGAGGGTTAATTAGCTGAGGTAAGTATAAGAGCCCAAGTACTGCTACATGTTTTCTTCTAGCATCATCAGCATTGCATTTCAGTGTATTTCCCTCTGATTTTCAGAAAGGGGACTCTTTGGAACAGTTGTGTAGTGCCCAAAGTTTTAATATTATTCCTGCAGGATCCTGTGTTTTGCAAGGTGTCCAATTCAAAGACAGGTTCCTAGGATGTTCACATTTCTGCTAACTGTGCAAGTCCTAAAGTGATTTGAATTAACTATCTACTTCTCCGTTAGACCTGAATTAAGGGCATAGCTACTAATTCTTGAGGGTCTGATTAAAGTAATTGTTTGGGCTGCCCAAGGTACTATTTTACTGTCATAGTCTAATCTTGTCACCATTTCTATTCTTAGAAATTTATGAAGTACAATTTTTAATATTTAAATATGTTTTTCTTGATATATATTAGTATTATTCACTTAACTGTGGCAGAACCTTAAAATTAAATTCATAGATTGCGACTCAATGGTCAAAAATTTATACAGAATACAGGAATTACAACTTACCCTTAGCATTTCTGCCTGGGGTGAGAAAAAGGCATAATGTTGATGAGAAGCAATTTTCCCATCACACCAGCTACCTAAGTGTTCTTAACTCAGTCTGACAGCTAATTTTTTGGGGTTCCTTGCTGTTGGTTTTCAGCTACTTCCATTCTCATGAATAGTAAAATAAACATTATGGCATGGCTATCCAGAAGCCTACTAAAATTATTTAACCAGAAATCATAGTATTTCAAGAGTATGTCAGACAATTTTATATGTATGCATTTGTTTCTACATTACTGTTTTCTGGATTCATTTTTATATTGCTGGTCACTTCCTAAAGGAGGCAAATAATAAGCACCTGGTAATACCTAATAATAGTTGTTTATGTCTGACTGATATTGACTGAAACATCCATCCCCTACCTATCATGATTTTGTGACATGAATGGGAAAAAAATATTATGTGATCTTGCTAAAATTAATCCACAATTTAAGCCTGCGGACTCACTAAAGATAACCAAACGTGCAAATCTTCCCTGTCCTGCTAATTGGTACTGGTTTTAGGGAACACCTTTTGCTCATTTATATTCTGACAGATACTGCCACTATTTACCACTCCAGCAATACTCAGTGAAGTATCAATCCCCTTGTTTAGCACTGACAAATGGAAATTTATCCTTACTCATGTTCATTTAGGACTAATAACCTGCAGTTTTTCAAATGCTGCATTTACTGCATCCTTTTTCAGCCATATCTCCAACTTCTCATATAAAAGAAAATTGATTGACTTCTTAATATCTTCCCTAATTTTATTGACTTCTTTCACCCAGTACTAAACTACTCCAATTCTGCCTTCACCCAGGGCACACTGATCAGGCATTTATTAAACTTTCAGATATCATTTTCACTCCTTCTCAATGCTTTGATGCTCATCCAGTGTGAGAAAAACATCCTTTAAGTTCATTGAACTTGTCAGCCTTTTTGCATCTTTTCTCATGATATCTACAAAATACTCGACAGTGATCAGGCTGTCACTGGATAAAGAACATAACTTCTTTGCTTTGCTGCATTCATTCAGCTGTCTGCACTAATTGCTGTTTCCTAATTCCCTTTATATTATAAAGTCTTTGAGGCTGAGATTCTTTTAGTCTGATGTTTATAAAGCAAATAGAGCCATGAAGTTCTTGTTGAAAACCAGCAGGAATATTCCTTTAAACAAATAACCACTGTTAGAGGAGAACAACAGAAGAGAGGCAGGAGTAAGGAACTGGCAGGGTTCTTTCCTTCTTGACTTCCTTCTCTATTTGCCCAGCAAAGTAACATAACTAATAAAACCACATAAATTTACAAAATTAGAGCTAAGATTTTGGTCAGACTTACAGAATAAGTTTAACAATTATAGCAATTAAATCAGTGAAAATTAAAAAAAAAAAACAAAAGGTAAAACTGGTGATATTACATACTTCTCTCATGCAATTCATGTCAAAGTATTGTTATTTCAATAATTGTTTAAAAAATATCTACAGACTACAGGTATTCCAGGAATCAAGTCTTAAATCATACCAATAAAAAGTTTCAGTACGATTGATTGTCTTTTTTTCCCCACTCATTCCTATGGCTAACTTGAAAAAAATTAGGTAATGAAATCAACTCTCAGAGCAGCCTTATGTGAGAATGTGAGAATGCTATACTAAAATATCATTACATTCAGAAATTAAATTTGTGTTTGCTATTCTTGATACATGTTATTTAAGTTTTCCATCAACTCTTTTGATGTACATCAAGTGTTCATACACAGGGGAGAAACAGCGATTCAACAAAACGCAAGTGGAACATCACCAGGAGTGCGCGCTTTTCTGCTTTCCCTCCACTCAGTGCAAAAATATTTGTATTTGCCGGCTAAATTCTAATTAGAATAGATGATACTGGGAAAAACGGCTTAGTAATGCATCCTGACAAAACTCGTATTAAAAAAAACTACTAAATACGCAATTTGTCTAATCTTCGCTACTATAATTACACTACACAATACTGTAGGGAACACCGACTTTTCAGACTTTAGACAGAAACGGGCGTTTTCCACAAACGCGCCTCGCTGTCCTGCGGTGCCGCAGGACGCGCTTCGGGGAGCGGCTGGGAAGAGGCGGGCGCGGAGGGGAGCGGAGCGGAGCGCCCGGCTGGGGCAGGACACGCTCCCGGCCGCGGTGACAGCCCCGTCACTGTCACTCGCTCCCGCACCGCCGTTCCTTCCCGGCTGTCGCGTCCGGCGGGAGGAGCAGCGCGGCGGCCGCGCTCGCCCGCCCTTACCTCAGGTGCAGGTAGTGCACCAGCTTCGTCACCACGGTCACCATCTTCCCGGGTCACCTTCCCCGCCGCTGCCTCGGGGCCGGCAGGGACACGCGATGAGAAAAGAGCCGCTACGCGCGGACTCCTCCGTCGGCGGCTCCTCGCTGCTTGCTCCACCGCTCTCGGCCCCTCGGGCGGCAGCGGCTTCGCCCCTCGGCCGTCCCCTCCCTGCCCGCGCCGCCGCCGCCGCTGCGGACACTCGGCCACCGCCGCCCCGCCCGGGCAGAGGCGGGGCCGGGACAGCGCCCGCGGCACCGCCCGACCTCACCCCCTCCTGCGGGCAGGGACTGCGCCCGCGGCGGCGGGGCCGAGGGGCGGCGGGGCCGAGGGGCGGCGGGGCCGAGGGGCGGCGGGGCCGAGGGGCGGCGGGGCCGAGGGGCGGCGGGGCTGAGGGGAGGCTGGGCCGCCACCCCGGAGCATCCTCGCGAGTGGAGCGCGGCGAGTCCCCGCCGTCGGGGCGGCCGCCGCCTGCTCCCCTCCGCTCCGCTCAGCGCCGGCCGGCGGCAGGGACACCGGGACGGGGCTGGGGTCGGGCCAGGGGCAGAGGGAAGGGGAGCGTGCGGGAACACGGGCAGGGAGGTGCGGCGTGGGTGCCCCGCGGGAGGGGGAAGCCGGTCCCGTCCCAGCGTAAGGCAGGGCTGAGACCGCACGGTGCCTCCGTCTCTCAAACGCTGCTCAGTGCTGAAGAGTTAAACGAGGGGCAAGGGAGGTGATTGTTGACCTGGGCAAGCTACCTCACCGTAGGAACCGATGTCTGCGCTCCATACCGCTCAGCAAAGGACGGGGAAGGAGAGGTGGTTTGATTATGGCGTGTTAGTGTTTACTCAGGAAAATTTGTCATAGTTCTTTAATCTTCCAGTAAGAACCAAAAGGACTAAAGCAGAAGACAGCCAAATTCAGGCTGGGAGCAATAAAACATTATTGGTGTTATCGCAAAGGTACTGAAACACTGATGTTACCTATATAAAGCACTGCTGGATCTTGGATCTCTTGACATTTCATCTCTGCAGTGGATGACTTCTTCATATAAACCACATACAAGTAATTTCTACATCTGTTTGATTTGGGTTAAGGAGAAAATTCTGACATCTTTTTTACTGTGAAGATCAATCTAAACGATCACTGAACAAGGAATTAGAACAGTAGATCTATGCTTTCAAATATATGAAATTGGTTTCTGATGCACTCCAAATTTACGGTATCCCTTCAGCCTTGTTCTCCCCTTTGTACATCCACTGTGGGCATCAAACAAGACAAGACTCTTTAAAAAGTTGTATTTGTTAAGTGCAATTCAAAGACCTTCGTAATGCACACATTGCCTTCTATGAAGAAAACTTGCACAGGAAACAGTATTTTATATTTTCTGACTCAAAATGCTTGATTAAATTACAGAATCACAGAATCACTAGGTTGGAAGAGATCTTTAAGATCATCAAGTCCAATCCATGCCCTAACACCTCAACTAAACCATGGCACCAAGTGCCACATCCAGTCTTTTTTTAAACACATCCAGGGATGGTGACTCCACCACCTCCCCAGGCAGACCATTCCAGTACTTTATCACTCTTTCCACAAAAAACTTTTTCCTAACATCCAACCTATATCCAACCCTTGGCTCAGTTTCACGCTGTGTCCTCTCGTTCTGTCAGTTGCTGCCTGGAGAAAGAGACCAACCCCACCTGGCCACAGCCACCTTTCAGGGGGTTGTAGAGAGTGATAAGGTCACCTCTGAGTCTCCTTTTCTCCAGGCTAAACACCCCCAGCTCCCTCAGTTGTTCCTCACAGGGTTTGTGTTCCAAGCCCCTCACCAGCCTCGTTGCCTCCTCTGGACGTGCTCAAGCGTCTCAACGTCCTTCCTGAACTGAGGGGCCAGAGCTGGACACAGCACTCAATGTCCTTCCTGAACTGAGGGGCCAGAGCTGGACACAGCACTCAATGTCCTTCCTGAACTGAGGGCCCAGAGCTGGACACAGCACTCAATGTCCTTCCTGAACTGAGGGGCCAGAGCTGGACACAGCACTCAATGTCCTTCCTGGACTGAGGGGCCAGAGCTGGACACAGCACTCAATGTCCTTCCTGGACTGAGGGGCCAGAGCTGGACACAGCACTCAATGTCCTTCTTGAGCTGAGGGGCCAGAGCTGGACACAGCACTCAATGTCCTTCCTGAACTGAGGGGCCAGAGCTGGACACAGCACTCCAGGTGTGGCCTCACCAATGCCAAGTGCAGGGCAAGAATGACCTCCCTGCTCCTGCTGGCCACACCATCCCTGATCCAGGCCAGGATGCCCTTGGCCTTCTTGGCCACCTGGGCACACTGCTGGCTCATGTTCAGCTGCTGTCACCAGTGCCCCCAGGTCCCTTTCTGCCTGGGCACTGTCCAGCCACACCATCCCCAGCCTGTAACCTTGCAGGGGGTTATTGTGGCCAAAATGCAGGACTTGGCACTTGGACTTACCAAACTTCATCCTATTGGACTCTGCCCATCCATCCAACCATTCCAGGTCTCTTTGCAGAGCCCTCCTACCTTCGAACAGATCGACACACACTCCCAGCTTGGTGTCATCTGCAAATTTACTCATGAAAGGTTCAATATCCTCATCCATGTCATCAATAAAAATACTGAACAGAACTGGCCCCAGCACAGACCCCTGACGGACACCACTGGTGCCTGGCTGCCAGCTGGATGCAGCACCATTCACCACCACTCTCTGGGCCTGGCCATCCAGCCAGTTCCTGACCCAGCACAGAGTGCTCCTGTCCAAGCCATGGGCTGCCAGCTTTTCCAGGAGTGTTCTGTAGGAGACAGTGTCAAAGGCCTTGCTGAAGGCGTTTGGGGTCTGTGGACAGCGTAGAAGTAAGCTTAGTGCCACAAAGATACAATTAAAATGTTTGCTACAAATTAGAAGTTTGTACCTGTAAGCTATTATTGGTAAGCTATTAATATATAATTATATATATATATATCCATATGAATATAGATACACACATATTCACTGCATTTATATATTATATGTTATATATATATATGTATATATTACACATATATATATATACATATATATACACATCTTGAAGTAAGCTGGCTACAGTAAATTTTATTTCAGTTTTTCTAGAAAGAATTGCCTGGAAATCCCCATAGAGAGTAGGAATTTTAGCACAGTTAGTGGTTCCCTGTAGTCTTCAATCCCTTCTGTCTGCTCATTCTTGGCAGTATCAGATTTGTGTGAAGACTGTATTTGGTTTTGGGGGGTTTGATGAATCAGGCAGAATACAGATTCTATAAGCATATAGGAGATGATGGAGATAGTTGAAATGGTTTTGGGGGGTTTTTTTGGTAGTGGGTGAATACTGCAACTTGGATATTTTTGTCTCATTGTGTATATGTTTTTATATTCCACAAGTATTTTATATCCTCAAGTTTGTTGTTTCATCAATGCCATTATTTTACTCTTGGTAAATTCTTTCTGTACTTCCTGTATTTCTCAGCTCATGTCAATTAGAGCTCCAAAATATTTGCCCTTCACTTGCTAGCTTGTTCTCATCCTCTGTGCTGCTCTCTACACCATTTACAGCGGAGTGGAGCAGAGCTAGTGTTTCATCTGTAGCAGCTTTAGCACAGCAGGCTTATTTTTTCATACTTAATGATGCCCCTTTCATATTTCTTCTTAAAATTGGTTATCTCTGAGTTGTGTTCCTTAAGTAATTGCTAATACTTGCTAATTCCATGTTTGTATTTATCTATATAACATTTTTTTCTTTCAGAAAGATCAACAATCTGATGTAGCTTAAAAATTCTATTAAAATTCAAACTGTTTGTTCCCTAAAATGTTTAAATCATCTTGCTAGACTAAAAATTCATCTCAGATATTCATTTTTTTCCTTTTTTCCCTGCAAGAATTTAACCTTTCCATGAAAAAAATTCTGAAAAGTCTGTTTTACAATTTTTAAAAAGACCTTCCAAAATGTTTGAAATAAAACATACAGTCCAGGAGTTTTGTTTAAGGGTTGTTTCACTTTATTCCATTTTTTGACTTAATTTTATTTTGCATCATGTTCAGGCATGTTTCAGTAGTCAAGAGGGTAACATATATTTTGATTATATTCTGTCAGAAGATTTCTAGAAAAAGATCTTTTAGATTTTGAGTAATCATCATTTTCTAGCAGAAAACTATCCAACAAAAAAATTTCAGTGATTCAAAGGACTGAAAATTTAGCCCACCATTTTCACCATGCTAAGGATGAAAGCAAAGCTTTTCAGGATAAAATATTTGGTCATCCATAGAGGACAAGTGAGGCATAAGCTGTTGGAAGGGGGAAATAAATTCCTAATCCTATTAGCTAATAGATGGCTTATTCCCAGCTAATCATCATATGTTCTTTTTACAATATCTAGCTGATTTAATGCAATTCTTGAGGGTTTTTTTTTTCCCATTCTTACATTTTCCACTTGCAATCCTCATTGGGATGTGTACAAATTGGCAAACCTCAGCGTGCCAGACAAGCATGTTGGGGTAGTGAGGTTGAAACAGAAGAGCAGTGCGTTAGGTGTAATTATGGGTAAAGAGTCTGAAAAAGAGCTACCACCTTTTGAAGTCAGAGCTTTGCCTGCAGAGGAAATCCTTGGGAAAGGATTCGAGTAAGCTCCATGGAATGAAGAGGTACAGTCCGTATAAATATAGACTCCATCAAAATGCACTTTGAGTATTGTCAGAAGAGTTCACTGACTCTAAAATGGATCAGGTGATTATGATGGAGTGTCAGGAGAATATAGGAGCTCTCAGATGTCTTGAGCATATCATATTCTGATACATAAAAGCATCCAGTTCCACCTGGAGAATGAAACGTTCATTATTTAACACAATCTGCAGGCAGAACTTCAGAGAAGAGACGAAAGAAGATTCTGGTGACAAAATTGAGTTGCATTTGGTAGCCTGAGACAATTTGCCATTGTGAGGCTGGTGTGCTACAGCAGCAATTGTCACTATGAAACCTAGAATTTATGTGAGATGTAGTTTGGATAATTTTGATTTTTTTAGTGGAGAAAGCAGGGTTGAGAACAGAAATGCACCATGAACTACTAACATCAGCAAGGTTTTCTCTGCAGCTCAAAAAGAGCATTTGTGATTGCAGTAGAATCATAAATACATGGCATTTGTACTGTTGGTATAATCTAGTAATCTCATAGATATATAATCTAATAAAAGCAGCAAAAATTTAATGTCATGTTTTTAGTATCTTCATCAGATGGTCTGTATCATGGACAAAACACACACTTTATCATAAGCAGAACTCAAATATGCTTTATAATTTGCTTTCCTTAACAATAATATATTGCAAAGTTAAAAATGAAATTATAGATGTGTTTTCCTAAAATTCCTGCACACTATACAGGTTTATTAGGAATATATGGAATTTTTTTTCCTATACTCTTTCTGTAAAAAAATAGGATGGTTTGAATTTCTACATCTGCCATTAGTTGGTTGTCAGGTGTAATTTTTTGCCTTATTTTCCTTCAAAACCAACCTGAATCACTCTGAAAAGGATACTCAAACACTTAGCTATACCATTAATTTTCATGGAAAAATGCACTTTAAGGAGAAAAAAAAAAAAAGGTGCAACTTCAAGGTAACAGCAAGACATCAATTTTCTGTGTTTGAAATTAACATAATGTTTTACATAATGATCCTCTCTGCTGATCATTAAAATAACATAGTTACCTCGGCAACTGGAACAGTCTGCAAATGTTATCTGCTGATACATAACACATTCTAAAAATACATACAACAAATAAGGTCTGAAACATTATCATTTGGGGGAAAAAGTTTTTTTCAATAAAATTACCTTCTGGTCTAAGCAGATTTTTTGTGAGAAAATTTCAGTTCAATAGAACTTTATTTTTATTCAAAACTGACTTTATTTGCTCAAAACTTGAAGACCTGTTGTTTCATTTCCTGGCAATGGAAAAACTGTAGTTGCTTTTCAATTACAGTTTTCATTTTTCCTTAAATGTTTCAATGGCAAATGTTAGGAAATAAAATTTATTTCTAAAGCAAGGGTTGAACTCTTAAAAACTGCTCTAAAACATAGCATACCAAATAATTGGACTGATGAATTCAGGGATCTAGGGAGTTCACTGCTTTAGATCGGAAGGTCTCCACTGTCATTGCTTGTACCCTTTTGGGTCTGCCCTGAACAACTGAGATCTAATGGGACTGAAATGAACCAACATTGACACCCTTCACCTTCTTTTTTTTTTTTTTTTTTTTTTTTCCAAGCAAAACTCAATCAGTTGTGTCCACTGATGATTCTGGGTGCCTTAAAATGAATTTTTGTGTATCATTGATTTACTGAAACGTTTTGCCAGGACTAGCTACCAGCACATCTCCCAGTAGAATGGAAAAATTGCTCTGAGGTAGCTAACTTGGCTCATCACCTTTAAGTCTTTCATTCTTCCTCAGCATTGAAGCTGCTACATTCTTGAAAGACCTTCTTCCCTCTGCCTTTGCCACTCACTGCTTGCCTTTCTCTCTCCCGGGAGTGTTCTGAGGAATACTCTGACTTTTGTAGGATTTGCTATAACTTTACAGAGAAGTTGTATTAAAACAATCCCTTATAATTCAGGTTAATTTTAAATGCTAAATTTGAATTAATGTCAATATAATTTGCTGTTGAATTTGCTTGTGTAATTTGGCTAGTATCTACAAATTTTTTTCAGTTCATGCCATATGGGATATCGAATGCATTGATCTTTTCTGTCAATGGTACTTCTTTGTATGGAACCCCATCAAGGTTTACAAAGTGTATCAAAGCACTTTTTTCAGTATATTTCAAAAGCTATTGATCTAGACGTAATTTGAATTGAGAAGTTTCTGAAGACTGCTAGGACATTGGTAATTCTTCATGTATTTGAGCATTCTTCCATAACCCATGGGTTTTTTTAAACACTTCTCCTTTGGATGTTGAAAATCTAGTGACAAGACTGCTCTAAGAGAGCATCTGGATACTGTGGTCCTTTAAAAAAGTATTGTTCCAACAGAGATAACAGGATCTTTGCTTTGGAAGCAAAACTCAGCCCTTTGTTTACATATCTTTTTTTGGAAATGCACAGCAAATAATCTCTTTCTAGGATTTATTTTCACTGGAATGTAAGGAACAAAAATGGCTGCAACTATCTTGATTTTAAGACAGCAACAGCAAGGATGTAACATAATTTGCATCTTCCTTAAAGGCTCCAGTTTCAACCATTCATCCTTCCAAGTGCAACTGTTTTCTAGGGGTTGGCCACCTGAAAAGACTGGGGCCAAGGCCTTTCCTCAGGTTTTAATTGTGGAATTTGGTGTCATAGTGTTGCTTCCCAAATCCCCAGTCCAAGCCCATGCCATGCCACATGTCAGGACAACATCTAGGCACATATCTTTCCCTTCTTTCACCCTTGTTGGTAGAGGAAACCTGAGTGTACAAACTGGGAGAGGACTGCGAACTGTCCCCTGAATTGGTGGATGGATGGATGCATGGATGGAGTAGGACCTAAGTCTATCATAGATCAAGCTTGCCCTACAAAACAGGCATAATTATCCTGGTGCAACTGAAGAGCAACTGTAAAGGCATCCATATCAATCTCCTTGAGCAGAGGAGAGGTTGGGACATAGCCTCACACTAAAAGGTTTAAAGCCAATAATAAAGGTATTAATTACACCATCAAATTTTATAACCATTCAGAAGACCTTTATCCTCTCTGACATCTAATGAGAGTGTGCATGCTGTCTGGGGCCATGATTAGCTCAGAAAAAGAAGAGATTAGAGTATTAGACATTACTGAGCAGATGGATGATTACACAGGATTTTAAGCCAAGAAATAAATATTCCAAATACATACATTCAGAAAATAAAAAATATTTAAATAAATGTTTAAATTCCTGTGGAGATTAACAAAATCTAGCTTTATGGTGTGTCAACATACATACCAGATGATGAAATAAAGAATGTGTAAAGCTTTCACATCTTTTCTCAGTTTAACAAAGCTCACTTGGTCAAAAGACCGTGGGCCACAGGAATCCTGTGCATGTATATCCAAAGCAGGAAAATGTAGGTGACTCAGCTACATTGCTGGTTATCCAGTATTACTCAAACAATGTTTTCTTGTATTTATTGGTGCCTGAGTTCTTGGTATTTTTAGGAATACAGAAATAATGAGTAGTGTAAGGTTTTATTTTGCTCACTTTTTAAAGTTTGCATACAAAGGAGATGGAAATGTTGATCAAGCAATTTACAGAGGTGGAAAAATGATAGGCTTAGCTTGTAATAACCAACCCTTTACTTCATTAGGAAATTATAGGTAGATAACCTATATTTTTGCAAAAAATCTGACAAAAATCATAATGTTTCCTGTACTCTGTAGTTTGATATGTGGTTGTTTTTTATGTGATTGAGTTGGTTTGTTGGTCCCAGAGAAACTTTTTTGGTTTTGTTTTTGTGGGTTTTTTTTTGTTTGGGTTGTGTTGTTTGTTTGTTTGTTTTATTTTGTTTGTGTTTCCTTTTTTCTTTAGCCACCTTCCTAGGCATTAGCCTAAGGATGCATGCTAAGAGTCTCAACTTTCCCCCCTCCCCCACTTCATTCACATTCTTTGTTACAAGAAAGACACTCCAGCATTTGGAAGAAGGATGAATGCAGAGCCCTTTAGAGAGAGGGCTGAACCAAGAAGAACTGTAATCTGTCTCAGTAGGTGGTTGGACATGATGAAAAGAAGTTTCTTGCCTCTGCAAAGAAATCTTAAAATTACTCTAAGTATGGTATTATTAAGGTATGCTATTTGTGTACTATTCCATTGATTTCTGTTTGCAACTGCTAATCTTCTTTCCTGCAGACTCTGCCTGGAAGTGGGTGAAGTCTCCTTCTGCTTGTAATGTTTTCTAGATTGATTACACCCCCACTGATACCTGGGTATGTGCAAACTTGTGACTGCTAGACTGTGTCACAAGGAGTTAAATAACTCTAAACCCACATCAACTACATCAGACAATATTCCTGTGACTGGCTGAGTCAGGGAGCAAAGAATTCTGAAAATCCTGGGGCAGGAGTCACAAGCATGGCATCACAGATTATGCTTGTAACTATGGACGTGGAGACCACCTGTTCTAGAATCATGTGTACATCAGCAGAGAAACCGATTGCTGCTTACAAGTGGCATACAAGTCTCATGTTATAGACTCCAGTGCTAAAGTTTAGTCTGAAGATTTTTTTCTTCTTTCATCGATCTTGTCTGTTTCTGTCTTCTCATTTCTTGTTTTCATGTGCCTTTTTTCCAAACACATGTCCCTGTTATTGTTTTCTCTGTTTTCCTTCTGCTTTCTGCAGCTCCCTTTTCTTGCTGTCTTCAGCAGGTCTGCTGGGAAGCATATACAGTGCCCTTGGTCTCTTCCAGCAGCTCTTCTTTGCCACCTTGACTGTCTTGACTGTTATCAATTAGTCCCATGCACATTGCTCAAGTGGGACACTTTATTTTTGTTCCAAAACCAGCCAGGTTTGTCATATTCAAAAGTACTCTTTTGGTACCTTAGTCAGGAATCACACAGTATTAGATATTATATCTGAAGGCTTCTAACCAGGTAATGGCCACACAGATACAGCTTGTGTTGCTCATATGTTAATATTTATTTCCACAATATGAAATTTTATCTACACTTTAACATTAGGTACAATATTTATCATTGGGCACGACATAGAAGTGATGGAAAAGATGAAATAAATAATGTTGAAATTGTCTCACAATTCCATATCTGAAAGTAAAGCAAAAACCTAATGATCCTTTAGTAGCTGGACTAATACTTTTAATCCTTGACAGAGGTGTTGCTGTGATTGATTTTCTACCACTGGCTTAGTTGTATGTGCTTTGACGAGATAGTGGGACTAAAGCACTCTTCATATTAGTCTGAAGGTATTTCCTGCTTGTGATTTAAAATTTTAAATAGGAAATAAAAGTTAAAAATGTTAAGACTGGGCAGCAGAGCTACTATAATGCTGCAGCTGAGCTGACACACATAGAGGGAAATCCTGTCAGGTTAAAAACAGAAACATGTTCCACCCATGGATTAACTTTGTATCTAATCCACTCATGTTCTGCCACATGGCACACTACCTACACACACAAACTGTGAGGAAGAGAACAGGGGTACAAATTTACTGTAGATTTTACTTCCTTCCCATCCATTTCTGTAGTTCTGAAATGAAACAAACCTAGAAGAAGTGCCCAAATATTTTCCAAATGATAGTAACAGTTGTCTGCACAGTCATGTTTCTGAAGATTTGCAAGTCAGCTTATTCACTCATTATGCTGAAAAACTTCTGAAGTCTACATCTGTTCAGTACTATGGGTTCACATATTTGGTTTGACTCTAAATTATCTTACATATCTATCATCCATGAGAAACAAACTCCTTCTTTTGGGAATCTCTGAATGGTGCTTCTCACTGTACATGTACTTTCAGTACTGAAAATTAATTGAAAATTTCAAAACTTGAAATAAATTTTAAGATATTTGATTAGGTCAACAGGGAACTGATTCTTCAGAGGCATTATCTATTCAGTGAATTAAGGCAAATACAACATTTAGCACTCCTGTGCAAACAGCAATTTAGTCTTCCCCTTCCGAGCAAATTGCAGTTGAAATCCAATCACTGGATTTCATATTTAAGACTAAGTTGCCTTCTCACAATTTTTCTATTACAACTTTATTATGATGAAAGACATAAAGAGTAAACTGAAGCCACTACTATGGTTTGTTGGTTGTTTTTAATTACCACTAGCCATAAACCTCTTCTTTAGCCACTGGTAGCTGGGGAAGAAAGAAGGATATGTAGAAAAGTGTGTCAGTAGCATTTGCCTTTCTCCCTTTCAGCACAGCCAGACTATAAATGGGTCATTAGTGGAAGCAAGAACAGCCTGAAGCCTTTGTAGAAAACATCTGCCTTTAGCACCCCTGGAAGCAAGAGGCTCAACCCAACATTAGGGGTTGTACCTCTGCCTCCCGTTGACTTGGGAGTGAGAGCGCTAAGATGGAATGAGGTGCAGAGATACGTGCTGTTCAACAATTCTTCTTTGCCAGGAGTTTATTGGTAAAGGCTGCTTTAAACCTACACTGATTTATCCCAGATAGGGTGACTTTAAAGTTTTTCAGTGCTTGTGAGAGGTCAGACAGCCTAAACTAGAGTCAGCATTTAATAAAATGCAACAGGTAACAGGCACCCTGAAAGCATTACATTCAAATAAATGTTATCCTTCTACTTATAGGATATTGCAGGAATGTTGCACCATTGTTCTAATCCTCCTTATGGCTTCTTGGTTTTTAAAAAAGAGGCAGTGTATCTAATTACTTGATTGATGAAAAATGTACATACAAAAGCTGAAAGCGGTGAAATTGCTAAAAAAGCATAAGGTACAAGAGGTCTGGTAAGCTAAATATTAATCTTACAATTAGACAGTTGCTAACTTAATTTTAATTACATTGATTAATGAAATAATAGAATTCACAAAGATATAAAGGCAGTTCTAATACTCCTTTTCAAAAGTCATCTAGAATTGGATAAATGAAGTTGTCTTTGAACAAGCAATATGCCAAAATCTGTCCTCCACAAATCATTGAAATTACTCCAGATCCTGAAAGAAAAGATATGGTTGTTTTGTATTAATTTTTTATAGTGGAATACAAACTTTACAATAAAACTTTAAACTGACATTTTTTTACTGTCAATTAAAAAAAAAAAACAACAGCCTTCCTACTTAAACGTTTTACCCAAGGCTTTAAGCACTTACAAAGATATCAGCCTCCACAACTGCTAATGCAAAATCAGTTGTAGGACAGGAAATTTATTTATCTCTCCCCATCATTTAGGAATTTATTGCAGCTGTTGACCCTTGTTATCCATAATATAAGAAAGAAGAACAGAAACCTTTTCCCTTAACTACCGTTTTTTGAGATAATCTACTTTTCATGCAAAAATCTATGCTTCTAATTTTACAGAAAATTAAACATTCAGAAATGTAGTTTTGCCATTTACTTTGAGAAAATGTGATGACTAAAATTCATCTCATCTATCATAAGTACTTATACATAATGTTTACAAAACTTGCCTCTGAAGGTACCTGGTTCTTTCCATTGATTCTAAAGGGTATCAAGAAAGGCTACAACTTTGGACAACCGTCTTTTTGACACCTGAATTGAGATATATTTCATCTTATTATAGATGAAATAAGCCATGATTAAATCCTGACTAATTGAGATTAGTCCAGGTTTAATCATGACTTATTTCAAGTCATGTGTCTGCTGTTTGTTTACCAGATTAGCATAAGATGAGTATATTCTGGCCTTAAAAGAGAGGATTCTTCTAAGGTGAGGCAAATCCTAGTCCAGCATTATTTACCTGTGTCGTTAAAAACATATGAACAAAAAGCCTGTATTTCTTCTTTAAATGCTGACAGTTCTCAAATTAGTGAGGCAACAGATATTTAATAGAAACGATTCAGATTATAAACACTAATTTTCTACACAGAATTTAGTAACTTAAACTTTAAAGAATTAAATTATACCTAATGCCAGCCACCAGTGTAACATCAGGGGGAATTCAGACATAACTGCAAGAAGAAGAAAAGTAGAAATGTAAATATTGAAACAAACAGTAAGAATGGGGACAAGTAAGCAGTGCACTGTGTTATCAAAGGTCTGCTTAGTTATGTTTCATAGATTATATATTTTACAGATATTGAAATGACAAATGCTTTAGGTCCTGACCAGCACCTGCCTCGGCCACACCCAAGCTAACCCACATCCCCACTGTGGGGTAACTGCAGGGCTGTTCTCTGACCCCATATTTCCTCCCTCAAAGAAAGCTGACAGAGGTGTTAAAGGGGACTGGGAAGCACAGTGCATATGCTGACAGCGCAGGGCCAGCCAGCAGAGGTTTGGTTGGCCATCTGAGGGAAGCAATGATACATCTGGGGTTGTTGGGACATCAAGACGCATCATCTGATGCAATGACAGAAGCTAACTCTCTGTATAAATTATGTACAAACAGGAGGTTTTTGGTCATTTTTGTAAATTCCTTGATTTAAATACAAAAATTATTAATGAGGAATAACTGCACTTTAAATTCCAGAAAATCGAATTTAGTAGATGAGGAATTATGCTTAATTTTTTAGGATAAAGTCTCTGTTGGTCTCTGGCTAATTTGTCAGGGAACTGGAGAACCTCTCATCTGTATAAAGTGCTAAAAGGCAAATGGACAAGGCAATGGAAAATGGAATATTAATCTCTATACAATAGGGAGGGCTTCCTAATTTGTCAAAAATATTTTCCTTTTTCTGCATTCTAGAATAAACATATTAACCTCATTGTTTTAAGAAAAAAGAATCCCCAAATAGGGTCTGGCAAGGATGGAGTTAAAATATATTTCCTAATTAGCCATAGAAGGATTCTGCTAAACAGCATGAGAAGGGGGAGCAAATTAATATGTGCTGGCAAAAAGAGATGATATGTCTCATTTACAGAAGCTAATTCTTTTCTTTTTCTTTCCTTTAAGGGGAAGAGTTCCATGGGGGGGAAGGAGTTTCAGTGGTAAAACGTTTCATTTTCCTCACTGAGATTTAGTTCAAATGATCTAACATAAAACCTTTGCATGACTTGGCTGAAGCAAAATTTTGTTTTTACTCTGAACTTGAGCTAAATATCCAGACATGAACAACTATTATTGTCTTGTTTTGAAAAAAACACACCTCCCAGGTGCAGAAATTGTATCTAGCCTGGATCTGTTTGATACAAATTGTTAGACTATGAACTAAACCTCTGATTTTTAATAAGAATATAATGGTTTAAAATTCTGCAACAAATTCAGAATTAAGTTTTAAATGGGAGGATTTAAATAGAAACATGAGTCAAATGCATGGAAATTAGAGATACATAGGTATTTATCTTTAGGGAGAATTAAGTTAGTCCAGTAATACATTAGATGAATCATAATGAATTTGTCCTTCAACTTGTGATACTATGCAAATATTTAGCTGTAAACTTACCAACTGAAGTTATGATGATATGAATAATTGTAACAGTTACAGCATAGTCCCAAACCCATTCTTCCACAACCAGAGCAAACAGCAGACCACAAAGGAAGAAAGTTGTTTCCAAGGATATCACAAGAACTGCAAATGAAAATAGGATATTTTCACCAAACAGTTTTGAAAGGCTTCTTCCCATATTCCAAATGATAGCAATAAGAAGCTAAAATACCTCAGATAGTTACGCAGATTTTCCTACAAGATTACTGAGTTCAGTTTTGGGCCCCTCGCTACCAGACAGACATTGAGGTGCTGGAACGTGTCCAGAGATGGGCAACAGAGAGGATGAATGGTCTGGAACACAAGTCCTTTGAAGAGCAGCTGAGGGAGATGGGGATGCTTAGCCTGGAGAAAAGGAGGCTCAAGGGGGTCTTATCTCTCTCTACAGCTGCCTGAAAGGAAGCTGTAGCCAGGTGGGGATCAGCTGCTTCTCCCAGGCAATCAGTGACAGAAGCAGTAGAAATGGCCATAAGTTCTACCACGGGTGGTATAGATTGGGTATTAGGAATTTTTTTTATTTTTTTTTTCCACAGAAAGGATTGTGAAACTTTGGAACTGCCCATGGAAGTGGTGAAGTCTCCATCCCTGGAAGTGTTTAAAAAAACACGTGGATATGATCCCTCAGGACATGGTTTAATGATGAATGTGAACACGGTGGTGGTGCCACACTGATGATTGGACTTGATGATCTTAAAGGTCTTTTCCAACCTAGATGATTCTGTGGTTCTATGATTCTATTAAATATTATACTTATGTTTTCCTTACAAAGATATTTTTTTGCCATAGACATCTGCATGGGTTGTAGCTTAATTTGCCTATAGACTTTAAAATGTTATATATTTTATATGAAAACATGTAATAACGGGATTATGAACAGTGATAGGACTATGACTGATTTATATAGCTTAGATGAGAAATTTAATGAAAATTTTCCTTAGGGATCATCAACAATCTTTGCATATGGTGCCAAATAGGTTTGTTTGGTACTGAGATAGGGAACTTCTTTCTCAAACAAAACAAATTGTGTGGTTAAGGGGTTAATGCTTGGTAAGAAATTTCATAGCTTCCTCCATTCATTGTATATATTTATGTGGTATATGCACCAAAATATCTACATCTGTATCTCTCTATATATATACTTCTACCTCAGAATAATTTAAAGACAAGACATAGAACGGGGGATAGAGCAGAGAGCCTACGAGGTGAGCAGAGGCAAAGCATCCCTACAAGCAGGAGCCTGGCTTTTCTCTGTGCTGTGTGGCCATGTGGGCTAGCAGGGGCTAGCATAGAAAATACGTGATGTCTCTTCTAGCCTTAGTCCTGAGTTCACATACAACAGGACATAAACATGAGTTTGTAATTCAGATAATTGTCCATCTAAATGCAATTTGTTCTTCTTTTTAATTACATGGCCATCTAAAAGCAATGTTTTTGTTGGAATTATTTATTTTTCTTGCTGTTGCAATAACATAATCTCTATGATTGCTGTAGCTGACAGTAGAGAGACTGTATTTTGCCTTTTTTCACTC
Source organism: Phylloscopus whistleri (assembly GCA_017589585.1). Lineage (NCBI taxonomy): Eukaryota > Metazoa > Chordata > Aves > Passeriformes > Phylloscopidae > Phylloscopus > Phylloscopus whistleri. The sequence goes on along the minus strand of JADMLD010000683.1, from coordinate 2,493,804 downwards.
AATTTATACAGTGAAACTTACTTTGGCTGCATTTTATGGCCTTGGATTTTATTCTTTTATTTAGAGGGTCTGTGACTCCCTACTGTATGATGGATCTTTCAATGAGTACTTTAAAAAATTCTAAGAAAAATAAGAAAATTGTAACTGGAAAAACCTCATGTGATTAGGAAAGTGGGAAATAACACTTAAAAATCACAATGTGTTATAGTGTATTTTGTTTATCTTTTTCATGAATCTCTTTAAATTATACCACTAATTTTGTAATTTGGGAAGGGTTTTTAATGTAGGCAAATGCTCTGGAAACATTTTTACAGAACTGGGTATCCAGAAAGGATACCTCATTTCTGAGCTGATTTCCATCTTTATTTTGAGATTATCTTAAGACAGAATTCTGTTTTTAACAGGAACGAGTGAAACTCCTGAGTAAACAAATTCTCATTTGTAACATCGTTTAGACATCTTCATTCTGACTCTATGCCCTTAGATTTTAAACAGATGCTCTTATGTTCTGTGTTTCCATGTCACTTTCATGGATGCACAGAAAGGAGGATGGAATACTAATTGCAATTGCCATTGGTATGAAATAGCTGCTGTCTTTGGCATATAAACATGTTGCAGCAAACTAACTGATAAAATTTGCGGGGAAAAATCATGTTGAGATACAGTAATTACATTTCGCCCTGAAGAGTAATTCTAATGGAATATGCCTTATTTTTTTTTTCCACTGGCATAACATAAATATTCTTTCTTCATCTGAAATCAGTGCTAACACTGTACAAACATCCATGCATTTTTATTACTCTTTTAACCTACGAACTAACCAATTTACTTTTGAGCTTTACGTATTTTACTGACAGATTATGAGGTTTGCCTTTGTAAAATAGATTACAAATCTGGTAAAATTTTATGTATGCATGTAATTTTTTAGGAATGACAGCTTGGGAAAAGGAATATATTTTGAGAGCTTCAAAAAAATTGCAGAAATTTGTATTAGGATATATAAAGATAAGTTTAGGGACTGAGCTACAATCAAATTCTGATATTTTAATGCCCACTATATTCAAGCATTACCAAGCAAAATTCCCATTAGTTGAATGTGACACATTTCTCTGATCTAAATCCAGTGATTCATAAGAAATTTGCTGCAGTATGAAAATTAAATTAAACTTTGTGGAGGAACTTGATAGAAAATAGGTAATTGTTCTGCAACGAAAATGAAGCATCCTGGCAAAGCAGGACATTTTCTTCTGATGATGCAAGATCAGAAGAAGAACTCAACAAAAAGCTTAAAAATCACTTGAATGTTAAGTAGCAGTACAGAAATGAGAAGCACTGGCAAGATGCGTAAACATTTAATTGCAATGTAGTTTAAACACAGAAATCACTGGTATTACCAAAACAGCTTTAAAATACTGTCCATTGGAAGAAAAAGTTACATCCATATACAATATATTTTCTTGAGTGAGGGGAAAAAAGAAGAGAAACAAACTTCAGTTACCTAAATAATATGGGTTAATCCATGAGGGATTTGTTTTAAAATCAAAAGGTGCCAAACCATCCAACATTTTAATCCTGTGGAAAAAAAATAATAAATTTAAACAGAGTTTTAGTAATCTCTTAGTGATTACATGACATATTATGAGTCTTTTTAAATAGGATTTCAAATTTAATACTCTGGGTTTTTGCAAGCTCTCTAAGGCCCATTCTGAGTTGTGGTTTTGCCCTTGCTTATTTTATTTAAGATGTTTGGTGCTATGCATGCTAATCAATAACTTCCTAGGGGGATATAATTTGTCTTTTTCATTGACTATAAAAATCTTTATATTCCTTTTTTTTTATGCCATCTTTTCTCTTATGTTCATTAATTTACATGGTACAACTGCAGGGAAGAATATTAGAACCGACATTTTATGTTAGTTTTGAGTCTCCACTTGCCAATTTATCCATTTGAAAGAAGGTTCAGGTACAACAGTTTAACTGAATTTCAAAAATTATGTTCACAGAACAACTAGGCCAGGATGCCTCCAGTTTGGATGCTTCCTTTAAATAGGCATATCTCCACCTGTGAGTTCCAGTATGCCAGCATATCAGATTCAGGACAGGGAAATCTTACCTGAACACTGCAAAGCACACAGAGAGGACCACATAGTACACAGTGTAGAAAACTATTATGCATATCAACAGGTTCACCAGAACAACCTGCAAAAGGGCATAAAACAGTAAAATCTAAAGCCATTTTAACATCAGGCATTCTCAGAAAATAATTCTAGGTTTCTATCAAACATAACGTGAAAAACGTTTGTAAAATAAAATATTCAGGCAGAACTTTTGCTGTTGCTGATTACATAAATGTGCTAAAAGTTCTTTGGCACATTTCAGCTCCTAGTGTGTGGCTATAATGCATGGCTTGGTTTCTATCATATATTGTTGTATACCTGCTATATTTACAACTTACAAATGTTCCTAAAAGGAGAAGGACATTTCTTGACAGTTATTAAGAAATTAAGAAGGTACAGAGAAGAGACTCAAAAGGGAGCTGTAGCTAGAAATGTTTGGGGTTTTCCTTCATTAGGGCTAAAGCCCTAAAGAGGTCAATCTGTTTAGCTCCAAGGGATGATTTGATTATGATGGATAAGTACCTTCACAGAAAATACCAAGTACTTAAGGGGTCTTTAATCTATCAAAAAAGACACAAGAAGTAAACAGCTACAAGTTCTAGCTAGACAAATTCGAAAGAAGCAGGAAGGACATCTTGACTTGTGAAGGTAATTACCCAAAGGAACAAACTCCCTTTGGAAATAAGAGATCCTATTAAGCAGTTATAGATGCTTCTGAGGATGAAACTTCAACTCTAACATTAATTTCTGGCCTTAGTTCTTGAGTGGTTGTGTGGTAGGTAACGTATTTACAGAAGCATCCAACATTGACAGAAGTGGGAACACTATGAATATATCAAACTACCTATTTTTATATTGCTTGAATGTTGTAAAGTGTTAAATATCGAATACTGTATCTATAACCCACAAGAAGAGAGGCTGAAGAGTTTTAGTTTCTAATGCAACAGGAGATAAATCCATCATGCCTGTAGAAACTGATATTTGTCAATAAGAAGTAGCCCAGGACAGTCTTATTGTTTCTTTTTTCCTCTACATTAAAACAAAGGCAGGCAAAAACTGAGAACTATTAATCTCTTCAGCCACATTGGTTTGTGGGCTAAAACCAGCTCCTTTGTACTGTCTTTATTCTTATTCGAAATGAAAACTGGCCAAATAACCCATTTGATCCCTTCCTTTCCACAGTGGGCACCATCACTGTGGTAATGGTAATTAACTACAATGTCATGTGTAGGTTTGGCAGCCATGCTGCCTCTTACTCCCCTGAACATAACTTCAAGCATTGGAAGTTTCATGTTTGGCACATTTTTGGTGGGAATCTTTTTCATCTCATTGCTCTGGCAGCTGCACTTTTCCTGTGATTCTCCTTTATCCATTGCCCCTCCTCTTGCCACTGCCTCTGTGAAGCCTTATCTGCCCTAGATGGAGATTGGTACAGTAATAAAAGTCGTGAGAGAGGACTGGAGGGAAAATCACACAGCTGAAGGATGGCTGTGAGATGATGACCTATTGACCTGTAATTACAGTAGGCAAATTCCTGGCCTTGAAGTCAGCAACAAACTTTCATTGGCATCAAAGGCACAGTATTTTTCTCTTTGTACCTGGAATATTCTTAGTCCTTGTTTTAGGGATGAAGTGAGACATTAGGTATAGTATGCTTTGCTCACTTGAGTAAGCCAAGGAAATGCAGACAACACGAAAATGAAAACACTGAAAATTTTCCAGTTTTATCATATTCTACCTAATTTTCTTTAATTTGACCTTGCCACAGGAATTTAAACATACATTTATTTTTTTTTTTAATCTGAGAATACTTTTTAGTTTCAATCTATTTTTCCCTTTCTAGATCTTCCGGTATTTCAAAGCAGAAAATACACAAGTTAAAATCTACAGGATTATTCATTATATGTCAAAACAACTTAAAGGAAGAGAATCTTAGGAAATCGCTAGTGACATCAAATGTAAAATTTTATGACATTTCCAAGAATTTTCTCTCATAAGTGGAACAACATCACGTATTTTGAAATCCTTTCTATAAGGTGTACTTTGCAGTACTTGCTGCAGCACTATAAAGGATAAAGTGTCCTTTTAATTTTGGGGGTTTTTAAGAAGAGGACATTGAAGAACAGTCTGTAAGAATGAAAGCAACAGCTCATTCCAGCCCCGCAGCAGTTGTCTAATTCTCTAATACTATTTGGTGATATATATAACACTAAATAAACTCAATTCCCTTTACCTTGGTTTCAGCAGTTTTGACCTTGAGAGCCATGGACACATGATGAGTGAAAGGAAGTGCTGTTGCTATATTCCGTATGCCAACTTTAGCAGGAAGAAGCAGCTGGTTTTCACCCCAAAAAACATTCTAATGGGTAAGTATAGGACAGGGTAGGGTGAGGTGAGTTGATTGGATTAAACTGACTTGAGACAGAAGACATCTGTGAGCTAAATGTAAGCTGCTGAAGAGCAAAGAGAAAATCCTGCTTGCTCATGCAGTGTTCGTACTTTTGTAGCTGCAGTCAGCCAAAGCATATCTAAAATATAACTTGGCTATTTAAACACAACATTATTATTCTTTTCTACCTTTTAATTGCTTTTTTTTCAGCATTCATGTGATCACAGTTCCTTAGGATTATAATAACTTCCTACTTTTAATTATCTTTTACATTTTCTAGCATTAATTTTATTGACTATAGATGTGGAGTGGTACATTCTTCACAATGTTCTTTGCTAACATTTCTCTTCTGACTATCACTTTATTACATCAAGTATAATTCCCTTTAAATTAGGTATAATTAAGTTAAGAATTTCCAGACTTACATTATGACCTTTTTTTTTCCTGAACTGTGTTTTGTTCCTTCAGTAGAATGAAATTTAGTGTGCTTTAGAGCACATCCAGCTTCTAGTGAGCAATTCCTTAATGGATTCAAATTTGACTTTTTACAGGCACATTATGATTCAGTATGCTGTGTTATTTGGAAAAAGAAGATGCTTCTGAAACTGAACCAAGAAAGAACTTTTTTTTCTGCTGACACTAACATAATATGTGCAAATTTCATTAGGGTTTTTTATGCCTTTTTAGTCATACAAAATAAATGTTATCTCCTCTAAAATGCAGTCTGCACTCGGCAAACAAGAGCTTTCACTCATAGATTTGATAGCTCCAGATTGTGAATACTGTCAGGGAAATTACTGGTAATATTGTGTGAAATTCCTTCCTGTGCAAAAATACTAGCATGAAAAATCCGTACATCAGTAAAGTCCTATTTTGAGGGCTGAAGTGATGACAAAGGAATATACTGAAACAAAATAAAAAACATAAGCTAAGTTGCTTAAATAGTTGCAGTAGTCAGAGGTAGCAAATAAATGAAGAATTATTTGCTTTAATAATTAAAAAAAATTTGAAAAGGAGCCAAAGGATTCATTCAAATAGCACACTATATACCCCAAAGATTCAGCTGAAAACAGCCATGACCTAAAATTAATCTGCAGAAACCCTTTCAGTAGCTATAACTAGCAAGGTAATTGAAAAAGTGGTGGGTTTCATTAATCCCAGATAACTATTAAACATAACAAGAGTTTACATTCACTGACTTCTTCACAAAGGGTCAATCTAACTGAAGACTGATGATAGAAACAAAGTCAACAAGTTTGACAGAAATATAATTGAAGATGTAGGCATGGATTTGTTGGGCAGATTAAGAGGTTATTCCCATTCCTATTGCACAGTTGAAAACTTTAAATACTCTGAGAGAACAGTTACTATTTCTGTTGCACCCTTCCTTCAAGATTGTAAACACTTGAATTGTGGTAACCCAGAGAACAGGAGCAAGTCAAACTTGGAAGTGGCAGAAAGTGTGTGTGACCCAAAATACTAAGCCACTCAATAGTGAATGTTAACTGTATTCACAATAGTGAATGTTAACTATATAAAGATGATGCTGTTAGCTACATGTTGAGATAATGGAATAATGACTTTTTGTATTTTTTATTTTCTTAAAATTTACTGGAACAGCTGCAGGCAAAGTGACAACTCCCATTGAGCAGAGAGACAAATGAGAAATTTTAATGGAAGTTAAAACAAATTATCCAACTTTGTTTCAACAAGCCCTAATTTTAAATACATACTTTTTTTTTTTTTTTTTTTTGTCATTATGTACAGAATTTCATTAGGACTGTGAGGAAAAATAGTACTCCATTACTTTTGAACCCCTGGAGTTTCTGCTAGTTTGCTCTGTGGAAACACACAGGAAACAGTTACTTAGATAGGATATCAATGCCTGACCCTCACATGTTTGACAAAAGTTAGTAAAAACTATTATTTGACATTGGCTGCACACATATACTCTCTTTGTAGCGATATGTAATGGACAATATCCAAGATACATCCAAAAAAAACCCCATAACAGCAGAAAATAGCAGAATGGAGAACACCTTTTCAAAGTAAAATTAAGGATACCTCTATAGGGCAATAATTCTTCTTAAGAATATGATAATGGCACCTAATAGTACAAAGGCAGTACTTCGTATCTGCTACCTGTGCCAAAACATAAAGTCAAATGTAATAATGAAGTGTGAGGAAAATTTTATAAAGTTTACAGATAAGTTTGCTGCCTAAGCTTATTATTTAGGGTTTATTTTTCTGGGTTATGACATTTTTTAGAATGTTACCATTTACACCCACAATTTGTGATGCTGTCAAACAGTATTGCAAAAATAATTAGCAACAATTTGAAGTATATCATACAGCAATATTACAGGAATAGCTCATTGAAAAGAACAGGTAATTTGTGTTATTGTTAAGATGATTGTTTGCACTACAGCTCTGCCTTAAAAAGTAATGCTAGACCAAGAATCACATTTCTTAGGTAATTTCAAAGCCTGAAAAAAGTTTTAAAATCAGAGGAATTATTAAATGCCAAGTTTTAGGTTAGTTTAGTTTAGGCTTCTTATCCTGAAATCTTTAAAAAAATAGAGGGCTCAACCAAATGGATGCAGACTGGCTTGTTTGGTGAGAAATTTTTAGTTTACTAGAGGATGACATCAAAACATGTGTACTCTGTCTCCATCTGCTGATAGGGAAGAACTACACTTACATTGAGTGTGAGGCTGGAAGAGCTTGGAAAAATAAATGGTGGCCACGACTTTTGTGGCTGGAAGTGATTGGCAGAATCTGTCAGTGCAGTGAAGGGAACTAACATTTCCTCCCTTGGAAGGTGTCATGGCTAAACATAGCTCAGTTGTGTCCTGTGGAAGGCAGCCCCTGCAGTCTGGCATTGGTCATGTATGCATTGTACTCCATATGGGAGGAGACAGAATCATCTGAGGTCTAGACTCCACCACCACCACGAGCACTAAAGCAATCAGACTCTTTCCTTCCTCAACCTTGGTTGCAGATGGATACATTTGAAGGGGTGAGAAATCTGAGAATTAGGTGGAAGCAGGAATGTTCTTTGAATGTATCAGTCTATCATTACTTTCAAATTTTGTTGAATTGCTTTTAACAATGCCCTTATTCCTGGAAATATTATCTAAAAGAACTTACAATATAATTGATTAAATAAGAGGTGAAATTTAGGAACTTTCAGCTTCTGAAAAGTTGTGTCCTTGAATTTCTTTGCTAAAGCTTACAAATTCTAAAATGTTCATAGCACCAAAAGAATTAAACTCAAAAACTGGTATAATTCTTTCTGACTAACAAACTGAAGATGAATTGGATACTTTTTAGAAATAATTAACCCCAATGAGCTACTTGTATCTAAGGAGTTGACTTAATTAATATCAAAAATAGTAAACAACATCTTTTGTTTTGTTAACTGACACTGTTGGCTTTGTGAACAAGTTCAATATAAAGCTTGAAAGTACTGGCAAGGAAACCAATTTAGGAGGCTTTATTTATTCAAACTAGAAATTAATTTTATTGTTTGTGAATGGTGTGGGATAGATAGAACTGAAAATGAAGTCTTCTGTTTATCTAGAGAGAAGCTATGACACAATTGCAGCAGTGTAAACTTTCCACTCTGGCCCCACTGTATGTCTAAGAAGAAAGTTTAATTGTCTGTATTTAAAAAAAAATAAAAATCAATATTTGGCTTTTCTGCTGAGAAGCTAAATGTGCTGACAAGCCTACATTTTGAAGATATTCTGGCATTTCCACTGGTGTTAGTGGGAATTTTTAGTAAGTACAGTGAAGCACTGAAAAATCCCTTTAGGACAAAGCCCTCAAAAACTGAGGAGCTGTGAAAATGTTGCTACAGTTAGAGGAAAATACATCATGTGGGATCAAACTCTTGTGGATAGGAAAGGCTGCTGGACCTCCATGCTCCTAAGACCAAGGAGTAGCCAGGCTGTGTGTAAGCACGCACACACACACACATACAGAGCATACATATATGTGCATACACATCACATATGTGCATGTATGCACACGTACGCATGGATACCACATAGCTCACAGGCCACTTACACACACAGAGACAACACCAGTGGCCTCATTCTGCTCCTGTCATTGCCTTAGCAGGTTGGAAGCCCATTAGTGAGAAGATACATTTATACAAATAGAAAAGAAGCTGTGGCCCAGCTCCAGAGGCTGGATCAGCACACTGTCTGCCCAGCAGTTGGCATGTGGATCCCAGTTTGTCCAGTTGCTGAGACCAGGACGTACTCAGCCCTGTCACTGCAGCCCCACTCCAGTTTCTGGCCCAGACTCTCACAGTCAAGCACACTTTGCCACATTTGTTCCTTCACCAGTCACCTAAATCCTTCCTGTTCCAGCCTTTGGTTCTACCCTTAAACATCTCATCATAAATACTGGACAAACCCAAAACACACTCCTTCCCTGCATCCTATACTGTGTCCCACCCCTTAAACCTGAAAGGTGATTCAGAGAGAAGCTCCAAGTGACCCATCTCGATGGGTTTCACATCTGGGCAAAGGGGCTGAGGTTCTCCTCACAAAAACCTGGAAGGTGTTTGCTCCTCACAGGCTGTAATTTGTGTTCCCACCTGTCACTGATTGTCAGAACTCCCCTGGGCTTGCAGAGATGGATTAATGATACTCCTTGATGGGCCAGGGATTAGCCATGGTACTGTTTCATTTCTGACATTGTCTCTCACTTCTCTCTCTCACAGGTAAGCCAACAGGCTGTTCCCACATCATCTAACAGCTGCCAAGACTGGTTTTCCACCATTAAAAAAAGCCAGAATCTAGCTGACAGGATTTTACAGGTGATCTTGGCATGGTTGAGGAGTTAATAGGGTTATCTGTTGTATGGCTGATTCAACTATGAACTGTATCCTTTACACAGAATCTTGGCAAGTAGGCACTCACTCTGTGTACACTGGTAACACACCAGTGCCATGGATGCTCCTGGGCCATGAGGCATGGCATGAGTGGTGTGCCCACAAGCCATATGGGAAACATGACCAGGGCCTGTGCCATCCTCCCCAGCCGTGCTAGCCAGCATGGACAAGAACCTTTCCTGTTACCATTTAATTCTATGTGCCACCCCATTCCTATGCCCAGGAACGTTCTCAGTCACTGTTTTAATTTACTGGGGTGGATATAACTGTCGTAGATGTCACTGTTTTCATTTACTGGGTAGGTGTGACTGTAGATCCTCTACAACACGACCTGTCTCATTTCCGTTCATTGTAGGAAGGTGTCTGCAGCATAGCAATATGTGGCACTAATTAATGATCTCTTTTTGGTGCTCTTAGGAGACATACTGGGATTGATTGGGCGTGGAAACTGAACTCCTTTTTCATTTGCAGAAATGTACTTTCTGATTGAAGGGCTGATTCCACCATGGGCAAGGTAGCAGAAAGAAATTTGCACTGCCAATAGCTATCATAAACCTGTTAATATACAGCTGGGGGATTGCTGGGAAAGACTGTTGGGACACTTACACGTTCACACATTTCCCTTAAATACACCTGCCTTAGTGCTTTTGCACTGAGTTCTTAGTATTATGCAGTAAATTATTCTTCATGCATTTTGTCCTGTTCATGGACAATGCTTTTTCTGTTTATCAGTACCTGGGGAAAGGGATAGTTTTAGAAGGAACAAACTTGTGAGAAAGAGATATCTGTATAGAGGAGTCAGGATAAATGATGTATTTTCTTATTAGATTGAAAAGTGCCACAAATTCATGATTTTTGTTATTTGCCATCTTTAGTTTGAACTCATCCTTCTAAAATGAGAAAATAGAGGAATTCTAAAACCAATCTGATGTGGAATAAACCACATCCAGGGTGAATTTCCATCTGCAAAATTTTCTCATTTATCTTGATTTTTCTGCAGTCACATTTGTACTGTATTTGCCTAGAAAATAAAAATGTGTGCTTTTGAAGCAGTTGCATTACTCATACGCTTGAGTTCAGCAGGTTTGAAAATGAGAGTAAAGATGGTGCTGGGGTATTGTCTCATTCTAGAGAGAAATTTCTTCCATTTACAAGTAAAAAGATACTTTTCCTAACCTTTTACTCCAAAAGCAATTTTGAATCTTCAGGTCAAGCACTTCAATATATCAGACAGCTTCTGCTCTCAGTTACACCTGTTGCATTTCATTATCTTCTGTTCAGCCCTAATTACATATAGACAAACTCATTCACTTGACCTTGTTGACCCTGCCATTAGAACTTTAATTAACTCTTGTGACCATGATTCATGGCCCAGAACAGAAAGCAAGTCATTTTATCACAACTAGATTGGTAAATGGAGCTAAAGTATATTTTCAATGAATTGAGCACTTGTCTGTGATCACTGAATAGGAGGTTGAGTACAGATGCATTCAGTAACCCAATGAAACATCCATGTATATTTATAGTTTTGACGACTACAGTGCAAGCAGGCATATCATTAAGCTCTAAAACATGATAAATGTTGTCATCTGAAGAATTTTTACTCAATTTTAGTGCTCCTCTGACATTAAATCTAGCTGATATTTGTCAGAAAACAAACAAAATTGTATTTATGACATCTCCAAAATGCATGTCAACAGCTCTCTAGTACAACTCCAGTTTAATATAATTCATTATTAAATGGTTTTCTGCATGGTAATAGCTAATGACATCCTAATATGAATTTCAGCAGCCTAAAATCTTCCCTAAATCTAAATTTTTACACCATATTGCTCAAGTTTCCAGCATTCAGGGTATTCTCCTGCCAATTCAGGATACTCTAAAACTGGTGAATCTGTGTTCAGAGCTGACCTTTTGCCACTCTTTGGTTCCTGTCACTCACTGAGGCTGGGTACTGCTAGCTATTGGCATGTCTTCTCAACAGACTGACTTCAGTTGATTCTTAAGTATTAAATCTCCATCATTATGGAATAGGGTCTCAGTAGAACTCAGACATGCAGGACTCATATCCTTTTACTATCTTAAAATCAGGTCTAGGAACATTGTGTTCTGACACTGGTTTTAATGTTTTTTTAAAGATTCTTATTAAATTTATGGAAATCCTTGTGCAGAAAGAAGGGCAGAAGTCTTTGCCATGTTGAGTTTGAAGTAATTATGAAAGGCTAACAGCATTTTTCTATGTCAGGTACATTTCCTGTGTCACAATACATATGGTATTAATAGTCAAGGAACAGTATAACAACAAAGATCATTTAAATACTACAAGCAGATAAATGTCCAATCACTTTTAAGAACAACTGAATTAACATTAAAAGAAGGGAAAATAAACCAACTCACATAAATGCGTAAGTACTACCAGGCCACCCAGCACCAAAAAGTACATCTTTTTTGCATTTCCTGAGCAGACTCTGGTAGCTACTTTGGGTTTGGAGGTATGGCATTTGATCTGTAGCTGTGACTAGTCTTTCTATTAGTAACTCATAACCTTAATACAAACAGTCTGACTTGGCCATGTCATTGCTTTTCCCACACAAGCAGCTGCAGTTGCAGTCACTGAGACTACTCAGGGAGGGCCAGTTTGACTGTGTGAAAATTTTCAGCACCAGCATTTTTTTAATCCCAGAGAAAGACTGACAGGAGAGGCAGATGGGTGAATTAGAAGGTGTCTGATCGTTAGCATGTTGTTCCATCTTCTTTTATGTAAAATGCTACAGGTGATCTATACCCAGTCACACTGTGCAGAAAGTATTAGCAGAATTGGAAAGGTTTTTATTAGACAGCTTGAGTGGGGACATTTTTCCTCTCTGAATGTACAATGCTGGGTATACATGCAGTTACCCTTTGAGGCTTCAAAATAGTTTTTACCTGAAAATGTGTGTTTTCATTCACCTCAGTTGATTTAACACATCCCGCTATTTTAAATAATCACATACCGGTTTAAATTGCTGTCTGTGTTCAAAATAGTTGCCACTAGATGGCAAACTGATTGTGTGCAGCCTTCCACACAAAGGGAACGTCTCTGCTGTGTGCTAGGTGACCAGGTGAACGTATTGCATCAAATTTATCCTGCCCTGATTCCGTTGAAACCAGTGGAATTACACCAGAGAAACAGATGGCTCTTTAACCTTAGGTACTGAAATCGCCTACAGTAAGTAAATATCATATTTGTTTCTGTTTGCTCGTTTAAATCAAGTCTGTTGTACTAAGCCTTTTAACTTCACATCACGCAGGAAAAATGCCAGAGTTCAGGCCCATCATTCAGTTTTGGGTACCAGGTATGTTCCATGGCACTCAAGAAATAGTGAGTGGCACATACCAAAAGAGACAAAAGAGACTTGAAAACCAAAATCCCATTTCATATGTGCCCAGCTATCCAGGACCCATGAGAATGCTCACATTTTACAGTACCCAATCCTTCATGTGCCACAAATCTCTGATTTGGAGAGTTTTGCATCCATCAGTTCACACAGAGCCTCAGCTAGGGGCAGGACCTCCTATGATGTTATCCTTTTCCCTCATAATTTTGCAATAGTGGATGGCTTTTCTAAACAGCTGCTGCACATTTCCATACACAAGTGCTATTTGTGGTCACTTATAAAAACTCATTAACACATTAACATACTCAAGATCTTGTTTTTATCCATTTCACACCAGTGACACTTCACTGTTGCTTTCATAATGCAAGGAAATATTTTGTGATCTTACATTAGAGACAATTGGCATAGGCCTTGTGTCTGTTAGTATTCTTCTCTATTGTTCATTGGTCTGACATCAACTGTCAGAGATCCCTTTTAAAAGCAGGAGTTAGACAAAAACTATCTTGCTTGCCTGTTTTACTTTCCTACAATTCAGATGTCTATATATAAATGTATATCTAAATATTATGTTCTTGTAGTGCCATTAACTGACATTGGTGTGCCTCCTTGATAAGTTTTTATTTGAAATCTGACTTTTCACTTTTTATTTTGTGGATTAGCTTATTTGAGATTTAATGGCTCTTAAGGACAAAGGATCAGCAGCAGTACTGTCATTTTCTTATGGAAATAGGCTGGCAATTCTGACCTGGGATATTTTTTAAATCTTAACGTAGCTTACTGGTGCCACGATACCAAAAATAAAATTTGGGTTCTAATTTCATTTTTATTAGTGTGGCAAATTGGCAGTTTTTAGAAATACACAGAGGGGTTAGGACACGTCGGAACCTCAAGCAAGATTAATTCTAAAAAGATTTCCTTTAATCCAGTTCCTGAGAAAAAGTGTAGGAGGTCTACTGGGCTGACTGAATAGGTGTTCAGTTCCCTCTGGCTTTGCTAAGACTGTGTCCAGTGAAGTGATGTTTATTGCCACCCTCCACAGGCCTCAGGGATATTGTAGGCATTGCCCTCAGCGTGCCTGTTAAATTTCAACTGTGCAGTAAAGCAATCATTGCAATGGGATCTCTTGCACAGGGCCATTAGTGATTTGCCAGAAAGAATCAGTACAGCATTTTTCTGCCTCATGAACAATTAGCAATGTGTAAGCAAGTTATCCCAAATTTCTTGATACTCCTCTGAAATACCAGAGATCAATCATAACCTGGAGATGGGACCTCAGGCAGAAAAAAATTCATGCTTTGAGGCCATGTGCAGGATCTCCACTTTTCTTGTCCTCCTTAATGTGTCCTCCTTATACAAGCAGATTTTACCAGACTTGGAGGTGGAAAAGAATAACCACCAAATTAAATTTGCCAAATACTGCAGAGGTCTTTTCCCTCCTCTGTTGTGTAAAATGTGGTTCATCTTCTGAGGTCACATCACCTATTGGGCTGTCAGCTCTTGCCACAGCCCTGGGCACAAGTGTCACCTTCTGTGTCCTGTTGTCTGACTGTGGCCAACAAGTCTCTTCCTCTTTTGGGCACTGCAACTTTATTCTTCTAACTTAAGAGCTTAATTTTGAACATAATGCAGTAACAGGTCTGGCTTAAACCTAATTGTATCCTACAGGAGCTAAAACTACAGGGTCTAATGGCTCCTTCTGGCTGTAGGCTGTGAAAACAAAAGATCATACCTGCTGGAACTTGCAACGTCACCTTATTGCAATGCCAAAACCCATGTTTTCAGAGCTTTTAGCCAAAATGCCAGACCATTGACCTGGATATACAGTAATGAGTTTTTCCCTTGCAAATGAACAACTCTTGAAAATTTAGCCCCTTCATAAGCTTTTCTTTCATGTAGAAGGGAATCCAGTTCTTACACTAAATCATCCCTTTTATGGTTTGAAGGGACTCTTTTCAACAGAATTAAATGAATGTTTAAAAATCTATTTAGTGTCTCAGATTTTTTTTTTAAATTTTCATGAACTTGTTTTTGGTACAAGACATTGTCTTGCTCAAAGGAAAATTGCTTAGAGTAAACTGCAATATTTCAGATCTGTAATCCAAATGCAGTGGCATTCTCACAGCCTAGTCATTTTTCTCTAACAGATTGTTAACTTTACTATGAAAAAAGAATTTTATTTTTGAGGTTGTAAGGATAAATCCTCATAGACTTCTAAAACAAAAAAATTCCTTATTTTTGAGTGACCTTTTTAGAAGGAGAAGGATTGTCTCTGTTATGCTAACAATTGTATTGAGAAACAGAGCAGGGTCTCAGGAGTTTTCTTATTTCTTGCTTAAACCTTCTCTGGGGAATTTAGGAGGCCTTAGATTTCCTATGCATCTGCCATCAGTCTACACTTATGTGAGAGAATAATATTTCCTGTAGTATGAAGTTTTTTGGATGTTTGGGTCAGAGGAAGGTGATATGAGATGTGTTAATGCAAGGTGGCACATTGCGTATGTTCACAATAGAGAAAAAAGAGAAAAACGAAAAAAAAAACTAGACAGACTTAGGAAATGACAGGTTCTAGGTTAAGTTTCCACCATTTAATACTCTGAGTGAGTATTAAATTTAAATTCTTCTGTGCTATCTGCAGTTCCTATGCGCTTAGTGAATTTCTTTTTTTTGTTTTGCCTTTTTTGTGTGTGTGTGTTTGTTTTTTCTAATCACAGCATCATGAGCTGTAAACATCACTTCAGGATTAGGGGTGCCCTGGATTTGATTTCAGCTGATCCAGGCACACTTATGATTTCCCTCATGTAACCCTTTGCCTTCCTCTAGCCTGAGAATTTGCACTGCAGCAAACAAAACTGTTGTGCTGCTAGGCACTCATCTGGGTGTGTAATACCTGAGTCACTAAAAGATATAAAAGGCACTTCTGGGTTTCATCCTCCCATGCTACTACAAAAAATATTCCTTTTCTATCTCACGTTTTTGGCTCTACATCTTCCTACATTATCTGTCATTTAATGAACTCTGCTTGGGTAGGAAAGAATCACAGTCTGTGTTTCTTGAGTTTGAAAATAAAATTAGTACAATACTTCAAACTATTGTTCCATTGAAATTAATTTGTCTACATGATATTCCACTTTAACTCCAAAATGTACTCTGGTTTCTGTCCAAAAGTGGAGGTTCTATTTTAGCTACAAATCTTAACCACATAGGTTTTTATTCAGTAAATCCAAGCTACAGTGATACTCTCATTCCAAAACTATTTATTTTTTCCTCCTTATGTATGTAATTCAAGAGCACAGTTGACCCTTTGCATGAGATGAATCACAAACTAATCAAAAAAGTGCCAAAAGCCCTGTAGGACTGGACTAGATGTTCAAGTTGAAGCAAACAAATCCACGTAGTTTTGCATAAATAAGAGAGTTGTTTATTGTAATACTCAATTTGAAATATCTTGGAATACAGAAATTAAATTATGTTTCTCTATTTGGAGGATTATCTGGACCTGAAGAACAGTTTGTGGTGAGGATCATAAACTGCCATAGAATGGGAAAGCCAAAACTTAAACTCAAAACTATTCTGTAATATCCAATGCCCAATGTGCCAAGGACACACCTTCTCAACCTGTTATGTCTGAAGCATTATTCTAGTAGAATTCAGCTATGACTAGCCAACACTATTTGAAACTAGATCTCAGATCTTTGGGTGGCTCTTGGAAAATGAGCAATTAGTGACCATCTGGAAATTACTTGTTTAGTATTATATGAAAACTGTCAGAGGCAAAAGAAAGAACCTAATTTTCAGCATCTCCATGCAGGTGGCTTTCCTTCTAGCAATCCACTGCTTAATGCATTTCACACCTCCTGACTGCCAGAGTCAATGAAGCAGGAGCTTTGTAACTTTCAATATATAACCTTGTGGAAACCCAGAGGAGATTTCTTATAATGGGGTTCCCTGAGCAAGGCTGGGTTTCTGTAGAAGAAATAGTCTATCATCATGCCATAAGAGTGTATCATTTTGCTTGTGCCCAAGGGTTCAAATTAAAGTTTCAAAAGCAGTGTCAAGGCCCACATTTCCTGTGTGTTAAAAGTTTACATTTAACCTTGCACTGCAGCTTTAAAATGCTTTCTTGTCTTGTTTGAATCTTATTCTTTATGCCATTTACAATCCTGTCTTCTTACCTACCCAATTAGTTCAACTTAACCATCAACCAACTTCCAAACCACAGGTTAGCCCTCTTGCACTATTTAATCCCTGGTAGAACTGGTGTTAATTTTTGACCCTTTCCCTTGAAACCTTCATCTAATTCTCTTCACATATTTGTCCTGGCCCTTTGTTCAGCTAACCTCATTTCTCTTCCTTTGTGCACCATGGTTGTTTGTCATCCTTTAAACTTCATCTTCCACACAAGCTCCCAGTCCCAGTCTCCTGCATATATATTTGGCAATTCATTGTCCCACCCTCTTGCTCATCACACTCCTTCCATTTCTTTCTCCACATATGTAGTCACTAACTCCTAAATTTCACTTTTGTCTACACTGCATTCAAATTAATCTGTTTTCTTCTCTGTACCTTGTCAACAGAAAGGTCCCCGAGAGATACACATTTTTGTGGAGCTTGGCAGTAATCATAGGAAGAATTAAGTCCCTGCAGCCTTGAGTGTGTCCACAGCAGACAGACTTTTCAGAATTTTCAGCTAAATATCTAGCTAGTATTTTCTGAACACTTGCATAATGAAATTTTTCAAACGTGAATAGATTTAAAGAGGAGCAGCATGAATAATTCCCTAGCATAAAGCCCTCTATTCCTGTCAAATTTAATATTTTTACCTCAATAACTGGGTGGAGTAAAACTTTTAGTGTAAAAACCCAGAATATTTTCAACATGGGCCACATGACACACATTTTGTCTACCCCTGTCCTCATAAAAGCTTACATTATTATATCTGTAAATTGAAAAACAAACAAGAAAATAATAAAGCTAAGGAAAAGTACCTAGTAAGAAATCTTTCAGTCCAAAACTCATTTGACAAAGTAACTCTAAGAGCTGTTTTGAAGTGAAAAATGTTGGGACATCTTACTACAGACTGTGCTATCTGATTCAGTAATACTATATACAGTTGGAAGCACAGTGTATCATCTCCAGTGGAATAACTTCCAAGGTCCCAAACCTCAAAGCAACCTCAAGGTTTTGTGTTTAAAAAGATGAATAATATTTTTTAAAGTGTATGCATAAAAAGTGCCTTCCAATTACCTTTTTACTATCCTCACAGAATTACTCAAGGTTAATGCACACCTTTCCAGCAGTTTGCAAAAATTACAGTGCTTATGCTATATAAGAAAACTGTTACATATTTTGATATATGTTATATGCATAATAATGATGAGGTCATATTCCTATCTGTTTTAATTTAGATTGCTCCTCACTCACCTAGATCTAGGTTTCTTAGTAGCTATTCCAGAAAGGTTGGAGTGGACCTTTTTTTTTTCCATTCATTTCATTCAATAGCTTCTATTCAGAGGAATGAACAATTATCATACTGAAGAAGCGAAATGTTTCTTCACCTTGAAGATCAGAACTGCGGATTTTTAAGCTACTTGACAAGACTCAGTATGACTTTTATTTTTTACCTCAAGATATCTGAATGATATAATCCAAATTTTCAAAGAACCTAATAACTTGCCATCCAGTGGATGTTACCACAAAATGCCCTGTGTGACTCCTTTGATGTATTTTCCTGTCGCAGCAGTGAAGAGCTGGCTGGAAGAGCTCACTGCTCAGACTCTGCTGAGTCCAAGATCACCAATACTTCCTGCACTGGATCTGTGGGTATCAAGACTTTACTCTTTTTTTTTTTTTTTTAACTTGCAAAAGACCAGGTGATTCATATCATATCCTCACAGTCAAGGCAGAATGTGTTTTAAGTGCCAGAGGGGCATGGGAGATGTTCAGTTTTGTCAGGCATCAGTGATTCCTGCCAACCAGTTTATCAAAAACTACTTTTGTCTTTGCTTGGTGGGAATAGTTACTAAGCAGATGCACTGCAGGCAAAAGCTGGGTTCAGAAGTCAAAAAGGGAGATCTTAGAACAAGCAACTTATTTACCCATGCCCAGTGGGCTATCTGTGGCCCACAGTGGCTTTTATATGTGGATGATAGAGACATTTTAAATTTGCCATAGGAGTCTACAGGATCTCTTCAGTTACATGTGATTGGAGTGACTGGGGTGGATGAGTGGGGATGGAAGTGTTACTGGAGCTGGGGAAATCTCCCAGCTGTGCATTCCAGAGCTGGGTGAAATTCAGCTGCTCTCTCACAAGCTTCACAGTTGTGCAAAGTCTCTGCAAGTTGCCTGGGCTGACATTATGCTGCATCACACTGGGTGAGCTTTGAGGGATGACCAACAAAGAAACATTTGAGCTGACATGGAGCCCCAGAACATTTGGAAGTTGAGAACAGATACAGCCAAGGAAATTAAATTTTTGTTATATGACCTGCACCTTAATAACCCTGCTGTTAAATGGCCATCCTTACACTAAAAAATAAAAATGTGAACACCTATTGAGACTTTGATTGAGATTTGAGCAATTGATTTCTTACTTTCTGCAATTTGAAAACTATGTTTTAAACTATATTTCCTATGTTTTCCAGTTGCCAGATATGGGATTCATAGGAGGTAAATTTTAAATAAGTGCAGTGAATGGTATGCCCTGGTAAGGTGAATCTGTCAATAGGATTCTTACTTGGCTTATAGGTCAGTTTTTGAAATATTTCCTTTTAGGAAGTTGTTAAGTTTTCACAAAGCTGTTCATAGGAAGTCTAATAGATCTGTGTAAGATCAGAGGAATCTCTATTGCTCACTTCAGTCAGTGGAGAGGACTACACTCAACAGTTTTGTATAAACACTACTGTGACTTTGTTTAATTGCTTCAATTCTCACAGCTTATATTTGGTCTCAGAGATCAATCTTTCCTGATGCCAAGCTTATGTAAAACACAATTACTTTTATTTTTCTTAACATTCACAATGTCAGAGATATTTTCACATCCTGAAGTTCCAGGATGATCCACGAAGCACATGACATTTTGGCTCCAGAAAAAATCGATTGTTTTTAGACTTGGGCAAAATTTTCAAAATTATATAAAGGTTTTTGAGCCCAGTTCCCACTGCAAATTACTGCCCTATGGATCTCTGTGGGCTTTTGACTGACCAGACACTGAGTGGATTTAGAAGTGCATTTTATCTTCTGAATTTTATTTTAATTGTAAAAGCCACATGAAACCCACACTGTTGCAATCTCACACAGATACAGAGAATATGGCAGTCACCCTGTTTGATGGATCAGTGCCCTACTGACTGTAGTATTGCACTTATTTTAAAACATCAGCATTGCTGTCTAGCCCACTAAGCACCTGGAATATTGGCATGATTCCCCAATCTGTCTGATCATATGTGCTAGCAGGACTAATCACCAATTGTTATGCAGAACTGCTCTGCTAAATATCTTACTGGTCTTGAACTACTGCAAATTTCTGATGCGAAATTCTTTTTTAATTTGGTCCACTTTGGAACAGAAGCAAGAAAAAAAATGTTTGGATGGTTCTTCAATAACCAGTGCGAGATTACCTTGTGCTCTTGTTTAGTTTTAAGAGAACTGGGTTCTACATCATGGAAAATTCTTTGGTTTTGCTCTTATTAACAGTCAGTTGAAATAAGTTTGAGTCAATGCACACTGAAATGAAACTCAGCTAAGCTCAGGTAGCAACTGGGGCCTAAGTTTGCCTCAAGTGGCTACTTTTACATCTGTGTTAATGCAGAGTAGCTAAGCAGTGTAAAGAAAACCCAGTTTTTGTTCTTTCTATGCTGTACTTGGCTGGTTAGATTTATGTGTTATTGGTTAAGCAACCAGGTCTAGGCTGCAGAAACATACACACACACCCTTCATATTGTGAGCTCTATATTTGAGCTACAAGGAGGCAAATGCAACAAGGTTAGAAATGGTTTTCATTCTAATTCCCTATTTTCAGTGACTCATTATCTAAAGAAGTATTTTAGGCTGGAATTTTCCACACTTACCTTCTACCAACTTTTTTTTCACCTATTAGAATATTAGGGAGCAGCTATGAAAGAATAGTGGGGAAAATTTCTCCGTTATGAAAGAATTCTTGCGGCATCAAGAAATAAATAAATGCTATACACAATAAAATTAAGCATTTAAAATAGAAATCGGCATGGAAATATTCATTACTTTGGAGTACATCATGCTCTTACTGCGAAGAAAACTAATTCTGAGTTAACTAAGCATTAAGAATTTGTAAGTTGGCTTTGAGCACCAGTAATGCCAGCTATAGTTAAAGAAAGGTGTTCTTGTTGTACACAGTCTGTTGGTTTAGGAACAGATATTGCTTGATAAAACTAGTCTGTGAGAATTGTAAAATATTAAATATTCACAATTACCATGTTATGCTTCCATCTTTTAGCTTTGAAGAGAACTACAACTTAAAATATTTGGAATATACCATGTCAGCTTGTGAATTTGCAAGCTGTGCAAGAGAGCACAGCAGTTGTAAATACACATTGGTTTGAATTCCAGCCGAGCACCTACCTTGTCTGCCACGCACATATGCATGTGTCTGTTTCTATAAGCATGTCTTGACATATTAGCTACTACAACAGGAGAAGCAGCATGTGCAGTAAGTTTATATAATGTTTCTTATCCTATTTAAATCTGCAGCTGCTGATTCCCTGATGTTTGCAGAACTGTGCTCAGTAGAGCCTTATTCTGATGGGTTGTAGTAACCTAAACCAAACTGTACAGCACTGTGGCCTAGTCTAGAAATAATTAAAAAAAAATCTTAACTTTGCATAGTATTTTTTGCATGCAGCTTCTTATTCTTCTCAGATCTTGTCATCTTATATGAATCCTCTGATACTAATGCAAATCATGATACTCAGGCCTGAACACCCATCTTCACTACAGAACGAACTTGCACCAAACGAGAAACAGTTGATGTTTTGGCTCCTGTGAATGTAAACCAGCATATAGACCAAATATAACATGACTTTCCCTATATAAGTCCATTTATATAGGTGCTTTCTGCCTTCAGGAAATTGTACAAGAAATAGCATTTTATTATAATATGATCCTGTTGTTATAGATGTGGGTCAGTCTATTTTTATGTGTGCTTATATAACGCAATTATTTGTTCCCAGCTGAAACTTGGCTTACATTCCATAGAGAAGAACAACCCTACTAGTTACAAAAAGATTAAGTAGTTTAATATAACCAAACAAATAAATAAATAAGTAAAGAGAGTATATACTATTCTTGCTCATTAAGATATATCTCCTCTTCATTGGATTGATGCTTACAACTATCTCATCCAAAACAGGAGAACTCAGAAATATTGTTAATGGAAAGATATCGTTGTAATGTAGGAGACAGTTTTTGACAAAAATTTCTGAACTGAGAATTGCAATTCAGATATTCACATAGGCTGCAATGTCAGGTACATATCTGAATTCACTGTACATTTAATAAAAGCAATAAACCTTTCATGTACATGTTTAAGTCCCACTCTAGAGAACATTCTTCACTCCACGGGCTTTCTATAGAGCCTTAGCTCCAAACTCAGCACATAAGAGAGGTGCCATAAGTTAGCCATTGATAACAGCACCAGGCAGGATTTGTGCCTAGCAGTACACTTACACAAATCCATCACTGTCATTATTTCTGTAAGGTGAAGACTATGCATGGTGCTTTCAGGATGAACAAATATATTTATGAAACTGCTATTTACATCTATGCCTCCCTGGATGAGTGGTGAGAGGGCAAGAGACTGACTTACTCTTTGGAGCCAGAAAGGGTCATCATCCATTTTTAGCCAATGATCCTAAAGTCCTTCTGGTTTTGCTTGGAACTTTTAAATGTTCCCTGAGAACTCAGGGAACTGCACCCCCAAATGCTGTATTTGTGCACTGCAAATCTAAAAGTCTTTCAGTTTTAACTTAATTTGTCCAGTTTAAATATTTGGAGGTTATTTAAAGAAGGGTATATATGCTTCCCAGTACAGCACTATAATGATATTAATTTAATGATTATACAGCTGATGATCCTAAGCTGCATCATTTTCTTTCTAAAATTTAAAGCACAGAGGATTTTGATTTGCAAGAATTCCCTGGGGGTTAAGAAGCTAGGAGGGCTTGATGTGAAGTGTGGCTTATCTTGGAAATGAACTAGTTTCAGCAAAAGTATCTTTTCCGAAGTTCAGTTCCTCTTGAGCGCTTAAGAGCATGCATCAGTTCTGTTATCAGTGGATATTGAAATCAAATCATATTGTGGGAAACTGCAAATGTAAACCCACACGGGCTGGTTCTTCCACAAATAGGCATCAGCCTGCACAGACTACTAACGTACACAGTTCTGTGCTCAAAGAAAGAAGAATATCCTGCCTGCATTGTTGTGGTAGCCAGGAGACTGAGTTCTCCATTGAAACGTGTTTGTCGAACCTTGAATTCTACAGCAAACAGGTACTCCCACCTCTTACTATTGTGTGAAATTATTTTACTAAGAATATTAGTTCACACTTGTCATTGTTTCCTAGATAATAAATGAGATTTTGGCAGATTGATTTCCTAGCATGAGGGGTTAGCACACAGCTTAAAAGTCCAGAATAAAAACTCCCTTTTACTGACTGAAGCTACTCTTTACATTTACATTTACGTATTCACTTACATATATAGATCAATAAGAGCACAATGCCCACTATGCCAGAACAGGAAATGTATGAGTTGACTCCACAAAGCCTGATGACTCAGGATCATTGGCAATGGAATATAAATTTCTCAGATTCTGAATAATCCATTCGTTGTCGGTTGCAGAAGCAGGCCCCATTAATATTCTCTGTTGCTCGTCAAAGAGGAGAATGCTATTGCTGTGTGTCCACATGACACAACACCACTGGAAAAATGTTATAAAGGACTCACTTCTTGTTGTTCTACGTGGGTTGTTGGACCTAACAGCAAACAGGAGATGCTTTGTCTGTTGCTTTAACTGCAGTCACGTTTGGCAGGCCTAGTGGATACCTGTTCTGCTGCAATCCTAATTCTGAATTCTCAGGTAAGGAAAGCCTCTTATCAATGTCCAAAACCGCTTTGTTCAATGTTTGCTGCATTTCTTGTTTCCTTCTACTGCCTTTAACCATTGGCATCAGGTTTTTGCATTAGCCTCTACAAGGCTCTGTTTGCTCAGAGAAAACCTCTGCGTTATCTCACATATATCAAGCATGTATTGCCTGGTATATGCAATCTGACACCACCAGTACTAAAAATAAAGAAAAAAAAAGGTGTTATTTACTTGTTTGAACACACTAATAGATAAAAAGATTTGAAAATAAAGAAAGAGTCTGCATGCATACTTTGAGTCATTTGCTCTTATGTCTAATACAAGCAATATTTGGGATTCTTTCCTCTTTATCTACTGCTGGACCAATTTATATTTTACTAGGAATGTCCACATGTGGCTGTGAGTCACTAAGTCTGACACATGTTGCTCTGAAAACTGTTCTATTGCTCTCCAGGGAGAGCAAGTTAGAGCAAGTTCTCACCCTGCCATTGTGTTTTAAGGACCTTGGATGGGATTTCCTCCTCTTTTCCCTATGCTGTCAGGCTTTGCCATCCAAGCAGACTCACAGGATGAGCTATTTATTCACTTCCAGATATTTTTCAGCGGCAGTTACAGATCTAAAAATTCTACAGACAATTATTAAAATAACCCCTGCTTTTGTTGCCTATTTCAACAGAATTGTTTTCCACCTAAGAAGTGAAGACTGCAACCCTTTCTCATTCAGCTTCTGTTCCCGAGAGTGATGTTTATTCTGTGCTGCCTCATCAACTTGCCTTCTTTGTGCATATTAAAAACACAGCCTTAGCTCTTGGAGTGACTACTAGCTTTTGGATGACAGGTCTGGAGTACCCAGCCTGAACACAATGTCCAACGTAATGCTCTGCCACAAGGCTGTTATAATCCCATGGAGTCAAAGCCGCCTACTACGGGAGATGATAATGGCCCTCATATGCAGAGTGTGCCCACATACCTTAGGAAAGAATGAATACAGTTCTGTGCCAAAAAGAGTCGTGTGGTGGTTGCCCTCTTACCCACTCATAACCACGATATTGCTCATTATTATCCCTTAAGACTACGTCTAGGAAACTCCATTTTTAAAGACTGCAAATCTCCTCTTACTTCCAGCTTTGCCTGGCACAGGCTCCATCCCTTCTTCTCCCTTTTCCTTTTTGACCCACTTACGCTCTGTTTGCCCCTTTCCATACCACTTGTCCTCCCCTGTGGTGTGTCTCTTTTCCTACTACCCCCTCCTTTCCTCTCCCTCAGGACCTTTATTCTTACCCACTTCTTTTGGCCTATCATCCATTCCAGACCATACAATCTCTGCTGTATCTTCATACCTCTTGTCTCTGGGGCCACCTCCCACTTCCTTCAACTCGTTAAGATCTGCCAGTGCTCTAAGCCCTTCTCTAATGTCCAACTCACATGTCCAAGCTTCCAACTTCAACCTTCTGGTTGAAGAGGCCTCATCTATATTCCTAATTTGCGTTTGACTCAGTCTTGCAACTTACTTTTTCTGCTTATAGAGCTCATTATTCTGGTCCAATGCTCCCCAAACTTTATATGCAACATGGCTCTGGATTCAGTCCTGAACTGACAATCCTATAACTTCCCTAGCTGCCTTTAAATTTCTTTAGGATGAAGACCAACTCTGGAAAGCTCTGTAGTCTTGCAACTTTGTGAAAGCAGGAATTTTCAAAGGCTTCATCAATGTCTCCAGAAACGAGCTCTCCCAGGCTTCACCTACAGTGAATCCAGGGCACACCGGGCTGAAACCTCTCTGGAAAACACTGCAGTTTCTTTCGAGTACTAATGCTTAAGTTTCCTTCCCAGGAAAAAAAGACTGTTGCCCACCCAAATCTCACTCTGGTAGGGAGTTGGGATGCAGCCAGGCAGGTACACAGATCTGAAAGGTAGGAAGTATTACTGGTTCTCCAGTTTAGCATGACATTTGAATCAACTTTGATAATTATGCTGGGATTAGTGGCAAAACCAGTTGATTCTATTGATAATAAGTCAATCATTATTTCTGAACATCAGTGTGGACATCAAGTTCTCTGGACAGGGAGACAGTACTGTTGAGAGGAACTGGAATCACCATGGACTACAATTTGCTTGCTTCAATTGGCAAATGAGCACATACACCTTCTCTCTTCATTCCCAACTTCTTAAAGCTCTCACACTTCCATTTTCCTGGCTTACATAACATACACAATATTTTTTTTTTCCCAGTGATTGCCCTCAAATCCTCTTCCCTTTCCTTCAGGTTGGGGAGGAATCACATGACAGACTGATGACTGTCAGTGGTGAGAAAGGTCACACAATGAGCTACACAGGTTACTAGAAGTGTGATAAAAAGTCCCATGCAGGCTATTTTTGATTAACAAGGCCATCTTTAAGGCATGTTCATCTGTATTGTAGAAATCAAGATCCGGGAAATGTCAAATTATCTGGTAAAATGTAAATACAGATTCTCTTTTTCTTGGTTTGAGGAGCCATTAGATCACAGAAACCCAATATGCAAACTGAATGGAAAATGTACGTTACTTTGCACTCACTCCCTTAAATGGTACTCAAGATTTGGATTTTGGAAGCCATGTATATGGATGTTCATGCACATGCTCTTAGAAAAATAATCAGTATTTGGCTACAGCACAAACACCTATTCAACTAGTTACAAGAATACTCAGAGAGAGACCAAATTTAGCTACTCCAAAATCTGTCATTAAACATACTGCCAAAATCATATTAAATGCCATACTTACATATAGAAAACAAGTGTTTGAAATTCTCTGCCTTTGGAATACAGATGGAATTCTAGTATTAAAAAAAATGGCAACAGAACTAATGTTTAAAGAGCATATGTGAATAATGTTTAATCTATTTTTACTCAATAATTTTTTATTGACAAAATAATGGATTTATTATACACCATGAGCTGACACGCTATGATTAGTGCAAGGATTGAAGAAGAGACAGAGAACAGAAGGTACCTTTATTAATTTCATAGGTCCTTTTGTTTTAATCAAAGAGTTATCAGTTTGATCCAATAAAGCAGCTATGTGCTGTTTCAAATCCTTGGTTTCAATTACTACTTCCAATATACATCCTTCAAGGAGCTTTTCTACCTGTGTCATCATTTTCTGTAAGGGGCTACACGCTTATAGCATAGTCACATATATGACTAGGTTTCCCTTTAAGATTTTCAGAGGAAAGAGGCAAAGTCTTTCAAGCATAAATAAAATAATGGCAGATAACTAGTTCAGTTGTACTCTTAGAAATGTATTTTCTTAACAGGGTATGTTATACCATCTCCCAAAACATCAATATCATCTGAAGAATAATCAGTACAGGTCAAGCATCGTAAAGAGTTTGAAATGACACCAAATTGCACCATTCTTTGAGTATCTTCTGCAGAGCCCAGCTAATTTAATGCTACAATAGAATAATCTAGTTCTTTGGCAACTGTCTGACTTAAAACATTTCAACAACATTGAACACTGGGAACATTGGGAAATAATTTTCAAAAAAGTGCTGAATTACTTCAGTTACAGCTTATTCTTTGTTTCTAACACATAAATTTCCTCAACTAAGAGTTCGCTGGTGGAAAGTAGGAATTTTCTCATCCTTTACTATTTTTTGCATCTGTGTTTTAGGAGAGTTAAAATGCATGTTATCACTAATTATTACAATTAGGTTAATACTGTTTTCTGTAATTAGTTTCTAATGAACATATGTTTATTGATGAAAACTGCAGCCTATATGCAATGCCATTTGAGCTGAAGGGGTGTGAGAAGTCTCATCATTGCTCATCATAAAACAACTACAATGTATTTTGCTTAGGCACCAATCCTGCAAATACTTAATTGTGAGCCCCGTTTTACTGCTGTGAAAAAAAAAATTCATTTAAATAGACAGAAACTGTCAAGATTGTATGGTAAAAGCCTGATTGTCTGAACTGTTTAAACATGTGCATAGTTTAAGGGAGCAGAGTTGTCAAGCTCGGTTCCTAAATATTTTAACACACATTCTGAAGTAAATACTCTACAGAACAGAAGCTGAGGCTAGGAAGTCCTGTCAGAGATGAACCATCTCTGTCCTATGTCCAGTGCAATGCTGTCCACATCACGGGGATCATAGGGTAATACAGTATGCATCCATAATACCTAAAAGGTTGTACTTAGTCTTGCCACTTGTATTTATTTCTATTGATATTCAACTGATACTTATTACTGGCTGCCTGTTAGGATTAATTATTATTTCTGTTCTAGTAATTTGGGCCAAAGTTGGAAATATAATTGTAGAAGGGAGCATATATAAAAGCAAGACAAAGCTTGGTCATTGATCATTACTGGGATTAACAAAAAATGTATTGAGATTTTAGAGTTGTTTAAAGAGATGTATAATAATATGCCAAACTATCAAAAATTCAGAATTTACTTTGTTAGTTTTTGCCTTTAGGACAGAATGATTTTAGAGAGATGCTATGTGGTCTGAAAAAAATTAGGATTAGTATAATTAAGATTGTGTCCTGTGTTGTTTCATACTTTGCCTCAAACTATGTATATATGTATATACACTTTTAAAAGTGTCATATTTACTTCTGATCACAATCCTCCATCCTCCCTCTTTCCCACTACACTTAGGCCTCGCACAGGTCTATGATGTGTAATGTTCTTTTGCTAACACAACTCTTTGCAGGTGAAGTCCATCCTGGGCAATCCCATGAAATAACAAAGGCCTTCAGTTATCTCTGTTTTCTGAACCAGGGACAGAATATAAATGACGATGATATTTGTCTTTGGGAATACAGGGCGCCGAGGGAGAATATTCAAGCAGGTGGCATATCTGAGACTAGTTTTACTTTGTGAGCTGGCTAGGTTGTAAACGAGACGAGGCCCACCACAAGGAACGTGTCCATACCGAATATACCCCGTATTTCGGGAGCGCAGGAGGAGCCTGGCTCCGCGCTGCCTGGCTGCCGACCATCTCCTCGGGATCTGCTCGCCGGCCGCGGCGGAGGGCAGCCCCTCTCCCCCAGGACCCGCACTTTCCTTACTGGTGCCCAGCTGTTCTGCCTCTGCCCCAGGTCTGTTCTGCGCAGAGGATGGGGCCAAGAGCCACGGACGGGCTCTCGCCGGTCCCCCGGCGCCCACCGCCCAACCTCAGCAGCACCTGGCGGGACCCCCGAGGACCGGACCTCCCCCCTGCCCGAAAAAGTGCAAGGCGTTATTTTTGAAAGCGCCCAAAATAGCGCGCGGCTGCTGCACAAGTCTCCTTATTATTCCTCCAGCGTCGGCAGTAAATCAGGGGGAGGATGCACCTCCGTCGGAGCCCTTGTCGGCGGCCGCGTTTGCGGCGAGGGCGATGCCCGCCGCCGGTGCCGGCTGCCGGGTGCCGGCCGCGGGCGGCCGGGGCGCAGCGGCAGCGCAGGCGAGGGAGGAAGAGGAGCCGCGGCGGCGGCGGCGGCGGCAGTTTCCCCTTTCCCCAGCCCTGGCTCCGCGGGCGCATGCTCACTGTGCCCGCAGCCCTGGACCATATTTGTCAGGACTACTCGAGAGACGGAGAAAGAGAGAATTTGGGGGGGTAAGGAGCGGCGGGTTCCGATCTGATCCGCAAGCCGTTTAGGGAGCCGCGATGGCAAAGGCTGGTGACGGGTTTTAATTTTCCCCCTAGGTGAGGATGAAAGTTAGAGAGAGCGCGAGAGATAAAGGGAGAGACGCACCTCCTCTCCCTCCCTTACGAAACGTATCTGGGGAAGGGGAGGGGGGCTTCTCCCCGACCACCTCGAGCAGAAAGGATGGAAGTTAATGCCGGGTAAAGTGGGCAAGTGACTCGCAAGTGGCTGGGGAGCGGCCGGGGCACCGGGGATCTCACTAAATCATAAGTGTACGAGTGTGAAAGAGGAACAAAAGAAAGAGAGAGGTGCCTGGTATTTCTTTTTCTCTTCCCAAACACATGAAGGGAGTACATGTATATATATATGCGCTGTGTATTTATATACATACACAGGCACGCACGCACGTATGTGTATGTACATATATATATACACGGGGGAGGGAGCTGTGGAAATGTGTTTGGGGGGGGCTTTTTTTTGGGGGGGGGGGGGAGAGTGGGTTCCGAAGGGAGGGGGAAGGGAAGGGGAGAGACATTTTG
Organism: Phylloscopus whistleri; assembly: GCA_017589585.1. Lineage (NCBI taxonomy): Eukaryota > Metazoa > Chordata > Aves > Passeriformes > Phylloscopidae > Phylloscopus > Phylloscopus whistleri. The sequence continues at coordinate 2,463,744 of JADMLD010000683.1, read as the reverse complement.
CAGACTTGCCCCACCAATGAGCTTGTCAGTTGGCTCCATTTAATGACACTTACGGGGCACCGCCGTGCTGTTGGGAACAATGTGATGCGGGTGCCGCGGCCGGGCGGCGGGGGGGATGGTGGGGGGGCACGGGTGTGTGTGAGCGCCGGGCGGGGAGCGAGCGGAGCGGAGGGAGGGGGCTCGCTGCCACCCGAGCCCCCCCTCCGCAGCCCCGGCTCTTTGTTCGCACAGGCTGAAGGACGGGGAGAAGTGCGGGCTGCGAGGGGGCAATGCGCAGCGGAGAGGGGTGCGAAAAAGGGTTTTTTGGTCGGAAGCGGCGAGAGGTGGCGGCTGCCGGGATATACCGGTTGAATGTGCCGTGGGTCCCCGTGTGCGAAGGCCTCTACCAGCGCGCAGCGGAGAGTTTGTATTTTCCGTCGCTCCTGCACTTTGTGTGATTGTGTGCGAGAGATATTTAAAATATAATCATCTCCCAATTTCCGCCATTTTGGGGAAAGTTTGCACACACATACACATACAAAAAAAAAAAAAAAAAGGCAAGCTTGTAGCAATTTTTTTTTTTTTTAAGAGACGAAAAAAAAAAAAGTCTTTTGCTCGAGTGCTCAGTTCCTGCCTCTGTGCGGTGCGTGCGCCGCGCTCGCTGCGGCAGACATGTGAGGCGGCGGGGGAACGGCCCCTGCCCGCTTCGGGCTGCGTGCGGCGGCGGGGGCCGGCGCCTGTCACCGCCGCCGGCTCCGCGGGCCGGCCTCGGGGGGCTGCCGGGGGCTGGCCCCGGGGTGCCGGCGGTGTGTGTGAGCGCACATACACGTGAGTGCGTATTTCGCCGACGACGGGGGCAGGGAGCGGGGGGGGGCAGGCAGGGACAGGGAATAGGACGCGGCTTTTCTGTTAAGTTGCGCGCTCTCGCCTGAAGTGCGGCCGGGGTGGGGGAGCGGCCCCCCGCGCACACGCCCGTCTCTCCCTCCCCGTCTCCGCAGCCGGTGCATATAACAACAGGATATAGGCACACTTGTTCTCGCTAGCGCGTGTGGGGCGGTGTTTTTTCGGGGGGGGGGGGGGGGGGCGGAAAGCGATTTTTTTTTCTTTTCGGGGGGGGGAGGGAGCGGCGGCCGACGGGAAGGCGCTCCCGCGGAGCGGCCGCCCGCCCCCGGCCGGGGCTTCGGAGAGGCGGCCGGGGCTGCGGCGCCCGGGGCGGGGGGCGCCGCGTCGGGGCCGCAGCGGCGCCCGCTCCCCACCCCCATGGTTTTCCCCCCTCCCCGTCGGAGCGGGCGCACGCGAGAGCGTGAGAGAAAAAGTTGCAGCGCGGGGCCGGGCGCTGGCGGCTGCGGGGCCGGGCGGGGGCGAGCCCTCCGGGGAGGCGGCGTGTGCCGGCCCCTCCCGCGGGAAGGGGTGACTTCTCCGCCGAGGGATGCCCGGAGATCGGCTGCGAGCGGCCGAGGAGCGAGCCCCCGCAGCCCCCTAGAAAAAAAGAGAGCTCGCCCCCCTCCTCCTCCTCCTTCTCCTCCGCGCTGGGGGAGGGGAGGAGGGAGGAGAAGGTAACATTTTTTTAATTTTTTTTTTCCTTTCCACTCGGAGGCAACCTCCTTTTCCCGGATCCCGGTCCCGGGTGCGTGGGGAGGGGGGGGGGGGGGGGAGCGGGGGGCGGGAGGCGAAAGGGGGGTGGGAAGAAAAAAAAAAAAAAAGGCGAGGGACCCGGTAAACAAGCAGAGTCCCTCTCTCGTTGTGCAACTTCCTCAGGAACACTTAACACCCAGTTCCTCTCCCACCCCCTCCCGCACCGCGCTCGCCCCCACCGCCGCCCCCTCGCCGGGGCAGGGGGGCACTCTTCCCCCGCTCTGTTTAATTGCCCGGGGCGGGGGCGAAGGAAAAAAAGGCAAATTCGGGAGGGAAACGGAGAGACTCGAGAACCGCTTTCCCCGAGCGCTCCTCCCGAGGAGCCGGGCGGGCGCTTTTGTCTCGGTGGCTCTGCCCGAGCCTGGGGAAGACGCGGACCTGAGCCCGGGTTTTCTCCAGAAAGTTTCAAGTGCAGCAAAAACACGCCGCAAAACTGGCCAAGGAGGGACCTCTGCTGGTAGGCCGCGGGCTGCCGGCGCCGGGGAGCGGCGGCCGCGCCCGCCGGGCCTCGCCGCAGCGTTCCGGCCGCGCCGCGCTCCGCCGCGCCGGGCGCTGGGGCAGCGGGCGGGGAGCGGCCCGGGCGGCTCCGGGCGGGCGCTGCCGGGGCCGCCGCGCCCCGCCGGGACACGGGGGGCGCGGGAGCGGCGGGGGGCGCGCCCTGCGGCCGTGGCACTTGTCCCACGCGAGAGCGCGGCCGGAGCCCTCGGGGGTTTTGGGCTTGAGGAGCGCTGCGTGCGTTAGCGAGGCCCCCGGAGATGCGGCAGCCTCCCCCGGGGCGTGAGGGTCACGGCCTCTTCTATGTCTTTTAATTACCTGTGCTTCAGCAGCGCGGTGTAAAAGCTCTACAGCGAAAGGCAGCAGGACGTAAATTTTTAGTTTCGTTCTATTTTCTTTATTTCTTCCGTGTAGTTGAGTGGCACTGGACCGATCATTTTTGCTGTTTCTACTCATGAATGGATGCTCAGTCGTGGGTGCTAAAAATCAGGTGGTGAGCATAAATAAAGCTCATGATATAAAAAGTTCAGCCTGTGTCATTTTAGGAAATAGTCTGTGCTCAGAATTGTAACACAGTGCAAATCTTAAAAGCTGTTCAGGAACCAGTGCTTTTTACCAAGAAAGTTACCACGTTCCCAGAAGTCTATATAATGAACATCTGTAAGAGAGAAACTCCCTGAAAGTAGTGGCTGAATGCAGCAGAGCTTTCCACTTTCATCTGGGTGGTGCTGGGTAGGTTTTATTTCCCGGTGAGACTTCAGCAGCTTCGGCTGTGGTCCAGTTGGTCTCAGGAACTGGTGCTCTAGTGAAGGTGGCTGAAGCAATCATCTTGGATGGTGCTTGTTGCCAGTTGGGCAATTGTAATAAAGTCTGGTTTAGTTTGTGGTGTATGTTTCACCTTCAGTTTACTGGCTTTTTTTAGAGTATTACTTTGGAAGTTTCAATAACTTGTGATGACTACTTTTCCTCCAACTTGTTGAGTTTTATGTGGCATCACCTGTTCTGTGAAGAGATATGGTTGAGTTTTTGTGGGCTGTTCAATTTGTTCTCGTCTGTTTTTTAATACTGCTGCTAAGGAGGATGATGGATTGTGAGTGATGGGTGTGAGGAATCAGTGATGAGCTGGCATGAGGCTTACTGAGGAAAGTGATAGCATGTCTGTAGTCATAGCTTGTTAGTGCTCCAGTAGTAGGACTGCTCATCACAATGGGAGATGCAGCAGCTCTTTATGAATGAGGGAGAAAGGAAAGTCTATAGATGCAGTAACCTGCTACATGTGTTCAGGAGCTAGAAAAGGTGAACTAATTGTTTATGAACAGCAGAGCTTATGGGAGTTGGTAATAACTGGCAGATGAGGTAGAGGAGGGCATGAGTCAGACAAAAGGGATGCTTAGATGTATGCTGAATTAACTTTGGGTAGGAAATAACAATTTAAAGCAGGAGGTGTGAACATTCGGTGCAGGCAGTGTCTGCATAGGGGAAGGAAGAAGGAACAAATAAACAGAGAAGTTTTTTGTCACTTTCTGTGATTGGTTCAAGCAATTAAGGGAATTTAAAATACAGGATTTCAAAGTTGTTGTATGCAACTCTTACTATCTGTGTAGGTTAAATCTCTACTCAGGCCTCCACAGACAATAACAGAAATAAGAGGACCATCAAAGCTTTGCAGAGGAAATACTTTTCTAGTGTGAGGTACAGACTGTTTATAAACAAGGAAAGGCTGTCGGTGGTAAGTTTCATTAGATGACAGAATAGCTTTGGTATTGGGTAACTATTGTTATTGTAGTGTCTCGTGGATATTTGAAAATGAGGCTGTAGATGAAGGCTGTGTGTAATTGTTACCCAGTCTCTAGCAATGGTGCAGCAATAACTGTGTTGCCTTGCTGACAGACACCAGACTTGAATGAGGACAGCATGAACCTCCTTTAAGCACTGGTGCAGACTCATGCTTCATAGTATTTTTTAATGTTTTTGTGGCCAGATTCTTCTGTAGGGGAAAAAAGTTTAAAGCCAAAATATTGGGAAGCAGGAACGAACACAGTAGCTATGGAGTGTCTAGTAGTCAGAAGAATAGCAACGGATAGGAGTAAATAATGCTTGAGGGGACATCATCAATAGGAATTCTGGTCCTTTTTCTGTTACAACCTTTGAGTGGCAAAGAATTTTAAGCTGTGTCCTTTTGTGAATATATAAAAAAGCTATGCATCTCATGTTTAAAATACCTTGCTTGTAGTAAACTTCATGAGCAACAGGCAAAATAGTGACATTTACTCAAACAACTTTTCAACACAGAGAACAGAAACATGGCAGAACTAGTAAAGTAGTTTCCAAGCAATGAAAAATGAGATTTTTGAGGAAAATGTGTATGAAAATACTTACTTTAATTAAATATTAAAATAATTAAACCTTTAAACAGGTACAAGAAAAAACACATTAAAATGTGGTGGGTAGCATCAAAGAATTTTACTATTTCCTGCACTGTTCCTGTTGTGGTTGTTTTTCTGTAAGTGAAGAGTCCGGTGCAAAAATATGAAGGGTGGGTAAGTGGCAAGTGTGAGGTGTGCCCAGCTCAAAGAGAGGATTGTGAAGGGAGAAGCAGGGCTCACCCCAGCGGGTTTACAGTCAATTGGCTTTGCTTTTGCTGTCATGAAGCTCAAACTTACCACTGTTGTCAAATATAGGGAGCTTGCACTGCAAGCTTGATGTGGCTTTGGGAGTGTAACAAGTCAGTGCTGGTAATGTTCATATTCTTACACGTTAAATAAAACTAAACTGAGTATCCACTTGTCCCTGGTGTCTAGGAGTTGGTGTATTCGCAGCTCTGGTACACTGAGTTGTTCCCTTCAGATCCACTTTTTTTCCCCTTATTTACTGGGCACAGGAAAATGGGTCCTTTTAGCTCATGAGTGCTACACCAGGCAGCCTTGGAGATGTCTAAAGTAAAAGTATACAATATAAGGACAAAAACTCCAACCTGTTGCCTTTGTTTCTGAACATCCATCAATACTGGTGTCACCCCGTCCAGTGGAGAACAGGGACCATGGCTTGCCTGCAGAAGGATATTTTCTCTCTTGAGATCTCTTTTTCCCTTGAAACTCTCTCTTGGTGTCAGTCGCTGTGACCTCCCCTGGGTCTGTGTTCCCAGTTTTGGGTCTTCCCATAGGAGCTCACAGCTGGGGAATGGATCAGTATGGGGCAAATCTGCTAGGCTGTCTAGTCATGGCAGCTACAGAAGTCCTCAAAAGTACAAATAAAAATACACAGAGATGCATAGAAAGAAATGACAAATTACTGCAGACATGTTATGCCAGTCTGGCAATGATGACTGGTGGCTTTACTGCTGAACTCTGTCTCTGCTGCCCAGTGACGAGTACTGAGTTGACCCCACTGGTTAAAAATCATACAGGCATTCCACAGTTAGCATCTTAGATGTTAAAAATTTGGGTAGGGGTCAGGTATTTTTTTAAAGCACTGACTGGAAGAAAGACTCCTATTACTACTTTCTGATGTATTCACTATGTAACCCTGTAATTACATCAAAAACTCCTTGTAAGTCTAATTGGCATATTCTGACCTGCTTCTTTGCTTTATATCTTTAGACAGTCTCTCACCAGATGAAACTGTCTAAATTTTAGTGCTGTTATTCTCAGTAAGTATCTCCTCTGTGAGGTACTCATTTATCGTTGAACCTGTTGGTAAAAATGAAGGTTTTTCTAAAGGTTGTGTCTTAATCTTATTTAATATGCTTGTTTATTTTAATGACTTTATTACATATGTCTGAAGGAAAGTTAATGTTGAAATATTAATAGGCAGCACACTTCTCTTACGGCTGTGAGGACTGAGATCGTTACATCCCTAAAGGTAGATTTTGGGGATGCTTTTGGAAGATGACTGCTCCAAGTACTTACTATTGTGTCCTTTCCTTCACATCAGATGGCATTCACCGACAGGCCCCTTATTCATCTAGTGTTTTTACTACTTTTCTGGCAGTGCAGCAGCAGAAATGATACCAGATGAAATCATTATAGAAGGAGTTATACTAGTTCAAAGAACTACATCAGAGCTTTAAAAACCAAAAAATTAAAGGAGTAGATGAGACATTCTTTAGTTTTCTTTGTTTTGAGATTTAGATGTAACTATTGCGATTTCTTCCTTTTTTAATACCTCAGTGCTGTAACAATTTTATTGCTCTATATCTTGTTTCTTACTATCATTAGTAGAGGGATATAGGCCTACCTTTCATCTGTTCCAACTTAGCAAAGCTGGAAACAGATATTTTGTTAAAAGTGATTCCTCTTTGTAAGTTAATTTCTATCTGTGTTGCCCTATGACCTTTTCATTCCCACCAAGAACATTTCTGAAGTCTGCAGAATGTGAGATGTATACAGATTCTGCCTTTGACATTAATTGCAAAAGAAAAGCAATAATGAATGTCTTTAGACATCTTCAGAATGTATCATTATTGCTGTTTGTTACCTGAGGAAAGTTTCTTACCTGCGATTAAGTCAGAATTTGTATGTTTTCTTGAGACAAGTATGCCCTGAACATTTCTGTTACCAATTTTTCATTGCCTTTCATGGTTTACTACCTGCCTAAGTAGGCTAGACTCTCAGTTTCCCACCCTCCATGTAAGTTTTGTGTCTGTAATGAAAGTGGCACTGTGGGAGATGACAGCATCTGATGGAGCAGCTGTGCTGTCCGATGCTCCTTGCTCTGTGGTACAGCAGCTGCTGAGACGAAGCATTTCTCCACAGCTTTCCAAGTCTTTTCCTGACTTCTGTCATAACTTCTGCAGAAATCATTGGAGCATGTTTTCTGTAATAAAGCACAGGAGGGTTGAGTGAAGTATCCTCTAAATAGAATGATAATTTAAGATTACTCAGAGACTTCAGTTAATGCAGAACACAGCTTTGTATTTGCTTGGCCAGGCTAATCCTGGGGAGCTTGTTCCACCAATGTCCTTGAACCAGCATGTTTCGTGTCCTTAAAACTTCACAGGTGCCTGGAGAGATCCCATTTTTTTCCTGAGCTACTCCTTAGAAGCTTGGGTCTTGTGTTCCTGAGGGAAGGCCTGTGCCTCTGCCACTGTGCTGAGTTCAGTTTGGTTGAGCCTCCTTGAATTGGTTTGCAGTGGTATTTGGTACTCAGATCAAGCAGAGATCCCCAGTTGTGTTGCAGGAGCTTGTCCTGAGGTAGGGTGGTGGATTTTGCCTGAGAGTGATTTTAAAAGATGAGATCCATGGCTTTGGGGAATTTCTCAGTTTGCACTGAATTTGTTTAGATTTATTGATATTTTTAAAAATGAATTTTTGTACATTGTTGTTACGGTTTTCAATACTTTATCTCAGAGAATTACCTAAAGATGGGGAAGACACATTGAATCATTTGGTTCTTCTTACTTCAAACTTGTCATGTGAAAAATGTGAAGTTTTCTCAAAGAGCTTTCTGTGAACCCTGCCTACCATATGAAAAGCTTTTACTCTTAGCAGTGGATACTGACTGAGGTCCAGCTCCTGTTATCTTGTTGCTGTGTACTTGCTGCAGTGTAATGAAAGAGGTCATGGTGTTGCTCAGGATTTTAAGGACTTCTGCTAGAAATGAAGAGGAAACCAAGGGGAAATGAAAGGGAGTTCCCATTGTGTACCCTAAAATAAACTAGTATATGTCTGTAGTGATGATGTTACAGTGATTGATACTATTTTTTCTGATGAATACAATGTAAATCAATTGTTCTTCATTCAGCTGTTTTTCTCCTCAACCTTTCAAAATAAAAAGCATCTAGATGACCTGAGTTTACTTCTGCTTGGTTTGCATCTCTTTCTGTTATTGGAGTGAATAAATAGAACCTTTTGGGTTGTTTGTTGTTTTTGGTTTGGTTTGGTTTTTTTATGAAAAGTCAAGATCTTCAGAGAGTATTTGCAGATTCAGAGTGGGACCTAAGTTAGAAATAAGATTAATAAGGTTAAGCTCAGAGGAAGTTCTTTCTGTTTGAATTTCAAATACTGATAGTTGCAGCAAAAGTTTGCAGTCTCCAGATGGGGTATGAGGCTTAGAAAGTGTTCTTTTAAAAGTTCAGAGAGTTTACATTCCAAAACGTTCAGAAAGTGCAGATTTCAGAAGTGGTGAGGTTTTGCTAATACTTCACAAACAATGGCAGCTAATTTTGCCACAAATTATTTCAGCTGCTAGGAATAGTGCAGCCGTTCTTCAGAAACAAAATTAGTAAGTCAGACACTACATTGAACAAATAGTAAATTAGGTGCCAGGACACAGTTTTAAAGATTGTTGGGTTTGTGAGAAGTGGAAAGGAAGAAGTTGGTGGCACTCAAAACTAGCTGCTAGAAACACTTGCAGTTCAGTGCCACTGATGGGGTGTGTGTGGCAGTGACAAGTGGTGAGCTGAAGCCAGGGGTCAAGTGCAATGTACTTCTGTAGCTCGTGCAAATCTTTTATCACAGAAAGGCGTGTCCAGCTGCACTATTTCTGAAGATAAATATTATCCTCTCTGCATTCACTGTTCTGAAACAGAGGGATCCAATAAAGTCAAGTCTTGCAAAGCAGTCAGTTTCTCTGGTGTATATATGTGCTTCTCCACATGGAAATATGTTTTGACAAATGAAATTCAGAATTTACTGAAACTGTATGGAAACTGATAAAGAATATTCAAGTGTCCTGAGTTGGACAGGAAACTGACAGTTTCAAATTAATTTTGAAATTTTAATTTGAACTTGGGTAAAGCATTCACATCAGCATGCTATCCAGTATTAAGGAAATGTAGTTCTGTTAATTGGTGTTTAATGTATTTGTTAAAGGCATGCACTCATGTCTTGCCTTTCTTAGAACAGATGTTTTTAAGTGTACTTGACATGTCTTCCTCATGTAAATTTATTTGCAGTTTGAAATTTTTCTTTTCTCTCCAGTACATCCCCATTGCCTCCTAGTGTGTGAAACAGGCATTATTTTCAAAGTTTTAGAAAGATTTCCCCTTACTTTTATTACATCATATATATTATCATTCTTGTCATCAGTTGTCCATCTTGCCAGTGTGCAGAGGGAAGCATTTGATACAAATCTGTGAAATGCATTAGAAGAAATATCTGGTGATATAAGCATTAAACCACTTACAGAATTTTCAGGTAACTTTTTCTTTTCTTTTCTTCTCTTTTTTATATATTTTTTTTTTTGTAGTACATGCATCATGAATGAATCTGCCTCTAGTGGAAATGGTCAGGAGTTTGATGTATTTAGTGCAATGGACTGGAAGGATGGCATAGGTACTTTGCCAGGAAGTGACCTAAAGGTAAGATACGTAATTTTTTCAGTAAGTGAAATAAAAATGTTAAATGACAAAAGAATGTATTTGAAAAGCTGGTATGTAGGTATCTGCTTTTATGAATAAAACATGAATCTGCAGTTCTGAGTTAAGAGACTGTAGCCTGTTAGGTTTTAGTTCTGGAGTTTCTTGATTCAGTTTATGGTGCTGGCACAGACAGCCATCATCCCCGTAGGAAGGCATAAATTAGCACTGCCTCACTATATAGACAGAATTAATCAAATGCACAAAATCCCAAAGAAATCTCAAAAGTGTGAAAATGTAGTCCACTTAGAGCATTATATTACTGTATCACTAAGAATTTTCGTACCGTCATTGACTCTCACTATCTTACGTTCTTAGGCCTTTTTATTTCTAAAAGTAGTTTATTTTTGCTGTGCTTTTGTCATGTGGGTGCCTAGAAAGATGAATAAAGTGAGTGCTTCTGAACCAGTTGCAGTTTAGAAATTTGAATTATGTTGGAGTAGTAATTTTGCTTACATTTTTCAAATTGGTTGAGTTTCCTGGAGTAAATTATAACTCTTGTTTTCAGTTTCTTTTTATTTATCTCATGCTTTTTACTGTCATCAGAAGGTGTCCTTTGCTGTGCTTGCAATTTTGATATTAGAGACTGTCTTGTACCTATTTCCTCTTGATTAAAGTCAATATTTTTATGTAATTCAAACTAATGTGTTTTGCTTGTAGTTTATTTTTTGAAAGGAATCTCACAAGAAAACGTGTGGCATTTAAAACTACTTTTTATCTTTTGGTGTCAGGATTTCTATTTTTGAGGTAAAAATTTTAAAAAAATGTTTGAAATTTGGGACATACATGTTGTGAATGTGGTTTTGTGTTGGTATTTAGGTTGTTCATTTGTTTGTTTGTTTGGTGGGTTTGTTTGAATTTTTGTTTTTAGGCACAGAACGCTAGAATAAATTGGCAGAATGATTTTCTTTGCAGAAGATTTCAGGCCAGCACCCAGACTGAGTACCCCAGACCTCAGGGTGGCTTAGGTCAGGTTGCTCAGGATTTGATTATCTGCAGGGCTGGAGATACCACAGGCTCTTGGGGAAACTTGTTCCAGCATTTGTCTACACTCATAGTAATTTTTTCCTTTTATGGCTACTTTGTTGGAATTTCTCCTTTTGTAGCTTACGCCTGCTGCCTCTTGTCCTTCTTCTGTGCTCATCTGAGAAGAACCTGGCTCCATCCCCTCTATATCCTCCATATCCTCTACATGCTCTGGAAGACAGCAGTAAAATCTCTCCTTCTGTTCTTAAGACTGAGCAAATGGATTCACTCAGCTTCTTGCATGTCATCTGCCACAGCCCATGCCTGGTTCAGTGGACCTGCTGCAGTATGTGAGTGCCTTTCTTCTAGTGGAAGAAAGGCTACTTTCTACAGTAGTCTGCATATGCTCTCATCAGTATTCACTGGAGGAGAGTGGTGTGTTCCCCTGCCCTGCTGGCTGCCCTCTTGCTCGGGTAGCCCGGGGTGCTCCTGCCACTTTTGCTGCCAGGGCACGTTGCTGCCTCATTTTCAACTCACAGGTGTTCTGCAGAGCTGCTCTCAGATAGTCAGCCCCTGGTCTGAACCAGTGCATGTTGATGCTCTGTTCCAGGTGCAGGGCCCAGCACCTGCTTTGGTGGACCTTCATAGCATCTTGTTAGCCCATCTTCTTCAGCTTATTGAGGTCTATCTGGACAGCAAGCCTGCCCTTCAGTTCATCAGCCATTCCCTTCAATTTCATCATTTGCTTTTCCTGCCTGTACTCATAGAGAAGCCTTTCTTGTTGCCTTTGCTAGTTTATTCTCTGGCTGAGTTTTGGATTTCCTAATTCCATGAACTGTACACTACAGCAATATCACTATACACCTTGTCTATGAAGTTTTCTTTTCCACGTTCTGCTTACCTCCTTTTCCTTTTTGAACAAAGTCAGGAGTCCCTGGTTCATTCATGTTGGCCTTCATCCACATTTGCTTAACTTCTTACACATGACATGCCTCATTCTTCTGGTGTGAAGTCCTTGGAGAGAGAGACAGATTTCCTGGGCCTGTTTACCCTTTAAAACAGTCTTCTGTATGATCCTGCCAAGCAGATCTCTGAACAAGCCAACATATACCTCTTCTGAAGTCCAGTGCTGCTGTTTCATTATTTGTTTCTCTGGCTTCTTTCAGGACTTTAAAATGTCATCATCTCATGGTAATGATGATAGCCAAGGCTGTGGTGAGCTGAACAGTTCTGTATTTTTAAGTCCAGGCATTTAAAATTTCTTTCTTTTTTAATATGCAACGTTGTGTTGAAGGCAACCATAGTATTGCAATACAAAAGGGAACAGTGCAGGAAAATATAGTAATCTCATATAAATCACTGGTTTGTGCTTTTTTCAGTTGTGGTTAGCCTATGTTGAACAAAATTGAAGCAAAGTTTGAGTCACTAATGAGTAGAGGAAAGGGAAAGTTTCCATGTGAAGTGAGGGAAAGGAACTGGGAGGTAGCTCAGGGTAACTTCAAGAATTCATGTAGAAGACTCTTAACTATGTTCTTTTCAGAAAAGCATGAGCTTTATTTTAAGGCTGCCCTTTGGTTTTATTTATGTATTTTAATTTGGAAACAAACGTATTTGATTTTTGGACAGAGATTCATTCTTTGATCCAAGCATTAGGGAAGGTGCTTTCAGAGCTGCAATAGTAGTCTACCCAGAATGGTGAAATATATAGAGTATTGGCCAGGCAGCTCCTTTTTTGGGTTATTATTTGGTTATTATAACCTTTTTGCATTTGGGGTTATTATTTTAACCCTTTTTGGGTTATTATTTGGGTTTGTTTGCTTCTTTGCATTTTGTTAAATACAAAAGCAAGGGTTGAAGGGATGAAAGGGATGAAATTGAAATTGAGCCATTTTAGAACTGACTGAAGGAAGAATATTTTCTAACAATCCAGAATTAACCCAAGAAGGTCACTGTACTGGTGAGCATCAAGACTCTGTGAGAGACTAGGTGTTCACACAGATACCAAAACATTTTGAACTAAAATAGTAGTAGTAAGTTAAATATAGTTAAATAGTTAAAATAGTAAGGACTTTTAAGCTTTTGTGATAATTGTAACAACTCATATTTCAGGACTTCTTCTAAACAGTGATGATTAAAATGGTGACTAATCACTCGAAATTGTAAATGGGATCATGGAAGATATGTTATGCTCTTTGTGGAATTCTCAGAATAGGTTAATGAGGCTTATTTACCTGAACTCTCCTGATCACAGAGTATTTTATTATTGTAATGACCTTACTTATTGTAAGCCTTTGTGTGTCTCGTAAAAATTGTAATAGACTTCTTCCAGTAAAGGTATCAAACCATTGTCATGTATTTACATTAAAATGCACTTGAAAAATCTGGTGAAAACCCTATAATAGCAAGATACTCAAACACAAATGTTCTATTTTTACATCTTGGCAATAGGTTAGAGTGTTGGAGGCATTTTATAACAAATAATAAGCGATAGCTTAAGTATCAATTGTAGACAATGTATTTCTTAAATTCTCACATTTAGTCTTTTCTCTTCCTAAAATGGTAGGGGAAATTGAACAGTCAGATTTGGTAAACTGTATTGTATCAGCATATTAACATTAAGTTAAGCCCATACCAAAATATTGAAATGCTCTCTTTTAATGTAGACATTTTAGGGAGTTATCTAATTGAAGTTCATATTTTTAGTTGTATAAATCATATAGCATTTGCTTGTCTTTGCTGCTTGCATGATGAAGTGTCATGCTTATTTTAACATATGCATGTTTTAAGAAATCTCTTTTCTTGTGTGCTTTATTAAAATCCAGCATGGGGTTATCAGGCAAGTATATATAAGCAACCATTATTTTTAAAACTACTTCATTTTTGTGAATATGAGTTCCTGAATCATGAAAGGTTGGTAAACAGTATTGTAAGTAGAGCAAAATGTTTTTGAAACGTTTAAAAATAACTTTTCTGTATTTTCTTATAATTTCTCAAATCTAACTTTTCTTATGGTACAGAAGGACATCTAAATCAGGAATAGATACTTGGATTATTTCTTTTTGTTAGGAAGTCTTGTAGGCAGTTTCATGCCTGCCAGACTTCAGTGAGATGGGCTGCACCAGGGGGCACTCACTTCCCAGTCTAATCAAAATGCAGGAGCCAAATCAGATACTGAGCTTCCATTCTCAGCCACGCCACAGTCTCTTTTTCCTGCATCTGTTTCTATACCAGTAAAATGCTGAAAGTGTTCTTTTCCTGTGACTTTGGGCACTGTTAATTGTTAGGGTTTTGTCACTTGTAGTTGGAGAAGGCTGTGGAAATACATTCTTATACAGATTTTGTTAAAAAATCTTCACCAAAAATGGTTAACACTCCTTCAACACTGCTTTGAGCATGCTGTGTGACAGATAAATAGTGAGTAGTTGTGGAAAATGCTAGAATTTCAAATTACACAGGGAATAGGGAGAATTAAAAATTGTGCAGTATGATGCACTGAAGACTGTGAACAAAATTTTTAGCATTGTATATTAGTTCTTTCAAGATGTTTAAATAAAACAGAAAACTTGAATTCCAGTAGAATTTAAAATAGTTTACAAATTACAGAATGCCTTCATGTGGCAGGCAAAGTAATGTATGCTCATCTGAAAAACATCAGTGCTTACCAGTTACTCTGCATGGTGTGAATGTAAATGTGAAATGCTCCTCTTTTTTCTCTTTTTTTTTTCTTTTTTTTTTTTTTTAAATCTCTGTGCTGAGAGCACACAGTAACACCATGGCTTCAAGATTTAAATATACTCATTAAATTGGAAAAGCTGTAATAATTTACAGTCACTTCCTACTGCAGTGACAGAAGTTTATGAAGTACTTCTTAATGCATTTTCTAGTGCTGTGTTTGGAAAGTGAGCAGTTATAAACTGCGTGGACAGAATTTTGGTTATTTCCAGCTTGAAAATTGTGTTTGAACATAAGAAAAAAAAAATGATGATGAAGAATTTAACCTGTAAATAAAATTGGGCACCAAATATTGCAGGAAACCAAACAGAGTAGTGGATTTGAATGGTGGAATAATGGCCAATGGTGTTTGGTATTTCCAGCAGTGCTTTAAAGAAGGAAAGAGTGATTTGGATTGCTGTGTTTCTGAATGCAGGGGTGCAGCATCTCAAGGCAGTAAAGAACTCCTTCCACCTGCCTGTTCTGCAATTGTGTTCAAGCTTGCCTGAGATAATGAACTGATTTTAGAACAACTTATTTTCTCACATTGTTATGGAAACATCAGTAGTGTCTCAGGCGATAACTTCGTACAGTGCTTTTCCAGTGCAAAGCTGCTTCTGTTCTCTCGTGGTGGCATGTGCTGCCCTTTGAATCTGGAGAGGCAGGGAGAGTCCATGAGAGTGGTGTCCATGGGAAACATCAATTACCAGTACCTGGTTAAATCACTGCCAGCACTGGGAAGGTGCTGCTCCAGAGAGAAGGTGGATTCCCTTCAGGGAAGGTGGTAAGGAGTAGCACAGGGAGCAGAAAGCAAGGCAGGTGGGGACTTTCTCTGACCATGTGTGAGCCCCAGTGGATCTACCTAGTGGCCTGGTCCTTTGCACATGAAATTAAAATTATTCGGTTGCAATCTAATGTAATTAATTAGCTCTTGCTCTGCTTTATTGCCATAGATTTCTGGTTAAAACTTTGCAATGTCATAAAATGAGTCGACCTTATGTAAAGAAAAAAAAGACCAAAAAAGGAAATTTCACTACTAAAATAGTTAAAACTGCAAGAAATGCTGGCTTTAGGTTTGCCTTTGGATCTTTATCTGGGTTCCCTCGTGTGTATTCATGGTAGTCTTCCCTTCAGTGATCACATGGTATTTTACCACAAAATCTCCTGTGTTATTTGCTGTAGATGCTGTTAAACTTGCAAGCAACTGGGCAGAGGGTTTCAGGAAGGAAAAGGAATAGTTTTGTGATAGTTGCAGGTAAATCCCACATGGGAACGCTTAGCACCGCACTTGTTTCTACCGCAGCCTTCCTGCACAATGCTGAACAACCCACTGGAACCAAATTTTTGGCAGATAGCCATTTTTTTTTGTTTGCTAGCTTGGGCTTCCCATGAGATATTAGTGTTTTGTATTTAGAAATATTCTGGCTGAAATAATTCGGAGCCAGGGTTGCCTTGTAGGTCAACTTCTGGATCAATAAGCGTCATCTTGGCAGGCCTTGACTTCTGGCTCTGTTGCTGATTTATGTGTCACCTTAAGAAAGTCTGTTTAGCTGCAATTTCCTACTCAAGTGGAGATAATAAGGCAGACTGAGTTTGTAGTGTAGAGAAATCAGTGGGAAGCCCTCTGGTACTGAGATAATTCTTGAGCACTTGAAGTGGGTTGGGGGGTTTGGAAGAGCCTGAGGAGTGTCTAAGAATAAAGTAGATAAACATAACTGCAGACAAGACTGAGGTATTGGTATATACTGGGGAAATGTCAGTCTCTCTTGCTAAAGGGATATGTTTTCTGATGGTACCTTAGCTTTCTGTTCAGCAGTGATGAGAGAATGCTGCTATTATTTTTATTTTTGGAAGGATATAATTTGATAGCAATTCCTTCTTGCTTCTGCCTGCCCAGATAGGAAAAAACCCTTTATTTTTGGATGCAAATTGTTCTCTCTTCTTTGTTACTTCAGGATTAGCCTATTGCAGTATTACTGAAGCATCTTAAAATCAGTCCAACATTGGTGGAAGTGCTTGACTTTCTTGCTGACAGCATCATTCCAGTGAGAGTGGGTCTGGCCTTACCCCTTGTTCGTGGTGAGGAATTTAATTTCAGCTGGGTACGATTTAGGGAGCCCTAGATACCCTGTGATCCCACTTAAGTTTGTCTTTTGCAGAGCATACTTGCAGAGTAGCAGTGTGCAGGCAGGATCCTTTCTCATCATTGAAGAAGCAGAATTGGCAGGTGCAGGAACACATTTCCCCAATATTCTTTATCCCTAAAAGAGTCAAAATTTTGTGACAAGGCAAGTGTAAGGGGTCACGTGCTTACTGACTGCTTTAAAATAAGTTGGGAGCAGAGTACTCAGAAGGATGAAGAGCTACCAAAGAGAGGGTTTTTTGGTTTTGTGGGGGTTTTTTTGTTTTGTTTTGTTTTTTTGTTTTTTGGTGGGTTTTTTTTGGTGTTTTTTTTTTTTTTTTTCTTTTGTAAGTGGCTGAAAACAGAGATTTTGTTTCAGGAGTTACTTTACACTGCATTGTAACAGTAATTGCTAGAGTGCCTAAAGCTTTTTTAGATACGTGTTCTTTGTTGTACGTTGGTTTTTTTTAAAAAAGGAAAATAAACAGTCGTTCTGCTTTCAAACCATGTAGAGTAAATAAGACTGGCTTTACTGCTTGAAGAAAGAGTATAAAAATACCAACAGCTGCCTCATTTTTTGAATGCTATTCAGCCCTTGCCTGGGGCAGGGGTTCTGTGGAAAAAGTAGTATGTGATTGTGCATGTAAAGAGTGTATCACACACACAGGGAAGAGGGGTCTGGTTGAATGGACAAGCTCTGGCATTTAATAACTTATTCAACTTAAGTAATATGTAAAAAATAACTTGGCATGTAGCAGGATGTGGTTGGGCAATTCAGTGGTGACAGATGATTCCTTCACTTTAAAAAGGCTGTAAAATGCCAGAAAAGCTCTGATTTATTTGAGGGGTCCCACTGAAATCAGTGACTAAATGGTGATTAACATCACGAATGATGATGACTTTCTGCTGGCTAGAGATCAGAGCGTAGTTTTTGTATCACTGAAGTCCCAGGTGTCAGTCCTCTTGACAAACTGCTGTGGAATCCTGCTACTTTAAGCTTAGGTACTTCATAGGCATAAAGAGTATTGAGCATTTACTCGATTTACTTTTGTTTTGGATATTAAAAATTTTGCAGATTTCTTCTGAGCATGTCCACAATCACTGTTGTGGTGTCAAGATATGTTGTGTTGCTGAAGTTACTGTCGGAATGCAGCAACAATTGTCTTTATTGCAATGAACTTTTTGTCCTTGTCTTGCCCAGTAGATGGTGGTGTTGGCTGATTTTTCTAATTTATTTTAAAGCTGTGCATTAACATATGTGGGGGTTTTGGTTGTTTTTTTTTTTTCCTTTGCACTTCAATCGTTCTTCCTTTTTTTTTTTTTTTGTCCTCCCAAATAATAATTCTACCATATATAAAACAATAGCAACTTCTATTCTGATTTGATACCTGTGGGAAAACTGATGAGATCTTTTACATTCTTAAGAGGGCACAAGTAACAGCAAACATTGATAGCCTGATCTGTGTTCCTCTGAATTGGGCCCATGTAACAGTGGGAACTTAATATGAAACTAGATTGTCTGCATTTATTCCCAACAGATTTGAGTTTTTAAGAATTAATCTACAATATGATAGACATTTTGCATTGTTTGAAGTTTTTATTCATCCCACATAGAGACAAATGGTCAAGATTACTCGTATGAAATGTGGAAAAGAGAACCAAAAGCCCTTCTAACATTCAATTAGCCCTACATAAAACTACAGTGTCTTCCAGCCAGCAGGATAAAGCAAAGAACTTTCACTAGGAATGGAAACTCTCTAAAGCCAATGGAGTTGTG
The DNA here is from genome assembly GCA_017589585.1 of Phylloscopus whistleri. Taxonomy (NCBI): domain Eukaryota; kingdom Metazoa; phylum Chordata; class Aves; order Passeriformes; family Phylloscopidae; genus Phylloscopus; species Phylloscopus whistleri. The sequence goes on along the minus strand of JADMLD010000683.1, from coordinate 2,445,702 downwards.
CTTTTTCCTGTTCCCTGGGATTTCCGTGGTTCAGCATAGCACTTGGTGGGCAAAGAATGACAGACAGGCTGAACAGGAAGATGGAGAATATTTCCATAAGAACAGAAGGACCTTGTGCTTAGCACAGTAAAATGGAGTTTGAGGAGGTACATAATTCCTTGTTCTGTCATATACCAAGAGAGTAAGTGTCAGGGTACTACAGCTCTGTAATCCATAGGGTAATGTGGCTTAAGAAAAAATGGGTACAAACTGACCATGAATACACAGAAATTAAAATATAAAAGGAAATTTTTCAAGAAAGAAATTCAGGGATGGACTTTCACTTCACTGGTACCTGTTTGCTTCTGAAACATTTATGAAGTACTTTGTGTGATACTATTGTTTGCAATAGACAAAGGCTTCATATCAGTGGCTTATGATACTTGTTTCAGTCCTGTGTAAATTTCCATACAATTTTAATTTTTTTGAAAACGTTTGTTAAAAGTAATTTTGGTCCCTGTACAAAAACTTACCTGGTGGACAGACAGAAATGGTTCAGAAGGTATTGATAATGATTGATTATTATTTACTTAAGCCTTGGCTTCCCTCAGGATGTTCGTTGTCTGTTGAATGAATATTAAAAGTTTCCTGGGGATAAAATTAACAGTCAAAAAAGCTGAAGTTTTAGTATATCAGGGCATCATTTCCCAAGAATGTGAAAATGTATCTCAGCTCTGAGTGGAAGGAATCTCTAATGATGTTTAAACGGAAGCTGCTGTTCTTGATCCTTGTGGAAACTGCAGACAAGGCAGATGAGTAAGTTCTGTGTTGTATACTTACCTATTGGCAGCTGGACTCTTCCTGCCCACTCGGTTACAACAGGTTTGCATTAAAAGAATTGAAGTTACTTGAACGTGTGTATTTTTGCCCAATTACTTGTTGCTTGCAAGTACCTGGAACTTTGGAAGTTAAATTTCCTATCCAGATGTTGCATTTATTCCTGTTTATCTTCATATCAGTTTGTTCAGGAAAGCTGTTGAGGTTTCTTTCTCTTCTCTGTTGCTGTCTGATCTTTTAAGACCATTGGCTTCACAGTGTGGGACAGAGAATAACCTTAAGAGATTACTTAAAATTTGCCAACGGGCATTTGACAAAAACAAGTGGGTTGAATTTATACCGAAGAAGCTTTATAATTTATTCTCTTTAAAACATTGAAATTACAAAAGTCAGTCTATTTGTTAAGTACTTGGTTATGACCTAACTTTGTTTCTGTCAAGAGGAGTTTCACTATTTGATGCAATGAAGGCAGATTGAAGGTAAATCCGTTTATCCAATGCCATTTTCTGTATTTACTTAAGGAGTTTTGTGACTTGAAAACGAATTTTTACTTCTCAGAAAGCTATGGATTCATCCTCAGAAGCTGGCTCAATGGCACTGTTTCTATCCTTCTGTATCACCTGCTGTGACATTTCAAAATGTCAGGACACCTAGGGAAGTGTCTGGGAGGACTGCTCTTACTGTATTTTGGTTTGGAGGAAATATTAGGATGAAACCTTTACTTTTAGGCTTTCTGTTGCCTACACTCTAAGTAGAAGAGACTTACAAATGTGCTGAATTTTTTCATAGGCACATAAACTACTGTTAATCTAGATCCCTTTTTGTCACGCTTCCAGCAGTTTACACTCGTTGGCATGTTGCTCTGGCAGCTCTTGTCCTGTGCTGAGTTTGTCCAGCATGCTGCTTTGTACATCTCTTTATCCTGCTTTTAAGCAGTTAGCCTTTGTCACAAACTGTTCCATCTAAAACCAGAGTATGACTTCCCAGGTCTGAGGTGTTGTTCTGGTTAACCACAAAGAGCTTGGTGTATGCTTTAGTGCTGATGCTGTCGCTGGAGAAATGGTGAATGAAAGCAGACATGAATTCAAGTTTGCCTCCAAACAGGAGCTGGGGGCCTCTGACACCAGTAAAGGCAAGGCTGCAGGCAAAACCAGGAGTTACAGTAATCAGTCAGGCAGTGCCTAGTTGAACTGTTGTGCCCTCCTGCTTGCTAGGGCAGTGGCAAGTTGTCACTCCCTGTCACTGAGACCATCTTAGCACGGTTGCCTGGCTGTTGAGGAGATTCTCCTTAATGGTTCAGCTCTTGCTGCTGTTAACAGCCTCCAGGGAAAGAGTGGCTGGGAGCAGCCTTCCCTGCAGTCATCTGCCTTCCATTGTTTGGTGCCTATCAGTCAGCAGTCAGCCCTCTGGAGCCAGAAGGGCTGGCAGGTCACTGCATTACCTGTGGTGATGTCCTTGCATTCCATTGGGGACGCCGGTGGAGGAGGAACAAGTGCCTGGCATCAGGCTGGCCATTGATTGAATCATCCAGAAATATCCCAAGTATTGAGGTATCCCTGGACTGTTCGGAAATACCTTTGGTGCATGGATGTTCCAGCTGAATACTGTATAAAGGTGTGGGAGAGTGTTTTGAAGAGCTGCTCAGTAACCTCCCTGTGCCCAGTCTGCTGGTAGGCTGCAGTGACCTGCAGGTGTCTTGGCTCATCTTCACAGCTTGCCTGCTGTGAGACAACTCCTGCAGAGTTGGAGCTCTTGAAAGCAAGGAAGGTTTTTCTCTCTGTTGCAGAGGCAGCAAATCCACCTGTTGCAGAGGCAGCGAAGCACCAATAGCAAAAATGAGCTTAACCAAAATAGGAACAGGGCTGAGTGCATAAGTCAGCTGTAAGACTCTTCTGAATAGTAACTCACTCTATTGCTTTTCTTTGGGTGGAGCAGCATGAATGTCTCTCTGCAAACTGAAGTATCAGCACGTGGTGTTTAGTGCATTTGGTTGCCTTTCAAAGTTGAACTCATGGTGTTTCAGTCCAGATGGATTTATCAGCAGTTTGTCCATGCTTTCATATCTGTTGTGAGCACAGCTGATCACAAGCAAAAATCTTAGCTCCAGCCATCACATAATTGTGTGAGGGCCTCTTCTTCCTTTCCATCCGCCCAGCTTATTATTTCTTAGCTCTTCACATTCCTTAGGATCTGTTGGCTTTTTGCAAATGTTAAGGCTGGAAGGACTGTATTAGTGAAAACACACTGCTCTGGTGTGTGTGAATGGGGGTCACCTTTGCTTGCAGCCAGAATGGCTTGTTTTCAGTACTGTGCCATGGCAGGGTGCAAAGTGAGGGAGCGTGATGTGTTCAACAGCCTCTGGAGGCACAGAAAGGGTCAATGTAGTGCCAGGCAATTGTTCCTGTTCTCATTTTCCCAAGGTAAAGTTGCCTGACCAGAGAAGCAGAAATAGGCTTCATGCTAAGGCCTGGAAGGAATATCCTCTCTGATGAATGCTGGGGAGATTTGAAGGACTCTCTCAGGTGTAATTTTCCCTATTAAAAGCTGCTGCTAAGAGCACCACACTGATAAAGACCTGTTCTCTGTGGCAAAGGCACCCCTTCACTGTTCAGAGCAGACGATCAGGGACCAAACCCTGCCCTGAGCTAAACCCACGTCACCAGCTGGGCCTGCAGAGCGTGTAGTGACTGGGAAGCAGAAGTTATTTTCATGTGGTGGTGCTGTAATCACCACGCCATTGGGAAGAAACTTTTCCTCTGGCAGCAGGACGGCTGTAACTCGCAGTGCTCCAGTGTAAGCACAGCATGTGGGGCATTGTTGAGCCTTGTGTCTGGCTGACAATAATATCACGTTCAGCGCGTAATTAAACACCTCATAAAATGCCCTGAGATGTTTGTTTATGTGCACTTTATAGTGGAGAAGTAGAGTTTTCAGGGGATGCTGAAATTTCTTTTCTCTGTGAAGCATTTGGCGTGTGATGTTCATTCAGCTCCCTTGTCCTCAGAAAGAATACTCGGTGTCTGGAATGTGTTGTTTTGCTGGCAGTGAAAAACATATGGTATGGGGTTGTTCCCATGAATTTCTGTTACTGATTTTTTTTATATATGTGTAAGTTAGATATTGGAGGCATCTGTGTCAGTATCTATTGCAAATTAATATTTATAGATAGCAAAATGAATTCACATTTGGCTTGATAGAAACCATAATGGCTTGTTTTTAATTCCACGGGGAATTAAAAGCAGAAACCCATAGAAAATAGGCAATGTGGTGAGGACACCATGTAAAAACTATATTGAATAGAAGATACTTCAAGAGACTTCTAGTAAATTTTTTACTATGCTCTATGCCATTTTGTCTTACAGTTCAGAGTCAATGAATTTGGGGCCCTGGAAGTAATTACAGATGAAACGGAGATGGAAAGTGTTAAAAAGGCAACTGCTACCACAACCTGGATGGTTCCAACTGCTCAAGAAGGTCAGTTAAGAAGCAGTAAACATTTTCTATGGTAGACTGCAGTTTCTTTATTGTGTCAACTTTCCTTAAAGCTTGCCTTCAAAATAATAATAAAAGAAAACCCCTTACTTGCTTTAATGGACAGAGTATCTCTGATGAAGTAACCCATTTCTTGGGATGTAAATTAGTATGAAAATAAATTCATTTCGAGTTGAAAGGAAATAATTCCACAGTTAAACATCTGAAGTTCAATTACAGCCACAATTTTTTCCTTACAGTAATTTTCTCTAAATTTAGAACTGATATTTTTCCTCTATGTAATTTGCAAAATAATATTTTTTTTTAATTATTGAGAATTTTAAATTTTGAAGTATTGACATTTTTGTTGAGCTGGTTCTCCAGACTGCCCACAGACTTTGCTGACTGCCTAGAGTTCATTTATGCACTGCAAACTGCCTTGGTATGGTCAGCACAGCTGCCAGCACCGATGCCAGTGTTAGGTGTGCAGTGTGTACCCCCACAGATGCCTCACTCATGCTGACTACGCTTTTTTGCAGCATTAAAATCCACTGATTTTAATTGACTGTAGTAGCAGTCCATGTTTATCTTGAATGGTAAAATTGTAAGAGTTGTAGTATCTGTCTACCAGATAAAGTGTTTCCTGGATTTAAAATACTGAAGTAAGAAACACCTGTTTTGTTCAAGGAAAGTTGGTTTACACGGTCATAAATTACTGCAATCTTTTTTCACTGACTCCAGTAATTATGGAGTAGCATGAAAGAGAATATCACAACTGGTTTTGGGATTATTTATGACTGCCCAGGGTTTTTTTTTCCTTGTTGGTATGACATTTTATCAACTTTCTTTTAAAATATGCTTTCTGTAAGTCCTTTGAAAAGCTGACTTCGCAATTTTTGTTTCATAATCATCCCTATAAGCAAGAGAAGAGAAGTCAGTGAGAGCTTTCTTTTGCTTCTCCCTGGCCATTAGATCATAATTGTCATGTTGGACATTAACACTGGTAGGAAAGGGGTTTGGGGCCCCCGAGGTCTGAAGCTTCAGACCACAGTTCATGTGTTCTGTAGTAAGGCATGATAGTTAATTCAAGTTTCAAATCTGTTTTGAGAGTAGCAACATTGTGACAGTGTAGTAGCTTCGACTGAGAGGTGATTTAGGGACAGCAAAGCGCGCGACTGCATCCCCTCCAGTGTGACAAACCTAAACAAAAAATTGTGTTTCTACTGAATTGAACTCTGTTTATGGACATATAAACATATTGAGTGAGCATTCTGCTACTGCCTTACACTGTCCTTGATTAATTTAGTGCTCCCCAAAAGTAAAAACACTGCTAAAATTTTCCATTGTGAGAATAAATAGTTGTTTTGAACCACTTATGATGCTGGTGTGTAAATATAACATACATTATATATTCTTCTGGGGGAGATAGCCTGCATGCAAGAGTTCATTTGACTCTGCTTTCAAAGACAGTACAGTGCTTAAGCAACATAAATAGTCTGTGACTCGAAATTTGCCTTTTGGGGAGGTACAATGACAACAACCTGCTCTAGAGGCTGGAGTACTTGACAGCACTTCTTACTTGCTTGTGAGGGAAAGTAACTGCATTCTCTCCTAGACAGAGCCTCTCCCAGGCTCTGTGCCTGTTGTGGGGAAATTGCAGCATAGGATCAGTGAGCAGCTTTGTATTTGAAGATTGCTTTGTTACAAGTTGAGTGATGTTTCACTTCTGGTGGACCTCAGGCAGATTGAGCAATTGCTGCTGCTAGAGACTGCAGACTGTAGTCAGTGGTTTGCTTCCAGAAATAATTTCACCTGATGGAAGGTAACTCCCCCCAACCCTTTTCTTCCAGATTTAGGTATAGGCATATCAGCAAGAGATGAGGTCAGGGACTCTGAGCGGTGATGACTCTGTGGGCAGTCAGTGCCTGTCACAAATTCAGTCCTTCCACAAGGTGCCACATCGAGCCGTGACAGAACCACAGAATAATGGGTTCCTCTCTCCTGTTGCAATGTGAAAACCCAGCTTGCTTGTCAGCAATCTGGACCTCATACAAACACTAACTCCTAGTTCTTCATTCTGATAAGAGTGGCTGATGTTTTTCTCTTTGCTTGGCAAGGCCTGCTAAGGATGATGGCGAATGTATCACCTCTGCCTAAGTGACGTTAACTTTTGTTGTTGTGCAGCCTTTTCAGAAAAGACGGGATCCCCACAAGGTTGAAGGAAACTGCAAAAGTGGATGGACTTGTTTTCTGTGAAAACTGTTACCGCTATGGTACCATAGAAGAATTTGTTCCTGAAGGGAAATTTTGCAGCCAGAAATGCGCCCAGCAAGTAAAAAACAAGTAGGTGCTATAATAAAGCATAGAAACAAAGAATTTGGCATAAATGCATCACGAGAGTGAAGTGGTGGGATAAAATGTTCATGGTGGGGCAGAGGGAGGTATTAAGCAGACAAGTTTCAGTGTCACCATTGGTTTATAATGTTCTTTCACTGTTTTTTGTGTAAATGCCTTAACAACATTTGGTTTTGTCTAACACTGACATTGAAGGCAGTCTTTTTTACTCAGTGTGCTGTGTTCTGCTGTCAGATGCAAGCAGTAAAACAGTCTATGGGAAGCATGAATCAGTGTCAGACTCCCACCCTGTTTCAGTCATTGGAATTAAGATAATCAGTAATGAGATGGCTGGGGTGGTAAGTTAATTATAATTAAGTGCAAGAGCTGTTTTATAGCTGACAGTGAGTGAAAACATGAGCATACTGCAGTTTCTCAGTTCCTTTTTTTCAGCTAGTGCATTTCATCTCATCATAAAAGCATGTTTATGTTAGCGTGTCCATTCTGTATTGCATATTGCTGGATTATGGCAGTTTTAAACACTTATGATTTCGTACATTTTCCTTCATTTTTAGCTAATTGCTTCAAAGTTTTCTGTTCTGATTTCTTGTTTAGCAATTTGTACAGTCACATACCAGCTTTCTCCAATTGGATTTGTTAGACTTAACAATTACCTTTGCCTTCCTCTCTCTAAACTGCCCTGCAGTCCTAAACATTTCACAGTTTGCTTCTCTGGGAGATTTGATGGTACATGAGAAAAGACACACTGTTTAAAACATGTAAAACTTGTTCAGCATAAGCTGACAGCTTTCCTTTTACAGTTGCTATTGTGTGTCTCTCAGAGTAATTCTTTTGACAGACTTAATTTTTCAGTAGTATTTCTAAGAATATATTCGGTATAATACTATGTGACCCACACATTTACTTGCTTTTTTGCTTGTTTTATGAATATGAGAAGTGAAATAATATTGGCTTTGTGTCATTGTGTTACTCCTGTGCTAGAGAACCAAAGGAAGAAAATCCCAGCTTGGAATGCAACGGGGAGGATGATTCTAAAGGCATTCGGAAAAGAAAAGCAAAAGTACCTCTCAAAGAAGAGTCCCGGGATAATGGGGAGAAGAGGGAGAATCCCAATGAAATTGTTAGTATGCATCATAAACCCATTCCTGCAAGTATTTGGGTGGGAGTTTTGCCTTGTATTGCAATGTCAGTTGCTCCATCAGTCCGCAAAGAGAAGAGACTTCATCACTCTGTCAGAGCCACAATAAGTAGTTGGTTTGTTTGCCAATTTAATTATGCCTCAGCAGTAAATTGTAATTATTGACAATGAATTGATAAAAGCTGTTTTTTCTCTCTTTTCCCTGCTTTTTTGAGAACAGAACAAAAAGAATTTAAAGGCAAAATGATGCTAATGTAGACTTGCCATGTCTTCAGCATGGAAAACCAGTACATATTTCCCAACAACCCTGTTATTTTGTCATTCTGCACATGAATAAATAACTGTAGACCAATAATTTATTTACAGAGAAAGCTACACTACAGTTAAGGAGAGAATACTTTGGATTTTCTTAGTGTAATTTGCCTTTGAAAATCATAGCCAAAAATTTGTTTTGCTTTTGTGTTGCAGTGTAATTTGCTTTGGGGCACCTTTTGGGTTTGTTTTTTGGTTTTTTTCCTTCTGAATTTATTCTTCATTGTAGAAAAAGCTTACCATAGTACCTTCCCATAATGTTTGTTTTCTTGGAGTATGTGTTTTTTTTCCCAATAGCTGTGGCAGTACTGGGGGTAGCACAGTTTTCAGGGAGAAGGGTGGAGTTCTGCAACCACTGAATTGTCAAAAGCCTGAAGACACTAGAGTTGTCAGGAGGGAATTTGCAGCTCTCTGTATAGCAGGTAAAAGTCAGGGGAGACCTTTGTCTCCATCCATCTGCCCTCTCAGATGAGTACTTACTCTGCTCATCTGCTCAGGTGCTCACAAAACGGTTGATACAAAAGCAGTGAAAAAAATAAAAGCATCAGTGCCATCTTGTATCTAATAAAGCAGTTGTACATTTGGAAAAAAAATCAGAGTAAAGCTGTGAGAGGTTTTCCTTTAAATTATTTTGAAAGGAAGAGGTTTTCCTTTAAAATATTTTGCAAGCATGAACATGCCAAAGGTACTGTTATTTATCAGCGAGGTCTGCTGCTGAAGGCATCATGATCTGTCCCTGGGTCAGGCAAGGCTGGCTGGCTGAATGCCAAGTGGTGAGAGTCCTTCTGCCTGCTATTTTCACTGTGTTTGCTGTGATTTGCCACTGATGGCTCACTTTGCTTCTGTTGGACATCTGCACATTTGTTTGAGGTAGGAGAGAGCTGGGTCAATATAGCCATTTAAATAAAGTCACAGTTTAAACTTCAGTATGTCAACTTTTATCATACTAGACTTCAAACCTAATGAGGTTACTGTACTTTTTTTTTCCCTCTTCCTAATTTAGGAGGACAAACCTGAAGGAAGGATCTTGAGAGTCTCGCAGAGAGCTAGGAGAAAAAGAAAAGGGGAGATAACAGTTCTGAAACAAAGTAAGTTAGTTTATGAAACAAAAATCTCAACCATCAATTCTTCAGGTAATATGCATATCTTATTGTGAATTGCCAGCATTGTTTCACAGAATTTGTAATCCCTATTGAATTTTTTTTCAGTGCTGTTAAAAGACAGTGGCAGTGTTATTTACACCAATTAAATTTTAAGGCAGCATGAGGTGGATATTGTGAGTGTAAATGCAACTAATGTGCATTTTAGTTTGTTGTTTTTTTTTTTTTCTTTTCATCTTTCTAGATAGTATTAGAGGGAATCAACTCCGTTGAGTTCCCAGATGCTGAAAGACATATACCAAGCAGAAGTGAAAGTTTACTTTTGTTTCCTTGGGGATCAATTTTGCATCTTCATTATGTGCTGGAAATAGACACGTTTATGGAACTGTTTAGGAATAATTGCTATGATCAATCCAAAGGGACATATACTGCATCAAGCAACATAATAAAACATATTTTAAATGAGTGCTGTTCTTTCAAGCTATTTGTATGATAGATAGTTTCAGGAAGAATTGGAGGATCAGCTGCTATTATACCTCAGTGGTACACCAACCACAGACCTACATCTTGCCCTCTAGAGTGCTTCTTAGGGTAGACAGGGAGACATTAACAGAGGTTGCCAGGCCACTAATCAACACAGAGCTGAAATTAGCTCCAGTGTACACCAGGCAGATGAACTACTGGTTGAAAATGCAACAATAAAAGTTATGAAAGATCTACTTTCCAGGACAGAATCACTCCTGAAATGTTTCTACAGTTGCTTCAAAGGCTGAAGAGACAAGAAGCATGTGAGACACAAGCACAAAGCTGATGCTCTGTGAAAATCACCCCTGACAGAATGATTTACAAATTTCTTCAGTTGGGGTTTTTTATTTTTATTTGGGAAAACATCAGTATAGAAGTATAAACTGGTATAAAAGACCAATTTGTATTCAGAACCAAGCACAATTAATTTCTTTAATGGAATGGATAAAAACTGTGTGAATCCCAAGTAATATGAATGTGGTCTAATAGTGTTGAGTGATCACTATCACTCTGAAATTTATTGTCTTTTGGTTACATTATCAGCTTTCTTCAGGAGAGTTTGGCATTACTATTGTTGTGGTTCATGTTTTAATCATAAAAATGCTAAGCCAGACTGTTACTTAAAGGATTTATGTTTCCTGTGAGTAGCCCACAGCCTGGATCAAGCCAGAATCACAGTGTGGACTGTGATGAATCCTTCTGACAGTGTGAGCTTATGGTCTGAAATGCTAAGCTGCTTGTTCCATTTTAGGTGGAGATGAGTAGAGCAGAGTAGAGGTGTATGAAAGTAGATACATACATGGCCAGCCTCCAGGCCATCTGTTCTTGAAGTTCCTGGCTATTGCTAGGTGCAGGGAGTGCCTTATTTTCTAGGCCTGCAATATTGCAATTACTATGCAAGCATTCATACAGTGTGAACAAACCTGAAACTGGAGGTTTCTGTCATATGCTAATGACATCCTGAGGAAAACAAGCATTGGTGACAGTTCTGAAGACTTGCATAAAGTACTGTTAAATCACTGCCTTTCTACCCAAAACCATCAAACTACAAAGTGATGGAGTAGGTGAGACACATTCTGAATACTGTTAAAGAATAAGGTATTTCAGCCATGATTAAAAAAAAAAGTTACTATGGGCAGTATCCACTTGAAAAAGCTTTCCACTTAAAGAAGGACATGGGGGGAAAAGAAACCCCTTAAAATACTGAGCTATTTTGTGATTTGAACTCATCTTTTTACACATTTGCAAATTATGTATCTTAATGCTTCTTAGGAGCAATAAGGAAAAACATGTTGGAGCAAGACTTTGTAAGTTGTTCTTGTCACCTGAAGGAGCTTTTTCCTATTAATTAAGGTTTGAATTGCTGGAAATGTTTCTGGACAAACCAGGAACCTTCATGTTCCTGGTGCCTTACAGCCTACAGAACTTCTCCTTTTTCTGGCATAAGTTCTTTTTTCTGAAATAAGAAAAAAGAGCAACACCATGAGTGCGTTTCATAAAATGTAAATTTAAGAATATTATAAACTTGTGTTGTGGATTTTTTTTCTTGAGATGTTAACAGTTACAGAATTATTTCACTGTTTTATGTTCTTTATAGCTGTACCCTCTAAAGGAAGGCAAGCATGGTGTTGGGCATCCTATCTGGAGGAAGAAAGGGCCACTGCGGTGCCTACTAAGCTTTTTAAAGAGGTATGACCTTCTGAAATTTAAGTCAGTAAACCACCTAAGATCATGAAATTCCTAGGAAATCAATAAACAAAAATAATTTGAAAATTTTATTATTTTCTTGGGAAAACTTGCATGATGAAATAATGCTGTGTCCATCAGCAGTTATGAAAGCAATTATCTCTCTCTGTTTTTCCAGAGGATTCTGTTATTGTAGATGAATGCTGTCAAATCAGACTGCAGAAAGCAGATGCTCTTCCAAAATCTGCAGTTCTAGCCATTCCTTATAGTCTCTGAAGCTAAAAAAATGATACATACCCACACTTTTTCATGCCATATCATTTTCTTTAAATATATTTAGAAAGGTGGTACAAAGGTCATCTTTTGTCTTGCTGCTTTGATTATATTACCTGTCTTTTCTTCAGCTTCTGCTGACATTATATTTTGTTACTAGATCAGATACTACTTTGTCTTGTTCTCATTTTGCCTGTCATCTGATTGGATGTCACATCATCATGTCCTGCATGTCCTTTGCCTACTATGGTAGTCTTTGTCATTTCAGTGCTTTCATTAGTGCCACCTCTCTTGCTTGGAAGAGAGCTCTCTATCTAAATCCACAAGATTTTCATGCTGTTATCTTCCCTTGCAAAACCTGGTGAAACATGTGAACATGTCTCAGCTGCAGTAATCCTGCTATATGTTACTATTTTTTTTTTTGATAATTCTGTTCTTACTTGTAGTCTGTTTCTTGCATCCATTTCTTTCTGTATGCTTCATACTTCAGCTATTAAATTTTCTCTGCAGGAATTAGCTTTTCAGCTTACACATGCATGTGATGCTGATCTTTATTTGGTGGTTTAGTCACTATTGAGGTAGAAAAGTGAAGGACTGGGATTTAGGTGTTCAGAATCCATAGATTTGTAGGTGCAAGAATAACAGTCCCCTAACTATCTTCAGTTATGTCCCCCTGTGCTATATACTGGTTCAAAAAGTAGCAAGAAAACAATCAGGATAAAGAGTGTCCTGGTGGGAAGGTAGATTTACAGAGCATTGCTCTGCCTTTATGAAAGTCCATGAAATGCTACTGTAGCAGTACAAAGGCTTTGCAGGGCACTGCACAATGCTGAAGTCTGGAGGTACACAACATTTCCTCCACACTGTACCATTCTCATCCAGTGCATCTTACTTTAGTATTTTCTTTCAGAGTCTTTAGCCCCTGGGTAATGCTTGATTTAGTGCAGAGTGTTTAAAGCCTGTAGCAGAAAGAGAATTCTTATTAACCCTCAGAACTGGCCAGGTAATGTTTCTCCATTTTACAGATGAACAAGCAAGCCACATAGATAGGTTAAAAAAAACCAAACCAAACATCACCACCAATTATGAATCCTTGATTTCTGTTTGCATTTTGAGATTTACCATTTCAGAAGCAGTACTTTTCACTGTGTTGTTTCATACTCTTAGTTAGGAATGGTCAGGATGATGGAGAGTCCTTGCCATTTCCTGGTACTTAGACCTTAGAGAGATTTCTAAGCTGTGTCTCACAAGGTTTCCCTTCCTCCCAAGTAGGTGATACCTCTCTGAGTATCTGCCTTGGTACCTTTCTCTTCCTTTTGGCTGCAGAGGTACTGCAGTTGACTCGGGAGCATGTGTCTCTTAGAAACAGAAGGGAACATTTAAGATGCTTTTCCTGTGTTTTTTTCTGTAACCATTTGGGACATAAAAACTGTCTGGCTGTGAATTTGTTAACCTGTGGAAAACTGTCTTCAGTTTTGGTTGCTCATTTTTCTGATCTTACCTCCAATTTAACCTTAGTATCTGCTACCTTCCTTCCTCTTTAACAGAGGGATGATGATACCTGCTGGGAGAAAAGATGGTTGACCCATCCTGCTTAGCCTCGTTTTCACTTTCTGTTTTTTGAAAGATATTCTTCTGGGTTCATTGTAATGTGATGTAAGGATAGTCATGTTCCTGTGATGTGGAAATTCTCCTGGAAGACTACATAGTCTGGACTCAGCATATAAAGGACAGCAAATAGGCCATCTCTACATACAAACAGTGTTCAATATTTCTGCTTTTCAGTTCATCTTTCATGGCCTGAGATGTGGAACTGAAAAGGCAGAACAGAGTGATTGTTGTGATTATTATAGGAATGATGTCCACCAGGAAGGTGTCAGTGTCACTGTACAAGCTGAAAACAAAATAATTAAATTGCTAAGATGTTTTATTGACAATTAGTGAAAAAAGCTGAAGACAAATGATGTAATCATCTTTCCCATGACTCTTTTGCTAATTCTTCCTAATTTTCTTACACACTTTCAAGTTTCAAGTCATTCTTGTATCAATGTGTTTTTCAAACAACCATCAATTTCTCTTTTTCTCTCTACATTTTCGAATACGTGAAACTTAAAGTTATTTATTAATTCCTTCAGAAACATGAGTAAAAAATAATCATTGTTCTATTCCTTATAAAGATATTATGTCTTTCTCTGGTATACTTTCAGAAGTATTGAGACTATTCTTTCCCATTGCAGTATCAGTCTTTCCCATACAACAAGAATGGATTCAAGGCAGGGATGAAGCTGGAGGGTGTGGATCCTGAGCACCAGTCAATCTACTGTGTTCTCACAGTGGCTGAGGTAAGCAGCAGCCACAGTGTGGGGTGATAGTAGAGCCTGAAATGAAACAGCAGCAGCTGAAAACCCTCACTCTTACCTAACAGGCAGACAGAAACTATACATAGGAAGATGGTTTTTAAGTTAATAATGCTGTATCATTTCTGCCTGATAGACATGTAAACAATACATCCAGTGTCAAGGCAGCAATACATATATTTAACATACACAGCTACAGATAACAGTATTAGACTAGTTGGATGATTTATCTGTGATTCTTAGTTTGTATTTAAAATAAAAAATAAATAGAAAAGAAACATGGCAACTGATACATAGCAGTTTTATAGAGGTTTGATAGTATTTGCAGTTGCTTAATTCACTGATACAAATACCTGAAAGTTTCTTGTGTTGCTGTTGTGCTACAACTTTTTTGGGCTGATGGGCACAGAAACTGCCTGTATTGGCAACCTGTGCAAGTTAACATAAAATATAAACTCAGTTTTTCTTTTTGCTGTTGTTCATGAAATAGTTTTCCTGATGAACAGCTTCTTTGCTTTTAGTAGAGAACATGCTTCTCAGGCATATTTTGTATATTTTTTAAACATATCTTACTTTACCTTTTGCATAGTTTCAATGGGTTTTTGGATTTCATTTGTGAATTAAAATGGGGAAACTGGAAGTTATGTCAGAGTACAAAATAAATTTAAAATAGGGTTGATGTTGAGATTTTCACTGATGGCTGCAGTAGATTTATGGCATTTGGCAGTCAGGGAGATGTGGAGACCTTCTGTACAGAGAGAGTATTGTGTCCTGTTTTTCTCCTCCTCTCAGTGGTTGACTTATTACTTCATGGAATAATGAAGTTCTGGGGAATACCTCCACTGACTTCTCATCCTTAAACAGTTTTCAGTATCTCTCCAGAGAGCCTTTTGAACATACTTATTGTTCACTGCTCCCTTACATCTCAGTTAATCAGGATAGCTTGAGAACCTCATTATCTGCACTTTCTCCTCTGTTGTATCAGATGTATTCATGCTCTTCTGTAGGGCTTATGTTTTACTCTGATGCTGGGTTGAACCATTTTCAAGGTTTTGAACATTACTGGCAATAGCCAGCTTTTAGATAAATTCTTTTGACCAGAAGAGGAGGCACTCAGACTGAGGATATCTTTGCCTTTTAATTCTCTCCTTTTTATCAAATGAATTTACTCATCCAATGCTGGATTGGACAGAAGTAAAAAGCTGACTGAAAATATACAGTTATTATACATAATATTGAATGGAAGTGGTTATGTGTAGGGCAAAGATCTTAAAACATAGTGTTGTATGTTGTCAATTCTTGCTTTTAGGTTTGTGGCTACAGAATAAGACTACATTTTGATGGATACCCAGATTGTTATGATTTCTGGGTGAATGCTGATTCTTCAGACATTCATCCTGTTGGATGGTGTGAAAAAACAGGTCACAAGCTTCATCCACCTAAAGGTATTGTTTAGTTTAAATCTGTGTGTCTTACACAGTTCTGAGATTGAGAGAACCTATTTAATGCTGTAATTTTTTTTTTTTTTGGCAGAAATGTTTTAGTTCCTTTAGTCAAGAGTATTTGAAAATGGCAAATTAAACACTAAGTCTTGCCTAAAGTTTCAAGTTCGAAAGCATGCCCCCTTTATTCGGTGGAAATTCAGAGAAACAAAGAAAACAAAATGGGCCATAAAAGTCATTCATAAGGCATTAGGAAAAAAAAAAACAACTGAGCAGCAAACCTAGACCCCAGCTTATTGTGAGGAAAATGGCAGCATACTGGTGACATATATGGTTAAACTGAGGTCTCACAGCAGCTGAGGATCCTTTAGAGGAAGGTCTTAGGACATTTTTGCTACTGCATAATGATCACTATGGATAGTGGCTACAACATACAGTACATAAGTTGGTACAGACTAATAAAGACTGTGTTCTTTCCACAAAGATTAAGTCTGAAATAGAGACAAAAAGAGCAATTAACAGATCAATAGGGAGCAAAAAAAGGTAAGATTGTGAGCCTGAAAGTGTAATTTGTACGTGGATTATGTAAAAGGTATACAGGTGTTGAAATGTGTGTAATTCACTTGCATAGGTAATTCCATTTCACATTGTGTAACTTCTTTTGGCAATTGGAGGGCATCTGCACTGAACTGTACCGTGAAAAATAGATAAATGGGATCCTTTTGGAATATGGAGGGAGTGTGTGGGGATGATGGGAGCAAGTCCTGAAGTCTGGAAAGTGAGAAATAAACGAATGTGCCATTTTGGCATGAGCAGTGATGGCAGTATAATGTGATTTAGAAGGGCCGGAAAATGAAGAGTGCACAGATTCAAGAGGATGTGCTTGCAAAGGATTATAAAACTGTGGGTGTAATGGCTCAGGTGTGGAAAGTGAGAGTAAAGCCACTGAAAGTGTAGGGGCAGGGGGCCTGGCAGTGTTTGAGAGGGTGACATTTCCTTGGGTGAGCCTTGAGAAGCACAAGCTGCTCTTCTGAGTGCTCTGCAAGCTCCACTCTGGCTACAGGGCAGGAGTGCTCTGTGTTGCTGCTTGCCTTGGGACACAGTTCTGCTGAACTGGCTGCGTAGAAATAGCAATTTCTTGAACATAAATAAGAATTTCTTAGAAGGCTGGCCTTTGCTGACGTAATAACTTCTATGTAGCAAATGGGTAGTTCCCAGTTACGTCATTCCTGATGTTATTACAGTGTGCTTAGTAAGTTTTGTATCTATGGCAAGGATTTGTCACCTTTTACATCTTACGTGCCTGGTTTAGAAAGCTTTTGTTAACCATGAGTGATTGCCCCTGGAAGAACTTTGTGGGGTTCTGCTTTTCCAAGGAGAAGGATAATATGCAATTTGAAGATTGTTTGATTTCTATTTTAATTGGGCTGGACAGATCGGTTATATTTTGCTGTGGTATGACATTTTAATAATGATTTCTATAGTGTCCATTGCAAGTTTTACAGATGCCAAAGCCAATGGGAGTTATGACATAGGACACAGTATTTATATAAAATAGCACCCCAGAGAAGAACTCAAAGGTTTGCATTAGTAGCCTTTAATTTTCCAGCTAAAATGCAAATTTGTCACCTTCATGGTATAAACCCTAAGCAATTTGGAACCTGGTGGTCTTGGGGGATGGGGAGTGAGGGACATGAGACAGGAATAATATTATTCAAGATGTTTTCTGAAACATATTTCTATCCATGTTTATTAAAATGGAAAGGATGGGTAATGCTTAGTGCTGCTGGGCAGGACAGGTCTTGTGATGGGATGTCTCCTACCCCCACAGCAGCAGAGGGAACAGGCAGCTGCTGCTGGGCTTCCAGCAGGCATAGGAGGGTGAAGAGGCAAAATCAAACTGGGTTTCACAGAAATTAAAAAAGATGGCATTCATGACACTTTCATTTTGTGTAGAGGAGGCCACTTTTTTTATCTCACACAAGCAAATCTGCAGCAAGAGAATGGATGTACCTGTATATATATCCATGTAAAAATTGCATTGACTGGTCTACATCTGCAGTGCATAAATCAAATTGACCTTTGGTCTTGTTATGAGAGACGAGTTAGGAGCTGAAGATCTCCCTTTCTCACTTGGTGACAGAAAGACCCACAGTGCCCAGAAACTGTTTCACAGTCTACTGAAACCAATTTTTTATTTTCCATGGGCTTTGTCCTAGTCCCAGTAACTGATCCCATCACTCATGCGGTAGGTGGGAGTTTTTTATTGACTGCTGTGAGCTTCAACTTAAGTTTGAATACTGTCTAGAATTACAAAGAGCAAATGAAAAGCCTAAATACTGTATTGCTTTAAAAATGGTTTCAAATGATGTACACCTGTAGTGTATCAAGACAAGAGGAAATCAGAGTATAAGAAAAGTATTTTTGTTTGGACTTGTAGGTTTAATTTATGCTGACTACTATTTAAAATGAAAAGTGAGAAAGCCCTGTGCAGAGAAGGTGAAGGTAAAGGGTTTCAAACGTGCGGTTCCTGGGATAATATGAGAATCTCCAGTTAAACAAAGCAGTTGTCTCTGGCATATTTGAGTAATACTTCAAGTAGTTAAGAGGTGACATGTTTCAGTAAAGGCAGTCACTCACTGAAATTTGTTGTAGTTTTGGTCTTGCTTTGCTGAGTTGTAACATATTGACTAAAAGAGATGTTTCTACAACTGTTACAAAACAGAAAAATGAAGGAGGAAATCTATTTGCTTCCAACTCCTAGCATTGTTTTTTAGATTAGAACTACAAATGGGTTTTGTAGATTATTTTATGCAGTTCAATATATTATGAATTATTTGTATTTTTTTCCCCTAAGAAATGAAACATTAACAGAAATACAGATTCCTTTTCAAGTGTTGTGTACACAGAATAAAAAAATGTATAGAGTGCATGCAGGGGACAGTTTACACTGCGATTTGAGAAGGGGTCCTGAGGCATTGATTGTGTAAGCAACTGTTCTGATATAATCTAGGGGGTTTATTTTAAAGCTAGTAGTGATGATACTGTATTAGTGATGGCCTGATGATGTAATACAGTGAAGTCTGGAGGAGGAGGGTTGTTTGGTTTGGTTTTTTTTCCTTGGACTGACTGGCATAGTGGGAAGAG
This sequence comes from Phylloscopus whistleri, assembly GCA_017589585.1. Taxonomy (NCBI): domain Eukaryota; kingdom Metazoa; phylum Chordata; class Aves; order Passeriformes; family Phylloscopidae; genus Phylloscopus; species Phylloscopus whistleri. Next base: position 2,427,080 of record JADMLD010000683.1, on the reverse strand, counting down.
CTTTGGGATCTGTAGGTCTTTTTCTGATTCTGAAGTAGAAGCAACAGACTGAAAAGCAGCTGTAGAACACTTGTTGGCTCTGTGTGTGTCAGTGAGACCAACAAAGGGAAATTAGGTAGTGCCTGTGAGGCAGACAGGTGGTGGTAAGGTGAGGTTTTTTTGGGAAGGGACAAAGAGGTGACTTGTAGCCTGTGCTGCCTGGAGGTGTTCATTCATGATGTCAAGATGACAGAAGTGTAAAATTGGTCTCTTATGATACGTGCACCTTGTATCTCATACCTATAATTTCTTGCCCTTTTTTTACAATCCTCATTTAGGATATAAGGAAGAAGAATTCAGCTGGCCCTCCTACTTAAAGGCCTGCAAGGCTCAAGCTGCTCCTAAATCACTGTTTGAAAACCAGAATGCAGTAAGTACTCACCTGTTACTCATGGTGTCGTTGTGAGTATGTTCATGTGTGTGGTAGAGACTTATAGCACATTTCAGTGATGGCAGACTTGAGTCCTGAAATTTAAACCAAAAGTGTTTACAGCAAAATGAATAACATTCTAACATTCTCCACGGCAGATAACCTCTGCAGTTCCAATTCATTACTTTTCTATTTAACTGTTTATACTTCCAATACATTCTTAAATTAAAGATTTGTTATTTGTACTGTGTCTTTCACCATACATAATCTTGTGGAACAAGAATGGTCTTTCAGAGAGAGTATCTAAGACAGCTAAAAGTAACACATTTAATTTTAGCAGCATATTTAGGACTTTTTTTCTTTCGTAAACCACAAGCCATCATGTCAGCTAATTAGGCTGGTGCCACTCTCTGGACAGTTAATTGGGAAACTTGGAAATGACATGAATGTATTGATTGTGGACAATGGGGAGATTTCTGGATTTATAGTATTTATCTTCAGTTAAATGTCTTCCTCTGTGTAGACAGTGATTCCATCGGGATTTCGAGTGGGGATGAAGCTGGAAGCCGTAGACAAGAAGAATCCGACTTTCATTTGTGTTGCCACGGTAACAGACATGGTGGACAATCGTTTTCTGGTTCATTTTGACAACTGGGACGAGAGTTATGACTACTGGTATGATGTTTTTGTTTTGTATCCTAGTGGGATGTATCAGAAATGTGTTAGCTTTCAGTGCTGTTTTCTGTGACACTTTGCTGACTGGTGATACAGTAACCATACCAACTTTTGCTAGGTTTTTAACTATGGCCACCAAAGCAGGTCTCAGTGGCAGACTGGAGGAATTAATTTTCCCATGTCAAGTTGCACATAAAAAATGCTGAGGTTGTGCTAAATGAGCGTTTGTGTGTGCTGCCGCCTCTGGAGTTGTGGATTGATTTCAATTACATATTATCTCTGAGGCTGATCTCTTCAGTGGAGAATATACACCACGATAATGAGACTAAGTGTACTTGGAATTAGTTTTACTTATAATTGTAAATTGAAGGAAAGGCTGCACATATTCATAAGGTTCTTGATCCACTTACGTTGAAACCAAACTGTAGTCATATCCTATAAAGCATCAGGATAGTGGCAAAATCTGGTTTTAGTCCTCTGTGTTCTACATCCCAGTGGAAACTGGGATCCTGCTATCCTGACCTGTGTTAGAGATGACATTTCTGCATGTTGTATGGTGAAGGGGCTGTGTGTATCTGCGTAGGAAAGTCAGTGGATGAAGCAATGTTGCCCTGTTCTTCTCTGTTCTTCTCTGTTCTTCTCTGTTCCTCTCTGTTCCTCTCTGTTCCTCTCTGTTCCTCTCTGTTCCTCTCTGTTCCTCTCTGTTCCTCTCTGTTCCTCTCTGTTCTTCTCTGTTTCTTTTGAAATTTTTCTAAAGTTCCTTCAGCCTTCTGATGATTTAGTTTTTGTAATGGAGTTTCTCACAGATTTTCACATAAACAACCTATTGTTATTGTAACTGTTCTTTCATGTTTACATTCCTCTCATAAGGAAGGGACTGTTAATGGACTATTGGGTTGACCAGTGTAGTTAGAGAAAAAAAATTTCTTCCTCCAATCCATAGTCACTGTTGAAATTCTATAAATGCCAAAGTCTGTAAATAAAGTGGCCCTTTTTTACCTTAAACATCTCAATATGTAAATGTTGTTTCTTTTGTGTCATATTGTGACAGAGCAGGATGTACTAGGAGCGTAAAGATAGTGAAGGAGATTTAGGCTGTTACAGTGCAGGTTTGTATTTGCACTTGGCACATCATTTGGTAGGTCATTTGGAGCAATGTAGTTTACCTTACAGTCTTTGGCGAGTAAGTGACTGCAGAACAGGCAAAGCATTGTTATGGATCCCCTTTATGGCTGGGGTTCAGCAGTGGCAACTTAATTGTATAGCTGAGGCTATAAAAATAAATGCAGAAAATTTTCTTCATCTGTATTTGGTGACTTTGCACTACATCGATGAGAATGTCACAAAACTATAAAAGTAACTTCAAAACCTTTTGAGTCCATCTCTTGAAATAATAACTTTGTGGCCAACATGGCAAATAAACTGAAATAGGACTGGATTATTGAAGCAGTAGTGAGCAGTCGGTTAAGTGAAGTCAAAAAATGAATATCGAGATAATAGACCATAGGAGTCAAAGACCAGCAAGATTAGCAATTATTTCAGCAAAGGAGTAACACAAACCATACATTTTCTTTACAAAGCATCAGAAAACTGGGCACTGGGAAAACTTAATCTGGATATCTTGGTATTTGAATGTTCACTAATAATAGCTATGATATTAATTAATAATTAAGATGACAATTAGGCAAAACTTTAAAGGAAAACACAGTGCAATATAACCTGTAGTTTGTTCAGAGGTAGCTCAGGCATCTTTCTAAAATACTGCACTCTATATAGCAGACATATATGGAATTTCAGACTTGTTAATACTCCAATGTCAACAGGTTCTTGTCCACTGATCTTTTCAGAGGAGGGAGAAGCAGTTTTCAAGTACATAACCAAGCTTTATATTTATAGTATTAGTTATAGTTATAGTATCCTGAAGTGGGTTTTCTGAATTTTATGTGTAGAATGTATGACATAAAGCCCTCCTAAAGGATAAAGAAAATCTGAAGTGGAAAGCTTATACGTTTTCCTCTAGGTTTTGTGAAATCATTTGAGCTGTGTTTACACTGAAGTCAAGCTTAAGTTTTATTCTTTTGGTAAAATTGTGAAATACCTTTCTGGAAGCAGAAAGAAGATACTTCTGGAGGTACTGTACATGGAAATTAAATTCTGAGTAATGTGGCCTACCTCTGAGCATTGCATTGAGAAAAGTGAATAGAGAAAGAAGGAAAGAAAATGGGAGAAGAGAGCGGCAAATGAAAATAGCAATGGAGTGTCCGACCGAAAGAGAGCCTGAAAATGTAACCTGAATGCATCCCACTTACATTTTTAATTTTAGATATCAGGTTTGTAAGGGCCTTAAAATATCTTAGGTGCATAAATTTCATGTCTACCAACTGCTGTCTGTAACTAAAAACAAAAAGATTTTTTGAGATTACCCAGAACTGAACTTCACAGTTTCCTTGTGCCTGCATGTAAGTTTCAACCTCAGAATTATAATGAAGGTGAAATGACTTATTTTGTGCATGTTGGTTATTTTCATCAAGTACCTATTTTCTCTGTATATTTTTTGTGTTTTATTTGGAATAGACTGAACTTTGTCATTGAGGTTAAACAAACCTTTCCTATTTTTGGATACCTTAAAAGAGACTTGACTGATATTACTGACTTCAGGCAACAGAAATCCATTACCATTGCCTAAGGGTTTTTAGGCTCCAGGCTTTCAGCCTGAAGATACTTTTCCTTACTTCCTTTCTGAGCATTAGAAAATACATTTTTGGTTGAAAGTAAGTACCCTGGCTAGAATTAGTCATTACAGCAGCTCTTTAATGCATGGTCATGCTACTTTCAGTGTATTATAAATCCTATTAAATTTTCCTTTGATAGTGGCTTTTAGATGGAACAAAAGTGAACAAAATTTTCAAATCCAAGATTTTACTTAATGTAGGAGAATTTTGACCTATACAACATAAACCTTCAGGCCCTTTCCATCTGTTCCATCTCTTTTGATAAAACATAATACTGCTTTGAAAGCTGAAGGCATTCTTGTTCAGTGGAACTTCTCGATTTTCTTACCGTTGTCTGAACCTGGAAATAGCATTGGAAATCTTTGGGTATGTCAGAACTATGAATTAATTGTAGGTCAATCCTATATTCCTCCATTCCCTTACATCAGTTTTGCTTAAACACATAGATGGATATTGCCTCATCGTCCTCATTTTTTGTGACTAAATGGAAGCACAGCCAGAGCTCATAAAAGAGTTGAAGCTGTGCCAGCTTGTTGCTGTTTGCCCACAGGAGGAGTGGTGCAATGGCTGTGCTGGACATACTGCATCCCAGACTTGCTGCCTCAGTGGGTGCCCTCACTCATCCTTGGCTTAGTCTGAACTTCCCCTGCAGAGACAGTAGTACAGGCTGCTTTTGGGATCAGCTTACCAGGAGTGTGTTAAAATACAATGGCCCATGTGTTGCTCACTGCTCTGATCCTCTCTGTCTTGCATAGAAAAATGATTTCTGAAGCCTCCTGTGAAAATAAAATAGCTTTTGGTTTTTTTGAACCATTTTTTGATCTGTATGCCTTTGGAACAGACTGGACTTCATTGTGAGACTAGGTAAGAGACCAGCCCTGTTCTCCATCAGCATTTACTGCTTTCCTAGCAGCAAAGTTCTTAAAAGTTGCACTCTGCTTGTTTCATTTTTGAGATAAATAACTTTGCTCCACTATCTCTTTGAAAGGAACAGTCTTTTTGGAGGGGTTATATTGTGTCAAAAAGAAGACAAAACAATCTTAAAGAACCATGAATCACAGTTCAAGCTTTTTACTTTTTAAATGGATAATGAACCATTATCTGACCCTAAATTTCATGTGAATCACCATGCGGCTTTCTTATCAGACTTTAAATAGAAAATATAGTAATGTTTTATGGTAATGCTATACCACCTCTGGATGCATGCCATGACCTCCTGGATTACATTTTGAGAAGCCCTTACCTAAAATTCTACCAGCTATATATCTGTCAATGATGAAGTATTCTCAATTATGCACTAGATGGGGCTGTAGGATAGTTTTTATGGGTTTTTTATCTTCTTTTTTTTTTTCTCCATTGACTGACACATCACAATCAAGAATTTGCATAAGTAGCATTCTTGAGGGCACATTATTATTTATGAATGTATGGGCCATGTGTGTATGAGTGGTTTTTGATAGATAACAATTTTGTTACAGACTGTATCTATACTTATTAAAGTGAATATCAAAATATCAAAAGGTTTGTTTCCCAAAAGGGAAAATCAGAAGTAATTTCAAACCAGAAAATTATTATAACACATATACTTATTGTAAAGACAACACTATTTAATTGAAAAGTCTGTCAATTACTTCAGGTGGAGACCTATTTAAGAAAATATTTTCCTGAAATAGTTAACTTTTTCAGCAGCAAGCATTATCATCCATCTCTCTTGGTCTAGTTAGGATGAGCTGTGTATGTGAAATAGATTTTTGGGAAAAATTAGCAGGACAGGTGAAAGTGATCAGTAGAAGAATATTAAGTCATCTTCCACATGTGAGCCTCCCACTGGGATGTGCCCTCCTGCCGTGAGTTAAGGGCTGTTGAACCTTACACGTGTTCCTTTCACACAAAGTGGTGCACACACCAGGGAATCATGTTGTCAGCTGCCCTCGGTTTTCCTTATTGCAGAACTATTTCCTGGCCATTTACATCATGTAGTTTTTCCCTGCTTTGATTTTTTTTTTCTGTAGTTAAGATGTCCATAAGTAAGCTGTCACTTGTTCTGTCCCTCTGCATGGCTCTCTTACAGGTTCAGCTGGTGCACTCTGCTGCTTTTGGCTCCACTTCAGCTTTCTGGATTAGCTTCAGTTTCCAGTATGGTTATTAGATTGCTTTTTCTGTCTGCATGTTCTCACACAAGAACAAGAATGGTTCACAAGTGGCATGAATTGTGTGGGCACTGTAATCTTGTTTTATTAGTCGAGCGTGCATTTGTCACGTCTGTACTGCTCGGCAGAAGGTGGTGTTGGTGCTCTGCTGTGGTCCAGGGGTAGGTAGGTTGGGAGGTGCAAAATCCTTCAGCTCCTGCTAGTGTTGGTAACCTTTTTTGGCCTAGCAAGCATCCTCACAATTCATGGATCATGGTGTTTTATGAGGCGTGTGAGCTGGGTGATCTGCCTTCTCTTTTGGAACAAAGGAGATGAAAAGCTGTGGGATGTGGCAAATTGATTGTGAAAGGTCAGCATAGCCTTTAACATTCCAGTTGATAATTCTTGGGCTTAGTTTGATAGGCTATTGTTGTTCTTCCAAACTGGATGTATGTCCATTAAAAACATACATTAATGCATTATAGTTTTACTTTAAATTGTGTGTGACTTTTATTGATCTCTACTTTCTATTGTTAAATGAACTCTTAGAAGCTAAAAGGCTGTGTGAAATCAGTAGGTGAAGATGGACTGTGTGATTTGATTTTGCTGGAACAGGGATCTTTCTTTTTCCCGAGTCCACTGTGGTTACAGAAGCTGCTTATATGCTTATCTGTAATGACTGGGTTTTTCTTTTAAAGCAAATCAAAGTTTGTAGATGTTTTGTAGTGCTATTTTGCAATGCTGTTGAATCACAGGTTCCTTTGTGTTCCATGCTCACTGTAATGTCAGAGCATCTTCCAGGAATCATCTTGGTCATTTGCTTCTTCTTGAATCTTCAAGGCAGGAAGTGTGTGCAGTGGCATTCACTTTTCAGAGTTTTATTAAAATATATGTTCAGACTATGCTTGAGAAATCATACCAAACCAAATGCATTTAGAAGGTTTGTCCTGATAAGTGTTTTTACACATCTGCTTAATTATTTTAAGTATAATACTGATAATACCATAGTGATCCTGAGCCTGGGACTTGTTCCCAAATTTAACTTAGGAGAATTTTGAAAATAATTAGTGAACTTCAAAACATTTTAGGAAGTAAGAGGATATGTCTTTTCAGTGCAGAAGTATGCCTCATACATGTAAAACTCCCAGCATGAGAGGGATCAAAGAGAGCAGTGCCTGCCCCATGTTCTTGTTAGTTTCTCTTCAGAATTACTGTAAAGAGAAAAGAGGCCAGAGGAAGCATGAAGGACTCACCATGTCTTTCTTATTTCTTGGGGACAAAACATTTCTAGGAGTCAGGTGCTGAATTTTAATAGTTATATAATTTAATAAATTATCACAAAAGGTCTCTTGCTTCCTTTGCTTCCTTTTTACTGATGGCGATTTAGGGAGTACCTGGTGTGATACTATAAATACTAAATACACACTATAGCTTTATATCTTGTAGAAGGACAAAATGTTGGTGTTCATTAAATCTGAACTGAGTTAAATCCTTGGCTGTTGTCAGAGCCATTACAGAGTCTGTTTAAGGTAGGTTTTATCTGCTGGGAATTATCTGATTGGCATCATTACAAAGAAATACTAGCAGAACTGTTTCATATATATAGCCACAAGATAATGATATTATGTTGGCTAGTATTTTTCATCATTAGTGCTTCACTCTGTTTAGATAGAGAGCCTGAGGAGTGCTTGTTGTGAGACTGTGTTCTGAGGCACCCAGCCTGCATTTCTGTTGTTGAAGTTTATCCATCATGCAAAATACTTCACAGATTAAAAAAAAAAAAAAAAAAAGTTATTCCATGTATTTCAAGTATGATGTGCTCTTTCATTCTTCTTTTATTCAGTGAAGGTTCAAAACTGCAATGTGGTATAGCCCAGGGTCCAGTCTGCAATCTTCCCTGTGCTGTTTTTCCTTTTGCAGTCCCTAAAGTTTATTTGTGTTCCAGATCTGCACACCTGGCATTTTGAATCTTAAGACTATGGAGTGCCTGAATAATTTACCTTTAGTTTCTTCTTCTCTCGTGCACGGCTCATTGCACCCTTTTAGGTGTTGCACATTATCAGCATGTGATATTTTAGAAGTATATAAATTAATATTGCTAATTAAGGAGACTTAATTAATTTGAACTTCCAGCATGCTAATACTTTCTGGGTAGATACAGATAACAATTATTTTATAACACTCAGAGAGAGCAGCCCCACACTGTTCAGTATTTTACGTTAGTAACTCAGGTTGAGGGAAATTGGAGAGAATACCTATTATTCTCCAACCTACTGATGGAGACATTGACTTCAGAGAGGGATTAAATAGAAAGTGGATCACGAGTGGTTTGGTATTTTGCTCAGTGATTATCATATGAAGTATGTGTCTTCATGCATGATGGCTCTATGCTTGTCTTCTTATTAAATATTTGAGAAGTGTTTGGAAAACACCGGAGGGAGACGTGGTGTTTGAATCTAGACTATTTCTTGGCTGCTTAAGGTTGGTTTCTTGACCTCTCCCTGGGGAACTGGGAGTGAAGGCCCTAACTACTTCAGCTTATTTGGACTTCACTTTTTTGGCCTCGCTGGGACCTTGGAGTGAGTGAGACACTGAGCTCATGGCCACTGGAGAGATGGAAATGCTGGTGGGGTTCTCCAGAAGAGAGGGGAGGGCGTAGCTGGAAATATTTAATGTCAGCTACTGAAACACCTTTAGGGATTGGAAATAGTAGAGGTGAGAGGTAGTGCACTGTAATACTGAATTTATCTAACTAAAGAAAAAATGAGGTTGGGCAGGCTCCTAAGAAAAGTGAGGTCCTTAAGGGCAGATCTCCATGGGTATTACATGGTTGTAATATATGAGCTTTCAGCTAAATAGAGGCAAACAGTGTGTTTGCAGAGTGTTGTCCAGTGCCAGGCAGAGTGATGCTGGCCTTTTGTGTCAGCAGCATGTTTCTTAGTCATCCTGGCTACATAAATACAATATACTTCATTAAAAAACACTGTTAATTGTTTGGCCAAGTCAAAAACCATCAGTAAGTATCAATGCACACACAGGGATGGTGTATCTATCACAGCAGAGCCTGGTAGCTTTTTGCTTTTCCTGTACATCAGTCTTATTTTTGCCTTTACTAATAGTATTGAGTACTAATATAATAATTATAGTATATACATTATCTATGATATATGCTGTGTTTTATTGTGCAGAATGTGGTATGTTATGAAATAATACCTTAATATGTATATATAAGGATATATAGTTCTATATATAATAATTTAATATTATAGAAGGTTTAAACAGGTTTTTTCTTGTCTGCTTTTGGATCAGTTTTTTTACAGTGTGTGTCTCTTTTGTTTGTTTTTGTAAGATGACTTGATAGCCAGCAGTCACTTCTGCTTTCTCTGTGCACAATGTAACTGACCCAGGGAGCACAGTGAGAGCGATCTCTCATTGCTTCAGACAGATGTAGCTCACCCTGCCTCTGTTAGTCTTCTGTGGCTCCTGTGGCATGCCACAGGCAACTGCAGTAGTGCACAATAAGATGCACTTGACAGAAAATATGGGAAGTTGTTAACCCTTTGAGTAAGAGAGTTTGATCTGTTTTTTAAGAGCAGCTTGCAGTCTTGGATCACTAATTCTTTCATGTAGTTTGGGGCCTAAAATGCTCATTTTGTTGGTTTTTGGAAGGTTTGGGGGTTTTTTTGTTTGGTTGGTTTTTTCCAGAGTTTTTCTCAGACTTACTTTGCTTATGTGCTGTTGAGTTACAGTAACATATTTGTAGCTCCATTTAAGCCATTCAGAATCCACTTTTGAATTTTTCCTTGCTATTAGCAGTGCGTTGCAGTTACACATGATTTTCTCCTCTGCCTCCAAGTGCAACCTGGACCATTAATCAAAATCTTTAAGCTTTTGGTTTCAAATTTTGGTCTTGGCTTTGCAAGACTTCGAATGTCTTTGATGGGATTATGGTGTTCTTACAACTAGCCAACATGATTCTACCAGGAGTCACTGCTTGTGAATTTTTCAGATCCAGCATCATAGCTTCTCTAAACCACTAACTTAAAGGACTTGATTTTCTTGCTCTTCCAGCGAAATTGTAAATAAAGCCTTATGCTTGTATAGGTGCTAACAAGTCTGTGTTAGATGTGTTCATTTCTTCAGGCTTTGTTTGCAGTTTAAGTTGAAGATGTTGTGGGTTGTTTGGAATTTAAGTCCCTCTTGTAGGTCTTAGTTTATAAACATAATAGGATATCTGAAGAGCTGCATTTTAAGGCCTTTTTTTTCCTCTTCCTCCAGGTGTGAGGCAGCTAGCCCACATATTCATCCTGTTGGATGGTGTAAAGAACATAAAAGAACTCTCATCACCCCACCAGGTTTGTATCTTGTTACATGTCTGAAAGATTTAATGTGGCTGTAGTCAGCTAGCATGATTAAAATTTACAATAAGCTTTCTGTTACCTCTCCTGAATCTTTTTCTTTCTGTAACCAGGAATTGATATTTGCAGAGTTGTCATTTTTTTTTACAGGACTTAATGTATTGAAAATAGAAGTATAATAGATGTTAGGCATTAAGTATGCAAATATATACTGATTTAGTAAATAAGCATCTACTCACAAAAGATATCCCTTGAAATCTGAACAAGTTTGTATTTTGGCTGAATGGCTGACCAGTCTCACGTTCTGAAATGACTCACATTCTGAAAATGCTGATAAAGCAAATTCCAGGTGTGGGAGATCATTGCATAAGAGAAACATCTTCACATGAACTGAGTGTGCAAGGCAGTGGATTGATGAGAAAATTGCCTTACATGATCAAGGAATCAAACTTGTAAGGGGTCTTTGAAATGACAGAAAATGCCACGAGAGAGATGATAAAGAAGGAAGGAAGTGTATTCATTAGTGTGAAACTTGAAACTGTTTTTCAGAACTGTTGTGTTAGTCTGGGTGACCTAAGTGCCCTGTTGTGGAAACTGGCATCTGGGGTCTGAGAACATGGGAAGTTTTAATTGGTTGAAACAGACTTCAATAAAAATTCTAATAGCCAGCAGTCTCGAAAAGTTGTAAGCAGTCTGTCTGTCAGGAGGTTAATTGCAGCCTATTATTCAGTGAATCCCTTGTAAAACAAATTAGAATTGGCTTTGTTCTCTTCTAGCTTATGAATACTAATGTTTAAACTTCAAGTTAAACTTCTGGTGCAGAGTAAAGGTGAAGGACAGGCACTTTTCTTTAACAGCCAAGCTGTCTTTATGTTTCTTCCCTAGAGTGTTTATAAACATGGCATTTTCTGAGAAAGGCAACATCCTCTTTGATGATGTCTGTAGTTTATTCATAAATGTCCAGGGTACTTTGTTAGAGATTTAGTTTAAAATTGCTCACTGAAAGAGTAACAAGTAGTCAGGTGTGCTCAACTGTGGTACAAAGCTATCGTTGATTAGATGTTCACCAGTGAATGAACGTTTATTGCTTGAATTAATTTCCTCAGTTAAGTGGACAGATTTTTCCAGTCCAGAAATTCCAGTCACAGAATATTCTCATATCCAAAGCAATTGTGTACAATAGCTGCTCATTAGTGTGTATGAGAGAATTGTTGACTCTTTTAACCTGTATGGTGAATTTATTTGGGACAATTTAGAAGAGCATTTCTTGCAATTATTTCATAAGTCCAATGTATAAATCAAAACAGTATTATAAAAGTGCTAGACCCTCTGTAAATTAGACATTAACTTCATTTTTTTGCACTGCTGTGTTTAATTTTACTCGTATTTCTTCTGTGCCAGATTATCCACACGCTAAGCATTTTTCTTGGGAGAAGTATTTGGAAGAAACCAGTTCATTACCTGCACCTGCAAGGGCTTTTAAAGTGGTGAGAAAATACTTAAATTTCTTTCATGCTTTTAAGTTCATGTAATTAATTTGTTTAAGAAGATAATACATATATGGTGTTCCTATGTTTCCAAATGTATCCAGTTAATTAGTTGCATAATAGGTGGTTTATTTTTATGCAAGTTTGCAGTTCACTGTTAGAAATCAGATTAATATAAATAACTATTAATGTATTATTTTAATTATTATAAATGGGATTAAATGCTACAAATACATTACTAATGAATGTAATTTGCTATGGAAAATTACTGCCTACTTATTACAAATAATGAGATAGCTACTGAGTCATGATAACATATTTTGAAGATTTCTATTTCTGTACATTTTATGTGGAGCAATAGATACAGTGTAAAAATGAATGTAAGAAGTTAGTCTACTTGTCCATCTAGTCCATTGTCTTGAGCTTGTTTTCAATGCCCTTTAGCAGACTTTTTCTTCTGCAGGCTTGCAACTAGGGCATGTGGGCAGCATCCACAGGCAGCTCCCCAGCTTAACTATGGTGTTTGTGGGCAACATCCTTTTATCTTTGTACTTGCTAGTTTCTTTCAGTGATCCATTTTTTGAGCTCTTAAGATTTCAGTGATGGTCACTACTGAAGAAAAGAATCACACAATGGCTTGAGCTGGAAGGGACCTTAACTATCATGTGGTTCCAACCCCCCTGCCGTGGGCAGGGACACCTTTCACTAGACCAGGTTGCTCAGAGCTCCATCCAGCCTGGCCTGGAACATTTCAAGGGGTTGAACATGCACAGTTCTAGGCAACCTGTTCAAGTGTCCCATCATCATCACAGTAAAGTATTATTTCCAAATATCTAATCTAAACCTACTCTCCTTTAGTTTGAAATAATTTCTCCTTGTCTTGTCACTACATGCCCTTATAAAAAGGCCCCTCTCCATATTTCTTGTGGGCTCCCTTCAGGTACTGGAAGGCTGCAATTAGATCACCCCTAAGCCATCTCTTTTCCAGGCTGAACAAACCCAATCCTCTCAGGCTTTCGTCATAGGAGAGGTGCTCCATCCCTCTGATCATCTTGGATTGCTGTTGGGAGCCAGCAGTGGGTGGCCAGTGGCTCCCAGTCCTTGTCTCTCAGCACACTGAAACATGTTTGCCTCAGCTTTTCATATTAGGGACACTATTATTATTGACACTAATCCTCAACTTAGCTAAGAGCTGGATTAACAAAAGCTAAAATGTGGTGTTTATAGCAGTTCCTGGGGTCAGTAGATTACCAGAGGTTGTTAATGACCTGCAGGTTATCACCCCATGGTGTGTCTGTCTTAGTAAAGTTTCTCAATCTTACATTCCCAGCACAAATACCCTCAGCAAGGATTAGGAAGTTATTTGGTTGTATTTGAGACAGTAACAGTGTCTTGTGTTGTATTAAAAGAGAAAATTGAGTTCTTAAGCTGCAGCTGAAGAAAAAACACCAATACTCTGGGAAGTCATAGAGGGACAGATACATTACTTTCCTAAAAAATTAGAATAAGCCTCATAACTTATATTGTGAATATGTTCCTTTAAAATGGAAATAATTTTGCATTAGTTTTCGTAACTGCAGATGACAAACACAAAATTTGATACTCCTACCAAAGACACTAATTTTGACAAAATAGTATTACAAACTCAGGCATTTGGTCCTGTTTGTTACTGTTATATTGTGGATTAGTTAAGTTTTCAGTAGGAGACTGAAAAAGGATTTGATTCATGAAACAAAAATACATACCAGAAAGAAGAAATATGTTTTCTTTAGACAATTTCATAGGCATTTCAGGCAGCTGGTATGTAATGCTTTATTAAATACTGCAATGAAACTGTTGGCCAAAATCTCTAGGAAATCTTTTTCTAGAGAATTTAGGAAAAAAAAACAAAACAACCCAAACTGATTCAAATTAAAGGTACCCGTTTACATCCTTGGATGGCTTGAATCAGTCCACTCCAGGAGAACCTGGAATCCCAAAGTAGTTACTTTGTTTCACTATATTGGTCACACTAGTTTGAATTATATTTTTATGCTTGAATTTCTAGTAGAGAGGGGGCAGATTTGAAAAAATAAAGGCAGAAAGTTTTTGATGGATTATATATATTATACAGCTGTATCAGATTTTGAGGTTTTGTTGTTTCATATGGTGTTGTTCTTTTCTAGAAACCTTCTCATGGCTTTCAGAAAAACATGAAACTTGAAGTGGTTGACAAGAGAAATCCAGTATTTATCAGAGTAGCAACCATTGTAGATACTGATGACTATAGAATAAAAGTAAGTTTCTCTGTCCTGTTGTACTGTCCTGCTGAAGTAGATGATAAGGACTTTGTAAAACCAAAACCCTATAGTTGTAAAATTAACCATGGAAAGAAATGAGTGGTAATGCTCTGTCCTGCTGAGCTTTTGGTCTTGCTTTTCACTAATTGATATATGCATAATTCCTTTGGAATGGGTTGTTTTATTGTTCTCTTAAGATACTGGTGCTGAGGTGGGTAGTTAGAGAGCAGAGTTGAATATATTGGAAAATTGCTTTGGGAATAGTTGATAGGAAACACTTGTCTATTCTATCAAGAAATGTGATTATTTAATATCAAGTGTCAAAGGGCTGCTTTGATATTTGTATTAGGGACCATAAAATATTTGATCTAGGTTAATTGAATTTTTCTCTATAAGTTTCCAAGGGGAAGAGAGAGATATATGTGAGATGTGAAAGAGCCCTGATCTTTTGTCCTTTGTCAGTGATTTCTGCAATTCTGAGGTTTCTGTTAATTGTGGGATTTGGATTGGATTAAGCTAAGTTAACGTATTTTTAATGTATTTTGGAGAAGCTGTGTACTTGAATTAATTTTCTTTCATTGTACGAAACAAGTTTTCACTCTGAAGGCCTTAAGTGTTAGAAGGGCTAACATATACCAGATATCCAACTAGAAATGAAGGATGTGTGTGTTTGTACAGATTTACTAGCCATACCTGTTATTTCAAGTAGGAGTGCAGCTGACATTTCATTTTGAATCATCTGAATTAACTGCTGGTAGGAAGTCATCAGAACTAGTATCTTCACACCTACACGTTTTCTAATTCAAGTTGGGCACACAAAATAAAAAAGAAAAGGAAACAAAAATACCCAACATCCCAAAATAAAGAAAAAACCCACTCTTCAGTCTAAAGTATTAAATTACAGGATTTGTAACTTCTAGGGCAGCAATTGTACTGTGTAATGTATGGTGAAAGAGCTCTGTTTGTATCTGTGTGTACGTGCACTCACACCTGCGCCTGAGAGATCTGAGGAATTTACTGCTACAGAGGGCACACAAGATTTGCAGATATTTAGCTTTCATGTGAAAAAAATGTGTGCATAACCCATACTGGTCCTGTCCTGTGAAGTCACATGTTTCATTTTTTCTTCAGTTTTGACTCTTTATCCTGTATAGTCTGATTTTAGTAAAATTGTTGCTTGTGTATGATGGAGAGGATTGTTTGTTTTTTAAAGATAAATTCAATTTTTTGCTTACTGCTCTGCTGTTCTTAAATCCAGTTCAAACAGGAGACTTGAAAACATTTGGATTTTTGTGGGGTTTTTTTGAGAGATAAAAAAGGCAGAAATTCCTGCTTAAATTTAGCTATTAATGTGAGAACTAATGTGAAAACTGCATTATTCCTAGGATTTGAGCCTGATAACGCAGTAAAGAACCAGATGACATATGGTTGTTTACCCCTTATTTTAGTGAGAGTAAGCCTGGATCCAGAATGTCATTGCATGTGCTTGTAATGTAGATGTATTTTCTGTGTAACTTAAATAGTTCTCTGAAAGTGACTTCTCTAATGGGCATGTCATTTCTAGAGATTATTCAGGTAAACTGGTTTTATGGTAATCTAAAATGCACTGTTCTCCTTTTTGTATTTCAGGTTCATTTTGATGGCTGGGATAGTATTTATGATTATTGGACTGATGTGGACAGCCCTGATATCCATCCTGCAGGCTGGTGTACGAAAACTGGCCACCCTCTTCAGCCCCCACTTAGTAAGGGAAACCAGACTGTACTGTAATGATGGTAAAAGGCCCGTGTGCTGTGCTGTCTTTTTTTCCTGCCAGTGTCATTCAAAGGAGAGAAGCCACTAGGATATGCAAAATAATTGCAAATGTGACATTTAGTGCAAAATCAAGAGTCAGTTAATTAATCACTTTTTAGTAGGTGGATTTATTGACCCTTACTGCACTGGAAATACAAGAACCACAGTCAAAACCAGAAGTAATATAAAAGATCTGTTGTGTAAAATCCTGGCCCTCTCAAAGCCAGCACTAAAACTGCTGTGGCACTCAGTAGGGGTAGGGTATCACTCTTAAGATTCTTTGTTCACATCTCTCTTGATGGTTACTGTGCTTTTTGGCTCAAAAGAGTCCAGAGTGCACTGAGAAGGCACTGCTCTCAAATGCTGTGGCAAATCCTCAAAAACAACTAGCTTCCTTTTCTTCTTCAGCTTAGCAAAGAGGGATTAATGGTGCCCAGTTTGAAAATAAATCTAAGGGAAGCACGGTACCAATAATAACACTGGATTTACCAGCTTGCCCTCTCTGGGGATTTTGTTTTACTTGTAGAAGAAGTGGGAGAGGCTGCAGGGAGAGGAGACTTTTTGGTAAATGTATCCCTGCCTAGGCCACTGTGTTTCTGGATAACTTTGGCCAAACTTTGAACAGATGAGTTTTTAAGAGAGTGCTTTTCTCTGAGATTGGTTTATATAGTGACTCTGGGGTATGGTTTGCACAGGTGCTGAGTATTCACTGCTGTAACAAGGTCAGAAACAACTGTGCTTGGAAAATAAGAAATGCTGAGCAATGCCAAGTACTCAGAAAAAAAAATTAATGTAAAATAACTGAGATAAGTCACACACAGTGTGAATGTGTTACCTGAAAATCACAGTACCTCAATTCAATGTCTCTAAATGCCAGGAAGAAACGATTCCTATCCAGCATGTGATCAGGGTATATTCATTAGTTTTCTGAGTACTCCAGCAGTATAATGATGACTGTCTGTTAGGAAGTTAATCATTTTGCCTTCAGAATCTGAATAGAGTGCCATAAGTGCATAAAGCATAAAGTGAATAATGAGAAGAAGACAGGATGCTACATATCTGCTTCTTAACCTGAGATGTGCTGTCCTGTGTGCTGAGTCAGCAGCCCAGTGGGAGAAGTAGTCTGTGGCCACATAAATAAAAGTTGTATCATATGGCAGAAAAGCTGAATAAGGTTGCAACATTTCTATTACGTAAGATTGATATATAAATAAAAAATCTTAGCCTAGGTGAGAGTATAAAATATGTAATTTCATTTTTTGGAGACATTAAAAGAAGCAAGGTACAGGTGCCCATCACATATAATATGTCATCTCCTCTAGGTGGTGGCTAAGGAGGCACTGTAGATCCCTTTTAGGATGTGACTGGTAGAAATAACTTTTTCTTAAGCTAAAAACATTAAGATGGATGATATGACAGGAGAGGAAGTTAACCATCCATTAAATAGGAAAGAAGTAATAATTTACACAAATACTTATAAAATAGAATGATTACTGAATAAAATATTAATCCAGCAATATGACTGTTTTATTACCATGTTGAATATTATAAAAATGTTAATATTGTTTCCAGGTAAGTTAAAAAGGCATTTCCAGACTTCTTCAAGGGTTTCATGAGGAGGGAAGAAAATATTTTTGCAAGCCAGTTTCTGCCTCAGTCAGTATGGTAGGACTTTCAATTATGAGGTCCAGATCCCTGTCATTCACAGTAGAAGCTTTGTGCGAATGCTGTGCAGTGTTAGCAATATTAGTCTATTAGTCTATGAATACAATTCATGTATTCATACTGTTTTCAGATGTAATTTAGTCATCATGAAGGATTATGACCTTTTTTATAGCAGTTAGGGAATTAAGAGCCAAGTATTGGTGTTGATTTTAACATTGTTTCACAGTGATGCGAACAGCACCTTCTCACATAAACACAGACAACCAGTTGTAGCTCTTTTAAATTACATTTTTAAAGAGTTTAATTTTTTTAAGGGAAGAGAGAACATTTATATGGAGTTAATTTTTTCAAAATCAGAACATCAGTGAAGCAGGACTTTACAGAAACATCCCTATTCAGGTAACTCTTCCTCTGGGTCCACTTACTTGCTACATTATAAGTGTAAAGGTAGAGAAGGTGAAATTCCCTGTTCTTTCACCCATTACAGTCATTGAAGGCTATAGAAGTCTTTGGACTTCAGTGCAGTGATAGTTTTATAATATTTGCATAGATGGAACATTTGGTAAAAAAAGCTTTTAAACTGCTCTAATTATACATAATAATTCTCTGTCTTTCATTATCCATCTGCGAGCAAGAATCTTTCATCTGGAAAAGTGTTTAAATAGACCTTTCATGTCTGTGTTGTTATCTGTAGGGGGAGATACAAGTTCATGTGCTTTTCAAGAAGGACTGGTACCAGAGAGGGACAGTGCACACTTGCAGAGGCGCAGCAGGTGTTCCCAGTGTCATGTACTGGAGCACAGCTGTCTCTCACTTGCTGTGAAGCTGTGGGTTATATATTATGTTTGCTTGGGCCTCTAAGCTCCTTTTGGCATGCATCCTTTAATGCCTCTGCAGGCATTGTTGTTACAGGTTGATGAAAATCAGATAGACACATAAATTCAGAGAAGTGAAAATGTCAAAAATCTCCTGATGGCTTGTTCCTTGTAGTAGTATTTTCAGCCTTCGTTTTTGCATCTTTTTTACTGTAAGACTTCAGCTAAAAAATGTGTAAGGACAGTACACATTACAAACACATCTCTGTCTTCAGGAACAGGGATAGGGTAACTTACTTTTTTTGTGCTCTTGCAAAACAGCCAGGTTCCAACTAAATGTACATAGTAGAAGAGAAATTTGATGCCATGCAGCTCCTCCAAGATTTGTGTTCTTTACATAGATGTAGTTCTGTTGTAGAGACTTACTCTCATGGAATAAAATTATTTCTCCAGTGGATTAGATTGTTCCAATCTCCATCATACTTTTGCAGAATGTATTATTAAAGTATTTCTGTTTACTTATTTCTTCATGCTTGCTACAATGCACTGGTATTCGTGCATATTTATATAGCTTTTAAATATTCGGTCATTTTTTAAAATCTTATTTGTAATTTCACTTGGCATGCAGGTCCCTTGGAATTGGTGGAAGCTTTAGAGCATGGAGGGTGTCCCACAGCAGGATGTAAGGGAGTTGGACACATTAAAAGAGCAAGACATATTGGCCATCATAGGTATGTTCTGTGAAACTGATTTTATTCTTTCAATTGAGGGATGTGTGCAGATGGTTCTTTTAAATTGCTGTTCATAAGAAAACAGATCCAATCTGGAAAAAAATAGGAAATCTTGTAAACCTAAATATGCAGTTATTTCAGTTGCCGTGGTGAGCATACTGAAATAAACATTAGCAATCTGTAACTTCATTTCACCAGGGTGTGCTGAGATGACATTTGTTGTACATTACTTTTTGTCACAATTGGTAGATTCAGTTACTCTGTATTTCATTCCTTTGAGGATTCCTCGGCTTGCTGTCCAGATTGCAAAATGTTACAGGCTGATATGTATAAAGCAATAACTTTTCAACCTTTTGAAATATGAGGCCACTGATTTTATTATGGCTTGGATGTTTTTGTTCTGCTTGCTTGGTGAGGGTAAGGATTTGCTTGTTGGCTTGGAACAATGCTAGAAAGAAAATTCTGATTGACATATTCCCGAATGACAACTTGCTGCTTCTATTTAGTGTTTCTAAGGATGCTTTGTTGAACACCTTCTGAAGTATAATACAGAAATATGGACATCCCATCCTAGAGAGTAGTTGGTATTAGCATGGGAGAATGGAATGGAGGGGACAGAGAGACAGTGACTGAGTAAATGGGAAACATTTCCCAAGTTGAAATTTTATTATTTTAAAAATATTTACAGCGTGAGGTGAATCCAGACTGTTTCAGTAAGGGATGTACAAGTAATACAGTAGGTTAAGTTGACAATGAAGCACCATAAATATCATCCTGTTAACCTTTTTGCAAATTCAAGCTTCCAAAAGTTGTCATTTTTCCATTACACAGTCACAGAATTCTCAAATGTCATATGACTTTGTTCTTCCTGCTCTCTCATATGCTTAGAGGACTGCTCTTTGGTTATTTATATATACATTTGTTAAAGTATCTTTTCAAACTACCTTGATCCAAGAGTGAGCTCTGCAATCTTTTTACATTTTTGATGAGAGAATTATGTCCTGTTGACTCAAATTATGCTACGAGGTTTCGCTGGTGTATCACCATGTGTTAAAGTCCTGACTAATCCCTATCAAAGATACCTGGCCAACAAAACTCACTGTATTACTACATTTTGATATGCAAAAGGCATCTTCTGCTACAAATTCTTCCCTATCTGCAGCAGAAGCATTGTTTGTGCTGTTAGGAGCAGAAGAGCTCCTGATGCTAGGACAGGCTTTATCCCCAGGAAGGGACGTAGCTAGGGATAGCTCCAGTGACAAAACTTGTTGCAGTATGAACTGTGATGGAGTTGTCATGACACAGTGTGCCACACCACTGTCTTTCAGACTATTCTCGCCCTATTCCTGTTGGCTTTTTCTGTCTATGTTATTTTTCTTTCATTTTTTTTCTCCCAGTTTTTCTACCTTTCCTTTTCTACTTTCCCTTTATTTCACTCAGCAAGTAGGACAACTCCTTAAAAAATCAAGTCAGCCCTTAAGATGTTACCTTGTCTGTTACCGTATTGTAACCTTCTGCATTCATAGCATTAGTCCACTGCACATGTGAGCTAAACCAGATTTGCCTAAAAAGCTTTCTGACTGCTTATCTGAAACCCATTTAATTTCACATTCTGGTAGACTTGAGTCTTATATGATTTATTATTGCATCTAATCTGGGAGGCAATAAATTCCAATTCCTTACCAAGTGCTATCTCAATTACTTAGAATCAGGTGGACATATCATGGGTTTCAGCCCAAAGTTGAAATTTAAAATAAGAAAAAATATAAAGTAACTTTGTCTGAAAAGTTTTTCATTTATGATCTCTCTAAATAAACATTGGTAATAAAAGTTCAATATTTTAGATGGAAGGGATGAGTAAGAGCTATATGTCTATTTACTTCGTGTAGCCTTTGCTTTTATAGCTACATTTTCCATGCTATTTAAAGGTTGTTATACTTACTCATCCTGAATATTAAGAAAAGAAACAAACTCATGTCGTTTCATTGTGTTTTTATTTTACTGTAGTCTAAGCAATCCTATTATTTGCACATTAACTGATAGTTCTAGGGTATAAAAATATAACCAAGGCGGTTTTTGTTGAGCATAAGACACATATTTGCTATTTCATAGGAAATAGATTTTACCAGTATCTTATTCACTAGCTGTTGATTTGCCCTCGGTGAGGATATTCTAGTTTTGTTCTTGAGTATTTCTGTGGAAAATAATGAGATTTGTTCTCTTCTGGAGCCTACAAACTTGAGGGTCCAGGTCTCCACAAAAATTCTAACATTGTACCACTTTTTTTGTACCATTGTACTTTTTTCCTGAATTAACAAAGAGACTTTGAAATTTGTACAATTTTCCACATCAGGTAGCATTCCCATGGCTCTTTTATCTTGGCAACCTTGAAATGTAATTAACCGTGCTTATCTTGTTTTTGTGATGAGGTGCAACGCATAAATGCCTGTGTGCAGAAAAGATGATAATTTAAAATGCTAAGTAGTTCTGAAATAATTTTGAGAGCTTGTTCCTTAGGAATCAGATGAAAGCCTCGGTGATTAATTATATAGCAGTGCTAAAGCATTTACTTTTTGGCAAAGTTGATGTTTCTAAGGACTTGGTATCTATCAACAGTTGATCTAGGGTTATGTGCAGCGCAGCTGAAGCAGCCTGATGTACAGATTGTTAGCATTATGCAGATCACCTGCATATTTGTGGTTGTGAATTGTGTACCCTGATGTTTAATGCATGCAGCAATTCTCAAGTTCAAGCAGGAGCGTGAAGAGGTCGGTTGTAAGTAGTTTATTAGAGTTTAGAGTCAGTTCTTTGTGAGTTAACATTTTTGCCAGAAACTTCAATCTTCCCATACATTATGTGTAAGTTGAAGTGAAGTGCTATGGTAGAGGCTGTGTTGTAAGACAAGACATGTTGTATAAACATGGAAACCTCAGCTCAGAAGGAGGTCACATCTTTTTGTTCCGTGTCTGCTGAAGTAATTGGCAGCTGATTTTTGATACTAGTCTGAAGTTCCATTTTTTCTATGTAAGGTCGTTGGCACCAGCCAAATTCGTTCTAACATACTGTTGATTCAGGTTCAGACTGTTGTAGCAGCCTTCTCCTAAAAAAATGAATGCTTTGGTGATGAATATTCACTGTAATTTGTGAAAGAGTATTTGTTTTGTATTTTGTATTGCTTGTTTTGTGACTAGTTAAAAATGTTTTCATAAAATCTGGAGTAAAGAGATCACTCAGCAAAATCCACCAGTAGAAATATAAAAGAACACATCCCTCAGATGCTGTCAGGATCTTTTCTCTGAAGGTTTCTTGCTAATCATATTTTGCTACCAGCTGATGTGGTCACCTGGACATAGGCTGCTCTAGACAGTCTAATCCATCCATCCATCCAGTCTGGAGCTCTCATACAGCCTCATCCCTTGGCAGTGCTCAGCAGTAACTTGCACCTGAAAGGCGCTGAGGAGCTGCTGTTGGCAACATTTCCAACCAGTACAGCTGAACCAGGAGACCTGTCTGTGGCTTGGTACAGGTTTGCAAAATATTCCAAGAGTTCATAAAGACTAATAATCTATATTTAAAAGTACTTTGTATGCAAGTTCTTAGACCTAACAGAGTGCTGCCTTGCTCTTCTTTAGTTTAAGAGAGAATCCTGGCCTGTGTTCCTTTCTGATATTAGGTGTAGCTGAGAGTATTCTGTCTGGACTCTGTGCTTCAGAAAATTTGCATGCTGCTACAAGATAGGAGCATCTTCAAATGTCTGGAGAAGACTAAGGTCCATGCCTGTGAGCAGCCCAGTTTTATCTTCCTACCCTTGAACTTTACAGAAAAGAGATAGGTATGTAACTGCACCTAGAGATAGATCTTCAGTGTGGTAGAAGAGCAAATAAACACAGGTGGGATATGGTACTCAACACTTCAGTTCCATCAGACACTTCTGGAAAGGGCTGGATATGTAAAACCTCTGTTGACTGGAAAATCCCAGGCCTATGACCGGAATGGTGCATTGCCTTTTTCTCTCTTCATCTTTCATGATTCAGTAAAAAGAAGACACTTATTTCACAGCTCAGTCTACTCAGCATATGCAGGACTCAGGAAACAGTGGCTCCCTTTCCTTGGAAAACTGTCATGGACACACATACTGCCAGCCAGGCTGCTGTCATTTCAGCAGTGCCCTGCAGTCAGCTAATTGTTGTGCTGTGCTGATCCTTCAGCCTTTGGAGCTGGCTGATTACTCTCGTGTGCGGGGGTGTGAGTGTGTCAGGTGGTATTAATGTGGATGTTTGTTTACTGAGGCAGCTCCGATGATAATTGAGATCTTTGTGTTGGGCTGGTTTCAAAGCTGTGGAGCAGTGCCGGGGGGTGTACAGCCCTGTCAGAAGAATAGCAGAGATTTCACATTGAGTACCTGCTGCTGCTTTCGCTTCCTGCCGTTCTTCCTCAGCCTCTGGCAGACCTTGGTACCCTCAAGCCAAGGACATCTGATCGTTTCGGAAACTAACTTCTGAACTTCTGCAATTTTCAAAATGGTGTGCTACAGCAAAATGTAAGCTGGAGCAAAAATCCAGGTTTAAGGTGACAGAAGAGTTAAAAATTCTTATTTAGTATTAAATAATCTAAACACAAAGACTTCTGAGCCCTAGAGATGAGTTGTATTAAAAACTTACAGTCCTATATAAATTGAATACTTCTATTATGTGGGAATAACAAGATTATTTTTTTTTCATTCTTTGTAGTAGACAAGTTAAACTGAACTGAAGGCTGGAGGCATTGAGTTTCAGGAGGATTTACTGATTGATCCAAAGCCATACACAGGTTCATTCATGCTGTGTTTTGTTGTAACAAAGCTAACTGTAGAAACCACAAGGGTTCTTTTTGTTGCCTCAAGTAACAGTAACATCAAAGGACTATCAAGGAGTTTTAAAAAAATGATACAGCAACTTGAATGATTAATTGGAGAGAAAAACTCATCTGAATCTAGTGTTCCAGAGCACTGTTAATATTATAACTATTGTTGACTGAAAACTGTCATTCAAGTTCAGTTTTTCCGGAAAATACTAAAGGGAAAGGTAGTATATAAGAAGGCAAGTTATAATAAAGGACTGAATTTTTAGGCTTTTTCTTAGGGTTTTTTGTTTGGGTGGTTTTTGTTTGTTTGTTTGCTTTTAATTTAAAACCTGGTAATAGTGTTGGTAAACATAAAATTGCTGGAGTCTGACAATCATATTGTCAGATTTCATTGGGATGTAAGGCTTGCTTAATGATACACAGCTGAAGTTAAATACCATGTTGGTAGTGTTCAGTGCTTCCTTGTGACAGCACTTTAGCTGCTCAGAAACGTTGCTCAAAACACCTCTGTGAGCCTAGGAAGCCGAAAGAAAATTACATGCTTTGCCCTGTAGCAATGGCAGAGCTGAGATTAACCAATATATTCATGAACTTCTGAAAACTGTATTTCATCACAGTGACACGTGTTTGTCACAGCAAGAACTTAAATCACACTAGCATTGGTGCCTTAAAATCTTTTTCTGAGCAGAAAAAAGATTTTTCTGTACTTTTATCTTGTATTTCTTTTGAAAGAGAAAAAAGATATTGTGGTAGATGCAGCAGCATAAGACATCTGGCAGAGGCTAGTCCTAAGACACACAAAACCAGTAGGCTGAGAATAAATGTAAATAGACATATATAAATAGATTTAAAATAAAATGCCCCATTCTGCTTAAGAGAAAATAGAAATAAAAGGTGAATGCTCCAAGTTAATTTTTATTGGTATACTTTGTTCCAGGTCTCTAAAAAGTTTCGTTAACACAAGCATACCATACTTCAAGTTTAGTGTTTTATAGCCAATTGGGTGGCTGGACTCTATCTGATTTGGACGTGTAAACAAAAAGTTCCTCAGAGGAAGGCAAAAAGATGACTGTTCTGTGCTTCATTGGATCACCTGGGGATATGGCTGCACGTCCCTTTAAAGCACTGTACAGACTGTGATGGAACAACATCTGCTTGGTGTAGCCTTAAACAGGGATCTCATCTTAATTAGAAAAGCAGAAACTATCCTATTTTTTTTCCTCCATACTTCAAGTTCAGCATAGCTACTCAAGGATTTAAGAATAATAATATAATATTAAAAAAAGAAAAAGTTGATACTGTCTTGTTTTCACATGAGCCAGCTGAAGAAATCAAACATGCTGTCAATATCCTGTCTTGATAACCCCAGCAAGGGCTGACTGACTTGGCCTTAAGGAATTTTCTCCTTTTATGTAAGTGCTGATAGAAATGTAAATTTCCACCAACTTTTTGTTTATCTTGGCAACATCAAAATTAGATCATCACTACTGGTCCAACCCCATTATAGGAGCTGTTACATACTCATTCTGAACCCAGAGCTTTGTTGGTAAAGGAAGGGGAGAGTGTACGGCATATTTTGAATTAAAAGGCCATTTTCTTTTTTAATGCTGTGCTTTGTAGAAAGAAAATTATAGTGGAAGCTGTTGTTTTTCTATTAATTTTTGAAATTTGGAGATGGCAGGGCATATGGCTGTCAAAGTAGACTTGTTTATATTAGACAGTTCTCTTTGGAAATCATGGACGGAACTATCAGTGAAACAAATAAAACATTGCAGTGATTTATGGAAAGATGGGTAGTTATGGTAGCTTCTTTCTTGAAAAGAAAATAAGCAAAATTGCAGAACATGAGGTTTTTTACAAAAATTTTATTTTGTGTAAAATTATGGAAGTCATTGTAACAATACAGGTGAGTAAGAAAGCATAATTTCAGAATGTAGTTAATGTCATAGCTCATGAGCCACAAATGCAGCATCATATTTAGTACAGTCTGTCCGGTATCTTACACAGTTTTGAAAACTTGAGTGTGATGCTATTCACTGTTGTGACATGTATATACTATTCAGAGTTTAGTTGAGTGTGTGGTCTGGCTGACTAATCAGTTGAACACTTCAGAGCATTCTACTAAAGAAAAATCCTAGTTCAGCCCCATGAGTTTTGGTTTGTGTTGCTGTTTCTTGCTTTCCTGCTTCTTGTGCAAATGCAGGTTTTCTGACTTTGGTACAACTTTCACCTTTCTTAGAACAGTATTTACAAGTCATTGTATCAATTTTCATTGTCAAATTGTTTCCCTAGCAGGAGTGCAGGGAATAGGGAGTGTTGAATGTTAGGAAAGACTCTAAAAATATCACAGTCTCTTAATGGAGTATCACAAAATGGCATTTGCAAACATGGGGCACTCACTGCAGTAAGGGAATGTGTGCCATTCCACATGTTCTGCCCTTGAAATGCAGTTTCCATGTAGACATTACATAATAGAAATATCTCCTTCACATAAATAAATAGCCATGGTAATATGACTTAATTTGGAGAGATATGGGCATAGTCAGAGGCATCCTGTGTCATATGTATAAATATCATTAAAATGATGAGGGAACAGGCTAAACATTTATCAAGCAATTTTCCACAATGAATGTTGTAGTAGAAATTAATACAATTTGTGTTACACAAGTTGCTTTCAAAAGGAAGTGCAAAGTTGAGTTTTTTATTCGATGGATTTATTAACATTTTAAAATACAACTACTTACTGCATTTTTTTAATCTTCTTTATATTATTGCATCTACTTCTAGTAAATTCCAATGTAATTTTGTTTGAATTCAGTAAAGTGTCTGAGAATAAGGACTAATTTTTCTTCTTCAACTTCTAGTGCAATCAGCTGTCCATATTCAGAGATGAACTTGAACAAAGAAAGCCTCTTACCTGATCGATTGAGTGGGGAGATGCCTGCAGCCAGTCCCATCCCCAGAAACAGAAAAGTGGAAACAAATGAAA
The DNA here is from genome assembly GCA_017589585.1 of Phylloscopus whistleri. NCBI lineage: Eukaryota > Metazoa > Chordata > Aves > Passeriformes > Phylloscopidae > Phylloscopus > Phylloscopus whistleri. The sequence continues at coordinate 2,400,175 of JADMLD010000683.1, read as the reverse complement.
GATCCACCTCTCCTGTAATCAAGTAATTATGATTGAAACCATGTCTGTGACTAACAGCCGCATTTTCCTTCTGTGTTCTCCAGTGTGATTTATGACTGTGCAATGACTGAATGGTTGCAGAAAGGCTTGCCTATTTATCCACATTTTCATTTACAGGGAAGAAAAATAGTTTTTT